>OY856411.1:1399115629-1400575629 GCA_963693085.1 Alisma plantago-aquatica | reverse complement strand
TATATACGTATATATATAGATATCTATATATACCTATATATATACGTATATATATACGTATATATATATACGTATATATATACGTATATATATACGTATATATATACGTATATATATAGATATCTATATATACCTATATATATACGTATATATATATATATACGTATATATATATATATATATATATATATACGTATATATATATATATATATATATATATATACGTATATATATATATATATATATATATATATATATATATATATATATATATATATATATATATATATATATATATATATATACGTATACGTATATATATACGTATACGTATATATATATAGAGTCAGGCTAGAATACACTCGAGTGTACGGATCGCACGAGTTTGCATATCAAGGCTATTTTTTGCAAAATGTAAACCGTTGATCTTCACCGTCATACTATAACTAGGCTACATACAAATTTTGAACCCATTTGGATGAGTGTAAGTCACTCATCCAAGGGCAACAAAATCAACGCGTGAAACTAATTTGAAATGCATAATTTTTGCGGTCTTCATAACATGAGCTATACATATCCAAATGTGCTGAAATTTTGCGTATGAATTGTTCACGCGATGTTTAAGAAGATCAACGGATTAGATTTTCAAAAAAAAATATTGCATCATGGAAAACTACTTGAGTGTATTCCGCTCCGGATACACTCGAGTGTATTCCGCTCCGGATACACTCGAGTGTATTCTAGCTGGCTCTATATATATGTACGTATATATATCTATACGTATATATATACGTATATATATACATATATATACATTTATATATACGTATATATATATATACGTATATATACGTATATATATATATATATATATATATATATATATATATATATATATATATATATATATATACATATATACGTATATATAGATATATACGTATATATACATATATACGTATATATACATATATACGTATATATACATATATACGTATATATACATATATACGTATATATACATATATACGTATATATACATATATACGTATATACCTGTATATATACGTATATATACGTATATACGTATATATACCTGTATATATAATTATATAGATATATCTACGTATATACCTATATATACGTATATATAGGTATATATACGTATATATAGGTATATATACATATATATAGGTATATATACGTATATATAGGTATATATACGTATATATAGGTATATATACGTATTATATATCTATATATATATAGATATATATACGTATATACCTATATATACGTATATACGTATATATACCTATATATACGTATATATACCTATATATACGTATAAATACCTATATATACGTATATATACCTATATATACGTATATATATATATATATACGTATATATACCTATATATACGTATATATACCTATATATACGTATATATACCTATGTATACGTATACATATATATACGTATATATACCTATATATACGTATACCTATATATACGTGTATACATATATAAATATATATCTTATATATATACCTATATATACGTATATATACCTATATATACGTATATATACCTATATATACGAATATATATATATATACGTATATATACCTATATATACGTATACATATATATACGTATATATACCTATATATACGTATACCTATATATACGTGTATACATGTATAAATATATATCTTATATATAGATACGTATATATATGTATATATATATATATAGATATATCTATATATATACGAATATATATATCTATATATATACGTATATACGTACGTATATACGTATACGTATACGTATACGTATATGCGTATACGTATATATATATATATATATATATATATATATATATATATATATATATATATAGGGTGTTCATTCATTGCCCGCGCGGGTAGCATGGATTTTCGCTACCCTGCAGCCAAAAAAGTAACTCTCCTAGCTAAGAAAGTAAATCTGCTGTAAAAAAAGTAACTATGGTATCAAAAAAGTAACTCTGCTGGCCAAAAAAGTAACTCTGTACAAAATATACATCAGATATATATAAGGACGGGTTTTTTGATTTTGGAGGGGCAAATGATATTATTTTTGGCCCAAATTTTTTGGAGAGCTAGACAAAATAGTCCTCTACAATTTCGAAATTTTTTTTTTGAAAAAAGTGATCGGGAGGGTGGGCGGGTAGCTACCCGCACGGGCAATAAAGATGGGCCCATATATATATATATATATATATATATATATATATATATATATATATATACGTATATATACATATATATATACGTATATACCTATATATAGATATATATATATATACCTATATATACCTATATATATATATATGTACGTATATATACCTATATATATATATACATATATATACGTATAAATATATATATATATATATATACGTATACCTATATATATACGTGTATACATGTATAAATATCTATCTTATATATATATATATATATATATATATATATATACGTATATATATATATACGTATATATATATATATATATATATACGTATATATATATATATATATACGTATATATATATATACGTATATATATATATATACGTATATATATATACGTATATATATATATATATATATATATATATATATATATATATATATACGTATATATACGTATATATATATATACGTATATATATATATACGTATACGTATATATATATATACGTATACGTATATATATATATATACGTATATACGTATATATATATATACGTATATACGTATATATATATATACGTATATACGTATATATATATACGTATATACGTATATATATATATACGTATATACGTATATATATATATACGTATATACGTATATATATATATACGTATATATATATATATGTAGGTACGTATATATATATATATATACGTATAAGCCGCCGAGTATGCAAACTTAAATCATAACTACGCACTGTGTGGCTATCTTGTAGGCGAGGGGAAGGAGCATATGCTTCCAAACCCCCTCTTCATACAACTATGAAGATACCCATTAATACATTGGAGATGTACATGTTCACTGTGTTAGATAGGGACCATAAGTCAAGTAGGATCGACTACCGCTTCGGTCTTTTCCAGTTGATGCAGTTCATTCTCTACGACGCTCTACCATATCTATTTCAATACCAACATCTAAGCTACTTTTGCCTCTTTATAAAAGTGTTCACATACCTGCTATGCGATCTTTTATCAGGGTAGTCATTAATGATGTTTCACATCTTCGTTTGAATGTTAACATTACTGCTACATACATAGCTAATTCATGTATTTTACTTATTACACCAAGAACGACGTAGTAGTCTTTTACCATTTGTTGAAGTCAACCTCAAAAATGCATTTCAAAGTAGATTACTTCTTCAACGACACCAGTAATGATACAAACGCACTTACAGCTTTCAGTTAAGTACTACCATATTACTGAAGGCCCGGAGGGAATAAGAGAGTCCCAAGGCATTCAATGGAATGTTATCGTACAAGATGATGGCGATAATGGATGCTAATGCAGACCATTCTCTACGAGGCTACTCATGCATGCCCCTTTAACTAGAAAAAGATTCAAGATTGCATTTACTCTTTTGGTTTTGAGGACCAACCGTCTGCAATCCCCTTTATTTTGTTTAATATATTTTATTTCTACTTCCACGAAACACAAAGATAAGCGCATTATCCTGAGTATTGATTTTTTTTGGCATTTAATGTAACAATCGTTTGAGGAGAGTGTGCTCATTGCCACCAACGGATGGTCTCTTTTCTAGCTTTTGAAATTTATGTAAGCAATTTCCTTATTCAGCATTAGACCGTATTAGATGATTGAAATGTTAATCCATTTTGTTCATCATCTGTCATATATTTTGTTCTTTCATTGCTTTCTGGGCACATGTTGAGGAATTCACAAGTTTAGAACTTCTCTTCCATAAATTTAAAATATTTTATGAAGTAGTGTCCCCCCTTTTCTTTCTAAGCGATGTATGAAGTTATAGTCATGTACATGTTTTCAAGTATTTCGCAGGTTCAGTTCTTCTCTAATGTAAATTTGGAATATTTTTATCATTTCCTTACTATAATCATTCTCCTATATTACATGTATACAACTACTACAGACTAAAGATCAAATCTTTTAAGAAAAATACTTTTCTATGAAAATATCTACATATAATAAGAATAGAATGATATCTTGACATCCAATTTCTAAGTGTATAACTAAAAATACTTGGTATAATTACATATAACTATATATAGATATATATTTAGTATAAGTTTCTTTTTTTACTATTTAAGTTATAAATATCAAACATTATTCTACTACCAACATTTAGAATTCATCTATGTCTCCTTGAAATATGGAATTAACAATGCATACTCATGTAAATATTTTTTTTTATGAAGTTATGAAGCATATCATTGTAAGTTAGCATTCCTTATTATCCAATATATAATTCTGATGCCTATTTATAAGTCATATTAGCATAATTCTATATAATATAGAACAATTCAATCTGATTTTCATGTGCATGTGTCTTTTGACTAGTATATATATATATATATATATATATATATATATATATATATATAGATATACGTATATATACGTATATATATACGTATATATATATTATATATATACACGTATACGTATACGTATATATATATTTATATATATATATTTATATATATACACATATACGTATACGTTTATATATATATTTATATATATATATATATACACGTATACGTATATATATATATTTATATATATATCTATATATACGTATACGTATATATATACGTATATATACGTATATATATGTTTATATATATATATACACGTATACGTATATATATATATATATTTATATATATATCTATATATACGTATACGTATACGTATATATATATATATATATATATATATATATATATATATATATATATATATATATATATATATATATATATATATATATATATATATATATATATATATATATATATATATATATATAAAATGCGAATGTTTGAATTGATTACGGTTATTCCCTTATCTTCACTTTTTCAACCCAATAACCAATCACAACACAACATTTTTGAAACACGGCTCTCACGTTAATTCTCTCTCTTCTATCCGTGTTTCACGATTTTTCATTCATCCTAATACATACAACTTTGTTCCCCCATCCATACACCTATCCGCTAAACATAGCAAGTTCAAACTTCCCATGTTACCATATTGCCCACGCCACGGTGACGGTTATTAAAGTTTATCACGATCCTTAAAATTCTCATAGTTGTTGACAAACTTGACAAAGACTTACTTCCGCCCACGATTCCTTATAACTCCCCAAAGCCGCCCCCACTCTTCCGTGTCACGTTCAATCTTATTATCCTCCTTCAGTATTTAACTCCACCTCTTTGAAATTTGTCGTTCCTTCTCCATTAATGATATCACTTAATGCATAAACCACTTATAATTAACCTCACAGTTTTAGGAAACTTGTTTTTGTTCTTTTTCATTTCCTCAATCTTCAGTTACAAGGCTGCCTAAATAACTCTTCCTGTTCTCGCCACCTCTCTCTTCCCTACTATCCCCTCAATAACTTCCTCTGCCCATTATCCGCAAATGCAAAACTATCTCGGTTCAACCCCACTGTTTTAAAATCCATATAAGAAAGAAATTAACACGTGGTAATCTATCAGTAGATTACTCCATACTTCCTCTGCCTTAAACAAACGATTTCTGAGTTACCAAACCAGTACTCATGCGGTCTCTTTCTCCTACCTTTATTCCGTTACCAATACATACACTCATTAGAAACGGAAAACGTTTCGGCTGGTCAACAACACAAAAGAGTTCAACTGACTCAAACTGGGGATATCATGACGAGGTGGGAATACAGTCTGAATGTCCCATTAGATAACTTTTATTCTACAATTCAATCTTATAAAACTGATGGCAGAATCCAGGCCACTTTATATTCAAACACACAAACATATAAACTGAATGATACTACTGATCCATCGACATCTATATTAATATAAGGAGTTTTCCAGACAATTGACAACACTTTTACATATCCCCAATTTTTCGGACAACTTCCCACGATAATAACTACTATCTAATCCAAATTTTAGTATGTTACGGTCAAAACGAATTCTATTGATCATATTAGTTACAAGGTAATATTTATTACTTTCATATATTACCAATATCCCAATACAAAATTGCTTCCCACATTATTCAGTAGCCCACTCATATCTAATTGCTCTTTCTAATTTTATAGTTCTCAATAAATCAGTTGCCGTTACAAATTATGTGGCATTATTAATACACATCTCGGTGAGCAAAGAACGTGAAGAAGTTGTCAAAGATTTTTTCCCACTCCCATGTTCTCCACTTTAATCTATCGCTTCTTAACTTGGGAAGACACGTCTTTTTGACATGGAGAATAACTCGCACAGACGAGTAGTTTCACAATCCTTCAACAATCAAATTAGTTTTAATGCTTGCTAGATTTTTTTAGTTTCCTTCATGGTGGGATAAATTTATTTCAAACTTTTAGTTTCATCCTAAATTATGTTTTCAATCGTACAATAGGAAAATTATTTTCTTCTCGGACAAAGGGTAGATAATTTTAGTTGAGTTTGACTAATTGTTTATGGTGCATTGGTAGGAAATTCCCTCATAATACACCACAATTAATATGTAATATCATCATATAGTGTTGTGAATTTTTTGACTTGTTCCAAGTTACTTTATAGTTGATTCAATTTTTCCCTATCTTTCTTAGATATAATTTTTATGAATGTGATACTTTTTTTCTTATCAAATTGTTTTCACAATGTTACTTTGTAGACATAAAAAACTGTTATAGTTAATAATTTACTAAATTTCTTGATATCACATCAATTGAGTATTTATTAGAGCATAACGAAAAATAAAGTATCCAAATGAGGAAAATAAACATGTGCCTCATTACATTCTTTCATTCTTTGTTCCTTATAAATGTGTCTATAAGCAGATATCGATTGTAGTATTTGTTTTATGAAGATGACTTGATGCAACATACATGTTGGAAGAGGGAAAGTTCGAAGTCTACATCACTTCTCCCACAATAAGATACTTACTTAGATAATAGATACCACGACATGCATTGCACCCTGATAGATCTTTTACAACAACTTGTATGTTAATATTGATTTGTCTCTAAATAAATAAACTTCAATAACATCACTTCCTTTGAAATTTATTCAGCGTAATCTTTTTTATTATGACGTTCTCTTAAATAAAAATAATTTTATGTATCTTTCCAAAGCAATAATATTCATAGAGATTCCAAAGGCCATCCAAATTTTTTACGTTGATTCAAATTAAAAAGTAATGTATCTGAATTTTCTAACATAATTTTCAAAAATCACCCATTGATAATGAAATATACGTATTAAGCTATGTGTAAAGTTAAAATGTATAATATAATGTTATTCATGTATTGATATTTTCTTTTCATCTCTCTACACCAACAACACTCATAGGGATTCCAAAGCAATATAAATCTCACCCGAATTTTTTATGTTGTTTCAAATGAAACTATGTACGTAATTAATCTGTTGACACAACTGTCAACTAAAAACAATTAGTTTTTTACTTCAAAAAATACCATCCACGATAAAGACTTTATTTTTTTCTCATACAAAATATGTTATATGTAAAGTTGAAACACAAAATCTGGCGTATAATGTCTTTTTCTAACTCTGATCTATTTTTCTATTAATTCATGAGAATAGCTAAAAGACAATCTAAAGGTAACACCATATCAATCTTAGTTTTTGGCCCTTTTAAGTCATTAAAAATTTGCTTTCACTTCCACATAATGATTAAAGAGTTATCATATTAAATTTATACTTTAACATAATTTTCCCAATTAAAAATCGGATAAATGGTGATCTTTTCTTGATTGGATACTACGTGTGGGATGACATGTGAAGACTTCCTAGGGAACTTTTGACCTTTGACACGTCGTGTGGACTGGTAGACATCACATATTTGAAGATGCTTGGAACGTTGATCTGAAACACAATGTGTTTGACATATGACACGCCATGTCAACCGCCATTGGAAGATTGGAAAACCCTAACGGCGAAACGCCGTGTTAGTTGCTGCTTCTGCCGGGTGAACTGAAAAACCCTAATGGTGACACACCGTGTTGAATACTGACACAATGTCTTGACTTGAGCATATTTCAATGACACGCCTTGTTGGACATTGACACAACTTGTTGAATGGAGCAATTTTGGTGACATTGTGTTGCATACTAAAACGGTGTGTTGTCGATGAACTCCACTGCGAATGAACTTACAAGTTGTGTAGGGGAATTATACGCCATGTTGGATATGGACACAGTGTGTTGACGAGAAACTCCATTACGAATGAAGTTACAAGCCGTGTAGGTGACCTATACGCTGCGTCGCCTTCCACCAGGACAATTTTGACCTGTAGAACGGGCCAAGACCAAAGTAAAAACGTCGGAGGACTTCTACCCTATTTCCATGGATGAATTTTAGAGGCAAAGGTGGACCTTGGAGATGTAATATCCAACGATCTTTGGATTTATGCATGGCGGAGTAGAGACGAATGTCATATGGTGGAGATGACTTCCACCCTGGATAAAATCACCGTGGGGTTGTTGATGTTGGAGAGAACTTCTACTACACTTACGGTTGGACCTTAATTGGTGACGATGATGTAAGAAAGATGACAGATGTACGGTTGCATCTGGACTTCTTGATGGAGGGCGCTACCATAGGAGATCTTGTATGGCTAAACTTTGTGCCTGGGGAAGTTGAACCTGGGGAAGACGAACTAGGGAAAGACAAATACATGGGGGAGGCTAGATGACGATGAAGATGACGAAACAATGAATACGGTCTGAAGTCGATGATGGAGATGACAACAACCCTTCAGAGAGAGATGTTGACAGAGATGGCCCTTCAGAGAGGGTGATGAAGATGGCCCTACAATCAACCAGCCTGGACCAAGTGGCTGCCTTAGGGTGGAAGACACTGCTCTCTCTCTCTAAGATTATGATTGATACTCTGATACAATGTTGAAGGGGAATTATATGGATGATATATTGAAAGTGTATTGACAATGTGTTAGATACAAGAGAATCCCTCTCCTTTATATAGGAGAAGGTGGACACGTCTCTAGACAGTTCCAAACCTGACTGGACTCTATACTGGCCTACACCCATATATCACATGACGTGATAGACTTTTTACTTCTAACATATACCAAAAAAACATGCAATCAAATATCCTACTTTATTATTCAAATCAAACATGTTTAAAAACAATGACAATTTTATCAATTAAGCAAGGAACGAGGTATCCAATACCGATGCCATTTCGACAGCCTGGAAATAGGTGTTTACTGGTATACCGACGAAAATATCGGCATATGCAATCCTGGCCGTTTTGATGCTAAAATGAACGAATTAAATCATGACAGTTTACATGTGTAATCTCTACACCTAAATGCATCGTTTTATGCAATACAATTCTATAAGGGGTATGTAGGAGGCGGATTGTCCATCATGTGGGAGGTAGGGAACCTATCATGTTTTCTGGGGATTTCGATGACAAAATATTGGAATTAAGATTTGGAATTTTACTACAACAATCCATAAACATATATACACACACTTGTGCAATAATATCCAATTTACAATGCATGAACAACATTGTAACTTACTAACTCATATCAGTTGTAAGTCGGGATACACACTGATTCTCTATACAATATTAAGTTGATATGGTTGACATATTGCTCCGATGACATGTACATTATGTAAGGTTGGTGGTATGAAGTTACATGTTGCTCATACATGCCATGTACAATACTATATAAGTGTATAATACTCATTCGTATTATGTAATCAAACACGATATATTTGTCTCTATATGCATCATATTAGATAATGAAAGAAACTATACGTCGGGGCTTTCTATTGCTCTTCTTCAATTTGTGACTTTGGCAATTAACTTCATGATTGTGAAGGAAGTTAGGCACCATCACTATTGTGATGCTCTCTTGAAGGCTATTCTGATTCTGACTATGCTGGAAGCAAGATAGACAGAAAATCTACCTCTGGTTATTGTACCTTTGTTGGTGGAAATCTGGTTACCTGGCGGAGCAAAAAGCAAAATGTTGTTGCTAGATCTAGTGCTGAGGTCGAGTACTGTGCTATGGCTCATACTGCATGTGAGCTTCTGTGGGTGCAGTCCTAGGAAGCACGGATACGGATACGTATCGGATACGGGTACGAGTACGGGGATACGACAATTTTTGAAAATATAGGATACGAGTACGTCATGCATACAACAATTTTTTAATATTTATTTAATATTTTTAAAAATAACCAATATATTTATTTAAAAATAGATGAAGACAATCAAATTTCATTCAAAAATCACAATATTTCTAAAGAAAATGGAAACCAATACTATAATATCAAACAATGATTTAAAAAGGGGCCTTTCATTCATATTAATGTGAGACAAGTTACAAAATGACATAGATAATATCATATTCTAAACCTTTCACATTTCATGTATCATGTAATGTTGTGTTGTAAAGTGAGTTGTGTCATCTGTAATACGAAACTATCTTCTCTCAGGGTATAGCTAGCTACTATGAAGCACGGATATAGATACAGAATTGGATACGAGTACGGGTGCGGTACGAGGATATGACGATTTTCAAAAAATCTAAGATACGGGTACAACATGGATACAACCGATTTTTTAATGTTTATTTAAAAAGTTTAACAGACCATGTTTTCTATAAAATAGGCCTTTACCAAGAGATTTCTTCAGATATCTCAAGATATGACAGTGCTTCCCAATGGCACTGTCTGGGCTTGTCAAGATACCTGCTAACAAGACCAACAACAATAGAAATATCAATTCTAGTGATAGTCAAATAGAACAGTTTGCCATCCAATCTTCTATATCTTTTACTGTCAGGATACATAGGAGATTCATCATCATCCCAATTCACATTAGGATCTAGAGGTGTATCAGTAGGCCGAGCTCCAAGCATGTCAGTTTCCTGTAGAAGATCAAGAACATACTTTCGTTGTGATAGAACAAGAGCATTAGCAGTCTTAGAAACTTCAATCCCCATAAAATAACTCAGTTTAACAAGATCTTTAGTGACAAAATGCTTGCATAAGTAGGTTTTAGTAGCATTAATTGTAGAGAGATCACTGTCAGATAAAATAATGTCATCAACATACACAATAAGAACCACAATACTAGAGGTCGTCTTTTTAATAAAGACAGAATGATCAACATGCGATCTGAGAAAACCATAGGTAGACATAATCTTGCTCAATTTTTCAAACCAGACACGCAAACTCTGCTTGAGTCCATAAATAGACTTTTTGATGCGGCAGGCTTTATGTGACTCCCCCTGAGCAACAAACCTAGGTGGTTGCTCCATATAGACCTCTTGGAGATCACCATAAAGGAAGACATTCTTCACGTCTAGCTGGATAAGGGTCAATCCAAATTGATTGCCACGGAGAGCAGAACCCGCATAGAATTTAGCCTGGCAACAGGAGAAAAAGTTTCAAAGTAATCAATACCATAAGTCTGAGTGTACCCTTTCGCCACGAGGTGGGCCTTCAGGCGTTCAACAGTCTCATCAGGATGATACTTGACAATGTAAACCCAACGACAGCCAACAAGTTTGCAAGAAGGAGGATCAACCAGATCCCAGGTACCTCTGTCAGTGAGAGAAGCCATCTCCTCAGTCATGACTTGTGCCCCGACCGTACTCTGTAATGCGTCATGCACATTTTTCGGTACAAGTACAACAGAGAGAGCAACAACAAAATTACTAACATGAACACTCAGATGAGCAGTAGAGACATAGCTAGCAATATTATGAGATGTACATGATCTAGTACTGTGAAGCAACCTGCATCCCCGTCGATACTATCGACAGGAAGTCGATGGTATCGAGTTTATCACAACGACAGAAGAACGTCTGTCGATACCATCGACATCGAGAGTTGATCAGCGGCGATCGGCAATCCATCGACCGGTTCTATCTTTATTATGTTATTTGTTTTATTTATTGTTACTCTCTGTTTTTCTTCTTGTACCACAATGTATTTCACCCTAATATATAAAAAAGAAGAGAGACGGCTATTGCCCTCTCTAGGAAAGTTGCTCCTTGCAGTCGATAAATCTCTCGGTGTTCGTCTCCTCTCCTCACCTCTTCTCACATGGTATCAGAGCTGGGCTCGATCCAGGGCGTCTCTCACTTCTTCCGTCACCGTTCGCCCCTTCTTCTTGTTCCCTTCTTCTTCTTTCCTTCTTCCTCTCCCTCTCCTCTCGCCGGCGGCGTCGCCAAGAGGCAGCGGCGGCAGCGGCTGGGCCGCCGTCCGGTTGTAGCCCCATCCGCCGTTTTGGCGTGAGGCACCGGGCTTGTAGGGCTATCTTCGTCTACGCTGGGTTTTCGGTAGGCCTCCAACGCTGCCGTAGACTCCACCACATAGTTGTTTGGGGATCTTCGAGTGATCCGACGACCGTCTAAAATCTAAATTGGAGGACTCGTCACCCGACGGCTGGATTCCTAGTCACATCTCCTCCATGTGTGACTAGGAAAATCGATTGGAGGCTGTGAATGCGTCAGTAACACATTTATCCGTGTTTTTTTGTTGTGACATGTATCTCTCCGTCACCTCATCTATCTCTGTGACGTGTATCTCTCCGTCACCTCAACTCTCTCTGTGACGTGTATCAATCCGTCACAAGGCTCCCGTCTATAATGGAGGACACCAAGACCTACAACGAGGCGTTTCCTATCTCCTCCATCAAACTCAATGGGAAAAACTATCTACTATGGATGAACGCTGTTCATACTGTCTTGGAATCTCGCGACAAGACGAGACATGTTGACTCGGGTCCCCTGGATTCTACTGATAAAGGATATGCTGAATGGAAACGTCATGAATAGTCTTGTGAAGACTTCGTTGTGGGGTAGTATGGAACCTGGAATTGCGGCTAGGTTTATGTTCTACACTACAACTAAAGAAATATGGGACGCAATGAACCAACATTATTCTCAGGAGAAGAATGCTCTTCGACAATTCATGATCTATGATCGTCTGTTTGCTGAGAGGCAGGGTGACAGTTCTCTTGAGGAATACTTTGGAGCTATTCAGGCACTTGCTCAAGAGCTGAGCTACTATCATCATGTGACAGTTGCTGAACAGGTCAAAGACAGAGACTACCTGGTTACTGCTAAATTTCTATCTGGGCTTAATCCCGTTTGCGGTTCTGCCTGGAGCGTCATTCTGGCTTCTGATAAATTGCCGAGTTTTGTGGAAGCCTATTCGAGAATTCAGCAGCCTATTTTTTGAGTCTGCTAATCCTATTTCTACTATATCCTCTGGGGAGTCTCATGCATCCGTAGCTGCTGCGGTGAGAGGACGACCTGGTATGGGCAAAGAGGACGTGGGACACGTCCTAAGTGTACTTTCTGTGACAAACCAGGACATACAGTGGAGAAGTGTTGGAAGAAACATGGGAGACCTGCTGCACCTCCTGTGGGGGCAGCGCATTATGCCACCTCTACATATTCCTCTCCGTCTTTAGCTGTGGGCACCAATTCTGGGACCGACATCACTCTTACTCAGGAGGAGTATGATCGGTTCATTCAGGCTTCACAACACATGAGTATGGGATCGTCATCTTCATCGTCAACAAACCTGGCATCTACTGCGGGTAATCAGGCTACATCTCTCATAGCTTCTGGCTCTACTTCATCTTGGGTGGTTGACTCTGGCGTGTCACAACACATGATTGGTATGAGGAGATTGCTCTACTCTATTGACTCGTATATCCCTCACCAATCTGTCACACTGGCAGATGGTTCAGTGAGGAGAGTGTTAGCTAGTGGATCTGTCTCTCTAACACCCAAGATTGATCTTAAATCTGTACACTTTGTGCCTGAGTTTCCTTTTAATCTTCTTTCTGTTGCAAAATTGATTGACACTATAAAATGTACGGTAACATTTGGGCCTTCTTGTTTTGTATTACAAGATCTCAAGAGTATGAGGACGATTGGTGGGGGGCCGAGGAAATGTGATCTCTACCTTTTCCACGGTGACAGTCTGCCTTGCCCAGTATATGCTCCAACTCCATCCATCCTGTTGAGTGGTTTCCCCTTACTATGGCATTGTAATATGGACATCCGTCGTTAGAGAGCCTGCGGAAGTTGGAACCTGAGTTTTTCCAAGTGTCATCTTTAGAGTGTCAGTCATGTCAGCTGGGAAAGCATCATAGGTTGTCTTATCCCAGTCGTGTCAATAAGTGGGCATCTTGTCCTTTTGAGTTAGTCCACAGTGATGTATGAGGCCCTGTTAAAGACCAGAGTTATAATGGTTTCCATTATTTTATTTCATTTGTGGATGATTTTTCCCGCATGACATGGATCTACCTTCTCAAAAGTCGCGAGTCTGTGTTATCTATTGTGAAACATTTTCATAAAGAAATAAAGGTTTGGTTTGACTGCAATATAAAAATTCTCCAATCTGATAATGCTTTAGAGTATGTTCAAAAGGCTATGTCTGATTTTTGTGTTTCTGTGGGCATGATCCATCGCACGTCTTGTCCTCACACCTCTCAGCAAAATGGGGTGGCTGAGAGAAAAAATCGCCATCTTCTTGATATTGCTCGTTCGATCATGTTTCAATCCAATGTGCCTAAGAAATTCTGGTCTGAAGCTCTTTTAACTGCTTGCTTATTAATTATTAGACAACCATCCTCTGTTCTTAAAGGAAAAACCCCTTTCTCTGTGTTACGACCCACGGATCAACCCTTCTCTGTTCCCCTTAGAGTGTTTCGTTGCACTTCTTTTGTCCATAATTTTGACCCTAAGGATGACAAACTTTCTCCTAGGTCTATTAAAACCTTGTTCCTTGGTTATTCTAGTACTAGCAAAGGATACAAGTGTTACTGTGCTAGTCTTCGTCGCATGTTTGTGTCTAGGGATGTTACCTTCCATGAGACCACTCCATATTTCTCCGATGCTATGAGTAAGGGGGAGCAGTTGAGAGAGGGAGTGCCACCAGATTTTCAGAGTGAGAAAGTGGCACCATCTGTGCAGAGTGAGGGAGCGCCACCCATCATTCCTGAATATACTTTTATTCAGGACGAGCAGGCAGCTGACAGGCCTGTTATTCAGCAGTACACACATGTTTATAGTAGGCGAGGCAGACAAGATCCAGAAGAGGTAGCGACACCAGCCACTGTCCTTCATAGCATCATAGTGATTCCTTGGTATATCCATAGAATCAATCCCAATAGCAAATGCGCGGCCTGCTTAGATAAGTGGGACAGACAACACACATTTGTAATAGGATGTCTAATAGTATAAGAATGAGTACCTTTCCGGACAGCAATAGGAAGATCAAGATCTGATGCTTCTGTAAGAGTCTCGTGAGTAGAAGACGATGAGGAAGGCTCAGGGACTGCAATGCAGCTTGAGATGTCAACTCTTTTGCATAATGGCACATGGGATCTTGTTGACTTACCTGCAGAGAAGAAAGCAGTGGGTTGCAGATGGGTTTTCACCATCAAACATAATCCGAATGGATCAGTTGAGAGGTTGAAGGCCAGATTGGTAGCAAAAGGCTACTCACAGACTTATGGTGTTGATTTCTTTGAGACCTTTTCTCCAGTAGCTCGTCTGAATTTTGTGCGGATTATTATTTCTCTGGCTACTACCTTTGATTGGCCCCTATTTCAACTTGATGTTAAGAATGCCTTTCTACATGGTGACCTACAGGAAGAGGTATATATGGAGCAACCTCGTGGGTTTGTTGCTCAGGGGGAGTGTCAGAAGGTGTGTAAATTGAAGAAAGCCATATATGGGCTGAACTAGTCTCCTCGAGCTTGGTTTGACAAGTTCAACGACGTTGTACTCCAGATGGGTTTTTCTCGGTCCATGACTGATCACTCTTTATTCTACTCTAGCTCTTCTTGTGGCTCTATCGTTATTGCTATATATGTTGATGACATAGTGATTACTGGCAGTGATTCTACATGCATATCTCGTGTGAAGAAAGGCTTGCAGAGCCACTTCCAAACGAAGGATTTGGGTAAACTGAGATATTTTCTGGGCATTGAGGTGCTTAGATCTCATGCAGGTGTTAATCTATCTTAGAGGAAATATGTGCTGGACTTACTACAGGAGATAGGCATGACTGAATCCAAACCGGTATCTACTCCTATGGACTATCACATCAAGGAGACGATTGATGATGTTGAGTACTCAAATCCAGGATATTACAGGAGAATAGTTGACAAGTTAATATATCTGACTGTTGCACGACCTGACATTTCTTTTGCTGTAGGCGTCGTGAGTCACCATATGCACTCACCACGACAGTCACACTGGACAAAAGTTTGCTGGATTCTGAGATATCTTAAGAGTGCTCCTGGTAAGGGGATCACATATTCTAGACCCAAGGTGCCTCCATCTACTTTGACTCTCACAGGGTATTCAGATACAGATTGTGCTGGTGAGCATACTGATAGAAGGTCTACATCAGGCTACTGTACCTTCCTAGGCGATCATTTGATTACTTGGAAAAGCAAAAAGCAGCATGTGGTAGCTAGATCCAGCACTGAGCTGTATATCGTGCTATGGCCCATGCATGTTGTGAACTACAATGGGTCAAATATGTTCTTTCTGAGTTAAAGATCCCTATTCTGTCTTCTATGGAGCTCAAGTGTGACAACCAATCTGCTATACACATTGCCAGGAATTCTTTCTTTCATGAGCGTACAAAGCATATAGAAGTTGATTGCCATTTTATTTGTGATCAAATCAAAGATGGCACTATTGTGACGCCATACATCAAGTCTGAAGATCAACAGGCATATATCTTGACAAAGCCTTTGGGTCCAACAACTTTTCAGAGATTATGTGGCAAGCTGGGCATACACGATGTGTACTCTCCAGCTTGAGGGGGAGTGTTAAGCAACTTGCATCCCCGTCGATACTATCGACAGAAAGTCGATGGTATCGAGTTTATCACAATGAAAGAAGAGCGTCTGTCGATACCATCGACAATCCTGTCGATGGTATCGAGAGTTGATCAACGGCGATCGACAATCCATCGACCGGTTCTATCTTTATTATGTTATTTGTTTTATTTATTGTTACTCTCTATTTTTCTTCTTGTACCACAATGTATTTCACCCTAATATATAAAAAAGAAGAGAGACGACTATTGCCCTCTCTAGGGAAGCTGCTCCTTGCAGCCGACAAATCTCTCGGTGTTCGTCTCCTCTCCTCACCTCTTCTCACAAGTACCTTTCCTAAGAGCAATAGGTAAATCTAGATCAGAAGTTACCTTAGTAGGGGCAAGACCTTCTGAAGAAGATTGGTTGTCAGTTGGGGGGGTCTTGAGCAGTAGGCTGCAGTGGCCGATTGCTGCGTTGGCAAACAATGAGAGGAGACGTAGTCTCATCAGGTTGCACAACAGAGGTAGAATCACTAATAATGGGCATAGGCGCTGCAATCAGATCTGAGCTCAACATGTTCCCCTTAGTAGAGTAGTATGGAGTGTCCTCAAAGAAAATGACATCACTACTCGTGAACCACTTTTTAGTAATAGGACTATAGCAATGATATTCTTTCTGAATCCGTGAGTATCCCAGAAAAATACATTTTTCAGCTCGAGGAGACAACTTGTCTTGAGTAGGTCCAAGCAAGCAAACAAAACAAGCCGACCCAAAAATTCTCAGAGGTACAGAAAATAGAGGAAGATTGGGTTGTAGTACTTGTACAGGAATTTTATTCCCAATAATAGAGGAAGGCATACGATTTATCAGAAAACAGGCAGTAAGAACCGCTTCTGGCCAAAAATGTTTGGGAACATTAGAATGCATCATGATAGTTCTAGTAACTTCAAGTAAATGCCTATTTTTCCTTTCAGCAACACCATTCTGTTAGGGTGTATAAGCACAAGAAGTTTGATGAATTGTACCCACAAAATGACAAGATAATTCAACATTTTTTTTGAACAAATTCCGATGCATTATCATTACGCAGGATTTTAATACGCATCGAATACTGATTTTTAGTTTCAGCAAAAGAAGAACTTAATAATAGGCAGAACTTGTGATCTATCTTTCAACAGAAACAACCAGGTAGCACGGGAGTAATCATCAATGAACAAAATAAAATATTTATTTTCAGACAAACTTGGAACATGACAAGGACCCCATACATCAGCATGCACCAATTCAAAAATATTTTTGCTACCAATCTGAGATTTTTTGGGAAATACAGTTTTGGACTGTTTGCCTAGCTGACATGCTTCACACTGAAAACTGTGCGTGCCTACACCAGAAATAACATGTTTTAATTTATCAGCTGATGGATGCCCAAGTCTAAAATGCTGTTGTAATGCGGAAACGGAAGATGATAATGCTGAAGCCAGAGCCATAGTGCCAATCCATTTCAACTCATCCAAGTAATAGAGTCCATCAGGTCCTTCATGCCCCCCACCAATCTTCATCCTCGTGCGAAGGTCCTAAAAAACACAAGTAGCCGGTGCAAAGGTCAGACTGCAGTTCAGATTGCGTACAATTTTACTGACAGATAGCAAGTTTAGCGGAAAATTTGGCACATATAAAGCAGATCGCAGAAGGACTTGAGCAAAGATATCACCAATTCCAAATACTACAGATTTAGAACCATCAACAAGAATAACAACAGATTTAGAACAAGGCTTAGACAGTCTATAAAAGCGAGAACAGTTGCCGAATATAATAGAAGAGGCTCCCGAGTCAATCACCCATTTGATATTACTAACACTAGAAGGAGCACTCAAGAAGGCAGAATCACAACCAGTGTAAGTGGCAGCGTGAGCTCCGGATTCAGCAGTAGATGAGGAGGAAGCACCAATCCTCTCAAGCAGGAGACGTTCCACCTCAGAGCGGATGAACTCAACAAGTGGAGGCGGTCGAGGAAGCAGCAAAGGGTGTCTGAGCAGCACCCTTAGACACACCATTGGCCCACACAGGTGTGTCATGTTTCTTCCAACATTTGTCTTCAGTATGGTTGTTGGGCCACAGAAGTCACAGTACCGCTGAGTAGCGGCACCTCTAGAAGCATAGGTAGATGAGCCATGACCAAGCGACCCACGTCTCCGTCCAGGAGCAGAAGAACGGTTGTCCGGAGGTCGACCGCGACCCCTACCACGACCACGGCCAGACGTAGCAGCAAGATCAGTAGTGTCACTAGTGTTGGAAGCAAGATCCGACGAGGAAGCCGACAATCGTTGTAGACGCTGAAAAGCACTCTCCAACGTGTGCAAAGGATTACTGGCTAGAATCTGGTCAACCACACCAGCATATGAGTCAGGAAGGCCGCAGAGGAACTGGACAACCTGGAGTTCCTGCCGTTGTCGTTTCATTGTGGCTAAGTCGGTAGATAAGGGATGAAGATTCTCAAGCTCAGCCCAGACGCCTTTAAAGGTTGAAAAGTAGTTAGCAATATCTGGCCCAGTGAAGTGTAGGCGGGACAACTGTTTGTTTAGGTCAAACACCTTCTTCGGATCCTTACTATGCGAGTAGGTGCTGGCCAGTTGATCCCACATCTCCTTCGCAGTCAGGAGGCGAAGTAGAGTAACGCTGATGCGAGATTTACTGCTGTTTAGAATCCATGTCATCACGATCGAGTCATCCTTGACCCAGTCATCATAGATCTTTTTCTCCTTTGACTCGGCAGTACTGGGCGGAGCAGGAGGCGGAGCCTCAGTCAGATGGAAATGCTTGTCCTGGGACTTCACAAAGATCTCTATGGAGCAAACCCAATGTTGGTAGTTGCGCCCATCTAGCTTCACAATAGTCACTTGACGACGAAATTCCTCATGGGAGGAAGCAATGAGGGAGACTAAGTCCAAAAAGGGCAGAGAACAACAGCAAGAGTCAGTCAGAACCGCCTAGATCCTCCGGCTAGGCAGCAACAGGCAGATAGAACAACTGGAAGGACCAGCTTACATGAAGACTACGCCGAGGCGCAGTAGAGAACCTGGCGACTCAATGGCCGACGCGGGCAGAAAAAAGGGGCAGGTCTCCGAAGACCCTCAACACGAACAGTCGGAGGGTAAACAACGATCGTGTGGGCTGCACTAATAAGCCAGGCCCACACACGGAAGGCTGTCGGCAGTAGTGGTAGGCACACCAGGCCGCTGGGCGGGGCAGGGCGCAGGGCAGGGCGGTAGGCGGGCGGCACTGGGCGGGGGCGCCAGGGTTGGGGGGTCGGCGCCGTTAGGGAAGAGAGAGAGAGAGAGGGCGCCGGCTACAGGGAGGGTGGCGGCTAGAGCACCTGCTCTGGTACCATCTTGAGTTGTGTGCAAGGGTTAGGGTGCACAATGTGTGTACCCCGTATATTTATAAAGAGAATAATTACATAGAGGTCCCAATAGAATAGGAAATTAATAAGTGAATCTAAGAACTTAAATAAAACACTATTTAACAATATGCATGTCGTGGGGATGCGATAATATAAAAGTGTAGTTACCATGTCAACCATGTCCATGTTGTGGGATATCTGTAGCAAGTGCCATATGTAAACAAATATAAGACTAGAAAATTACAAAATCTATACTTTTTTACAATATTTGTTTGTTATGTTGTGAAGTAGTATATTTTCTTCCTTTGATGAAAATACTAGTAATAAGAACATATGTATACTAATTATCTTACTTCTTAAAATGATAGTAAATTATACTTTAATTTAGTGGATTATTTAGCTATATTATTATGATTATAATCTATATTATGAGATAGTGTGGTAGATCTAAGAACACATACAATTAGGAAGACAATAAACAAGCATATTGGGGGGATCTTTGCCAATTTAAGGCAATTTAGGATAAATTTACATTTTAATTGAGATGGATGAGGTGTAAATGAGAGAAATGGTTGAAAATACAAAGGCATACCTTGCCCTAGTTGTCCATATCCCCTTGCTCTGCCATTTCCTCTTCTCAAACTACAAACACAGGCTCAAGCATGCAAAAATCGGTAATTCTGTTGGTATACCATTAAATTTCGTTGAAATTTGGCAAAATTTGGCGGTATACCCATCAGTACTACAGATATTTGCGATCCTATCGATGCACTCATATCATATCATAACCGATGGTGTCGAAATCGAAATTTTGAGCGAAATTTCGCCCATTTCAAAGATATTTCATTCCTTGCAATCAAGATGCCCAAATTGATGTAATAGTGAAGATGGTAAAGGGTTAGGATGCCAAGAATCAATGGAAAAAATTGTTTGCACAAAGTAGTTTAATGGAGCTCTTGAATATTGTTGAAGATTATTCTGTCATGGGGAAAGAATATAGCACCTACACTCTATGTGCAACACAATCAGAGATTAAAAATTAATTTAAAAAGATGAACATGTGAAATGTATGTGGGTTCATTGGAATCCCTGTTGATGATTGAAAGAACATTGGATAAAAGGACTTTTTTGGTTTAATGAATTTAATTAGAACATGAATTATGCTTGTGTGGAGACTTTATATCATAGTTCTAATTTAGAAAAACGAGGGAGATATTTAAGATGCTGAAACTACAAAGGTATCCAGTTCATGGGTCATAGTATGAGTCTTTAGGTGAGGATTATTGGATATTGCCTGAGATTGATCACATACACTAGACAACCTGTGATTCGACTAGTAGCAATTTGATTTATGCTAAAACAAAGTTACAATGACTCATATATATAGACTCGACTCCAGGTACAATGTCCATGCCGATCAATATAAGATAAGCTAGGCTGACACTAATGTGCTTATGAAGTGTTATGTTTTTATGTATATGTTGCTAACTGGATCTTGGGCTTGGATCTATATAGCTGATGTTGCTCTATGTAATGTAACAAGTCCCCCTGTTTGTGATACCAAGGAAGCAGTAACAACCAAGGAATGAGGTTTCTTTGAAATTGGTGAAATTTTGTCAATTTTTTTTGAATTCGATGGAATTTGATATTGAAACATGTGATTGTATCGATTTCAATCGAAACGGCTACCAAGATTGCATTTATCTAAATTTCGACAAAAAATTGGTTGATTTCAACAAATTTTGCCAAATTTCGATGGATTTTGAGGTTTTTTGTACACAACTCAAATTTTTTTGATGGAAAATTTGATTATTACTATCCTTGGTGTTATTGTTGTTTTTTGAAGAGGATTAATGGGGGATTGGGGTTATTTCACCATTTAGTACTTATACATAGTATATACTTATAGTATATCATAATTTCATTGCATTCCCTATTATTTGCTATTCAAATTGTTAAATACTTATGCAATGAATGCTTAATGTAGTTTTTTATTTTCTTCAATGTGGACGACATGTATCCTAGTGGTGGTTTGTTAGACAATGAGAATGCTAGGAAGCCAACCAAACCAAAAACTAATGAATTTTCTTGGAAGCATTACACTAGTGTTCTTGGGGCTAATGAAATGATTGACTATGGAGTCAATATCAACAACAAACTATCAAACCAAGTAAATTATGTGGAAATGCCCTACATATCCTATATTTGATATTATAGCACTAATAAGTACATGCATGTATATGGCTCATACTTGCAAAATTACATAACTTAATTCCTAAATTTTGTCATTGAAACCCTTCATCGGAATTTCTAGGAAATAAGAAAGTTTCCTTGCCTCCCACATGAAGGAACTGCACCCCCAACCACTCCCATATAAAATTTTATTGCATAAAGCGTTGCATTTAGGTGTAGAGATAACCTGCAAAATTTCATGGCTTAATTGTTCATTTTGGCATTGAAACGGGCACAGTTGCATTTATCGAAATTTCCACCGATTTTTTCATAAATTCCCGTTTCCCACACCGTCGAAACGGCACCGAAATCGGATACCTCATTCCTTGGTAACAACGCTAGGCTGTTATGACGGCTACGGCTTTCCTGTGGTTTTTTACCTCCTTTCTGAAGGGGTTTTCCACGTGAAATTGCATCTTCTTTCTTTCTTCATGTGCTGCTGATCTGGCGGTTTCTTCCTCCCAGCGTGTGCTGCTGTCTGGTGGCTTCTTCCTCGCACCATGTGCTGCTGCAGCTGCTACACCGTTACTTTGCTGCTGATCGGGTGGCTTGTGCACATGTTTCCTTGCTTCTAATAGGGTGGCTTCTTTCTCCCACGTTTTCTTCTTTTCAGTTGCCCAAAAATCTGATTTGCACTAGTGCAATCAGGCAACAGCAGCACTCCATTTGACTGCTGGTAACCCACCGGTAGTCAGGTTCTGTCTCAGGCTGTTTCTGGACAACCAACGGCGTCTGTTGCTGCTGCAGCCTGCTGAGGTTTCTGATTTCTACTGCTGCTTCTGGAGTTTTGGGCATTGGGCAGCACAATTTTCACCACTACTGCAGCCCCTCGGTCAAGTTCTTTCCAGTGACGTTTGCTGCTGCAACTTCATCTGACTGGGATTCTGATTTCCACTAGCACTAACTGCACTACAGTAGATTTGGGCATCAGGCAGCAGCGTTTCCACTACTGCTACGCCACCTCGAGTAAGGCTCTTTTCCCTGTCCGTTTGACTATCTCCAGTCATGTTCTTTTTCCTATCAGATCTTTTTCAAAGTTGAGGCTGTTTTGCTGCTTACTTTCCTATGGAGCCTTACAAGTCCAACAACATGTCAAATGTGCAGCTCTCCACAACGAAGTTCAAACGTAACATTTATCTCCTATGGGCTGTGCTGCTGAGATGTCAACTGCCAGCCGAGGAAGAATCGGATATGTTGATGGGACAAAGAAAATCCCTGCGAGTGAAGACAAGGGGTGGGATCAATGGTACCTGGAAGAAAGTCAAGTTAAATCTTGGATTTTGAATTCTGTTACTCCTGACATGCAACCCTTGATTATGCAAAGGAGAAGAGCTTCTGAAATGTGGGATATTCTGGAAGTATGTTGGACAGAAAAAGGACATCCGTGTATCAGCTTAACAAGGAGATTTGTACTCTTCAATAAGTAAAACTGAGTGTGACTGACTTCTATAGCTCTTGAAAACTAAGTGGGAGGATATGGATTGCTACAATGAAGATACTTGGACGTGCACTCCTGATCATAAGTTGTATTCCGAACCCGAAAGGAAGATGCACACCTTTACCTTTTTGGGTGATCTCATGTAGAATCTGACAATGTTCACAATCAAATTCTGAATGGGGTTTCTATTCCTAGCATGGAAGAGGTTTATTTTCAAATTGAAGCCGATGATACTCGCAGGGCCATTATGACTAATTCCAATGACTCTAAAAATAGCTCAATCTTTTTTAGCAAAGCCTCTTCTGGATTTGCTCATTGTCAGAAACCTGGACACATCTTGGATTTTTGTTGGAAACGCCACCCCAAAAGATGGGATGCAGGGAAAAGTGGTCGTTACAAAGGCCAGGGAATTGTAACAATTGCTACTGAATATCACCAGGAACAACAACCAGATTGCTTCTCTCTAGAACACTTGGAGCAACTCCATGGAATTCTTTTTGAAACTATGATCTCGAGGCATACGCAATCTGAGCTGTCAATCAATCATGCTGACTCCACCGAAGAAAAAAGAGGTTTTTCTTCTGGTGATGATCGGGTAATTGATAGTGGTGCTACTAACCACATGATATCTCATCCCAAGTGGTTTTATAAGTATAAACTTGGGTCTGAACTCGATAAGATTGTGATGACAAATGTTTCATTTGCTATTGTTGTCGGGAAAAGTGATATTAATATCAAGAAAAATCCGGTTTCATATGATGCTGTACATGTTCTTGACCTATCTTTGAGTTTGCTATCTGTTTGTAAACTTACTATAGCTTTCGATTGTAGTCTTTAATTCTTCTTTGATCAACGTGTTTTACAAGACCTAGGTTCGGGGAGGAAGATTGGGATTGGTTTGGGTCTAAAGGCCTTTACAAGGTACCAAGTAGAGTTACCTCTGTGCCTCATGCAGCTCTTGAAAGTTCAATGCAAGAGAAATGAGGTTCAGTTATGGCATTCTGGCTTGGAGCGTTTGTGTTTTTCATCCTTGTTGTTTCCAAATATTTGTTCTGCAATTGATGAGTCGATTAAAGTGCGGTGCTTGTGAGCTATCTAAGCATCGAGGTATGTGTACAAACATTCTAAAAAAGAAACTAAATCAATTTTTGAGTTGGTCCATCATGATGTATGGGGTCTAACACTGATTGTATCTGACGGAGGCTTCAAGTACTTTGTTACCTTTATCGATAATTACTCCCAGTGCACATTTTTTATATCTTATGAAAAAATGGTATGGGATTCCACAATTCGTTGGACAGCTTGTAACAATGCTGGAAAATTTGGAACTACCATAAAGAAATTTAGATCTGGTAGCACCAAAGAGTATTTGGAAACGGGGCCTGTCTATGTTTCCTTCGAAAGGTATTATTCACCAGAGATCCTGCAGCTACACACCACAACAAAATGGTGTTGCAGAGTTGAAAAATAGACAACTCTTGGAGGTCACAAGAGCTCTCCCGATTTAGAGAAATGTTTCCCAAAATTTCTGGTGTAATGCACTTTTGGCAACTACCTACTTAATCAATAGGATGCCTAGCCAAAACTTGGAACAGGGAGATTCCGGTGATAGTTCTATTTGGCAAAAAAAATATTGTCCATTTACCACTTAGTGTTTTTGGTTGTACTTGTTATGTCCACAACTTGCAACCTAGGAGGTCAATATTTTACCCGCAGGCTATTAGAGTCATTTTCCTTGGGTATTCTATGACAAAGAAAGTATATAAATGTTTCTCTGTGTCAACGGGAATATACTATATTTCCAAATGCGTTACATCTCATGAGAATGTACCTTTCTTTGTGGATACTTGTAACTTCCCAGGTCTTGAGGCCTCAGATAAAATGATCTTAAAAGGAATGATTAGATTACCATATCACCTAGGTGCACCTCCTTTTCAGGGAGTCCATCACTAAAGAACTCTGTGGTTAAGCGTGCTCAACCCAGAGTAGTACTAGGATGAGTGACCAATCGGGAAGTTTATCTTGGCTTGCACGTGAGTGAGGACAAAGCACACAGTTAAGACTAGTGGTGGTTTGTGGGGCTAGTTTTCATTTCTGAAACACTGCTAGAGCCTTGGGCAGTGGGCCTGGGTGTTACAAATGGCATCAGAGCCACTTCTCCTCCAGTAGGTGAAGCCCACATGGGTATGAGGTATTCCAATCTTGAGTCGTGCGGTCCAAGCATGTTGGAAAGGGCTGTTCATGGTGATGTAGCCACCCTTCCGTTGGTATTCCGTTATCAGGAGCTGGGTGCCCATGGGCCATTATGGGTCTGCACTGAAATGGGGAAATATAATGATGCCTTATAGTTGAGCCTTGACGAGGATGTCGAGAGTCTAAGTGGGGGGAGATTGTAATGTCCCAGGTCTTGAGGCCTCAGACAAAATGATCTTAAAAGGAATGATTGGACTACCCATATCACCAAGGCGCACCTCCTTTTCAGGGAGCCCATCACTAAAGAAGTCTATGGTTAAGCGTGCTCAGCCTAGGTAGTACTAGGATGGGCGACCAGTCGGGAAGTTTATCCTGGTTTGCGCGTGAGTGAGGACAAAGCGCGCAATGAAGGATAGTGGTGGTTTGTGGGGCCAGTCGCCATTCCTGAAACACTGCTAGATGCTTGGGCGGTGGACCCGGGTATTACAATACTGTTCCTTTACAGGGGGAGTCATCAATTACATGTACGGTAGAGGAACCGATATGAGTTCCGAATGCTGCATAAGGCAGAATAGAAAACCCTCATGAAGGACGGGTTTGGACGTGTATGAAAGAGCAAGGATCAGAAATCAAATCGTCATGAGAATGTTGAAGCCGATACTAATCCCAGTCAAATCCTCCAGAACCAGGTCCAAAAGCCGTGATGGAAGATGAGGTAAATCTGCTTGCAACTCTTAGGAAAGGAACAAGAGAATGTACCAAGCATCCCATCTAAAGATATGTCCTATTCATGGTTAAGTTCTAATTATATATGTCTTTTGTCCTCTCTTGATATTTCTTTAATTTGATGATTAAAAGACCTTAAGTGGGCTCATGCTATGGAGGACGAAATGACTATAATAAAGAATCAAACATGAGATATTGTGAACATTCCTAAAGGAGCTCATTTGGTTGGATCCAAGTGGCTTTACACAATTAAACACAATGACAACGGGACTGTCGTCAGATACAAGACTAGGTTCGTTGCTAGAGGTTTTTCTCAGAAGTATGGCATCAATTACTTTGAGACTTTTTCTTATGTGGCAAAGATGAACTCAGTCAGAACGATTATTGCTGATTCTGTTCATTTCTCCTGGAAAATGCATATACTTAATTTTAAGAATGCTTTTCATAAGGGTTATGTGAATGAACCAGTCTTTATGCAACTGCCACCTGGCTATGAGCAAGAAGGAAAATGTTGTAGTTTAAAGAAAACATTGTATGGATTAAAACAATACTCAAGGGCTTAGTTTGAATTAGAATTTTCATCAAATAGTTAGAGTTCCAACAAGGAAATGGAGACCATACTCTGTTCGTTTAGAAGACCTCAAAAAGCACCACTCTGATGCTAGTATATGTAGATATGATTATTACAGGAAGTGACAATGAAGAAATATAATTCCTGAAGACGACTCGCCAAGGAATTTGAGATAAAATGTCTATGCAAACTAAAGTTTATTTTGGGTATAGAGATTGCAAATCAGCAAAAGGAGTGAATATTTGTCAAAGAAAATGTCCTAGATATTCTCAAAGAAATGGGCAATATGGGATGCAAACCTGCTGGGACTCCAACTAGGAAAATCTCAAGCTAAGCTTGAAAGATGGAATTCTTATGGATGCTGTAGGTAAAAATCTGTAAAACTAATATACCTCACTTTGACTAGACCTGACATTACTGATGCAGTAAATATGGTGATCCAATTCATGCATGTGCCTACAAACATATATCTAAAAGATGCTTATTGCATTCTAGCATATCGAAAAGGAAATCCAGGGAAGGGACTTTTGCTCACAAGAAGCTCTGACTTAAAGATTGAATGCTTCATTGATGCTGACTAGGTAGGTAACCAAGATGAAAGAAGATTGGCTTCAAGCTACCGTGTCTTCTTAGGTGGAAACCTTGTAATATGGAGAAGCATTTAAAAAATGCGGTTGCTAGATCAAGCACTAAAACTGAATATAGAGCTGTGGCTCAAGGGGTCATTGAAATACTATGGGTGAGGTTTCTCTTAAAAGACATGCGAATATGCCCTAAGAGCATGGAACAAAATTTTGATTGAAATTGCGAAATTTTGTTCGAAATTTCGTTTTTTTGCAATCGGACATCGGAACCTACGATTGGACATGTGAAACACACAAATGCAGGGAGTGGGACGTAATTTTGCGAAAATGTCGACCCGAGGTGCGAAATTTCGACAAAAATGGTGAAATTTTGCAGCAAAAAGCCCAGTTTGGGCCGTAATTTTGCGAAATGGTACAGAAACACAAATTAAATTTTGAGAAATTTGTTCCAAAAGCTAATAATACTACATCTTGGGTATTTTGGCAATTTTTTTTGAATCTCTTGCTTCTAAAGTATATCTTTCTTAATTCTAAGGTATGTTTCCTCTATCCCTAGGCCATTTATACATTACCTTCATCAATTTCTTCACTCTTCTATAGAGATATGGAGATATACTCCGAAAATAATGAAGTTCTTTCTTGGATCTATGTATAAGTGTCCCATGTAACCTAGTTAAATGCAACACTAGACTTATATAAGTTGTGGTTGGTAAGTTTGGAACTTGTAACTGTAAATTTAAATTCTAAGCTGTAACTTGAAGCTTTTAACAGTCTAACTGTCTAGCAGACTTGACAATTCTGTTCATTTGTGCACTCACTCATCAAGACATGTATCCCACCCTAACATCTAAGCATATAAATGTATTATATAGTCTAATATGTTTATGTCTCAACATTATGTTTGCAAAATTTCATAAGTTAATTCCTTCATTTTGCCATCGAATTTGCCATCAAATATTCTATTGAAATTGTTCAGCTTCCTTCACTTACAAATGTGGGAGACCCCCCCACCCAATATCCAATGTGAAATATTATTGCATATTTGAGTAGATCTTGGTGTTTTGATCGTCCTGGTAAATTTTCATGATTTAATTCGCTTATTTGGTCGTCGAAATTGTTAGGGCTGTAAATATCAAAATTTCGTGCGAAATTTTGAAAAATTTCTGTTTCTGGGCCATCGGACACGACATCGAAATCGGACATTTAATTCTATGCCTAAGAGTCCTATGATGTTGTACTGTGATAACAAATTAGTGGCATGCGGACTAGCTGAACTGCAAGTCTGCAACGAAGTACTATTTTGATTTCTTGTGGTACATTATGCCAACAATTGCTAGTAGTATTCAATGTTTATGCTATACTTATCCACCTTGCCGCACTTAACTGATAGATGTGGTTTGAATTAGTTTTTCTTGATTCATTATTCAAACCTCTCTCTCTATATGTGTGTGTGTGTGTGTGTGTGTGTGTGTGGAATTAAAAGAGGCATTCTCTCCCCCTCTCCCTTACCCGTGACGGAGACCGAACGCCCGGGAGGGTGGTACACCAAGGTGGCAGTTGGGATTTGAACCCGAGTCCCTTTGTTAGGGGACACTGTGCTTGACCACTTGCGCCACTCCTTATTAGGTATAGTGTTTGTGTGTGTGTGTATAATATTACTTTCCATAATATTTTCATATCATTATCCTGTGCAAACTATGAACACAATGTCTTTGATTTGCTTTTTCAAAATGAGAAGTTCTTGTAATGTTTTGTTTATATTACTACAAGGAATTTGAAATTCCATCTCCTAAAATATGCTCATACATCTTGTAGATCTTATTTTACCTTTTATAATGGTATAAAGTCATGTAACAACTATTTGTTGATATCTAATTTGTTCTATATTATAGGTGTTGTTCTCAACAGAGACATTTGCCATGGGAGTCAATGCCCCTGCAAGAACAGTATGCTGCTTCTTTATTTCTTTTTGCATATCATATATGAGTATATTATTGAGTTTTAATAGCTATGCATTGTTTCGTCATAGTTTTTCATTTCTCATTTCCCTATTTTTGTAATTATTGCTGCACCCTTCCTATGTAACAGATATACAGTTCACTTTCATTCAACAAAGATTATTCGACCATTATCTCAGTCTGTACATGGTGTCCTAGTAGTCTTCAGACCCCAGGGGCCCAATAACGTATTCAAACACAACCGGTCTTTTCTTTTTTGCTTCTCTGCAGTCCTATCGTACTTGTTAAGCCGTGCACCTAGGCAGCAAGGCACCCAGGGGGGGGGGTGCGTCATGCCCTATGCTTTGCCTATATTTCCACCTTGAGTTTTAGTTATGCTGCCTACGTCATATTAATGGGTTTTAATGTTCCATGCGATTGTCCCAATGTTCAATATAAAGATTGTTGGTCTTTGTTATGTGTCAGATATAATTTTTTTTTTGGATTTAAACTCCTATACACATTTTCTGATATTTTTTGCTTTGTGCCTTTGATTCATTTTCTATCTAGTGGCTATGTTCTGAAGGTTAGTCATTATTTATTGCTTAGGACTTAGAGCTATGTTATTAAATTTCTATATAGACATTAGTGTTGATTATAAAATATGTAAAATGGTTATGTTTACATATCATAAAATATGCATAAATAACCATACATATATGCATGTAACTGTATAAGATGTGAAAATCATAATAAACGAGTCTATATACATGGAATATATACTGAAGTTATTATTTTATAAATGTTGCCTAGGTGTCAGACGCCCTACCGTAGCACCATGCTGACTTGACAAGTATGAGTCCTATTGAACCTTTCACTTGCCCACAATATTCACATATAGGCGTTTCCCTGATGTTACGCCTAATCGCCTCGACAACCTTTTTCTAGCACTAGATTATATATCGTCTCTCATCGTTGATGTAGGTGTCTTTTCCATAGGTGGGAGGCTCAAGTACTATCTAACCATTACAATGGTTATCTGATCCTTTTGAGCTGTCATAAGAATAATTCTTAGGTGGGAGGCTCAATACCGTCTAAAAAAAATTTTAGATTGAATAGTTCTTTAGTTTGGAAGGTCACCACCAGTAACAACAACATCATCCACACAAATAATACAAATATAGGCTGTGGGACGAAAACTGTAGAAAATAGGACTATCCAGACTACTACTTTGAAAACAACATCATCAAGAGCCTAAATGAATCTACTAATATATGCTAAGTTGTGGGAGACTGTACAATCCATACAAAGATTTATGCATCTGCAGAGCATATTAGACTCCCTGGGAAACTAACTTAGGTTATTGCTCCATAACTGTCGCCTAAGCTAGATCACAACATGGAATCATATTCTTAATGTCTAGTTGGTTGAGAGGCCAAGTAAAAGTAGAAGCTATAGACAACAAAATGTGCACAGATGTCATCTTTTCTGCTAAGGAGAATTTTTCTAGATAATACTCTCTATAGTCCTATGTATATCCCTTAGCAACCAATAAAAGCTTGAGCCATCACGACCAACTTTCATAGAAAAGACATCCACAAACAGCAATTGATTTTCTAAATGGACATGGAAGCATGGAACAAACAACAACAGCTGTATCTCAAAGCAGCCATCTCTTCCATCTAACTTTCCACCATTGTGACTCAAGGCCTCTAAATTTGAAACAGGAATGAAAACAAAGGACAGCAACGATACAAAGGCATAATATGAGGATGATATTCACAAACTTTTAAATTGTGCGAGGTTTATGAGGTGTTTTTGTCTCATCAAGGTGATGCACAAACTTTCAAGTAAATTGTATATAATTATTTCGTGCAAAGTATGAGCATCCAGGTATGGTGTCATAAGATATGATACTCTTCGGTAATTGTATCTAGATCCACCACAATTCATTTAATGTTTTGTAAGTATACCTTACGACCTATGTACGTTTAGGATGAATGGCCAAGTTTCCCAGAGAAAATCCCAAATATGAAACGGTTGGTGTCGTTGTTGATCCAAAATGCCTCTAGTTTATCACATTCACATATACATGTATCATGCCTTGACAAGGCGTTGCACGTGAACGGCCTATCCTTGATGAAAGCATGAATCATATTGAGTTTCTTACTGCAACATTGTTGTAATACAATGAAGCAATAAAAAAGAGTTATCACAAACAATAAAAAAGCATGGACAACATATTTTTCCGCGTAAGATTTATTGAAGGGTAAAATGTGCTGATCATTTATTCTAAAATATAAGATTTTAATTGCTGTTTCAACTCTCCTTGTCCCCATTTGAGATATTGTCGTCACTAAGGCTAATCATTGTTGGAGGAAGGCTCATGTATTTTTGTAACTCAACTATAGTTTAATTCAACTACATGTTCTCGTTTTTTGTTGACAACAAAGTTGCATGCAATGGATCAGTGAAAGAATATTGTATTGAACTGCTTCGATTATATTAGATGAATAAAAGAGGTACAACCCTGTCCTATATATAGGAGCAAGGGAGAAACCCTGAGACTTGTGTCCCAAGTAATCTAAACGGGCCGAGACACTAAAGGCCCACTAACTAATTAACCTATTAACTAAATAGGCTAATGTATACTCTTTAACAGGATCACTTTTATAGCACTTGCTTTGTAAATTAAGTTAGGTCATAGATTCCATCCATGCGGTGAGAGATTGTAAGCTGTAGGGTATCGTCTGAGTTCCCCTAACTAACATATTGTTCGTAGGTTTTTTGAACAAAAATTGGTAAGTATTTGATTTTTTTAGTTACCTCGTGGTATATGTTACGTTTTCAAAAAGACTCTTATACACTATCTGTCCTTTCCCACGTGCAAAACATGAATGTGTGGGTTATCATCTTCATACCTTCTTTTTGCTCCATCTTTGTCATCCATGTACACTAGTTCAAAACATGAAATGCCACACTAGCATTTGGATTCTAAATGCCATTTCCTACAAAGTCTATATTTGTGCATAAATTTTTTAATCAAACAAACATTTTGCCACTTCATTGAAGAAAAATATTACATACAAAGATAATATTACATGGCAACTATGTTCTTGGACACGTTTTACTCCAAGACAGATGTTAATAATAGAGAACCATCAAGCAATTCCAAAAGATCTATAAGTATGAGTACGAAAGAAAAATGTGTTCGCTACAGAAGCGGCTCCTCGACTTCTCATTCTTTACTTAAAACTCTATATAAATCATTTGGGATGTGATGGATAATGTTCCATTTCCACCTACTTCTTCCATCACAACATTGTATCTTTCCCACTTGGTCTTTTGGCTATGCAGTTGATACTACAATCCTTCCAGAGTATTATTTGTAATGTTGAAAATGCGGTGAATTATCCCCATATCATATATGCCCAGTGATGTCAACAACAGTCACCCTTTACTTTTATTTTCAACTAAAACTGATAGTAGTTCCTTGCAAATTGATAGATCAACTCAAATTGCGATCCTTTCTGCAATACTTCCAATTACCATTTATGTTACACAATTTCAGTTGTATAATTCTATCTTCCTAATTTGCTTTACAATAGCCACTGCAACATTTTGAAATCGATTGAGAAAGATATGTATTGGTTGGCATTTGATTATGTATAAATAGAAGCGAAATCCATAAGGTTTACCTGAATCGAATAACATAAATAATAATGTTGTTATTGCATTGCAAAAAGTATTAATCATACACAGGACATCTGAACATGGAGCAAGGTATCCAGTCTCGATGTCATTTCGGTTGTGAAAATAGAAATTGAATGGAGATTTTGACATATGTAGCCCAAGCCATTTCGACATCAAAATGAACAAATTAAGCCATGAAAGTTTACAGGAATGATCTCTCGGGCTAAATACACTCATGCAGCAGTTCCTGCGATTAAGTTTAACAATTGCAGGCATGCCATTGTATATGACAATAGAAGCAGGGAGATTTTAGTAGCAACCACCAAAACATATATGTTATACTGGAGTGTAGCGCAGTAAAAGATGAACCACATGACCAATATATAAGCACGATGCAAGAACAAGTTGGGTTATTGGAAAGATACTCTATAGATAAGAGAAAACAATAGAAGCACTACATGAATAGCAGGCACGATAGGAGCATAGTTTTACCACCCTTTCGGGCATCCAACCTCCGTTGCAGGCTGTAGGAGGGACGGAATCTCTCTCTTATTCCAAATGAACCCCCTAATTAAAAAATCAAGCACTAACTCATGCATGCAGGGGATACACATGGGGAGGAAAAAGCTATCAATGTTGTGCACCTCTCTCTAAATAGGGTATGTTGCAATTTTCTATTTTTTTGTTAGAACAAGAAAAACAGAGGATGGGAGATGTAGGAGGCTGGAATGATGCTCAAAACCCCACAACCATGTGAGATGGACTCGGTGTGGAAGAGGAGAGGAAGGTCTGGTGTAAGGCCCCTGATCTAGCTTAGTGTTTGATTATGCTTGCTTTGCTTAATAAGATGCTTGAGCCTTAATCTAATCTCTGGAGATGCCTTAATAACATGTGACAAGTTTATGTTTCCAGTTTGGTTAATGTTTGAGCTAGTTATGCTTATTTTGGACCAAGTTGCAATTTACCCATGACGAGGGTTAATCTTGCAATTTGTCAAATGTAAGTTGTGCTTCTTGTATCCTAGCATCATGAGAAAGATGATGGTGCTTAAGGGCGCCTTGTTTGGCGCTTGATTGATGATGTGGCACCATGAGAGTTGAGCTCGGGTATACCCTCTTCAAAAAACAACAATAACACCAAGGATTGCAATTATCGAAATTTGCATAGAAATTTCAATTGAAATTTTAAGTTTGTGTACAAAAAACCTCGAAATTGGCAAAATTCATTGAAATCGTCTTTTTTTATCAAAATTTTGATTAATGCAATCTTGTTGGCAATTTCGATCGAAATCGATACAATTGCATGTTTCGGTAGCAAATGCCATCAAAATTGATTTTTTTGGGAAAATTTTGCCAAATTTTGACGAAACATCATTCCTTGCTTTTAATATATGTATAGATATATTTTATGATCACTTAAACATTTCTGAAATAGCTTTTTGTAACCCATGCCAGAAAGAATGCTAATTGCTGGAGTGAGGTTTGCTCTCATGGCACAACATAACCAAGATTGCATTCTGTAGTGTCGTTTTGACTTTCAAGTTTCCATGTGGTTGTGGGCTCTGTATGGGGGCTTCAGGTTGTGCCTTCTTGCAAGATGAAGTTGTATTCCTGTTACAGAAAAAAACACGAATACACATTGGTGTTACAATATTATGGAGTATCCTTTGATTTCCTTATTATATGGCACAATCTGTAATAAGTTAGCCTTTACAGCCTTGCTATGTCCAACCTCCAAAGAATTACTCGTTTTCCAAAATGCGATCATGTGAATATTATCAATCAACATGGAAGACATGGTTTGCCAGTAAAGAAGTGACTTCTTCTGAATTCATGTATTTTTTTATTAGGCACATCAGCAGAAATTATCAATATTGATAACAATACCTACCTATAACTCAAGTCTAATAAAGTGGGTTTTATCTATAGTTTATACTATAGTAAATAACATGAAGGAGTCGACCTTAAAATGAGTACTCGTTAAAAAGGGAAGATATAGGCAATAGAAAATACAAATGAACCATTTTCGAGGCTAAAGGAGAGAACGTTTCAATGAAGCATACCCCATAAGCTTGTGTCTGCTCTTTGCTATTAACTTTGCATTACACCTGCCAATGAAACTAAATGCTAAAACTCATATATAAAGTACGTACACCAAAAAAAAAAAGTACGTACACCATTCTCTAGGGAATAATAATTTGCTTTTTAATTGACACATTATGCAACAGTGCATTCATTTTACTAGCGTCCCTGAAGAGCATCCAACTTATTTCTGTGCATGGCCTTAAATAAGTAATGGGTGTTATAATAGTGTCCAAGGGTGTAGCAAATAAATGAACAGAATGAGACAGGTGAGACAAGTAGTAAACGCCAAAAATATAGTGAATAGTTGAAGGAGAGTACCCTTGCACAAGAGCGAATGGGCACTTGAATGGAAAGAAGAGGACAATGGTTCCATAGGAGCATCTGACAGCAACGGTAAGTAACCATGGAGACTGTCTCTGCTTAAACCTATGTTTCGCAGTTTTACAATTGCATACAAAATCGACAATTCGTTTCCCATTAATGTTAAACATTAATTCCTTGCACTCCAAGTAATGTGCAATCCAAACGAATATGGAAAAGTATCTAGAACCTTCCCTCAGCCGAACCGGGCAGTCTCGCCCATGCGAGACGGCCGTCTCCCTCACCCAGTCGGCCGTCTAGTGAGCCGAGCTGAGCCAGTCAGTTGAATCCATAGCCTATTTCAAATCGAATCAACCTAGCTTTCCAAACGTCCATCTCAACACTTAAGACAACCGTTTGGCACTCTAGACGGCCGTCTCACCATGTGAGCCGATCGTCTGGCAGTATAGCCAACTGATGTGTTGTGTGAATTAGTTACTTAAACGCTTTAGTAATTAATTCAATCATCAATCAAGATTAAAGTCCTCTTTCAGGCCGAGACCTATGTGTTTGACCCTATAGGTTCCATATCACGTTGGTAGTGAATGTCCATAACTAACTTATGACAAAGGAACGAGGTATCCAATTTCGATGCCGTTTCAACATGGAAACCGTTTTTTTTTGAAATTTCGACAAAAAATTCGATAGATGCAGCCGTGCCCATTTTGACGCCAAAATGAACGAATTAATTTATGAAATTTTACAGGCATGATCTCTAGACCTAAATGCATTGTTTTATGCATTAAATTTTATGTGGGGGTAGGTTGGCGGGGTGGTCCTTCATGTGGGAGTAAAGGAACTGTCCTGTTTTTGAGGATTTCGATGAGAAAATGTAGGAATTAAGTTATGCAATTTTGCAAGTATGAGCTATATACGTGCATGTACTTATTTGTGTTATAATATCAAATATTGGATATGTAGGGCATCCCCACACATTTTACTTGGGTTGATAGTTTCTTGTTGATATTGACTCAATAGTTAATCATTTCATTAGTCCCAAGAACACTAGTGCAATGTTTCCAAGCTAAATCATTATTTTTTGGTGTGGTTGGCTTCCTAGTACCCTCATTGTCTAATAAACCACCACTAGGATACATGCCATCCACACCGCATAAACTAAAAAAAGCATGCATTGCATAAGTATTTAATAATTTGAATAGCAAATATTAGGGAAATGCAATGCAATTATGATATACTATAAGTATATACTATGTATGAGTACTAATTGCTGAAATAACACCAACCCCCCTTTGCTCCTCTTAAAAAAAACAATATCTACAAGGCAATGTTCAAAATTTCGACGAAATTGTTGAAATTTCAGTTGAATTTCTATTTCTGTCACAACCGGACATCGAAATTTACTGATGAAATTCTCGAAACAAGCAGATCATCGATTTTTTTTTCTACATTTTCATAAACTATGTACTACCTAGAGCATATTTTTTTGCACAGTTTTGTATTTTTAAGTCTATATATTGTGCTTACAAACTATAATGACTTAATTCATTGATTTCACCATTGAAAATTAACATCAAAAATCCCCATCGAAATGCCCATTGAAACAGTTCAGGGTCATTCACTAAAAAATGATGAGACCTCACCCCCCACATATCCAATGTGAAATATTATTACATATTTGAGTAGATCTACACTAGTAGATCATTCTGGTAGAATTTCCTAAATTAATTTGTTTATTTTGCCGTCGAAACGCCATGAACGCATTTATCGAAATTTCTGTTGAATTTGTTGAAATTTCTGTTTATGTGGCCACCGAAACGACGTCGAAATCAGACATTTTCTTCCTTGCTACAAGGATTGCAATTTCGAAATTTTTGTTTTGGCGAAATTCGTCAAAATTCATCGAAATTGTTGACATTTGGCGAAATTCATCGAAATCGACACAGTCGTGTGTTTCAGTACCAGATCCCATTGAAATCGAAATTTTTGGGCAAAATTTCGCCAATTTCTCCAAAACCTCATTCCTTGCTTATGACATCGCAAGCAAAGAGTGGGGCCTAGTCGCACATTAGTGCTACCCAAGTGAATGGAAAGTTGGGGAACAACTTCAACCTACAATCTGTGTATGGTGTTACAGTGCTTATATAGTTCTTTGGTCACTAATATCCAGATTGAACTCCAGGCATGGAGTAGTCACCCTCTTCAACATTCAATCTTGTTTCTTGAACCAAGAGCAGGCTGCCTGAGATATATGTAAGCTCAATATCACAGATTGACTCACATGTGCATGGCCATGCATTTTTCAGTCTCGGTAATCAAGAGGTCTAGGATATCATACTCCTGTAGGAGGGACAAATCCTATCTCTATCGCTAACAGTCAGTCCCCATGTGTTGCAGTCACCCAATCATCACCGTTATAACAACCCATGTTTTAGGTCTGCTTTTGATGATGTCAAAGCGTATGGAACGAAATGTGAGGAGTGTAGTGATTTCAGGTCTAAGAACCACAACCACCACCATCACTGTGAGAGCTGACTATGACTTCCATGATGATGACTTCCATGTGTCAGTCTCACGGTGGGTCTGTTCAATACACTGTTCTCCAATATGTATCTGTGTGCTTGGTTTAATATAGCCATATCATGACTAATGAGATTTTGTCATCAACGAACTCACATTCTGATCTTATGTGTTATTTTGTCTATCAACCTTGGAAGCTTGCCTTAATTTATTAATCAGTTCATTTACAAATTATGCAATTACAATCATCGCATGATTGACTCTCTGGGTATACATGCCAACAAACTCCCACTTGCACTTAGAGCCAATCACCTACATATCGTATTCCAAGTGATCTAACATGTCAATCATGCTTGTGCTATGAAAGTGCCTTTGTCAAGGGGTAAGCGACATTGTTCTCAGTTGGTACTTTGTACGATCTCTTATATGAGATGGAACCATCTTTGTATATGCTTTGAGCGCTAATGCGATCTGGGTTCCTTAGCTTGTGCAATAGCTCCATTGTTGTCACAATATAGCTCGATTGTGTCGCTGATGCTTGAAACTACCCCAAGTTCTGTAATGAACTTCTTGATCCATACATCATCCTTTGTTGCATTCTATGCAGCAATATACTCGACCTCTATTGTAGAATCGGTAACTGATTCTTGCTTGGAACTCTTCCAGCTTATAGCTTCGTTGTTTAGACAAAACAAGAATTCTGATTGCGCTTTGTAATCATCTTGATCAGTTTGGAATCTTGCATTGATGTAACCCTTTACCACCACCTCTTCCTCTCCGCCGTAGATCAAGAACTGATCCTTAGTTCTTCTCATGTACTTGAGGATGTTCTTCACGACTATCCAGTGAGCATCACCTGGATCTGATTGATATCTGCTCGTCTTGCTCAAGGCATATGAGACATCTGGACGGGTACACAACATTGCATACATCATTGATCCAATTACAGAGGCATATGGAATCAAACTCATGCGTTCCCTTTTCTTCACAAGAACTGGGACATTGAGCTCTAGAGATGGGGACACCGTGACACATAAGCATGTTTCCTCTCTTTGAGCTCTCCATGCTGATCCGCTTCAACACTTTGTCAATGTATGTGCTTTGACTTAGTCCAAGAAGCCTCTTGGATCTATCTTTATAGATCTTTATCCCCAAGATGTAGGATGCTTCTCCCAAGTCTTTCATAAAAAACTTATTTTCAAGTCATGTCTTTACCTTTTGTAAAGTAGGGATGTCATTTCCCATCAATAATATGACATCTACATACAATATGAGTAGTGTCACTATGCTCCCACTAACCTTCTTGTACTCATAAGGTTCATCTTCATTTTGAATAAAGCCAAACTCTTTGACTGTCTCATTAAAATGAAGATTGCAGCTCCGAGATGCTTGCTTCAATCCATAGATTGACCTTTGTAGCTTACATACTTTATTTACATTCTTTGAATTTATAGAACCCTCAGGATGTGTCATGTACACATCCTCGAGAAGATTCCCGTTAAGGAATGCAGTTTTAACATCAATCTGCCAAATCTCATAGTCATGATAAGCTGCAATGACAAGCATGATCCTGATGGACTTTAATCATGGCTACTGGAGAAAAGGTTTCGTCATAATCAACACCTTGAACTTGTCTGAAATCCTTTGCTACCAATTTTCCCTTATAGGTTTGAACTTTTCCATCCATGTTGGTATTCTTCTCGAAGATCCATTTGCACCCTATGTGTTTTACCACTTCAGGTGGATCCACTAAAGTCCATATTTTGTTGGTATACATGCATTCCATCTCAGATTCATGGCCTCAAGCCATTTCTCAGACTCTGGTCCCTTAGTAGCATCTTGTTAAGATATTGACTCATCATCTATGACCAATTCACTGTCTTTCGGAGTTACAAGATATCCAAATGTTTCAGGCTCAAGGTGTGTCCTATTAGATCTTTGAGGTTTCTGTGTTACTTGGTGATTCCACAACACTTTGTGATTCTCTTGGTTCCTCCTGTACATCTAATGGTTCAATATTTTCTTGTTGGTCTCAAACCTCTTCGAGTTCCACTTCCCTTCGAATGATTACTTTGGAAATAAATTCCTTTTCTAGGAATGCAATATCTCTGGCAACAAACACTTTGTTGTCAGATGGATTATACAAGTAGCATCCCACAGTTTTTTTGGGATATCCAACAAAACAACATTTATCATATCTAAAGCCAGACTTTTCAGGAAACATTTTCTTGACATAAGCTTCACATCCCCAAATCCTCATCAAAGACATTTTGGGACACTTCCCAATCCATATCTCATATTGTGTCTTTTGAACTGATTTAGATGGTACTGAGTTTAGTGTGAACGCGGCGGTTTCTAGAGCATATCCCAGAAGGTAGTCAGAAGCTCAACTAAACTCATCATTGATCGCACCATATCCAGTAATGTGCGATTCCTTCTTTCGGATACACCATTATGCTGAGGTGTTCCAGGTGGAGTCTACTGGGATACAATCCGATGGGCTCTAAGAAGGTTCTCAAACTCTTCGTTTAAGTATTTTCCACCTCGATCAGAACGAAGTGGCTTAATACTTTTACCAGGTTGGTTCTGTACTTCATTCATAAACTCCTTGAACTTTTGAACAGTTTCTGACTTATGTTTCATTATATAAACATAGGCATACCTACTGAAGTCATCCGTGAAGGTAATGAAGTACTGATACCCACCTCTAACGGTTGTCCTAAAAGGTCCACACACATTAGTATGTATGAGTCCTAATAGATCAATGGCCCTCTCATTGTTACTAATGAAAGGGGTCTTAGCCATCTTGCCCAACAAACAAAATTCACATGTCTCTGTTGATTCAAAATCAAAAGAGTCCAGATAACCATCTTTATGGAGTCTAGATATGCGATTCTCATTTATGTGCCCTAGACGACAATGCCAAAGGTATATTTTGTTTGAGTTGTTGAGTTTTAGTCTTTTGGTATTTACGTTATAAACATCTGTCTTTAGATCTAACAAATAAAGACCATAAGACATTATGACACTTCCATAAAAGATCCCATCTATTGAAATAGAACATCGACCATTTTTAATATGGAATTCAAATGCATCCTTGTCCATACAAGATACAAAAATGATGTTTCTATTTATAGCAGGTACATAATAGCAGTTCTTTAACTCTATTACAAGCCCTGTGGGTAGAGATAAACTATAGGTTCCAACTGCATTGACCGCAACTCTTGCGCCATTAGCAACTTGCAGTTCCACCTCTCCTTTTGTCAAAGGCCTACTTCCTTTCAGATCTTGCATATGAGAACACATGTGAGATCTACATCCGGTATTTAGTACCCATGATGATGAAGTAGATAGGTTTATCTCAATAATGTATATATATGATGTGGAGATCATCATTCCCATCTTCTTCTTCTTGAATGCCTTCAAGTACAAAGGATGAGTTCGTCTTGTACTTTTCTTTCTCCTTATCTTGAGTGTTGAAGATTTGAATTTGGGCTTTGACCTTAGAACTCTTCTCGGTCTTGGTTTGATCCTTGGACTCAGCTCCGTTGATCATCATCACAGGTAAACCTGTCAAACGGGTGGGTGGGTTGGGTTTGGGTTGGGTAATTGCGGGTGCGGGTCTGGCGGGTGCGGGTCAAAAAGATACACTTCTAAACGGGTGGAAGAAAAACACACCCAAACCCGACCCAGCGGGTTGCGGGTTGCCCGCGGATGCCCATATAAAATGTGTACAATCAACAATAAGTTGCCAGTTGCTTTCTTTAACACTGAAAATAGCATTTGAAACAGCTTGTAACTATTGTTTTTATGTCAAATATAGTGCAAAAGAGCCAACCAACTACTACGTTTGACGTCAAACTATTCAATTAGTTTTTGATATATGAAAAAGTAGTAGCTAGTTGTATGTTGATATAAATTAGGAAAATCGATGTAGTTTTCATAGATAAATATCACAAGAAAAATACATAATTTTGTCATGTAACATTAGGCATTCATAATATTACAAGTACTTGTTATTGCCTATTGCAAACACAAAATAAAGAAAATATAATTGTTGTTGGTAAAGGTAAAGAATTAACTTGTACAAAACAAGCAACATCTTTTAATAGGTGTATGTGTATATTATGTATATGAATATATTTGTTTCAATTAAATGGGTCACCCGCAGGTGCCCGCGGATCACCCGCGAAACCCGCTTAATAAACGGGTGGGTATGGGTTTGGGTGATTTTCAGCGGGTGGCAAATTTTTCCACCCAAACCCAACTTAAACGGGTCGACCCATGGGCGCCCGCGGATTTTGACCCAGTTTGACAGGTCTAATCACATGCTTGTCCTTCTTCAGTTTTGCTTCAGCATGAATCAACATGGCAGACAAATATGACATCTGTCCAACCATAGTATTCACATGATGACATGCAATAAGGCGGCTGTGTGATTCTGGCATTGCCTTTAGATTCATATCAATGGCCAACTCTTGGCTCAAGGTGAATCCCATTTCTTTCATATGATATACATATCCAATCATATTGCGCACATGTTCTTGCAGTGAGGTTCCCTCTATCAGTTTAGACTCAAGTAACACCTTTAGGATACCGTCCATTTCTTGCTTTGTAAGAAGTGTCACTTTTTTTAAGATGTGTTACCATCTCAAGAACACTCATGTCCTCGCATTGCTCATGCAACTCATAGTTCATGCAACTAAGCATAAGGTACTATATCTCCAAGGCATCATTGACATGCTTCCAGTAAGCATCCCCTTGTGCCCTAGATGCATGGGGAGCAAGTATTTGTGGCACTGGTTTGTCAAGGATGTAGAGCTTGCACTCATCATTGAGAACCCTTCTCAAAGTCCAAAACCAGTCATGGAAATTTGTTCCGTCAAGCTTGTCCTTCACCACTGATCGCAATACAGATTTGTTCGTCATTTGATCCTATAAGAGAAAATTTGTATTTGTCAAGAACTTTTGATTTGATTTGAAAATTTTGACGATATTAATTAGGTCTTTAATTATTATCGCTCCCACTATTTTATTCAAATTGATAGCCCTCACATATCAATTCTGAATATTTGTGCGTACAATATTCTAGTGGGATATCCATATTTAATTAAGTGATGAGTCGGCTTTTGCCAACCGCCCACAACTTGACTATTTACGTAGGCCATCATGGCAATTGCATCATATGCAATTCTTGGATAGATGATATGCGCAACTCTTTGCCATAATCATCTACATGCCTCTGGGTTTGGGCTCTCCAAGTCACCAGTTAAGCCTGACCCAAAAGCCAACACGATAGATATGCACCATGTTTTGTGCAAATCTACATATCTGTCATTACACTTCCACGAGATAGACGACACACCATGCTTTGTGCAAATCTACGCTTGGTCAATCAAACTTTTCATGTGTGTTGATAATTGAGGGAGTTTGTATTTAAAAATACATATATTTTATCCAATCACCACACATATAGTACGTATCATATACATGCTATATCCCACAACGAAACATGCAATAAATGAACGCGATGGTTATCTCCAACCTAATGTAGTTCCTTGGAGCCACAAGGAATTATTACATCTTGGTCTACATCACATGCAGAAACCTGTTGTTGATGAAGATCCATGCTTGTCAATCCGGGTTGATCGGTTCAACCCTTGAACCGATCCGCTCGCCTCCTGGCTGGTTGTTAGGTCATTTCACCGGTCGTCTGGTTCTGTTGATCCACCATCTGTTGGCTCCTTCAACTAATCGGTCGGGTCCACCAACCGGTCGGTTCGACTCATCCTTTTGGTCATCCTTGGTCCTCCAGCCGATTGTCACGTCTAGGAGACCTCATCTTCTTCGTCATAACAACAAAGTAAACTATCATACTTTTACATGATTATAGAGAAACCTCGAGTTACATTCGAGGGGAGCAAGAGTATGAAAGAACTAACTTTACATTGCGAAGATAAGATAGAGGCTTGGTACTCAGATTGAGATAAAAGGATATACCAACCACACAACCATGCACATATAATAAGGGTTATTGGCTATAACTATGCTACACATCCACCATCAAAATCGCTTTGATCTGTGTAAATTGCATATATATATCATATATATATATTAGTTTAGGATTATCATGATATTTGATTGGACATATATTATTCACATCGTATGCAACAATAGAACGACAAAACTAAAATCCGATCAAATCGATTATCCCATAATATATTAAATTGACGTTGGCTTTGATACCACTGTAGGGAATATGACTACATAATAGGCATCGGAAATATTTTTTTATCTACCATATGCCCCATCAACCAACAGATCACGTCAATTACTATAAGATGAGAAGGATGGTTTTGAGGATATACCTGGTCCTGGAGCAAGTCCAACGACATCTCCTCGTCGTCGTAGATGCGCAACCGTCTTCTAGTTGTACTGGGGCTCGTCTAATTGATGCGCCTCTGATTTGCACCACGAACCGCAGCCTCGAACGTCGTCGTCACCACACATAGCCATAGCCAATTTCAACTCGAATCAAACTCATGCGTTCCCTTTTCTTCACAAGAACTGGGACATTGAGCTCTAGACATGGGGACACCGTGACACATACACATGTTTCCTCTCTTTGAGCTCTCCATGTTGATCCGCTTCAACACTTTGTCAATGTATGTGCTTTGACTTAGTCCAAGAAGCCTCTTGGATCTATCTTTATAGATCTTTATCCCCAAGATGTAGGATGCTTCTCCCAAGTCTTTCATAGAAAACTTATTTTCAAGTCATGTTTTTACCTTTTGTAAAGTAGGGATGTCATTTCCCATCAATAGTATGTCATCTACATACAATATGAGTAGTGTCACTATGCTCCCACCAACCTTCTTGTACACATAAGGTTCATCTTCATTTTGAATAAAGCCAAACTCTTTGACGGTCTCATTAAAACGAAGATTGCAGCTCCGAGATGCTTGCTTCAATCCATAGATTGACCTTTGTAGCTTACATACTTTATTTGCATCCTTTGAATTTATAGAACCCTCAGGCTGTGTCATGTACACATCCTCGAGAAGATTCCCGTTAAGGAATGCAGTTTTAACATCAATCTATCAAATCTCATAGTCATGATAAGCTGCAATGACAAGCATGATCCTGATGGACTTTAATCATGGCTACTGGAGAAAAAGTTTCGTCATAGTCAACACCTTGAACTTGTCTGAAACCCTTTGCTACCAATTTGCCCTTATAGGTTTGAACTTTTCCATCAATGTCTGTATTCTTGTCGAAGAACCATTTGCACCCTATGTGTTTTACCCCTTTAGGTAGATCCACCAAAGTCCATATTTTGGTGGTATACATGGATTCCATCTGAGATTCATGGCCTCAAGCCATTTCTCAGACTCTGGTCCCTTAGTAGCATCTTGATAGGATATTGGCTCATCATCTATGACCAATTCACTGTCTTCTGGAGTTACAAGATATCCAAATCTTTCAGGCTCAAGGCGTGTCCTATTGGATCTATGAGGTTTCTGTGTTACTTGGTGATTCCACAACACTTTGTGATTCTCTTGGTTCATCCTATACATCTAATGGTTCAATGTTTTCTTGTTGGTCTCGAACCTCTTCGAGTTCCACTTCACTTCGACTGATTACTTTGGAAATAATTTTTTTTTTCTATGAATGTAATATCTCTGGCCGGTGGGGCGTAGCTCAGGCGGTGCGGCTCGCAAGGCCTCTGCGAGAGGTCACGGGTTCGACTCCTGACTATGCCCCAGAAGTGAATTTGTCGCAGCGTCGGCCGGCCAACGATGCTACTATTTGGGTACCCATTCATGCGGCTGGGTGGGCCCCCGGGTTTACCCTTCCAGGAGGGGTCACAAAGTGGCACTTTCTGAGGGGGGGTTCCCGGTCATCAAAAAAAAAAAAATCTCTGGCAACAAACACTTTGTTGTCAGACTGATTATACAAGTAGCATCCCACATTTTTTTTGGGATATCCCAGAAAACAACATTTATCAGATCTAAGGCCAAACTTTTCAGGAAACATTTTCTTGACATAAGCTTCACATCCCCAAATTCTCATCAAAGACATTTTGGGACGCTTCCCAATCCATATCTCATATGGTGTCTTTTGAACTGATTGAGATGGTACTCAGTTTAGTGTAAACGCGGCGGTTTCTAGAGCATATCCTAGAAGGTAGTCAGAAGCTCAGCTAAACTCATCATTGATCGCACCATATCCAGTAATGTGCGATTCCTTCTTTCCGATACACCATTATGCTGAGCTGTTCCAAGTGGAGTCCACTGGGATACAATCCGATGGGCTCTAAGAAGGTTCTCAAACTCTTCGTTTAAGTATTTTCCACCTCGATCAGAATGAAGTGACTTAATACTTTTACTAAGTTAGTTCCGTACTTCATTCATAAACTCCTTGAACTTTTCAACAATTTCTGACTTATGTTTCATTATATAAACATAGGCATACCTACTGAAGTCATCCGAGAAGGTAATGAATTACTGATACCCACCTCTAACGGTTGTTCTAAAAGGTCCGCACACATTAGTATGTATGAGTCCTAATAGATCACTGGCCCTCTCATTGTTACCAATGAAAGGGGTCGTAGCCATCTTGCCCAACAAACAAAATTCACATGTCTCTGTCGATTCGAAATCAAAAGAGTCCAGATAGCCATCTTTATGAAGTCTAGATATGCGATTCTCATTTATGTGCCCTAGACGACAATGCCAAAGGTATATTTCGTTTGAGTTGTTGAGTTTTAGTCTTTTGGTATTTACGTTATAAACATCTGTCTTTAGATCTAACAAATAAAGATCATAGGACATTGGGACATTGCCATAAAAGATCCAATCTTTTGAAATAGAACATCGACCATTTTTAATATGGAATTCAAATGCATCCTTGTCCATACAAGATACACAAATGATGTTTCTATTTATAGCTGGTACATAATAGCAGTTCTTATAAACTATAGGTTCCAACTGCATTGGCCGCAACTCTTGCGCCATTAGCAACTTGCAGTTCCACCTCGCCTTTTGTCAAAGGCCTACTTCCTTCAAGATCCTGCATATGAGAATATATGTGAGATCCACATCCGGTATTTAGTACCCATGATGATGAAGTAGATAGGTTTATCTCCATAATGTATATACATGATGTGGAGATCATCATTCCCTGCCTTCAAGCACAAAGGATGAGTTCCTCTTGTACTTTTTTTTCTCCTTATCTTGAGTGTTGAAGATTTGAATTTGGGCTTTGACCTTAGAACTCTTCTCGGTCTTGGTTTGATCCTTGGACTCAGCTCCGTTGATCATCATCACATGCTTGTCCTTCTTCAATTTTGCTTGAGCATGAATCAACATGGCATGCAAATCTGACATCTGTCCAACCATAGTATTCACATGATGACATGCAATAAAGCGACTGTGTGATTCTGTCATTGTCTTTAGATTCATATCAGTGGCCAACTCTTGGCTCAAGGTGAATCCCAGATCTTTATGATGATACACATGTCCAGTTATATTGAGCACATGTTTTCGACTGAGGTTCCCTCTATCAGTTTAGACTCAAGTAACACCTTTAGGATACCGTCCATTTCTTGCTTTGCAAGAAGTGTCATTTTTTTTAGATGTGTTACCATCTCAAGAACACCCATGTTCTTGCATTGCTTATGCAATTCATAGTTCATGCAACTAAGCATAAGGTACTTTATCTCCAAGGCATCATTGACATGTTTCCAGTAAGCATCCCCTTGTGCCCTAGGTGCATGAGGAGCAAGTATTTCTGGCACTGGTTTGTCAAGGGCGTAGAGCTTGCACTCATCATTGAGAACCCTTCTCAAAGTCCAAAACCATTCATGAAAATTTGTCCCGTCAAGTTTGTCCTTCACCATTGATCGCAATATGGATTTGTTCGTCATTTGATCCTACAAGAGAAAATTTATATTTGTCAAGAACTTTTGATTTGATTTGAAAAAATTGACGATATTAATTAGGTCTTTAATTATTATCGCTCCCACTATTTTATTCAAATTGATAGCCCTCACATATCTCTTCTGAATATTTCTGCGTACAATATTCTAGTGGGACAAGATCTATATTTAATTAAGTCATGAGTCGGCTTTTTCCGATCGCCCACAACTTGACTATTTACGTAGGCCATCATGCCAATTGCATCGTATGCAATTCTTGGATAGATGATATGCACAACTCTTTGCCATAATCATCTACATGCCTCTGGGTTTGGGCTCTCCAAGTCACCAGTTAAGCCTGACCCAAAAGCCAACACGATAGATATGCACCATGTTTTGTGCAAATCTACATATCTGCCATCACACTTCCACGAGATAGATGACACACAATGCTTTGTGCAAATCTATGCTTGGTCGATCAAACTTTTCATGTGTGTTGCTAATTGAGGGAGTTTGTATTTAAAAATACATATACTTTATCCAATCATCACACATAGCTGGTCAGTTCAATCCATAGCCAATTTCAACTCGAATCAACCTGACTCTCCAAACACCCATCTCAACCCTTGAGACGACCTTTTGACACTCCAGACGACCGTCTCACCCTGTGAGCCAATCGTTTGACAATACAGGCAGCTGATGTGTTGCGTGAATCAATTACCTAAATGCTTTAGTAATTAATTCAATCATCAATCAAGATTAAACTCATCTTCTAGGTCGAGATCTATGTGTGTGACCCCATAGGTCTCATATCACGTAGGCAGTCCATAACTAACTTATGACATTACAAGCAAAGAGTGGTGCCCAGCCGCACATCAACGCTACCCAAGTGAATGGAAAGTTGGGGAACAATTTCAACCTACAATCTGTGTATGGTGTTCTAGTGCTTGTATAGTTCCTTGGTCATTGATATCCAGATTGAACTCGAGGCATGGAGTAGTCACCCTCTTCAACATTCAATCTTGTTTCTTGAACCAAGAGTAGATTGTTGAGATATATGTAAGCTCAATATCACATATTGACTCACATGTGCATGACCATGCATTTCTCAGTCTCTTTAATCAAGATGCCTAGGATATCATATTCCTGTAGGAGGGACAAATTCCATCTCTATCACTAACAGTCAGTCCCCATGTGTCACAGTCACCCAATCATCACAGTGGTAACAACTCATGTTTCAGGTCTGCTTTTGATGATGTCAAAGCATACCGAACGACATGTGATGAGTGCAGTCATTTCAGGTCTAAGAACCACAACCACCACCATCACTGTGAGAGCTGACTATGACTTTCCTGATGATAGCTTCCATGTGTCAGTCTCAGGGTGGGTCTGTCCGATACACTGTTCTCCAACATATATCTGTGTGCTTGGTTTGATATAGCCATATCATGACTAATGAGATTCTTTCATCAACCAACTCACACTCTGATCTTATGTTTTATTGTTGTCTATCAATCTTTCACAATAACAACTGATCATGGACATAATGAGAATACATATATGTACTCTTAACATCAGTATGATCTCATTTCCTCAAGTCACATACTTGAAGACATATGTCATTGAGCAATATTATTCTCTAGACATTTATAATTTTACACCATTATCTCATAATTGAATTAAACAAAAAAAATTGGAAGCTTGCACTGTATTAAAAAGCGGCTCATGCGGTCGCTTAAGCGGCCAAGACCCTCAACTGCTCAATTTTGCCCCTAAGTGCCCATTAAGCGTTTTGAACAAAAGCACCAGCTTTTTGCCCGCTTCACCCGCTTTTTTCCCACTTCTTGTCCGCTTTTCCGTCGCTTTTTTGAAAAAAACTACTGTAAACTTGTAACATTAATTAATTACATTGTCTAAGTAGTGTTGACTATAATATATGGAACTTACCTAGTCCTAGTTTTGAATGCATATCTGACTAGGGTTTTGGAGAATTGATGAGAACACAATGTGTGTTCCCTCATATATTTATATAAAATGTTAAGAGAACAATTACATGTAGGTCCACATAGAGTAAAGAAATAACAAGGGAAATATAAAGGACATAAAGACTAATATTTAACACTCCCCCTCAAGTTGGAGCATAGATATTAATCATGCCTAACTTGTCCGTGTGAGAGCAGAAGAGTTTCTTGGCCAACAACTTTGTAAAGATATCAACAATCTGATCTTCTGAGCGAGTGACAAGAGTGCAAATATGACTAGCCATGATAACTTCTCTGATAAAGTGACAATCAACTTCAATGTGCTTGGTCCTCTCATGATAAACAAGATTATTGACAATAAAAATAGCTGCTTTATTATCACAATGCATTGGAATAGGATCAGAGGAGCTCACATCAAGGTCTTTTAGGAGAGATTGTACCCATAAAAGTTCACAAGCTGTGTGAGCCATGGCACGGTACTCGGCCTCAGCCTAGATCTAGCAACAACATTCTGCTTCTTGCTCCTCTAGGTAACAAGATTGCCACCAACAAATGTGCAGTAGCTAGAAGTGGATTTTCTGTCAATCTTACTTCCAGCATAATCAGAATCAGAATAGCCTTCAAGAGAGCAATGGTCATGTTTCCTATAGAATAGGCCTTTACCAGGAGATTTCTTCAGATACCTCAGAATATGACACAATGCTTCCCAGTGACACTATCTAGGTTTGTCAAGATACCTGCTAACAAGGCCAACTGTAGTAGAAATATCAGCTTCTAGTTACAGTCAAATAAATTAACTTTCCAACCAGTCTCCTATAGCATTTACTGTCAGGATACAAGGGAGATTCATCATCATCCCAATTTACATTAGGGTCTAAAGGAGTATCAACAACTCGAGCTCCAAGCATCCCTGTCTTTTACAGAAGATCTAGAACATACTTCCTTTGGGACAAAACAAGAGCATTGGAGGTCCTGGAGACTTCAATTCCCAGAAAATACCTTAGCTTTCCCAAATCTTTAGTTACAAAGTGCTTGCATAAATAGGCCTTGGTAGCATGGATTTCAGAAAGATCACTGCCAGATAAAATAATATCATCAACATATACAATCAGAACAACTATACTAGAGGAAGTCTTCTTAATAAAGACAGAGTGATCAACATGAGATCTTAGGAAGCCATAAGTAGTCGAAATCTTGCTCAGCTTGTCAAACCAGGCACGTGGACTCTGCTTGAGTCCATAAATAGACTTCTTAAGACGACAAACCTTATGTGACTCCCCCTGAGCAACAAACCAAGTGGTTGCTCCATATAGACTTCCTCCTGGAAATCACCATAAAGAGAGACATTCTTGACATCTAACTGGATAAGGGTACGCTAATAGCAACAGAGAGAAGAACCCACACAAAATTAAACCTGGCAACAGGAGAAAAGGTTTTAAAATAATCAATGCCATAAGTTTGAATGTACCCTTTAGCAACTAGACGTGCCTTTAGTCTTTCAATAGTCCCATCGGGATGATATTTGACAACATATACCCAACGACAGCCAATAGCCTTGCAATTAGAGGGAGGATCAACTAAATCCCACGTCCCTCTGTCAGTAAGAGCAGTCATCTCCTCATTCATAGCATGTGTCCAAGCAGTACTTTGTAAAACATCAATAAAATTTTAGGAACGACAACAACAGAAAGGACCGCAACAAAGTTACTAACATGAACACTAAGATGAGCAGTAGAAACATTGTTAGCAATACTATGAGATGTGCATGAACGAGTGCCTTTCTGAAGTGCAATAGGCAGATGCAGATTAGAAGTTATCTCAGCTGGCGTAGGACCTTCTAGATGAGAAGATTGGTTGATTGTTTGGGGGGAGGGTCTTCAGGAGGAGTAGAATGCGATTGCCGATTCCTGCTCTGATAAACAATAAGAGGTGGAGACGTAGTCTCAGCAGGCTGTATAGCAGAAGTAGAATCACTAATCACAGGTAGAAGTGCTGAAATAATATCTGAACTGGGATTTTTTCCTTTAGCAGAATAGAATGGAGTATTTTTAAAGAAAACCACATCGCTGCCTGTGAACCACTTCCTAGCAGTAGGACTATAGCACTGATATCCTTTCTGAGTACGTGAATATAAAAAATGCAATTTTCCGCTCTAAGAGACAATTTATCATGATTTGGTCCCCGTAGGCGAACAAAACAAGTTGACCCAAAAATCCGTGGAGGAATAGAGAAAATGGGAAGTTGGGGTTGTAGGACCTGAATCCGAATTTGGTTCCCAATAACAAATGAGGGCATACAATTAATAAAAAAACAAGCAGTGAGAACAACTTCAGGCCAGAACTGTTTTGGAACATTGGAATGCAGCATAATAGTTCTAGTAACTTCAAGTAAATGCCTATTTTTCTGTTCAGCAACTTCGTTTTGTTGAGGCGTGTAGGCACATGATGTCTGATGAATGGTGCCAACTGATTGAGAAAAAAGTTCAACATCCTTTTGAACAAACTCCAATGCATTATCTGTCCGCAAAATTTTAATGGGCATAGAGAATTGAGTTTTAATTTCAGCAAAAAAGAATTTAATAGTAGGCAAGACTTGTGATCTATCTTTCATCAGAAACAACCAAATAACACAAGAAAAATCATCAATGAACAGAATAAAATATTTGTTTCCTGACAGACTTGGAACATTACATGGACCCCATACATTAGCATGAACTAAATCAAAAATAGCTTTACTTCCAATCTAAGTCCTTCTAGGAAAGACAATTTTAGACTGTTTGTCTAATTGACATGACTTGCACTGGAAATTGTGCGTTCCTACATCAGAATTAACATGCTTTATTTTATCAGCAGACGGGTGCCCAAGTCTATAGTGCCGTTGTAATGCAGAAACAGAAGAAGATAGAGCGGAAGCTACAACAGTAGTGCCAATCTTTTTCAAATCATCTAGATAGTAGAATCCATCAGGTCCTTCTTGCCCCCACCCATCTTCATCCTCGTGTGATGGTCCTGAAAACACAAGTACCCAGTACAAAGGTCAAACTGCAGTTCAAGCTACACAGTTTCACTGACAGATAACAAATTCAAAGGAAAATTTGGCACATATAGAGCAGATCTCAGAAGAAAGTGAGTATAAATATCACCAATGGCAGCCACAACAGGTTTGGATCTATCAACAAGCATGACAACAGATTTAGAGCAGGGTTTAGATAATTTATAGAAAAGAGATCTATTGCTAGATATATGGGAAGAATCCCCAGAGTCAATCACCCATTTTGTATTACCGGTACTGGAAGATGGGGCAGTCAGAAAAGTAGAATCACAACCAGTGAATGTAGCAGCATGTGCTCTAGACTCAACAACCGTAGAAGAGGAAGCACTAGTTTTCTCTCGCAGGAGACGCTCCACTTCCGAGCGAATGAATTCAACCGTGGAGGAGCTTGAAGTATCAACAACAAGAGTTTGAGAAGCACCCTCAGATGCAGCATTGGCCCACGCAAGTGTGCTATGTTTTTCTTGCAACACCCGTCCTCAGTGTGGTTGGATTGACCACAAAAGTCATAGTACCACTGAGCAGCGGTGCTCCCAGAAGTATCAATAGATGAACCACGACCAAGGGACCCACACCTTATACCCGAACCAGGAGGACGGTTGTCCTGAAACCGACCTCGACCCCGTCCACGACCTCGGCTGGCTATGGCAGTAAGAGCAGTAGTGTCACCAGTGTCAGAAATCGGGGCAGATGTAGAAGCCGACAGGCGTTGAAGACGATGATACACACTCTCCAACGTTGGCAGTGGATCACTGGTAAGAATCTGATCAACTACTCCAGCGTACGACTCACGAAGTCCACATAAGAACTGAACAACCTGAAGTTCCCGCCGTTGTCGTTGCATGGTGGCTAAGTCAGTAGACAGGGGATGGAGGTTCTCAAGTTCAGCCCAAATTCCTTTGAAAGGAGAAAAATAATCAGCAATATCTGGCCTGGAGAAATGTAGACGGGTCAGTTGTTTGTTCAAGTCAAACACCTTCTTTGGATTCTTGCTGTGAGAATAGATACTGGCCCGTTGATCCCACATCTCCTTGGCAGTTGGGAGACGAAGAAGAGTAACACTGATGCGAGTTTCACTATTGTTGAGGATCCAAGTCATCACAGTAGAGTCATCTTTGACCCAATCACCGTAGGCCTTTATATCCTTGGACTCGACATTACTGGGCAGAGCAACAGGCGCATCACGAGTCAGATGGGAATGCTTGCCTTGAGATTTTGCATAAATCTCCATGGAGCAGACCCAGTGTTGATAGTTTCGCCCATCCAGTTTCACGATAGTTACTTGTCGACGGAAATCGTCATAGGAGGAAGCCATGACAGAAACCGAGCCCAATATCGCAGCAAGCAGCCGCAACAGAGAACCTCTTAGATCCTCCTTCTAGGCGGCAACAGACACAAAAGAAAAAAAGATGGACCAGTTACATAAGGACTACGCCAAGGCGCAACAGAGAACCCGGCGGCACAAAGGCTGACACAGGCAGAAGGGAGGGACGAAACCGGCAGTGGCTCAAGCGCTACTGGTGGCCGCGCTCGACAGAATGGCGCAGGTTGATGATCGGCGGCCCGACGGCCGGTGGCAGCAGCAACAACAGCTGCCGACGATGGCTAGCAGCGACAGCCAGGGCGTAGGGAGGGGATCAGTGGCGGGTGGAGGCAGAGGCAGGAGCGGCGGGCAGAGACGGGCTAAGGAACCCGCTCTGATACCATCTGACTAGGGTTTTGGAGAATCGATGAGAACACAATGTGTATCCCCTCATATATTTATATAAAAGGTTAAGAGAACAATTACATGTAGGTCCACATAGAGGAAAGAAATAACAAGGGAAATATAAAGGACAAATAAAGGCGAATATTTAACAACATACTTTGTGTAAGCTGTAATAAATAGGATACTGCTGTAATGTATCTAAGTAAATATCATATTACTCTATTAAACTATCAATGCATGATTATTTTTCCTGATTTCCTTGCTGCTTTCAGTGATTAATGATTGGTACTACTGGTCAGTGTTACTTTAGTGATTACTTTAAATCAATAATTCATAGTTTGTTGTTCACAATTACTGATATGCTTGCTGATTTTAGTGATTAGAAATATTGATTAGTAAAGTATTGATTAATACTAGTTAATTACTGATTTTCTGAATAGATATGTATAAAACTTCCCGAGAAATATATTTTTTATATACACATGTAATTTTATATAAAAATTTATAAAATTTAGGCACCCGCTTTTTCAAAATTCGCCCGCTTAATCGCTCGCCTACCACTTAATCGGTTACAAGATGCTGTCCGCACGCCTCCTGCTTCCCGCTTTCTAATACATTGGAAGTTTGCCTTTATTTATTAATCAAATCATTTACAAATTATGCAATTACAATCATCACATGATTGGCTTTCTGGGCATATATACTAACAATATCCCCCTGAAGTTACACTTTCTTCCTCTTAGATAACAATATATACTAAAGGAAGGCCTATTATCTTCGCTTTATTTCATTGGATTTTTGTAATGTTACAGGATTTTTTTAAAACGTGCTAGCATTAGTCCAATTAATTCTTTCTTGTGGTTATATATTGGTGGTTGAGCTATCTTATATTTTGGTATTCAAGAAAGTTTTTTTTTTTGTTATAAACCTGATGCTCAAATAAATGTTGTGAGGTCAGTTCTATTTTGTTGACATATAACTATTACAGTATCACTGTTTTTCTTTCTTTCTACTCAATCCATCTTGCTTTTTCTTTCTGATTACAGTCACTTCACTAGGGCTTGCTTTATCTACGTCCTGATTACTTCTTTCAGGTTGTCTTTGATGCCTTGCGCAAGTTTGATGGTAAGGAATTCAGATCACTCCTCCCCGGAGAATATATTCAAATGGCTGGTCGTGCTGGTAGGAGAGGGCTTGATGATATAGGTACTGTTATGGTACTTTGCCGTGATGAGGTCCCAGATGAAGCAGTATTGAAGCATGTAATCACTGGGATGCCAACAAAACTGGAATCACAATTCCGTTTAACATATATCATGATTCTCCATCTCCTTCGTTTGGAAGAGCTAAAGGTAGTTAAATTCTTGTAACTGGTTTTGATATAATATCTAGAAATGTTTTCATACTACTTATATGACTTTGTTTATTTTTCTAGTACTGTTTCAGGAAATTTATGCAAGTCATATATATGTATTGCACTCTCTTTCCAAAACAATACAAATTTACGCACCCATGACACCAAATGTTGGCTTGCTGTTGCCAATCTCAAATGATATTACAGAATCAAAATAACAGGTTGATTAGGTCTGATTTTGGGAAAATAACTCTGATCTGAGGGAAATAGATGATAGATCTGATTCGGAGAGACTAGGTCTGGTTTGGCCAAATTAGGTCAATACAGGGAAAATATACAAAAGTTAGGTCTGATTAGGTCATGCTATGCAAGATTAGGTTTGATTTAGAGCAAATCATGTCAAATTTGGGCAGATTCGGTCTGATTTGGGGAAAACAAGTCTGATTTTGGGGAACAAGTTTAATTGGGGGGAATAGGTCTGATTTTCCCAAATTAGGTCTCCTTTAGGTCAATATAGTGATATTTGGGAAAGTTAGATCTGATTAGGCCGTGTTATACATAATTAGGTCTGATTTCTTCAAAGACTAGGTCAAATTAGATCAAATTTTGATCAAGCTAGTTCAAATTGGGGCCGGTCAAGTCTAAGTTAGTTCAGATTAGGTTTGAGACAGCCTAACTACTATGTAATAATGTCATATTACATACAAATATGAAATAATGAATGTAAATTTGTGAATATCAACTTTATTTGAAAAAACGAGTATAAAACTCATAGAAACGCTTTGGTGCCCCCTAGCCACGCCCATAGTAGAGCCTAGCTGCCTTAAGAACTATGCATATTAGTAAAGCTAGGGTGAGAGGAGAATGAGGCAGTTGTAGGTGGCAAATTAGGAGGAAAACTGGCGGAGATATAAAAAGCGGGAATAGCAGATATCGGTGGAAATTTTGAATCATCCTCAATTTTGACGTGATTTCAATTCTGTCTAGTGTCCAGTCTATAGGCGTTCGAATATCATATACGTCATTTCACTTGAGATGGTAAAAAAGCACCTGTGGGGGTTTTGAGATTGGGAATAAAGCCCTTTTCAGAGCGAAATCAGCTCTTTTCCCTCGCTAAATAAGAAAATTGAGGTTGCTCTCAAGCAATGAAAGAGATATCGACGATATCGTCGATATATCGACCGGTATACCGATATCGACGGCATCGGTCATCGGTTCACACAAACGTATCGCTGGGATTGCAAATATCGGTATACCGATGGTATACCGCCAAATACCGCCAAATATCGACAAATATCGCCAAATACCGCCAAATACCGCCAAATATCGCCAAATTTCGACGAAATGTACTGATATACCGACAGAAATACCAATTTTTTGTGTGCTTGAGTCAGTTTGTATTGTTCGAGAGGAGGAAATGTTGGAGCAAAGGGATCTCGACAACTAGGGTTCAGATAAGTCTAATCTAAGGTATGCCTTTATGTTTTCTACCATTTCTCTCATTTACACCATCTATCTCAATTAAATGTAAATTCATACCAAAATGCCTTAAATTGGCAAAGATCTCACCATCTGCTTTTTTATGTCCTCCTAATTGTATGTGTTCTTAGATCCACAACACTTTCTCATAATCTACATTATAATCATAGTTATATACCTAAATAATTCACAAAATATCAGTATAATTTGCTATCATTTTTAGTAGTAAGCTAATTTGTATACATATGTTCTTCTTACTAGTATTTTTATCATACAAAGTAAGAAAATGTACTACTTCGCAACATAACAAACAAATATTGTAAAAAATATAGATTTTGTAATTTTCTAGTCTTATATTTGTTGATATATGACACTTGCTACATATATCGCACAACATGGACATGGTTGACATATTAACTACACTTTTATATTATCGCATCCCCACGATATGCATATAATGGGCATGGTAATAATGGCTTTTATACTTATCCCTCTATTGTGCATAATCCATGGAGAATCTCACTACCGCGCATCAAGATCATGTGGTACAAACAACAACGGAGAAAAGGTGTCACAATAGTGATGGTGCTTAACTTCCTTGACAATCATGAAGTTAATTGTCAAAGTCACACATTGAAGAAGAGCAATAGAAAGCCCTTGTGTATATTTTCTTTTAGAATCTAATATGATGCATATGGAGACATAGTACTGTAAAATTCTAAAACATATCGTGTTTAATTACATAATACGAATGAGTATTATACGCTTATATAGTATTGTACATGACGTGTCTGAGCAACACGTAACTTCATATCAACAAACTTACATAATGTACATGTCATGGGAGCAATATGTCAACCATATCAACTCAATCTTGTATGGATAATCAGTGTGTAACTCAACATACAATTGATATGAGTTAGTAAGTTACCATGTTATTCATGTGTTGTAAATTGGATATTATTGCATAAGTGTGTGTGTTTATGTTTATGGATTGTGCTAGGAAAATTCCAAATCTTAATTGTACACGTGTCTGAGCAACATGTAACTTCATATCACCAACCTTACATAATGTACATGTCAGGGGAGCAATAAGTCAACCATATCAACTCAATCTTGTATGGATAATCAGTGTGTAACTCGACATACAACTGATATGAGTTAGTAAGTTACTATGTTATTCATGTGTTGTAAATTGGATATTATTGCATAAGTATGAGTGTTTATGTTTATGGATTGTGCTAGTAAATTTCCAAATCTTAATTCCAATATTTTGTCATCGAAATCCTTCATTGAAATCTGCAGAAAACAGGACAGGTTCCCTACCTCCCACACGATGGACAACCCCCCCCACATACCCAATATAGAATTTTATTGCATAAAACATTGCATCTAGGTGTTGAGACCACACCTGTAAAATTTCATGATTTAATTCGTTCATTTTGGCGTCGGTATGGCCAGGATTGCATCTGTCGATATTTCCGTCGGTATACCTGTAAATATCTATACCCAAGCTGTCGAAACGGCGTCGGTATCGATCATTTAATTCCTTGCTCAAGGACATTTCCAGGGCGCGTGGTTGGTCCGACCGGTGGCCAACCCTAGTACTACGGGGGGAAACCCAGGTGAGTACTAGTCAACGCATGTCATGGACCAACCACGCGCCCTGGAAATGTCCTTGAGAGCAACCTCAATTTTCCTGGGCAATATCTGCCTTCTAAGAAGAACCAACAGTGGAGCAATAGTAGTCTCCTCTAGGGTAGAGATTGTGAGTTGGGTGCCTCATCGCTCAGAGCAACTAAGTACATTCCCAGGAGTTGCTTCCTCATCCTTGTCCAGTAACCCGCTTTACCCTTAGCTAAGAGGAGAATGAGGCAGTTGTAGGTGGCAAATTAGGAGGAAAACTGGCGGAGATATAAAAAGCGGGAATAGCAGATATCGGTGGAAATTTTGAATCATCCTTAATTTTGACATGATTTCAATTCTGTCTAGTGTCCAGTGGACGAAGTACTTGACACGTGACAGTGTTGAGAAGTACTTCATCAAAAGTGTGCTGGAGTATTATTTAGTAGCCGAACCAGTGGGACTTTAAGGAGCCCATCCAAACTTAACACAAAGGTCAAACAAAAGACAGGTATACTATGCAGCCTTCTATCTTTCATACAATTCGTAAGACAAAGTGGATCAAAAGAATTCTTGATTGCCATGTTGTGAAACTTTATGGACGTATAATCTTGTTGATTTTTTCAACTTGATTGTTAAAACTAGTAAAGGAACTCCTCACGTATTGAGTGAGCATAACCTTACTCATGTGTATTAAACTATGTAAGATTTATGTGGAATAAAAAATGATTAATTTGTTATAAAATACCAGAATCGGCCTAAGTGGCCGCCCAAGTGCCATAAGGTTTTGGACGCTCAAGTGGTACTTCAGGCGACTTTCAGTTAAGCGGGCACTTATTGTCTACTTAGCCCGCTTGACCAGCCGCCTCAAAGGTTACTTTGGGCACCCTCTTCTACCCACTTAAATTTTAGGCAACCAATAGTAGGCCTAAATGTCAGTCAATAGCCGCCGAACCACTACTTTATCACTAGCATATACAAATACATTGATATACTATTGCGATATAGAGATATATTAGTATTGCTATAATATGGATATATACTACTATAATATGGAATTATACTATTATGTATTACTACCATATATCGTACTATTTTATCAACTAAACATACATTTAATTACTTACGACCTATAATATTATATACTATAATATTATATACTATATACTATATACTACATACTATATACTATATACTATATACTATATACTATATACTATATACTTACCCTCTAATGTTATTATGCAAGTGTTTGTGCTGTATTTCTAATATATTCTACGGTACTGCAGATTGTGTCTCTTGTACAGTGTTGTTTATGTACTTCTAGTATTATGTACTTAACTACTTATACTTAGGTAATTTTATGTAATTGACTAGTGTTTACATATATACTATTGATATATATGCTTTATGCTATTTGTGCTTTGGACTTATTCTTGTCTTTTACTTTTCTTTTTATTCCTTATCTCTTGTTTTAGTTTTTCACCTACTCTCATATCCTATATAAGAAGGTTCCTTGTAATTGTTTTAGACACTTCAAATAAACATTGCTTTATTCACATGGTATCAAACATTCAAGATCCACCATAGCCTCCCCTCCCTTTCCCCTCCCACCCTAACCCTATGTTTCATTGCATGGTCGCGACCCTTCTCCCATCCTCTCCCTCTCTCCTGCCCATGGAACAAAATTTCGATGGAAATTGCAAAATTTCTTTTTTTTTACAATCGAACATCGAAAACACATGACCGCAGGGACTGGTCCGCAATTTTGCAAAAATTTCGTAGCTGTCGTCGAAATCGCGAAAATAAGGGGTCTTTTGGTGCAAAAAGCCCAGTTTGGGCCTTGAAATCGTGAAATCAGTGCGCGACGCAACTCCCGTTTCGCGAAACAATGTTCTGCCGGCTGGGTGAGCTGCGTTTTTGCTTGCTTGGCGATTTTCTTGAGATTTCCTGCTCCCGGAGGTTGCTCGATTCTAAGGTATGTTACACCTCTCCCTAGCTTATCTACTCTCCCTTCTATTGTACTCTCTTTTATACCTATCTTAATATATACTCCAAAAATCCTAAATTTTGGAATGACATTTCTCTTAATATACTCAAGATCTTGAAGTGAAACTTGTAGATCTAAGAAACTATAGTGTGAAATACGTATGTGTATACTTATTTTGAAAATGCAATCAATATATTTCGTATTTATACCAAAAAATGGTTAAAAAGGCTTTTTTTTAATGAAATTTCTTATTTTTTTGTATTTTTACAGTTATGTAACCTGAAATATATTATAATACTAGACAAATACAATATATGTTAAGTAATTTCAGACTTTTCAGTATTGTAACTTCATTTTTTATTTTTATACCCATTTGAATATTAATTTCAGACCTTTAATTTTCTTATTTTTTGTATTTTTACACTTGTAAAACCTAAAATGTATTATAATACTAGACTAGTACAATATATGTTAATTAATTTCAGACTTTTCTATATTGTAACTTAATTTTTTATTTTATACCAATTTAAATATTAATTTCAGACCTTAAATTTTCTTTTTTTTGTATTTTTACACTTATAAAACCTAAAATGTATTATAATACTAGATTAATACAATATATGTTAACTAATTTCGGTATTTTCAACATTGTAACTTCTATTTTTATTTTTATACCAATTTAAATATTAATTTCAGACCTTAAATTTTTAAAAAATATATAAAAATGAACTAATTAAAATAAAAATGATGAAGTACTTAGTTATACTTTTAACTTCTAAGTTTCTAACATGCAATTTTAGGCTTTAGGGTTTATTTATGTGTATGTGTTGACTTGATGTGATGGTTTATTCATGTTTTTATTTTTCAAAATTGCAGTATATGGCTTCTTTAGCTGGTGATAGTGAAGGTGGAAGGAGTAATATTGGTGGTAGAAAGGTCACTGATTTTGCATGGGCTCATTGTGATCAAGTTCCTAGTACTAAGCAACAAGTAATTTGCAGATATTGTGCCAAGAAGATAGGTGGTGGGGGGATTACAAGATTCAAATCCCACATTGTTGGTGGTGACAGGAACCCTCAAGGAGTGAGGGATGATGAGTCAGAAGAAAAACATTCGTCAGCATCAACAAGAACTTGATCAACTCTATGTTGATACCCTCTTTGAATATGGGAGAGGAGGTTCTTCTGCTGAGTCTGACTCAGATGTAGATTATCCTGAAGGTTATATCACCTCCCAACAACGCCGCTTGTATCGGAGGGCGCTTAGAGATTCCAAAAAGCAAGCATGGGAGAGAGAACAACATGATGCATATAGGAGGGGCATTGGCCCATCTGTTTTTGAGCATGGTGGAGGCAGTGGTGCAGGTTGTGCGACTGGTTCCCGATTAGGAAGAGCATCCATCCCTGTGGTTGACTTAGGAGATGACAGTGATATGCCTGCCCAAGTTAAAAGAAAGAAAGGGGCAATTGATAGCATGTTCAGATCTCAGAGCACAAGAGGGATGTTGGGTGTAGATATAGATGAGCCATGTATGAGAAGGCCAAAACCAGTACAACATAAGTTGAAATCTATGTGTTCTGGTGCAAAGAAAAAGGTTGGCAAAGCAGTGGGTAAATTCTTTGCCCATGGGATCCCTGCCCTGGCTCCCTGCACACTTGGCTTTTGAGCCATATCTACCACACCTCTTGAGAATTGCAGGGGAGGCTGGACCGGGTGTTAAAGCCCCCACTGCGTATGAGCTTATGAATGTATACCTTCCTGAACAAAAAGTGGAGATCCAAAAATGGATTGATGATAAGAAACAAAGGTAACTAAAGCACTAAGATTCTTTCTTTATTGTCCACTCTTGATTGTTGCCTCTTTGAAGACTTTGAGTTTCTAACTCTACTTTTGTAATGTTTGTTGTAGGTGGGAAAACTATGGTGTGACATTAATGGCTGATGGTTGGACATCTGGAAATAGAAAACAAATCAACTTTCTTGCCTACTGTAATGGATCCACCATTTTCCTTGGATCTGTTGATGCTTCTAGTGAGGCTCGGACTTCTAGATACATATCTAAATTTTTGACCAGATATATCAAAGAAGTTGGTGTGCAAAATGTGGTTCAAATTGTAACTGATAATGGATCCAATATCAAGAAGGCTGGAAAGTCTTTGATGGATGAGTATCCAATCTATTGGATTCCTTGTGCGGCTCACTGCATTGATTTAATTCTGAAAGATATATGTGAGTCATATATGTTTGTTTCTCCTTGTATTCCAATTTCCAATTCCAAATGACTCATACTCTCATAGTCTCGTAGTGTCATTATTTGATTTCATGCTCTGGTTTGTTAAAATGTAGGTGGGTTGTCACATGTAAAGAATTTGATCATTGAAGCCATGGCAATCACATGCTTCATATACAATCACTCATTGCTTTTAGCTACTATGAGGAGGGAGTATTGTGGTGGTGACTTGGTGCGGCCAGGAGTCACCCGTTTTGCTTCTAATTTTTTTAGCATTGCAAAGCCTAAAGTCAAAGAGGGACGGATTGAGAAAATTATTTGCTGGAGTTGAATGGGGTTCAATGAAGGAAAGTAAGACAACACTAGGGGCTAAGATAGAAGACCTTGTCAATAGTAGGAGCTTTTGGGAAAGAGTTACTAAAATTCTCAATATCATGGAACCAATAGTGAAGGTGCTCAGGTTGGTGGATGGAGATAAGTCGCCAACCATACCCTACTTGTATGAAGCAATGACAATGATGAAGGAGACAATACTGGAAATTGTTCCAAGAGGAAATGCCCAATACATGAAAATTATAAGGAAGCGGTGGGAGAAAATGCTTTTACATCCTATGCACAAAGCTGGTGAGCATAACTGATACTTATTCAATAATTATTCAATAACTGATACTTATTCAATAACTGATACTTATTCAATAATTATAGACAATTTTACTTATAGCCATTTCTATGTCTTGTAGCCCACTACTTGAACCCTAGATTCCAATGCAAATACAATTAGGGTTCAAGAGTGACTTCATGGCATCTATTAAAGAAGTTGTAGAGAAACTTGTCCCCACATCTGAAGAGAGGGTGATTATTATGGATCAGGTAATACATATAGTCCAAATTTATTATTTATTGAGAATAAATTCAGATTTTATTAACCTTGACCTTGTCATGTTAGTTTGCAATTGCAGTTGAGGCAGTTCAGAGAAGGCATTGGATGCTTTGTGCATCCAAGTGCTATTGCTGATAGAGAAAAAATTGTTCCATGTGAGTGGTGGTCATGGCATGGAACAGGTTGTGAAAAGCTACGTCGCATTGCTGTGAGAATTCTATCACAGACAACTGCTGTAGGTGGTTGCGAAAGAAAATTGTCCGCATTCAACCTCATTCATAGCAAAAAACGAAACAGACTTGGTGCACAATGTCTAAATGACTTGGTATATGTTCACTTTAACATGAGGTTTAGGGCAAAAGACCTTACAGAGCCAGAATTTAGAGAAGTGGACCTTTATGTTATCCATGATCCAATTGATGCTGCTTTTACCTTTGGTGGTGGTGATGACAATGTTGATCTTGAGGATAATCCATTGCAATAGTGGATGAATGAGATTGGTGGTGCCCCCGTTTTAGACGATGGTAGGCCAGATCCCACTGTGGAGGCAACATTTATGCCTAGTACTAGAGAAGAACAAGAGACAACTAGAAGAGACCGCATCCCTGTACAAAGAATTGAAGAAGAACACATTCAAGATGAGATGGATATCGAACATGTAGTTGAAGAAGGTAGAACTCGTACTACTAGTCACTCTTCCAAATCTGATGATGATCATGATAATGATGATAATGATGATGCTGCTGATGATGATACTGATGATGGTGATGATGATGATGATGGTGATGATGATGGTGATGTTGGCGACCAAGAAGGTGATGATAATAATGAAGAGTGGCCAAGATTTGTGAATGATGATGATGATCGACCTTATCTCTCTGAACCTAGGGCTGAAGTTGCACCTGCTGAAACTCAAATTCCATTTGCTGATAGTGCATTCCAAAAAAGAAAAATTAGAGGTACAAAAGAATATATTGGCACACCAGAAGGTCCAACACCGTCACCACCACCTCTTGCTATTCTTCTAGCTCCTCAATACCAAAGTGATTATATTTCTGATTTGGTTGAATCGGTTGGGAGCATTAGCATTTCAGACAGGGATTCATCTTCTATTGCTGATTCTTTATTTGGGTACCCTTCCGCACAAACACAACCCGCACCCGCAGTCGCACAACCACCACAACAAGATCCCTATAATTATGGCTATAGCTATGGTGGGAGTCATGGGAATTATGGTGGTGGTTATTCTTCTTCTGGAGGTATACAACCAGGTTATATGTATGGATATGGATAAAATGACCCACAGTTTCAAGGTTATTCTTATACTGAACAACATGTTCATTGGAATCTAATGATGGTGGGCAAACTTGGCAAGGATACTGTGATGTTTTGTATGTTCCTCCATTAGATGTTGCTCCTCCAGCTCCAGTTGCTTCACAACCATATGTCGATCAAGCAAAAGCACTTGAGGAGTTTTTCCCAAAACATGGGATGATGCAGTTTGTGTCTGATGAGATCTAACAAGAACACATTCAGACATATAACCAAGTATACAGGAATGATACGAGTTGGGCAACATATGTTGATAGAATCAATGAGAATATGTATGGTCAACCACCACGAGGACAACAACCACCACGACACTCAAGCTTCAACTAGGATTGTTGGACTCCTAGTTTACTACTCCTAAAGACTTATAGAACATCATAATGTGTAAGTTTGTTAGTTGTTAATTTGTTTTATATATTATTAGTTGTAATTTATAAGCTTGCAAGTTGTAATTGTAAGTTTTAAAGTCTAGTTGTTTTAACTTGAAATTTATAAGTTTGTAACAGACTTAGTCTAACTGTCTAGCAGACTTGACATTTCTGTTCATTTGTGCACTCACTCATCAATACATGGATCCCACCCTAACCTCTAAACATATAAATTTATTATATAATCTAGTGTGTTTATGTTAACTTTGTGTTTGCAGAATTTCAAAGCTTAATTCCTTCATTTTGCCATCAAAATTGCCATCAAAATTCTGTCGAAATTGTTCAGCTTCCTTCACTTACAAATGTGGGAGACCCCCCCCCCCAATATCCAATATGAAATATTATTGCATATTTGAGTAGATCTTGACGTTTAGATCACCTGGTAAATATTCATGATTTAATTCGCTTATTTGGTCGTCAAAATCGTTAGGGCCGTAAATATCAAAATTTCGTGCGAAATTTCAAAAAATTTCTTTTTCTGGACCATCTGACACGACATCGAGATCGAACATTTAAATCTATACTCCTGCCCGCTTCCCCCTTCCTTTCCCTCGCTCCTGCCTGCCACCCGTCCCTCCCTATCGCTGCCCCCTCCCCTCCTCTCCTTGCTTCGACCGCCAACACCCCTCTCCTCCTCTTCCTGTTGTCGCCACAAAGCACTCCACCCCTCCCTCCCTCCAGCTCCTGTCAACCCCTCCCTCATTCTTTAACTCCTCCTGCTGCAACACCTCCCCTACACCATTTTGGTTGCTTTGACCCTCTCCCTCCATCCATCCTCCACTCCTTTCCCTTGCTACCAACACCCCCCCTCATCCATCTCTCTCTCTACTGCCATCCATCTATCCTACACCCTTCTACAAATAGGCCGTTAACGCGTAAGGCGGTGTTCTCCGTCTTTTGCATACTCATGGTGATTTAAAATCTCACAGTGGCGTAAGTTCCTCTTCCATATCTATGCTACTGCTATGTGGGTTCATATGATCCAGTGAGCTAGATCATTTTTTGCTACTACTGCTTAGTGTGTTGTGTCACACTACTCCGTCTTCTGCTTCTGTGTGCCTTGCCACACCTAGCGTCTAATGATCCTCCGAGGCCGTTGTGTTACAATTGTAAAGTTGGATGGCTCCCACTGCCATCTATGGTCGACGCCTTTTGAATTTTATGTAAAAGCCAAGGACAATATTCTCATTTCACTTCTGATGCACTGACACCTCCTGCTGAAACGACTGACGAGAAACAAAACATGCCCATGCTCAATGGACTAAAGATAACTTAGGTGTGGTGACTTGGATGGTTAACAACGCCGAACCAAAGATTAGTTAATCTCTTCTTTGCCTCCTGATGGCTAAGGCCATGTGAGACCAACTGTCACATGTGTACTGTCACTAGAAGAATCCAAAAAAGGTGTTTTAGATCTTCAACAATCTAGCCAAAAAAGAATACTGCTCTGATGGAGTTGTGGAGGATTATTACAGCCAATGTTCAACTCTTTGGGATGAATACGGGTCTTATCATCCTCTGTCTTCTGATATTAAAGAGGTTCAACTCCAAAACAATGAACTTCAATTAGTTAAATTCCTGGTTGGACTACCTAATGCCTTTTCTGGAGTAGTTGGTCAGATCTTATCAAGCGATCCCTTGCAATGTTCAAAATTTCGTCGAAATTGGCGAAATTTCGCTAATTATTTCGATGTCGCCAACGATCGGACATAGAAATGGCCTTACATGTTTGTACGTAGGGAATTTCGCCAGAAAAAAATTTAAATTTCGACAATTATTTCGAATTTCGACGAAATTAGGTAAATTTCGATGAAAAAAAGGCACATTTGGTCCGCATTTCGACGAAATTTTGAAAAATACATCTATTATTTCGAGAAATGGGGTACGATGTCTGCAGGTTTTACTATGTGATTCCTTGGGCCTGTTAGGGGCAATCTAAGTTATGTTTCTTCTCTTCCTAACCTAATTCTACCTCTCTCTCCTATTTCTCTCACTTCTATAAAGATCTACAAAGGAAATATTTAAAAATGTGTGTGGGAGTGATATCTATGACTATGATGACCCACTAACTTTCATTGTTGAGGTCACATGATTTATGTTATAGTGCGCAAAATTAGCATGACTATCGAGATATTTTGTATGTATGCCATTATCAATCACATCTCTAACTACATGGTTGCCTCCTATAGGCTCTCGCTACAAAAGCATACGACGATGAACAAAGCTTGTGTTAATCCATTAATATGTATTTTATCACTTGTAAGCATATGGAGATTAACAGTGAGACATATCTATGCTTGTATAAAACAAAAAAAACATGAGCCAATATGTAGGTATAATTAACAAGGAGGATGACAACCATCATGGTTCAACTAGATGCATAAACCTAAGTACTCACATACCACCGCGACATTGTTTATGTACTACATCCTGTCATCCTACTGAGAGGTCCTACCATCCTAGATCATGCTATGTTTCCATAAATTTGTGTCTTTAAGCCTATATATTGTGCTTGCAAACTATGATGACTATTCGTTCATTTCGCCATTCAATTGACCTCAAAATCTCCATTGAAATGGCCATCGAAATTGTTCAACTTCCTTCTCTCACACATGAGGAGCCCCACCCCCTCACATATCCAATATGAAATATTATTGCATATTTGAGTAGATCTACACTAGTAGATTGTTCTGGTAAAATTTCGCTAAATAATTTGACCATTTGGTCATCGACACGCCAGGAATGCATCTGTCGAAATTTCCGTCGAAATTTGTCGAAATTTCTGTTTCTGTGGCTACCGAAACGACGTCGAAATCGGACATTTTCTTCCTTGATCCCTTGTCTACTCTATGGAATGTACACAAGATAGTCCAACCTAATGCCTTTTCTGGAGTAGTTGGTCAGATCTTATCAAGCGATCCCTTGTCTACTCTATGGAATGTACTCAAGATAGTCCAGCACTCCACACCCCACCCCCACCACCCCACCACCACCACCACCCCACCCCACCCCACCCCCCAAAATAAAAATCACACAATTTCATCTTGCCCTTTGCATCTTCTGAAAATTCTTCCCTTGCAGTTTGTTCTGATGACTCTGGTTGAGGTCGTGACTGAGGACGCGGTTGAGGCTGAGGTTATTATTTTGGAGGTCCTAGATATGGTCCTCCAACTGAACCTACACTTGGACAACCCCCTCCAGGAAACATATTCTGTAACTTCTGTGACTGTACCAACCACACAGAAGATTGCTGCTGTGCTTAACACGGTGAACCCACATGGTCAAACCAAGTCACTACCGACAATACTGAAGACACATCCACTGCTGCCTCTAGGGTGCTGTATATTACTGTTAATTTAGTGTATTAGTATATTGCAATTTAGGGAATTTACTACTTTACTCATGACAGTTACAATAACACTAAATTTATGTAATTGATTTATATCAGTTCTTTTTTTATCGTTGTGCTATAAACTGGTCACATTGTTGTGTAAGGTGAATTCTACACTTATCACATGGTTTAGATATGTACAAAAGTTCCTAAAACATATTTCTATAGAAATGTGTATAATTCTTCATGAAGTTCGAATATCAATGACCGTTTTTTCAGCGGCCACCTGGCACTCGAGCGCACAAGTTGCTGTCAGCACACCTCCCACTTCTCGCTTATTAAAACATTGCCAATGTTTTAAAAGCAACTCGGTCGGCACAACCCATCTGCGGCCTGGTTAGTGGATTAGGCTCCAGTTGAGCTGGCTAGAAATAAGCAACTGCCTAGCTTCGGCCTGATCTGCCTAAGTGCTCGCTTCCTTTCCCCGTTATCGCTGCACCATTAGCCCGCTTAATTAAAATTGGCTTCTGGGCCCAAAAGAAAGCCTGAAATTGCTGCACCTATATTACACCTAACCTGCATTAGTGCATGGTTCTATAACTTATGCTTGTAAATCAAGGTATGCATGTGTTTCTAATTATTAGCGAGTTATATATGTATAAAAATCATTCGTACTTCCTACAAGCTCTGTATGTATATACTGTTGCATGACCTATATTGCATCTTTTATGTATGTATTTCTGTACCTACATTAAATATATATGTATGTAATACTGCTGTACTACGTACTAAACTACTAACTGTATACTAATATACTATACTCGTATGTATGCTACCTATACATTCAATCGTTTGTTTCTCTTGTACTGTTAGGTCTACAACTAATGTACTGTCTATGTAGTTGTACTTTGTAACATAATATGTACCGCCTACAATTGTATTTATGTACTATGTAGTATGTACCACTAGTGTATGCTGGGTACTGCTGTATATAACTAATTTAGTATATTACTATATTAGTAAGTTATAATTGAGTTAATTAGGGTATTTTACACTTATCATATAGTTCATAACCTCATATATTTATAGAAGTTCATAAATAATTATTATTATATGCAAATGTGTGTAATTTTGTATAAAATTTAATAGGAAATCAGGACCAGCTTTTTGAAAAAGCGTCTGCTGCAGCGCTCGCCTGGTGCTCAAGCAGCCACAAGGTCATGTCCACTCACCTCCAGCTTCCCGCTTTCTAAAACATTAATGTTGATCAATATCTTCCTAGGAAGCATGGACACTTCAAAATAGGTGGCGTACCCGTGTCTGACACGTATTGGACCTGTACTACTTGAACATGCCTAAATACGTATTGGACGCTTCTCCAGCTGTGTCTAGCATTTTTTGTTTTGTTTTGTTTATAGGTGGACGGCTTGGACACAGCCTGGACACGGCCAAGCCCATTACAGCCCAAAAAAATACATGCTTGCCTCTCCACTAATCCTAGTCACATAACTACACAACCAAACATGTGTTCTGTAGATCAAATCCATCTCTATTCGCAAGAGGGCAGCAGCTGTATTCTTGCTATTCTTATTGCATATCTAAGTTTAGAGCAACAACAACTGTCTCCCTATTCTTGTTTTTATTTAATCTCTGGCTCATTCATCTATTCTTCGGCTTGGGGCCTTCCTCTATTTCTGGCAAACTGATTAACTGAGGTAAACTATCAACCTTTATCAATTATTACCTTACTCTATTAATGTTTCTATGTTTATCACTTTCTTGAATATCCAGTTGTGTGTTTATACTAATTGCTGCTGGATATCTAAATGAATTTCTCATGAACAGTCTCAAAATTAATATGACATCTGAATTACTGAGTAGTAATTACTGACATAGAGACTCGATGTATGTCTAATGGTCAATATTCCAAAATTCAGCAGCTTTAGTACATCACTGGAAGTGAATCCAATGAAGTCCATTCTTACACTACGCTACTGCAACTGCAAAAATTGCTTATTGTTTATTAAAGTCCTCAATCATTTTGTCTTTTGATTCTTTTAGACTTCAAAATGCACACAACTTAAGCTCTTGGTGTTTTTTTTACTTCATTTCGTGCGAGTCTCATCATACATCTGGAAATCTTGAAATTGAATTCCACCATTTCATGTTTCAATCTCTCTTATTTGATCTACCGTCTCTCGTCTCCTTTTTAATCTTTTTTCTCTCGTCGTGTTTGGGTATTATATATGGAATATGAATGGAAGTCAAACTGTCTTTTTTGTAACTTGTATTTGACATAAAAATGAAAAGGCCTCTTTGATGTATATTCTACTTCAATGTTTCAATGTTGTGGTTGTACAATTGCCAATTGCTTTTATTTTGTGAGTTTGATTTTAAATAAAGTTAGTTGTCTAGTTGTCTTATTTTGCATTTCTTATGAATCTGTCTATATATCTATGTGTGTGTGTGTGTGTAGTTTAATTTAAAAAAATATTAAAAATTGTCGTGTCCATCTTTGTGTCTGTGTCCTATATTTTCAAAAATCTCCTTGTCCCGTGTCCGTGTCCACGGCTGTGTCCATGTCCATGTCCATGTCTGTGCTTCCTAGATCTCTTCTCTAATGGAACGTAGTTTGCTCTTCTAAAGGTGAAGTGAAAGCAAAAGGTAAATAGAAACCATCTTCAATAACAAATAGTTTGATCTTCAACAATAGAGATTGTAACCCTCATTGAATTGTCACTGAAGTACCCCATGGTAGGATGGACGCAATAATACTTTTCCTAAATTATTTTTTCTTTGAAGTGAGGTGAAGGTACTAATAGTCTTGAACCCCAAAGAAGAAAACATCTCTTCTGCTAGAAGGGTCATTGCAGCTTGTTGCAGACATAAATGTATCTTAAGAAGATTACTTTTGCAGCCCCAAAATTAAATATTCCTTCTTCCCAATCCAAGTTTAATCATAGACAACTAATAACTCTAGGTCAAGGCAAAACAACTACTTATCTTGATGGATTAGTTTGGAATCCTAATGTCAAAATTCTAGAAGCCTACTTTGTTCCTTAGACCTGTAATTGGAGTGCTGGTGTTTACCTAGCTGACATGATTCACATTCCAACTTATCAAGACTAGCTAGCATGTGAAGTAACGACTCTAGTTTCCCAAGTGACACATATCCCAAACGACTATGGAGTATAGAGTGGTGAAGCCATAACGCATGAAACAGGCTTTCCCATGTTAAAAAAGGCATCATGCTCAAATCCTCTCAAATTGTCGTCTATGTCCTTTGATCATGTATGTGACAAAAAATCTTTAAAAAGGTTATTGCAACTTGAAGAGAATGAGTAAGCTTATTGATGAAGCAAGATTGAAAGGGAAGTTTGGAACATGAAAATGGATTTAAAGGAAATGTTTGATAGTAAATATGCTGAAACCTATACGATGCACAAGTAGTATCTATCATTCTATACTTGGTAAGGATATTTGATTAGTATATGTAGTAAAGTTACTAGCAACAATTTTCAGAGTTAGCAAAATGTAGGCGACACGTGCCCGAGTGGACATGATCTGTCACTCGGTCGAAGGTCGGGGTAGAGCAGGTGACACTCCATGACTGCATGTCATAGGTGACGATGTGTTTCAGAGCAACATGTTGTATCCGGTAGTAGGAGTCTGCATCGACAACAATGAACATAAACAATCCGACAAACACATCTTGTTAAATAATGACATGACATGTTGCGCCGCAGAACAACAATAGCAAGCTGCGAAAGCACATCAAAGGGATGGAAATACCACCAAGTAATGTAGGGATTGGGAATCCCTAATAGCAACAAAAAAGATGATCTTTTTCCATGATTTGGCACTAGATCTTAAAGATGGTGGCATGTAGATGGATGAAAGCAATGTAGCTGGCGGCAACGCTGATGATGACAGGGTAGATGGCGATGACGTAGACAGTCGATTAGAAGGCCATTGACGTAGACAGCAGCAAAGCAACATAGTACTGTAGGAGTGGGGCAACTCCTCCTCAAAGGTAAGGTTCAACGATGATATACATGATAACGACCCGATAGATTTAGCAACAATAACAAAGAAGCAACATAAGCATTGGATTTTGACATGGAGACACTCCTAGAAGTGGCAAGGGACGAGCATCCCTGCGGACAACCAAGCAATACCTAGGGGCAACGCTCGCCCACAAGATGGGGAATTCTCTCTTTTTTTCCTCCCTCTCTCTTTTAGGATTAGGGATGGAGGAACACCTTCTTTGATACCATGTTAGAAAATGAGATACTAGGATAATTCCTTGAGTTGTTTCTTGTTAATAGATGGGCAACCCTCTCTTCTATATATAGGATATGGTGGGTAGCATACAGACCCCAGCAAAACCCTAACGGATCAATACACAATTGGGCCCATATTACATATAGACCAAATAGCTTAAACAACTAATTAATAAGACCCATTGAAGAATCTACTAACACCAATTCATTTGCATTTCTGATTCTTATTGTAGATTAATATATGTACAATCCAACAGATCTTTTTCCTAAAAGATATACATAGAAGTCATGCCTATGTATAATCATGACTCTTTATATTAAAATAAATCATAAGAGGAAAAATTATAGTACTTGAAAAAACTGTCAGTAAATACAAGATTAAAAATAATATTTAAATAATTCTAGCTAGGGCATGCTTTAAATTATTTGTTCCTACAAGGAGGTTGGAATGAATAAGCCAGTTTCTTAATTCTCCTTTACACCCCTCCCCCTAAAAAAGAACAGTCCTTGATTGGTGTCATCTCTTTCCTGTGCTTCTATCAGAGTTGTGGCTATTATTTTTTTGTTAATTCTAAAACCTTTACCACAATGTCTTGTACGAATTTGGATGATGCTAAAGACTTCAATTTCTTAAATATTATGCAATGTACTGGATCTGTGCAGGTAGAGGATATGCTCAAGAGAAGTTTTGCTGAATACCATGGTCAGAAGACGATGCCTGAAAAACAAAAGCTTCTTATGTTAGAGCTCCAAAAGCCCACCAAAACTGTTGAGTAAGTGTAGCTAAGCCAGAAAATGCAATGTTGCAATTTTTATGTTGACAGTCTGGGAATCGCTTCGTGTATGCATTAACTGTACAATTGACATAGTTCCAGAAAGACTAATTTTACAGTTCTAAACAAACCGGCAACGGAAGTTAGACAATCTTATAAAATTATCGTACCTGCACCATACTAACTCTGATTTTTCCAATTTTTTTTCTTCTTTTAGGTGAATATGCATAAAGTTTCATCTGATTTGAAACTAAATATCAATGTGTCTGTTTGTTGTAATATCAACCATTTGCATGCCATATTTGCTGGATCAGTGGACTAATTATCTTCAAATAAGGTCAAGAGCAGTTGTGGCCTATGTAAATTGCTTAGATCACTTTGCAAAAAAAGGGACCTGAGAGAAGATATCTATGAATATCAAGGCATGAAAGTATAGAACTTGATAAACGGGGGAGGGGGGGCTTTGAAATGAAGTACTAATATCTGTAAACCTAGTTACTACTATATCCCTGTTAATCAACATATGCAAAGTAAATAAATCAAAATGCAAATAACAATGCAATTGTCATATCTGAAAAATCATGTTAAGATCGAAGTTGTCAATACTCAACATATAAGGCAACATAAGCTCAAACTCCAAATCCCAAAACAGGTGATAAGTTTAAGTCTCCTAAATGTCTAGGACCAGGGGTTTCCTTTACCGCAATGTGGTTTTAAGTTTATCACAAGATATTATTTGGTGTTCTTGTAATATATGTATATATATTTTATCAAATCAGGTGCATAAAGGGTGAGCCTGCAATTGAGGAATATTTTTCTTTGGCTTCTGAAGTTGAGGAGCTCAGAGAAAAAATTTCTGAGGCACTGATGCAGTCTCCCACAGCACAAAAGTACCTCACACCTGGAAGAGTGATTATCATCAGAAATCAGTCGGTGAGTGTTGGTAAATTGGTTTCCATTGATATTAACTATTTCATTTTAGACTTGAGTTGAAGTTTTTTTTGTAACCTAGGAAGCATGGACACTTCTAGACAGCCTCCGTGTCTGTGTCGGACACGTTTTGGACAAGGACACTTCCCGGACACAGCCCAAAACGTTTTGGACACGCCTGGGACGTGTCCAGTTCATTTGGGTCTTTTTCTGCACCCTGGACACAGCTGGACGCTGCCCAGACACTTCCTGGACACGTCACTACAGCTGCTGCTGCTGTGATAGCCTATTTTACAGTAATGTTGAATATATGATTACTCTTTGTCTTATTACTGAGAAAATGTAACATAGAGCTGAGATCTGATCACAGTGACAAGCAAATCTGTTGAAAAAAAAACAATATGTAAAGTTTAAGCTGAATCAGATATTATGAATCAAACTATAGTCTAATAAGTTGGTTAAATGAGCAATATGAACTCGTATTTATTAATATTCTGTAATATACTATATGTTTGGTTTTCTTCTTCATATGGTTTCTACTACACTCACAAAGACACACCTCTATATACATATAAGAATATATATACATAGATACATTAATCTGGATAAATTTTAAAATAAATTCCAGTTCATTCATCATGCACCCACATGTATGTATATATTAAAAAATATTTTCCCTTCATCCAATGCCGTGTCAGTGTCCTACATTTTTGAAATTTGCCGTGTCCCGTGTCCGAGTCTGTGTCGGTGTCCGTGTCTAGAAACGTGTCCGTGCTTCCTTAGTTGTAACATGTTACTAGATAATTTGTTTTTGTATTTCTTTGTTATTGTCATCTCACCTTGTTTGTTTTCTGACTAAATATGCAATAAGCTTGAAAACATGCACCTTGAGTCTTGCTCACCATGTCTTTAGCGGTCAGGAGATGAAGCAGGGGGGCACAAATGTTGGCTTCACGCTATTAATAATCCATCTCATAACCAAGGAATCACTCTTGGCACAAGATTAGTACTCAGCCTTTACTTAGGAGTTAACATAGATGCTGGGTGGAGAGACTTGTTAGTGAGAAGAGTGACTTTGTCCTGAGAGGTAACATAAATTTCCTTGGAATGATGCCACAGAAGATCTTTTTTACAATTTCGATTTGACGGTAGCCACTTGATGGCAGGGATGATCCATGGTGGATGCTATCTCAGAAGCACAACGACTAGCAACAAGAAGTGAGTAGAAGAAATGCACAACCAGACACATTCCTATGTGTCTGAAGTCATAGCAGTATTAGAGCGTAGAATATTATTGAAGAGTTGCCATCGATAGTACAACATACATCCGAAAGATGATTTTTTTAATCTCATCGACGTCGTGCTACAACACTCCTACCCTGACATCGAGGGGAAAAAGAGGGAGTTGCACTCTCCTTGAGGCATCTCCCTTAAGGGAAGACCTAGTCACACCTTGTTATGGGGCAGGAGACCTACATGCCCCCCCCTATGGAAGATGCCCCCTAAAGGGGTGGGAAGAGGCTAGAAGGACTGGGAAATTTTTTAGATTACTGGCGAAGACAGGGAAAAGGAGAACCGCGGAGGAAGAGGAGAAGGAAGGAGGGATCAGGGTGGCCAGGCCATGCATACAGAATGGAAGGGGATAACCCTAGGGGCCAAACAACCCATGGCAAAGGGTGGCAACACCCCCTTAGGGAAGACGGCTATAGTGGCACATTATAGTGGCTCCAAAAAAAAATGATCATGGAGCAAAAAAAATACAAATAGGAAAATAGGAAAACTTAAATAAAAGGAAATGAGGAGAGGAAAATAAGGAGAATACCAATCACCGCTTTGATACTATGTAAGAAAATGGATGGAGAGAATTTTCAATGATGATTAGAATAGGGTGAGATAATATATAGTTATATAGGAATTAGTGTAATTTACTACTCCTGATTCCTCAACACAGGGCTTAGCATAACTCCAAACATAGTCACAATAATTGCCAACTTTTTGAAAAACTCATGTTTTAAATGTGATTTGTTCTCCATCCGTATGCAATAGCCATAAATTCCCAGTTACTGAACATTTTATTTTATTCCTGTATTGTTCTCAAATTATACACATTTTATGTTTTTCCCATTATACTTTTCTCATATTAGATTGTTTAAGATTCCAAGTATAATATATTTGTGAATTTAGATGGCATACATATATATGTATGTGTGTGTTGTACGTGTATATATACGTACATACATACATACATACATATATATATGGATAATGCCAATGTAGTGGCACTCGAGTGGTAAAGTTGATGTTGTATGATCGAGAGGTCACAAGTTCGAAACCCCTTGGCAATGGGATAAATTACTTGTCAATTTTTAGCCGGCAAGGGAATAACCCGGTTGGCGAATTCCACTGGTCCCCAATGAAGGGACCCGGGTTCGAAACCACACGGAGAAGCATCTCTTGATTTATCTCCCTCCCGCGCGTCCGGCCTCCGCCACAGGTTATGGGAGAGGGGTGAGAAATCTTTCTCTCTTAATCCCATATATATATGGATAATACAACAACAATACAACCACGCGCATCCCCTAGGGTTTTCTCTCCGAGCGATTGCAGGGGCGATTACTGGGAAACCTGTGGGCATGGCGCCCACGTCTCCGGTCATCCCGACCGGCGACGTCCCTCCACCACAACCCACCCCCCGACTCCCATCACCACCATCGCGATGCGACAGAGAAGCAGAAGGAGAAGGATTCCATGGTCACGCCTGTGCGGACAACGGGAGAAGAGAAAGGGAACCCGACAGGTCAGAACTCGAACGGAGGAGGGGAAGCGCTCAGACAACGGAGGGTAGCGTGGAATCAAATCCGAAAGCAGCCTGAGAGCAACAAGGATAAGGGGATGGAGTTCTCGAAACCTAGGGTTGAAGAAGGCGAGATCCATGTCGACTTGGAGGAGACGGAGTTCGATAGACTGACGAACATCTGAGAGCATACGATAATGGCCTATACTCTGGGAAAGATGCCCTTTTATCCTCATCAATTGGCATGGATGAAGCGGACATGGAAACCGAAGGGATCCTTCGAACTATTGTCCCGAGATAATGACATCTTCTTGGTGCGTTTCTCGACGGCGGCAGATAAGGATGACGTCTTGGCGATGGGGCCAAGATGGTTCGATCAACAACTTGTAATCACTAAGCACTACACCCATGACGATGAATTGAGGAAGGACTCGTTCACGACGATTCCGACGTGGATCACATTGAAGTCCTTCGGGAGGTCCTAGACCAAGAGAGCCGCCGACACGATTGCAGCAGGAGCGGGCCGAGTTCTGCACATAGACGAGAGGTCCCTAGAAGGTGATGAACCCCGAGTCTTGGTAGAACTGGAGGTTGAAGGGCCAAAACCATCGATAGTATGGCTTAATGTGAAGGGAAGACAACCGATCCCGGTGGCTATAGACTGTGATCATATCCCTGTGAGCTGTAGCAATTGCCGGGCCTTTGGTCATGCCACGCAACAATGCAAGGAGATGAAAAAAAATAAGGGAGCACAACACAGGTGGAACCGGGGAAGACAAAGAAGCACAACGCAGGCTGAGCGCAACACATGTGTGGAAGGAGAAAGTGGCGGGCAAGGGTGCGCAACAACAGGTGGAACTGAGGAAGACCACTGCGAACGTCCAGAAGGAGGTCCAAAGGGCTGACGCAACACATGTTTACAAGGGAGGTCAATGCCAAATCAGTAGTTCCAGCGAGGCGCAAGATGAAGGTACGACACCAAGCAAAGCAAAAGAAACACAGAACAAATCTATTGAGAAAGAAGGCATATGGCGGGAAGAGGGAGAATTTATACAGTCTTCTAAGAAGAGAAGCCGCAAGGCGAGCATTCCTAAGTCTCGAGGTGTTGGATATGTCCTTGACAAGGGGAAAATATTTGATGCATTGAGTGACTCAGATAAAGAAGAAGAACAGTTAATCAACCATGCAGAGAAGGAAGATGGAAAGCAGGACAATAGAAAAGAGCCCCCAAGGCGTACCAGAGCCCAGAACAAAACATGTTAATATGTCCATGCTATTATGGAATATTAAAGGAGGGTGCGATAGGAATACGAAGGAAATCTGGGAATGAATTGCTGCTAGTGGACACTACTTAGGCTCCTATTGGTTTGATGTAAGTGATGAGTTCCGAGGAACTCATTTTCTGGGAACTCTAGTTTAGTTTCTGGAACTTAAGTTCCATTCACTTCCATGTGATTGGTTTGTTGCAAGTGTAAATATGGAAATCACTAAAAATATTGTTAATTTTTGTTGTATAATACAAATAAGTGAGCATGGCAAAGACATAAAAAAAGGAATCATATCCGTAAAAAATCATAATATTCTTGAAATCATAATAACCATAACAAGAAGTTATGGTGCCGATGTTGCTCCTTTAAAAATATTTTATTATAGTATAATTATAATCTTAATAAAAATATTATGATTAAAATCACATCACAATATTTTTATTTTACTTTGTATATACAAAGTATTGTAATAATATCCGCATTTCATGTGCTTGTAATTATAAATTTTGGTTCATCATTGTTTAACACAATGCAGAATATTAAATTAAAAAAAATCTATACGGAAAATTTACTATATTATTTGTCCATGGTTACAATTAATTATCATTTTGCACATCATATTGTTTAAACATGAAGAATAACAATATATTACGTAAATCACATTATTTTCATATGGTGTGGTGTTTTTTTCATAATATTTGTATTTTTTATTTTGTAGATTGTACTGATAATGGTGGTTATAGTGTTAAATATTTTACATAGTGTGATTATAGTATATGATATTTTGTCATATTATGTTGTGGTTTTAGCAACGAACTATATCCTCACCATTAATATTTCTAGTCATAAATATTTTTACATGTGTTACTTGTAACGAATGAAGAATATAATTATATAAGAAATGTTGTTAGTTGTCCCGAAACTCGTTTTCCGCTCTTTTTAAGGGGGAACTCAGGAACTGTGTTTTGTACATAAGTTTGTAACTCCCCGAAGTCACGAAACTCAAGTTCCAACACTTACTTTAAACCAATCAAGAAAAACTGCTCAAGGAACTCCAGTTCATGTATTTTCTGGACCAATTACGACAAACCAATCAGAGCCTTAGTTGCTTTGGTGGAAACAAAAATAAAGGAGGAAAACAAAGACACTATTAGATATTTGTTTCCGCAAGGATGGGATCATGTATCTAATGTGGCGTGTTCTGAGTTGGCCAGAGTCTCTATGTCTTGGAAACTGAGTGCTTGGCAGGTGACAGTGATACAAATGTCTGACCAACACATCACAGCCGAGTGCAGAAATAATGGGGGCTTGCACATGTGGGTGTCAGCTGTATATGCCCATAATGACGCGAAGAGCAGACATGAGCTATGGAAGGATTTGGTTTCTCTATCTAGACAAACCTCTTTACCGTGGTTGGTGATTGGGGACTTTGACACTGCTCGACTGCAAGCAGAAAAAAGAGGGAAAAGGCCAACTTTGTATGCGGAGATGAATGCTTTCAACCATACAATAGATAAAGCTGGATTGTTTGAGCTACCAATGACTGGTGGTGATATCTTTACGTGGAGCAATGAAAGGGACCCAGGGAACAAAATAGTAAGCAAACTGGGCAGAGCACTGGTGAATGATGAGTGGCTGCATATTTTTCTCAATGTGCAGGTTAAAGTAGGTGGTACTGAAATAAGTGATCATGCTCCTATATCAGTGCAGATTACAAAGAAGAAGCTGGAAAGGAAACCCTTTAGATTCTTAAACTATTGGGCCGAATGAAAAGGTTTCAATGATGTCATTAAGGAGATCCGGAATATAAAGGTGACAAGGAACCCCATTTACGTGTTTGCAAAGAAACTAACAAATACAAAGCTTGCATGAAAGAGGTGGGCCAAAGCTGAAGTGAATATTCCAAATATGCTGGTGGATACCAAAAGAGAATGTAAAGAGGTCGGAGAAAAGCTTTTGCAAGACCCGCTCAATGAAGGACTGATAAAGAAAGATGATGAGCTGAAGATGATGCTGGAGGACCTTAAAAAGGCAGAGGAAAAATTCTATTGGCAGAGAAGCAGAGACAAGTGGATGGAGGATGGTGATAGAAACACCAAACTCTATCACACGACAGTCAAAAGGAGAGAGGCTGATAACATCATCTTGGAACTTATTGATAAAGATGGCAATGTTGTCAACAAACAGGAGGATTTAGAGGAACAAGCCATAGAGTTCTATTCTTCTCTTTATAATGAGGAATTTGCTGATGAGCTGGAGGAGATGACGTGGAAGTCCAAACTCACAAGCACTCATAACAATATTCTTACGAGGGAGACAAATGAACAAGAAGTAAAAGAAGCTGTTTGGAGTATTTGCAGTAATAAGTCCCCAATATCTGATGGTTTCAATGTTTTTTTCTACAAAAAGACATGGGATATTATCAAGGAGGACCTAGTTGCATATGTTAGTTGGTTTTTTAAAGGGGGTAATATGGTTAGACAGGTCAATCATTTCTTTCTGGTGCTCATTCCCAAGAAGAAAGTGACAGCATGCCTTGCTGATTTCAGACCTATTGCTTTCTCAGGCTAATCATTCCTTGCCAAGAGGACACATGTGTCCTAGGACTGCTTTGTGGGCTAATTAGCTATATGCACTTTGGCTGGATGATCACATATGCATAGTTTTAAAAAATGGTATGCGTTATGCGTGCGGATAGGTCACCTTATAGAATATATGCGGTATGCGAAAGTATATGCGGTTTTGAAACTTTTTAAATAATTAATTAATATATAAAGTAATCATATAATTGCATATTTAATTTGTATATTACATATTTAGACCCTAAAATTTGAAATAGATTCAAATATAAAGTTTCAATGAAAAGTAAGGTACCATTTAGAATGCATTCTAGAATCATATAAACATAAACTCCAATGCAGCACACCCAAAATAGTTTAACACAAGTACATAACAATCAATACCAATCAAATCATACAAAAAATGCACACAAGTCCTAGAGGTCCAAAGTAACAAACATTAAATAAACATGTATGTCGTGTACAAAACATACAAACTTGGTTTGTGAAGTTTAGTCATCCACTTCTGGAATTTGGTCCACTGTGATTTGATCTTGATCATTTAGTTTTTCTATCAACGAGGGCCCTCATGAGCCATCTTCCTTATTTTCTATGTTAGCAATTTTGTTTTCACTGAAAATCATCAACAAGGATTCTACAACTCAAATAGTTTTTTCAAGGAAAATTCCAGACGAAGGATTTAGGACACCTATATTACTTTTGTTGTATTGAGGTGGCTAGATCTCTAGATCGAATATTTCACGGACGATATACACTCTTAATCTTCTCAATGAAACTTGCAAGCATAGTCACAATATACTCCGTTTTTTTGAAAAAAATGCGTTTAAAACGCGTATTATTCACGTGTCGTATATGATGGCCGTTTTAAACTCCAAACCGAATAATACGTTATTAAACGCGTTTAATTCACGTTTTATTCGCGTATTGCGTTTTAAACACGTTTAATACGTTTTTTTACCGTTTTAAACAGTTCTGTACTTTTGCTTCACATTTATTTTTTCCATGTCCTTTTTAACTTGTAGAAGGGTTCCACTAAATTGTCCAACCTTCCTCCTCTATCCCTCAACACACCAGGAGGAGTAACCCTCGACATTCTACATGTACGCTCCATCTTTCTCCTCCATTCTCCCCCTTTCTTCCCTGATTTCTGCCTGCTGCTCCCACTTCTTCCCCTTCTTCCAATATTAGAGTAATTAGTTCGATGTTTAGTCATTTTCAATCATTATATGTGTGGGTGTATATATATGTTTGTATGTGTGTGTGTATATATTCCGCTTTTTTGCAGACTTTTTTCCGAATAGTTGACCGAACTTTTACCGTACGTTGACCGATTTTTATCCGAATTTTCCGCATAATTCCTGATTTCCGAATTTTTCAACTTGGTCGTACGTATCACGAATACCGAACTTGTGACTATGCTTGCAAGCTAGGGGCAGAATATGTAAATATTCCAAATGGATCTCCAAGTCAAGCTACATAGGGATCTAGGGGAGCCACTAGGAGACAGGTTGATGTATAGAAGTCTGGTCAGAAACTCATGTATCTCACGATCACCCGCTAGATATATCCTTTGCTACCAGTGTGGTTAATCAATTCATGGACCAAACATGTACTGGACACAGGCTGTTCGTTCTTCAGTATTTAAAAAGGTTCTAGGCAAAGGAATTGTATTCGAAATATGGACATCTCATAGTGTCAGGTTTCTTTAATGTTGATTGGGCAAGTTGTGTTATTGATGATCGGTCTATTTCCGAATATTGTGTTTTTATGGAGGTCAACCTTGTGTCGCGGAAAGCTAAAAAGCAAACACTGGTGGATCGTCTATTGCCAAATCAAAATATCAAGCCATGGTTTATGCAACCTGTGATCTCCTATGGGTCAAGAATATTTTATAGGTACTTGGATATAACGAATCAGGGGCAGTGGAGTTACAATGTGACGATCAAGTTGTTGTCCACATTGCTCCAAATCAAATTTCTTTCATGAAATTACAAAACATATAAGAGTTGATTGTCACTTCTCCTGAAAAGATCTAAGATCAACAAATCAAACTTGTCCCCGTATTCGATTAGAAGATCAAGTGGCATATCTTCTTACCAAGTCACATAATGGGTGTTGTGTTAAACTTCTATGTAACAAACTTGGTGCTTCTGATATATATGCACCAGTTTGAAGGGGAGTGTTACAAAATATATGGGAATGAGTATGGATTACTTATATCTTATTTTCTGTGTATGGGTTTAGTTCCATACTCTGTAATAGTTGTTGGCCGCCACCTAAGTTCATATAAATAGGCATGCCCCGTTCTTAGTATTAGTATATAGACTTTCCTGTGTTTTTACTTAGTCTATTTTTCTCTTTTCCTTGTTATTTCTATGTCTTGTTTTATCCCACATTGGTTATATCTAAACCATGTGTCTTTCTCTTGTCTTATAAAAGAGAACCCCTGTACTCTGTTTTTTATCATCTCAATAGTAAGACAATTAGTCTCATATTCTAGATGGTATCAGAGCGGGCCGATCCACCCTAGCCTTTTTTTCTTAACCCTGCCCCAACCGCCACCCATCCCAGCCCAGCCGCCACCCACCCACCTTCACGCCGCCGCCTGCCACCCCAGGCCCTGCTGCCGCCGCCGCCCACCACAGCCACTGCTGCCGCCGTCCCTTCCTCCCTCTTCTCTTCCTTATCCACCCTCCCTCCCTTTCTCTAGCCTCCCTGCCCCTACCCGCCGCCAACCCCTTCTTCTTTCCCCTGTTCTGCCGCCGGCAGAACCTGCTGCCGCCGTCACCCTCTCATCACCACCACCACCAACAACCATCTCCACCCCCTAATCCCACCACCCCTATCCCTCTCCCTTCCCTCCGTATCCTAAGCCCATCTATACTTGTGGCTTAGACACCCAAAGGCTCTCTCTTCCGTCTCCGTTCTTCTTCCGACAGTCTTACGTACAGCCGGAGCACTTTCCAGTTCTGGCACGTTGAGGGCGTAAATTTTTTTTTCCGGTTCTGACTGCCTGCGCCTCATGGTGGAGTAATCTCTTCTCCATGTTGGCGTAGGTTCTAGTTCTTTCTCTCTGCCCTATGAGGGTTTTTCTGAGGTCCATGCTCGGATCTCCTGTCTACTGCTACTAGTCCATGTGTTTGACTTCTACTGCTGTCTACTACTGCTGCTGACCTCTACCCGGATCTGTGCTCGTGCTGCCTTTTTTTCGTCAGTTCCTGCTGCAATGGCGACTTCCGATCTCCCGCGCACTCTTTGTGTTACTACGGTGAAGTTGGACCACTCCAACTATCATCTATGGGCTGCCTCCTTTGAGCTCTATGTCAAATCCCAAGGACGCTACTCTCACCTGACTACCAAGGGCCCTGCTCTTCCTGCTGCTGACGCTGATGAGAAAACCAAGCAAGCCTATGATCTCTGGTCCAAAGAGGACTATGGAGTCATGACATGGATGGTGAATAGTGTTGATGCAAAAATCAGCCAGTCCTTGCTTCGACTTCAGACTGCCAAAGAAATGTGGGACCAACTTTCCCATGTTTACTCTCACCAGCAGAATCCGAAGAAGGTCTTCGAGATATTCAAACAGCTTGCCAAACAGGAGTATTCGACCACCGACTCCATTGAGGACTACTACAACTCCTGCTGTGCTCTCTGGGATGAGTTCCGGGTATATCACCCCCTGACTGCTGATATTGAAGAAGTGCACCGACAGCGGAATGAACTTATGTTAGTTCAATTCCTCGCCGGCCTACCTGTGTCTTTCGCTGATGTTGTGGACCAGATTCTCTCCAGCGACCCTTTGCCTACTCTCCGTGATGTTCTCAAACGGGTTCAGTGTCTACCCTCTGTGTCTCAGCCTGTGCCTGACTCCTCTGACGGTGCTGCTCTTGCTGTCCGCTCTGGTGATTCCTTCCGTGGTCGTGGCCGTGGCAGAGGTCGTGGTCGCGGAGGACGGTCCTCTACTCCTGGTCGTGGAACTAGATCTGATCAAGTTGAGTCCCGCTATTGCACTCACTGCAAACGTACCAACCATAATGAAGATAAGTGCTGGATCAAATATGGCAAACCTGAGTGGGCCAACAAAGTGACAACTGATGAACCTGCTCCGCCGACAGCTGACTGGATCCGCTCCGAATTTGAAAAACTCCTACAGGCTCGTCTGGCGTCTTCTACTGAGGCTTCAAATACTGGTAGTGCTGCTCTTCTGACTACGACTGGTAAAAACTCCTGGGTTATTGACTCTGGTGCGACTTCTCATATATCTGGCAATCCTGCTTTATTCTCTAAACTGCATCAGACTTCTTTTATACCTCCTGTTACCTTAGCTGATGGTTCTAAATCACCTGTTACTGGCATTGGTGATATTTGCCCTACTGGTCGTCTGCCTCTGCGCTCTACACTTTATGTCCCGAAATTTCCTATTAATCTTCTTTCTGTCAGTAAAACTGTGAAGAGCCTTCGTTGCTCCATTACATTTGATCAGGATGGTGTTTTGTTTCAGGATCTGCGCACGAGGATGACGATTTGTTCGGGCCATGAGGGACCAGATGGACTCTACTACCTGGACGAGCCAAAGACAGCTGCATATTTGACATCATCAGTGGCCGACATCCAGTGGCACTATAGATTGGGACACCCTTCTATTGGAAAGTTAAAAGTCATGTTACCAGATATAGTTAGTTCTGATTTTCATTGTGAGACATGTCAGCTTGGCAAGCAAACTCGTGCTACTTTTTCGAAAAATTTTTGTATCAGCTCTAAAGCACCTTTTGATATTATACATGCTGATGTTTGGGGTCCATGCTCTGTCACAAGTACTTCCGGTTTTAGATATTTTCTGAGCTTCATTGATGATTTTTCTAGAACAACATGGCTATTTTTACTTAGAGATAGATCCACTATCCTGGAAAAAATTACTGACTTTTTTACTGAGATACACACTCAATTTGCCAAGCCTATCAAAATTTTTCGTACTGATAATGCTTTGGAATTCATGCAAGCATCTGTTAGCTCTTTCTGTCGTCGCCAGGGCACAATCCATCAAACCTCCTGTGCTTACACCCCACAACAAAACGGTGTTGCTGAACGCAAAAATCGTTACCTTCTCGAGGTTGCTCGTACCCTTCTCTTTCACTATCATGTTCCCCAAGCTTTTTGGCCCGAGGCGATAGCCACTGCCTGTTATCTAATAAACCGCATGCCATCATCTGTGCTCGGCAATCAGATTCTGTTTCCCGATGCATCTCTTTTCTCTATTCCGCCTCGCATTTTTGGGAGCACCTGTTTTGTTAAGAATCTTCGGCCAGGCCTTACTAAATTGGATCCTAGAGCAACTAAGTGTATTTTCCTAGGATATTCTCGCACTCAGAAAGGGTATCGGTGCTATGATCATGTTTCTAAAAAGTGGTTTGTCTCTGCGGATGTGGTGTTTTTTGAGCATATGCCTTTCTACTCCACGGGTGGTTCTGCGCTCACTTCAGATTTACTTGCTGATACACCTTTACCTGTGGTGGACGATGTACCTGATATTTCTGATGATCTGATTGAAAAGCCACCTCTGAAAGTTTATCAAAGAAGACCGAAGCCGACAGCTCCCTCCATGGCCCCTCCATCGTCCTCTTCCTCTGTGCCAGATCAAACATCGTCGCAGGTATTTTCTGATCTTGATATTCCTATAAGTTTGAGGAAAGGGACCCGCACTTGTACTATGCATTCGATTGGGAATTTCTGCTCTACTAATAATTTGAGTGCTAATTTTGCTAACTTCACTGCGGCTCTCTCTGCTATATCTGTACCTAAGAATGCTGCTCAGGCTCTTAGCCATCCTGCATGGCGTCAGGCTATGGAAGAAGAAATGAAGGCTCTTACCGACCGTCATACATGAACCCTAGTTGAGCCACCTGCTGATTGCTCTCCAGTTGGATGCAGATGGGTATTCACTGTCAAATACCATCCAGACGGTACTATTGAACGGCTTAAGGCGTGACTTGTGGCAAAGGGGTATACCCAGACCTATGGAGTTGACTACTTTGAGACTTTCTCTCCAGTAGCGCGTTTGAATTCTGTCCGGATTCTGATTTCTGTTGCTATCAATTCTGACTGGCCTCTGTATCAACTTGATGTCAAGAATGCTTTCCTGTATGGTGATCTTCATGAAGAGGTATACATGTCACAACCTCCCGGTTTTGTGTGTCAGGGGGAGGCTTCTAAAATCTGCAGGCTAAAAAAGGCTATCTATGGCTTGAAACAGAGCCCTAGAGCGTGGTTTGACAAGCTCAGCAATATTCTTCAGCAATTTTCCTTCCGGCGTTCCCAATCTGATCATTCTGTTTTTGTGAAAAATACTTCTGCGGGTATTGTTATTCTTATTGTTTATGTTGATGACATTATTCTCTCTGGAAGCGATCCTGTTGGTATTCAGTCTACAAAGCGCTATCTGGAGAAACACTTTGTTACCAAGGATCTTGGCTCACTTCGGTATTTTCTTGGGATAGAAGTGTCCCGGTCTTCTTCTGGTCTCTGCTTATCTCAACGGAAGTATGTCCTGGATCTCTTATCTGAATCTGGTCTTCTAGGTGCTAAACCTGCTAGCACACCTATGGATCCAAACACCAACTGGGATGATGAGGAGTCTCCTGCTTACCCTGACAATCAGCAGTATCGACGAATGGTGGGGAAACTCATATATCTTACTGTTACCCGGGCTGATATCACTGCTGCAGTTGGATTGGTTAGTCGCTACCTGGACAAACCTCGGCAATGCCATTGGGATGCTGTCTGCCATATTCTGAATAATCTGAAAAGTTCTCCTGGAAAAGGTCTGCTTTACAAGAAACATGGGCATTGCAAACTCCTTGGCTATTCTGACTCTGATTATGCTGGCAGCAAGGTTGACCGTCGGTCTACTTCTGGCTACTGTACCTTTGTGGGAGGTAACCTTGTCACTTGGCGAAGCAAGAAGCAGTCTGTAGTTGCTCGCTCTAGTGCTGAAGCTGAGTATCGTGCCATGGCACATACTACTTGTGAACTGTTCTGGATTAGGAGCTTGCTGAAGGACTTTGGCATTTCTGATTCGTCTCCTATTCCAATGTATTGTGACAACAAAGCATCTACCTTCATTGCTAGTAATCCTACTTTCCATGAGCGGACCAAGCACATTGAGGTGGATTGTCATTTCGTTCGCGAAGCTGTTCTATCGGGTCAAATCTCTACTCCCTATATTCATACATCTGATCAGGTGGCTGATATCTTCACAAAGATTCTACCAAAGACGAGGTTCACTGCTATGACATCCAAGCTGGGCATGCTGGACATCTACGCTCCAGCTTGAGGGGGAGTATTAGTATATAGACTTTCCTGTGTTTTTACTTAGTCTATTTTTCTCTTTTCCTTGTTATTTCTATGTCTTGTTTTATCCCACATTGGTTATATCTAAACCATGTGTCTTTCTCTTGTCTTATAAAAGAGAACCCTTGTACTCTGTTTTTTATCATCTCAATAGTAAGACAATTAGTCTCATATTCTAGACTTAGTAAACACAAGGTGCCTGCCTCCATAATCTTGGTGTTGACAGTAGCCATTAGCTTTGATAGAGGAGCTGATGCTGAAATCCGATTTGGATTGACTCACAGAAAGTAGGTAGAACCATCCAGGGGTTGAGACTACTTGAATCTCTTGGTGCTACATTACAAAGCTGTTTCTATCAATCCATCCCAAACAGCAGAAATGTTATCAACCAAAGAAGCATGGTCATCTACAATAGGGTGGAACTTCTGGATTATATCAAACAACTGTGGCATTTATTTTGGAGGGATAAGACCAGACGAGATGGTTATTCCTGTTAGTTTATACAGACCCAAGTTGCAGGCCAGGATTGGATGAGGCAGGAATTTATAGCATAGCAGTATTGGTATGTAGGCACCAGGCAGATGAAGGTGACATAAGGCCGGATGGCTAAAGGCATCAAGTAGTTGATCAGGCACGACCTGTTCATGGCAAATATACAAATAGACTACACAAATAGGGGTGACCCTTACCACTGTTTATTGTAAACAAGACTGGCATGGAGACCGCACTTTATCATTTATCAGTGAATAGATAGCTAGTGAAAGGAACCTAATAACACTAGTTAAGTCGGTTGGATGATCCCATGGTAAGCAGCAGACCAGGAGATGGGGAAACCTGCAGGATAGTGAGCATGGGGCCTACAATCGAGGAGACATGACATGATGTACCAGGCTAGAGGCCAAGGCAGGAGAATTATCCTGGGCTTCATTGATGGAAATGCAGTAAGTTATACCAAGTTATAGTGCTTCTTTGTCATTTTGAGAAATTAAAGGTAACTGTCTTAATGTAGTCTAATTAGGAGAGAGAAAAGAAATAGGGAAAATCGAAATGCAAGTAGGGAGTATAAGAGGAATGAAGCAAAAGGGACTGTTAGTAAGTTTGGGAAATAAAAAATGCACCCCTAAAGCTCTCTCATGGAACTTAATGCACAAGCTTAAAAAAAGTAATATGAGAGGTCTGTATCAAGTTCCAGGGACTTGTTTTGTCCGCCCTAAATTGAAGTCTTTCCACAGATGAAGCACCAAGGCTACCGATTCTTTTCTTTTCCTACATCAAAAGGTGTCAACAGATGGGTTTTCTGGTTTTGCCTCCCATGAAGCACACAAAACTATGTGCCTGTCACGGTTATTTCTCCCGATTAGCTTTCACCAACACTTTATGTTTTCAGCCCTTTTCTAACCAACTCCCTGACTTTTCTCTCGTCAATTCCTTCTTGCAATGATGGCAGTTGGATATGCAATGCCTCCCTGGTGGCTATTTGCTATCTCTTGTCCACCTGCTAACCCTTGCAATCGTAGTTTCTCAAAAGATGTGGTTGACAAAATTACGAGAACTGTTATGCTGTTTAAATTGCTACTTGATAACCATTGATATGCAACTTTCAAGTAGATACAAAGTTTCTGCAAAAATGTTAACATTTGAACTTGTTCAGAATTTTCTTAGATTATGATAGGATAGTAACTATGCAAAGTGCAAAAGTATGGAAGGTGGAAATGGTTTCTTTAAACATCTAGACCAAAAACATTGTATTTGATTGTTCTCAGTCAGACAGAGATACATCAGCAGGTTTACCTATCTTTGAATTTTTATTTATTAAAGATTAACATGCTTAATCTGAGTGAACTTTTTGATTTGAATGTGCATATGGATCTTCCAAATCAAACCGTCATTATTTTGTCTGTTATTAAGACTTTTTATTCTTGTCTGACAGGTTGAAGACAATCTTCTTGGCTTAGTACTTAAAACACCTGCTCAAACGAAAAAGTTAATTGTTTTAATGCTTACAACTGAAACTGCAACATCCAAGCAAGCCTCTTCCGTGTCCTTCAATAAATTAGAAGCCAATGATAAAAGTAATTCTCCAGGAGGATATTTTGTTCTTCCTAAAGGAAAGCGTGCCATGGATGATTACGTTTCCTCTGTCACATCCCGGAAAGGATCTGGTGAAGTCAAAATTAAGCTACCTTACTCCGGTTTTGCTGCTGGATATAACTACGAAGTAACAGAAATTGACCATAAAGAAATATTAAGCATTTGTGAAGTCAAGATAAAAATTGACCAGGTCGGACTTCTTGAGGAGCCTAGTAATTCCACGTACTCTAGAACTATTCAGCAGCTATTACCAAAGAAGACTGGTGAAAATAAGTACCCAAAGGCATTGGATCCTATTAACGGTATGATCTGCGTCAATATTTTATCTATGGATCTGATACTGAAATTATTTTGCTAGTCATACATCTATGAAAATGATTGATTGTCTAATAAGCCTAATTTTTGAGACTTGGATTCTTGTTTTTCTTTAGTATTTTTTCCCATGTAATTCTTAGACTGTACATGACCAAAGAACTATAGGCTTATGTTGTACCTTTCAGTGATATGTTGGCTTGGCTTCGGAATGTTTGCGGTCTTTATATATGTGTTACACACTTTAAACTATTAATTGGACAATAAGTTAGGAAAGTGGCTAATTAGTACATTAGATGGCGGAGCAAGAAATCTTCAAAAACTTGAATAGGAAATATAATCATTTGGTCAGAAGCATCTGTATAAAAAAGAGTACTTTGATAATGTCAATAATTTTCATCAAAATATACAACTCTTATATCATGAAGTGCTCTTATTTTCCATTGGCCCTATTTAATGTCATATATTCATTTGGTTGAAAAGGAACCAAGTCATGCTTAATTTGTAGTTCTCATATTTGTTCGGCTCTACCTTTTCCCCTCGAAAGTCTTTATCATTTTAATTACACTTCTTAAAAAGGAAAACCTACATTTGTCAATCTATGTTTAAAATATTTCAAGTTCAAATAGTCGACTACAACCTTCTTGGCATTTATCCTGCAAAATCTCAGTCAACTTTCTGACAAGTAATGTGGAGGAGGAAGACATCATATAAAGCCGTTGTATATCACATATCATATATGTAAACGAGATTGCGAATATAGTTCTAGTCAGTAAGCCAAACAAGAGTACAAGCTCTCTTATGTTTTGGAGAGTAGGGAGATAGGTGGATGTAGTTAAGTGGGTAAATGGTTCCTTTAAGTGTATTAGAGATAAAATAATACAACACAAGTAATAACATACATGGGCTCAGTCCTAGTAGCCACCAAGGAATGAGGTTTCATCAAAATTGGCAAAATTTTCCCAAAAAAATTCGATTTCGGTGGCATCTGCTACCAAAACATGCCATAGTATCGATTTCGATCGAAACTGCCAACAATATTGCATTTACTTGATTTTCAATGAAAATTTCGACGATTTCGATGAATTTCACCAATTTTGAGGTTTTTTGTACACAAACTCAAAAATTTAGATGGAAATTTTGATAATTGCAATCCTTGGTGTTATTGTTGTTTTTTTGAAGAGCAGTATAGGGGGATTGGGCTTATTTCAACATTTAGTACTCATACATAGCACTTACCTATAATAATTTCATAATTGCACTGCACTCCCTAATATTTGTTATTGAAATTATTAAATACGAGTACAATGCATGCTTTATGTTGTTTTTTATTTTTTTCAATGCAGACGACATGTATCCTGGTGGTGGTTTATTAGACAATGAGGGTCTAGGAAGCCAAATTCACCAACAAATAATGATTTACTTGGAAACATTGCATTAATGTTCTTGGGGCCAATGAAATGGTTGACTGTTAGTTAATATCAACAACAAACTATCAACCCAAGTAAAATATGTTGGGGACGCTCTACATATCTAATATGTGATGTTATAGCACAAATAAGTACATGCATGTCTATAGCTCATAAATGCAAAATTACACAACATAATTCCAAAATTGTCATCGAAATCCTTCATCAAAATCCCTGTGAAACAGAAAAGTTTCTTTACCTCCCACATGCAGGACCCCCACCAACCTACCCCCACATAAAATTTTATTGCATAAAACAATGCATTTAGGTCTAGAGATCACACCTGTAAAATCTCGTAGATTAATTCGTTCACTTTGGCGTCGAAACGGGCACAATTGCATTTATCGGTTTTTTTGTTAAAATTTCAAAATTTTTTGATGACCATGCCGTCGAAACGGCATCAAAACCAGATACGTCGTTCCTTGGTAACCACTTATACTAACACTCCCCCTCAAGCTAGAGAGTATACATTGTGTAGTCCATCTTGATACTCTTATGTCAAAAAAGAGTTAAGAGGTTGTGGTTTTATCAAAATATCATCAGTTTGATCCTCGTTCACTCAAATTAGTTGGTCGTCAACTTCAATATGTCTGTGTTCATGGAATATTGGGTTGTTTGTGATATCAACGTCTGCCTGGTTGTCACAATAGAGAGATGCGATAGTTTGAATAGGTGAACCTAGTCATGAACTCATGATGGATTACACCCACTACAACTCACACCAAGCACTATATTCTTCTTTTGTGCTAGATCGAACAACAAATAATTGGTTCTTGCTCCTCCAGGCAAATGGGTGATTGCCTAGCATGATAAATAATCCAGGCATAGATCATCAGTCTTGAATCTTGAGCATCTTTTTCCCAATCAACATCTGCGTACCAGAGATGGTAATGATTTCTGCGTAGGTCGATTGTAGAGCTATCCTCTTCCTGGGCACCTTGAGGTATCTCATGATTTATTGAATGTTGCACTAATGAGTTTGAAGATGAGCATTGATATGCTGACTACCATTCCGACAAAGTAAGTCGTATCTGGTAGGGTGATTGTTAAGCAGATTAGTCTCCCAATGATGCAACAACACTTTCGATCAAGAAAGACCTCCCCCTTATTTTGAGCTTTGGTGTGGTAGTTCATCAGATTGGACATTGGTTTGACATGTTTCATTCCAGTTTCCATCAGATTGGAGATTGGTTTGACACGTTTCATTCCAGTGTCTTCTAGCTGATTCAGGACATTGCGTATTTGAGAGAGACTTATTCCCGTCTTGAAGCGGAGAACTTCTATGCCAAAAAGTTACCACAAATTTTGCCAGATCCTTATTTTGAAAATGGGATTGCAAGGATTTTTTCACACTTGAGATAGTGTCGATATCACTGCCAGTGATCACGATTACATCCACCTATATAATGAGAAGAATGTAACCTTGAAATAATTAGTAGAATAAAGAATAATCTGTAGCAGATTTTTTTGAAACCCAATTGTTCAAGGATAGTGCGTAGTTTATTAAACTTGTCCTATGGAGACTGCGGCTTCAGACAATTTTAAGAATGACAATGTCGACATACCTTGTGAAAATGCCCCCTAAAAACAAAACTAGGATGTTTCTGCATGTATAATTCCAACTAATAGATCACCATGGAGAAAGACATTTTTGATCCCCAACTAAAGCAGAGCCCAATCTAGATGTGTAACAAAAAAGATCAAGATGTGGAGGAGGTGAACTTGGTGACTAGAGACAAAAGTCTCAAAGTAGTTGACACCAAAGTGTGGGTAAATCCTTTCGCAACAGTCCACACATAATTATGCTTCACATAAAATACCCTTCGGTAGGCAACAATGTTCTTTCAAGAGGTGGATCCATTAGATCCCATGTGCCATTGCCACACAACACCTGCATTTCATCCATCAACACAACTTTCCACCTAGGGTGCCAAAGGGCATCGGTCGGGCATTTGGGATCTAAGCTATTGTCCAAGGTTGTGGTAAACACATACGTAGAAAAGGATAGGCGACCCAAACATTATGTGTGTAGAAATTGAATGTTTCACCTTACTATAGTACCTTTGCGAAGAACCACTAATCCATCAGACTGTTTTGGAATAGATGATGAATGGGTGGGGGGTAGTTGCCTATGGATAAACTTCATTGCTTCGGTGATAAACTTGGAGAATAACTATAGTGGTGGAGGTGGTGGTGATGGTGGCGAGGTGGATGCTGGGATTATTAGAAAAGGATCCATTGGATAGATAATTTCAACAGGAGACATTGGGGAAGATGGAGAGGAGGAAAAGAGAAACTCATCTTCGTGGAAGATGACATCAACTAAAACATAGAGGTGACCAATGACATGATCGAGACACTTGTACCCTTTTTGATGTGGAGAATATCCTAGAAAAACCGTTTTAAGCGCTTAGGGGGAAAGCTAGTCAGCCTTTTGTTCAAAATCATGCATGAAGGCGATGTAGCTCAAACCCAAGATAAATCAGTAACATACTTTTTTTACGATATAAGACAAAAATGGGATTTCCTTTTGAGGACACACAAAGGCTGGCGATTGATAAGGATGAAAACAATTAGGACTTCTTCAGACCATAAATGCTTTGGAAGACTAGCATGGGTAACAAGAGAGCACACGATGTCAAGCAGAGAACGTTTCTTACGCTCAACTATACCATTTTTGTGGAGAGTAGGTATAGGGCGATGATGAATAGTCCCTTCTCTTGAAAAAATAAGGGAATCACAAGTTGGGTGTATCCAAGAGCATTATGAGTGGAAAGAATTTTTATAGGTGTGGAAAATTGAACATAAATCATCACATTGAAAGCGCAAATAAGGGGAAAGACCTCATTACACATTGTAAGATTGTACAAACACATCATCTCTGAGAAGTCATCAACAAAGGTTAAAAATATTTAAAACCATTATAACTAGGCATTCGAAAGGGACCACTAACATCCAAGGAACGAGGTGACCGATACGGACGCCGTTTTGACAACTTGGAAATAGGTATTTATCGGTATACCGATAGATACAATCCATGCCGTTTCGACGCCAAAATGAACGAATTAATTCATGACATTTTACAGGTGTAATCTCTACACCTAAATGCAACGTTTTATGCAATAAAATTCCATATTGGGTGTGTTGGGGGGGTCCATCATGTGGGAGGTAAGAATTCTGACCTGTTTTGTTGGGATTTGGATGACAAAATGTAGGAATTCAAATATGAAATTTTACTAGCACAATCCACAAACTTAAATACACACAATTATGCAATAATATACAGTTTACAACATAAGAATAACATATTTACTTACCAACTCACATCAGCTGTATGTTGAGTAGCGCGCTGGTTGTCCATACTGTAATGAGTTGATATTATTGGGATATTCTTGCCATGACATATGCATCCTATAAATTTGGTTGTATGTAGTCACATGCTCCTCATACACATCATCATTAACAAATTGTATCATCCCAATCTTTAGAAAATGCACTTCTAATTCTCTGAGATATTGTGCCTTCCTTGGAGCTATAGGTGGAGGAGCTCGAGAAAGTGGACGTTGACTTGTTTGAGGATTTTGTTGAATAGCTACAGGTACAAGCATAGGAAGTGTTGGGACTGGAGAAATAGGAAGAACTGAATGACCACCACTCCATGTTTGCCTACCATCCTCAGAGAATGCAAGGGAGTTGTACTAATAGCTTCCATGTGGGCCTGAGACATTTGCTGTATAGGTATATCCAACATGATGTTCTACTTCTGGTTGTGGTGGTGGTGGCTGATTTTGATATCCAAAGTACTCATATTGAGAATGAGATTGGTAGGGTTGTGCATGTGTTTGCCCAAATAACATATCACCAAAGCCTAATGTTGAATCATGTTGAGATTGAGAGTCAGAAGCTGAAATACTTATGCTCCCAAATGAATCAACAATATCAGAATAATAACCACTGTTGTAGCCGTAAGAGCCTGTAGTTGTTGTAGCCTCATGTGGTAATGCATCACTGTAGTCTTTGCCGGTTCGAGTTTTCCTCCTTTGAAAAGTTTTACCAGACATGGGATATTCTTTTTCAGCTGGAGGAGGAGGTGCAACCCTAGTAACATAAGGACGATCATCATTCTCAGGATCAACAATAGGAGGATATTCCGGAGAGCGCTCACCGCCGCCTCCATCATTGCCACATCATCACCAGACTTGGACTTTGACCAGATGTACTTTTTGAAGAAGGAGAATCTGTGCTACCCAATTCTTCTTCCACTGCTCTATTGATTTCCATATCAATATTTTGATGCTCAGACTCAGGCTCAAGTCTTTCAGGTGGAGTTTGATCAACATTGATATCATAATCTTCTTTAAATTGTTCTTCGATGTATGGATCTGGACGACCATCTAGATTATCAAGAATGGGACGACCTATCTCATTCATCCATTCCTCTAAAGGATCTTCTGAATCATCAGCTTCTTCTATACCTCTACACCTGGATGGGTTGAATGTGTGTGCGGTGTCAATGGGATCGTGTACGACAACAAAATCTACTTTCTTGTAGTTGGCATCTCGTATTGCTTTAGCCCTCAACCGCATGTTGTAGTGAACACCAGATCTCTCAACATGTTTTCCCCCAACCTGTTCCTTCTCTTTGAGTGTATTAAATTCGAAGTGCTCCAATTTCTTTCACAACCTCCTGCAGATGTTGTTTGAGAAAGAATGCGAGCAACCACTTTTCTTAGACGGGGGGCACCCATTCCATTCCAAACCCACCACTCACAAGGATCACCCTGCTCACGGTCGACAACTGCATTTGGATGACCAAAACAACCGGTGCCTTCACGAAATTGTCGCAACTGCAAAATATTTAAGATGTTCAGACTTCAGAATCAGAGAATGAAACATCTAACAAGAATAAAGATGTTCATGACTTCATGTAATTTATGTAATATAAATAGTTATGCCTCATCCATCACTATGGTACGCTCTTCTGTAGAGGTAAAGAATTTATTAATTATATCTCGCACAACAGACATTAGAGTCGCATCTAAGCCCAGTTTTCGCGAGTATTGAAACCTCGGATTCAGATAGTAAGCTGTCACCAATTCCAAATAGGGAAATAAGATTTAGATTTTAGATTGAGTTTCTTATAGAGTTAGAACATAAATATGAATTTAGAAGAAATAAATTATATACCTGCTTTATGCAGTGGATGCAAAAGCATATCTGTCCAACGCTTGTCTACAATTGACAAGTATTGTGAATTGGACCTAGGAGCTGCTTGTTTAATACCTTCCACCATTACTTGCATTGCATCATACACGTAAGGCATTTTTGCGGTTTTTTCACTATCTACCGACCTCAATACTTTGACAATAGGTTCCATTATCTGTAATACCTTTGTAACCTTATCCCAGAAAGCCCGACTGGCAATTAGTTCTTCAATCGTTCTGCCAACCGGGGTGTTGTGCTCCTTCATGGAGGTCCACTCCACACCATTGAAGAGCCTCCTAAGTCCATCCCTTTTGGACTTTAATGAATTCAAGGCTAAGTAATTTGTTGCAAATCTAGTCACCCTTGTTCTAATTAGATCACCTCCACAATACTTAGGTCGCCTCATTGCATTTAACAAGAAGGAATGGTTGTAGATGAAACCTGTGATCAACCTACCATCAATTGTCACACTTTTGATGTAATCAATTGTGCCCATGTCCTTAAGAATCATATCTATTCAGCGGGCATTACATGGTGTCTAGTAAACCAGATATCTCTTCATTATACTTTCACCAGTCTTGAAGTTAGAGCCATTATCAGTCACTATCTGCACCACATTCTCAACCCCTACCTGCTTGATGTATGTTTTCATTAGCTTCTTGATGTAATTGTAATTCCTGACTTCACCAGAAGCATCAACAAAGTCTAGAAAAACAGTCAATACACGACAATGTGCAAGAAAGTTAATAATTTGCTTACTGTTTCCACTAGTCCACCCATCATACATGAGAGTAACGCTGTATTCAGACCACAATTGTTTCTGGTCTAAAATCCATACTTGTAGATCTTTCTTCTCTTGGGAAGATAGTTGTTCATCAATTCATATGCAGTGGGGGCTTTGATGCCCCTACCAGACTTCCTTATCACATCTACCATGTGCTGGAGATATGATTCAATTGCAACATGTGCAGGTATACCATGAGCAAAGAAGAACTTACCCACTGCCTTGCCCACCTTCTCTTTCGCACCAGTAAACATTGCTTTTAGGGGTTTTTTCCTAACATCTGGCTTCCTAACCCCTGGCATCAAAATGCTTCAATTTCGCACTAGCAGAACGGAAAAGTGTATCAATTGTGCCTTTCTTTCTTTTATGCTGAGCATGTTGATTTTCATCATCATCTAGGTCAACAATAGGAACACGGGCAACCCCACTGCCTCCACCTGCACCAGATGGCCCATATCTCCTTATAAGTCGAGCTGCCTCCTCCCTATCCCACTCACTTTTACGAGAGTTTTTGAGAGCACACCTATACATATGACGTATAAGTAGTATCACACCATGGAGAATATGTAATGCCATCATCTGATTCAGCAGAAGAACCTGTGGCCCTAACATCAAAGAGTGTATCTGTGTAAGCCTTTTCAACCTGCTTAACTTTTGTTGTTTTTGTCTCTTTGCACCCATCAACTTCTTGAAGTCATTCTTAACACTTGGGGGGTACTTCTGCCACATTGCCACATTTTTGTCACCTCCAGTAATGTGACGCTTGGATCTAGTGATTCCCCCACCACCAAGTGTTTTTTTACAGTAGTTGCAGACAATCTTTTGCCCTATTCCCAGACCCAGGTACAGGCTTATAGTGACTCCATGCAAAATCCACATCCTTTGATGCAACCATGGAACAAAATTTCGATCGAAATTTCATTTTTTTTTTCAACCGGACATCAAAACGTCAGTTTGCATGAACTGGACAGCAATTTCGCAAAATTTCACAGCTATAGTCGAAATTTCGCAAAACATGGGGTATTTTAGTGCAAAACAACCCAGTTTGGGCCTTGATATTGCGAAATTAGTGCGGAATGCAGCACCTATTTCGCGAAATAGTGTTCCATCGATTGGGTTTGTTGGGACTTTGATCTTTTAGCAATTTTTTTGTGATATCTTGCTCTTGAAGGCTGCTTTACTTGATTCTAAGATATGTAAACCCCCTCCCTAGCCCATGTACTACTTTTGTTTACTCCCTGTTAGACATATCTTAATAAATACTCCAAAAATCCTGAATTTCTAAGTGACACTTCTCTTAAAATTCTTAAGATCTTGAAGTGAAATTGTAAATCTAAGAAACAATAGTGTGAAATACATATATCTATACTTATTTTGAGAATTTAATCAATATATTTTATATTTATACACAAAATGGCTACAAAAACTTTTTTAATGGAAGTTCTTATATTTTTGTATTTTTCACTTATGTAAACCTATATATATTATAGTAGTAGCCTTATACAAAATGATGTGTAAGTTGTAACTTGTAACTCTATTTTTTTATTATTATTCACTTATTTAACCCTAAATATATTATAATAGTAGACTTATACAATAAATATACTGACTTACAATACTGTAACTTGTAAGTTATAACTCAAGTTATGATGTCTATTCCTCTAGTTGTTTTAACTTGAAGTTTGCAAGTTTGTAATAGTCTAACTGTCTAACAGACTTGACATTTCTGTTCATTTGTGCACTCACTCATCAAGACATGGATCCCACCCTAACCTCTAAACATATAAATTTATTATACAACCTAGTGTGTCTATGTTTAAACATTGTGTTTACAAAATTCCATAACTTAATTCCTTCATTTTGTCATCGAAATTGCCATCGAAATTCTGTCGAAATTGTTCAGCTTCCTTCATTACAAATGTGGGAGACCCCCACCCCCACATATCCAATATGAAATATTATTCCATATTTGAGTAGATCTTGGCGATTAGAACATCCTCGTAAATTTTCATGATTTAATCTGCTTATTTGGTCGTCGAAATCGTTAGGGCCGTAAATATCGAAATTTCGGCCGAAATTTTGAAAAATTTCTGCTTCCGGGCCATCGGACACGACATCGAAATCGGACATTTCAGCATGACCAACCCCAACACTGTCAGCGTCACTTGAAGACGAAGACATCTTCTTAAAAGTCAAAAGTCAACACTGAAAAAGACAGACAAACAAGCAAAGCAAATGATATTAGTAACTTAGCATTTAACCAAAAGTACTAGTAAGAAATGTACATTGCACAATACTAATATCAAATATAATAAGCCGTTAAGTGAACAAAATATATTTCTTTTATACATTATAGAATCAAAAAGAATGTTTTAAATGTAGAATACCTGCTTGTGATTATAGAATCAAACACAATATTTTGTTAAGATTTTTAATTTGAAAATAAAAATATTTTTAAAATAAATAGTCTAAAATTATTTTAAAATCATAAAATATCATATTTACTTATTAAAAAGGCAAGTGATATGTTCCAAATGCTAATTTCATCTTATACAACATTAAAACACATAATTAAACAGAAAAAAACAAAAAAAATGTTTTTTTAAATTTTCAGCATTTTTAATAAACAAAAAAACGAAATATTTATATATTTTGAACAAGTGATATGTTCCAAATGCTAATTTCATCTTATACAACATTAACACAAAATTAAACAGAAAATAATTTTTTTTATTTTCAGCATTTTTATTTAATAAAAAAAGAATATACAAATATTTTGAGTATATTGTTGTTTATATATCTTCACGTTAATCTTTGATAGAACTTCTACTAAACCTAAATTAAATATCTAATTTTAATAGTTCTAATTGTAATATTACTATTAATTAGTGAAATTACATGGTAATGTTAATTATTAGTGAGTTAATTATGTAGATCTAGTGATAAATTAGTAGATCTATATAATATAATCATTGATCTAGTGATAAATAGCATTAATCATCATTTTTTTGGAGTAGATCTAGGATTTGGGGGTATTTGGTGAATTTTTTAGGTGAGAATAGAAAGAAATAGAGGGGAGAGGTTGAAAATGGTGGGAAATGCAAGAAATTAAGTATACATACCTTTAATAGGGCTGATTTGAGCTCCAATCTCAAAAATCGCCCAAAATCCCCAAGCTTTTCCTCTTTAAACAACAACAACAACACTTGCCTCGCAAATGACGGTGTTTCAGGTGGTATACTGCCCGTGCCGCCCTATACCGGTGGGTAAGTGGTGAGTTTTGCACCGGTACCCCCGATATCTGGCGGTATTGGCGGTAAGCCCACCGAAATACCGAAATTTGCGATCCTAATGGCATAATCGTGTGTATCTGTATCGATACCCATCGACATCGGTATTTCAACCGGTATACCGCCGATATCTCATTCCTTGCTTAAAAAGTAGAATCTCCATTCAGACATGTAGCTTTAATCAGAGCCGAGAATCGTTCTTGGAGAAGTTTTTCAGATTCAGCTTAGACCCAATCCATAAAGGTAGTGCAGATTTGGACCGGTTCTTCCTTGGTGTAGTATGTAGATGCCTGATTAGCCCAGGTGTTGGAGCAACCATGTTTCACCCACAAAAGTGATAATGACATGATCTGGAAAGGGGGCCGTTGCTAGGTCCAGTGGAGGGCTGACCACGTCCTCTACCACGTCCAAAGCCTCTTCCACGACCAAAGTCACCAGAACATACTGCAAGATTTGACGCATCAGTTGGAGAAGAAGAAATAGATGATATGCATTGGGCCCACTTAAGGACATCTTTCACTTTTGGTAAAGGATCACTGGACACGATCTAATCCACGACTCGTGCAAAGGAAGCAGGTAGTCCAATGAAGAATTGTACTAGTTGCAGTTTATTTCGCTGTCTTTGTATTTCAGTTATGTCAGAAGTTAGAGGATGGTAAACTTGAAACCCATCCCAAATGGCACAACATTGATTATAATGATCCTCAATTGAAATATCATTAGAGAATTCTTTTTAGACAGATTTTTAAAGATTTTAAACACCTATTTAGGGTTTTGTTGTTGTGAATGAGCATGGGATAACTGATCCTACATGGCCTTAGCCATTTTGAATCTTAAAATTTATTGACTTATTTAGGATTTTGTTCTGTTGACCATCTAGGTCATCACTTCCGTGTCATCCATGATCCACAAGTCATGGGACTACTTAGTTTTCTCATCAACAGTCTTGACAGGAAGCAGGTGCACTAGTAATAAGGTGAGAGTATTGACCTTGGGCCTTGACGTACAACTCAAAAGAATCTAACCACATATGGTAGTTAGAACCATCCCATTTTACCGTGTCCAAACAAAGAGTTCCTAAGTTATCATTAGAGGCCATGATGGAATTCAATTCTTACTCAGGCAACACAAGTTATTAGAAAGACGTGGTAGAGTAGTAGTTAAGCTCAGAGGGGCGTGAAGCATCACCCAAATAAAAGTAGCAGAGTTTTGAAATCCAAATCATGGGCATTAAGAGATTAGTTGAGTAACCAATGTCACACCGTTAATTAGACCGACATGTGACGAAAGTAAATGAGGGGGAGCAAGTCGCTCTTGAAAAGAAAGCTGAATTGAGATATGGTTTGACTATACCAGGTGCAATCTGGACTAGTAATTCAGAGTGGGATCAAAGGGCAAGAATGTTCAGTAGAGGGAGGAGGATGTGGTGGATCAGATATGTGGGTGCATAGTAACAAGTTCGAGATTCGACAACTTTTCGACTGGCTAGAAAAAATTGGAATTCGGAAAAAAATGAGAAAAATCGTTAAAAGATCGATAAATTTCAGTCAAAGTTCGGTCAACTATTCGGAAATAATCGAGTGTGTATATATATAGATAAATGTATGTATGTATGTATTTACATACATATATGATGCATGTAACTGTTACGGCCACAAGACATACAATCTTAGTACATGTAGGAAAAGAAGTAAAAAATAGTTGAGTAATAACATGAAGTGTCCAAAGGTGTGGGGGCTTTGAGGTTTAGTATATATTATGAATTTTGTGTACATGGTTTGGTAAAAAAAAGAGCAAACGACTTAAAAGAGAAAAATTGTGAAAAGTCATGAAGAATCGTAAAAAATTGTATAAATCACAAATAAAGCGGGATTCATCGTGAAAAGTCGTGAAAAATCGGCGATTGGCGTATTAATTGTGATGGATATTTGGGAGCCTATAACATCGTGAAAAATCACGGATTTTTCGTAAAATTCGGAGACTTTTGTTACTATGCGTGGGTGGGGTGGTGGCTAATAGGATGATAATGAGCAGCGGAATGATAGGCAGGTGTAGCGGGGTTGGGAAGGGTTGCGGGCGAGGGGTGTTGGGAGATCAAAACGGTGATGGGTGGCAGGATCAGAGCGTTGGGCGGTGGTTGTCAAGGGTGATGGATGGTGGGTGGGTTGTGGTAGAGATGTGAAGGAGTTGCATGGAGGGGTTTCGGACTGGGAGGATGATGGGCTGGGGGCTTGGGAGTTAAAGCTGGGTTGGAAGGGTGGTGGAGCAGCGTCTGGGATCGACATAATAGGGAAGGTGGGACTGGGATTGACTGAAAGGGAAAGGCCGGGTTAGGGGGGATCTTGTAGGTGGCTGGGTTGCTAGCAGAGAGATGGGGGAATGTGGCAGGCAACCAGGTGGTGATGGGAGAAGGGTGGCAGGAAGCGGGAAGGCACGGTGGAGGAGCGACAGAGCGGTGACAGATCTAGAGGAGAGGGGGCAACATTGGGGGGAACTAGGAGAGATGGTGGTGGCGAAGCATTATGTTTAGGGGAATTAAACCACTCTGATTACCAGGTGAAATAAAAAAGGAGTCTAATATTGAGATGATCAAATACAAGCATAGACCCTCTCCGTGTATAGTAAAGAGATACAAAGAACTATGTTATTTATGTTATTTCCTATGTTATTTTTGTAGTTTACACTACTTGTGTTTTATCACATATTGCTTAGTTTTACTTATTGCTTTACTCTCTTGTCCTATAAAACAGAGAGCATTGTAAACTCTTAAACACATCGAATACAATTCTTCTCATTCTTCCATATGGTATCAAGAGCGATTATGGTCTTTTGCAAGTTTCCACCCTAACCCTGGCCTCTATGCCCTAGTCGCGAATCCCTTCCCCCCTTCCTCTCCCAGCCGCCGCCGCTACCCCGCCCACCGCCGGCTCCTCTCCCAGCCGCCACTGCCGCCCTCCCTCTCCCCACCCACCCCAATAGCCACACCACCACTACCCCCTCTCCTCCCGCCCAGCACCTCCCTCCCGCCGCTGCTGCGGCTACGTGCAATACTGTTGTTGCTGCTGCCACCACCAATTCCCATCACCCGTCTGCCTCTTTTTCACCTCTTCCCTCTACATCCTCCACAATCCATCTCATCTAAACTCCCCTTGCTAGATCTCCTCTTCTACCTTGTTTTCCATCTCCGGACAACCTTCATCATAGCACGTTGAAAGTCTTTGGAATATTCAGCTTCTGCCTACGCCTTATGATGTGTATTGAATCTCTTCATGACGACGTAGGTTATTCTATCATCCTTTCTGCCCGTAGAGGGTTCTCTATGATCTGATGCGTCAGATCTACAACTGTTATATGCTGCCCCATAGCCGGTTTCTTCAGATCTCCTGATCCCTTGTTTTTCAGGTGCTGCACCTGCGTCCTTCTCTACTGTTACTGCTCCAGCCCTGTTCGCCATTACATCCGTTGAGCCACCACGTTCCCTGTGTGTTACCACAGTAAAACTTGATGGCTCCAATTATCATCTCTGGTCGACATCTTTCATCTTGTATGTCAAAGCACAAGGCCGCTATTTTCATATCACCACTGACTCTCTACCTACCCGTGCTGCCACAGCGGATGACAAATCCAAGCAAGCTTATGGACAATGCAGTAAAGATGACTCAGGTGTTATGTCTTGGATACTCAATAGCACCTAGCCATGGATCAACCAGTCATTGCTTTGCCTTCATGATGCTAGGGCGATGTGGGATCAATTATCTCACGTCTACTCTCATCTACAAAATTCCAAGAGAGTCTTTCAAATATTCATGAATTTAGGCAAGAAGGAATTTTCCTCTAACACCTCTGTTGAAGATTACTATAACCAATGCTCTGCACTCTGCAATGAATACGCGATTTATCACTTTTTGACAACCGACATCAAAGAATCTAGAAGCAACACAATGAACTGCAACTCGTCCAATTTTTGGTGGGTCTCCCATCCTCCTTTTCTGGAGGTGTCGACCAGATTTTATCCAGTAACCCACTGGCTACTGTTCTGGACGTCTTTAAGCGTGTTCAACGTCTACCATCTATGACATCCACCCCTACAGTCGAACATCCTGCTCTTGCTGTTCGCGCTACTGATTCTAGCTCTAGTCATGGACGGGGACTAGGGTTTAAAATTTTGATTTCGACGCCGTTTCCGATGGCTCAGAAACAGAAATTTACAGAAATTTCGATGGAAATTTCGAGATTTTACGCTTATTTCGACACAAGATTTCGACGACCAAATAAAGGAATTAAGTCACGAAATTTTATCAGGATGATGTACATACATAAATACAACTATTTATGCAATAACATCATATATTGATCTTGGTGAGGGGTCCTACATGTGTGAAAAGATCAAAAACTGTTTCGAACGAGATTTCGATGACTTTTTAATATAATGAAGGAATTAGTTTATAGGTCATCACGTTAATAATCGATTTCAATTGATACTTTTTAGCTTACACTATGGATCATCAAAGAGTAAAAATACTAAAAGTATTCTCAATCTAGGCCTAAAATTATTCATAAAATTGGAACAAATTACTAAAATTTGCTGATACTAATAGTCTAATGTATTGAATATATCAATTGAATACATTTAACTATATATTATTCCCAGTAGTAATTGAAATTTGATGTATGTAACAAAACATTATACACAATAATTCTAAATTGTTTTAGTTTTTTTTTCATTTTAAAAGTCTAAATTATAGATAATTAATAATCAAAGTATTACATAGTTGTAAATTATTGTTACAAAATTCATCTTTAATATAAGATATTTATTTATAAATTGAACATTTGTTAAGTGTTACATAATATATATGAATATAATGTTACAAAAACTTCAAAAAAAGCTCATTTGAAAACTATTTTATCCATTGTTATGACGAATAGGATATATATATATATATATATATATATGACGAATAGGATATATATATATATATATCCTATTCGACATATATATATATATATATATATATATATATATATATATACATTAAGTTCGATTTGCAAAATCATTGTAGTTATATGTAATTTATAGCATAATTTCATAAATCATCAAGTATAAGTTGTAGACTATCACTTATAACTTGCAATTCGGGAGTAATCTTTTGATCAAACTGGGGTAAAAGTGGAAGAAATAGATGTAGATGGGAAGGAGAAAGTAAACTTACCTTAGATCCGAAGAACAAAGCCTTTAAGAGCAAGAAAATGCAAAAAAAATCACCAAAGAAGTAACCCTCCAAGTACAACAGGCTTTGGACCGTTGATTTTCGAAATTGTAAACCAATTTCGGTTGTGTTTCATGAAATGCATGCCCAAACTGGCCTTTTTTCAACGAAATTGTTGTATTTTGTCGAAATTTTGCCCCCTTTGCGAAATTTCTATTGAAATTTCGAAATTTTACTTAACTATTTTGGACCGTTGCATTTCTATGTCTGATTCCCGTCGAAACCAAAATTTCGAGCGAAATTTTGAGATTTCGACCGAAATTTGGAACCATGACGGGGACGCAGCCATGGACGTGGACGTGGAGGTCATCTTCCTACTGCCACATGTCACACATCTTCTATTACAACAGGATGAGGGCAACCTTTTGGTCCCCAATCTGTAACTTTTGTGAATGAGACAATCATAATGAAGACAGATGTTGGATCAAACACGACGAACCCGCTTGGGCAAACTAGGCCTCTGCTGATACTTTGAATGATACTACTGCACCTGATTAGCCTCCAGCTACACCCTCGCCTACTTGGCTTAGCTCCGAGTTCGAGAATTTTTTTTAGCACATGTCCCAACTTCCTTCTACATCAGCGACTCTGGTGCCTCCGTTCATATGGCTGGTGACATCAACTTATTTTGTGCTCTAACTAGAACCCCTCAGATTCCTCCTGTCATTGTTGGTGATGGTTCTAAAACTTCTGTTCATGGCATTGAAACTGTTCCCTTGTCTCGTAATCTGAATATGAAATCTGTGTTATGTGTTCCAAAATTTCTTGTTAATCTGCTTTCTGTCAGTAAGACTATGAAAAGCCTTCAATGCTCCATTAAATTTGATCATGTTGGTTGTGTTTTGAAGGATCTCCGCACGAAGACGAGGATTGGTTCGGGCCATGAGGGACCAGATGGACTCTACTACCTGGACGGACCGCAATCGACATCTCCTCTTCTGTCAACGTCAATAACGGGACTACAGTGGCAGGACCGCCTTGGCCACCCTTCTGCTGCTAAACTGAAACACTTATTTCCCGCTTTATCTGATTTTTTTTTTACTTGTGAATCGTGTCAGTTGGGTAAATAAACCCGCTCTGTGTTTCCTGGTAAGAAAGATATTGGTTCTAAAGGCCTCTTTGGCATTGTTCATGTGGATATATGGGGCCCTTGTTGTGTCCCTAGTCATTCTGGCGTCAAATACTTTATGACTTTCATTGATGATTATTCTCGTGCAACTTGGTTGTTTTTATTGAAAGATCGCAACACTATTTTGGACAATATTATCATTTTTTTTTCTAAAACACAAACACAATTCAACAAACCTATTAAAGTTTTTTGTACCAATAATGCCCTTGAATTTATGCAAAAGTTGGTGACATTGGTTTGTTATGTCTGTGGAACTCTACACCAAACTACTTGCCCCTACACTCTACAACAAATGGAGTTGTTGAACGAAAAAACCGCCATCTCCTAGAGGTTGCTCGCACATTACTTCTTCATTATCAAGTTCCTCAACATTTCTGGCCTGAGGCTGACTCTACAACTTGCTATCTAATCAATCGCATGCCGTCTTTTGTTTTGAACAATAGAATTCCTTACCACATCATTTTTCCTGATGCACGACTCTTTTTCGCTCCACCCCGTATTTTTGGGTGTACCTGCTTTGTCAAAAGCCTCCACCCAGGTTTAACAAAACTTGACCCTCGCTCCACCAAGTGTGTCTTTCTGGGATATTCTAGAACCCAGAAAGGATACTGCTGCTATGATCCGATTCTGAGACAAAGGTATGTAAGTGCATATGTAGTGTTTTTTGAGCATTTTCCATATTACTCTGATAACAGGGCATCACTATCAAGTGATATTTTGGCACCCACGCCACTGTCTGATATTGTGGATATTGGTCCACCTTCTGAGCTGACACCTGAAGATCGACCTCTGTAAGTTTACAAGCGAAGGCCCAAGAAGACTAATCCTTCCATGGCCCCTCCACAACCAATTCCTGCTACAACGGATGATCATCGAACACCAGAGGTAAATTCTGACTTACACCTACCTATCAGTTTGCACAAAGGTGTTCGTTCATGTACAAAACATCCTATTAGTCATTTATGTTCATCCTCTAATTTGAGTACCAGTTTTGCAAGCTTCACTGTTGCTATCTCTGCTGTATCTGTTCCCAAAACTGTTGCAAAAGTTCTTATTCCTGCATGGAAACAAGCCATGAACTCTGAAATGCTGGCACTCTCAGATCGTAACACGTGGGATCTTGTCGATCGCCCTTCCTCCTGTCCGACTGTTGGTTGCCGTCAGATTTTTACAATCTAATATCAACTAGACGAAACTATTAAACACCTGAAAGCATGCCCGGTAGCCAAAGGCTACACACAGACACACAAGATAGACTACTTTGAGACTTTTTCTCCAGTCGCAACGCTCAATTCTGTTCCTATTTTTCTTTCTCTTGCTTTTAACAAGGATTGGCCACTATTTCAATTGGATGTTAAAAGCACATTTCTATATGGAGACTTGAAGGAGGAAGTTTACATGGAGCAACCACCAGGTTTCGTTGCTTAGGGGAAGTCTTCCTCGAAAGTTTGCAAATTAAGGCAATTTATGGTCGTAAACCAAGCCCTCGCGCCTGGTTTGACAAGCCGGGTCAGATTCTTATCAAACTTAGCTTCCGTCGCTCTCACTCTGACCATTATGTATTTATCAGAAAAACTACAGCTAGCTTAGTTATACTTATTGTCTATGTAGACAACATTATAGTATCTGGCAATGATGCTGTGGGAATCCGGGCTACTAAAGCCACTTTGTCACCAAAGATCTTGGCAAGCTAAGATATTTTATGGGCATTGTGGTATCCAAATTATCTGCAGGATTATGTCTCTCATAACGAAAATATATTCTGGGCCTCTTACACGAAACAGGTATACTTGGCTTCAAGCCAGCCAACACTCCAGTTGACCCAAACACTGACTGGTAAATTCATCTACCTCGATGTCACGAGGGCTGATCTGACTGCAGCTGTGGGTTTTATAAGCAAATATCTGGATAAACCTAAACAATGGCACTGGGACGTTGTTTGTCACATTCTGTGATATCTTAAAAGCTCTCTAGTGAAAGGTTTTTTATACAAGAAAAATGGGCATTGCAATCTGTCTGACTTCTTTGATTCTGATTATGCAGGCAGTAAATGTGATCGGAAATCCACTTCAGGACATTGCACTCTTGTTGGAGGCAACTTAGTCACCTGGCGTAGCAAAAAGCAAACAGTAGTAGCTAGGTCAAGTGCAGAAGTTGAATGTCGAGCCATGGCTCACACTGCCTGTGGACTTCTTTGGGTGCAAAGGCTTCCCAGAAAATTTGATATTACTGATTCTAAACCAATACCAATGTTTAGTAATAACAAGACTGCTATTTTTATTGCGAGCAACCCCACTTTTCGTGAAAGAACAAATCATATTGAAGTTGACTGTCACTTTGTTCGGGAGTCTGTTCTATCTGGCCGCATCTGTACTCCATACCTCAGTACTAAAAACCAAGTAGCAGATATCTTTACGAAGATTTTACCCAAGGCGTGCTTCCAGACTCTAGTGGACAAACTGGGATTGTTCAACATCTATGCTCCAACTTGAGGGGGCGTAAACAGATACAAAGAGATATGTTTTATGTTATTTTTGTAGTTTACACTACTTGTGTTTTATCCAGTATTGCTCAGTTTTACTTATAGCTTTACTCTTTTGTCCTATAAAAGAGAGCATTGTAAACTCTCAAACACATTGAATACAATTCTTCTCATTCTTCCATATTATAGGATAGTGGGAGTCAGCACAAAACAAAGTTCTCCAACAAGGGAGAAAAGACAAGATACTAAAGAGCACAAAACAAATAACATAAAACTAGATATGTTAAGAATGAGTATATACTAGGTATGAGTATTATAGAATGAATCACACTTTTTTATTAATTTAAGGTTTGTTTTATTGTATAGGATAGTGGGAGTCAGCACAAAACAAAGTTCACCAATATGGGAGAAAAGACAAGATACTAAAGAGCACAAAACAAATAACATAAAACTAAATATCTTAAGAATAAGTATATACTGGGTATGAGTATTATAAAACGAATCACACTTTTTAATTAGTTTAAGGTTTGTTTTATTGTATAGGATAGCGGGAGTCACCACAAAACAAAGTTGACCAATATGGGAGAAAAGACAAGATACTAAAGAGCACAAAACAAATAACATAAAACTAAATATGTTAAGAATAAGTATATACTAGGTATAGATATATTGTGTAATTGTGTTTTACTGTTTTACTTTTAGTCCCATATTGCTCACTTGTACTTATGTCTCTATTCTCAGTAGCTATATTAGAGACTGTCCTGTAACCTGTTTTACTCACTGAATAAACAATTCCATTCCTATCTATATGGTATCAAGAGCAGGTTCTCTGTTTCCCTACCCATCCATCCACCCATGACGTAAGCCCATCCCCCACCCGCCGCCCGAACCCCCCCCCCCCCCCCCCCAGCGCCGCTGCCCTCCCTGCCCTCTCTCCCTCCCGCCGCGCCGCAACCTCCCCCGCCACCTCCACCAGCAAAGCCACCCGCCGCCGCTGTCTCCCCTCCCCACTGCCAACCCCCCTTGCCGCATGCACCCTCCTAGCCTCTTCTCTTTCATCCCCTCCTCTCCCCATCTCTGCTCCGGCTGCCACTGGTTTTTACCTCTCTTCTCCGTCTACGTCAGGGTGATCTTCGTTTCAACGTTCGGACATCCACTGACCGGCTAAGTTGAGAGTCTTTCGTTTCACCGTCTTCTCTCCATGCGCCTCATGACGGAACATTGAGTTTTCCTCATGACGGCGTAGGTTTCTCTATGCATACTCCGCCCTTTACGGGTTTTCTGATCTGACTCGTCAGATCCCTGCTGCTGTTATCTGCCCCTTAGTGGGTCTCTGATCTACTCTGCTGCTGCGCCGACTACTGCCTCTGCCATGACCTTATCTGAGCCTCCTCGCTCTCTGTGTCACCATGGTGAAGCTCGACAGCGGCTCCAACTATCATCTGTGGTCGGCATCATTTGTTCTATACGTCAAAGCACAAGGCCGGTATCACCATCTTATGGCTGAGCCTCCTGCTGTTCCTACTGCTGATGCGGATGACAAAACCATGCAAAGCTATGCACAATGGTCCAAGGATGACTCTGGCGTCATGTCTTGGATCCTCAATAGTATCGAGCCCCAGATTAGCCAATCTCTTCTCTGCCTTCATGATGCTAAGGCTATGTGGGATCAACTGTCCCACGTCTATTCTCATCAGGAGAATCCCAAGCGAGTTTTTGAAATTTTCAAAACTTTGGCGAAAAAGTTCTCCACTGATACTTCCATTGATGACTTCTACAATCAATGCTCGGCTCTGTGGAATGAGTTTGAACTCTACCACCCCTTGACGACGGACATCAAAATTGCTCAGAAGCAGCGCAACGAACTGCACTTGGTTCAGTTTTTGGCTGCACTTCCTGCCTCGTTTTTTGGTGTGGTTGACCAGATCCTGTCAAATGATCCGCTGTCAACCCTTCGGGATGTTCTCAAAAGAGTCCAACGTCTGCCGTCCATGACTCCTACTCCTGCTGTTTAGCACCCTGCACTCATTGCTCACTCTGATTCTGGCCGTGGCCGTGGCGGTCGCCCTCCTCCCTCGGGAGGTCGAGGATCATCTGCTCCTGGACGTGGTGCTCCTCCCGACCCTCACTACTGCAACTGGTGTGGCTGGGATAATCATACTGAAGATCGATGCTGGATTAAGCACGGCAAGCCCGCTTGGGCTCACCAGGCTGCTGACTCTACCACTGACGCACCTGCTACTCCTGCAAACGCGGACTGGTTACGTACTGAGTTCGAGAAGATGTTCCAGGAACGTCTCGCACAGCTGCCATCCTCATCTACACCAAGACCCTCTGCCATGCTCGCTTCTCCATCATCTGGTAACAAACAATGGTGCATTGACTCGGGTGCATCCACTCATATGGCTTGTGATCTTCATCTATTTTCTATTCTGAATAAAACTGCTACTATATCCTCTGTTACTGTTACAAATGACTCCAAAACTGCAGTTCATGGCACTGGCACGGTTCCTATTTCATCGAAACTGCAATTGCATTCTGTTTTACATATTCCAAAGTTTCCTGTTAATATGTTATCAGTCAGTAAGATGATAAAACAACTCAAGTGCTCTATTAAATTTGATCCTTCTGGCTGTGTTTTGAAGGATCTCCGCACGAAGACGAGGATTGGTTCGGGCCGTGAAGGACCAGATGAGATGTACTATTTGGATGGACCTCCTGTTGCTTCTGCTATGCTATCTACTTCAGTGACGGGACTATAGTGGCACTTTCGCCTGGGCCATCCATCTGCTGCAAAATTAAAACATTTATTTCCTACTTTACATGAGAACAGTTTTTCCTGTGAAACTTGTGTTTTGGGCAAACAAACTTGGTTTGTTTTTCCTGCTAAGAAAGTTATTGCTTCTAAAGAAATTTTTGACATTGTTCATGCTGATATTTGGGGACCGTGCTCAGTTTCGAGTCACTCAGGTGTGAAATATTTTATGACCTTTATTGATGATTATTCTCGAACCACATGGCTGTTTTTACTTAAAGGTCGAGATATTGTGTTGGATACTATTCATATCTTCTTTGCTTAAATTCACACCTAATTTAACCGACCTATTAAAATCTTTCGTACTAATAAGCCCTTGAGTTCATGCAACAATCTTTACCTCCTTCTGTGCTGCCCGAAGAACCATCCATCAGACCACTTGCCCTTACACTCCTCAACAAAATGGCATCACTGAAAGAAAAAACCGTCACTTACTTGAGGTTGCTCGCACTCTTCTCATACACTACAAAGTACCCCATCATTTTTGGCCTGAAGTTGTCTTTACGGCTTGCTATCTCATCAATCACATGCCTTCCTCTATTTTGAAAAATCAGGTCCCGTATGCCATGTTGTTTCCTGATAAACCCTTATTCTCCCCGCCTCCTCGTATTTTTGGGAGTACTTGTTTTGTGAAAAATCTTCGTCCCAGGCTCACCAAACTTGATGCTCACTCGGTCAAATGTATTTTTCTGGGATATTCCCGTACACAAAAAGGCTACCGCTGTTTTGATCCTATTAAAAATAGTGGTTTGTTAGTGCGGATGTGACCTTTGAGCACATGCCTTACTATTCTACTGATGGCTACCACACCGTTACCGGTGATTGTTGAGGATTTACCGTCTCCTGATATGCCTAAAGAATGCCCGTTGCAAGTCTATCAGCGCAGGTCAAAGAACCACAAGGCTTCTGAAGCCTCGGCCGAACCAAATCCTACGTCTACGGATGATCCACCATCCACTGAGGCATTTTCTGACCCGAATCTTCCTATTAGTTTACGGAAAGACGTTCGATCATGTACTAAGCATCCTATCAGTAGTTTTTGTTCATCTGACAGTCTCTGTGGTAGCTTTGCTTGTTTCAATTCTGTTCTGTCTGCTGTAACAATTCCTAAATCTGCCGAAGAGACCCTTCGCATTCCTTCCTGGAAACATGCTATGGAGCAAGAAATGCATGCACTCTGTGATCGTCACACCTGGAATCTGGTTGAACGACCCTCTTCGTGCCATAACGTTGGCTGCCGCTGGATATTTACTATTAAATATCAACCCGATGGTACCATTGAACGCTTGAAAGCTAGATTAGTTGCAAAAGGTTACACACAGACATATGGTGTTGACTACTTTGAGACCTTTTCTCCAGTTGCACGCCTGAATTCTGTTCATATTCTGATATCTATTGCTTTCAATAAAGACTGGCTTCTGTATCAACTTGATGTCAAAAATGCGTTTCTCTATGGAGATCTTCAGGAGGAAGTATACATGGAGCAACCGTCGGGATTTGTTGCTCAGTGGGAGTCTGCCTTCAAAATACATCTATGGTCTTAAGCAGAGCCTGCGTGCCTGATTTGATAAACTCAGTCAGATCTTAATTACTTTTGGCTTTCATCGATCACAATTTGATCATTCTGTATATATTCGTAAGTCAGCAGGAGGGCTTGTTATTCTGATTGTTTATGTAGATGATATTGTTTTATCTGGCAGTGATACTGCGGGTATCCAGGCAACCAAACATTATTTGGCACAACACTTCATCACCAAGGATCTTGGCAAACTGCGATATTTTCTAGGTATTGAAGTTGCCAGATCATCTGTAGGAATCTGTCTTTCACAAAGAAAATATGTTTTGGATTTATTGCAGGAAACTGGCATGCTGGGCTGCAAGCCAGCCAATACTCCTCTAGATCCCAACATGGATTGGGATGATGATAGCTCTCCACCTTATGACGATCGTCACCAGTTTCGAAGGCTGGTAGGCAAACTTATCTACCTGACGGTCACTAGAGCTGACCTAGCTGCTGTTGTGGGATTCATAAGCCGATATCTTGATAAACCCCGACAGTGCCACTGGGACGCTATGTGTCACATCCTACGATATCTTAAAAGCTCGCCAGGGAAAGGTCTTCTGTATAAAAAGCATGGCCATTGCAATTTGTCTGGATTTTCTGACTCTGACTATGCAGGAAGTCGATCTGATCGAAAGTCCACTTCTGGATACTGTACCTTTGTAGGAGTCAACCTAGTCTCCTGGCGGAGCAAAAAGCAAACTGTGGTTGCTAGATCCAGTGCCGAGGTTGAATATAGAGCCATGGCTCATACTACATGTGAGGTTCTGTGGGTCCGTGGCCTTCTTCAAGAGTTTGACATTGCTTATTCTAGTCCCATTCCTATGTTCTGTGACAACAAAGCCTCGATTTTTATTGCAAGCAACCCTACGTTTCATGAACGCACGAAGCATATTGAGGTTGATTGTCATTTTGTTTGAGAGAAAGTTCTGTCTGGACATATCTGTACTCCATATATTGGCATTGACAAACAACTAGCGGATATCTTCACCAAGATCTTGCCTAAATCTCGGTTTCAGACTTTGATTGACAAGCTGGGCTTATTTGACATCTATGCTCCAGCTTGAGGGGGAGTATAGATATATTGTGTTACTGTGTTTTACTGTTTTACTTTTAGTCCCATATTGCTCACTTGTACTTATGTCTCTACTCTCAGTAGCTATATTAGAGACTGTCCTATAACCTATTTTACTCACTGAATAAACAATTCCATTCCTATCTATACTAGGTATGAGTATTATAGAATTAATCACACATCTTTTATTAATTTAAGGTTTGTTTTATGCTTTTATGTCCGAAGTTATTTATTTGTTAAACTAGCACTAACGATAAATTATATATGTAGGTGTATTAATGTCAGGATATTAATCGGTAACTAAAATTACATTAACAAGCACATTTAAGCAAAAAATAACTAATTTCGGCTTTTATTTAAGTTTTCATGATTTAAATTAACAAACAAACTTTGACTAAATTAATTTTCACAAAAAATATTTTGTTCGTGTCACATTAGTGTTTGCTTTTTGTTACAGGTTTTTCTATTGAACCTAAGTAAATTTACTAATAGTAACAAATATAGTAATGATTCCAATATTAGCACTAATGGTAATACTAGTGTAGATGTAGTGATTGCATATGCAGATTTGTCTTGGATGTATAGATCTCCGTCTAGAATGCATAATTCATATAAGTATTAAAGCAGATCAAACATATAGTGTGTATTACGGTGCTAAAATCGTTCTTTAAGGTGAAAGTATAGAAAAATGGAGAAAGAGGGTTTTGGAAATGAAGAAAATCTGATTACTTATCTTGATCTAGGAGGATTTGAGCTCTAAATGGTGAAATCACCTAAATCCCCCTTTTCTCTTCAAGCAACAACACTAGCACCATTGTCAAAAATTCCATCGAAATTTCTATGGTTTCCATAGGTTTTGCCAAGTTTTGCATAAAAAACCTACAAATCCGTGGAATTGGTAAAACCCATAAAAATTTGGCAAATTTTTCTATAATTTTGTGAAACGTGATGCTATTGACACAGCACATGATTTTGTAGTTGATCGTGAAGAAACCGATCTTTTGCAAATTTTCAATAATTTTGACAATTTATCATTCTTTGGTTGTGGACTCTCACCTAAGGATGGCAGTTGACGTCAGGGGCCTGCGGTGGAAGCCCCAACAACATCTCGACAATGACGGCTGCAAGGGAGGGCGGGGAGGGGCGGTGCAAGAAAGAAAAATAAAGAGAGAGAAGGATGTAGGCTATAATAGGTGTGGCAGAGCGTTGCCTAATACCATGTAAATGAGATTATGAAATATATAGTTCTCATTAGTTAACTAAACATGAGTCCATGCTCTCCTATATGTTGGAGTAGAGAAATAGGTGGATGCACTTAAGTGGGTAAGTCAATTCTCACTTAAATCTATTAGGGACTAAGGAAATACAATGCATATATTAAGATGCATGGGCTCAGCCCCAATAACCACTTTATTAACAATATATATAAGAGAAAAAGACACCATTCTTTATATGTACGTCCTTGACTATTTTATAGGCCGCTAAACTTCACATATAAATCTCTATACGCTAACATTACATATAGTCTCCTCGTGTCTAGTTTGGTATAATCAATCATGCTCTTTCTATGTTTGGAATCCAAAGATGTGCTATGTATCACTCCATCTTCTGCATGTAGTAGAATTCTTGCTATTTCTGTTTGGTAGTATATGTTGATGATGTTGTGATTGCTAATGATGACAGTCTGGCATTGCACAATTGATGACTATACTACAAGAATCAGGGTTGTCAGACTCGAAGCGGTCAGCGAACCGGTGAGGCGTCTGGTTCACGGTTCAGTGGTTCAACCAGTGGTCTGACCGGTTCAACCGGTGATGTCAGCATGACACCTTAAATTATATTTATAACCTTATAATATATGAAAAGTCAAGGAAAAAGTAAACAAATATAGGAGAATATCAAAAACTAGAATAGAAACGACAATAATTCAATTGGGAAGTGCATTTCCTATGTCAAATTATCAAGTAATCAAATTAAATTTATTTAATATGAGGTGATACCACAGTAGGAAAATAAATATAGACAGTAGAACTAGGCTTTTCTATAGTCATTCACGTGGCAGGATAGTAGGAGAATGCTAAAGAATGACAAATGGTAGGTAGAATATTTTAGCTATATGGAAATATTACTAGGGGGAATAGATGACGAAGAAGAGAGGCACCAAAGAAATTGCAAGAGGATCAATACAACAAAAAAAGGCAGCAGGAAATAACAGCAACAACAGAAGCAAATGCTAGCAGCAAACTATTGAAGACAGGAAAAGGAGGATAAGGATGAAGACAAGGAAGAGGAAGAATAGGGGAAAAGGAGGGAGGGGTGGCATGTACTGCAGCAATAACAAAATCAGCAAAAAATCCAGCAAGTCACTGGTGAGTCAGACTCGGCCGGTTCAGTAAAAACCGAACCGGTTCACCGGTTCAACCGGTCGGTTGACCGGTTTTTGACCGGTTCAAAGGGATTTCCGGCTTTGGGGCTAAACCGAACCGCTAGAGGCACCGGTTCCCGGTTCAACCGGTTGAACCGGCCGGTTCGGTTCGGTTCTGATAACCATGACAAGAATAGTTTCAGACAAATTACTTAGACATCTCAAATCTTGTATGGTATTGAAGTAGCCAAGTCAAGGTCTGCAATAGTGATCTCACAAAGGAAGTTTGTCCTATATCTGTTCACTTGATGATACATGGAAATAACAACTTATGCGAAAGTTGGATTATCTAATTATAACTCATATGTCTATTGCCTTCGTTACTAGTGTTGTGAGTTGGTTTATGGAGAAGCCATGAACATTATTTTGAGGTTTTGATGGGTTCCTGAGGCACTTTAAGAAGTCTCCTTGCAAGATTATATGTCAAAATCGTGGTAATCTATCGGCATAGGTTTTTTTGCATGTTGATAGGGCTTGATCCACTATTTTTGGTTACCGTGTATTAATGGGAGGAAATATTTGTCATGCAAAAGCAAGAAGCAGACAGTTGTAGCTAGATCTAGTGCAGAATCTAAGTACATGGCTATGATCCTGGAGACATTTGAGTTGCTATGGATTCAACACCTGTTGGATGAGCCTGGCTTCATGCAAAATGCTCCTACATACTTGAATTGTGATAAACAAGGTGTTGCCCATGTCGCCAAAATCCTATGTTCCATGAAAGAACTAAACATACCAAACTCAATCGTGACGCCACAGAAGATCTAGAAGATTTTGATTTATTTCTCATCTGTTAGTTTGAGAATAAGTTATCTAACTTAATAACAAAGTTTTGTAATGGATTTTGGTTTTATTTCTTACATACCGTGCTGTGGCGGTGTACGGCCAGAGCGGGTACCGTATAGAGTATATGCGATTTTGGATATTTTTACTTAATTGATTACATATAGTCATAATATGACATAAGAGCTTGTAAAATAATTAATTGAAAATGTAGAATATGTAATTATATATATTTCGACGTAAACATGTAAATTACGTGTATGATATGTTTATATATCTATATATAAGTAGATATCTAAGTATGTAAATAAGGAATGTTTGTGTAATGTTTGTACAAATATTGAGATTTATACCTTTTAATGAACTAATATGTGTAGAGTGTGTATGTATGTGCAAGTATGTTTGTGTAATGTGTAGATGTAGGTATATTTGTATATATATGTATACATATGAATATATCTGAGAAACAGTAAATGGAGAAAGCGTAGGGTTACACAATATGTGTACCCTGATATATATACTAGTGGAACAATTGCATGTAGGTCCTTATAGAAAAGTAAAATAACATGACAATAAGTAAAGACATATATTAACACCCCCTCAAGTTGGAGCATAGATATCAATCATGCCCAACTTGTCCACAAGCGAGCTGAAATGTTTCTTGGCCAACAACTTTGTAGAAATATCAGCAGCCTGATCTTCTGAGCGAGTGAAAGGAGTGCAGATCTTGCCAGATAAGATAGTCTCTCGAATGAAGTGACAATCAACTTCAATATGTTTTGTGCGCTCATGATATACAAGATTATTAGCAATGAAGATAGCAGCTTTATTGTCACAATGCATAGGGATAGCAGCAGAAGACTCAACCGCGAAGTCTTTCAAGAGAGATTGTACCCATAGGAGTTCACAAGCAGTGTGGGCCATCGCCCTGTGTTCAACTTCTGCACTGGATCTAGCAACAACATTTTGTTTTTTACTTCTCCTAGTGACCAGATTACCTCCAACATAAGTACAGTAGCCTGAAGTAGATTTTTTGTCAATGTTACTTCTAGCATAATCAGAGTCAGAGTAGCCTTCCAGAGAACATTGTCCATGCTTTCTATAGTAGAGGCCTTTGCCAGGTGATTTCTTAAGATATCTTAGAATATTACAAAGAACATCCCAGTGACACTATCTAGGCTTATCCAAGTACCTGCTAAGAAGACCAATAGCAGTAGATATATCCACTCTAGTAACAGTTAGATAGATCATCTTACCAATCAGTCTCCTATATTTTTTATTGTCTGGAAACATAGGAGAAGAATCATCATCCCAATTAATATTGGGATCCAGAGGAGTATCAGCTGGACGTGCACCAAGCATCCCAGTCTCCTGTAACAGGTCAAGAACATACTTCCTCTGAGATAATACAAGAGCATTAGAGGTCCTAGACACCTCAATGCCCAGAAAATATCTTAGCCTCCCCAGGTCTTTAGTAGAAAAATGTTTGCACAAGTGCATTTTAGTAGCCTGAATCTCATAATGATCACTGCCAGATAGAACGATATCATCAACATAAACAATCAGAATCACAATACCAGAAGAAGTCTTTTTCGTAAAGACCGAGTGATCAGCCTATGATCTTAGAAAACCAAAGGTAGTCAGGATTTTACTCAACTTGTCAAACCATGCCCTAGGACTCTGTTTGAGTCCATAGATAGATTTTTTTAACTTGCAAAATTTATGTGACTCCCCCTGAGCAACAAACCCAGGAGGTTGCTCCATATAAACCTCTTCTTGAAGATCACCGTACAAAAAGGCATTTTTGACATCCAGTTGAATAAGAGGCCAATCTAAATTAATAGCAACATAAAGTAGAACTCTAACAGAGTTAAGTCTGGCAACAAGCGAGAACGTCTCAAAATAGTCAATGCCATAAGTTTTAGTATACCCTTTTACTACCAGTCGTGCCTTCAGACGTTCCACTGTTCCATCAGGTTGATACTTCACAACATAAACCCATCTGCAGCCAACAGGTTTGCACTTAGGAGGAGGATCGACCAGCTCCCAAGTTCCTCTATCAGCAAGAGCAGTCATCTCCTCTTTCATGGCAGTCATCCATGCTAAACTTTGTAAGGCATCATGTACAATCTTGGGAACAACAATAGCAGACAGGGCAGCCACAAAGTTACTAGCATGAATACTTAGATGTGCAGTAGAAACATGATTAGCAATATTATGAGAAGTACAAAAATGAGTGCCTTTCCTGAGGGCAATAGGCAGATCTAAGTCACAGTTTACCTCAGCAGGTGTAGGACCTTCGCGAGGAGAAGATTGGTGCTGTATGGGGGGTCTTGAGTAGGTTGTGACATGTTCTTGCGTTGATACACAAACACAATAAGTGGAGAAGTATTTTCAGCAGGTGAAGTATCAGATATGCAATCACTCGTGACAGGCAATGGTGCTGTGATTATGTCAGAATTTAGAATATCTCCTTTAGCAGAATAAAACGGTGTATCCTCAAAAAAGACCACATCATTACTCGTGAACCATTTTTTAGTAGTAGGCCTATATCACCTATACCCTTTTTGAGTACGAGAATAACCCAAGAAAATATATTTTTCTGCTTTAGGAGATAATTTGTCATAGTTCGGTCCAAGTAACCGCACAAAGCAGGTAGAGCCAAATATCCGTGGAGGTACAGAAAACAAAGGTACATTAGGCTGTAGAACCTGTACAGGAATCTTGTTGCCAATAACAGAAGACGACATTCTATTAATCAGAAAGCAAGCAGTCATGATAGCTTCTGGCCAGAAAAGTCTAGGTACATTAGAATGCAGCATTATAGTTCTAGCAACCTCAAGTAAATGTCTATTTTTCCGCTCCGCAACTCCATTTTGTTGAGGCGTATAGGCACACGATGTCTGATGAATAGTACCAACAGATCGACAAAACAGTCCAACTTCTTTCTAAACAAACTCCAAAGCATTGTCGGTTCTCAAAATTTTAACAAGCATAGAATACTGAGTTTTTATTTCAGCAAAAAAGAATTTTATTGTAGATAGTACTTGAGACCGATTTTTCAACAGAAACAACCAAGTGGCACGAGAAAAATTATCAATAAACAGAAAAAAATATTTATTGCCAGACAAACTTGGAACATGACACGGACCCCATACATCAACATGAACAAGATCAAAAATGTTTTTACTACAAATCTAGGATCGTTTAGGATAGACAGTCCTAGACTGTTTCCCTAACTGACACGACTCACACTACACCAGAGATGACATGTTTCAGCTTCTCAGAAGATGGGTGTTCAAGTCTGTAGTGCCACTGCAAATGCTGAAACTGATGAAGATAGAGCTGAAGCTAGCGCCAAGTTGTCAGTCCTTTTCAATTCATCCAGATAATATAGGCCATCAGGTCCTTCATGCCCCCACCAATCTTCATCCTCGTGCGAAGGTCCTGAAAAGTACAAGTACCAGGAATGAATGTCAGACTGCAGTTCAGGCTACGTACAATTTTGCTAACAGATAATAAGTTCAGTGGAAAGCGAGGCACATATAGAGCAGATTTTAACAAAAATTGAGAAACTGTCTCCAATCCCAGATACAACAGTCTTGGAGCCATCAACAAGCATAATAGAGGAATTAGAGACCGGTCTAGATAAGGTTTTGAAAAGAGACCGATTTCCAAAGATATGAGACGAGGCACCCGAATCAATCACCCATTTTTTATTACCAGTACTAGGCGAGGGTGCATTGATGAAAGCAGTATCACAACCAGAATATGTAGCAGCATGAGCTCCAGTGGTAGCTCCAGAGGATGATCTAGTACGCTCGAGCAGTAGACGCTCCACCTCCGAACGGATAAAATCAGCAGTAGTGGAACTGGATGCAATAGTGGCTGTAGGCTGTGACGCTACCTCAGAGGTAGCATGGGCATTAAAAGCTGCATTGGCCCAGGCTGACTTCCCATATTTCTCCCAACATTTTTTTTTAATATGATTAGACCGGCCACAGAAACTGCAGAAACGCTGACTAGTCGGAGGACGGGCAGCGTTAGGAGGACCAGAGGGTGCACCACGTCTAGAAGAACTCCACCCCCTTCCAGCGCCAAGGGGAGGACAGTTCTCCTGAAAACAACTGCGGCCGCAGTCACGACCTCGATCGGACATAGTCGCAAGGGCAGTAGTATCTGTAGTGTCAGAAGGTGACTCAGACGAGGAGGCTGGCAGTCGCTGAAGACGCTGAAACACACTCTGTAATCTAGGCAGTGGATCACTGGCAAGAATCTGATCCACAACCCCAGCATAGGATTTAGGTAAACCAGACAAGAACTGAACTACCTGCAACTCCTGGCGTTGACGTCGCATGGTAGCCAAGTCAGTAGATAAGGGATGGTAGGCCTCCAATTCTCCCCAGAGTCCCTTAAAGGTAGAGAAGTAATCAACAATGTCAGATCCCGAGAAGTGTAGATGGGTCAGCTGCTTGTTGATATCAAACACCTTCTTGGGATTCTGGCTATGAGAGTAAGTACTAGCAAGTTGATCCCACATCTGCTTTGCTGTAGGTAGGTTTAGTAAGGTGACACTGATTTTCGTCTCACTAATGTTGAGAATCCAGGTCATCACAGTGGAATCATCTTTGACCAAATCATCATAAGCTTTGGCATCCTTGGAGTCGGCATTGGCAGCAGGCACAGGTGGTGGATCACACATGAGATGAGAATGTTTCCCCTGAAATTTTGTATAAATCTCCATGGAACAGACCCAATGTTGGTAGTTGCGCCCATCAGTTTAACAGTAGTAACCTGACGACGCAGATCATCATGTGAAGACGCCATGACAGGTAGAGCACCGACACCCAAGGTAAGTATAAACAGGCAGGTACAGGCAGAATACGTCCGCCTAGTTCCTCAGCTAGGCGGTAGTAGGCACAGTTGAATAACTGGACGGGTCAGTTACATACGGGCTACGCCTAGGCGCAACAAAAAACCCGGTGGCTCAAGGGCCTACACGGGCAGGCAGAAGAACTAAACCGAAAGGCTCACACCAGAGCTACGGAACGAAGCGGGAGGACAGCAACTCCGGGATCAAGCCAGACGAGAGGAGCAGCCCTCCCGGCGGCGACATCAGCAGCTGACTGCACCTAGCAGTAGCGGCGGCGCTACTGAAGCAGCCAGCCTGCGGCGGCAGCAGCGGCTGCGCGGGCGGCCGGTGCTGCGGGCGGGAGGGGCAGGCGGCGACATGGTTGGGGGAGAGAGAGAGGAGAGGGAGGGAGGGAGAGAGGGGGGCGGCGTCGCCGGGTTCTAGCCCTACTCTGATACCATAAGAAACAGTAAATTGAGAAAGTGTAGGGTTACACAATGTGTGTACCCTGATATATATACTAGTGGAACAATTACAGGTAGGTCCTTATAGAAAAGTAAAATAACAGGACAATAAGTAAAGACATATTAACAATATCAAATGTACACAAAATTGTACAAATGTGTTATAATTATTATATAGATTTGAATGTATACATATGTTATATGGCTATATCTGTGAATATAATTTACATGGATCTATCCGTATATGTATGTGTGTACGGGTGTTAAGTAATGGCATTTTAAAAACGTGGAATATAATTGGCCGCTTGATCGGCCAAGAGGCTGCATATGCAGCCCATGACCGCTTATTGGACTGATTAACAATTTACGATGCGACAGGGTGACCACTTATGCATATGTGGGAGTATATGTGCCTTGCGGACCGCCTGAAACAATGGTATTAATGGTCAGGGACTTAGTTATACTTATAAATATACATACACACATATATACGTATACACACTACATATATATATATGTATACATATGAATATATATATGTGTGTGTGTATATATATATATACGCATTTTAAAAACGTGGAATATAATTGGCCAAGAGGCTGCATATATATATATATATATATATATATATATATATATATATATATATGCAGCCTCTTGGCCGATCAAGCGGCCAATTATATTCCACGTTTTTAAAATGCCATTACTTAACACCCGTACACACATACATATACGGATAGATCAATGTAAATTATATTCACAGATATAGCCATATAGCATATGTATACATTCAAATCTATATAATAATTATAACACATTTGTACAATTTTGTGTACATTTGATATTGTTAATATGTCTTTACTTATTGTCCTGTTATTTTACTTTTCTATAAGGACCTACCTGTAATTGTTCCACTAGTATATATATAAGGGTACACACATTGTGTAACCCTACACTTTCTCAATTTAATATATATATATATATATATATATATTGTATATATATATATATATGGGTCCATCTTTATTGCCCGCGCGGGTAGCTACCCGCCCACCCTTCCGATCACCTTTTTTCAAAAAAAAAAAATTTCGCAATTGCAGAGGACCATTTTGTTAAGCTCCCCAAAAAATTTCATCCAAAAGTAATATCATTTGCCCCACCAAAATAAAAAAACCCGTCCTTATATATATCTGATGTATATTTTGTACACAGTTACTCTTTTATTCGTGTAGTTACTTTCTTATCACCATAGTTACTTTTTTGACAGCGGAGTTACTTTTTTGACCAGGAGAGTTACTTTTTTGGCTGCCGGGTAGCGAAAATCCAGGCTACCCGCGCGGGCAATGAATGAACGCCATATATATATATATATATATATATATAGAGAGAGAGAGAGAGAGAGAGAGAGAGAGGCTAGAATACACTCGAGTGTACAGATCGCACGAATACAGTCAAGTGTGTTTGCATATCAAGACCATTTTATGCAAAATGTAAACCATTGATCTTCACTGTTATACTATAACTAGGCTACATACAAATTTTGAGCCCATTTGGATGTGTGTAAGTCACTCATCCAAGGGAAAAAAAATCGACGCGCGAAACTAATTTGAAATGCATAATTGCGGTCTTTACAAAATGGCCTATAAATGTCCAAATGTGCTCAAATTTTGCGTATGAGCTATTCACAAGATGTTTAAGAAGTTCAACGGATTAGATTTTTGAAAAAAATATTACATCAGAGCAGAATACACTGAAGTAGTTTTTCATGATGTAATATATTTTTTAAAAATCTAATCCGTTGATCTTCTAATACATCTTGTGAATAGCTCATACGCAAAATTTGAGCCCATTTGGACATTTATAGGTCATTTTATGAAGACCACAAAAATTATGTATTTCAAATTATTTTCGTGCGTCGATTTTGTTGCCCTCGGATGAGTGACTTACACTTATCCAAATGGGCTTAAAATTCGTATGTAGGCTAATTATAGTATGACAATGAAGATCAATGGTTTATATTTTATAAAAAAATATTTTTGATATGTATAGAAATACTGTTATTTTCTGCTTCTACTGTGTTATTCTATTGTGTTATTTTCCTTTGTATTAGTCCCATATTGCCTGTTTGTATGTATATGTCTTACTCTCCGTTGCTATATAAGAGAGTACCCTGTAAACCTTTTCACTCACTAAATAAACAACACCTTTCCAATCTATATGGTATCAAGAGCAGGTTAATTTTCCCACCCATCAGCCCTCCCATGACGTAAGCCCCCCCCCCCTCCTCCACCGCAGCTCGCCTCCACCCCAGGCGCCGCCCTCCCCCCCCACAACGCCGCCCCCCCCTCTCCCCAGCGCCGCCGCCTCCTCCCTCTCACCCCAGCGTTGCCACCTACCTCCCGCCACCTCCATCCTCCGTCCACCCATCCCGTAGCCACCTCCTCTCCTCCACAACCTACTACCTCTAAGCCCTCTCTCTTCTTCAGGGTCCTTCGCCTCCGGCTGGCGGCCACTGGTTTTTTACCACCCCTTTCACTCTACGTTCGGGTGCTTGTCAGATCTACATTCGGACACCCACTGGCTGGTTGAGTTGAGAGTCTCTCCGGATCTTCGTTCTTTCTGCCTGCGCCTCATGGTGGAACGTTGAGCTTCCTTCATGACGGCGTAGGTTTCTCTATGCGTATTCTGCCCGGTACGGGTCTTCTGATCTGACACGTCAGATCTCTGCTGCTATCTGCCCTTTGTGGGTTTCTGCTCTACTCTGCTTCTGCGCCGACCCACCTCTACCATGGCGTTCCCTGAGCCCCCCCGGTCTCTGTGCGTTACCACAGTGAAGCTTGACGGTGGCTCCAACTACCATCTCTGGTCGGCGTCTTTTGTGCTATATGTCAAAGCACAAGGCCGATATCATCACCTTACGACTGAACCTCCTGCTGCTCCTACGGCGGATTCAGATGACAAAGTCAGACAGACTTACGCACAATGGTCCAAGGATGATTCTGGCGTCATGTCTCGGATCCTCAACAGTACTGAACCTCGTATCAACCAATCTCTTCTCTGCCTTCATGATGCGAAGGCTATGTGGGATCAATTATCCCATGTTTATTCCCATCAGGAGAATCCAAAGCGCGTTTTTGAAATCTTCAAAACCTTGGCGAAAAAGGAGTTCTCGGCTGACATGTCTATTGATGACTTCTACAACCAATGCTCGACACTGTGGAATGAGTTTGAATTCTACCACCCTTTGACGGCTGACATCAAAGTTGCTCAGAAACAACGCAATGAACTGCAACTGGTGCAATTCCTGGCTGCCCTTCCTGCCTCCTTCTCTGGTGTGGTTGACCAGATCCTCTCCAGCGACCCACTACCGACTCTTCGGGATGTTCTTAAGAGAGTCCAGTGTCTGCCATCCATGACTCCCACTCCTGTTGTTGAGCATCCTGCACTCATTGCTCGCTCTGCTGATTCTGGCCGTGGCCGTGGCCGTGGTGGTCGTCCTCCTCCATCTGGAGGCCGCGGCTCTTCTGGACGTAGTGCTCCTTCCGGCCCTCGTTACTGCAACTGGTGTGGCCGGGACAATCATACTGAAGATCGTTGTTGGATTAAACACGGCAAGCCGGCTTGGGCTAACCAGGCTGCCACAGACGCTGCTGCTGACTCTGCTACTGACCCACCTACTGCTCCAACAAATGCCGACTGGTTACGCTCGGAGTTTGAAAAGATGTTCCAGGAACGTCTTACGCATATGCCATCCTCATCTACTTCTGGACCTTCTGCAATGCTAGCTTCTCCATCATCTGGTAACAAAAAGTGGTGCATTGATTCAGGTGCCTCCACTCATATGGCTGGTGACCTTCACTTATTTTCCAGTCTCAATAAATCTGTTCCTATAACTTCTGTTACTGTTGCGAATGGTTCCAAAACTGCTGTCCATGACACAGGCACGGTCCCGTTATCACCACAAATGCACCTGAAGTCTGTTTTATATATTCCAAAATTTCCTGTTAATTTATTGTCCGTCAGTAAGATGATTAAACAACTCAAGTGCTCTATTAAATTTGATCCTTCTGGCTGTGTTTTGAAGGATCTCCGCACGAAGACGAGGATTGGTTCGGGCCGTGAAGGACTAGACGGGCTATATTACTTGGATGGACCCCCTTCTGCTGCAGCTCTGCTTTCTACTTCAGTGACAGGATTACAGTGGCACTTTCGCTTGGGCCATCCATCGGCTGCCAAACTGAAACATTTATTTCCTGCTTTATCCGACAAAAATTTTTCCTGTGAAACTTGTGTTTTGGGCAAACAAACTCGATCTGTTTTTCCTGCTAAGCACATTATTGCATCTAAAGAAATCTTTGATTTGGTTCATGCTGATATTTGGGGACCATGCTCTGTCTCAAGTTTGTCTGGTGTGAAATATTTTTTATTGATGATTATTCTCGCACCACATGGTTATTTTTGCTTAAAGGTCGGGATACAGTGTTAGATACTATTCACACCTTCTTTGCTGAAATTCAAACACAATTTAATCGCCCCATTAAAATTTTTCGGACTGACAATGCTCTGGAATTCATGCAACACTCTGTTACATCTTTTTGTGTTGACCGAGGAACCATACATCAGACTTCTTGCCCTTACACTCCTCAACAAAATGGCGTTGCTGAACGGAAAAACCGCCATCTTCTAGAAGTTGCTCGCACCCTTCTCCTACACTATAAAGTACCCCAACATTTCTGGCCTGAGGCTGTCTCTACAGCATGCTATCTCATCAATCGCATGCCTTCTTCTGTTCTGCAAAATCAGGTCCCATACACTATTTTGTTTCCTGATAAACCCTTATTCTCTCTGCCTCCTCGCATTTTTGGGAGTACTTGTTTTGTCAAAAACCTTCGACCTGGCCTTACTAAGCTTGATGCTCGCTCGGTCAAATGTGTTTTTCTGGGATACTCCCGTACTCAGAAAGGGTACCGCTGCTTTGATCCTATAAAGAAACAGTGGTTGGTTAGTGCGGATGTGATTTTTTTTTAGCATATGCCTTATTTTTCTACCTCTGGTGAAAAATTGTCGGATGACATTTTGGCTCCCACACCATTACCTTTAGTTGTTGACAAACCTCCTACTGATGATGTGCCTCAAGAGCGCCCTTTGCAAGTCTATCGGCACAGGTCAAAGAATGCTACTTCTTCTGAAGCCCCGACCGAACCAACTCCTGCGTCTGCGGATGATCCACCTTCAACTGAGGTATTTTCTGACCTGGATATTCCTATCAGTCTACGGAAAGGCATTCGCTCCTGTACTCAGCATCCTATCAGTAATTTCTGTTCATCTGACAATCTGTGTAGTAGCTTTGCGTGTTTAGTGCTGCTTTGTCTGCTGTGGCAATTCCTAAATCAGCTACAGAGGCGCTCGCTCATCCTGCATGGAAACATGCTATGAAGCAAGAAATGCAGGCACTTTGTGATCAACGGACTTGGGATCTGGTTGATCGTCTGTCCTCATGCCAAACTGTTGGATGCCGCTGGATTTTTACTATTAAATATCAACCGGACGGTACCATTGAACGCCTGAAGGCCAGATTAGTTGCAAAAGGATATACTCAAACATATGGGGTTGATTATTTTGAAACTTTTTCTCCAGTGGCCCGCCTTAATTCTGTTTGAATCCTGATATCTGTTGCTGTAAATAAAGATTGTCCTTTGTATCAACTTGATGTCAAAAATGCTTTTCTCTATGGAGATCTGCTGGAGGAGGTTTACATGGAGCAACCTCCGGGTTTTGTTGCTCAGGGGGAGTCTGCTTCTAAAATATGCAAACTCAGAAAGGCAATCTATGGTCTGAAACAAAGTCCACAGGCATGGTTTGACAAGCTTAGTCAGATCTTGATTACCTTTGGCTTTCGGCGTTCTCAATCTGATCATTCTGTGTTTATTCGTAAAACTGCAGCAGGACTTGTCATTCTTATTGTATATGTTGATGATATTGTCTTATCTGGCAGTGACAATGCAAGGATACAGGCAACCAAACAATATTTAGCACAACACTTCATCACCAAGGACCTAGGAAAACTACGATATTTTCTAGGTATTGAGGTTGCTAGATCTTCTGCAGGAGTATGCTTGTCACAAAGAAAATATGTTCTTGATCTCTTGCAAGAAACTGGTATGTTGGGTTGCAAGCCAGCCAACACTCCTCTGGATCCCAATATGAATTGGGATAATGATACTTCCCCACCTTATGCTGATCACCATCAGTTTAGAAGACTGGTTGGCAAGCTTATATATCTGACTGTCACTAGGGCTGACTTGGCAGCTGCTGTAGGATTCATAAGCCGGTATCTTGATAAACCCCGACAATGCCACTGGGATGCTATCTGTCATATCTTACGCTATCTGAAAAGTTCTCCAGGGAAAGATCTTCTGTACAAAAAACATGGCCACTGCAATTTATCTGGTTTTTCTAATTTTGACTATGCAGGCAGTCGATCTGACAGAAAATCTACATATGGATATTGTACGTTTGTGGGAGGAAATCTAGTTACTTGGCGAAGCAAAAAGCAGACAGTTGTTGCTCGGTCAAGTGCAGAGGCAGAATATAGAGCTATGGCTCATACTGCATGTGAGCTCCTGTGGGTCCGTAGCCTTCTGAATGAATTTGATATCACTTCTTCTAGCCCTATTCCTATGTTCTGCGACAATAAGGCGTCTATCTTCATTGCGAGCAACCCCACCTTCCATGAAAGAATCAAGCATATCAAGGTTGACTGCCATTTTGTTCGGGAGAAAGTCCTATCTGGTCACATCTGCACTCCTTATCTCAGTACTGAGAAGCAGCTTGCTGACATCTTCACTAAAATTCTGCCTAAAACTCGCTTCCAGACTCTGATTGACAAGCTGGGCTTATTCGACATCTACGCTCCAGCTTGAGGGGGAGTATAGAAATACTGTGTTATTTTCTGCTTCTACTGTGTTATTTTCCTTTGTATTAGTCCCATATTGCCTGTTTGTATGTATGTCTTACTCTCCGTTGCTATATAAGAGAGTACCCTGTAAACCTTTTCACTCACTGAATAAACAACACCTTTCCAATCTATAATATGCAAACACAACTTGAGTGTAGTGTGCGATTCGTACACTCGAGTGTATTCCAGCCTGACTCTCTCTCTCTCTCTCTCTCTCTCTCTCTATATATATATATATATATATATATATATATATATATAGTCAGGCTAGAATACACTCGAGTGTATTCAGAGTAGAATACACTCAAGTAGTTTTTCATGATGCAATTTTTTTTTCAAAAATCTAATCCATTGATCTTCTTAAACATCTTGTGAATAGTTCATACGCAAAATTTGAGCACATTTGGACATTTATAGGTCATGTTATAAAGACTGCAAAAATTATGCATTTCAAATTAGTTTCGCGCGTCGATTTTGTTGCCCTTGGATGAGTGACTTACACTCATCCAAATGGGCTCAAAATTTGCATGTAGCCTAGTTATAGTGTGACAATGAACATCAATGGTTTACATTTTGCAAAAAAATAGTCTTGATATGCAAACACACTTGAGTGTGTCCATGCGATCTGTACACTCGAGTGTATTCTAGCCTGACTCTCTCTCTCTCTCTCTCTCTCTCTATATATATATATATATATATATATGTATATACATGTGTGTGTGTGTGTATATATATAGCGTTGCATTATGGGAATAGCTCCCAACCGCTTTCCTGGCATTACAACAAGATTTGAAGATTGGTTTCTAATTTCCATAAGTACTCATGATTTTCTCCTTAACATTATATTTCCATGAGACCTTAATTCATTAGTTCATTATTGCAGATTTGAAGCTGAATAATATCGATCATGTGGAAGCATACACATATTGCAATGTTCTGCTTCAAAAAATGACAGACAATAAGTGTCACGGATGTGTTAAGCTGAAAGAACACATGGCTCTAATGAAGGAGATAAATCAACATAGAGAAAAAGTGAATGCTCTAACATATGAGATGTCAGATGAAGCATTGACGCAGATGCCAGATTTTCAGGGTCGGGTAGGTCCCTAGAAGAATTTTGTTCTCCAAATGATTGATTTATATATCTGAGTGAAAACATGTACTCCTTTGCAGATTGATGTACTGAAAGAAATTGGCTGCATTGATTCTGAGCTTGCTGTTCAGATCAAGGGTCGTGTAGCCTGCGAAATGAATTCTGGGGAAGAGTTGATCTGCACTGAATGTTTGTTTGACAACCAGCTGGAGGACTTAGAACCTGAAGAGGCTGTTGCCCTCATGTCTGCTTTTGTTTTCCAGCAGAAGAATACATCAGAGCCAAATCTTAATATAAGATTATCAAACGCCAAGAAAAGGTAAACTTCTAATGAAGAGAATTGAAGGCATGTGTGGTTTACTTATATTTATAGATTATATAGTATATACAAAAGATTACACTTTCTTGTTTCCTTGCGTTTTTTGGAATGCAGATGTGCTGTTGCTTTAAGAAGAACGATTCATCTCTCTCTCTCTCTCTCTCTCTCTATGTATATATATGTATGTGTGTGTGTGTGTGTCAATGCCACATTCCACTCACTTTTAGGACGCATGTAGATTCACAATTACGGTGCCGTACACTCTTTTTTATTTCCATAAAAGCAAAGTGAGTGATGCTTGGGGCACGAACGGAATCGAAAAAGAGGCGTAGGTGTGTGTGTGTGTGTGCGTGTGTTTCAATGCCACATTCCACCCACTTTTAGGACGCATCTAGATACACGATCACGGTGCCATATACTCTTTTTGATTTTCATAAAAGAAAAGTGAGTGATGCTTGGGGCACGAACAGAATCGAAAAAGAGGTGTAGGTGTGTGTGTCTGTGTTTCAATGCCACGTTCCGCTCACTTTTAGGACGGATGTAGATACACAATCACGGTGTGGTGCATTTTTTGATTTTCGTAAAAGAAAAGTGAGTGATGCTTGGGGCACGAACGGAATCGAAAAAGAGGTGTGTGTGTGTGTTGTTCAATGCCACATTCCGCCCACTTTTAGGACGCATGTAGATACACGATCACGGTGTCGTACACACTTTTTGATTTTCATAAAAGAAAAGTGAGTAATGCTTGGGGCACGAACGGAATCGAAAAAGAGGTGTGTGTGTGTGCGTATGTTTCTATATATATGTATCATTCTCTCTCTCTCTCTCTCTCTCTCTCTCTATATATATATATATATATATATATATATATATATATATATATATAGATATATATACTCGGCATGCATAGACCATCTTTCAAAAAAGATATTTATTTATAGATTCATACTTGTTGATGAAAATGTACAAACCATCAACCGACTAATATGGGCTTGTTATTATATGGTTTGTTGATTTTCACTCTAGGACCAATTTGTATTAACAATTAATACACTGACTTAAATAAGTGCAAATAGTTGGTATCTATAAGAAAATTTTGCGTAATTTGCCAACAAACTCCCCCTAATATTTTTGTTTTCCCCACTACTTTTGTTTAACCACATGTGAATGTGGCATGTTTATTGATGTGGCAACCGAGTGGGTCATACTTTCAGATGTGAAATTCCATGGGGCCTAGTTGCAAATGTAGTGATGAGTAGGGTCCCATATGACGATGCAATATACTAGTATTGCTCTTCAAATGACCTGTAGATGCTGGCCTAATGCGTTCATACGTGATGGTTCAGTTAGCATATATGACCATTTTTGCTACTTGCATGTTGCATCCTCATGTTCTTCACTTCAATGGTTGAGGCATCTTAGTTATCAAGGCGTCCGCCTAGGCGCTATGCCATGCACTCTAAACTAGGCGCTCGGCCTATTAAGTGTATTAAGTGGGCATCTAAGGCCTTTTAGGCCCAAAATAAGGCATTCAAAGGCTAACTAGCATAAATTGGGTCTGGATTTGGTCGAATTAGATCACCTTGAGTCATTCTATGGTAGAAATAGGTTTGACTTATGGCAAATCACGTTAGTTTTGGCAAGTTAGGTTTTGATTTGGGAAAAACATGCCCGATTCGGTTGAAATATGTCTGAATTGGGGTAATTAGGTATGATTTGTCCAAATGGGTCTCATTTAAGTCAATATAGGGTAAATTAGGGGAAGTAAGGTATGATAAGGTCATGTTATGCAAAATTAGATCTAGTTTAGGCCAAATCAGTTCAATTTTTTGGAAATTAGGTCTGATTTGGAGGAAACATGTCTGCTTTGAGGGAAATACATTTAATTGGAAAATTAGATATGATTTGACCAAACTTGGGTCTCATATAGGTCAATAAAAGAAATTAGGGAAGTAAGGTTTATGTAGGTCATGTTATGAAAATTAGGTCCGATTTAGGCCAAATCAGGTCAAAGTTAGTCGTATTTGGGGAAAACACGTCGATTTGGGGGAATATGATTTGATTTGGCCAAATTAGGTCTCATTTAGGTAAATATACGATAAATTAGGGAAATTTTAAGGTCTAAGAAGCTTATGCTATGCAAAATTAGATTAGAGTTGGGTCAAATTAGGCCAAGTTAGATCAAAATAGATCAAACTAGGGTCAATCAGGTCTTGTTTAGGCCACCTTAGCTGTGATTTAGGTCAAACATAATTGTTACAACTTAGATGTACCCATTAGAAATGTACATAGTAATGTATCTATTTAATATATCTAAACATATATATGTAAAATGTTACTATATATGTAAAAAAATAGCAAAAACGCCTTGAAACACCTAGGCTCCCTAGCCCCTCGTTTGGAAAAAGGGACCACCTAGCCATCTAGTCAATCATAGACTCTAGTTCTTCTCATCATGTTTCTGGTTCGTGAACAATGAGGGTTGGCTACTAGTTGGTAATAACGTGCTCCTTATCTGCCAAAATTGTTATCAAAGAGGGTTACTCTTGTAGTGATCACTGTTCTGAAAATTTACGTAGAGTAAATGTAGTATGAGAGAATATACATAGGTTTGTATTTTTAAATAAAATCTATACATAGTCATTGAATTAAATTCTAAGGTTATAAAATGATACAATGAAATTGTAGAATGTAGAATTATGTATAGTTACTTATTTAATTGTAAACATATGCATGCATACAATGTTTTATATGAATGTGTGTTGTGTTATATATATATATGTATATATATATCCCATCTTTTTGCGGATGGTGCTCTCATTTCTCCACACTGTTGATGCTTATGCATCCAACTTAATGAAACTTCTTGACCAATTTGGGAATTTCTCAAGGCTTGTTAGTTGTTATCAATCCTACCAACAGAAATACTTTATGTAACACATCGATTGATGGGAAGAATCTCTCTTAATATTTTGAGCATTCCTTTTGGTACTTATTAGTATATAGACTTTCCTGTGCTTTTACTTAGTCTATTTCTCTCTTTTCCTTATCTTGTTTTATCCCATATTGGTTATATCTAAACCATGTGTCTTTCTCTTGTCTTATAAAAGAGAACCACTGTACTCTGTTTTTAATCATCTCAATAATGAGACAATTAGTCTCATATTCTAGATGGTATCAGAGCCACCCGATCCACCCTAGCCCTTTCTCCCTAACCCTACCCCAGCCGCCCCCCCTACTCCAGCCGCCACCCACCTACTTCACGCGCCGCCCACCTCCTCCACCGGCTGCTGCTGCCGCCTCTCCCTTTCCTCTCCCCGCCCTCCCCAGCCACCCCCTCCTCCTTCTCCGCCCACCCCGCCACCCCCTCTCCCTTCTCCACCTGCCGCCAGCCCCCCCCTCCTCCACCCGCCGCCGACCCCCCCTGCCCTGCCGCCGGCCGGCCCTGCTACAAACAGCCACCACCGCCACAAACCACCACCCCTTCCCGCTCCTCTAACCTCCGTACCCTAAGCACATCTTTCCTTGTGGCTTAGACAACCACATGTTCTCTCTTCGGTCTCCGTTTCCTTTCCGACAAGCTTACGTACAGCCCGGTCACTTTCCAGTCAGGCACGTTGAAGGCTTAAAAACCAGTTTCCGGCTCTGACTGCCTACGCCTCATGGTGGAGTGATCTCTTCTCCATGTTGGCGTAGGTTCTGTTTCCTTCTTCCTGCCCTATAAGGGTTTTCTGAGGTCCATGCTCGGATCTCCTATCTACTGCTACTAGTCCATGTGTTGGACTTCTACTGCTGTCTACTACTGCTGCTGACTACTGTCTGGATCTGTGCCCGTGCTGCTTCTCTTCTTCTGCTACTTCTGCGATGGCGACTTCCGATCTCCCGCCACGCACTCTCTGTGTTACTACGGTGAAGTTGGATCACTCCAACTATCATCTATGGGCTGCCTCCTTCGGGTTATATGTCAAATCCCAAGGACGCTACTCTCACCTGACTACCAAGGGCCCTGATCTTCCTGCTGCAGACGCTGATGAGAAAACCAAGCAAGCCTATGATCTATGGTCCAAAGAGGACTATGGGGTCATGACCTGGATGGTGAATAGTTTTGAAGCAAAAATCAGCCAGTCCTTGCTTCGACTTCAGACTGCCAAAGAAATGTGGGACCAGCTTTCCCATGTTTACTCTCACCAGCAGAATCCGAAGAAGGTCTTCGAGATATTCAAACAGCTTGCTAAATAGGAGTATTCGGCCACCGACTCCGTGGAGGACTACTACAACTCCTGCTGTGCTCTCTGGGATGAGTTTCAGGTTTATCACCCTCTGACTGCTGATATTGAAGAAGTGCACCGACAACGGAATGAACTTATGTTAGTTCAATTCCTCGCCGGCCTACCTGCGTCCTTCGCTGGTGTTGTGGACCAGATTCTCTCCGGCGACCCTTTGCCTACTCTCCGTGATGTTCTCAAACGGGTTCAGCGTCTACCCTCTGTGTCTCAACCTGTGCCTGACACCTCTGACGGTGCTGCTCTTGCTGTCCGCTCTGGTGATTCCTTCCGTGGTCGTGGCCGTGGTAGAGGTCGTGGTCGCGGAGGACGGTTCTCTGCTCCTGGTCGTGGAACTGGATCCGATCCAGCTGAGTCCCGCTATTGCACTCACTGCAAACGTACCAACCATAATGAAGACAAGTGTTGGATCAAATATGGCAAACCGGAGTGGGCCAACAAGGTGACAACTGATGAACCTGCTCCGCCGACGGCTGACTGGATCCGCTCCGAGTTTGAAAAACTCCTACAGGCTCGTCTGGCGTCTTCTACTGAGGCTTCAAATACTGGCAGTGCTGCTCTTTTGACTACGGCTGGTAAAAATTCCTGGGTTATTGACTCTGGTGCGACTTCTCATATATCTGGCAATCCTGCTTTATTTTCTAAACTGCAGAAGACTTCTTTTATACCTCCTGTTACCTTAGCTGATGGTTCTAAATCCCCTGTTACTGGCATTGGTGATATTTGTCCTACTAGTCGTCTGCCTCTGCGCTCTACACTTTATGTCCCAAAGTTTCCTATTAATCTTCTGTCTGTGAGTAAAACTGTGAAGAGCCTTCGTTGCTCAATTACATTTGATCCGGATGGTGTTTTATTTCAGGATCTGCGCACGAGGATGACGATTGGTTCGGGCCATGAGGGACCGGATGGACTCTACTACCTGGACGAGCCCAAGACAGCTGCATATCTGACATCATCGGTGACCGACATCCAGTGGCACTATAGATTGGGACACCCTTCTATTGGCAAATTAAAAGTCGTGTTACCAGATATAGTTAGTTCTGATTTTCATTGCGAAACTTGTCAGCTTGGCAAGCAAACTCGTGCTACTTTTTCAAAAAAAATTTGTATCAGCTCTAAAGCATCTTTTGATATTATACATGCTGATGTTTGGGGTCCTTGCTCTGTCACTAGTACTTCCGGTTTTAGATATTTTCTGAGCTTCATTGATGATTTTTCTAGAACTACCTGGATGTTTTTACTTAAAGATAGATCCACTATCCTTGAAAAAATTACTGACTTTTTTACTGAGATACGCACTCAATTTGCTAAGCCTATCAAAATTCTTCGTACTGATGATGCTTTGGAATTCATGCAAACATCTGTTAGCTCTTTCTGTCGTCGCCAGGGCACAATCCATCAAACCTCTTGTGCTTACACCCCACAACAAAACGGTGTTGCTGAGCGCAAAAATCGTCATCTTCTCGAGGTTGCTCGTACCCTTCTCTTTCACTATCATGTTCCCCAAGCTTTTTGGCCCGAGGCGATAGCCACTGCCTGCTACCTAATTAACCGCATGCCTTCATCTGTGCTCGGCAATCAGATTCCTTTTCAGATTCTGTTTCCCGATGCATCTCTTTTCTCTGTCCCGCCTCGCATTTTTGGGAGCACCTGTTTTGTTAAAAATCTTCGGCCTGGTCTTACTAAATTGGATCCTAGAGCAACTAAGTGTATTTTTGTGGGATATTCTCGCACTCAGAAAGGATATAGGTGCTATGATCCTGTTTCTAGAAAGTGGTTTGTCTCTGCGGATGTGGTGTTTTTTGAGCATATGCCTTTCTACTCCACGGGTGGTTCTGCGCTCACTTCCGATTTACTTGCTGATACACCTTTGCCTGTGATGGACGATGTACCTGCTATTTCTGAGGATCTGATTGAAAAGCCACCTATGAAAGTTTATCAAAGAAGACCGAAGCCGACAGCTCCCTCCATGGCCCCTCCATCGTCCTCTTCCTCGGTGCCAGATCAACCATCCTCGTAGGTATTTTCTGATCTTGATATTCCTATTAGTCTGAGGAAAGGGACCCGTACCTGCACTATGCATCCGATTGGAAATTTCTGCTCTACTGATAATTTGAGTGCTAATTTTGCTAACTTCACTGCGGCACTGTCTGCGATATCTGTACCTAAGAATGCTGCTCAGGCTCTTAGCCATCCTGCGTGGCGTCAGGCTATGGAAGAAGAGATGAAGGCTCTTACTGATCGTCATACCTGGACCCTAGTTGAGCCACCTGCTGATTGCTCTCCAGTTGGATGCCGATGGGTGTTCACTGTCAAATACCATCCTGACGGTACTGTCGAACGACTTAAGGCGCGACTTGTGGCAAAGGGGTATACCCAGACCTATGGAGTTGACTACTTTGAAACTTTCTCTCCAGTAGCGCGCCTGAACTCTGTCCGGATTCTGATTTCTGTTGCTATTAATTCTGACTGGCCTCTGTATCAACTTGATGTCAAGAATGCTTTCCTGTATGGTGATCTTCATGAAGAGGTATACATGTCACAACCTCCCGGTTTTGTGTGTCAGGGGGAGGCTTCCAAAGTCTGCAGGCTAAAAAAGGCTATCTATGGCTTGAAACAGAGCCCTAGAGCATGGTTTGACAAGCTCAGCAATATTCTTCAGCACTTTTCCTTCAGACGTTCCCAATCTGATCACTCTGTTTTTGTGAAAAATACTTCTGCGGGTATTGTTATTCTTATTGTCTATGTTGATGATATTATTCTCTCTGGCAGCGATTCTGTTGGTATTCAGTCTACAAAGCGCTATCTGGAGAAACACTTTGTTACCAAGGATCTTGGCTCACTTCGGTATTTTCTTGGGATAGAAGTGTCCCGGTCTTCTTCTGGTCTCTGCTTATCTCAACGGAAGTATGTCCTGGACCTCTTATCTGAATCTGGTCTTTTGGGTGCGAAACCTGCTAGCACACCTATGGATCCCAACATCAACTGGGATGATGAGGAGTCTCCTGCTTACCCTGACAATCAGCAATATCGACGTATGGTTGGGAAACTCATATATGTTACTGTTACTCGGGCTGATATCACTGTTGCAGTTGGATTGGTTAGTCGCTACCTGGATAAGCCTCGACAATGCCATTGGGATGCTGTCTGTCATATTCTGAAGTATTTGAAAAGTTCTCCTGGAAAAGGTCTACTTTACAAAAAAAATGGGCATTGCAAACTCCTTGGCTATTCTGATTCTGATTATGCTGGCAGCAAGGTTGACCGTCGGTCTACTTCTGGCTACTGTACCTTTGTGGGGGGTAACCTTGTGACTTGGCGAAGCAAGAAGCAGTCTGTAGTTGCTCGCTCTAGTGCTGAAGCTGAGTATCGTGCCATGGCACATACTACTTGTGAGCTATTCTGGATTCGGAGCCTGCTGAAGGACTTTGGAGTTTCTGATTCATCTGCTATTCCTATGTATTGTGACAATAAAGCAGCCACTTTCATTGCTAGCAACCCTACCTTCCATGAGCGCACGAAGCATATTGAAGTGGACTGTCACTTTGTTCGTGAGGCGGTTCTATCTGGTCAGATTTCTACCCCTTACATTCATACTGATGAGCAGATTGCTGATATCTTCACAAAGATTCTTCCGAAGAAGCGCTTCACTGATATGACATCCAAGCTGGGCATGATTGACATCTATGCTCCAGCTTGAGGGGGAGTATTAGTATATAGACTTTCCTGTGCTTTTACTTAGTCTATTTCTCTCTTTTCCTTGTCTTGTTTTATCCCATATTGGTTATATCTAAACCATGTGTCTTTCTCTTGTCTTATAAAAGAGAACCACTGTACTCTGTTTTTAATCATCTCAATAATAAGACAATTAGTCTCATATTCTAGAGTACTCTTCCAATGAGATACCTTGGATTGCCGCTTTCTTTGGAAGATTAAGTAGATCACAATGCATGCATGTAGATAAAATCCAGCAAAAGCTATGGAGATTGGATTGTATTAATTAAACAAATATATGCTTATCCTTTTTTTGGAGATTGGATTGTATTATTTTAACACTCTTCCCTGCATTTTGGTAAGTCAATGTGAGACGAAATGTCTCGTGTATGTTGAAACAAAAACTTGCTTTCTGACCCCTTTCTTCTTTCTCTGATGGATTTCAATATTAGTAATGGAGAAGATACTTTGCTATGGAAAGACCCCTGGGTTTCCAAAGGCAACATTATACAAGATGTTGTGATGATAGCAGATTGCATATTCTGAAATTTGGTAAAATAGTAATATTTGAACAAACTTGTCCATGGTCACGCGTGGTGTGTTTCTTGCTGCAGGAAAGATGACTCTCTGAAGACCTTTCTCAATAATCTCCCTACCCTTAAAGGTGGTAATGACAGACACGTTGCTGTGAGAAAGTCTGTTAAACTTTGGTAAAAAAATCATCCTCCCTACTGGTCTACTTGGTTGTGGAAGTGGCCTACACCAAGGCATTTCACTATTTTTCAGCTGAAGATGGTTTTTGGAAACACAATGCTCTTACTAATCTGGCCTTCCACATTACTTCTATCTCCTGTATGTGTCGGATTTCATTGAGAAATAGAGACGATGTCCTCTTTGAAAGCCCTTTTGTAACTGCTATTCGTGCTGATGCTCTGTCTAACAACTATCTGGCCATAAATCCCAAAGACATGGAACTACTATTTGTATGACGACCAGAAGCAGCATGTGGTTATCAATACTGTAATTTTTCATCTTTGGACTGGAAAAAAGCGAAAGATCTTTTTTCATCAACCAAGCGTGGGCCTCTTTTTATTATTACTTCAGACAGGTCAACACCATGCCCGAGGACAAAAGTCCAAGAACTGTACAGGGAAGAAGAGAACTATACAAGAAACTGTACATAGGGAAAGAATCAACGAAGCAGCTATGAGAAGCTATACAAGCTATCGAGGACAGAACCCAAGATAAGTGAAGTCCTCTTTACAACCCAGCCAGGTAGTCTCCACAGGGGTCATCAAGCTCTCAAAAACGTCTAAATTCCTGCTTCTCCACACGTAGTAAAGACAACAAACCACAGTAGAGAATTCTATCTTATTCCTGAAGGATAAGCAATCCTGCTCAGAAATTGACTCCCTTCCAATAAATCTGTCCTCCTTTGCACGTCTCCAAATATCTTCAGCGTAGGGACATTTAAAGAAAAGATGATCAATCGAGTCTTCACCCTGAAGTTAGAGAATACATCCAGAAACCAAGCACACACCTCTTCTCCCGAGTAACTCAACAGTAGGTAGTCCTTGAACACAGATCTTCCATGCAATCATCCTGTAATTTCCTGTAATGGGGGGACTCCAGACCCAGCTAGCTCAATCAACAAACTCCCTCTTCAGGCAGACAATAGACCAAGCATCCTTAATACGGATGAACTCCTTCCCACAACAGAGAATTCCATCATTCTCTGAGCAACTGAAATGATAACCACTGAGAAAGTCCTTCAGAGGTTTGAGACGCCTAGCATCAGAAATAAGCCAGTTACCATTCTGCAGAATAGTACTAATCAAGGCGGATTGACCCTTGCCAAGGAACAAGGCCAGTCTTTTATCAACCACATCTGAAAGGAACTTACCATCATTCAACCACGGATTCTTCCACAAGGAAGTTCTATCCCCCTTACTGATAAGAAACTGAACATGAGGTCAAATACCATCTCTAACACTCAGGATTTTGTTCAGTTTTGGTTCATGCTAAAAATCTAAAGAATGATACTATTTGGACTGTTGTTCCTTCATATAACCACTCTTGGAATATGAAAGATCTTTGAAGGGAAGATCACTAATGTTGATGTCCTGTGGTTAGAGATAACCAGAGCTGTAGATTCTTTTGTATAGATATATAATAGCATGCTTTTAGGGTGATTATATATATATGTATATATACATATTGTGAGAAATAAGGATGAATGATTGTATTGATTCGATTAGATGTATAAAAGAGGTACAGCCCTATCCTAGATATAGGAGCAAGGGAGAAACCCTGAAACTTGGGACTCAGGTGATCTTAACGGGCGGAGACACTAAAGGCCCATTAACTACAGAACTGACGGCTGTAGCCATGTCGGTACTACCGACAATATCTCGGTGGTACCGAGATATGCAGTTTTAAACACTCCCCCTCAAGTTGGAGCATGGTTGAAACACATGTCCAAGCTTGGAGTTACATGACTTGATAGAACGATAAAAGAAATGATAAACAAAAAATAGAAATTATAAATGTCACTCCCCATACAAAAGATTGATACCCACCCTTAAACAATACTCCCCCTGAATCATATGATGACGACACCTCTCTTCTTGATTTGTATTCTGCATGGAAATCCTCGAGCTTTGAAGAAGGTTTTTTAGAGCATCTGGAATTAAGAACATCTGAAATGGAACCTGAATATTGCAGCAGTAATTCGCCACTTTGAAGTCATACTTGTCAAGGCGGCTAGGCGGTTGATCCCAACCAATGGGCGCCTAGGCTCCTAGGCTTTTCTGGGCCTTTTTATTTTTTATATTTTTTTAGTTACATATTTGTATATTTATATGTATGGTACTCACTGTATTAAAAAACGGCTCAGGCGGCCGCTTAAGCGGCCACTTAATCGGCCAACACCCTCAGCCGCTTAATTTAGCCTATAATCGCTCGATTAATCTTTTTAAAGAAAACCGCCCACTTTTTGTCCGCTTCATCCGCTTTTTCCCGCTTTTTGTCCGTTTTTTTCCCGCTTTTAAAAAAAATCTACTGGAAGCATGTAACATAAATTAATTACATGGTCCAAGTAGTGTTGACTGTAATTTATGAAACTTGTATGCATTTAAGTGTTCTATGATATACTTAGTCCTAATTTAGAATGCATACTTTGTGTGTAAGCCCTAATAATAGGGTACTTCTGTAATGTGTCTAAGTAAATATCATATTAGTCTGTTATACTTCTGAAGCATGATTTATTTTACTGATTTCCTTGCTGCTTTCAGTGATCACTGATTGGTACTACTGGTTAGCATTACTTTTTTGGTGCAATACTGATTAATTGTTTCCTAGTAAAGTATTAAATCAATAATTGATAGTTTGTTATTTACAATATTACTGATCTGCTTGCTGATTATAGTGATTAGAAATATTTAGTAGTAGAAAAGCATTGATTAATACTTAGTTAATTATTGATTTGCTGATTAGATATGTATAAAAGTTCCTTAGAAATATAATTTTTATATACACGTGTAATTTTGTGTAAAATATATAAGCATTTAGGCACCCGCTTTTTCAAAAATCGCCCGCTTAATCGCCCGCCTACCGCTTAATCGGTTACAAGGTGCCGTCCGCACACCTCCCACTTTTCGCTTTTTAATACATTGATGGCACTACATGTTATCTTGTAGCTATATGTTCATTAAATCATGTTATATGCCCGATTTGCATTGATAACTGTTTAGAGGATCAAGAGAAGGAGAATTAAGAGGACAAAAAAAGTAGTGGGGGGAGGTAATTAGGAATTGTAGGTGAAAGAAAACAAGAAAAAAGAAAAAGAAAATTGCAAATGACTTGCAAGAAGTCAAAAAAGGAAAAAACACAACAGCAGGACAGGAGATATGGAGGAAGAAGTTAGAAAAATAAAATTACAAACAACAGTGCAGGAGGTGTGCAAGGAGATCAGGAAATTTTAATGCATACATGCAAACAGAAGTAGCTGTTGCAGATGTAAGAGCAAGAAAAAGTAAGAGAAAGAGGAATATATGCAAATCGAACTTCTAAATGAGACCCAAGTTTATCCGAATCTATCCTATATTGACCTAAATGAAACCCAAGTTTGGCCAAATCTTCAGTAATTTCCCCAAATTAAATGTAATTCCCACAGACCAGACTAATCATCCCAAATTTGACTTGATTTGCATACCATGACCTAATAAGACCTTACTTCCCCTACTTTATCCTATACAAACTTAAATGAGACCCAATTTGGCTAAATCAGACCTAGTTTCCCCAAATCAGAAGTATATCCCCCAAAGCAGACCCATTTCCCCCAAATGAGAACTAATTTGCCAAAATTTGACCTGATTTTGCCTAAATCAGGCCTATTTCAAATATAAAATGACTCAAGGTGATCTAATTTGACAAAATCCAGATTCAATTCATGCTTATTTAGCCTTTAAATTGCTTAATTTGGGCCTAAAAGGCCTTAGATGCCCACTTAATGGACTTAATAGGTTGGGCGCATAGTTTGAGGCACCTTACCTAGCGCCTAGGGTGCCTAGGCAGGCGCCTTGAAAACTAAGTTTGAAGTAGACGATCAACAAAACAATGACTACCTCAACTTCACTGGAATGCGTACTTAATGCGACACGAACGTGGATACAAAGTGTCGATGCAACAGTAGCAGAATCTTGAAATTGTCTGGGAAGACGTGCATAACGTGGCACGAACACGAACAGACGATATGCTGGTGATACGATGCAAGTACCATAACTTTGTCGCATGAACGTTGGGGGCTTGACCAGAAAAGGAGATATCATCCATCAAGGAAAGTCCCAAGAAGATTTGAGGAAGGCGATGCTAATACAACAATTGCAACTCGAAGAAGACATGATGAAGCAACTCGGTGAAGATACAATTGGATGAACTATCAACCTTGCAGATGTAGACTAGGCAGGCTTGAAATAGCTGAGCTTCTGATATCTGAAGAAACACCCATTTGTCTCTTAAGAATGCAACAACAGTGATAATGATGTCTGAAAGTGGAGAACATGTGTGTTGAACAATGCAAAGCTCCATGAAGATAATAGCCCATGAAGATAATATCCTGGAATATGAATATCATCTCTTTTCATACTCTCTCATACATATTCTCTCACACTCCCTCTCTTCTCATACTCTTCCTCTCCTCTCTATCCCCCCGCACACCAAATACGACGATAGTGAGTATATGGTGTGAAGAAAAGGATATATGAACCCCCCCCCCCCACGTGGATAGGGGATACACACATGATGAGTGGGTGGGAAAGGAATTGGTGGAATTGAGAGGAATATGTGAAATTGAGATGTATATGTGGAAAAGGGAAACCGCTAATCGGAGAGAGACATGCTAAATGGGTCAATGTAAGATCCGAGTAGGAAAATTAAATGGATCTAGTTCTGACCCGAAAAGGGGATTTGTTTGGGACTCAAGTAATCTAAACGGGCCGAGACACTAAAAACCCATTAACTACAAAACTGTCAGTTGTAGCCATGTCGGTACTACTGAAAATATACCGAGATATGCAGTCTTCAACACATATATATAGTTAAACATAAATATATATACATACATATACATACATCTCTCTCTCTATGTATATATATGTGTGTGTGCGTTTATACATATATGTGCGTGTATATATATACATATATATATCTTAGAAAATAGTTTTCTTTTTTATGTATCTCTTTACTATTTCCGTTTCCTATTGGGTCTGTTATGTAAATGTTCTCACCTTATATAATAAAGGAGAACCCACTCTAGTCGGGTATCGCTTTGACCCAAATACTTTCACATAGTATCAGAGCACATCCAACTGTTGTAACCCTAGTCGTCGTCCTTCTAGTCGCCACCCTCTCTCTCCCTTCTCCCTCTCCGGTTGCCCCGCCCGTCACATCTGCTATTGGACACCACCGCAGCAACCGCCGGTGTCGGTTCTCACCGGTCGGGTCTCCTCCGTCTTCATCAGAGTATGGTGGCCGCTTGAAGGAGAGGAGGAGAAGACCCTTGTTCTATCCCGTAGAGAGGAGTTACTTCATTCTCATCTTCTTTCCTCTCCATGTAGTCCCCATACGTGGATGAGTGCCAAAATCAATAGGGGTTGTTGATGCGTCAGATTCACATCTTCAATTGACAAGTAACGATGCTAATTTTTGTCATCCCCCTCCCCTGACGTGTCTTCCCCAGGTGATCTTCTCTCTGGTGCATTTTCCCGAAGTCTTCTTTGCTCTTTGACAAAGGCAATTCCTATTAAGATCTATGTCAACTGCCGCCAAAGACGACGCGTTCTCCAGGCAACACGGTGTGTTGTTGTCTAGGGTTTGCTCTGACGACGCAGATCACAAGCTACATGGCTTGTCTCATTCGTGACACGACGTGTTATAACTGTTGGAGTTTACGCCTCCGACGGAGTACACGGTGTGTCTCATTCGTGACGTGTTGACAATCATAGAATTTTTCTGACAATCTGCGACATGACGCGTCTAATATCCACACGATGTGTGCAAGTTAGAAGTTCTGTCTTCCATCGTCATCAACTAACACGGTGTGTCTTGAATCAACACGACACGTCGAAAATAGTCAGAAAAGTCTGACTTCTGTCTCTGCCAACTGACACAATGTGCCCAATGTTTAATAGTTCGTGTTGTTTGCATGCACGACGTGTTACATCTTTGACACATCATGTTACTTGTTCTGTATGTTGTTATTATCTTGATCTAATCTCTAGATGGGAGATGAAAAGCAACTGCTTCCACTGCGATCATCTACAACGATCAATCTCAGATAACTTTTGTGAAGTTTAACTCACAAAATTTTCTCCTCTAGATGATTGCTATTTACACTGTTCTTGAATCTCGAGAGAAGGTGGATCTTATTGAATTAGAACCTCCTGACGAGATTAGCAAAGACTACCCTACTTGGCGGAAAAAAATGGGCTGGTGAAGTCCTGGTTATGGAATAACATGGAGCCCCAGATTGCCTCCAGATTTATGTTCTATTCTACATCTAAACTAATCTAGGAGGCTGCAAAACACTTTTCTCACAAGAAGAATGATCTCCGTCTTTATACTGTTTATGACCGACTCTTTGCAAAAAGACAAAAAAGTCACTCTAGAGGATTATTTTGGTAATATACAATCCTTTTCTCGAGAATTTAGTTTCTACCTTCCGCTGAATACTGATGATCCGATGAAAGATCGAGATGATCTAGTAACAACAAGGTTTCTTTTCGGCTTGAATCCTATCTATGCTTCAGCCACGAGTGTTATTCTTGCCACAAACAAACTACCAACCCTTAAAGAATAAGAAACCTTTGTGAGAATTCAGTAGCCTTCATTTGAGTATATTTTTGCTACTCTAGGAGAACAACACTATGAGAATCATGCCTCTCTTGCTGCTGCTAAAGGAACTGGACGAGGTGTTGGTCAGGGACGAGGCAATCGCCTTAGAGACAAATTTACTCTTTATGGGAAACTTGGACATACAGAAGAAAAATGATATTCTAAGCATGGTCGACCCCTTATTGGTGTTGCACATTATACGGCTACTTTGTTGGGAGCATCCACATCTAATGTTCGAAACAGGTGCAATCAATTGTCACTATTTCCAAGGAGGACTATGACCGTCTTCTTCAGGCTACCCAACAAGCTTCCCTTGGCTCTGTTAATCAAGTTTTAGATACAGGTTACCAGGGGACATCTCTTGTTGCCTCTCATCCATCTACATGGGTGGTGGATTTCGAGGCCTCCCAACATATGACGGGTATACGATCTAAGCTTCTCTCTTCTGACTCTATATTTCACATTCTTCTGTGAAACTTGTTGATGGTTCTATCAGGCAAGTTTAGGCGTGTGACATTGTATAAGCATTGTCTGATTTGACTTTACAATTTTTACATTATGTACCGGACTTTCTGTTTAACTTAATGTTTGTTGCTAAGTTGGTTGATTCTTTAAAATGCTTAGTAATATTTGGAGACTCTTTCTTTGTGTTATAGTATCACAGGAGTTGGAAGACGATTGGTGGGAGATCTAGGAAATGTGATCTCTACTTCTTTGAAGGTAGTCGCCCAGCTCGCCGAATTCCATCTACCACATCTACCGTTATCAGCTGCATCCGTCCTTATAGAGTCTTCAAAAGCTTGTTCTAGGTTTAGCATCAACAATGTCGTTAGAATGCCAATTATGTCAACTAGGCAAGCTTCATCACATTTCTTTTTTTGAGTCGCACTGTGAAACAATCTAAGCGTTGTTTTGACCTTATTTATACTGAAGTTTTTTCTGTCATTAGAACTTTTCATGAGTTAATAAAAATTCAGTTTGATGCTCATATAAAGATTCTTTGTACTGATAATGTCCTAGAATACATTCAAAAGGTTGTTTCTACTTTTTGTAATTTTGTTGGAGTGATTCACCAGACGACTTGTCCTCATACACCTCAACAGAATAGGGTTGTTGAACACAAAAATCACCATTTACTTGATTTAGCACGTATGCTACTTTTTCATATGTCTGTTTTACATAAATGTCGGTCTAATGGTCGTCTCAGTACATGTTTTTTTATTAATCGCCAACCATCTTATGTCATACGTGGGGGTACCCCTTTATCCGTGTTACGACCTGACGAGCAACCTTTTCTTGTTCCTCTTCGTGTGTTTGGTTGCACTGCATTTGTTCATGTGTTTGATCTATGTGCTGACAAGATGTCTCCTCGCATAGTTTGCACCTTCTTTTTGGGCTACTCTCCCACACAAAAGGGATACAAATGTTATTGCCCTCGCTTTTGTCATTTTTTGTGTCGGTTGACTTTACTTTTCATGAGTCTACTCCATTCTTTAGTGACTCTATTCAGAGTAAGGGGGAGCATAGTTCTGAGAGTGACCACATTTTGGGCGTGAGAGAGAGCCACCACTTCCTGTGCCACGTGATGAGATTGTTCTAGATACCACTCCCACTTCATCACCACCACCACCACTGCCTCCATTGATTCAACCCTTTCCACTCGTTTACTCTAGGCGAGCAGGGCGTCACCAAGAGGATGTAGCGTCACCAGTTCAGCAGATTGCCTCCTCATCGTTCGACACTCCTGAGGTAATTGTTCCTAGTGAGAGTTCTCTTGATGCTTCAATTTCAGATTTTTAAATCTTTCAGTTGCAGCTTGTAAAGGTGTTCGGTCTTGCACTATACGTCATCCATTTGCAAATGTTTGTTGCTTGTCTCATATGTCACTAACAACCCGCATGTTTGTTCTTCAACTTGATTCTATAGATGTTCCTCATTCCTATAGATGGTTGGATCCAGGATGCGGACAACGAGATGGCAACTCTTCATGAGAACTCTACTTGGGACTTAGTGGATCTTCCTCCTTACAAGTTTGTTTTAGGCTGCTACTAGGTGTATACTGTGAAATAGAAATCAAATGGGTCTATTGATCGCTTGAAGGCTTGTTTGGTGGCAAAGGGGTACACTCAGACACATGGCGTAGACTTCTTTGAGACTTTCTCTCTATTTGCTCGGTTCAATTCTTTGTGAATCCTTATCTCTGTTGCTACTCATTTTGACTGGCCTCTTCTTTAGCTGGACGTCACAAATGCTTTTCTTCATGGTGATCTACTTGAGGAGGTATACATGGAGCAACCTCCTGGGTGTGTTGCTTAGGGGGAGTGTCAGAAGGTCTGCAAGTTAAAGAAATCCTTGTATGATCTGAAACAGTCACCACAGGCATGGTTTGATAAATTCAGTGTTGCACTTATATAGTTTGGGTACATCCGGTCTTCTACTGATCATTCCTTATTTGTCTATAAGTCTTCAAGTGCTCTATTATTCTAGCTGTTTATGTAGATGATATTGTCATCACTAGGGATGGCTCTACTGGCATTTAACAGCTCAAGAAATAGCTGCAAACACAATTTCAAACCAAAGATCTGGGTAATCTCCGCTATTTCCTTGGAATAGAAGTTCTACGTCCCAAGAAGCGCACAAACCTCTCTCAGCGGAAATATGTTCTCGACCTCTTTGTAGAGACAGGCATGGCACAATGCAAACTCATCTTCACGCCTACATGAAGGGTGTACTGCTATAGTGCATCTTAATTCTTAACAGGGTTTCCCGGAAGTGTTTGGGTGCACAGTGTGTGTACCCCATATATTTATAAAAAGAACAATTACATATAGGTTCTCATAGAATAGGAAATTAACAAGAGAATATAAAGCCCTAAATAAGACACTATTTAACACTCCCCCTCAAGTTGGAGCATAGATATCAATCATGCCCAACTTGTCCACAAGCGAGCTGAAATGTTTCTTGGCCATCAACTTTGTGAAGATATCAGTAACTTGATCCTCTAAGCAAGTAAAAAGAGTGCAGATACAACCAGTTAGGATAGCTTCTCTGATGAAGTGGTAGTCGACTTCAATGTGCTTGGTCCGCTCACGATTAACAAGATTATTGGTAATAAACATAGCTGCTTTATTTTCATAATGCATGGGAATAGGAACAGAAGACCCTACACCAAAGTCTTTTAGAAGAGACTGTACCCACCAGAGTTCACAAGTTGTGTGAGCCATGACCCCATATTCGGCCTTAGCACTAGATCTAGCAACAACATTCTGCTTGCTCCTCTAGGTGAAAAGATTTCTACCAACAAATGTGCAGTAACCCGAAGTAGATTTTCTGTCTATATTACTTCCAACATAATCAAAGAGTAGCCTTCAAGAGAGCAATGACCATGTTTTCTAAAGAAAAGGCCTTTACTAGTGGATTTCTTCAGATACCTCAGGATATGACACAGTGCTTCCCAGTGAGTCGTGACGCTGTCTAGGCTTGTCAAGATACTTGCTAATAAGACCAACAACAGTAGAAATATCAGCTCTAGTAATAGTCAAATAGATTAGTTTGCCAACCGGTCTCCTATATCTTTTACTGTCAGGATACATGGGAGATTCATCATCATCCCAATTTACATTAGGATCTAGGTGCGTATCAGTGGTCCGAGCTCCAAGCATCCCAGTCTCCTGTAGAAGATCTAGAACATGCTTCCTTTGAGATAAAACAAGAGCATTAGCAGTCCTGGAAACTTCAATTCCTGAAAAGTATCTCAGCTTTCCCAAATCTTTAGTGACAAAGTGCTTGCATAAGTAGGCTTTAGTAGCATGAATTTCAGAAAGATCCTTGCCAGATAAAATAATATCATCAATATACACAATCAGAACAACAATACTAGAGGAAGTCTTCTTAATAAAGACAGAGTGACCAACATGAGATCTCAGGAAGGCATAAGTAGCTAAAATCTTGCTCAGTTTGTCAAACCAGGCATATGGACTCTGCTTGAGTCCATAAATAGACTTTTTGAGGCGTCAGACCTTGTGTGACTCCCCTGAGCAAGAAACCCAGGTGGTTTCTCCATATAGACTTCCTCTTGGAGATCACCATAAAGAAAGACATTCTTGACATCTAGCTGTATAAGAGGCCAATCCAGATTGATTGCAACAGAGAGAACTCGTACAGAATTGAGCCTGGCAACAGGGGAAAAAGTTTCAAAGTAATCAATACCATAGGTTTGAGTGTACCCTTTGGCCACTAGGCGGGCCTTCAGTCTTTCAACAATCCCATCAGGATGATACTTCACAGTATACACCCAACGACATCCAACAGGCTTGCAATCAGATGGAGGATCCACCAAATCTCAAGTACTTCTTTCAGTAAGAGCAGTCATCTCCTCAGTCATGGCATGTGTCCAGGCAGTACTTTGTAAAACATCATGAACATTTTTGGGAACGAAAACAGCAGAAAGGGAAATAACAAAGTTACTAACATGGACACTAAGATGTGTAGTAGAAACATAGTCAACAATACTATGAGAGGTACATGAGCGAGTGACTTTTCTGAGAGAAATAGGTAAATCCATATCAGAAGTTACCTTGGTAGGTTCAAGACCTTATGGAGGGGAAGATTGGTTGTCTGTTGGGGGGGGGGTCTTGGGCAGGAGTAGATTGTGGTGGCCGATTCCTGCATTGGTAAACAATAATAGGAGGAGACGTAGTCTCATCCGGCTACAAAGCAGAATGAGAATCACTGATAACAGGCAGAGGTGCTGAAATAATCTCTGAGCTCAAAGTGTTCCCTTTAGTAGAGTAGTAAGGAGTGTCCTCAAAGAAAACCACATCACTGCTCGTGAACCACTTCTTAGTTATAGGACTATAACAACGATATCCTTTTTGAGTACGTGAGTATCCCAAAAAGATACATTTTCCAGCTCTAGGAGACAACTTGTCCTGAGTCTGTCCAAGCAAATGAACAAAACAAGTCGACCCAAAATAGAAAAAAGAGGAATGTGGGGTTGTAGGACTTAGACAAGAATTTTGTTTCCAATAACAGACGAGGGCATGTGGTTAATCAGAAAACAGGCAGTGAGAACAACTTCCGGCCAAAAATGTTTGGGAACATTATACTGCAGCATGATAGTTCTAGTAACTTCAAATAAATGTCTATTTTTCCTTTCAGCAACTCTGTTTTGTTGACGTGTGTAGGCGTAGGATGTCTGATTAATGGTACCAACAGAACGACAAAATAATTCAACATCTTTTTGAACAAATTCCAAGGCATTATCAGTGCGCAAAATTTTAATGGGCATAGAAAATTGGGTTTTAATTTCAGGAAAAAAAACTTAATAGTAGGTAAGACTTGTGGCCTGTCTTTCATAAAAAACAACCACGTAGCACGGGAGAAATCATCAATGAATTATTTAAAATATTTATTGCCCGACAAACTTGGCACATTACAAGGACCCCGTACATCAACATGAACTAAATCAAAAAAAATTTACTATCAATCTGAGATTCTTTAGGAAAGACTGTTCTGGACTGTTTGCCTAACTGACATGATTCACACTGGAAACTGTGTGTTCCTACACCAGAAATAACATGTTTTATTTTATCAGTAGATGGATGTCGAAGTCTATACTGCCACTGTAAAGTAGAAACAGAAGAAGATAATGCTAAAGCTAGAGTTGTAGTGCCGATCCTTTTCAAATCATCCAGATAGTAGAGTCCATCATGTCCTTCATGCCCCCCACCAATTTTCATCCTCGTGCGAAGGTCTGGAAAAACACAAGTACCCGATACAAAAGTCAGATTGCAGTTCAGGCTACGTGCAATTATACTGACAGATAACAAATTTAGCGGAAAATTGGACACATATAGAGCAGATTTCAGAAGAAATTGTGCATAAATATCATCGATCGCAGACACAACAGATTTGGATCCGTCAGCAAGCATAACAGCAAATTTAGGACAAGGTTTAGATAATTTATAAAAAAAGAGAACGATTTCCAGAAATGTGTGGAGAGGCTCCAGAATCAATCACCCATTTTGTATTTACCGATTTAGAAGAGGAGGCACTCCGAAAGGCAGAATTACAACCAGTGTAGTTGTAGCATGGGCTCCAGACTCGGCAGCATTGGAAGAGAAAGCGCCAATTTTCTCTAGCAGGAGTCATTCCACTTTCGAGCGAATGCTCAACAGTGGAGGGGCTCGAAGTATCAACATCATGATTCTGAGAAGCACCCTCAGGCGCAACATTGGCCAACGCAGGTGTGCCATGGTTCTTCCAGCACCTGTCCTCAGTGTGGTTGGAGTGACCACAACAGTTACAGTACCGCTGAGCCGTGGTACTGCCAGAAACATCAACAGATGAACCATGACCAAGAGAGCCATTACCAAGGGACCCATGTCCTCTACCAGAATTAGGAGGACGGTTGTCCTGAAACCGACCTCGACCCTGTCCACGGCCTCGGCTAATCTTCATCATTGAATACATGCCAAGACGGGTTCCTGCCAAGACAAATCTCTTGAGTTTCTAACCCTGTCACTTTGTTACCAAGTTGAAGATTATTATATAGGAGATGCCATGTATTATTATGAACGACATGTTTATTTATATATAAGGACGAGGAGCAGTTAATAACCAATTTACAATTATGGGACTAAACACGTGTACAACTTTATGTGATATATGTTTCGATCCACTCATATAAAACTTACGTATGCTTTTGAATTGGTTGCTACTACTATTCGACTGTTCCAATGCACTCCACTATTGCTACTTCAAATTCTTGCCAGTTGCCCACTTAGGTAATTGTGAAAAACAATGAGATTTGGAGAGCTTAGGGTTGCACAATGTGTACACCCTCATATATATAATACTGAAAGAATTACATAGAGGTCCATATATATAAGAGCAATAACAAAACCAATAGCAGGCTATGTAAAACAGGAAATATATAATGTAACACTCCCCCTCAAGTTGGAGCATAGATGTCAATCATGCCCAACTTGTCCATCAGTGTGCAGAACTGTTTCTTCGCCAACAGCTTGGTGAAGATATCAACAACTTGATCTTCTGATCTCGTGAATGGAGTGCATATCTTGCCAGCAAGAATAGATTCTCTGATGAAGTGGCAGTCAACTTCAATGTGTTTGGTGCGCTCATGATAGACAAGATTATTTGCAATGAAGATGGCAGCTCTGTTATCACAGTGCATAGGAATGGCCGAAGAAAACTCAATCCCAAACTCTTTCAGGAGAGAACGTACCCACAGTAACTCACAGGCAGTATGGGACATGGCCCTGTACTCAGCTTTAACACTAGATCTGGCAACGACATTCTATTTCTTGCTCCTCCAAGTAACAAGATTGCCTCCTACAAAACTACAGTAACCGGAGGTAGATTTTCTATCAACTTTGCTGCCTGCATAATCAGAATCAGAATACCCTTCAAGAACACAGTGCCCATTCTTTTTATAATGAAGTCCTTTGCCAGGCGACTTTTTTAAGTATCTCAGGACTTGACATACAACATCCCAATGACACTGTTTGAGTTTGTCAAGGTACCTGCTAAGAAGACCCATTGCGGTAGCAATATCAGGACGAGTAATAGTTAAATAAATCAATTTATCAATCAACCTCCTGAATTTTTTATGATCAGCAAACACAGAAGAGGAATCATCATCCCAATTCACATTGGGATCAAGAGGAGTATCCGCAGGTCTTGCTCCAAGCATACCAGTCTCCTGCAGAATATCAAGAACATACTTTCTCTGAGAAAGCACCAGGGCATTAGAGGTTCTAGAGACCTCTATGCCAAGAAAATACCGAAGTCTGCCCAAATCTTTTGTAGCAAAGTGCTTGCCCATATGATCTTTGGTAGCCTGAATACCAAGAGAGTCGCTGCCAGAAATAATAATGTCATCAACATATACAATCAGAACAGTAATACCTGCTGAAGTCTTTTTTGTGAACACAGAGTGGTCAACCTGTGACCTCAGAAAACCAAAATCAATCATGATCTTGCTCAACTTATCAAACCAGGCACGAGGACTCTGCTTGAGCCCATAGATAGACTTCTTAAGCCTGCATACTTTGTGAGACTCCCCCTGAGCAACAAACCCAGGAGGTTGCTCCATATACACTTCTTCCTGCAAGTCATCATACAGAAAAGCATTTTTCACATCAAGCTGCAGAAGAGGCCAGTTCAGATTCACAGCAACAGATAGGAGAATCCTGACAGAGTTAAGGCGAGCAACAGGAGAAAAAGTCTCAAAGTAATCAATGCCATATGTCTGAGTATAGCCCTTTGCAACCAACCGTGCTTTCAACCTCTCAACCGTACCATCAGGTTGATATTTTACGGCATATACCCACCTGCAGCCCACAGGCTTACATTGAGGTGGATCCACCAGCTCCCAAGTGTCTCTGTCAGTAAGAGCAATCATTTCTTTTTTCATAGCAGATGTCCAAGCAGTACTTTTCAATGCATCCTGAACATTCTTAGGTACAACCACAACAGATAAAGTATATACAAAATTGCTAGAATGAGTATTCAAATGAGCAGTAGATACAAACTGAGCAATGCTATGAGAAGTGCAGGAACGAGTACCCTTTCTGAGTGCAATAGGTATGTCCAGGTCAGAGTGTACCTCAAGTGCAGCAGAACCTTCTGGAGGAGAAGATTGGTTGCCTTGGGGGGGTACTTGCGTAGAAGATGCTCTATTCCTGCGCTGATAAACAATAAGAGGAGGATCTTGAGTTTCAGTAGTCACAATGTCAGTACTGTCAGGCACACAGTCAGAAATAACAGGCAAAGGAGAGGCAAGAATGTCTGTCTGCAAACTATCTCCTACTGAAGAATAATACGGTGTATCTTCAAAAAATATAACATCACTACTAGTAAACCATTTCCTTGTACTGGGATTATAACACTTGTAACCCTTCTGAGTTCTAGAATAGCCCAGAAAAATGCATTTAGCAGCTCAAGGAGACAATTTATCAGAAGCAGGTCCAAGTAATCTGACAAAGCAGGTACACCTAAAAATTCTAGGAGGCACAACAAACAAAGAAGTCTCAGGTTGCCCTGAATATGAATCTTATTTCCAATAACAGACGATGGCATCCTATTAATCAGAAAAAACGCAGTCAAAATAGCCTCAGGCCAATAGGAGCGGGGCACATGAGAATGCATCATGATAGTCCTGGTAACTTCTAATAAGTGTCTATTTTTCCGCTCAGCGACACCATTTTGTTGTGGGGTATAGGCACATGAAGTCTGGTGGAGCGTACCAACAGATTTACAGAAAACCGCCACTTCTTGCTTAACAAACTCTAAAGCATTATTGGTGCGGAAAACTTTAACAGGAAAACCAAACTGCGTTTTTATTTCAACAAAAAAGTATTTGATAGTAGACAGCACTTCGGGCCTACTTTTTAATAGAAACAACCAAGTAGTCCTAGAAAAGTCATCAATAAATCGAATGAAATATTTGTAACCAGACAAACTCGGTACATGGCATGGACCCCATACATCAGAGTGAACTAAATAAAAAATGTTTTTACAGCTCACAGTACTACGTCTAGGATACACAGTACGAGTCTGTTTTCCCAGCTGATAAGATTCACACTGAAAATTACAACTGCCAATATCAGAAACTAAATGACGCAACTTCTCTGACGATGGATGTCCCAGCCTGTAGTGCCACTGCAGTGCAGAAACAGAAGCCGATAAAGCAGATACCATAGCAGCTTTCTCTGATCGCGGTAACTGGTCCAAGTAGTAGAGTCCATCAACACCTTCATACCCCCCACCAATCTTCATCCTCGTGCGAAGGTCCTGAAAAACACATGAACCAGGAACAAAAGTCAGGCTACAGTTCAAACTTCGTAAAATTTTGCTGACTGATAATAAGTTCAGAGGAAATCTAGGCACATATAAGGCAGACTTGAGCCAAAACAGAGAAACAATATCACCGACTCCAAAGACCGAAGACTTTGAGCCATCAGCTAGCATAACAGAAGAGTTACAGGCAGGTTTAGATAGAGTTTTAAACAAAGATCTATTGCCAGATATATGTGCAGAGGCACCACAATCTATCACCCATTTGGTATTACCAGAAGTAGAAGGTGAGGAGGAACTCAGGAATGCAGTATCATAACCAGAGTATGTAGCATGTGCTCCACTAGTAGAAGCAGCAGTCGAAGAGCCAGCACGCTCAAGAAGGAGGCGTTCCACCTCAGCACGAATGTAGTCTGCGGTCGCTCCCACAGTCGCTGGCTCAGGCGTCAGAGTAACAGCCTCAGAAGCAGTAGATGATGAATCTGCAACAGCATTGGCCCAAGCCGGTTTACCGTACTTTTCCCAGCACTTTTCTTCAATATGGTTAGACCGGCCACAGAAAGTACACACACGCTGTCCTTGCTGAGGACGCGCAACAGCAGGAGGTGAGGCAGCAGGAGGGGCTCCTCGTCTAGCACCAGGTCTACGTCCCCGTCCTGCACCCAGGGGAGGACGGCCATCAGTGGAACGACCACGGCCACGACCACGGCCACGCTCGGCCCAAGCAGCCAGGGCAGTAGAATCTCCAGTCCCAGGAGACGGTGTCGATGAAGAAAGGCGTTGGAGACGCTGGTAGGCACTCTGCAAAGTAGGGAGCGGATCACTCGCCAAGATCTGATCCACAACGCCAGCATAGGATTCTGGCAAGCCACTCAGAAACTGTATCAGCTGTAGTTCCGCCCGTTGTTTCTGCATAGTCGCCAGATCAGTAAACAGCAGGTGGTAAGTCTCCAACTCACCCCACAGGCCGGTGAAGGTGGAGAAGTAGTCGGAGATGTTAGATCCCGTGAATTGGAGTCGCCCCAGTTGCTTGGTTATGTCGAAGACCTTCTTGGGATTCTGACTGTGAGAGTAGGTACTGGCGAGCTGATCCCACATCTGCTTCGCCGTAGGTAGCCTAAGTAAAGTAACACTGATCTTCTCAACGACACTGTTGAGAATCCATGTCATCACAGTCGAGTCTTCACGAACCCAATCATCAAAAGTTTTGACGTCTTTTTCATCCGCGTTCGCTGCAGGCTGAGGCGGACCAGTGCGAATCAGATGAGAGTACTTCCCTTGTGATTTAGCATATATCACAAAGGAGCACACCCAAAGCTGGTAATTGCGCCCGTCAAGTTTAACAGTGGTAACTTGACGGCGTGAGTCTCTCCAGAAGTCATCTCCAGAAGACGCCATGAGAACAGGCAGGAAGGCAGGCACAGGCAAGTAGGCACAGGCAGGAGTAGTCAGCAGTCAGAGGCAGAAGTCCAACACATGGACTAGTAGTAGAAGGTAGAAGATCCACGCATGGATCTTAAAAAAAACCCACGTAGGGGCAGCAGATGAAGAGAAAAAACCTACGCCAACATGGAGGATCAATCACCCCACCATGAGGCGCAGGCAGACAGGGAGGATGAAGCCCGTTACGCCGTCAACGTGTCAGAACTGGAAAGTTACTGAGGCTGTCCGGAGATTTCGGAAAGAGAAACGGAGCTAGACAGAGGGTCCAGTGGTGGATTAAGCCACAAGGATGGAGTTTATTAGGGGATTAGAGGTGGATGGAGGGTTGCGGAGGGGTGGACGGCGATCGGTAGCGGCGGCGACGGCGACGGCGGTACTGTAGTAGTAATGTAGCGGCGAAAAAAAAAGGAGATTTTAGAGTGTGGTGGCGGCTAGGGTTGGTGGAGATAGGGATTAGGTTTAAGGTGGATCGTCCCGCTCTGATACCATGTGAAAACAATGAGATTTGGAGAGCTTAGGGTTGCACAATGTGTGCACCCTCATATATATAATACTGAAAGAATTACAGAGAGGTCCATATATAAAAGAGAAATAACAAAACAAATAGCTGGCTATGTAAAACAGGAAATATATAATGTAGCAGTAATGAATAAACCCCTTGAAGGGGAGAGTTGTTTTGTGTGGTTCATCATTCATGCTATGAATATGAATGATTAGTCGTGTCTGCTTAATTTTCCAAGTTGAACATTAATTCTTGCATGCTCCAACTTGACGTTGGTGTTGTTAGATAATAATATATATGAAGTTAGAACTTATGCAAAACTAGTTTTCTTTGTTTTTTTTTCTAGTCACATTTGAATCTATAGAGACGAGCAATATGGGAGTAAACCACAGAGAATAAGCAAACAGAGAGGAGCAATATGGGACTAAATCACACAATTAAAAACATAAGTGGGGCACATGCTAGGCACATGACACTCAGTGAAACATTGACATATCTCTATACTCACTCTCAAGCTGGAGTATAGATGTCGAACATGCCCAGCTTGTCTACTAGAGTCTGGAAGCGAGCCTTTGGAAGAATTTTGGTGAAGATGTTCGCTACTTGTTGCTCAGTGCTGAGATATTGAGTACAAATAAGACCAGAAAGAACAGTCTCGCGGACAAAGTGGCAATCGACCTCGATATGTTTTGTTCTTTCATGAAATGTTGGGTTGCTCGCAATAAATATAGAAGCCTTGTTACAAAACATTGGTATAGGACTGGAGTAGGATATCACAAACTCCTTGAGAAGACTTTGGACCCACATAAGTTCACATGCAGTGTGGGCCATGGCTCGATATTCTACCTCTGCACTGGACCTGCCTACTACAGTATGCTTTTTGCTTCGCCAAGTAACTAGATTGCCACCCACAAATGTGCAATAGCCAAATGTAGATTTACGATCAGATCAACTTCTTGCATAGTCAGAATCTAAAAAACCTGAGAGATTGCAATGGTTGTGCTTCTTATATAATAAACCTTTGCCTGGAGAGCTTTTGAGATAGCGTAGAATGTGACACACAACGTCCCAATGACACTGTCGTGGTTTGTCGAGATACCTGCTTATGAATCCTACAGTAGTAGTAAGGTCAGCTCTCGTGATAGTGAGATAAATAAGCTTGCCAACAATTCTTATGAATTGGTGGTGATCAGCATAAGGGGGAGAGTTTTCATCGTCTTAATCCATATTTGGGTCAAGAGGGGTGTTGGCTGGTTTACAGCCAAGCATACCAGTTTCCTGCAAAAGATCAAGGACGTATTTCCGTTGGGAAAGGCACAATCCTGCAGACGATTTGGATACCTCAATGCCTAAAAAGTATCCCAAAAAAGTATCCCAGCTTTCCGAGATCTTTGGTGACAAGGTGTTTTTCCAAGTAAGTTTTAGTAGCCTGAATGCCCAAGGTATCACTGCCAGATAAGATAATATCATCAACATAGACAATAAGAATGACTAGCCTTGTCACAGTTTTGCGGATAAACACAAAATGATCTGAATGGGAACGACGAAAGCCAAAAGTTACTAAAATCTGACTAAGCTTGTCGAACCAAGCCTGAGGGCTTTGTTTTAGGCCGTAGATGGCCTTTCTCAATTTACAAACTTGGGAGGAGGACTCCCCCTGAGCAATAAACCTCGATGGTTGCTCCATGTAAACTTCTTCCTATAAGTCTCCATATAAAAACACATTTTTGACATCTAACTGAAATAGGGGCCATTCTTTGTTGACAACAACAGAAATGAGAATTCTAACTGAATTTATTCGTGCTACAGGAGAAAAAGTTTCAAAGTAGTCCACACCATAGGTTTGTGTGTAACCCTTTGCCATAAGACGAGCTTTCAGTTGCTCAATTGTACCGTCTGTTTGATATTTAATGGTGAAGATATTTAATGGTGAAGACCCAGCAACATCCACCAGTGGGGCAGGAAGGAGGACGATCCACAAGCTCCCACATCTTGTGATCAGAGAGTGCCTACATTTCATGTTCCATCGCCTGTTTCCATGCAGGAATAAGAAGAGTTTCTGCAGCAGTCTTGGGAATAGAGACAAAAGAGATAGTAGAAGTGAAGCACGCAAAACTGTCATTTAGATTAGAAGATGAGCATAAATGACCAATAGGATGTTTTGTGCAAGAACGAACACCTTTGCGCTGACTGATTGGTAGGTGTAAGTCAGAAGTTACTTTAGTGGTTGTATGATCATCCACAGAAGGAGGAATTGGTTGTGGAGGGGTCATGGAGGGAATACTTGTCTTGTTTCTTCACTTGTACACTTGTAGAGGTCGGGCTTCAAGCAGTTCTGAAGATGGCACAATCTCAACAACATCAGGCAACGGCGTGGGTGCCAACATATCACTGGAGAGTGATGCTCCATCATCAGAATAATATGGCATATGCTAAAAAAATACTACATCAACACTCACAAACCATTGCTTCAGTATAAGATCAAAACAACGATAACTTTTCTGAGTTCTAGAATATCCCTAAAAGATACACTTAGTGGAGCGAGGATCAAGTTTTGTTAACCCTGGGCTTAGGTTTTTGACAAAGCAGGTACACCAAAAAATACGGAGGGGACAGAAAAAAAGTTGGGCATCAGGAAAGAGAATGTTGTAAGGGGTTTGATTGTGCAAATAGAAGATGTCATGCGATTGATAAGATAGCACGCCGTAGAAACAACCTCAGGCCAGAAAAGTTGAGGAACTTTATAATGAAGAAGTAGAGTGCGAGCAACTTCTAACATGTGGCGGTTTTTTCTTTCAGCAACTCCATTTTGTTATGGAGTGTAGGGGCAGATAGTTTGGTGTAGAGTGCCACGGTCAGAGCAAAAAGATGTCACCGATTTTTGCACAAATTCAAGGGCATTATTGGTGCGGAAAACTTTAATGACTTTGCTGAAGTGTCTATATTTCAGAGAAAAAAACGCTAATATTATCCAAAACTGTGCTGCAATCTTTTAGTAAAAACAACAAAGTAGGACATGAGTAATCATCAATGAAGGTCATAAAGTATTTAACTCCAGAATGGCTAGGAATAGAACACATACCCCAAATATCTGCATGAACAATATAAAAAATTGCTTTAGAGCCAACATCTTTCTTAGCAGGAAACACAGTATGAGTTTGTTTACCCAACTGACAAGATTCACAAGAAAAAGTTTTTTCAGATAAAGCAGGAAATAAATGTTTAAATTTTGCTGCAGAGGGGTGACCAATCCGGTAGTGCCATGGAGTCCCATTACTGATGTTGACAGAAGAGAAGACGTTGTTGGTGGTCCATCCAGATAGTAGAGTCCGTCTGGTCCCTCATGGCCCGAACCAATCCTCGTCTTCGTGCGGAGATCCTTAAAAACACAACCAGACGGATCAAATTTAATGGAGCACTGAAGATTTTTTACAGTCTTACTGACGAAAAGCAAGTTAATAAGAAATTTCTAGATATATAAAATAGATTTCAAATGCAGTTTTAGAGACAAGGGAACAATGTCAATGCTATAAACAGATGTTTTAGACTCATCAATGACAATAACAGGTGGAATCTGTGTAGTTTTGGTAAGAGTAGAAAATAAGTTGATGTCACCGGCCATATGAACCGATGCTCCAGAGTCAATGCACCATTTATTGTTACCAGCAGAAGGAGAGGCTAGCAAGGCAGAAGATCCTGCGGTAGACGTAGAGGGAAGCTAAGTCATGCGTTCTTGAAAACATTTCTCGAACTCGGAGTGAAGCTACTCAGTTGAAGTCGTAGTAGATGGTTGTTCAGGTGTAGTGTCAGTCGAAATCTATGTAGATGCTTGGTTTTCCCAAGCAGGTTTACCGTGCTTGATCCATCATCGGTCTTCGTTGTGATTGTCGCAGTCACAGAAGTTGCAGAAGTGAGGACCAACAACAGGTTGTCCTCGACCAGTAGCAGTAGTAGTAGATGATGTGCGTCCACCGTTAGGAGGGAGATGTCCTCCACGACCACGACTGCGACCGCGTCCACGACCGGACTCAGCGGTGCGAACAACCAGAGCAGGGTGTTCGATTGCAGGAGTGGAGGTCATAGGTGGAAGTCTTTGAACCCGCTTGAGGACGTCTCGAAGAGTTGGCAGTGGGTCACTATATAGAATTTGGTCGACCACTCCAGAGAAGGAAGTAGGAAGGGTAGCCAGAAATTGGGCTAGTTGTAGTTCGTTGCACTACTTCTGGCTTCTTTGATGTCAGCTGTCAAGGGGTGATAAATTTCGTATTCATTCCAGAGGGCAGAGCATTGATTGTAGAAATCTTCAACATAAGTGTCAGAGAAAAATTCCTTTTTGGCCAGAGTTTTGAAAATTTTAAAAACTCTCTTGGGATTATATTGATGAGAATATACGTGAGATAGTTGATCCCACATTGCCTTAGCATTATGAAGGCAAAGTAACGACTGGCTGATCCGAGACTCGGTGCTATTAAGAATCTAGGACATGACACCGAAGTCATCTTTGGACCATTGTGCATAAGCTTGCTTACTTTTCTCATCCGCCATAGCAGCAGGGGCAACTGGGGGTTCAGTAGTGGTATGAGAATGACGACCTTGTGCTTTGACATACAAGATAAAGGACGCCGACCAGAGATGATAGTTGGAACCATCTAGTTTAACTGTGGTAACACAGGGAACGGGGCGGCTCAACAGAGGTCGTGGTGAATAGATTAGAAGTAGGAAAGACAGCCGGTGCAACAACAGCAGAACCCAGCAATAGAGATCAATAGATCCGAAGAAACCTACTATGGGGCAGTAGAGTACAACTGTAGATCTGATACATCAAATCAGAAGAGACTCACTACGGGCAGAGTAACTGATAAAAGAACCTACGCCGTCATGAGGAGAATCAAGATCCCACCATGAGGCGTAGGCAGAAGAAGCCGAAGAGCCGGGGGGATTCTCAACATGCAATAATGATGGCTGTCTGGAGACGTAAAAGACGTAGAGTAGAGTTAGGGAGGTAGGATTTTAGATGAGAAGGGTAATAGTGGATTTGCTTGGTGGAAAGAGAAGGGAAGGTGGATCGGGCTAGGGGGATGGTGGTGGGGACAACAGTAGGAGGGAAGAGAGGGCGGGTGGGGAGAGGGCTGCGGCGACGGCGGGTTGGGGGGGGGCGGCACTGGCGGCGGCGGGAGAGGGGGGGAGGGAGCAGCAACAGCGGAGAGGGAAGGGGTGGGGGTTGCGGAGGCGTGGGGGGCGGCGGCGGCTGGGGGGGTGGGAGGGACTTAGGTCATGAGGGGAAAAAGGGTTAGGGTGGGAACTTGCACGGGGGGATAGAACCTACTCTTGATACCATATAGAAAGTTGAAGATAAATGTATTGGATGAGTAAAAAGGTTCACAGTGCATTCTCTTATATAGGATAAGAGAGAAGATACAAAAACAGAGATGAGCAATATGGGACTAAACCACACAAGTAAAAACATAAGTGAGGCACATGCTAGGCACATGGCACTCAGTGAAACATAAACATATCTCTATAGAATCCTACTTTTTTATTCTAGTCCTATGTTCCTCTGTATTTATCATGCCTCTGGTAAAAAACAGGCAGGCGTTGCTTAACATAAATCAACTCAATTTATTTTTCTTCACAACTTCGAGTCTGTGACTATGGGTTCATTCCCTGCTACTACTGCCCGCAACATGGCTGCTTTCATAATGATGTCATGAAGGCAGGATTCATGGCACACTGGGGATTTTAATATTTCATGGTGAATGGTGCTCTGGGGTGACTTGCTAGTCATAACAGCAGAACCTTGACACTACATACTGGTGAGGCAAAGAAGAGAACTAAAGGGATGAATCCTGAGGCTTGAGCATTTGTTCAATTTCAGCTATGTAGCACTCATGGTGCCCAACAGCATTACTCTAGAGCACCATCACTCTATTTATGAAGGGTAAACTGCGTCCACGAGCAATCATGATACTGGGTACAGCTGCTTGCTATTTTAGCCTTTTAGCTGAGAAAGTAGTTAGGTTGTGTCTGGTTGGTATCTTCTAAACTACCGGTACTCATACACCAATTTTGTAGATGTGGTATTTATTTTCCTGAGCTGAGCAGCTCTTGCTGTGAAAACATGGATGAGTACGCTCGGTGGAAACCAAGTGGGAAGCAGAACCCCGTGATTTCAAAAGCCTGCCAACTTGAGGTGATTTTGAAGCACATGTTTATCACTGAAATCTTGAGACAGCAATATATGTCATCACCAAATACTGGACATCATATGGAAGCAATAATACAAGAATGCTGCATTTGGAAATTGTTATCCAAACTAGGCCTTCTAAAATGGATTATACTAGCAACTTTTGTTAAAATGGAGTATTTCTTTTGTGTGATCTGCAATAGTTGCAACCTATCAAATGGTTCCTACACTTCTTTGAAAAAGGGTGGTGGAAACAGTGAGGTTTCTGTAACAAGTTTAACGTGTTAAGTACAAAGAGCAACAATACAACAGGAAAAGGTAACAAAAAAGGTGAAAAAAAGTGAATACAGATAATCTAGGAGAATGCTAAAAAAATTTATTCATGGATTTTCATCAGTTAACTTCATTCAAATAGAATAAAATGTCACAGTAATTAGCTAGATAATCATTATTATAAGTTTATTACAGATGCATGTGCCTCACCTCATTGTCTGTGCCTCTGAAGAAAAACTGTCTCATCTTCCCTCGTGGCTTTCACACAACATAGTAGAAAATTAATGGAATTAGTATAATATTTCTGTATTAAATTATTATATGCTAAAATTTTATATAGAAAGTTTTGAGGGATACTGAATGTAAGTATGGCACAGGTTTGGAACGACCGATGTATATGTTTCAGTGCCTCTAGAGTAGGGTGTATAAGGGTCTAAAAATGCTAGTATTATTACTTCCTTTCGCAGTATTTATGACCTTCCACAGTAGCCTGAATTGTTGGACTTGATCTCTCTAACTTTTAGAAACTGCATTTATTATTGAGTTATTTTGTGGCATAGCCAACAGTATGCATGGTAGTACATAGTAATTCATACCATGACAATTCAGCTCTAATAGCCATGTAATTTATATGTTAGGTTACATGCGACAGCAATAAGACTAGGGAAGCTTCAAGCAGAATTCAGATTACCAGTAATTCCGGAGGACTATGCCCAGGACAATCTCAAATTTGGTCTGGTTGAAGTAGTTTATGAATGGGCAAAGGTAAGTTCTCAGCATAAGCTCTTTCTGTCTTTGCTATAGTTTCGGAAGATCTTCGGTGACTTCACATCTTTACGCTGGTGTTCCTTACCGTGGCTTTGCATGTTTACCCTGGTCTTCCTTATGGGTTCCTGCTGTAGGGAACTCCTTTTGCAGAAATATGTGAGCTCACTGACGTCCCAGAGGGTTTGATAGTTAGAACCATTGTCCGGCTGGATGAAACATGTCGTGAATTCAAGAATGCTGCATCAATTATGGGAAATTCTGCTTTGTACAAGAAGATGGAAGTTGCTTCTAATGCTATCAAGCGGGACATTGTTTTTGCAGCAAGTTTGTATGTCACTGGTGTTGAGTAGATCAGAGTTTTGGATCTCCCGTTGTAATCAGTGTGTAGTTCTGATGTTGATTTGCTTATAGTAACTGACTTGAAACCTTAATCACATTTTGTGATGTAAATATTTTAAACTTTTTCAGAAGGTCAATATTAGGCTTAAAATTAGGTTCGGACTGTATATCCGTTGTTTAATAATACAAATTAGATTTAAGTTTTGTTTATTGCAGGAAATTATCAGTATGAATATAGGTCCGTTTTGAAGCGGAGCAAAAACAACACGTTCTATTTGTAATCTTAAATTTGGCTCATTCGCGTTAGAACTTCTGAAGTCAAATAAAATAGATTACAGTGAATGTAATTGATGCCCTTGTGACACTTCCCACACAAAAGAGCATAGACAATGGTCAATGCAATTGACGTCGTTGTGACGCTCTTCCTATACAAAAGAGGATAGACAGCAGTAATGTAATTGAAGCCTTTGTCATATTTTTCCTATCAACAATCTATGTTAAGCCCTTTCCTTGTGAGGCTCTTCCTATTCATCTGTGTTTAATACTATGAAATGGTGTTTTTTTGTAAGTCAGGAAGCTATGGTATTAATAGGAAGCTATGGTATTAATCTTGTATTCGCCTTGCAAGCAAATTCAAATCATCATTACACTCCACTAATATTGTTTGCTAGATTAAACATGGTACTATTACTACAATTAGACGATTCTTCAATTAAGAGATCTACTAATGTGGTAGGGGGATTGACATAGTGTAACACCTCACTTGAATATTTGAGGTAACATTTGGTTAGGTAGTCTATTATTATATTTCTCCTTGCATATATTAAATCTTCCAGCTCGTCTTCCTCAACTTCTGCATCTTCAAAATCCAGTAATCATAGCTTAGATATAGTTTGAAGTCCCCCTGGTTACCTTCTTTGCATTGATGCAATCAGTTTCAGTGATGACATCGTTAAGCTGCCTTTCCTCTGCATACTCCGTTGCTAAACATATGCATGCGATCTCTGCTTTAGTAACACAACTAGTGGTGTATGTCCTTCAATAGCTTCCTATCCAGGAGCCATTATTGTTCCTAGCGACCACCATGAACGATGCCTCATTCCTTCCTATTTTTGCATCCGTGTTAAGTTTGATACACCATGGAGGTGGGTGCGTCAATGATCCCTCCGTACATTGCTGTCGTCTCTGTTCTCTTGAGAAGCAAAATGTTGTACATCTGCAGTTCCTTCTTTATGTACAAAACTTGATGCGTGGTGGTCCTTACAGAATTCTTGAACACATGAACATTCTTGCATTGCCATATATAGCGATATGTTATCTAGAATCTTCTCTCGCAATCAACATGCTTTGATGTACAGGTTGGCAACCACTCCTTTGTCTTGACGCTATCAAAGAAGCTTGTTATATCAGAGCTATCTAGTATACTCCTCTAAATTGGTTTAACATATCTGGAGTCTCGGAATGCATGCAAAGTCGTCTCTTCTTCGCACAAGGGACTGCCACATTTGCTATCCTCTGTGAGATGCCTTACCTTCCTCCAAACATTGGTTAACATCACAATGTGGGCTACTATCCAAGGAAACAGTTTATACCTACTTGCCAATTTGGTATTTCAGATAAACTTCCAATAACCATCAGAAGTAATGTCTTTGGGTTTCTCTTAAAATTTCATATGTAGACTTGGTAGAATATTTCCTGTCAACGGTATGGTTCCAGATCCATTTGTTGTCCCGGTCACCAGTTATGGGCACGTAGACATTCTTATTTCCTTGACCATCTTGTCACTAAGCCATTCTTTTAGAAAACTTGTGTCCCATTTGCCACTCATATCAATAACACTATCAACCTTTAAGTCCTATATGAAGGGGGGCATCAGTCTCAGAGTATGATCCTTAAGTTGGACTTTGGACATTACCCAATAATCATTCCAAAAGATTGTATTACAAAGCTGATATCTAGCATTTTTTTAAGATAAACTTTTTACTCCCAAAAGCAAATTTCTTCAATCGAGAGACCGTGGGAGTTTAGTGTTTTTGAAGGAAATAGATTTCTTCTGCAGACTCTTGCACAGAATGGTCTGAAATAGAGCCTTTCGTTATGTAGTTATAAACATTTCCTCCGGCTAGTTGGGTATTGAACATGTAATTTACACCTAACAAACTAACCAGCCTTACCAGCTGAACCAAATGACATGTTTTCTACACAGTTCATTTTATCAATTTCCTTCTTCTCCTTGTTGTAGTTGGATGTAGTGCATGATCAAAAAAGTGACTATCATAACAGTGAACTCTTTGTCAGTAATTCATGCATAGATGTGATTCCTCAAAGGCATTCATGTAGAGGAAAAAAGATTCTTTTGAATTACTTTCTCTTACACATTCTCATTTACTTTATTATCTTCTAACTTCTACGCCCTACCCAATACATGGATGGTTTCACAATATTATGGTATGCACAAACAACATGAACTTGGTTTTGTCGAGGTATAGGTAGGTTTCAAGATGTGACAATATCTTTTATATATACCAGGGATTGGATATCATCTCGACACCATTGTACCTTGAGCCTAGTTTGTTACATAAGATTGAGCATAACATGCAATAATTAGACCAACTTCTAATGAATCTTTTCTCTCAGACAGAGACAATTCACTTCACTATGTTTAGTTCTTTCACGAAAGACAAGGTTTTGGCCAATATGAACAATTAGTTGCTTGTCACACTCGAGATCCACATGAGCTTTCAACACAAAGCCAAGATCCAATAACAAATTATAAATCTGCAAAACTCACTATTACATTTTTGACTTCTAGTATAACTTTTCTTAACTTCGGTTTTCATAAAAAGATGACACTACAAACATATATTTTCAATTGATAAAGTAAACATGTCACTTCTAGTCAAGTATTGCCTATTAGGAAAAAATATGGATACCAGTTTCATTATAATATCGATTTCTTGGGGTAGAACCCACGTCACAGACAACTTGCAACATTCAATTTTTTCCAAAAAAAATTGATACAAACTTTTTGCTTTGGTATTAAAGAAACTGACGACACAACCCTTCTCACAAAATAATTTTACCTCTAAAAAGTCTTTATCAACAGTTATTCTCTATATAAACCAATGTTGTAGGTCATGTCCGATGTTAAAAAATTTACCTCCAAAAATTCTATGGTGTTGGTTCCTTCTTACTGAGCCGACGATAGTGGGTTCCTGCCACATACCCTGTGAAAAATATCCCCCCCAGATTGGGTTAGTTCATCAGTTTTGATTTTGCAATCGACGACATAGGTCTCAGTGAGGCTAGTGTTTTTATTAGGAATAAGAACATATGTCGTTGATTTCTAAGTGTCTAACTGACAATAGAGTCAGACATTTGTCGTCAGTTTTATTGACTTAACATATGACTAAGTGGTTAGTGTCAAACTTTTATATCTATGACAACTAAGTCCTACTTAACAACACCCACATAACTTTTTCCCCCATTCTCATTTCATTGTGTGTGATCCTTAGCTCTCTCTAATAACAACAACGACGACAACCTGGCTACTTCCATCCATCACCGCTTCCATCCATCATTGTTGCCTCCATTGCAACCATCCTCTTCCTACTCCTCTCTGTGGCGCCGCCACCAACTGCTTCTTCTCTCCACCCGTCACCCTCCTCTCTACTCCTACTTGGAACTGTTAAGGCATCCAGCTGCAACTGCCAACGCAACCAGTGCATCTAGGCACCTCTCCCCATTGCTAGTAGCCAATGCAACCACCACTGTCAGGCGCCAATGCCTCTCCACCATCATCAGTCGTCGTTGTTGCCTCTGCTTCTTCTTCTTGATGCCAACAACCAACCTTCCTCTTCCCTTGCTTCTAGCTCTACCACTGCTACAATCCCTCTACCCCTATCGGGGAAGGTCATTCTCCTGCCTATCTAATTATAAAAATTTGTTGAGTGTATTATTTTATAATTGTGTAATTAATTTGATATTATGTATACACTAACATGAATTTATAAAATGATATGAATTGTACTAGGGTTTTAATTTTGATGCATTGTTCAATCTGAATGTTGTATTCTTATAATCTCACCTTTAATTACAATGAATTGATATGAATGGCCCAAATTAGCTAAAAAACTAAAATTGTTATATCTACCTGAATTTTAAATCCTAAATCCTATTTTAGACATATATCTTGTTGGACTAAAAATCCATCCAAGATTTATTCATTAGGAGTAAATTTTGGATGCTCCTCAATTTTGGGATTGTTCAGAATAATTAATCTCACATTGGATGTAAGTGTATAATATGCATTCGATTTTCAAGATGCTTCATCAACACTTTTCCATTTTTTCTCTAAGGACAAATGTAGGTGGGTATTTGCCCATATGTTTATGAAAGAGTATAAGACTTTGTCATAGCATTTGGTAAGAGATCACAACATACTATATTCACACAGAGTGACACATTTTTATTCAAGAAGATGTTATATTATGAGATCTTCCTTATTGGAGTTCTTTGGTAGTTAGACATTGTAGAGATGTAATACATATTGAGGAAAATGTATGTGATAGCGTCATTGATACTTTGTTGAATATACCAGATAATACTAAATATGACATCAAATTTAGAACATAACTATGTGAAATGGGTATAAGGAAAGAATTATAAATAGAAGTTAGCAGTGATCAAAAAATATATTTACCTCCTGCTTGTTACACCTTGTCTAAATAGGAGCAGATATTTTTATGGGTATTTTTCTTAATATTAAGTTACCACAGGGATACTATTTCAATATCCGTAGATCAATTTTAATGAATGTCTAAATAGGATACACCTTGTCACACTTTAATGCAACAAATATTACTCGTGGCTATTCGGTCTATATACCGAAGCATGTAAGATTTTCATATGGGCTTTGTTTCTTTTACAACACTCTATGCAACAAAGTTATTGATCATGAGAATCTTGATAAGTTGCAAAGATAAGTGGTTGTTACCTTGTGCCATCTTGAGATGTATTTTCCTCATTCATTTTTTGTATCATGGTACAATTTTTATTCGTTTGACTGTGGAACTAAAAATGTTGGGTCCGGTTTTCTTGTAGTGGATGTATCCTTTTAAATGGCACATGAGTATTTCTAAAGGTGATCTTTGACACCATTATTGGCCTAAAGGGAGTATTATTAAGGGTTATGCATCTAGACAGGTTATGGACTATTGTGATGACTTTTTGGGTTGTAATGAAGCTCCTGCTAATGCAAACAATGATGATGCTTATTTTGGCAAAGGAACTTTGGGAGAACAAGTGGAAGTATTACTCATTAGATGTGGGAACAAGCACACTTGTATACTTTACACAATATAGACGAAGTGGGTATTTATATCACTAAACACTCCAATTTTATCAAGAAAAAATATTGAGCCAATTTGATGTGGCTCGCTAAAGAGCATAATAGGACATTTATTAGGTGATTTGAAGATTAAGTCTTCTGTCAACTATCTCAAACACCAAATAGTGTTGTTGAAAATATCAAATGGATCATCTTTAAACAAAAATGAATTTTATATCTCATAAATGGGTTGACGTTAATGGATTTTTGATGCTACACGAAACATCAAGATTTTAAAAAAAGTGGCCATTCTACTCATCATGTAGCCTGGGGTCGAACCTAACACCTCTTGGTAACACAACAAGGCTCTTAACCAACTAGGTTGTCCTCACTAGGACCACGAAACTGTTGGGTTTTAGAGGAGGCAGAGAAGCAGCGGAAACAAAATTTTTTTCCCCAAAACCCAGAACAAAAGGAATCGCGTCAACGTCTATATAATAGGAAAGATGGTTTGTGAATTCATACCTTGTCCTGAGACTTGCTCGGCGACAGTACCTCGCGCCTTGCGCAGTCTTCACCTCTGGTCTTGGACGGTGTCTGTGCAGCTCCTGGTCGTACCGGGACTGAAGACTCCTAGTCTCACCGGGACTGTCGGGATTGACAGTTGTCCTCCGAGCGATAGAGGTCTCCTGGCTCTGCAGTCGTCCACACAGACCGCCTGGAACTCCGATCTCCTTGTCGCACAAGGAACTGGAAGGAGTCACACCCTCCTGTCGGCGTACTAGTCGCCAACACACTCTCCTGCTACCAGTTGCAACTGCAGTTGTCTTTCCCTTGTTGTGCCTCCCTTTTCGGGTAGCACTTGCTCAGGCTCTCTCAGTTACCAAAAACAGAGAGAACGACAACTTTGCAGAGCAACCAGCTTGCACTGAGTTGTACTCTGAGAAGCCCCCAATACCCCTATATATAGGCGGGTCATGGGACATGGTTCTCTGTCCCCGACAATATGGGACTAAAAGCAGGAGTAGAAGGGTTCGAGATTTTCCACAAAAGCAACCAACTAGCAACCTGAACCGATCGTTTCACAACTGAAACGGTCGGTTGGGGACCTGAACCGGTCAGTTGACACCTCAACCGATCGGTTGGGACCCTTGAACCAGTCGGTTCACTTCTGAACCGGTCGGTTGGTGGTCCTGATCAGTTCCCGATTGACTTTCCTTCTTTTGTTTCTAATCGGTATCGAATACCAATCCTTGTTCCAATCAAATTGGGCAAGTGAAATGCAAGGAAAATTCTCACCAATCTTACTTTCCCAACTTGCCCGGTTGCAACAGTTGAACCGATCATTTCAACACTTGAAGCAATCGTTCACCCTATCCTTGAGTCGATCGGTTCATCACATGAGCCGATCGGTTGGGAGTGCAGATTGTGCAGAATCAGTCAATTGTAGTTTCAATCAATCTGATACTCTAATCAATCAGTCCAACACCTTGAACAATATGATATTGAGCTATCAATTGATTGAGTGTTTAATTGAACTACTAAACTCCTTTAGTAATCAATCTAAACTTTGCTTGTGGACAAAACTCCTCTTCTAGGTTAAATCCTATGTGTGTGACCCTGCAGGTCCATTTCACGTTGGCAGTGAAAGTCCTACACTTATGACTTCACAAGCAAAGAGCGGTGCCTAGTCACAGATCAGTGCTACCCAGAGAAGAACTTTCAATCCTACAATTCGTGAATGGTGTTACAGTGAATGTATAATTCCTTTGTCACTAATATCCTGAATGAACTCAAGGCATGGAACAGTCATCCTGTCAACATTCATTCATTTCCTTGATCTCAGAGCAGACTGGATGAGATGTGTGTGACATCAATATCACATATTGATTCACACGTGCATGCACATGCCTTTTCTCAATCCTACTCATCAAGTGGCCAAGGATATCAAACTCCCTTAGGAGGGACAAATCCCATATCTATCACTCACCCCTCAAAAGCCCCATGTGTCAAAGCCACCCAATCATCACTTTTATAACAACCCATGTTTCAGGACTGCGTTTGATGATGTCAAAGTGTGCCTAACGACATATGTTGAGTGTAGTGATTTTAGGTCTAAGAATCACACTCACCACCATCAGTATGAGAGCTGACTGTGACTACCAAGTCATGGTTCCATGTGTCACTCTCATGGTGGGTTTGTCCGGTACCTTGTTCTCTAACAAGTACCTATGTGCTTGGTTTGATATCACTATATCATGACTAATGAGATTTTGTCATCAACCAACACACAATCTAGTCTTCAGTGTTATTGATGTCTATGGTTATTTCCACAATAACAACCGACTAGGGACCAAACAAGAATGTATACTCTTAACATCTGTATGATCTCATCGTTTAGGTCATGAACCTAAAAGCATACGTCATTGAGTAAAACCATTCTTTAGACATCTATCATGTTACACCATCATCTCAGAAACAATTTAAACATATAGATCGGAAATTGCCTTTATTATTATTCAAATCATTTACAAAGTATCCCATTACAATCATCATATGACTTGCTCTATGGGCATACATACCAACAGACTCCCACTTGCACTTAGAGCCAGTCATTAAGGAATCTCAATCCTTGTGACCTAGCATGACCATCATGCTTCTGCTGAGAAAGGGCCTTAGTCAATGGATCAGCTATGTTGTCTTCAGTTGGTACTTTGCAAATCTTCACATCTCCTCACTGTACGATCTCTCGTATGAGATGGAAGCGCCGCAGTATGTGCTTGGACCGCTGATGTGATCTGGGTTCCTTAGCTTGTGCAATAGCTCCATTATTGTCACAATAAAGCTCGATTGCATTACAACTACTGGGAACTACACCAAGTTCAGAGATGAACTTCCTGATCCACACAGCCTCCTTTGCTGCATGTGAAGCAGCAATATACTCGGCCTCTGTAGTAGAATCGGAAACTGTTTCTTGCTTGGAACTCTTCCAGCTCACAACTCCATTATTAAGGCAAAACACAAATCCTGACTGTGATCTGTAATCATCTTTATCGGTTTGGAAGCTTGCATCGGTGTAACCCTTTACAACCAGCTCTTCCTTGCCACCGTAAACAAGAAACTGATCCTTAGTCCTATACAAGTATTTGAGGATGTTCTTCACGGGTGTCCAATGAGCATCTCCGGGATCTGACTGGTACCTGCTCGTCATGCTAAGAGCATACGAGACATCTGGGTGTGTGCACAACATAGCGTACATGATGGATCCGATGGATGATGCATATGGGATCCCATTCATACGCTCCCTCTCTTCACAAGATTGGGGACATTGAGCTCTAGAGATGGTGACTCCATGTAGCATGGGGATGTTGCCTCTCTTTGAGTTTTCCATGCTAAACCGCTTCAACACTTTGTCAATGTACGTGCTCTGACTTAGTCCGAGAAGCCTTCTAGATCTATCTCTATAGATCTTAATTCCTAGAATGTAGGATGCTTCTCCTAAGTCCTTCATTGAAAAAGTATTCCCAAGCCAAGTCTTTACCTTCTCTAAGGCTAAGACATCATTCCCCATCAAAATTATGTCATCCACATACAATATGAGGAATGTGGTCGAGCTCCCACTAACCTTCTTGTACACACAAGGTTCATCTTCATTTTGAATAAAGCCAAACACTTTGACTTCTTCATCAAATCGAAGATTCCAACTCCGAGATGCTTGCTTCAATCCATAGATTGACCTTTGCAGCTTACAGACTTTGTTGGCATTCTTTGTATCTACAAAACCTTCAGGTTGTGTCATGTACACATCCTCATTTATATTCCCGTTAAGGAATGCGGTTTTAACATCCATCTGCCAAATCTCATAGTCATAATAAGCTGCAATAGCAAGCATGATCCTGATGGACTTAATCATGGCAACTGGAGAAAAGGTTTCGTCATAGTCAACACCTTGAACTTGTCAAAATCCCTTTGCAACCAATCTGCCTTTATAAGTTTGCATATTGCCATCCATGTTGGTCTTCTTCTTGAAGACCCACTTGCACCCTATGGGTTTTACCCCTTCAGGTGGTTCCACCAAAGTCCATACTTTGTTGGAGTACATGGATTCCATCTCGGATCTCATGGCTTCAAGCCATTTCTCAGAATCTGGTCCCTCCATAGCTTCTACGTAGGTAGTTGGATCGTCATCTATGATCAACTCACCACCTTCCTGAGTTACAAGGTATCCAAACCTCTCAGGTTCAAGGCGGGTCCTACTAGATCTACGAGGTCCTTGTGTTACCTGAGGAGACTGAGATTCCACAACACCTTGTGAATCTGCATTTTCCTCTGGTACATCTATCGGTTCAATGTTTTCTTGTTGGGCTTGAACCTCTTCAAGCTCTATATTCCTCCCACTGCTTCCTTTGGAAATAAATTCCTTCTCTAGGAACACAGTTATCCTGGAAACAAACACTTTGTTGTCAGTAGGGTGGTATAAATAGTATCCCCTCGTTTCCTTGGGGTATCCAACAAAATAACATTTATCAGATTTGGATCCAAGCTTATCAGGAAACATTTTCTTGACGTAATCCTCACAACCCCAAATCTTCAGAAAAGACAAATCGGGACGCTTCCCGTACCATATCTCATATGGCATCTTTTGAACCGATTTAGATGGTACTCAGTTAAGTGTAAACACTGTAGTTTCAAGAGCATGACCCCAGAAGGAAATCGGAAGATCAACAAAACTCATCATTGATCGCACCATATCCAACAATGCGCGATTTCTTCTTTCAGACACACCATTATGCTGTGGTATTCCAGGCGGAGTCCATTGTGATACAATACCACAGGCTCGCAGAAGGTCCTCAAACTCCTGGTTTAAGTATTCTCCACCTTGATTGGATCGAAGTGCCTTAATACTTTTACCAAGTTGGTTCTGTACTTCATTCATGAAATCCTTGAACTTTCAAGGGCTTCTGACTTATGCTTCATCAGGTACACAGCCATACCTACTGAAATCATCAGTGAAGGTAATGAAGTACTGACACCCATTTCTGGCATTAGATCTAAAAGGCCCACATACATCAATATGTATGAGTCCTAATAGATCACTAGCTCTCTCACCTTTACCTGAAAAGGGAGTCTTGGTTATCTTGCCCAACAAACAAGATTCACATGTCTCTATTGATTCATAATCAATAGAGTCTAGATAACCATCTTTATGGAGTCTAGAAATGCGCTTCTCATTTATATGCCCTAGACGACAATGCCAGAGATATGTTTTGTTTGAGTCATTGAGTTTTTTCTTTTTGGTGTTTACGTTGTATACATTTGTCTCCAAGTCTATCAAGTATAGACCATAATACATTGGGGCACTTCCATAAAAGATCCCATCTTTAGAAATGGAACATTTTCCATTCTTAATAAGAAATTCAAATCCATCTTTGTCCAAGTAAGAGACGGAAATGATATTCCTATTTATGGAAGGTACATAATAGCAGTTCTTCAACTCTATTACTAGCCCACTTGGTAGAGTTAACGCATAGGTTCCTACGGCACTGGCGGCAACTCTTGCCCCATTGGCAACATGTAGTTCAACCTCGCCTTTCCTTAAAGGCCTACTTCTCTTAAGATCCTTCACATTTGAACAAATGTGAGATCCGCATCTGGTATCAAGTACCCATGATGAAGAAGTAGTAAAGTTAATCTATATCACGTATACACCAGAAGTAGAGATCTCTATCTCTGACTTCTTCTTCCATCGTTCCTTCCATCCTCTCCATGTAGAAGAAATTGGTTTGGCGAGAGAACCCTTCTCTCCCTTACCTATTTTCTTCTTCACCAATACATTAAGCATACATAGAGTAGATTCAAAGGCTCCTGGTTTATCTGGATTGTGCAGAACACTTCTCACAGTCCTCAACCAGTAATGGAATTTGTTCTCAATTGATTTGCCCATTTTAAAAGATGATTCTTTTGCCATTCTACAAGAGAAAATTGCATTTTGTCAAAACTCCTTTTGATTTGATTTGAATAAAAATTTTGTCGATAGTTAATTAGGCCTTTAATTAATTACCGCTCCCACTATTTTGACTCAAATTGATAGCCCTCACTATCAATTCGGAAGATTGCAACGTACAATCTTCTAGTGGGTCAAGATCTTGAAATCCTCTGAGCCATGGACCAGCTAGGGCTGTCACCCACAACTCAGATCTCTCAGGTAGGAAACTTTTGCCAATTGCATCATATGAAACTCTTGAAAGATGTCATATGCAACTCCTTGCCATGATCATCTCCATGCCTCAAGGTGCTAGATCCTATCTAGGTCACCTTGTTAAGTCCGACCCAAAGCCAACACGATGAATATGCACCCTGTTAGGGCAGACCCACACATTCATCCTTCACACTTCCACGAGATAGACGGTGCACTTAGGGCGTGCCCACACTTAGTCGATCAAGCTTTTCACGTGTGTCGCATTTGGAAGGCATCTAAAACTTAATATTTAATGAGGTATTTGGTTTTTATATACATATACATATCCAATCACCACAATATATAGTATGTATCATATACATGCTATATCCCACAGAAAACATGTGAAATGATAAAAGCAATGATTATGTCCATCCTATTGTGATTCCTCGAGCCAAGAGGAATCACGGTCATCTAGGTCTACATCACATGCAACCTGTACAAGATGAAATCTATGCCTGCCTTTCTGGGTTTGATCAGCTCATCTCCATGACCGATCAACTCACCATCAGGTTGGTTGTTCGGGTGCCACCAGCCGATCGACTGGCGCCTCCAGCCGATCGGTTCACCGGTCGTCGTGCATCTCCTCATGTCGCCACCTGCTCATCTCGCTCCTCGAACCGGCCGTCTGGATCACCAACCGATCTGTTCACGCCTTGAACCGATCGTCTCAAGCGTCATCAGGTCATCCGTTTTCTTTGACATAACAGGAAATAAAATCTATCCTATTTACAATTGAATTGTAAAACCCCGAGTTACATTCAGGGGGAGCAATGATAGGAAAATAATTCTCAAATTATTTCAAGTTACATCAGGAATAGGAGAAGGGGAATCGGTGTGCAGATTGATATGCAAGCAACCACATACAACCACACACAGATATAGGGGTTTATAGGCCATAACCATGCTACACATCTACCACAAAACTTGTTTAAGGGCGACGCATATCGAGTGCATTAATATTACATATCATATATGTATATTTGGGATTTGTGGATTGGACATGCATAAAGCCAATTTTATTCGCATTGTATGCAATAAATAAAGGCGACAAACCAAAATCGATCATATCGATAATCCTAAAATATAGAACAGTTGACGTGGCTCTGATACCACTGTTGGGTTTTAGAGGAGGCAGAGAAGCAGCGGAAACAAAAATTGTCTCCCCAAAACCCAGAACAAAAGGAATCGCGTCAACGTCTATATAATAGGAAAGATGATTTGTGAATTCATACCTTGTCCCGAGGCTTGCTCGGCGACAGTACCTCGCACCTTGCGCGGTCTTCACCTCCGGTCTTGGACGGTGTCTGTGCAGCTCCTGGTCGTACCGGGACTGAAGACTCCTGGTCTCACTGGGACTGTCAGGATTGACAGTTGTCCTCCGAGCGACAGAGGTCTCCCGCCTCTGCAGTCATCCACACGGACCGCCTGGAACTACGATCTCCTTGTCACATAAGGAACCGGAAGGAGTCGCACCCTCCTGTCGGCGTACTAGTCCCCAACACACTCTCCTGCTACCAGTTGCAACTGCAGTTGTCTTTCCCTTGTTGTGCCTCCCTTTCCGGGTAGCACTTGCTCGGGCTCTCTCAGTTACCAAAACCAGAGAGAACGACAACTTTGCAGAGCAACCGGCTTGCACTGAGTTGTACTCTGAGAAGCCCCCAATACCCCTATATATAGGCGGGTCATGGGATAGGGTTCTCTGTCCCCGGCAATATGGAACTAAAAGCAGGAGTAGAAGGGTTCGAGATTTTCCACAAAATCAACCAACTCGCAACCTGAACTGATCGTTTCACAACTGAAACGGTCAGTTGGGGACCTGAACCTGTCGGTTGACACCTCAACCGATCGGTTGGGACCCTTGAACCGGTCGGTTGGTGGTCCTGATCAGTTCTCGATTGACTTTCCTTCCTTTGTTTCTAATCGGTATCGAATACCAATCCTTGTTCCAATCAAATTGGGCAAGTGAAACGCAAGGAAAATTCTCACCAATCTTACTTTCCCAACTTGCCCGGTTGCAACAGTTGAACCGATCGTTTCAACACTTGAAGCAATCTTTCACCCTGTCCTTGAGTCGATTGGTTCATCACATGAGCCGATCAGTTCACCAAGTTGAGCCGATCGATTCATCACATGAGCCGATCGGTTGGGAGTGTAGATTGTGCAGAATCAGTCAATTGCGGTTTCAATCAATCAGATACTCTAATCAATCAGTCCAACACCTTGAACAATATGATATTGAGCTATCAATTGATTGAGTGTTTAATTGAACTACTAAACTCCTTTAGTAATCAATCTAAACTTTGCTTGTGGACAAAACTCCTCTTCCAGGTTAAATCCTATGTGTGTGACCCTGCAGGTCCATTTCACATTGGCAGTGAAAGTCCATAACACTTATGACTTCACAAGCAAAGAGCGGTGCCTAGTCACACATCAGTGCTACCCAAGTGAAATAGAAAGTTGGAGAAAAACTTTCAATCCTACAATCTGTGAATGGTGTTACAGTGAATGTATAATTCCTTTGTCACTGATATCCTGAATAAACTCGAGGCATGGAACAATCATCCTGTCAACATTCATTCATTTCCTTGATCTCAGAGCAGACTGGGTGAGATGTGTGTGACATCAATATCACATATTGATTCACACGTGCATGCACATGCCTTTCTCAATCCTACTCATCAAGTAGCCAAGGATATCAAACTCCCTTAGGAGGGACAAATCCCATATCTATCACTCACCCCTCACAAGCCCCATGTGTTAAAGCCACCTAATCATCACCTTTATAACAACCCATGTTTCAGGACTGCGTTTGATGATGTCAAAGTGTGCCCAACGACATGTGTTGAGTGTAGTGATTTCAGGTCTAAGAATCACACTCACCACCATCACTGTGAGAGCTGACTATGACTACCAAGTCATGGTTCCATGTGTCACTCTCACGGTGGGTCTGTCTGGTACCTTGTTCTCTAACAAGTACCTATGTGCTTGGTTTGATATCACTATATCATGACTAATGAGATTTTGTCATCAACCAACACACAATCTAGTCTTCAGTGTTATTGATGTCTATGGTTATTTCCACAATAACAACTGACTAGGGACCAAACAAGAATGTATACTCTTAACATCCGTATGATCTCATCATTTAGGTCATGAACCTAAAAGCATACGTCATTGAGTAAAACCATTCTTTAGACATCTATCATGTTACACCATCATCTCAGAAATAGTTTAAACATATAGATCAGAAATTGCCTTTATTATTATTCAAATCATTTACAAAGTATCCCATTACAATCATCATATGACTTGCTCTATGGGCATACATGCCAACAGAAACATCAAGATGATAAGAGTGTCACCAAAATAGTGAGGTCACCCTTCAAGCGTCTTCATTGTTTTTCTAGTGCAAAGGATAATAGTGTACATGAAGCAAAAATATCTTATTATGGTTTCATGAAGGCATATGGGAGTTTGACTACACAATTAGAGTTCACGTCTTTAGGTGTAATTGAGTTGATAACACAAAAGGAGTTGTAGTGGATGAATTGGATTTCACATTAGTGAATTTTGAAAAGATTGATGAGAAGGATGAACCATTCATCATGGCATCACAAGAAAAGCAAGTATTCTATATCGATGATCCTACAAATAAAAAATGATTTGTCGTTCTCCATGGGAAAAGGTAGTTCGTTGAAAATCATGTAGATGAAGAAAAGTTCTATGACAAGTATGATGACCCCAGTCCATTCTCAGTTGGCTTGCCAAGTGCAAATATGTTGAAGCTAACACTGACAAATATACTCTTAGAGATCACATAGAAGGAATATTAATTGATCAATGATCCAACCAATACTAGAATCATGCATTTTACATTTTATATGTTATATGTGTATTTTATATTGTTTATTATAGTTATATATGTTTCATATGCTACATTTGTATTTTACTTTCTTGATCACTTATATTTCATTCTTTGACTATTTCAATATGAATTTTTTTTAAATGGTGTCTGATCGTGAGAATGAGCGCTATGAGAATCTACACTGTGAGGATGAGTTTGGTGTAAGTTATATTGCTTGCTTACATAGATGTGTATTTTATGTTATCTATCAAAGTTGCATAAGTTATATTTTATCACTTGCATGTGTTTCTTGACAATTTTAGGATGAGCACAACCTATGAATGTGAACCATGGGGAGCCCAATTCACCCACTACAATTCGTTTTAGTATAGCAACCTATCACACAATTAGAGTTCACGTCTTTTGTTGATTCAAGGCAAATCGATGAACTCAAGGTATTATGCCTTCTTTAAAATATATTATTATGAATAATCAAATGAATTCAATGTATTACGTAATTAACATATGTTTTTGATTAACCAAGACATACATAATGTTAAAATATATAAGCGTACAAAGAATGTTCACAATAACAAGTTGGGTCCAGATCGTTATGCCTGGCATTGGCAATAGAGACAACACATGTCTTTTACTAATCAGCCTACTCTTGGGTCTATTGTGTCTTCTACTAAACTCGCACCTCTACTTAACCATAAGGAGTGGATAGATGTGAGGACAAGATGGCTCTGGACAAATACCCAAATCTACAACTATTGAGGTGGTTGTAAAAATGATAAAATCCAACTCTTAGTGTGCATGTTCATTTTTTACCTTGATTACTATATGTTATTGACAAATTGCTATTGATGATGATTAGATGGAGATCATGAGCAAAGGAAAGAAGGCAAGTTCATCCCTAAGGAGCAAAGAGATGAATTGGTGATCGCTTTGGGTACTCCAGAGAATCCTAGTCATGTTAGGGCAGCTGGAGTTGGTGTCAGCATAAGATCCTTTTTTGGCACGTCAGAGAAAAATCACAAATCTATTAAGAAAGATGGATTGTCAAAAGATGTGGTAGAGGTCACAGTAGCGAAGAGAATAGAAGAAGCAATGAGATAGTTTTAGACTTCTCAGGGACTCAACCTCCTCAGATAGTACCTAAGTCACACTACTTTTCTTACAAAGTAGACCCTCGTCAGATAGAAGTAGTTGGGAGTAATCTCATAGACCCACCACACACTCCCGATGTAAGCATTTTTGATGCAATAATCTTTCAGGTGAATTTATAATATGTTGTGTTTGGATATATATAACACTATGTACAAAGTTGTAGGCATTGAGGTCATGCCCTGCTGCATTTCTAGCTCTAGCTTCTATGTCAATGCATTGAACGACGCTTTACATTCCTTCCAGGTGATAAGATTCATGGTGTTCCAATGCCCAATAATTTGGTTTGTGTGACTATTAGGCTTGTCTACCCATATTTGAAATAGACATCACTACCATTTAGCCAACCCGAGCACAAAACCATAGCAGATGCAGAACACAACATGGTTGTTTGGCTAAAAGTTGAAGTTACCTATGAGAATGTATGATAAATTTACATTGCATTTGTATTTGTGATTCTTTTCAATTTATGTATATAATTAATAAGTGATATGAGAATACATACAAATTATAGTACCTAAGAAGCCCCCTACAATTCCTCCTCCTGTTCCTCCTCAATTGCCTTTCTTGGATTGCAAATGAACTTTTCGACTCTCTAGGTCCTAAGTGTAGGGGGTTGTCACTATGGTTATACAATTTAGAAGAAGGATTGACTAATATGGTATGTATCTAGGAGAACATTGCAGGTCAAGATCACAATACTAGTGTATTCTTGACAGAAATTGTGGATCTACTTAGTTATGATTGGTAAAATACTATCATGATAGAACTTTAGATATGGTGAGATCTTATCACTAAATACCTTGTTCTATATATGTAAAAATATATGTTGAATTGTTTTCTTATGTATTAATCCATACATATTTGTTTTGTGACTACTTATATACGGTATGGAAAGTTCACATCAATCAATGTGGCATTTCTAGTTCATCAATTGTTAGCTATGTAGACAGAGACTAAACATATGCAAATGCTTACTGATGTACCATATTTTTTATAGAGGAAAAGGACATGATTATAACTACTTTTAATATTAAGTAAGTTTTGGGCACTTTGCTTATAATTTTGACTCATGAATTACATATCATTGTGGAATTTGATTTTTCTTTTATTTTCCTTCTTTTCACTCAGTAATAAGCATTGGGAGTTGTTGGTAGTCGTCTCGAACACATTATATGTGTATTATCTAGATCCCTTAGTTAGCAAAATAGGATATCAGTCGAAGTACTTTTTTCTATTCATCAACATATATTAATGTATGTATCATTACATAGCTATTTACTAATTCAAGTAAATGTATTACTTTAATTTATAGGGGTGTAAAATCATTCAAACATGCTAGAGGAGAGGTAGATAAAAGATAAAGCAGTATTAACTTGGAAGAATGCTAAGGTAGTTTTTTTACTCTAATGCATATATCTGCCAACTATGCTTATTTTTTATATTAACATTTTGTATGGCTATAAATTTATAGTGTAATAGATAAGATAATTGGCCATGTAGATACTACGTGATGTGGTATATGAACTTGGTTGTCAAACAAGTGGCACACACATCTATTGTTTAGAAAGTGTAATCTATATAGTCTTGAATCATAAGTAAATAGTCTCGTTTGATGATACAAAAAATCATATCAAACTTGAATTATGTCATTCTCTTTGTAGCTATTTGTCATGATAAAACTCTATATAAAAGAGGAGTAGGATAAGATATGAGAAGAATGGGCACAATCCTTCATCAAGGAAGTCAACTTTGTATTTGATTGAGATAAAATATGATATTTTCTAAACTTAAATATCATTATTTCTATACACACGTTATGCTTATGACTTTTTGCAATTTTAAATTTTATGCAAGTAAATTGTTGGTGTATATTTGAATTATGTGTGTATATGCATATGTGTGTGAATGAATATGAGGAGGAAAGAATACAATGATAATTGCATTTGTACATGTGATGAGAATGGAATTGGAGAATCAAAATATTGAGTGTTTCCTAAATTGTGTATGTGCATGAGAATGGAATTATGTGTTGATGAGGATAGAAATGCATGTCTGTGAATTAATTATGTGGATGTGAAATCTCTCATGTGTTTGTTGTTGTAGGTTTTGTAAGTTTTTCGGCCTATTGTTGAGACGAACACATTATGGAAAATGTTATTCTAATTTATTACAAGTTCTACATCTTGTTGAACAGGCAGACAACAGGTCTGCAGACCGGCTATATAAAAAAATCATACCTACAATGTCAATTGCTTTAATAAAATGATGTTGTAGACTTGTTTTGTCAAATTTTCCTCAAAATCTATGTCATAGCTATCCTTATTAGTTAAAATTTTAACTGATAAGGAAATACAATGTTGGTTGTTTTAGGCAAACTGACGACTATGATCCCAGAACAATCCTATAACTATATGTTGATATTGCTTTGTTTTTTCAGTTTCTTTAGTCAAATCGTCGACATAGATCTATGTTATCAGTTTCATTATATGGAATCGATTCTACAATCCTAAAACAATCTTATAATTGTTGTTGGTATCATAATGCATCATCAATTTCCATTTTCATAGCAACAAACAATGGTTGTGTGTCATCGATTTTAGCTTATGCTAGATACCGACACAGAAGGTTCTTAGTTGTAGTGTCTCCCACTTAGGTATTGGTACAAAAATGACGTTGTATGTCTAATTTAATCAATGTTGTAGTTGATACTTGTACTAGTGACTCACATATTGTTAAGGCCATAGATATGTATTATGATCTACGTTGGATCTTGCAACTACAATCTACTCTTTGTTTTCATAGGACACTAGGTTTCCATCCAAAAATATACAATACCCAAAATAGACATATATCAATATTGTATCTAGCCCAATAAGCTCTACACATGCACATGGTCTCGATACAAAAGACACTATCAACACTAGTATAGATACATCATATCACATATATTTGGTTTCTGAGAGAAATTGAGAACCAATTCTATCATGTCCGTTGAATAAAGTAAACAATCACTGTTGGAAAAATGCACTATTAAGGAAAAATATGGGTACCACTTGTTTTAGCTTGTCAGTTATAACAAAAAAAATTGACGTTATAAACAACATGCAAATTTCAATTTCATAAAAAAAATTAAGAAAATTTGGTGAGGAATTTAGCACGTCGGTTCCCAGATAACCAACATGAGAACCCTTTCCGCCTCCACCTACAAAACTTATCTTGCCTCTAAAACCCTATCTCATTGGATTTTTTATCCAAAAATAACAAGCTAGGGAGCATATTCTTGCACAAAGGTGTTAGTTTCTACCTAGACGACTGATGACACATGGTTTATGCCAAATGCCCCAAGAAAATTCCCCCACCCAAATCGGATTATAACATTGATTTTGGCTTAAAGAACCCGATGAGATAGGTACATGCATTCTTGAGAAATAGTGTCAATTCTCCATATACAACCAATGATACAGGCTTCACATCATAGGATTGTGACATCATGTTTTATTATGTAATCGTAGAGATAAACCATAGTTTTGTGATATGAACTGACAAAAATGGTTTACTAATGACCCCCCCATTCCTATCCTCTTTCCCCCAATTATGAATGTGTGAGAAACCCTCCCTCTACTACTTTGTGAAACACGTCCCCCCTTCTGGTGTTGCCTCCTCTATCATCCCCATCATTGCCTCCTCAGTCTCCTCTATTATTGGTACTACTCCACCTCCTCCCCCACCTCATGTTTTGAGGTTTTACTTCTCCTCTTCCATTGTTATCTCTACTGCTGCTACTACTCTGTTGCTTCAACTCCACTGGCGCTCCTCTGCTGCTCCGTTGCTACTACTACAAGGATACCACTGTTGCACCGACACTACCACTACCCCTACTGCATTGTACTACCACTGTCATTGTTGCATCCTGCTACCACTACTACTCCTATGGCATTCTTCCTCACAATTCCTCTACCTGTCGCTGCTCATCTAATGGTTCTAGTAAGGTGAACCTCTTCCCCCCTTCTCATTGCTAGGAACCCATACTAGGGTTTAGGTCAGCTAGATCATGAACACAATGCCTAGAGAACTTAATTGCTCATGCTAGTTGCTCTCTCTTAGGTTACTGAACTAGTTCTTGTCATCTAGTTATTTTATTAGGATAGCTTATTTTCTTGCTATCTTAGTCTCTTTCTTACTTCATTTCTCTACTTTCCAAGTTGAATATGTTGCTAATTTTGAATAAGTTGAATATGTTGCTAATTTTGAATTGTATCCAAGATGAATGTTGATTATGTTGCTAATGTTGAATAAGTTGCTTATGTTGAGTATTGCATGTATATTGCTAATGTTGAATATATTGTCTTATATCTAGTTAACTAGCCATCATCATTACCTATATTTTAATGTGGTATGAATTTACTTGAATACTAAATCCTAATATTCTTCAAACCCATAAACATATAATTCTAAAGCTTATTGGTCTAGAAACCCATCCAAGATTTACTCATTAGGAGTAAAACTTGGATTATCCCTGTTTTAGGACTATTCTTGAACACTTTATCTCACTAAATATGTAAATATATAATATATGTTTGGTTACACGAAATTCAACAACATTTTCCCATTTGTTCTTTGGGTATATATGTAAGTGGGTGTTTGGCCATCTACATCAATGTACTTGGGGAACATTGGGTAAATGTTGCCAAAATTTATTGAAACGATGTATACAATATACACTTACTAGAGAGATTAAATGCTCAAGAATGGGATGGGTGGTACACATTCATCATAGTGAATACTAATCAATGATTTGGTCTCAATTCAAGCATATTTTATTCTGAAATTGACTTATTAGCTAACACCTGATTCGATATTGGTTTCCCATCTTATCATAGAATGGATTGATCATGGATGTCCATTCCAAATTGCTTCACTCTGGGGTTCATTAATGGTCTTGATAAGTTTATAAAATTTGCAGAGGAACATCAAAATTGACTTGGAGATAGGCTCTATTGTCCATGTCAGAATTGTAATAACAACTTTAAAGTTGACACTATCGACCTTGTATCAAATGATTTGGTTCTCTCGTGCCTGATGATGTTCTCTATGTGTCTACCACATGTGTCTATACAGTATGGAGAGACATACTACTCCCATTAGAGGACTCAAATTTTAGTAGAGTAGGAGAGGCAAAAGGTGACATAGTTGGATGGCCTAAATTCTTTATTATATTAGTTGAGGTATCATAAATGTATATTGTATTTATATATAATTGGAAGACTCCATATGGAAACTAATATGAGAATACACATAGACCGCAACTACCAAGAATCCCCCTACGACTCCTCCAAAGACTCCACCCCATTATATTTCAAAGGACCTACTCGACTTAGTAGATCCACTGTAAGGGGTTGATACTATAGTTAGACAATAAAGAAGCATCAGATGACATGGTGATCAACCTTCAGGAGCACACTGTAGGGATAGTTCAGAACATTACTATAGTCTTGACATATGATGTGAGCTATTTGGTTATACTTGGCTAAACACATATGTGATAGAACTTTAGATATGGTGATATCTATATACCTTATTCTATGTGAAAATACATGTTGAATTGTTTTCTATATATTAACTAATTATTATCTGTGTTTTACAGCCATTTGGATTCACTGGATGCACAGTTCATATTAACAAATGTAGCATGTTTACTTCCATCATTGATTAGTTGTGGAGCTAGAGATCTGAGTTCTATCACTTAATTATTAGTTTAGTACCACGTTCAAGTATTTTATTATTGCTTCCAAGAATGTGATCATATCTCCCTTCAATGTTAAATACATTTTGGGCTCATTGCTTATATTTTTAACTTATGAATTACATTTGTTGTGGAGTTTTCTTTTTCTTTTGTTTGTCTTTTTTCACTAATAGGCGTTGGGAATTGTTTGTGCTTGTTCTCAGGAGCTTGAACATGTTTTACTTTGATCCTGTGTGTACAAAGCTAATACTGCCTAAGGGACAAACATTGAATTACATATTTACATGCAAGTATATTTTTACCATGCTTAACATATTTTTTAATGATTTCATCATTGTATAACAGTTTGACAATGCAACTATATATTAAATTAATTTATAGGGGTATAAAAGCATTCCAAAGTGTCAGAGGAAAGGTAGATAAGAAAAATAAATCAATATCTTGGATGAATGTTTAGGTATATAGTCTTCTCACCCCAATGCATATATAGTCCAACACTACTTAATTTCATTTGTTAACATATAATTATAAATCTATAGTTCCTTATATAAGATAATGATTGGGCATGTGGTACTACATGATGTGGTACATGGACTCCATTGTCAAGCTCGTGTTATAAGATACCTACTGTATACAAAAGGTAATATTGTATATTGTCTTGGATCATAATTAAGTAAGTAGTTTCCTTTGATAATACAAAGAGTCACATATAATTTTAATTATGTATGTTTTCTTTATATGTTTTGACACTCAACAACCCTATACATGAGAGCAGTTGAATGAGATACAGGAAGAGTTGGCAGAGTGCTTCATGAAGCTTGTGGACTTTTCAATTAATTGGGATGATTGATATGTATATTATTTAATATTTGATGTCAAGATTTGTCTTATATATATATACATATATATATAGCCCATCTTTAATACCCGCTTGGGTAACTACCCGCCCCCCATTTCGGTTACTTTTTTCAAGTTGGTTACTTTTTACATGTAGAGGGTTACTTTACCTTGCAAACTGCTAAGTTTCGTGCATAGATAGTTACATTTGCAACAACAGATTTCAAAACACGGGTATATATATCTGTTGTGTATTTTATATGGGATTACTTTTTTAGTCGCATAGTTACTTTTTTTGATAGAAGGGTTACTTTTCTGGCCAGAATAGTTACTTTTTTGGCTGTCGGGTAGCGAAATCCAGGCTACCTGCGCGGGTATTAAAGAAATGGCCATATATATATATCTATATATATATACATATATATATATATATATATATATATATATATATGTGTGTGTGTGTGTGTGTGTGTGTGTGTGTGTGTGTGGTTGATGTTGAAATTTGTCACCAAGCAAGTCCACTTTCTATGATTTCTTTGTGGCTACCAAATCTACGTGGCTGATGTGTATGCTCCATTCATATGTGTCTGAATTGAATATGAAGTTAAGAGGATTGAATGTTCTTATGTCCACTTTCTGATGTGCATGTGTGCATATGTGTGCAATTGAATGTGTGAGGATGAGAATTGAGTGAATTGTGTATGTGTATATATACAAATGTGCATTTAGGATGCAAGTGTAAGGGATTGAATGTTCTTGTATATGTTTCTTATTGCATGTTTGATTAGCCTATTGTTCAGCTGTTACTTGTAGATCCTATAGTTATAATGAACTGTAGGCTCATCCTTTTAAGCTTTCAGACAACATGTATGCATGCCTACTATTTTTCAAATAAAACAAATACAATCATGTCAATTATGTCAGTATAACCGACAATGTAGGTCTGCCACTGATAACACCCAAATTTACGCATATTTGCTAAGCAGTTATTTGTGGTTTTGTGTCATTATAGACTTAAGATGCCCAAAATAACCCTAGACTCTTATCTTTTAGTAGTTTTTATCTCTTCATAGATAAAGTAGCTAAACTAGCCAAATTTTGGACTTGTAGGCACTTAAACTAGCCAATTTTGGGACTCACAAGTACCGAACCTGATAAGGCAAGAATTCTAGCCGCTACCCGATACGGCCTACCTGATACGGCCTGCCCAATACAGTGGTTGCCTGATACGGCCTTCTCAATACGGTCTACCCGATACGGTCTGCCTGATACGACCTGCCCGATATAACGGCTGCCCAATACGGCATGCCAGACACGGTCGTCGGGTGACAGTCATATTGGCCCACCTGACGCCTCAAGATCAAAGCCACGGATGAAGGAGACGTGGACCCCCATCAACTCGCTACCTATAAATAGCAGCTACCAGCCTACAAAGAAAGGGGGAGGACCCTGCAAGAGCTAGTGCCTATACCAAGGAGCTAGTGTGTTGAGTTCCCTAAAAGTCTGTTGCCCGATACGGCCTGGCCGATACAGTCTGCCCGATACGGCCTGCCCGATACGGCCCGCCCGATATGGGGTTAGCAGTATCTCAGGCGTCAGCTACTGTATACTTCGATCTCCTAAATCAAGAAGACCGATACTTATCTTCCCTTTCCAGCATTTATTTTCATTCAGCATAGCATTGTAATTAAATAGTTGTTTCCTTATGAGTATTGGTATTAGTGGAGAATCTCTATTATTATTCCATGTATTGCTTTATTTCGTTGGATTATATCTTGCTAGCATTTAATCTCTAGTTTTATCTTTCTGATGCACGCTTTCGCCTAGCTACCAAATCGTGTTTCCTATTACGACCTCTTTGAGAGAAGGGTGTTATGACTTCTAGAGCTTGGCCTGGCCCTGGTGTATGAGAGTACCTGGGACCAGAGAAGTACTCGATTTATTTATCCACGTATACCCATGCCCGATGACTTCGAGAGGGGGACCGGTGCATGTTTTGTTGGCACTCTCTTTGAGAGAAGAGGGATCAGGATGTAGATCGTTGCCGCTTGCTATGTTTAAGTTTTCTTCCTTCATTCTTTACTCGGATGATAGACATTTTCCTCTGCCTTTCCAATATTGCAAACCCCCAAAAATTTCTAAAACCCAAAATACCCTCGTAATATTTCTGGTAACTCCTCTTGGAGATAGGTTTTTGGTTTGATTTTTTTGCCTCTTTCACTCTATAAAAACCTTTTGCCTTTTGGCTTTTCGACGACTTAGACAAGTAAAACTTGAGTTCCGAAGCGTTATTCTCCAAGTCCCTATGTTCGACCCCAACTACTCTGACCCTGTGCTAGTTGCAAGAGTCTCAGACATTCAGGTATTATAAAAGTTTCATGACTTAGACATGTCTCCACACTCTGGACCCGCGTCTGAGGTTGATCAACTTTTTGGCACCGTTTCTGGGGACTTGGAAACAAATACCATTCTACGAACCCGAGTTTTACTTGCACTTTGTCAACAACTTTGTAGATATGCATATAACATATACATATACTTATTGCTCATAGTTTCTACACCAAACTCATATTTTTACATCTTTTCTCCTCAGGCACTTTTTTATCTCTTCAAAACCTCTTGCTCTCTGGAATAAATGGCTAAATAAGAACCTGAAGCTCGGTCTCTTCGCTCTTTCAAAGCCATGGACCTTGCTTCAGCAAGGCAGGTCATCTTGTCCACTTGTCCGCTCGAGTTTTTCTACAGTTCTGACTGCTGGAAAATAATTGAAAGTCATGCCCTACAACTCGTCGAATTGCATTCGTCCCCACCGTCATCATATGAAGGTGCCCCAACAATGGAGACTGTCAATCAGGCCTCGACTTCCGTGCCATCATGGGATCAAGAACTGACAAGGGCAGCGGAGTTGGTCAGAGAAAGTGTCAACATACTTATTTTCTCAGCTCCTCATCTCCAAGAAAATGTCGATCCACTCCGACAGCTACTCGAAAGGTAGGAATGTCAACTGCAATTAGCTACGGAGAGTGCAGACCACAGTAGAAGCCTACTTCAAACTGTTGAGCAAGGATTCATCCAAGAACGTCAGTTTAATACAACGGGTCTACAACACAATTGTGAGGCGGAATTGATGAACCTTGACAGTGTTGCTGCACAAGTCCAACAACTTCATGAAGATGTTGAACAAGGAAGTAGGCTTCAAGAGCTCGTCAATTTGGTTACCATGCAGTCACAAGCTCTACCGCCTAGCAATGAAGATGTCAGTCATCCAGACCATTCCATTGGGTCTGAAGAGGAGTATGCTTCACCATCCAATTCATACCATCAACTAGATGCACCAGGATTTTTCTGTGAAGACCAACCCACGTGGGGAAACCCTTCATTCTATCCAGATCACCTAGAAGATGAACCAATGGAAGATATCTGTAATGAACATGAATGGTTTTATGAAGATGATGGCTCCTATCTTCCCCAGGAAAGTCAAACAAACTCACAATAAGAAAGTGGGTGTTATTATGATGGAACTGAATTAGATAGTGATCCAGACCAGAGTGATGACTCTCACATTGAGACTTGTCACTTAGCTTCGAGCATCATGTCGATCATGGTTTGGAACAATTTGTATGGTGAGGTTGACGATGAATATTCCACTTAGTGGAGTGAATACACTGACGACGATGAGTTGGAACAGCAGGAGCTGACAATCGCCACCATCCCTCTACAAGGTTTGGTGGAACTCAAGGGAGATAGATGGATGATCCACTACAACATGGCTGCTGAGCATGAAGACACCCTGGACCCCGCAGAAGGCGAAAGGCTTGGGGTGGAAGAACAACAAGTATATTCTTTTGGGGACACTTCTTGCTCAGAAGATGATTGGATGACTCAGACTGTACATGAAGATTTATCTGAGCATCCAACCTCAAGTGTAGAGATGGAGAGAAAAGATATGAGTCCTCCAGAAGACATCCAACCTCTCTCATCCATCTCATCCTGTGTCGACATCCTAGGGCCTTCCTGTTCAGATTTGTATTTTGGAAGGTACCTTGAGGATGATTTGCCAAAGAATTCATCCCAATGTAGTTCAAGTAAACCCCAGCACAAAGATGACTTCAATGAGTCACCCATTTTTATCCCTCTTCTTCAGACTTGGAAGGGCCCGCATCTCCACCTATTCTACCCCTATTATGTGGCGGAACCCGTCGGCAAGACACATGTGACACTAGTCCTAAAACTTAGGATTTGGGATCCCACTATTGGTATCATGGGGAAACCACCCCCTTTCTCTTACCCCTTTCTTTTCTCCTTTTTGGTTAAAGTAAGTTTTGTTTTTCATAACCTTACTTAGATAGTTTTCTTTCCTCTAACTTCTTTAATTTTCCTTGCATACATGCATCATTTTAGTACTTGAATAAATTTCCCACCCTATCTTACATGCATTCCCACCCTACTATTCCAAGTTTATATCTTGCTTGAGGACGAGAAAAGTTTTAAGCTTGGGGTGGTAGGATTTTCCCTTCTATCTCTCCATCCTTCTAGCATGCATGTTTACTTCCCGCATTTAGTTTTAAAATTTTCAAAAAGTTTCAGCTTTTTAGCTCTGCAATTATGGCCATATGGTGAGAATCTAATAGATAAATGCTTGACTTTATGCCTAAATGCATAGTTTTCATCTTAAAAATGGCTTGACCTTTCTCTTGGCTTGTTCTTTGACTCTTTCCTTGAGTTTGGTAATAAATCTAAGGTTATGCACCTTTTTCATAGCTTAAAGCTAAATTCCCTTGATCTATATCGTAAATGGCAAATCCATGGTAAAGGACTGTTGGAATGAGCTAAAACACGATTAAAGACTCCTAGCTGTGAATTCACAAGCTTGCCTCTATTCTAAGGATTCTTCAATCATAATTGCAACTTTTCACATAGGTGTCAAGCGGATCAGGATGGGCTTTGAGCTATGATCAAGATGAAGTGTTTTTCCTTGATGGACTACGTGCCTTCTCACATTAGATTGTGTCAAAAAGATGAAAAATATACAAATGTGCAAAAGAGGCTTGGCCGCCCACAAAATCCCAAAACAAATAATATATATATATATATATATATATAGTTCTCACCCAATCCTACAAAATAGAATGTAGAGAATAAAAGCCTGAGAGTGAATAAATGAGCGTTGTTTTTTCTTTTAGGAGAGTTGAGGATGATGCCCAGTTGGTGTATGACTGTGATCATGAACGCGGGTATGTCGTGCCTGGAAGTATCACTCCAAAAGCTCATTAGAGAGTCACTAGGAACCCCTAGGGGACCTAAGAGATTGTCTAAGTAGCAGGGTTGGTTCGAGCACAGTATGAGGGGTTCATCTCACTGCTTTGGGCCAACTGGCTCAGACTACAGGGACTGTTGCTCGCTACATGGACCAACCTGACATAGATCGGGATTCTCATAAGTCATTAGAGTCATTTGCTTTGTTTCTTAGGACATGAATAAGTGAGAGCCGTGTTGATTCCCGATTGGTATGCATGGATTCATGGTGATGGCACATTGCTCATCCCCGCATGATCACCTATGTGACAATTCTTTCATGTTTAAATAATTATGATTCAAACCCTCATGAGTATCGATAGGTTGTAGTGAATTTGCTTAATCTTGCCTGGAAACTCTTTGATCTTGCTTTGGCAGGATTGTTCCTGAAGGGTGGGGGTTTGTTCTGAAATGACATGGATCAAGAGAATTGATATTTTAAACTATTTTTCTTAACCTTAGCATTTATTGCCAAGATTAATTTGGATGTTATCTTTTTATTCTTTGAGCACAGTCTTGCTTGAGGACAAGCAAAGTTTTAAGCTTGGGGTTTTTGATAACACCCAAATATACGCATATTTGCTAAGCAGTTATGTGTGGTTTTGTTTCAGTATAGCCTTAATATGCCCAAAGTAACCCTAGACTCTTATCTATTAGTAGTTTTTATCTCTTCATAGATAAATTAGCTAAACTAGCCAAATTTTGGACTTGCAGGCACCGAAACTAGCCAATTTTGGGACTCGCAAGTACTGAAACCTGATAAGACAAGAATTCCAGCTGCTACCCGATACAGTCTACCCGATATGGTCTGTCTGATATCGTCTGCCTGATACAGTCTGCCTAAAATGGCATACCCGATACGGAATGCCTGATACGGCCTGTCCGATATAGCGGCTGCCCGATACAGCCTACCCAATACGGTCTGCCCGATACGGCCTACCCAATACAGTGGCTACCCGATACGACATGCCTGACACAGTCGTCGGGCGGCAGTCATATTGGCCCACCTAACGCCTCAAGATCGAAGCCACGGATGAAGGACACATGGACCAATAAAAGCTACAACTCCCATCAACTCATTGCCTATAAAAAGCAACTACCAGCCTACAAAGAAGGGGGGAGGACCCTACAAGAGCTAGTTCCTAGACCAAGGAGCTAGTGTGTTGAGTTCCCCAAAAATCCGCTGCCCGATACGGCTTTCCCGATACGGCCTGCCCGATACGTCCTGCCCAATACGGCCTGCCCGATACGGGGTTAGAAGTATCTCAGGCGTCAACTGTTGTATACTTCAATCTCCTAAATCAAGGAGACTGATACTTATCTTCCCTTTCCAGCATTTATTTTCATTCAGCATAGCATTGTAATTAAATAGTTGTTTCCTTATGAGTATTGGTATTAGTGGAGAATCTTTGTTATTATTCCATGTATTTCTTTATTTCATTGGATGATATCATGCTAGCATTTAAACTCTAGTTTTATCTTTCTGATGCAAACTTTCGCCTAGCTACCGAATCATGTTTCCTGTTACGACCTCTTTGAGAGAAGGGTGTTGTGACTTCTAGAGCTTGGCCTGGACCTAGTGTATGAGAGTACCTGGGACCAGAGCAGTACTTGGTTTATTTATCCATGCAAACCCATGCCCGGTGACTTTAAGAGGGGGACCAGTGCATGTTTTGTTGGCACTCTCTTTGCGAGAAGATGGAGCATGATGTAGATCACTGTCGCTTGCTATGTTTAATTTTCTTCCTTCGTGCTTTACTCAGATGATAGAAATTTGCCTCTTCCTTTCTAATATTGTAAAACCCCTAAAAATTGCTAAAACCCAAAATACCCTCGTAATATTTCTGGTAACTCCTCTTGGAGATAAGTTTTTGGTTTGATTCTTTTTGCCTCTTTCTCTCTATAACAACCTTTTTCTTTTTGGCTTTTCGACGACTTAGACAAGTAAAACTTGAGTTCCGAAGCACTATTCTCCAAGTCCCTGTGTTCGAACCTGACTACTCTGACCCTATGCTAGTTGTAGGAGTCTCAAACATTTGGGTATTATAAATTATAAAAGTTTGATGACTTAGACACGTCTCCACACTCTGGACCCACGTCTGAGGCTGATCAACCATGTCAGTTAAGTGTGGTAAACTAACAACATATCCTTCCTTATCAGTTAAAATTTTCAATGATAAAGAATGATATTTTGTTGGTTTTTTGTTGGAAACCAATGAAATATCCTTCCTTATGAGTTAAAATTTTAACTAATAAGGATCTATGATGTCAGGTCGTGTTGTGCAACTGAATGAGACATTCTTCTAGATAAGGAAGTACCAACATGATAGCTTGTAATGTGGAACTACCAACATTCTTCCAGATAAGGAACTTCCATAAATTCATCAGCAAAGTGCTCATTCTTGTGTCAATTTGACTATCAAGATCAATCATCAATATATGTCTATCATTGGTTCCCACTTACCTCAGTTAACCAACATGATAGCTTGTAATATGTAGTGTCGCTCACCTATGAATTGACCAATAACTGAAAAAATATCTTGAAAATAACTGAGACAATAGGCTATATGTGTAGCAGTGTAGGGGTGTTTTGGAGATATCTGATGCATGTATCTTTAGTCATTATTTCAAGCACATTTTTTCCTTGATTTCATGTGTAGATTAGTCATTTATTTGGTTTATTATGCATGAAATGACACAGATAGTCTATTTCTATTAAATGCATCAAATTATATGATTTTTACTATCTTATGTAATATTTTATGCATCCCAAGTTCTTATGACGTTTTTGTGTGTTTTCAGGTACAAGGAAGAACCACAGACTCAATGCTACTGACATGGCAACAGTTGGTGGTACCGACTTGACATCAGTGATGGACCGAGAATGTTACACCCCGATCTCACAATTACCATTAATCATGTGATTAGGACATAAATTGAGGATTTAACATAATACAAAGATCACCCTTAACTTTTTCTTCTTTTTCATTTCAAACTCTTTGTTTTCTCGCATCCAATCACATAAACAACTTTACAAGAGAATCAAACTTTGATTACTTTAATATGATCTCAACATAAATGATACACATCCATACATTCATTCTCAGGTACATACGACATGATAATCAGATACATTCTCTCTTATTAAGAAAACAAAGATACAAAATATCACTTACAACACTCTCACATCTATACTAGGACCTAGAGTGACAAGGATTGACTGAACTTAACTATACTCAGACTTAACTCTTGTGGAAGATCTACTCTGATGCAATGATATCTTCTTTAAGTCTATGTGATTTCCCTAAAAATTTTGAGTAGAGGGGTGAGCCTACTTTCTTAGTGAATGAGTACTTCAAAGAAATAGTCTAAAGCACTGATATAATTGCATATATACTTTTGAGCAATTGATATCAATTATAAAAACAGTAAGCTTTAAAGAGTCTAATAATTGACAATCATAAATATGGCATGATACTCTAAATATCTATAAGAGTGAATCAATATATGAAATGATTGATTGATCATAAAGAGAACTAATAATTCAGAAACATACAAAGAATAATTGAATAACTATACACACTTGTTTGACCTCTCATTCATTTTATTATGTCGTGATCATATGCAGTGTACTCTACATATGAAGACTCGTAGTGCACTATGATCACACCGTACAAGACTTCGTGGACACACCCAGGAAATGCTAAGTCTGACTACTCTCTTAGTCTGCAATAGGGAAATGGCTATCTGGCCTAAACTGGACTCCTCCTCTAACCTGAGCACACAGGCAGAGAGTCAAGCCACCTCTTGGCTTTTTTTGTACTCTAGTGCCACCAAGATCTCTGGTTGATGTTGGATACTACATTATGAAATTTAAAGAGACCCCCATATACTGGTCGCACCGCCAGGGTTAGGTCCCCCGTACCATCTCTTGGTACGTTCTGACCCCCGTATACTGGACACACTGCTAGGGTAGGTCATTTCATCCCTAAGGTGCAGACCTCTCATAGGGATTCTACGGTGTTCAAGGCTCTTAAGTCTATTATTTTATTATTCCTAGAAAACTCTTTCTACATTGTACCCTTCTCTTACTTATACTTGACTCTGATATCTCTATGGTGCCACGTCTATTTATTTGAAGTTATAATACAACATGTATATCATTCTAAACTTGGAAGAGTAGTATATTCAAAACATTATAATATACTGAGTAATCAACATACTATACATGCATGCAAACTAAAATTCTTAAATAAATAGATTTCATGTCCACTTGGCACATACACACTAGAATCATGCATATCAACCCAAATCTTGAGTTGTGCATCTCATAACTCAATTAAGAGTTAATTACTTATCATGACAATAATTATTAATAATAACTAAGAACATTGATATCACAATACTTGATTCATTGAACACCCTACCCTTAGGGTTTCATTTAATCACCACAAATGCTACAAAGAAAGGTGTAATACATCTATCACGTACTTTTCAAATCTTTAAAACACATGATACCTGGGATCTCAATCCCTTATCACATTACTGGGAATTCTCATCCCATCACATCATTATCATGATTACTGGATCTGGGTATTCAAACCCTTAGATCATCACATAGCATTGTTACCTTTGTAACAGGTAATCATTACCTCTAGGTCCTTAGAACAAGGTATTCATTTCATTGGTTGTACAAGTATTCTCATGGCTCACAAGGCCATCACACATCTTGTCACCTCTCACTAGGCAACAACTTATTCACATGGCTCCCATAAAGATTTCATGCAACATAAACATTCATTGAAATAAGACTACTATCAACAAATCATATAAAATCAATATATGTATGAAACCTTGGAACTGAGCTGAATTTGGGTTTCCATGCCATTCACTAGGATATCATGCATCAATAATAACATTGAATAAATAAAGTTGATCATGTCAATAAAATCCCTTCAAATGTATTTCACGATATCTATTCGCAAATATCTAACTTTCCTCGCATCTAGGGTTTCACCCACTTTACTGAGATATCAAACAAACACTATTCACTTTGAATGAAATCCAAGATAGTATCTGACATATATGTACTATTAATTTAGATAAACAATCATTCATAACCAAGGAGATCTAGATAAGCAATTTTCTCTATTTACTTATATAGTAAATTTCAGTCATAGACAAATTCCCTATATTTCAGTTTACTCTTATAACCTCTGTGAATACTTAGGGAATTCTCATTAGGGTGTATTGTATACATTTCTAATATGATTTTATCATATGAACTTCATCCAAACAGAGGAAGAATCCATTTCATATCATTTTGTAACAACTTAGATTAAATAGACAATTTAGGGTTTGTAGTCGCATACTAGCAATTAAAGATTATGGATGAATTAACCAATTTTCATGCAATATACTGTTTAAAAGAAGTTCCCACTCACCCTAAGGTGTGAAAACACCTTAAAAATGTATCCCATATCTGAAAATCTCGAATCCATATCAAATCCCTAGCAATTCACCCGATTCTTCTTCCTTTCAACTCGGAAACCCTAAAATGAGGGATTATGAAGAAAGAGTGAGAAAAGGACACTACTACATAAAAGCCTTTTAGCATTGGTTATTTAAGCTCTTTAGTGTCAGTTTCAAAGTGACACCCAAGTGGGCGCCACTAAAGGGGGACACCTTCGGCGTCGGATCCCAACCGACGGCAAAACATTTTTCACCACCGAAAATGCACCAGCAAAGGGACTATAGGCGTCGGTTTTCTAAGAGAAACTGACACCACATCATCTGAACCGACGTCAGTTTTGTGATAATAACCAAAGCCCTATCCCCTGTCTGCCACCACGGCCGTGTTGTGATAATAACCGAAGCCCTATCCCCCTGTCTTCCACCACGGTCGTGCTTCCCAGCACGACCGTGGTACCTGGTCACATAGACGTCAGTTTTAGGTGGAAAACTGCCGCCGTATAACATAGGTGTCGGTTTTGTTCAAATAATCGACGCCTATGTTTTGATTTTTTTTTCTGTCAGTCTGCAGACCTGCTGTGGCTGTTCGCAGGATGAGAAACCTACAGTTCAGTTATGAACTGCATGTTTTATGACATCCATTAATATCAGCCAACAACAGGCCACAAACCTGCAGAATTAACATGATGGACAATATTATATATATGTGATTCACACTCATGTATAAGAACATTTAACTCATATTATTTTTTCATCACACACATGTAGAAACATCACACACCAGTAGCAACCTACAGTTCCATTTATTTCATCTCTTTTCACATTGAGACACATGTAGAAACATTCATGTATTGATGATTTTCACACACATATGACAATTCATAAAAATTCATTGACATTCACAAAAAATTAATTATGAGAACAAAGTTATTCTTTATTCATCATTGTCATCATTGTCAGTAAAATCATATTGAAAAATTCCCACTCTTTTCAGGGTTTTTTCCCAATCTTCTCTTACAACATCTAATTCATTTCTCATATAGGGAGCATGTACATCGAAACGCTTTGCACCTGTGTTGAAGTCCTCAGTTTTAAAGACCTACAAAGAGAATGATGTACATACATAATTATAATAATATATAATAAGATTCATATATTTCATATTATCTAATGAGACTATGTATAATACATGTTGTATGTTATCGATTTCCAATACGGCATGTTTGATGATTAGGTCCATAAATCACATCACATAGTAGGAACATGCCCAACCGTTGTCTTGTGTAGCACACTATAAATTGAAACATACAAAATATTCAAAAATATAAATAAGCACAGTTCACATAAATAATATATACATTGGAGTCAGGAAATTACTTTCACATTCTCCCAAATGAGTGTCAGATTTTTTTCCTAGGGACCTTTCCTCCAGCTTTTTTGTACTCTTGTAAAGCCCTATATATGTTAATGTAACACATTAAATTGCATAATTAAATAGTAATGAATAACAGATGTTAACAGGTATAAAAACATAAAATATTTCTCACGAGAATAATGGCCTTTTAATTGCATGTCCATATAATACATCCAACTCACTCCCCACAGGATCTAGATAATAGACGGTGAATGTCTTGGGGACAATAACTAATAACTCCCGATGATTAGCACTACAGGTAAGAAAGTAGAAAATTAATAACTCAATATCCGCAATAAAAATATAATTTTCTTTAGTCCAAATTACAAGCAAAGTAAATTTACTTGACATTGAATGGAGCTATTATCACCGTCTTATTATTTTTACCAAAATATTCAAAAGCATCACAACAATATGAAGTAACTGAAGAAGGGTATGTATCTACAAGACTAATCAAAGATGGAACCAAAAATCCCACATGGGAAAACCCAAAATTTGTACATGTCTTGTATAAGTGGCTGCAAAACATGTATAACGTATGCATTAATATGCATTAATATATAAGAAACCAGATTGCCGTATATAAAACAAGGTATATGGATGTATAAACCAGATTGCCGTATGCATTAATATCACCATATCCACAACTCTATCATAGATGTGTTCAGCCATTCATAACTAAACAACTCCAAAATATCTTGTATAAATATGTTGTTTCCGAATGTTTGACCTGCATAAATACGTATCCAAAACTTCTATTATGTATGCATTAATACATATGCTAAACTTGTATAAATAGATTGTTATCGTATGATTTACCTACAACATTCTCTGGAATAGTAACATTTATAGGGCAATTTGGATTATGTTCGCCGATTCATACTGCCACACTCCTACAATTAGGACCTATCAAGGCGTGTAGGTCCCCTGGAAGTCAACTTGGTAGTCGAGGAGGTGGAGGCTGAGATGTAGCGGGCCTCGTCTTTTTGACCTGTATATATAATTTCATATCAATTGACTCATATATATATATACACTAACAAATTAAAGTAATGAAAATTTATCATACAATATCAGTATAGAGGACATCTGCTTCGGGCCACAGTATCACTCCGCCTACTGCCTCACCAAGTGTTTCAACATCTGGGTGTGCATGAGGCAGTGCAAGATTCGTCCAGCCAGCGAGTATATGTATGGGGCTCACACATACCATGCCATCTGGTACTAGACTCCCATGAAACATGCACCCTTTAAGGGGTGGGTAAGTCGATGCATCTGCAACGATATATCCTTCACTTTGTAATCGACATGGCTTCAACCCCTACAAATTTACGTAAAGAATGTTATATGCATATATACACAAACATATCATCTTGAACAGACTAGCTATTAAATATTCCATAAAAATACTTACAGAGGACGTGCTAGGTTGTGGGTCTATAGGATTACTCCCAACCTTTGCAGTATGAGCAGTAGGAGAAGAGAGGTTCGCCACAGGTACTGTTTAAGTGGCAGTCTGAGATGCCTGCCACTTGTTAAATGCTTCCTGGAGTCTTTTATCAACTACTTCCTCGACTCTCCTATCAATTAATGAATCTACCTATACATGGATAAAAGAAATACTAGTTTCTTATTATTGAATTCCCTTTTGTAATAACGTTCTAAAATAAGAATAAGTTACCTCATCTTGTGAAAGTCCCACTTTTGGGACAAGTTTGCGCTGGGATGGCCCAAAGAATGTTTTGATGCCCACACCAGCACCTGCACCCCTTACACGTCCAGGATGCTCTGGGTTACCCAGAGCAACTGTCAGTTCATCCCTTGTGCCCTGAGGGATGAACTTGCCTTCCTTCCTCTGCTCGTGCAGCTCCCGCTAAGCACCATCAACAAAAAATCGTAAGTAAACATAACAATAATCAATATCGATAGATTGCTCTAAGAGTTTGATTTTTACCATTTTTGCAGCCGCCTCAGTGGTTGCGGGCTTCAGTATCTCTCACTTCTTGTTTTGCCTCCCAGCTATCCACATAACATGACGAGGTAGAGGTGCGGGAGCAGCAGTAGAGGACTCTACAGTCTCCTGAGTAGCAGTAGGCTGAGTAGACTCAGCCTGTAGTCTTTTGCGAACGCCTGCATATCCTCTTGGACCCATTGTGTGGTCGTGCACATTCAGTGCACGCCTTGCTCATTGATCATCGCTGATATCCTAGTTAGTTAGCACATTGATTTGGTTAGTAACACTAAAGGTTAATTTTGAATAGGTGAATGCATAAAAATGTATATTAATTAAATTGGGAGTGGCGCTTAATACCTTGAATTCATCTGTTTTTCTCTGGGTAACAAACTCCTCACATTCTTTGGGGTCCAAGTAGTTCCATTGCTGTGTGGCTTCCTTCTTCCTATATTTATTTTCAAAGAGAATACAAACAAAAATTATTAGTGTAGAGTTAGTGAAATACTGATCAATGTCTAGAATTGGAATCAATCAAGAACCTATTCTCAGCATCGCGTATGTAATCTTGGGTGAGATTGGTCCTATAGTTCCTTAGGACCCTCCCACAACGTTGCATCACACATTTACAATGCAGATTTTCATCCAGATCAAATATGTTCTGCAAATTAAATAGAATTGCTATTAACTAGTATTCTAAAAATTAGTAATCTACACATAGAATTACAAATAATAATAACTCACACATAGTTCCTTCCATATGTGGTCTTTCTTCCCCTTAGGAACTTTATGCCATGATTCTAGGATAGGACTGCAATGGCTGCGAATAAGAACCCCAAGATATGAAACAAATGTGTTGCGGTTCACTCCATATGGATTTCCTGCTTGATCGAAATCCACAGCCAATTTGGGTCCATTGCCCCTTTGCTGTATTAACTTGTTCATCATTATGATGCCCCTCACTTTCTCAATTTTCTTTTGCTGCTCATCAAGTGCTGTAATTTCTTCAGGGGGTACATCACCAACCTAAAATTTGATAAAAAACACACTTGCATAATATAATTATAAATGAACATATAGATAGAAACCTCAGGGATATATTCTTAAAACTTACATTGTCAGGCGGTGCAAGCACGTCCTCACCCTCACGGTGATCATCAGCACAGTCATCATGGGAATGCTCAGCCATCTGAAAGTTCACATTCAAGTTATAAATTTCACATTGTAAAGTAACACTAATTGTAAAGTTCACATTGTAAAGTACACATTCACATTGTAAAGTAATTCACATTGTAAAGTTCACATTCACATTGTAAAGTTCACAACAAGATTAGGGTCTAGGGTTAACAAATACATGTGTTGTCATTCTTATATATAATAAATGTGTATCACCTATCTCATTCTTGAACACCTAATCTCACTAGTAAGTGTATAATGTGTATTGGGTTTTCAAGAAAATTTCGGCAATATTTCCCCGTTGTTCTCCAAGTACATATGTAATTAGAGAACAAACAGGGAAATGCTACCGAAATTTCCTTGAAAGCCCAATACACATTATACACTTACATCCTAAGTGAGATTAGGTGTTCAAGAACAGTCCCAAACCGGGGACTATCCAAGATTTACTCCTAATGAGTAAATCTTGGACGGGTTTCTAGGCCAACAAATACATGTGATGTCATTCTTATATATAATAAATGTGTATAAACTACAGGAAACATAGTTAATCCTAATCTATAGAGAATTATTAAATAATAAATCAAGAATTCAATAGTTTCAAACATGCAATAATTCACAATGCTACTGATAATTTTTTTTTACAATGCAATGTTATATCAATGTTCCTCAATATATATATTTGTTGAAAATAAGTTGTATTGAATAGACCCATAATGGAAGTGATCATTGAAAAAATACTAGACAATCATATTTTGTTTCATATACAATGTTCGATTTAAATAAACACTCCCTTAGAGGATCTAATATTAGGCACAAAGTCATGTCTTAAATACTCTGAAAAATATATATTGATTCAAGATCACAACTCCCATGCAGGTAGACATCAAATCCACTCTTAACAATGTATTAAAGGACTAATCAAGTAAAAATGACACCAATACTAGAGTCGGGTCAGACAAGAACCCTACAGAAATCAACATTGGATACAATAAATGAAGATGGAGACCAGACTGTACGATACTCCTAGTTGCAATGAAACACACATAGAAACCAATGGATCAACCACACTAGAAATAGAGATGGAGACCAGACTATAAGGTACTCCTACATGTCACACACATAGCACACACGTAGAAACAAAGATGGTTCCATTACCTTTGATTGGACGGAGCAGCGGCGGAAGCTGTGGCGGCGGCGGAAGGTAGCAGGAAGGCGGCGTCGGAGTTGGAACAGTTAGAGAGCAGGCCGCCGGAGTTGGCCGGAGCAGTAAGAGAGCAGGCTGTTGGAGGTGCTGGAGCAGCAAGAGAGTAGGCCGCTGGAGAGCAGGAGACCAGGCCGCTGGAGAGCAGCGGCGGCAGAGGAGTAGAGACCAGCAAGCGACGAGCAGCAAGTGGCTGGCGGCGAGCAAGGAGAACAGCGGCGGTGGGCGGCGGCACGGAGGGAGTCTGCTTGCTCACCGGAATCGCCAGACCCTAAGCCAATTGCAATGAATCATCAACATCTGTTCTCAATGATAATCGTCGGTTTTAACTAGAAAAAAACTGACGTCTATCTACATATGCCGATTAAAAAATTTGTTCTCGATTAATGATCATAGTCGTCGTTTTTTTTTAAAATCCGACGCTCAAAGGGTGTGAAACTTTCCTGCGAACAGCGCGGGAAAACCATAAGTGTCGGTCATTGTTGTAAAACTGACGATCAAAATGTGCCCAATTTCTATTTCGCAAATAACCTTTAGTCGTCAGTTTATTAGTTAATGACTGACGCCATATGTTAAATTTTGAAGGTAATTTTTTCACTGGAAATTTTGGATTTGGCGGTTAATTTTAGGCGTTAGTTTTTCATTAAGGAACCGACACCGAATAAAAGTGATACTCGTGTCTGGTCACCCTTCACAGATTGATGTCATTTTATTTTATAAATCGACGTTGTATTGTTTAGGTGTCGGTGTATTTATGGAACTGACACCTTTAAAAGTGACGTTATAAGCCATTTTTGTAGTAGTGGGACTTGATTTATATGATTTCAAATCCAATCATGGGAGGGATGGAATTTTTACATGTGAGAGAAGATTCACCATGAAACTATATCCAAAGAAGCTAAACTTACATGATTTCATCATTCCTCGGACCGCAAAACCCTAGGTCAGCATCTCCATCAATTTCTCCTCTCAAACCCTAACTCTCCCTCTCTCTCTAGGATTTCATTTATCTAGTTTGAATCACGAATTATGAGAGCTCCTTGTGTGTTAGGTTGATCATATAGAGCAATTGAGCTGCTTGGGTCAATTGCACTTTGACACCTCACTAAACTTTTTTTATCATAAAATAGTTTCTATAATTCATGTATTTTAGAGATCAAACCTTCTCCAAAAATTTATTATAATTTAGCATGTTGTGAATAATTGAGTTACAAAGCATCAGTTAAAATTTGAGATCATTCCAAGCTTCCATTAAATAAATAAAAATCAAATAGTGCACTGCTATCCAGAATTCTACAGAAATGTCAGTTACTATTATTCATCTACTGATAAGATCTAAACGCATCCAAAAATTATGAAAATTTTATATTTTGTTTATGATTGAGTTTTAGATCTCTAGTTAAAATTTCATATCATTTGGAGTTACCAATAAATAACTAAAAATAAAACACTACACTACTAAAAAGCACTCTGTCAGTATTTCAGTCGAAGTATAGTTCGACTGAGAACCACATTTAAAGAACACTCAAATATTTTGAAAATTTTCTCCAATATGCATGATTGACTTATACATATCATATAAAAAATTCAATAAAATACGAAATTTGTAGAAAATAATATGGAAAATCATTTACCACACTGCTATCTTGATCAAATTCCATATTCATGTACTATCAAAACCCTAATTTTTTGCCGATTAGGGTTTACATTTCTCAAACCCTAATTCTTCAAAATAAAATCATAGTTAGAGTTTCTTCTTATGTTTGAAACATTACAATTGATCTACTATCATTAATCAAGTCTAAATGATGTTCAATCTAATCAAGCATGTAATCATTCAGGTAAACCCTAGTATACCAATTAAGCACAAATGTGGTCATTACAGAGAAGCTTGTACAAAGTCGGTGATGCTGGCCACTGAAGTTGGTGGTACCGAATTAGCATCAGAAAACCCCGACATGAATCGATAAAACTCGATGCTACCAAGTTTCCAACTTGGTGCTATCGAGTTGACGTCAGAGAGGTAGCTCGAAAACCACAAAACTCAGTACTATCGTGTCTAGTCGATAAGACTGATAGGATTGGGATCTCATGACCAAACCTAAGTAACTCGGTACTACTTACTCACCTAATTGGTACTACCAAGTCTGCCCAATTAGATTTCACTCTAATCCAACGGTGGATGTTATTTTGTACCCTAAGTGCCTTCTATGACTGAGGGGGATGATGAACATAAAAAAAGAAGTAGCCATTTTCATTGCACGAAGACCGAAGAGAGAGAAAAGAAGAACTGAGGGACAAAAGCCTCAATCGAGGAGATACGGGCACCTGTGGAGGATGATTCTACAGTTGGAAGACAAAATGCTCGTATGACAGATGGGATCTTCTAGACAGGTGTAGATTCAGGGGTTGCCTTAGTTTCTTCATGTTTCCCATGTTTTTCTTCTTCCTTTCTATGTATTCGTCGATGAAAACCATACAAGGCTAAAAACCTTTGTTCTTAGGATCTGGGAGTAGCCTGGATATACACTGTGATTGATTTCCATGCATTAATATCAGTTTTATCTCTTTTTACTGGATATAAATCTATGAAAGCTTTGTGGTCTACTTGTGCTTGATCACCATGAGTGGATTGATAGATGATTAGTCATCTCAGGAGAGAGGTTGAGGGTTGGAGAGCATAGATTTACTCACCTACTATGCCCTTTGGAAAACATGGAGTGTAAATGATAGGAGAAACCCATAGAACAACCGTAAAGCATCTAACTAATCAACCAATAACTGTGGAAGTGGGATTGGCATTAGATTAGATAGTGAATTACATTGCGGGAGCAGGTAATTCTAGCTACATGCTCCTTATCCAGGGATTGAGGTAATATATATTAGTGTGTGTGAAGTCAGTTATTAGTTTTGTCTGTGGTGAAACCACTATCCTAAGGAATTCACCCCATCTCTGATTAATTCAACATTTAATTCACTTTATTTCTATCTTTATTCTTTCGCTCAACCCAATTCAACCATTTACAACTGGTTTAGTTGATTTGACTGTAGTTAGTAGTAGTCTACTAGAGAAATGCTTCCTTGTGTTCAACTCGGGCCTCACAAGACCTTATTACTTTGATACGTTCACTTGCGTACTACGCACGGTAAACTTATGCCAAGTTTTTGGTGTCGTTGTTGGGGAAGCGACAACATCCAGCACTACGAGTGTTGTGGTTCACCACTCTTAGCCAATTTTTATTTTCTTTTATTTTATCATTTTTAAATTTCTTCAAGTTGAACCATAAGATCTTTCTGATACATCATAAATTTCCTGCACTGATACCTACTTTCTACTATTTTAGGGAAACTAGTACATGGTGCGTACCAGAGACATAGAATACGGAGAACCATCCTCACCGGGCTTTGGACAAGTAGAGATCTTACAAGGAGAAAGGTTGTCCGGCAGATCTATGGACATGTTTAACCAAACCCCTCCACCGACACCTCCTCCTGAGAGACCGATGACACCAGAAGAACCAGATACAACAAAAATGGAGGGAGAAGAAGAAATAATAGTATGGGAAGGGATAAAAGCTTTGTCAGCTACGGCCTAGAAAGGGCCCATCAAAAGGCAAGCCATCAATGTGGGCAACTATAAAATAGATCATGGACTTGTTGCCTTAGTCAAATATCAAGTGTTCCATGGATATCCTTCTGAAGATCCAATGACACATATTAGAAATTTTGTGGAGAACTGTGACATGGTCAAGATAGACATGATCCCAACGACTACAATATATCTTAAGTTATTCTCATCTTCATTGGCAGATAGTGCAAAATCATGGTTCAACAATCTTGATGATGAGATCATTGAGACATGGGACGCGATGATAGATGCATTCTTTGAGTGCTATTTCCCTCCACAAAAGATGAATGATCTAGTGAAGAAGATTCATAACTTCAAACATCAAGCAGATGAGTTGTATTTAGAGGCATGGGAAAGGTTTCATAATATGTTGAGAAAGGTGTCTCATCATGGCATTGATCTACTGGGGCAAGCCAATATTTTCTATTATGGCCTACACAAGGGGGAGAGAACAACTCTTGACAGTGTAGGAGGAGGCTTCTTCCTCAACAACAAGCCCACTTTCTATCATGAAATCCTCAAGAACATGTCTAAAAACCAATCATGGGGAGAAGAAAGAGAGCCACCGACAACCATCAAGAGAGTCAGACAATCCAAGGTGATAACTACTTTAAATGAGAAGTTAGATCTCATTGCTAAGAAGCTATGCACTACAGACAGAGCAGTTGCTGAGGAAGAAGAAGAAGAGTGCAAGTATGTGCGTCAGGGGAAATACATGAACAATGATTATTCTTGGAGGAAAGACCCCAAATTTTCTTAGAAGGATCCTAATAACTTCCAACGGGATCCATCACAGGTGCAACAAAAACATTCTAAGCCACGGTAGTATGGTGGCCAAGTGTAGTATCATCAACCAGAGTAGTAGAAAATTGACAAGATTGAAGAAATGTTGGGCAAGTTGTGAGTCAGAATGAGCTGCAGATTGCACAAACTCAAAGGGATCTTCAAAATCAAGGGACATACATTCCCAGCATACAGACACAGATCTCTCAGATAGCAGTAGATGTGAGTGCATTAAAGCAACCAAATCAACAATGACTTTTGACGAACACTAGTGTACCTTCTGAGAATCAACATGTGAAGGATGTTCTGCTACGCAGTGGCAAGAAACTACTGAATGATGCATCACACGGGGGAGTTACTAAAAGAGCTACAAATCAAACTATACTAGTGGATGCTAAAGAACCATACATGGCAGCACAGGAGATGATGATAGAGGAGAAATTAGATGAGGTAGGGGGTAGTAAAATTCATGCTTATATCCCACCTCACCAGAGGGAACATGTAGTTCATGTGCCCTTTCCAAACAGTTTGAAAGTGACTAAGATGGATCGATATTCCAATAAATTTCTAGACGCTTTTCAAAAGTTATATGTGAACATTCCCTTGATAGACGATATTGAGCAGATACCATCCTATGGGAAGTTTTGGAAGAATATAATTACAAAGAAGATAAAGATACCAGAGTCTGATGTCATGGTTCTGAAAGACCAGGTTAGTGCCTTCATCTTGGGGACATTGCCTCCTAAAAGACAGAATCCAGGATGCTTTAATATCACATGCTTCATAGGCAAGACAAAATTTGGAGAGGCTCTATGTGATTTAGGGGCAAGTATAAATATGATGCCTCTATCTACCTTCAAGAAGCTCAGACTTAAGAAATCCAAGAAGAGCAGCATGACAATCTAGTTGGTGGACAACTCAGTGGTTAAGACATATGGTATATGTGAGGATATCCTGGTGAAAGTGGATAGGTTCATTTTTCCTACAGATTTTGTTGTGATGGAAATGCAGGACGACCAAGGCAATAAGATTCTACTTTGAAGACCATTTCAAGCTACTACAAACATGACACTTGATATGGGTAGAGGACATCTGACTATGGGAATCCAAGATGACAGGTTCGAGATCAAGATATCAGAGCACTCTCAAGCCACGGGAGATAAGGTGTAATGCCATGCTTCAACACATGGATAACAAGTTTTCTCTATTTCTAGGGAAGCCATTCCTGGATATGGCCCATGCTATGACTAAAGTAGAAAGAGGAACTCTAGTAATGGACATCTTAAAAAATACAAAGGTGATCTCGCTGACTCAAGCAATGTGCTACCCAGATGATGAGGGGGATGACTACGACCCTGCTGTTGAAGAAGAAACCTTAGTTGATCTGTGATACAGTCATCACCCAAGCTACCCTTAGAAGTGTTCTTGACAAACAAAACGAGGGACAACAATTGTAGCAACCATCTAGAGGAGTTTGTTTTAATGCTGAAGGCAATTCCTTGCTATTATGCAAGGCTCTATGAAGACCTTGGACCACCACCCCCACCATTGGTACCATCTCTATTGAGCCCATCAGACTTGGAGCTGAAGTTATTACCACCGCACCTAAAGTACGTCTTCTTAGTTGCAGTGGAAAATCTCCCAGTGATTATATCATCTTCTTTGAGTGTTGAAGAGGAAGGAAAGCTACTCACCGTTCTGAAAAACCATCGAGCTGCATTTGGGTGGTCCATAGCTGACATTAAATGGATCTCTCCAACCTTGTACCAACACAAGATCTATCTAGAAGAAGGATCCAAGGCAATTGTCCAACCTCAGAGGCGTCTCAATCTGATTATGACTGAGGTGGTGAAGAAAGAAGTTTTCAAGCTACTATCAGTAGGTATAATCTACGCAATCTCTGATTCAATGTGGATTAGTCCTACCCAGGTAGAAGAAGGATCTCTCCAACCTTGTACCAACACAAGATCCAGCTAGAAGAAGGATCCAAGGCAATTGTCCAACCTCAGAGGTGTCTCAATCTGATTATGACTGAGGTGGTGAAGAAAGAAGTTGTCAAGCTGCTATCAGTAGGTATAATCTATGCAATCTCTGATTCAATGTGGGTTAGTCCTACCCAGGTAGTTCCTAAGAAAGGGGGGATTACAATCACTACTAATGTAGCTAATGAATTGATTTCCACTAGGCTAGTGATGGGATGGTGAGTGTGCATAGATTATCGCCATTTAAAGGCAACCACTCTTAAAGATCATTTAACTTTACCCTTTATTGATCAGATCTTGGAATGATTACCTATCCGTTCACACTTTTGTTTTCTTGATGGGTATTTCGGGTATAATCAAATTTCCATAGAGCCTAAGGATCAGGAGAAATCCACTTTCACCTGCCCTTATGGCACGTTCGCATACCGACAAATGCCTTTTGGTCTTTGTAACACCCTTGCTACGTTTCAACGCTATATTCTCACCATTTTTTCTGACATGGTAGAGCGATGCTTAGATGTTTTTTGTGGATGATTTTTCCATGTATGGGGAATATTTCAATGATTGTATATATAACCTTAATAGGGTTCTACAGAGATGCAAGGACACTCACCTAGTTCTAAATTGGGAGAAGTGTCATATGATGGTAAGTGAAGGGATCGTTCTTGGATACAAGGTGTTCGGTAAGGGCATGGAAGTGGATCCAATAAAGATTGAAGTCATCTCCATACTACCTCCACCGACATCAGTGAAAGGAGTGAGGAGCTTTTTCGGACACGCTGGATTCTACCGTCGTTTTATCAAGGATTTCTCAAAAATTGCCAAACCATTGTCTAAACTTTTAGAGAAAGATGTCAAGTTTTCCTTTGACGAGTGCTGTTTAAAAGCTTTTGAAATTCTTAAAGAAAAAATGATCTCTGTACCTATTATGCAGGCTCTTGATTGGAGCCTACCCTTTAACGAGCGTTGTTTAAAAGCTTTTGAAATTCTTAAAGAAAAATTGATCTCTGCACCTATTGTGCAGGCTCCTGATTGGAGCCTACCCTTTGAGCTGATGTGTGATGCATTAGATTATGCAGTAGGAGCTATGTTGGGTCAACACAGAGACAAGACACCAACTATCATATATTATGCATCAAAGACTTTGAATGATGTGCAGTTGAATTACACCACTACCGAAAAAGAATTGTTAGTGGTAGTATTTGCTTTTGAAAAATTTCTCCAATACCTAATTGTGGCTAAAGTGATAGTTTCGACTGACCATGTTTCCATAAAATACTTGTTACAAAAGAAAGATGCCAAACCCAAATTGATTAGGTGGATTCTTTTACTTCAAGAATTTGACATTGAGATAAGAGATAAGGCAGGGGTTGTGAATGTTATAGCCAATCATTTGTCTAGGTTGGAAAGGGTAGATGAAAAAGATATAGCCATCCCCATTATTGAGGAATTCCCAGATGAGAAATTGTTTGCAATTAAAACTAAAGATCCTTGGTTTGCATATATTGTTAATTACCTAGCTTGTAAGGAATTTCCTGCATATTGGGGGTACCAAGAGAAAAAATGAATTTTCCACTCATTGAAGTTTTATATTTGGGATGATCCAATTCTCCTTAAGCAATGTAGGGATGGGCTGTTATGAAGGTGTGTACCCGAATGTGAGGTAGAGAGAATCTTGTCACACTGTCATTCTCTACCCATAGGTGGACACCATGTCAACTCTAGGACTGCGGATAAAATCTTAGAGAGTGAGTTTTATTGGCCTACCTTGTTTAAGGATGCTCACAACTTTGTTTGTCGTTGTGATGCATGTCAACGTGCATGTAATATCTCTAAGCGACATGAGATTCCCTTGAATGTGTTTCAGGAAGTTAAAGTTTTTGATCTTTGGGTTATAGATTTTATGGGCCCATTTGTGTCGTCTAATTCCAACCTTTATATTTTACTTGCATTTGATTATGTGTCTAAGTGGGCGGAAGTAATTTCAACCCGCACCAAAGATGCACATGTAGTGTGCAAGTTTGTAACGGAATGCATTTTCTGTAGGTTTGGTGTCCCCCGCCTAATTATTAGTGATGGTGGTTCCCATTTTACTAATAGGTAGTTTGGAGCTTTACTGATCAAATATAGGGTGAAGCATTGAGTGGACACTCCTTATCACCCACATACTCAAGGACAGGTTGAGGTGTCCAATAGAGAGGTGAAGAAACCAATAGAATGAACTAGAGATATGTTCTAGGCCATGCTCCTTGGGCTTACAAAACAGCCTACAAAACCCCAATAGGAACAATATCGTTTCGGATGGTCTATGGATGTGTATGCCATCTACCCATAGAGCTTGATCATAAGGCTAAATGGGCCATGAAGAAGCTGAATTTCAACATAGATGAAGTGGGTAGAAAACGACTTTTGGAGCATAATGGATTACATGAGGTTAGGATGGATGCATATGAAAGCTCTAAGATATGTAAGGAAAGGACTAAGAAAATTCATGATAGACACATTCTCAATAGGGTGTTTCTCCCAGGTCAGATAGTCCTCCTTTTCAATTCTAGGCTTAGGATGCATCCGGGTAAGCTAAGGTCCAAGTGGAGTGGATCATTTTTGATTGAAAAAGTCTTTCCCCACGGTGCTGTGAATGTTGTAGATGGGAACATGTCGTTCCTTGTAAATGGCCAAAGATTAAAGCACTATTTTGGAGGAGAGGTAAAGCCATTGATATAGGAGGTGAAACTTTGGACCATTCCATAGATTCTTGCTCAATAAACCGTCTAGTCTAGGACATTAAAAATGACGCTTGTTGGGAGGCAACCCAATCTTTATTTTCTTTATTTTTATGCTCAATTTCCATTTTTAGTTGTCACTTTAATTCAATTTCTATAAAAATGGTACCTTGACTCATTTTTGGAGTGTGCAGGACTTTGAAGTCAGTACGACCGAGTTTAGTAGTCAGTGGCACCGAAATGAGGTCAGTGTTTTGTCTGTAACAACATTGCACAATAGCTCAGAAAGTATAGAAACCAAGTTTAGGGTACTCCAAGTTTTCAAAACAACAACCTAATAAATTACAAGTAGAGTAATTACATGAGAAGAAACTAAATAGGAATTATCACCAAGGGTAGAAGTTCCAACATCTCAACCAATAACCACATAATCATCAACAAAAAAAGCAGTCTAACAACTCATTTACCTTAGAGTAGGTCATATTGACCATAGTTGATTGTTGCTCCAAGCTCAACTACCCCATAAAAAATTTCACCCTTTCCTATATAGTTATACATTAATCCTTGCATTGCATGATCTTGAGAATGTTAGATTAATTTGAAGATATTAAATGTGGTATTGTCATTTTGTCTAGCTAAAAAAATAAGAGATGAAATTGAGTTAATAGACAATTCAATTGTGAGTATGGTAGGTAGGAAAAAAATAATATGTCTCATCTGATTTGAACAAATGTCATGCTAGACACAATGTTTAGGAAGATAGATAAAAGATAAATAAAAGGAGAAGAAAGGGATAAAGAGGGAAGTGACCTTGATTCACCCACATACAAAATAAACAAGATGTTTTGGGGTCGATAACATCATTGCACAGATCCTACAAAGTGTCGATAGGATGAAGTGCCCACGCCTTGCTATAAGGAAATTAATTAGTTACTTACCTCCTATTATGATCATATTGGAAATCAGTTTGCTTTGGGTATATGTGATTCATAAGATGGTTTTAAGTACGAGCCCATCTCAACTTCCCCTGATCGTGATGGATAGTTGAAGTCATTTAAAACCCTAAAGTAACTTTTGAACCTCTCTCATCCTATAAAACCACTCTTTTCCCATTTAAAATAATGTTTTATGAAAAAATACAGTGCACTCATATTTGGACCCTATGAGAGAATTTGGAATCATATACATCTCTCTCTCTTAGAAGAGCACTCATATAGCTCACTACACACAACTTCTATGGGTATTGATGTTATGACTAGTGCTTATAGTTTTTTTTATCATTTTTCTTATGTGTTTTGTTCCATCCATCTGATTTTGGCTCTAGAGTTTAGATCGGCACGAAAAGTTAAAGAATGGGATGCAAAGTTAAAATTAGAAAAAAAAATACTTTCTAGTATGATCAGACATATTTTTAATCCATCTAATTGTTATCTTAATATGATAATCATGTTGTTCAAAGATATATGGATTGACAAAAGGAATCGTTTAATATTTGATATTAGATTTAATGTTGTCAGTCACATGATCGTTCGATATTTAGGATAACCTTGAGTTGTAGTATTTGCTTCATATAGTTTGATTTTGACTCTATTTTATATATTTTCATTTTATGTAAGTTTAAGTTTAATCACAATTGTCATTTCACATTTATTATTATAAACTCTTATGGGACTAGTTATTTCATGCGTTATGTAAGTATTACATCTCAATAAAAGTGTTGTTATTTCAAATTTGGAGGATGTTGCCTTGAAGTAACATGAATATAAAGACCTATTATGGGAAGAAAGATATATATTTTAATGACATATATTTGTATATTTTTTGTTTAATATTGATGTTTTTTCATCATCTTTTATTTATATCTTCATAATTGGACAGTGTGGGGGTATTGGTCTTTTATCTCTGTCTTTTTTATCATACCTATTGTGCATTATATGTTGTAATCATGTAATTCTATATCATCAAATTGCATGTTAATGTATTACTAAATGTTTATAATAATGTATCATTACATCTACATTAATATTTAAGTATATAGTCACCCACAAGAAGATTATATTTATGGTGTAATGTATAGAAATATTGTGATCATCTACTCAAGTACCTAAAATGCATGTGTTGCTTTATCAGTTATAGCATTACTAAAATTGTTTTATCTCTATTCTTAGCAAAAATATTTTCCTTTCAAATAAATTTGTATTCTAACTCTATTATCGAGCTTAATGGAACCAACTATTCTAAACAAAAAGAGAAAATTGAGTTCCATATCAAACTAATAGAAACGAATGCATGTCTAATCAAAGACAAGTCGTATGCACTAACTGATGCAAGTACCCCTACTTAGATGACCTTCATGATGCTTGGGAAACCTAGAATAATGTTAGCATGAATGACTATCACTACCAACAGTCAAATATACCTAACAAAAACTGAAAGTTCTAAAGAGTGTCTAAAGAATGTTGAAGATTGATTTAAGACAATTGATAAACCACTCACTAGGAAAGTAATGGAAGATATTCAAAGAATGTCTAAGGAATGTTGAAGATAGAATTATGACAACTAATAAATCACTCACTTAGAAACTAATGGAAGATCATACAAGCATAAAGGCACTCACTCAATGAACAAAAAGGTCCTTATAATGAAAAACATTACAACTAAAATAAATACTTTAGGAATGGTGATGGATGACCCTTTTCTTATCTAGTTTGTCTTGTATAGTTTACCTCCTTAGTATAGGCCATTTTTTATCCATTATAACACAATTTCATATAAGTATCATTGAATGAATTGGCTCATAAACAAATCCAATAGGAACCTACCTAGGTTGAATCAATTAGGTATGAAGGTAGATCATTACATTTAAGGAATTAGACATAAAGTTGGGGAAAAGAATATTATAGTTCATCAAAGGAACCACCTAAATCTAATGAGGCTATTGAAACATATATGACTAAAAAGAAGGAAGACTTGTGAAATTTATGTAAACTTGGATAATTTTTAGGACAACACAGAGTGTCAATAATGGTTTCAAAATAAAGGTAACCTGATTGGTTTTTGTATTTCATTTTAAAAAATAGAATTATTTTCCTTTTAGTACTTGGATGGATTGATACTGGCACTAACATTCATGTTTCAAGTTCCATACATGTATTCCTTACAACACAAAAACGAACACAAGTTAGAGATTTATATTTATGGGAAATAAAGACAAAGCTCCAACACAAGCAGTAAGAACTTTTCAACTTATTTGTAGATAGTTATTTTCAGTTAGATATATGATAAAATCTTTATATTTTGTCAACTTCCATATTTGATGTTTTTTGGCGTACTTGATAATGTTATACTCTTTGGAAGTTGGTAATAATTAATACAATTTATTTAAATAGTCTAGTTAATTTATTTGGTTCTAGAATTTCAAATAATTAATACAATTTATTGCAATTATCGTGAATTGTCATTTGAAACAAAATGTTATTCATCTAAAAGTGACTCATTAATTTTGTGAAATAAGATATTGGGTCGCATATCTAGTGAAAGGATAAAATGGTTGGTAAAAGATGGATTATTTCTATCTTTAGATTTTAGTAAAGTGTGCTTGAACAATATTAAAGACAAAACAACAAGATATATATATAAAGGACCCAGAAGGACTACTTTGGCTTCTTGAAAATATATATATATACGATAATTCTAGAGTGTTTGATGTTTCTAATTTAGTTGAGAGAAATGTTTCATCACCTTTATCAATGGTTACTCATGTTATTGTTCATTTGAAAAGCATCACTAAGAGATTGGAGTTGTCAATCCTATTATGTTAAGGAAAAGTGTTAGACACCTGTGCTTCACCCCAGAATCAATATTGTAATTTGAAATATTGAGTTTGTTAAAATCATTTTGTTTGGGTTTGATTAAGTAAAACAAAATAATAAAACAAACTAGAAAAGGTTACTAGTTAGTGCAAGTATTTGGGGAATATAGATGACTACTACTTTCCATCATCATCCTCAAAACCTCTAATTCCTATTATGATATCCCAATTGTCTCAAGATCTCCAACTATAGAAATCCATAATGGGGATGAATCATGGCAACATAAATAGTTGGACGGTTAGAGAGTAATTCAATAGGAGCAAGTTATACTTACATGTGTGTGATCAAAAAAATAATATGCTCTGGTACAGATACCACCTATGGAGTCAGTTAAATTAGACCTCAAATGTCGGTTTGTCAGTTTTGTAATGACACCTAAGTAGATCGTACTACATCTAAGGACCTTCTACATTGGTTTTAAGAGAAAGGTAAAACCATAGACACAAAGTCAATGTTGGTCACTATGAAAATATAAACCGATAACTCAGAGTGATATCACTGTCGTGGTATCACTCTGTGTCTTTAGTTCTATGCAAAGAAACTGATATTAGAGATTGAGTCATAGTCAATTATAGCAACCGACGTCACATAGACCTGTTGTGTTGTCAGTTTGTATTTGAGGAACCGATGATGTAGAGCAATATCACAACTGGGAGGCTTGGTAGTGCAGTCGTGTTGGATGGCATGACCATTTTAGAACAAATGTGTTGTCAATTTTTATGAGAAACCAATGATGCAGATCCATATTGTTATTTTTTTATATCAACCAACACCACTTCTATGTTTTTTGTTAGTATATCTACAGACCTATTGTCCGGTTGTTCAGCAAGATGTAGAACATGTAGTTCATTAGAATTGCAAGTTTCATCTTGTGTTTAGCTTAATAATAAACCAATATACCTATGAAACCTACAATAACAACTGCATACACACAATTCATCTATCCACATATATTTTCATTCTCCAATTTCATTCTCTTCAATTTTAATTTCATTCTCATACACATGCACGTACATAATTCAAAAACACTCATACAATTCCATTCTCATGACATGTCTAAATGTAATGCTCATTGTATTCATTCTTCTTTACATTCATTCACACACATGCATATATACACACACATCATTCACATATGCACCAATAATTCACTTGTGTCAAATCTAAAGTTGTAAAAAGTGATAACCATCACATATATATAGAAACAATGACATCAAGGTTTACAAAACTCATATTGTATCCCAACCAAATCCAAATTTAACTTCCTTAATGAAGGAGTGTGTCCATTCTTTTGGTATCTCAACTAGCTCTACATTTGAATAGGACTCTGGTGTGTCAATGAGCTACAAAGAGAAGGATGTAATTCAAGAGTATGATTTGATTTGTTTATAGTATCAAATGAGACTATTTACTTATGATTAAAGTGAGACTATTTCTGCTAAACAACGGATGTCTAGTGATGCCTCTTTGACATCGTGTCTGTATACCACATGACACAATATCTACATGTCCAATTATTATTTGTATAGGGAAATATAAATTTATAATTATGCAAATTGATAATAAACTAAAATAAACATAGTTGGCATATATATGCATTGGAGTTAGAAACTACCTCAATTTTCTTCCAAATTAACAATTTCATTTGTTTATCTACCTTTCCTCTGGCCTTTCTGAATGATTTTTTACCCCTCTAAGTTAAAGTCATACATTTATTTGAATTAGTAAATAGTCATGTACTGATGCAAGCATTAATATATATTGACGGGTATAAAAATTTACTTACGCAACTAATGACATTTTCATTACGTCCCCCACTCCTTACTACTAGCGTCTCGGGGATGATTACCAACAACTCCCCATTCTTATTTTTGAGTGAAAAGAAGGCAAACAAAAGAAAACTCAAATTCCACAGTACAATATAATGGATAAGTCTAAATTATAAGCAAAGTGCCTAAAACTTAACATTGAAAGATATATAATCACACTCTTTTCCGCACTATTATATTTAAATGTGGTAAAGCAGTAATTACTAACAGACATTGAATCTCTTTCTACACAGCTAATAAGTGATGCAACTATAAATGCCACATTGGTTAGTGTCAACTATCCACACACCCTATATAAGTAGTTGCAAAATATATATGTTTGCATTAATATATAAGAAATAGATCAATATATATTTTCACACATATAGAGAAAGGTATTTAGCCATAATATCTCACCATATCGAATGTATTGTCACAATTATATTCAGCCAATCATAAATAAATAGCTCGACAATAATCTTGACCTCCAACATCCTCTTAGATATGGACCATCATAGTCACCCCTTTTTCTAAGTCACGTAACTATAGTGCCAACCCCCTGCACTTAGGACCTAGCGAGTCAAATAGGTCCTTTGCAACCAAACATATTTATAAATATTTAGAGGAGGAACTATGTGGGGTTTCTTAGGTGCTATGATCTACATATATTTTCATATCACTTTCCAATTATATACATAAATAGAAAAGAATCAAAAATATAAATGCAACAAAAATTTATCATATAGATAGATCCCTTTTTTAGGGCATGCAACCACACTACCTTCTACAATACCTATCATCTTGCAGTCGATATCTTAACTATTTCAAGTTATCTTAGGTTTACCCTTAAGTAAGTACTTATGTGACCCTTGACATGTAGTTGATGTACCTATTTTTGAATAGTGGATTACCAAATAGGGGTTCAATCCTTATTCAATTTGGTTATTCCACTCCCCAAAACCACTATTTGGTCAAGTCTCAGATTTTAGGAACCCTAGTTAATCTTATACCCTTTATGGAGAATACAATTTCCCAACATAGGGGTTGACTCTCCTAGTCACAGCCTTAGGGAAAAATAGTTCACAACTAAAATGTAGGTTGGCTTGAACACTCGTTCATAGGCTTATCCCTAATTCCCATGTGAGTCCTTTCCTTGTCATTTTCAAGCACGCCTTGAATACGTCCACTAGGAGGACTGAGCATGCATGGATGACAAACATAGAACTCTGGCATAAATTATAGAAAGGTGGAGATTCCCTTGGTACAAGGTGATGACCTAAATTAGCCATGTTGTAGTTGGGCATGCTTTGATTTCAACATGGAGCATAGCCACATAGCTCTGTCTGAATTCATGTACTTAAGGGTTGGATACCATCTTCATTGGGCTTGTTATGCCTCATATATGAGGATTGGTTGATAAAATCTATAAGTTCGATAGATATCATTAAGTGTTCACCTATCTCATCTCCAACAATGTACTCGATTTGTCTAGTGATTGAGATGAGTAGCTTGACTATATACGGTTCCTTAGCCTATGAAGGCCCATGATTGTAAACCATCTAGTATGGGTAAAACCCTAAATCTCTTCCCATAACGTTGGATTATCCTATGACTCCCTTAGGTCTTAAGATGAGGTAGTGTAAATTACGATTTAGAGTGACATGGAGAATGTTGGATGGTGTGCTTTATTAGAGTTTATTAAAAGTTGAGCATGCATTTTATGAAACCCCTTTCCCTCTTATGCTCACATATTATGACGTCCCCGGATTTTCTAAAACTTAATCTGATGTGTGACGTCCAAATTGAAACCCTCACCTCAGCAAGAATCCCAATTTAAACACCACACACTAGGCTAAGAAAGAGAAAATCAGAGGAAGTCAGAAGGAAACAATCAATAGCACATGTACATGAACAATAATAAAACCATACACACATGTTCACCATTCAACATATAATTACAACATGAATTGTTACAACATTTGATATCACATATTGAAAGGTAAACTATAACATATACATGTACTACATCTAAACAACAGGATCTTAAGACAACAGGTCCACCTGTACATCAGCTCGCTGCACAACTATCAACTATCCTGGATCTTCAAGAGCATAACCACAACTTAAACAAAAGATTACATGCGGTACATATCATCACAATATTCAAGAATATTGTACTGAGTACGCCTACGTGTCTTTTATATACCTCTCATCATATCTTGGCAATAAGATAAAACTAATATACTTGGCAGTAATAGAAGAATATAAGAAAAGCATATACTTGCACAAAGATATTCATTAGCAAAAGAGAACACATATTTTAAGCACATTTTCCATTATATATCCATGCATTTACCACCTGAGGGAATAATGCATCATCTCTGCTACCAAAGAGAATGAGATGTAAGGCCTTATGATCTACTACCAAAGAGTTAAATCATTATACAATGTGATCTGCTACCAAAGAGAATGATCACTTTCCAGCACTATGCTACCAAAGAGAATTAGTTATTTCATATAATGGAATAGATATATTATGTTTGCTGTGTTCATAGCAATAAGTATGGAGAATCAAACAACATAGCATACAAGAACAATCATTTCAATCAATACCATATGCCAAGTATTTTACTACTCATATAACACAAGCATATTGTATAATAAGCCAAGTAAGAGGTAATGGCGTACCTTGATCAAGAGATAAACTTAATCACATATATCCATGCCATCTATATCTTTGCTAAACCTGATCAAGACAAGATCATATACTATCATCAGGTTCCCATCATCTCACATCTCATCTTAACCCTAATCATGTTCATATTAGGGTTTGCTTATCTCATTATGATATATACATCATGACTTGTCTTAGCTTCATCCTTATGTGGGATTTTTGTTACTGATGTTATGTTCCAGATTAGGATACATAATCTGAATATCAGGTTCCATATCATTATTTATACATATTAACCCTAAGTTACATGTATTACTCAAGTTAGGGTTTCATCACATGTTTCAAGGTTCATCTTCATATAACATGGATTTCGTGAATCATCATGATCTCATAATTAAAACTGATGTTCATATACTGATATGAGCTTACTTTGTAAATTTCATCATTTATTGATCATTTGTGCATTTATTGCATTTTATTTAGGGTTAAAAGACATGATTATCCATATGGAGTAAATTACATGATTTCGTGCATCATCATCATAATCACTGACATCCACTGGATTATAAGCATGAATATTGATTTACTGATATATTCTCATAATTTTAGGCCAACGTTTGATATTTATTATCCATCAATTAAGCATTTCACAACAAATAAGATATGACTAATATTCATGCATCAAAAGCCTGATGTTTTGCTTTAATTGTGTTCTACTCATTTTTTTGGGAAGTTTGGTATATTATACTTATTTTTTTGATGATCGAGCTATTTTCTATGATTTATCTAAGAACTGGATGATTCGAGGTAATTTACCTTTTTGTGGCCAATCTGGCGTCGCCATGCGGCTCTGGGGCTGGCGTGCACCCTTTGCTTGTTGCTGCCGGTTCAGGGTCTGGACCCAGTTTGATCTAGATTGTTGGACCGTCTGCTTTATTTCTCTCTTCCTTCGTGAATCCCTGCACTCCCGTAAACAGGTGTCGTCGTTGTTAGCTTCCTCTGCGGAGCACCATCAACAGAGTCACAGTCTCCTCAGCTTAGCATCAGATTCGACAACATCTTCGGGGCCTCCAGCCTCTCAGGCTCGCCGCAGGTGGCTCCTCCTTTTCTTGCAATCTCCTCGAATTGTTGGGTCAGCGCTCTCTGCAATCTGGCCGCCGCCGCTCCAAGCTGGATTCCGGTGAGTGGTTGCTTCGGTTCTGGTCTACTCAACTAGTGATAAAGCCTCCTGTAGAGCTCCTCGTCTTCACAGTTCCTCACAAACTCCTCCAAATCTCCCTGTCCTGGAGCCGCTGGCAAGGCCGCCGCTGCAGGTATGTCCTCGACGAGAGATCGGTCGCCCTCTGCTACTCCTCGATCTCTTTTGACTACGACATACAATCTCCTCTCTGATCACATTCTCATCCCATCTGGTGTCTCAGTGCATGTCCTCCTCCTTGCGAGTTTGTGCGGGTGCTGCCGCTTGCTCCCGGTCTCCAGCGCTACCATGGTTCCATGCTTTAGGGAGAAGTTGGTGGTCGGTCGGGCCTCTGACAATCTTCTATAGCCGATGCTAGATTCATCTGCCCTGTTATGCACCTGTGGCATAGAGGCTGCTTCTGGATCCTTCACCTCCGTTCTACGCTCCCTGGGTTGCCGCTGCTTGGGTAAATGCTAATGGCTTCGTTTGTGAATGAGTGGTCTTTGTGGAGAACTCATCAAGACAAACTAACTGCCCACTTAAAGTTGCCCTCCCCACGACCTCTGAGCGATAGACCATGGAAGGGGGGGAAGTCCTCGTCCACGATTGTGTAACTGTGAGGAGGATCCGTCCACTACTATTTCTTAGCATCCAAGGGCCAAGGATGAGTTAAAGTCATATCCAATCTATGGTTTCCCCCTTTTCCAAGAGTTTGCGTGACATCAGACGTCTCCCGTAAGCTTAAGCAAACAAATATTAAACCTTGCTACATCATGCCTATACACATTATTTCATCTTTTCCAAACCTACAAAAATTCCTCCAATCTAATGGAAGCACCTTCCTATGCTTAAAACACACATATGCATATTTCAATCTCAAAACTAAGAACAAGATTATCCGATTGGGTTTTCAAGAATACCAAAAGTTCAATCCATCACACATATAGAGATGCACTCATATGCACTTGTAAGTGTTCAAAGAATTAGACCCTTTTTATGAAATGAAATGATGATAGGGTAATGGAATGTGTGTTGTGGAAGGTGGATGACTTGGTTCTTGGATCGATTTTGGTGCCAAAATTTTATATTTTCATCGCAAAGATTCTATTGCTAAACTTATATTCATTATTAAGTTATATGTATCAAAAGACAAGCTTTCAATTTTTTATTGATGGTTTTAGAATCGAATCATCAGCCTAAGGATGTTTTAGTAGTAGAGAAACCCTTTTTGTGAGGAAACCCTTGACTGGTAGAATCAAACATGAGACCCTATGTCTAGTGTGAAGTAGTGAGTACTAAGAGTAAAGTTTTGGACATATAACACTTAGATCCACCATAGTTTCCCCTCTAAAGGACTAGTTAAGTTATAGATTAATTGTTTTAAGGGGTGGACTTTTCTATGCCTAATCATTAGGAGTGTAACATGGTTTACAGGCTAATTGGATTAAATAGAGGGTGAAACAAGTAATACTTGGGTAACAAATTTAGTCACCATGATTGTAGGGTAAGTGGGTAAACCTTGCCAGTTTGAGCACCAAGATTGATATTACTTGGATAATTAAAATAAGACTGAGAACTTATTTTTGACATATCTAAACTTATATATCTTAGTGAGGTAAGTTAATTAGTAAAAATAAATATATTATTGCCCTTATGATCACCATAAACAAAAGTGAAAACAAATTAGGTTCACCCTAATCATAACCTATGTAATTCAAAGGTGCTCCCAACACCTGGATGATTAAACCGATAAGTTGCCTACAACACACTATAGTGCTCCAATAGAATTAAAAACATATTAGAAACAAAACTCTAAGGTTCTATTGTAACCCTAGTCTTCTTAATAATGTTTGGTCATGAAATCTTAGATTATTAATCATCCTTGATAAAATCCATACATACAATAAACCTAAGGTATAACAATAATGTTAAGAGAAAGCGGGATGCATATGGATACCCAAATGGTACATATAGATTTAATTAAAAAAAGGGATGATAATCATTAAAGAAAATAATACTTATAACAATATTGATAGTAACCATGATCATGTTGAGGATGTTGTTCGTAAGCTAGCTTAGTGTGTCAACTTAGTGGTGGTAATATGAATGGTTCTATTAGGAGATCCGTGTATGGTAATTGTTCACTCATACTTAAGTGATGGTAAAGGAGAAACTATAGAATAACCTAGTGACCTCATGTGTGTAGTGATGTAGGAAAAGTGTGAGGATAATGAATCCGTCATAACAATGTAGGTAACTTTGATGAATGTAGCATCACTAACTTGATCTATGTCTTGGTTAAAAAAATTCTCCTAGCTTGACCTGGAATATGAGAAAGCCATGGAGACTTGATGAATGAAATTATGTAGGATTTCCATGGGGTTTTGGATATAAGTATGATATGAAGTGTTGTACAATAACCCACAACAATAGTATATTGAATACCTCATATTGGTTTAGAAATATGACTTAGTATACATGGCTAGTGATTGATGGCTTTCGGGGACGAAATCCTCTTTAAGGGGTGGAGTGTTGTAGCATACTCAATGCTGGGTATATAGGTTATCCACTATTCTTGTAGGCCCCTACTTGACTATGATGTTATCCAATTTCCTTCTTCCATTTCCTAGACCATTTTGATTAGATACCTCTTAATACCCAAAATTAACTAATTTATGGTATTATAGACCATGTCGAGATTTTGTAACCCTGAATGACTCATTGGTATCCCATGGACATGAAACTTAGGATGTTATATCCTTAATACCCGAACCAAGGAAATTAGTGGATAATTATTCTAAGACATAATCTTGACCATAATTAAGTAGCGTATTATACCCCTTGGATCTTGGAGTGAGGATTTTTGGAAATAATATAAGAAGGTTCACCCTATTGAGCTATTAGGTTAAATAATTACAATTATTAAGTGACTAATATATTATGGCATAAATGCAAAATAAAAGTCTCATAATGCAAATCTAAGTTCAAATTCACATTCTCCACACTCTAAAAAAGTGAGACACCAAATTTGGATAAATCCAATACCGAATACACCACTAATGTCATATTAGAAGGCAAAACCTAGGTTGAGAATGGATAATATCATTTTGATCCAAAGTTCATTGCTTTGGACCAAAGTCCCGGATTTAAGTACGATCATGCATAACAACTGTGACTTGTTTGGTCATGCGAGTTTGGCTCTAGTCGGGTAATTGGGTGGTAGATGCTGTCATCCACCTCTGTCTTTCTCACTGTCCCAGAGACCTTCTCAAAGAGTTCTTTCTCCCTAATTTCCCTCATGCTAGACTCGCCCTTACCTCACAATTTTAGTAGCATTAAACTCTATGTAGTGTATCATTTCCATAAAACCCTAACTGGTTGTAAGTGGCCCTCTATACACAAAATGCCCTTCTTGTTCTAGGGCGCCGTCACTGCCCAATCTTGCATCGTGTAACCACACTATAATCCATCATTCACTCATGACACAGATAACCCTCTAGAGACCTTCACCGGAGTTCTCATCACTCTATTGCGTGTGGATTTTCACAGAGATCCCTATTGGTGTTGGTTGTCTCCTTTGACAAAATCATGAGCCGTCAGTGATTCCCATCTCCTCTGGTTGATTCATTGCAAGGTGACAATCCCTGACCCTCTCCCTTTTTTTATATACTGCTCACACCGCGGTTCCATCTTAGTTTCTCAAATGACTAGTGCCACCATTACTGTGGTCTTAAATCCTCATTTGGGAAGGGAGTCTTTAATGCTTCAACTGGTTTGAAGCCTCTAGATTGACCAGGAAGTACAAAAGTTGATACGAGGATGTTGTTGGTGTCCCTCACACCGATCGCTAGGCCTTTGTAGCTTCAGATTTCCCCACTTCATCTTCTCCCCTGATCTGAAAACCCACTGTGTGAGGCAACATCTATGCCATCATCTTCAAGGCCGTGTGGGGTGCACTTGCATCCGTCGTGGCTGAGGAGCACCCAGTCATGTTCAAGGCGAGTGAGGGTGGGTTTGGTACCCTTGTGAAGGTGTCCATATCTTTAGCTCTCTATTTTGCTTCGTCCTCCATGGGACATGATCTTCCTGGTCTCTGATGACCCCAGGACCCGCACTAAGGCTCATTGCCTCTGACGTGGTGATGCAGAGCCATTAGGAAGGGTTCCCACTCACGAGGAGGTCTGACTCCAATGGTTCCTTCCAAGCTTCAAGCTCTAGCAGGAGGCTAATGGCGCAAGACACAGGGAGATGAATCCCTGGGGCGAAAGCCCAGTCTTGCTCATGGTGCTTGTGGTTTCCATGTCATGCCCAAGAGGGCATTATAGGGATCTTAGCTTGTTTGACCCTGTTGATCCCATAACCCTATGCTTTTGACCCCATTAAAGTCCCTGACATCGCATTTTAACTTCACATTTCCCTTTAAGGACAAACTCATCATTTCATAATTGATTTAACTTTTAATAAGGAAATTGATCAACCTTGTAAATTCCATAAGTAATTATTGGTAGGTCCAAATAATACACTTAGATACATTTTTGGAATAAAAAAATCAACCTTGTAAAATCCATAAATGGGATAGGTTTCACGATCCGATTTCCAACTTACAATAGGGTCGCTTTCTAAGTAACAAATTCAATGTAATTTATATTAATTGAATTCATATATATTGTGAATAGGTTGAGACAACCCTGACCCTGAGCCTAGGAGGTGTTACTGAATATATAGGCTTGATCATAAGGTATGTACATCCTCTATTTTATTTTGGGCATTATTTGACTAAAACCTACTTTCTCTTAACGAGGCATCTCTTGAAATGATATTCCTAATAAAAATCTAATTTCTTAGACATTTATATTTCCTGATGTTGACTCATTAAATCCATGTAATTTTTGGACTACCTTGTATATGGGTTCTTGGACCCCACTTGATATGATTGCCTTTTTTTTATGAAAAGTTGACTAAAATGCTAGTCTTGCCTATCTATTTTATGCATGCTATATGTTTGACTGGAATATCTAGAATAGTGGTACTTATGTACAACCATACTTATATAGGGCGTGCACATTCCATCTTGGGTGTGCGTTTCCACCCTTATTTCTTTTAGGCCATGATCCTATGGTATTATGGCCCTATTTAGGTATATTTAGTCTACATTGTTATGCATGCAAATGTTTATTGTTCTAAATTGGATTTGTGGTTGATTGTATGGCAAGGCACTTTTATTCACATGCTTATAATCTGAATTTTATATGCCTCATTTCTTTTGAACTTACCTAATTGCAATTAGCCCCCTTTTGTGGGAACATCTCTTTTGTATTTATAACCCAATGAAATGCCCAAAGCCTAAAATATATGTACATACTCAACCTTTGCTGACCTTATCTTGTTTCCTATGTTCTGGGTGATGTTACCTTCCTCTCAAGGGTTGGTACATTAGAGGACAAGGACTCAGGAAGATCATGTACAAGATGTGGACCTAAGGATAGCTTGGAATAGATGGGTTGCCCTCATCAACTAGCCTTAGATGTATACTTTTTTTGTGTGTCATGCCACCTTTTATGGTGAGGAACAATTATAAATGATCATCATGTAACTTTGTTATAGTTTTGTTTCTGTTTCTTTATTATTACATGACTCTTGTATTGTATCATTTGAGTGGATCCCCTTTCAGGTCCCACTCTTTATAGTTCTAGTTGGTCCTTGTGTACTACTCTAAGGCAGGAGTTCTTTGGTTGCTTCTAGGAGAGAAAAGTTAGCCTGCAGTCTGGGCGAGACCACATGAGTCACTACAGAAGCTATCCTATCAGTTGTCCCTAGTGAAGACCAGGAGCTGAACAACCACTATCCAAGAGCAACTAGAAGACAATTGCACTGCAACGAGTTGTTGTCATTGGACTTGCTCTAGGACTAGGTATAACTCGTAAACCATCCTTCCTATTTCATAGTAGTTGACGCGATCTTGTTGTTATGGGAACACAGATAGATAAAAAAAATTGTTTGCACTTCTATGCTCTGTGCCTGTATTTCCCAACATCTTATGTTGGTATAATGAGGAACCATGTAGCATTGTATAGATTCCCGCAACCCATGTGTTCCCCATTCCCTATACTTACTTGAGGTGGAATGTGAACTATTATGAGGGTAATTATTATTTGCATGACACTCTCCATCCCTTCACCTCCACATCATAAGCCCTATGCAAACAACCCTACTATGTTGTGGTTCCTCAATAAGCTCTCCCTTACCTCCTAATGGTCTCCTTCCTCCCATTTGGAGCATAACTATTATTATTCTTAAAGTCATGCAAAAATTGATGGCATAGAAAAATAGTAGAACCTTAACCTTTGTCATTTTCCCTCTACATAAACCCTATATTTCATCTATCCACTTGTCTATTTTGGTTTCCTCATGTTCCTTTTATTTTTTGTAGGTAGACACAACTCTGCTTATAGGGTGCATCTTCTTATTCCTTGCTACTTCTTAGCAATTTTGTAATTTTTTCTCTTGTGTAATTTCCCACATGATGATTTTGTGATGTTAGTCTATTTTTACAAGTAGGTTGGCCTCTAACTTCTAACTTTTCACACCAACGACATTGTCATTCTACACTGATCCCATTTGATTGTTCTTGTATTTTAAGATAATATTCTCATAGAGCTCTACTTCTTTATACTTGGATTAGAGAGTTGATATGGAGAACCCTTACCTTGGCCCATACCATAAGTGGGGATTCCCTTATTTTAGATTATATTTTTTCATACAAAATTTTCTTGAAGCTATCTCACCCACTACGACACCCCAAATATTGCTTTAATATTGGCGTGTATGCATGATTCTTTGTTGTTTTGTCTCGTTACGTCCTTGCTTGAATTCACTATTTACATAATTATTGGTTTTGGAGATTTGTAATAAAAGTTCCCGCTTGATTTTTGGTCTCTAACATGCCTCTGTAGACTCTCCTAAACAACAAATATAGGTAGTTGTTGCATATATATATATTCTCATACAATACAAAAAGCATATCAGGGCCAACCTAGTGAATAAGCATATATATTATGATACCAACAAAGTCCAGTCTAAACACATGACCAAAAGTCCCAAAATAGCTGATGCCAAACTCCTTTTCATAAATTTTAGCACCTAAAGTGGCCTTGAGTGACTTAATTGTCCACCAAGCATATACTTGGAAGTGAAAATGTAACATACTCAAATTTAGGTAATTTTTACCCTTACCCCTTTTTATTATAATCCTCTATGTTGAACTCCCCTTAATAGATTGGTGTGTACTACGAGGATAATAACCTTAAAATATAAGAGTTTTAAACAAAAATATAAAGATTTGAGGCCTTAATACAAGAATCTAGGGATATTCATTAGTTTTGTGGTTGGTTGTGCAAAATTACCAAAATAAGGCATTTAAGTTCAAAATTATCCTTCTATATTTTCTTGTGGATAGGTTTAATTGAGAGAGTGTTACACACAAAATTTGGTTAATAAATAACAAATGAATGCATTAATATGTAGAAAATATACTTTCTCTCAAATGGTGTGTTTCATGTATTAAAGTTTTCCAAAAGTCAAAATTGACTCTAAAATTTGATTATTTGGTTCCTTAATACTTTACCCACCAAGTTTCACTTTATTTGTATTGTATTTACTCATCTAATTTGTTTGGGAAAGAAAAAGAAACTAATTACATTGTCACTTTATTCGAATCAAATTTGAATTTTATTAAATGTCATGTGTCACATTGATATGGTAATAACCCAATTCGCATGATTTTTTGATCGTCAAATCATGATGGGACAAGCCACAACTTGTCATCTACCTCACGACACATGTGGAAATAGGCCTCCAATTTTTGCGATTTATAAAATCACAATTTCTCTCTTGATTGTCAACGTTTTCTAGAAATTTCTTCTCCAATCGATTTATGGCTCAATACATCACAGATCGATATATTACTCGAGAATTTTCATCAAGTATTTAAGATTTACCCAATTTTCATTGTCAAGACTTGTCGAACCACACCCTTACAGATGCCCTAGGGATGAACCCTATAAATGTTTGAACTCTCTTAGGGATTCTCCTCATCTTGAACAATCATTCTCTTGGGACAATTTCCCCTTTGGTTGTGTGATTCTTTCGCCAATCAATTCTTTCTCTCTTAATTCTAGAGCACACTACAAGTTCCTCTCCTCACCCTAGTTCAATTCTCCTTAAGGTTAGGACCTTCGAGATCCCCTCTTCCCTCGTGGCATGTTGTTTTGACAAGGACATGTGCCTGCAGGTTTTCCCTAAAACTAGTCATTGTGGCTGCTCCTCACTTGCGGTCATGGCTTGGCCAAGCGATGGATAAGGAGTTTGAGTGGTGGTTTCTCTCTTTCTCCACCACACCATAACTGACGAAATTGTTTTCCCAGGGGTATTATGGTATTTTTGCCAATGGTTTTTGTTTCTCCACCATGCTGAGTAGGCTCCATTGTTGACAAAGGCCCATGCCACTTGACCGGGCATGGTTGGGCCAACTTAGTGGATTTGACATCATTTAACTAGGTTTTAACCAATGACAAGGATTTTTCCTTTTTTTATGACCAACATGTACTTTAAAAATTCATAACTTTCTCTCTATTTATCCAAAAATTACATAAAAATATGTTTTGGATTCGTCAAAATTTTCTCTACTTTTTGGAAAAGTTTTCACCACCTGATTCTCAAATTTTAAAGACTATATTTTTAGGGTTTTGTTTTCACTTATGATCTTAATAATAACTAAAGACAACATCATGATTAATAAAGTTGTGATTTTGAGTGAGTTATCATTAAGAAATCCCAAACTCAATGTTAGGTCAATAACAAGAGTTGACCTAGAGTTTTTCTGAGGATTTGAATTTCTAAGATTTCACTTAATATATCATATAATAAAACCTAATTGATGGACCTGATCCTATATGTAGGTTTGCGTTGACCTTAGACTTGGAAGGGTAGGATTTGATCCCTGACTTGACAACTCAAGTTGAGGTATGAGCATCTTTCCTAATTATCTTGGCAATATTATGATGGATACTAAATTTTCCCATATGAGGCATTACTTGGCTAAATATTGATTGTTCTTGAACATATCTTCAAGTTCCTTGCTACATCTTGAATTCTTGCTTATGTTATCATTTAATGTCCTCTGACCTATTATGTGACTTGGATGATCTCATCATCATATATATATTTCATCATCATTTATTTCATATTTACTATGTCAAATTTGAAACTTGCCTTTACATAATTGTGCATGTGCAAATAGACTAGGTTTAATTTATTGTAGTAGTACATTCATACTTCCATAATAATTGGACGTGCATATTCCTCCCTAAGCGTGTGTATTCCACTCATATATGAAAAACACTAGAGGGGGGGTGAATAGAGTTTTAAAACAATTTTAACAATTATTTAACTCAAACAACCAACCACAAAATATTGGACAAGGGGACAAGGATTTAGAGTGGTTCCAACTTTAGCAAATACTAAAGTTGTCAGTCCACTACCCGGTTGCTTACCCAACCGGGATTTGGAAAGAATTTAATTTTATTACCTCGCAAGGACTTTACATAAAATTACAATTCTCTCCCTAAACCCTTCAAGCAGCCTTCACCTAGAAGTAATCGCACCAACCTTGAAGAAGCCTTCACCTAGAAGTAATTGCACCAACCTTGAAGCAGCCTTCCTCCTGAAGTAGCTTCCCGTTGCAATAGCCTTCTTGAAGTAGCTTCCCATTGCGATAGCCTTCTTGAAGTAGCTTGAAGTCCACCTTCTCCTCCGAGAAGAACCTTCTCCAATCCGTAGCCTCCAACCCTAGGAGTAGCAAGGAGAATACAAAGAATAAAAGGAACAAGAAGGAAAACAGAAATTACAACTTATCCTTTTAAGCACAAGGCTTGATTTGCCTATATCAAGCGTATTGATCTCCTAACCAATGAGTGTAGAAGTGTAAGTGCTGTGGAAAGGAGATGCTAGCCTATAGGACACGAAATTAGAGCAATGGGAATGAATAGCCAATGTGGGAAATGCTCTATTGCTCAAAACAGATTGCCAATGAGTATTCAAGCTCAAGTGTAGCACAATTGTAGCTTAGGTGTGTTTTGGTGTCCTATGGCTTGTCCTATTTATAGGAATGGCCTATGAATGCTTAAGGACATTCTAGACACTTTCTAGGGGGTTCTAAGTGCTTAACTAGCCGTTATTTGTCCACTAATTGCATTTGCAACGGCTAGTTAATTGACCCTGAAAAGTGCAGACAGAACTTTTCTCGGTCGAAGATTTGTCGACCGAGAGTCCTTCTCGGTCGAAGATTTGTCGACCGAGGGACCTCCTGGAGCAAGTGTTTTCAACATTCATTTCCAACTCCCAACCACTTTGTCTGCTGGGTCTAACGGCTAGTAGGGTCTATTCTCGATCGAAGATTTTGTCGACCGAGAGTTTCTCGGTCGAAGTTTTTGTCGACCGATATTTTCTCGATCGACGATTTTTCGACCGAGAATATTACTGACTCAATGTATTCATTTACTAAGTGTGTGTATCAATGTGCAATTGTGATACTATCTTGGGGAATGGCCTATCTAAGTGTTGTGAGTGGATAGGGAAGATCTAAACGCTTGATTTACATGATATCTAATTACTTGTACATTATATACTTGTACAAGCTTTTACATTTGATTACAATCATGAAAATAAAGCGATTTTATCAAATTGTTCTTCCAAGTCTTTGTTATCCACCACCTGAAATACTCAAATAGCACGTTAAAACCACAAGAATGAAATGTTTGTCATTATCAAAACAAAGGGATTAACATAATGTCCAATTTAGCCAACAATCTCCCCTTTTTTGAAGATGACAAACATTTCTTAAATATAAAACAAGCAAATATAAATCATATGAGTTTCATACCTGAAGTTTACCTTTTGTATCCAATCTTGTGTTTGCAAGTGGGTGCTGGCTGAGATATTATAAAACTCATTTTATTTTATGTTTTTGATTTTATATTATTTCTCCCCCTTTGTCATTTCAAAAAGATATCCAAGTTTAATATTTTATATTTCTTCTCCCCCTTAATTTTATACTATGCTCCCCCTTAGATAGATATTCTATTAGGAACATGGATTTAATATCATATTTGTCTAATTTAGCCACAATTTGTTTCTCAATCATTTGCAAAGGATGTTAAGCCTTGAAATGATATGAGATCATGTTAGGTTCATGGCATATGTATTGATTTCTCATCTATTTTGCAAGGGATGTTAAGCCCTGAAAATGAAATGAGAGTCCTTTAATCTCAGAGTTCATGAAAAAATGTCTCTAACCAAATGCAAGGGATGTTAATCCCGATTTGTTTAGAGAGTTCCTTATATGAAATTCATAGATGTCTTCATAAAAAATACTAAGGTCGTAACAAGCTTCAAAATCTTTTTAATCAGATAATCAAATTTGTTTGTATGAGCTCCCCCTTAATCTTACCATTAAAGCAATTTAAAGCTTCTAAGGTCACAAATGATTTTAAATTTTGATTTTGACCTTTATCAAAAGTATACTAAGATTAAGTACAATAAAATGATATCCGAATAATCATTTTGTCAAAGCTTATTTTAGGTCGTCCTTGACTACGACAATAGCGCCCCTTGGCTAAATTTTATTTCAACCAAGAGGCAGAATCTGCAGATTTCACATGTGAAGTATAAATTTTGCAGGTACCTTAAAGAGATATCAATTGAATAAAACCTATTATGAATGATGTCCTTTTTACTATGAGTGCATAAATCAAGTCCTATTTCTGTTCATATTAATCATGTGATTCTTCATGAAAAGACATATATCCTTGAAGGCATGAATGATATCGCAATTTTTTATAGATACCAATTGAGAAATTCTTTATTTTATGTTTTGCAAACCTTAAAGTTCTTTTTCTAAGCAACAAATCACCAATGAATCATTTTTCTTGTCTATGTCTCATCAAGGATCCATGCAATAATCATTATCTATTTGTTCTATGTAACATAGCATCATCTTTATGAGCTGAATGATAAAGTAGTGAAAGCATATCCATGATGTAATAATAGAACAATAAAGTGATAATTTCATGAGATACAGTGATTGTGATCATTTAAACTAAATGTCATAACACATGATTTCTATATAGATAGACCAGGAGATGCTTTTATTAGAAAATAGTGATTTCTAAACATGATTTTCAGTTTTACCTTATTTAGAGGATCAATCGAAATGATATCATTTATTTTCAAAATTGATGTTCAACTTGTTTTGCATGTAAAACAGTCATTAACAGCAAATAGATAGCCACTTGATCAATCAAATTAGTCAGCAATTTTGCTGCAGACTGAAATCAGTGACCTGTTCGGTCGAAGATTTCTCGACCGAGTGACAGCTCGGTCGAAGATTTCTCGACCGACAAGGTTTCTGTACTATTTTTAGAACTGTTAATTGCTTCCAAAAAAAACATAGACTATATTTAATTCAATTATGCAATTTAAAAATCATTTTTAGTTGAGATAAACATAGAAATATCAAAGTAACGTTTAGATCAAATCTCAACTAATCATATTCAAATCTTTAAGTTTTAAGGACATTAATTTAGATAAATTTTCAAAGATGTGTCTCTGCGGGTTTGTTTAAGATTGTATATTTTCAAGTTAGAAATTTTAATTACTTGAATCATTTTGTTATCTCTTTATGTTAAGTTGAGATAGACATAAAGATATGCAATTTAAAGTCTTTGGTCATATCTCAACTTAGTCTAATCAATTCAATTTGGGGGTTTTGGAACCCATACCAACTCAACATTCTTTTTCTTGTATGGGCATGAAAAAGAGTAGTGTCCAAGACGTAAGCAATAATGACAACATATAGAATCAACCTCAAGTCTTTTTCTATGGTTTTTTTTTAGGTTGTTCTTTGGTACAAATGTATTTGTTCCTTTAGGTACATATAGTGATTGATGTGCTTGTGTCTTTCTCCAACTAAGTTGTTGATAAGATTTCCCCTTAGGCTTGTAACCTAGTCCTCTTCTCCCAATTTGATGATAGGAATCATCCAATATTTTATCAAGGATTCCATTGTTGCTTAACCTACTAACTTCTTGGTGCAACTTAGCAATCTCATCCATTCTTTTCTTAATATCTAGTTTTGCTTGATCTAGATTAGATGATAAAGAATTCCTTTCTTTCACTATATTATCATAATCTAGATGTGTACACAAGACAGGTTGTTTTTGAAGATCATTTAATTTTGCAATTAATCCAACCTTTTCTTGAGATAGAAGATCATAATTTGTTTCTAGAGTAAAAATCTTCACATTACTACTACTTAGAGATGATTTCAAAGTATGATTTTCAGAAATAATGCTATCTTTTTCAAAACCAAGATCATTTAATTTAGCATATAAATCTTCATTTTCAGATGTGAGAGCAAGAAGTCTAACATTTAATTCATCATTTGCTTTATTGGATTTCTTTAGTTTCTTCTTGCACTCAACATATTTATTATGTGTCTCTTCAAGACTAGCAACTAGTTCTTCTTTAGATAAATAAAAAAGACTTACCTCTTCTTCTTCTTCACTAGTTGTAGCAATAAGACAATCCTTGTGTTCATCTTCCTTCTTTGATCTCCATGGGCAGCTAGTTGTTGTGTGACTTGTTCCTAAGCACCAATTGCAACATATTGTAGATTTGTTCAATCTGCACCTTTTGTTGCGATTGTAATCACCATCACCCTCCATTCTTCAAGACCTGGTTAGGGTTCCTTGAAGCCTGCTCTGATACCAATTGAAAAACACTAGAGGGGGGTGAATAGAGTTTTAAAACAATTTTAACAATTATTTAACTCAAACAACCAACCATAAAATATTGGACAAGGGGACAAGGATTTAGAGTGGTTCCAACTTTAGCAAATACTAAAGTTGTCAGTCCACTACCCGGTTGCTTACCCAACCGGGATTTGGAAAGAATTTAATTTTATTACCTCGCAAGGACTTTACATAAAATTACAATTCTCTCCCTAAACCCTTCAAGCAGCCTTCACCTAGAAGTAATCGCACCAACCTTGAAGCAGCCTTCACCTAGAAGTAATTGCACCAACCTTGAAGCAGCCTTCCTCCTGAAGTAGCTTCCCGTTGCAATAGCCTTCTTGAAGTATCTTCCCGTTGCGATAGCCTTCTTGAAGTAGCTTGAAGTCCACCTTCTCCTCCGAGAAGAACCTTCTCCAATCCGCAGCCTCCAACCCTAGGAGTAGCAAGGAGAATACAAAGAATAAAAGGAACAAGAAGGAAAACAGAAATTACAACTTATCCTTTTAAGCACAAGGCTTGATTTTCCTATATCAAGCGTATTGATCTCCTAACCAATGAGTGTAGAAGTGTAAGTGCTGTGGAAAGGAGATGCTAGCCTATAGGACACGAAATTAGAGCAATGGGAATGAATAGCCAATGTGGGAAATGCTCTATTTCTCAAAATAGATTGCCAATGAGTATTCAAGCTCAAGTGTAGCACAAGTGTAGCTTAGGTGTGTTTTGGTGTCCTATGGCTTGTCCTATTTATAGGAATGGCCTATGAATGCTTAAGGACATTCTAGACACTTTCTAGGGGGTTCTAAGTGCTTAACTAGCCGTTATTTGTCCACTAATTGCATTTGCAACGGCTAGTTAATTGACCCTGAAAAGTGCAGACAGAACTTTTCTCGGTCGAAGATTTGTCGACCGAGAGTCCTTCTCGGTTGAAGATTTGTCGACCGAGGGACCTCCTGGAGCAAGTGTTTTCAACATTCATTTCCAACTCCCAACCACTTTGTCTGCTGGGTCTAACGGCTAGTAGGGTCTATTCTCGATCGAAGATTTTGTCGACCGAGAGTTTCTCGGTCGAAGTTTTTGTCGACCGATATTTTCTCGATCGACGATTTGTCGACCGAGAATATTACTGACTCAATGTATTCATTTACTAAGTGTGTGTATCAATGTGCAATTGTGATACTATCTTGGGGAATGGCCTATCTAAGTGTTGTGAGTGGATAGGGAAGATCTAAACGCTTGATTTACATGATATCTAATTACTTGTACATTATATACTTGTACAAGCTTTTACATTTGATTACAATCATGAAAATAAAGCAATTTTATCAAATTGTTCTTCCAAGTCTTTGTTATCCACCACCTGAAATACTCAAATAGCACGTTAAAACCACAAGAATGAAATGTTTGTCATTATCAAAACAAAGGGATTAACATAATTTCCAATTTAGCCAACAATATATTTATAGGAGTGCGTGTGTTCCATCCAGGGTGTGCATTTTCCACCCAAAATATATTTGGCTTGATATTTTATGGGTCTTGACCCTACATAAATAAAAGCGGTCTAATTGTTTACATTCACTATTTAAAAAGTATTATTGTTGTTACATGGCAAGACTATCTTTCTATTAATCATCACATCTATATATATATAATGCGTCATCGCTTGTCCTGTTATATCTCATGAACTTATCTCTTGAACATCCCTTGTTTTGAAGTGTTCACTATTTTTTCTCTTTATTTCCCTAAGTATTGTCTAGTTGTTAATTACTACACATACTCAGTGTTCACCAGCGTCCTTACTTTTTTTTTCTCTCTCCCTTGGGTGCTGCATTCAACCCATGCAGAGGTTGCACAACATGAGGACTAGGAGATAGGCGGTGACACCCAAATCTAGCTACTGAGGACTTCTGAGATGGATAGGTTGCTCACCACAAACAAATTTGAATAGTATAGACTTTAAATTGCGTTGGAAACCATCTATGGCTCATTAGTTGAACTCTGATAAAAAAACCTGGTAGTAGTTAGATTTGATTTCCATTGCAAAAAAACTATGTTCATGTTATCATTTTGTTTAAAGAAATATTATGGATCCCAATTATTTGAATGGCTTCATTTTGATGGTTATGATCTACTGGGGTATTCTGCAATTATTTCCTTAACTTTAAGTAAGGATTGGTCCCTCCTAGGCCCCACTCCTTACAGAAAACCAAATGATAATCAAATACCTTGGGTCCCATGGGAAACAAGTTCCACTGTAACCAACGTACATCAAACATGTATTTACTCCTCCATTGCTTAGTTTCCACCCTGAGAAAAACAAAAAATCTACAATAGATTAGGAACATAAGTGTGCAAAGGAGAAACAACAAACTTCATAATCTTTGTGATCAATATAAAATTTATTAATAAAATGAGTGATGAGTTCTTAATGGAAGTACATGATTTCTTCAGTAGAGCAATTTGCCTGGTTGATCCATCAAAATTAGATGGAGGATAAGACCCAAGAAAAGGAACAAAATTACAATAGTGTGAAGTACACTATGGAGGAAAAGTCATAACTATAGAGGTACACTCTAGGTGCAACATATTGTTTCCTTGGAAAATAAGGGTTCACAATAGGGAACACAAAGACAGAGAAAGAAAAATGATTTGAAATGGGTAAGGGAGAGTAGCACTTGAAATCAAAGTTGAAGTCGACTCATTGAAAAGAGTGTCCCAATAGATATGCAACATACTTTTTATAGAAACATAACGAAAGCATTGTCATCACTTTTGGATGCATTCCTTGACAATAGACAACATTAGATAGCTTTACAGAAATCTGATAATAACCAAACATAGTGTGGGTACTTGAGTCAGTCTCGAGATTCAATACAAGCACCATTCCCAAACACTATTATTAAATATTATCTAAACATGTAGTAACCTAAGACTTAGAATCAAAGTGGTTGAAAACAACATTCTATATTTAAGATCAACATCAGTTCTCATACATTGAACACTAGGATTTTACATTATTCATATACAAAATTCCTATCAAAAGATACTTACCAAGCTTGATAACTATATACAAGAGAATTGTTAATTTACATATTTGTTTCCAACACCAAAACACACCCACAAGGTGCATCCTAGAGACCCCCCAATATAGCAACTACTAGATACAACAAAGAGGGTTGGGGTTCATCCAACTATGAATTCACCCACTCTATGCTTGAGATGAGGGTTGTCAACTCGATTTCAAGACCGAAAAAATGTTCATTCATTGATTAACCAATGTCCAAGTGAGCAAATAAGAAAAAGAGCAAATAAAATACAATTTGTCTTCTTTGTTTACTTAGGGAAAAAATAATAATGCATGATATATAATACTAGCATTTAATTTGGAACTAACTTAAACATATCTTAAAGTGTAGGGATATTAATAACATGTAGAATGAAATAAAAGTGATTTTCCCATTTTATACATTTGTTATGAAACTGCTTTACTTGTACCTAGTCAAGTAGAAGTTGTAACATTATCCTTACATCTAAAACTCATCGTCTATGCCTTAGAGTTTAGTAAGACACCCTAAGACATGGAACACATCTCAAACCCACCACATGGCTAAGTAGGAGCCTCTATCATCGCTACCTCTTATTCCCTTGGTACAAGGCTAACCCATAATACAACATATTGCATATGCCACATATCACATTCACATGTCATATCATTCTTATATCATAACTTACTTGGAGATTCTATCATGTGTCATACATCTCAACTCACTGAGAGATTTGGCATCTCACTTTCTCCGTGTGCCCCCTAACACTCCACAGATTATTCTTTATGATCTAATCTACGACATGTCTTCTTCTAATGGATTTAATTCACTATGAGATATACTTACTTTGCTACTAGAGAAAGAACATCGAGGGAGGATAATAATGTTTAGGGTACCTGTCTAAAGTGAATTTGGATTTCACTTGGTTATTAAGTACTTTATTCACCTTAATGATTCAATTATAAAAATTGTGAATAAATTTAGATGAATCATCATTTGCATAACTTTGAAGCATCCATGTTAACTTACATAAACAATAACCAATTCCTTATATTGAACCTTGATTGCCATAACCAGATCACCCACTTAAATCTCAGATACTATACACTATTTACAAGAAATTAATCACCATAGTACTCACTAACATGGACACATAAATGTAATATCAACCCTTTTTCTAAGGTATTAGGACAATTTTCACCATATATAAGCCTAAATTTTTTTAGGATACGTGCATCTAGGGTTCTTATTCATTCTTATAGCTTAAAGAAATCTAGAATAGTAGTATTCATATTTGATGTCTATATGAAAAGTCCTACTTTGGTTGTTAAATCATTAGGGAATGCATGTGGCGTAATTAGTAAGCAAGACAATGCATTTACTCATAATTTCTCAATATGCACTATTAATTCACCTTTAAGTAGTATTAGTAGTAGTAGTAGTAGTAGTATTGGTATTATTATTATTATTATTATTATTATTATTAGTAGTAGTAGTAGTAGTAGTAGTAGTAGTAGTAGGATAAGAATAAGAAGTAAAAAATATAGATTTTCAAAGTTCTAGGAATAATTCCTCTAAAAAACCTTGCTTTGGGTAATACCGGCCATAAAATACATTCTCTAGCCGTGAAAAAATGAGACTGGAGGAAGAAATGAAGAAGAAGCATGGGAAAAAACCTTGGGAGGAGGACAAACATGATGAAGATAGAGAAAATAAAATGATAAAAAAATACAACAAATTCATAAAACTAATTGTAGATTACAACTGCAAACAAAAAGGCAAACATCTCCAAATTGAATTGATCAAGAAATTCTTCTACTTCACCCTCAAATTGTCTTTTTGCACCCAAAAATTTCCAAATAGATCTCAAGTAGTGGAAAATAGAGTTTTAACATTAAAATGATGAAAAAATAGAGAAACATACATATTCTTAATCAAACTCTAAAATTTTGATGTACATTATATGACTTCAATATGACCAGAACTAAAAACAAATAGAGTTTGTGTTTGATTTATGGAAGCTAGATGTTAGAAATTATTGTTAATAAGTTCATTTGCCATATGGTCATAATTGTCTTGGTTCACTAGGGTCTTCTTTCGAAGTGCTTTATCACCTACATATAGGAGGGAATTTTGTTTCTTGTCAATAAGAATTGCAACACACATCTTATTTTCCACATGATATCAAAGCATTGATCCTACTCTTAGTGAGAAAAAAGAGAGAGCTTCCTCCTGTGGGTGATAGTTATCTCTTCTTGGATTGGTTGTCTGCCAGGCATATCCTGAACTCCATTGTCATCTCCTCCCTTCTTCCTCCTACATAAAAGTTTGCGATGTTGGTGCTTGTCTTCCCGACCATCCCCAACATTATCTACCTCCCCTGCGTCATGTGTAGTTATCCCTTTCCTAAGTTCTCCATGACTCTAGACACATGTCCTCCTGCTAGCAACAACAACTAGCCACCTACTCACTATCAGAAGTTGCAACCAACAGTCGTGGTTGGCCTAGGCACTACCTCCTACAGTAGTTGGCCTAGGTGTTGCATCAAAACACTACAAAAAACATATATAAAGGTTTCCAGAGACTGCCACAACTACCGCCAGACGCATGTAGAGGCAAATACAGTCATGTAGCAGCATCCATCACACAAAAACCCAACTACCACTTACATAGAACTTCCACTACATGGTAGCAATAGTTGTGTTGACACCAACCATCATCAAAATATTGCTTTGACATCCTAAATTCCTTGCCCCAATCCATTTTTTTTGTGGATTTTGAGTGAGTCTCCCATTTAAAATTATTATAGACCTTTTTTAGAGGGCTTTACCCTGAACCCCTACAAATCCCACGAAGGACACCCTCCCCTTGACTCCTAACCGTTAAGGGCATCAGGACTCCCTTAACTAAGGGTGTGCCTCCAGACACCCTAGAAGTACGATGACCATCTATGAAGGAGCCCCTTTTCTTCTATTTCAAAGACCTACAATTACTCTCCCTTATCAATTTAACCCACCCTACCACCCATCATGTGTGCATCCCTTTCACGTATAGGGTGCATTGTCTTTTTTCCACACGAACTACTCATTCACTTTGTAATTGATGTGCAAGGTATATAAAGGAGATATAGAGTATGAGGACAAACTTAGAAAAAGTATGGAGGAGTCTAAGGAGAAAGAGTATGAGAGAGATCACATGTACCTCTCTGTGTTCAACCATAAATGTCAACCATTAGAGTGAAATCCTACATATAAACTCATATTAAGAATCAAAATGTGATATTCTCATCAAACACAATTATAACAATATACAAGAAACACATTCTATTTGTCTCTCGTAAGACCTCAAAAACAAATTACACTTCAAAGGATCTACAAATTGAGTTATTACAAATCCCATTCATAACTGTCAAAACAAAAATCAAATTGTATTACTGATATGTAGTTTAGTTTACAACAATTATATGTACATGAATGAACAAACTAGATATACATTCCATCCTAGATAGTGACACTAGATGGACTTTCTAGACTAAATTATAGTATTAAATATATTATTTGTCATGACCTCTTTATTGGATGTCATTATACCTAAAAATATGAAACAACCTCATAAGACTCATATAGAGCCTTGTTGAGTGGAAATTTTCCACTCAGCCAAGTAACATCAACATCAAGTTAAGTATATTGAACTCAAAAGAAACTTGAAACTAATGATAAGTCTAACTAATATCCTAGCATTTAAAACAAACATTTTATGACATTATTTTAACTATTTAGATAGGAACTCATCTAGTCAAGGTCTAATTTCTTAATCATCTTTGAGAGCCCATTTATTAACAAATCATCAATTGTTATTTATTACATAACTTCATCCATCTTGTAGGAGTAATAAATTCAACACATCTAAACATTTTTTTATCTAGCAATAATAACACATATGTGTGACACACCACCAGCGGGACCAGGAACATCTTCTGTAGTACTGAAGTTGAAGTCCACATAAAACATGTATGTCTACGAAACATGACTATTCAAATAATAATTGAGGTCAACTCATTTATAAGAATAGATGTTGAATCTACCTTAGAATAGAGGTTAAATTTTACGACAATATTCCATACTATGTAGATAGGAATCGAACAACAAATATTCTTTGACAGAAAAACCATTGGTTTCCACAAATAAGAAACATATTCAAGAACAATCCACTAGTACATAACCGACATTTAGTGTCGGTTATTTAAGGCCTTTAGTGTCGGTTTCTAAGCGACACCTATGTTGGTGATGCGAAAAGCCCATCCGTTACGCGTCGGTTCAAAAACCGACGCCAAAACCCTTCGCGCGCCACCGAAAACGCGCCAGCAGGGGACTATAGGCGTCGGTTATTAGATCAAAAACCGACGCCATATACCTTCGCGCCACAGAAAGGGCGCCATCTTGGGCACTATAGGCGTCGGTTATTAGATATGAAACCGACGCCATATACCTTCGTGCCTCAGAAAGGGTGCCATCTTGGGCACTATTAGCGTCGGTTATTAGATAATAAACCGACGTCATATCATTACCAACACGGCCGTGCTGGCCAGCACGGCCGTGGTGTCTGGTCCGCTGCCACGGCCGTGCTGGCCAGCACGGCCGTGGTGTCTGGTCCGCTGCCACGGCCGTGCTGGCCAGCACGGCCGTGGTGTTAAAAAAATGGACGTCGGTTACGAGTAGAAACCGACACTGTAACAGACGCCATATCACTCCCAGCACGACCGTGCTGGCCAGCACGGCTGTGGTGTCTGGTCCGCTGCCACGGCCGTGCTGACCAGCACGACCGTGGTGTTAAGGAAATAGACGTCAGTTTCTATTAGAAACCGACACTATAACGATGTGGCGTCAGTTTTATACAAATAACCGACGCCTATTTTTTGTTTTTTTTTTCTGTCAATCTGCAGACCTGTTGTATGGCTGGTCGCAGGATGAGAAACCTGCAGTTTAGTTATGAACTATAGGTTTTACGACATCTATTGATATCAACCAACAACAGGCCACAAACCTACAAAATTAACAACAAAAATATGCACACATTTAGCAATGCAACCTGCAGTTCCATTTTATTTTCACACATTTAGAAACATTCATGTAGATAGCAATCTGTAGTTCCATTCATTTTCACATTCACACATATAGAAACATTCATATAGCAACCAACAGTTTCATTCATTTTCACTCAGACACATGTAGAAACATCCATACATGTAGAAACATTCACACATATATTATAATTCTGAAATTCATTTACAAAATATCATTCTTTAGTCATTATTCGCTATCAACATCCCAATTATATCTTAAATCCCCCACTACTTGTATGGTTGTTGCCCATTCTTCTCTTACTTCATTTAATTCTCCCGTCGTATAGGGAGCATGTACATCTGGTAAGGCCGTTCCTGTAGTGTGGTCAGTTTTAAACACCTGTAAAGAGAATGATGTATATATATAATTAATGAGCTATAAATAAGATTGATATATTTCATATTATCTAATGAGACTATATAATACCTCAGCAATACAATCGATGTCCATTGCGGCATATTTGATAATCATGTGCATAAATCGCATCACATAGTATCCACACGCCCATCCATTGTCTTATGTAGCACACTATAAATTCAAACATACAAAATATTAAAAAAATACAACTAATTAAGCATTGTTCACATAAATAATATATACATATATTGCAGTCGGGAACTTACTTTCATGTTCTTCCAAATTATTGGCTGGTTCTTTTTTGTAGGGACCTTTCCTCCAGCCTTTTTGAACTCATCAAAACCCCTACATGTTAATGTAACACAGTACATTGCATAATTAAATAGTAATGTAATAACATATGTTAACGGATATGAAAATGAAATATTTCTCACCGGAATAATGCCATTTTCATTATGCGTCCATATTTTGTATTCAATTTACTCCCCTTAGGATCTAGATAATAGACAGTGAACGTCTCGGGGACAATAACCAGTAACTCCCAATGCATACCACTAGAGGTAAAAAAGTTAAAAATTAATAACTCAAAATCCACAATAAAAATATAATTTCTTATGTCCAAATTATAATAAGCAAAGTAAACTTACTCTACATTGAATGGAGCCATTATCATCGTCTTCTTATTTTGAGCAAAAATTAAAAAAGCCTCACAGCAGTATTGTTGAACTGACGGAGGGTCTTTAGCTACTAGACTAATCAAAGATGGAATCAAAAAGCCTACATGTTCGAATGTAAAATCTGCACATATCTTATCTAAGTAGCTGCAAAATATGTATTAATTACACATGCATTAATAAATAAGAAACCAGATCACCAGATCCTACACAAGGTATATGGATGTATAAAGAAGATCTCACCTTATCCATAGCTCTATCACAGATGTATTTAGCCAATCATATCGAAACAACTCCAAAATATCTTGTATAAATAGTTTGCTTTCGTATGATTGACCTGCAACATCTGAATCTATAGAAACAGTTATAGTGCAATTTATATCATGTTCGCCTAACCATATTGCCATACCCCTAAAGTTAGGACCTAACGGGATAGTTAGGTCATGTGGAACCCAACTGGGTAATGTAGGAGGTGGAAGTGGAGGCCTAGATGTTGTGGGTGTCTTCTTTTTAACCTGTATATATATAATAATTTCAGATCAACTGACATCATATACACACACTAACTATTTAACGTAATGTAAATTTACCATACAATTTCAGTAAAGATGACATCCGCTTTTAGCCACAATATCACTCCGCCTTCTGCCTCACCAAGCGTTTCACAATCTGGGTGGGCATACGGCAATGGAAGATCCATCTACTTGGGGAATATATGTACCGGGCTCACACGAATCCAACCAGCTGGTAATGGAGACCCGTGAAACATTTCCCCTGGTAGGTATGGGTAAGTCGACGCCTCTGCAACGACATATTCATTAACTTTTAGACGGCATGGCTTCAACCCCTACAAATTTTTGTGTAAAGAATGTTATATACATATATACATATCATCTTGAAAACATATCATCTTGAATTAAAAAACTAGTTACTATGTCATAAAAATACTTACAGTAGATTTTCTAGGTGGTGGGTCTACAGGATTACTCCCAACCTCTACAGTAGGAGTAGAGCCTGCAGTAGGAGACACGATAGGTACTGTCTAGTAAGTGGCAGTCTGAGATGCCTGCCACTTTTTCATTGCTTCTTTGAGTTTCCTATCAAATAGCTTATCTACCTATACATGGATAAAAGAAACGTCAAATTCTAATTATTGAATTCTCTTTTACAGTAACATCTACAAGGAAAAAAAATGTTACCTCTTCTTGTGAAAGTCCCACTTTTGGGACATGTTTGCGCTGGGATGGCCCAAAAAAAGCTTTGATGCCCACACCAGCGCCTGCAGCCCTAACACGTCCAGGATGCTCTGGGTTACCCAGAGCAACTGTCAATTCATTCCTTGTGCCCTCAGGGATGAACTTGCCTTGTTTCCTCAGCTCGTGCAACTCCCGCTAATCGCCAAAACAAAAATTTGTAATTAAGTAAACACCACAAATAATCAATATCCGAACGATTGCTGTAAGAGTTGTATTTTACCATTTTTGCAGTCGCCTCAGCAGTTGCGGGCTTCCTTATTTCTCCCTTCTTATTTTGCCTCCCAGCTATCCAGACATCATGGCGAGGCAGAGGTGTGCTACCTATAGTGGAGGACTCCTGAGTAGCAGTCTGAGCAGTAGCCTCAGATTGTAGTCTTTGGCGAATGCCTGCATACCCCTTTGGACCCATTGTGTGGTCATGCACATTCAGTACACGCATTGATCTTTGTGCCTCACTGAGGGCCTAGTTAGTATGCACATTAATGATTTGGTTAGTAACAGTAAATGTTAATCTTGAATAGGTGAATACAACATATATTAATGAGATTGGGACTGACGCCTAATACCTTGAATTCATCTGTTTGTCTCGAAGCAACAAACGCGTCCCATTCTTCTTTGTCCAGGAAGTTCCACTGTTCAGTGGCTTCCTTCTTCCTCTTGTCAGCTTCTTTTATGTATTCTCATGTGAGATTTGTCCTATAGTTCCTTAGGACTCTCCCACAGCGTTGCATCACGCATTTACGATGCAGCTTTTCATCCAATTCAAATATACTCTGCAAAATAGAATTGCTATTAACTAGTATCCAAAAAATTAGTAATCTACAAAATAGAATTGCAAATTAATAATAACTCATGCATAAATCCTTCCATATTATGTCTTTCTTCTCCTTAGAAACTTTATGCCAAGAATCTATCTTACAACCGCAATGGCTACGAGTAACATACCCAAGATATGAAACAAATGAATTGCGATTCACACCAGATGCATTTCCTGCATTATCAAAATCCACAACAAGTTTGGGTCCATTTCCCTTTTGCGCTATTAACTTCTTCATCATAGTGATGCCCCTTCTCTTATCAACTTTTTGGTGTTGCTGATCAAGTGCCTCAAGTGCTTCAGATGGTACATGTGCATCATCAACCTAAAATTTGACAAAATAAACACATTTACAAGATATAACTATAAATGGACATATAGATATAAATATATGATATATTTTTAAAACTTACATTGTGAGGCAGCACATTGATGTCCTCACCCTCACGGTAATCATTAGCACGGTCATCAGGAGAATGCTCAACCATCTGAAAATTCACATTCACATTGTAAAGTAATTCAAATTGTAAAGTTCACATTCACATTGTAAAGTATTTCACATTGTAAAGTTCACATTATAAAGTAATTCACATTGTAAATTTCACATTGTAAAGTTCACATTCACATTGTAAAGTTCACATTTTAAAGCTCACATTGTAAAGTTCATATTCACATTGTAAAGTAATTCACATTGTAAAGTTCACATTATAAAGTAATTCACATTGTAAAATTCACATTGTAAAGTTCACATTCACATCGTAAAGTTCACATTCAGAAAAATAAAACATATAAAAAATATAAACATGCCTCTAATATTGCGATTTTTTATCAATTAACAATCCTTCATTGTGATCTCCGCGCACATACAAGTCATCATTAGCTTCAATATTTGCTGGTGTTGGCAACCCAACTGAGAATGGACTGTAGTCATCATACTTATCATAGTACTGTTCTTCATCTATAGGATCTTCAATGAACTGTCTTTTACCATGAAGAACAACCGACCATTTATCATTTGCAGGATCATCGATATAAAACACTTGTTTCACATGTGATGCCAATATGAATGGTTCATCCTTCTCGCCAATCTTTTCAAAGTTCACTAAAGTGAAACCCAATTCATCCACTATAACTCCTTGGGTGTTATCAACCCAATTACATTTGAAGAGCGGAATTCTGAAATCTATGTAGTCAAACTCCCATATGTCTTCAATGACACCGTAATATGACATTTTAGCTTCACGTGGACTCTTATCCTTTGCACTTGCAAAAAACATAGTCGATGCTTGAAGGGTGACCCCACTGTTTTGGACGACACTCTTATCATCTTGGCGCTTTGTGTAATATGTGAATCCATTAATGTCATACCCTTCATAAGACATAACAATCAATTTTGGTTTAAATGTGAGGCATTTGATAGTTTCAGTAATATCATCTGGTGTTTGAGATAGTTGATGTAAGACTTTATTTTCAAACCACTTAATAAATGTCTTATGCTCTCTAGCAAGCCACATTGTATTGGCTCGAGGATATTGTCTCTTGATGAAATTGGTATGTTCCTCGATATAAATGTTCACTTCGTCCATGTTGTGTAAAATATACAAGTGACCTTGTTCCAACTGCTCACGGCTGATTACTTTCACACGTGATCCCAAAATTCCTTTGTCAAATTGCTCGTCAATATTCTTGTCATTATCAGGAGTGTCATTACCACTGAGAAAGTCATTGCAAAAATCCATAACCTCTCTCGCCACATAACCCTCGATAATACTCCCTTCAGGCCGATAACGGTTTCGATCATCACTTTTAAAAACACTCATGTATCGTTCAAAGGGATACATCCAATGCAAGAAAACTGGTCAAAGGGATACATCACTTTTATTGGCAAGAGAACCAGTTTTAGACTCCCCCGAAGTCATCAATTTATACCGCGACGCACCACATTTTGGACAATTTTTCAAATCCACATAGTCCTTTTGAAATAATACACAATCATTCGGGCATGCGTGTATCTTCTTGGCATCCATTCCCATTGGGCATAACGATTTCTTTACCTGGTATGTTGAGATTGGCAGCTCGTTTCCTTCAGGAAGCATTTCTTTCAACAAAGACAACAATGACGTGAAGCTTTTGTCGCTCCATCTATTGTTAGCTTTCAGCTTATACAATCTCAACACAGCGCTAAGCTTCGTAAACTTATAACATGTGTATAACGGTATCTCAGCATCATGCACAATGTTTCTAAACATGGGAGGTGGATCGATGTGCTCTACCCCACAACTATCCATCATCGCATCAATGATGTCTACTGGAACTGGTTCATTCACATCTACATCATTGTAGGCAATTTCTTCTTCCACACAAGCACTGCTATCGACATCCACTGGTTTCGGGTTTACAATCTCTCCATGCCAGTGCCATTCTATATAGCCTTGTATAATCCCGTTGCACATGACATGACTTTTGATTTTGTCACCAGTGTTGACTTTCAAGTTGTTACCGCAATGCCTACATGGACAGTAGAACCTATCTCCAGGTTGTTTCCTATGTTCCTCGACAAATCTAATAAACTCGTCAAGACCAGAAATAAACTCTGGGGTGCAGCGATTGTGAATGAACATCCATGATCTATCCATTCTATGATCAAAGAGAAATCAAGTATACATTACAACAAGATTAGGGTCTAGGGTTAACAGATTAGAGTTTTTGCATGGTAAAAACTTTAGGCCAATAAATACATGTGTTTTCATTCTTATATATAATAAATGTGTACCACCTATCCCATTCTTGAACACCTAATCTCACTAGTAAGTGTATAATGTGTATTGGGTTTTCGAGAAAATTTCGGCGGCATTTCCCTGCTGTTCTCTAAGTACATATGTACTTAGAGAACAAACGGGGAAATGCTACCAAAATTTTCTCAAAAACCCATTACACATTATACACTTACATCCTAAGTGAGATTAGGTGTTCAAGAACAGTCCCAAACCGGGGACTATCCAAGATTTACTCCTAATGAGTAAATCTTGGACGGGTTTCTAGGCCAACAAATACATGTGTTGTCATTCTTATATATAATAAATGTGTACCACCTATCCCATTCTTGAACACCTAATCTCACTAGTAAGTGTATAATGTGTATTGGGTTTTCAAGAAAATTTCGGCAGCATTTCCCCGCTGTTCTCCAAGTACATATGTACTTAGAGAACAAACGGGGAAATGCTGCCGAAATTTTCTTGAAAACCCAATACACATTATACACTTACATCCTAAGCGAGATCAGGTGTTCAAGAACAGTCCCAAACCAGGGACTATCCAAGATTTACTTCTAATGAGTAAATCTTGGATGGGTTTCTAGGCCAACAAATACATGGTTGTCATTCTTATACCTAAAATCCTAGTTCTTCAAGTTAGGGTGATTATTGATGTCTTTAAAAGCATGATATGATTGACAATTTAGGGAAAAGTTCATCATTTACATTCCAAGCATGTCACATGTGTGCATTACAGTTCATCATTAAGCAAGAAGGGTGATTAGGATTCTCAATATACTCAACAATGAAACAAGTTACCAATTTCATAGTTAAACTATTCATTAGTATGGAATGTCCAGTTTTATCGTGAAAGGCATGCATAATCGACTTGATATTGAGAAAACATCAAAAACTTGCTGGCGAGCCCAACTACCCGATAACTTACTTGATCTGCATTATTGAAAGTTAATCTTAGTCATGTGACTGATATGACTCAAATATCTAATATGCATGATGCTAAATATCATCCATAGGAGTCATAGCCAAGGTTTTTCTAACAAAGACATAATCATTTTTTTTATTAATATACTGCTGCTTCAGTCGTGTACCAAACATGAAACATGCATAGAGTAAGCATGGTCTAGGCAGGGATATTTTAATCTGAATGATATAGGGGAAAGTACCTATAGTGATAAATATAAGAAGTATAACTAGAGCTTTCAAAAAAATCAAGCAATTCACTCATTTGAGCTAAATTTTCACCATTGTGATGTACCCATTATACATGTTCCTACTCCCAGTTCTTCAGTTACTTATTCTACATGTTTTGATAAGTTACATTGCAGACAAATGTTACTTCCCCTAGTTGACCACAGTAAGAGGCAATGCCACCATGATGAATAGGATGAAGAATCAAAAGTCAGATGGATAATCAGATATCACTGTCAACAAACTGGCTTCCTAACTTACTTCAACATCAATGGATATGAGTTACTTATCAAGTTACCAATAAGTAAATAACTTAAAAAAAAACACCCAGCAGCAGCAGGCGTGCCTTGGCACCGCCCAAGCAGCAGCCTAGGCGGAGGAAGGAAGGAGGAAGAAGGCAGTACCTTGACCAGCACGGAGGGCCGACGAGCACGGAGCATCGGTGACCAGAGACCAGAGAGGGAGAGGGTCTGCGAGTAGAGAGCGCCGGCGAGCACAGAGGGCCGACGAGAAGAGAGGGAGAGCGGCGGTGTTGGTACCACGGAGCAGCGGCGCGAGCACAGAGTACAGGGAACGGCGTGCCGGCGGAGCACGGAGCAGCGGAGGTACGAGCACGGAGCAGCGGCGGGTGGCAGGCGGGCGGCAGAGCGAGCAAATCGCCATACCTATTTTTGCGGGGATGAAACAGAGAAAGGGGAACGTAACAGTCGGCTTTGCGCGGGGCTATTAACTGTACCATAGGCGTCGGTTATTCAAAACCACCGACACCTAAAACTAACAGTGTCGGTTCTGCACAAACACCGACACCAATACTTAATTATAGTCATCGGTTTTAACTACAAAACAACCGACATCTATATATATATATATACCAATTAAAAAAATTGTTTTCGATTAATGTCCATAGTCGTCGGTTTATGCTTACAACCGACGCTTAAAGGGAGTGAAAAAATCCCCGCGGACAGCGCGGAAAAACTCATATGCATCGGTAATTGTAGTAAAACCGACGACCAAAATGTGCCCAATTTCTGTCTCGCGAATATCCTTTAGTCGTTGGTTTATTATTTATCAACCGACGCCATATGTCAAATTTTAGAGGAATTTTTTTCGCTAGAAATTTTGGATTTGGCGGTTAATTTTAGGCGTCGGTTTTTTATTACGTAACCGATACTGAATAAAAGCGGTACCCGTGTCTGGTCGCCCTTCATAGATTAGATGTCGGTTTATGTAATCAACCGACGCTGTATAGTTTAGGTGTCGATATATTTATACAACCGACACCTGTAAAAGTGACGTTATAAGCCATTTATGTAGTAGTGATCGATTTATCAGCTAGCAACAAAAGTAATATAACAATCATTTATTGCCTATTCTACATGGCTTGTGCTGTAAAAAAAGTAGCAAAAAATCCCATTTTTTGTAGCGACAAACTTTTATATGTTTATTCTTACAAACAAAATACCTAGCTAATGCTAGTGTAGCTAATTATTTTTGCTACATTATTAAAAATATAGCTAGATAATTATTTAGATACAAATTCATATGTAGCCCTAAATGTAGCTAAAATGCCTTTACACATATACATGTAGTTGTAAGAGAAACTAAATTTATGACTACGATTGTATATGTAGTTATGATATGTACGGGGAATGCCATTTATTACAATTATGTGTGTAGTTCACGTGTATTGAAAAATGATGCTAACTACAATTGCAACCACAATTGTAAACATAGTCAATGGGTATAGTGAAAAACACCATACAGTTCACATATATGTAGTCATATTATGAATCCAGTAAGTAACTTGCCCATACAAACATATTTTTCAGAAAGAAGAAAAAATCAATATTGATCTAGATCAAGTTGTGCTAATATTATTATTTGTTATATTTTTAGTTATAATGAAACAATAGTATAATGGGGAAGATATTAACCTTTACCTTATTATATATTATGTATGAAAAAAAACACGCATACAATGACCCCCCATGAGAATATAAGGTTTACATCATTTTTGAAGTTTCACCTTACAACATGATGTAGCTTCCAATACTTCTATAAGCTTGACATCAAAGCCCTCATAGAGTTCTTGTTTCTCCACAATTTCTTATTTTATACTCATAATCAACATCTCAGAAGAATCTAGTGAAAGTTGTTCAATTTTTATATGCCTCATGATCATGTATTTTATGTTGATGTCCTCTTTTGACTGCCTCCCTTTGCTATAAGATCTACTCCAATTTGTTCTCCGAAGTGAACGACCACTGAGGACCATGGGAACATTAAATGAACAAGATAGTAAAGTGGCAACACCGCCATTATTGCATAGTGGTTGTGTATCACATGTGGACATATGTATTCATTCATTTGAATATATGAATATATTAAAAATAGGGAGTATTTCAAAACAAATTAACATGCACATAAGCAAGGATCAGTCATATAAATAACTAAGAATTAAAGTAACACAACAATGACAATCCAATGTAAAATATCTTGTCCACTGCACATAACAAAGTAGAATGTTTGTGTAAAGGACATGCATTTCTAGTGCTTTATGGAAATTGATCCATAAAGCTATTATTTATAGAAATGAGTGACATGACAAGCTCTTTACAAAAATCATATGCTTAACATGTCATCAATAATTATATAACCACTTGAATTGTCTCTGAATTATTGCCTTAGATATTGTTTGTTACTCCTAATCTGGAGCGATGCTTATTAAAATAAAAAATGAAAAAATGTCTAAAGCATCAACAAGAAATGAAACTTTAGTTTTACTGTGTTTCATTTATTTTTACTGTGCATTTAAACTGAGCATTAGATTTCTGTCCCTATTTTCAAAATCCAGAATGACCATTTAAATACAAGTGAAAACTAACATGCCTATGTAAAAGATTATGCAAACAAGCTCTCAATAAGTAGAAACTAAGATGCAGCTAGCATGTGTCTGATTAAGTAAGGGGATATGCTTACCTTGATCATGATTCTATTCACTCTAGTTATTACTCCTCCAAGGAAGTTTTTTTTTTAGGGTAACGGCTTCTATTTTCATTAAGCAATCAAATCTGCCTCAGCGCAGTTCATTACAAACAAAGGGAACGAATAGCTACTACTAAACTGTCCTATACTTGAGGTTGCCCTTCGGGCTAGCTGATGAGCTAGGCTGTTGGCTTGTCTCCTACAAGACGAAAAGGAAATGCTAGGAAAAAGCTTTATCAATTGAGAAATGTCGTTAAGTAAAGTGCCCAAGAGGTCCCTCCATTTGGCTGCCAAGGTGATGAGGTTTATAACTGACTCCGAGTCTGATTCCACTATCAGGCTACTGATGTTCATCTCTACTGACTGTTTGAGGCCCTCCCTAATCGTCCATGCTTCAGCGCATCTAGGTTCCATGAGAGATGGCCTTCTCTGACCTGCTATCTTCTTGACCTTACCATCGCTATCTCTCCATACCATGCCCGCGTCGTCGAATTCTTGAATGCTCACAACGGCATCGCAATTCAGTTTAACAGCCTCCCTCGGTGGTGGTGACCACCCAATACAGTCGTCGACCTCTCCGGTGGGGCGCCTCTGTCTCTGGCCTCACGGTGGCCACAAATCAGCTCCAACAGAGTTTGCTGAGTGACTGAATGAGGACGCACCTTGTTGCCGAAGACAAGGTCGTTTCTTCTCGTCCAGATTGCCCACAGAGAGGCAATCATTCCTTCATCTTCCTCTTTCCCACCTGTCCTCACCAGAGACATAATGGCTTCGTCGGCCCAGTTGAATTCCACCTGCCTGACTCGATTCTGCAGTTCCGCTGTGCACTCCCTCCATAGCTCCCAAGCTTGTGGACATCTGAATAGCATGTGGTTCACATCTTCCTTCTCCCTGTTGCAGATGCCTGTGGCATGGCAGTGCCGGTCGTAGAGCCTACGGAGTGTCGCCATTGCTCCCGTCGTGCAGCACCACAGAAAGTACGCGGCCTTCGGGAGCAGCCCCCTTTTCCATATAGCCCTCCACGCGCTATTCCTCTGGCTGTTAGTTTGATCTTCGTCAATGCTTGCCGGCTGGGATGCCATCCAATATGCAGACCGAACCGTATAGTCCCCGCTCCTGCTCGGTTTCCAGTATATCTCATCTTCTTGGCCTGACTCCCCCAAAGGGATCGCAAGAACCCTGTGCACCACCTCCGCCGTGAAGAGATTGGTGACGCTCTCTTCGTCCCACATGCGAGTCACTGGGTTGATGAGTTGTTGGACTCATTGGAATGTTAGACTTGAGATCCCAAGCGTGGACTCCAGGCTGCCCTTCAAATTAGGCATCCAGCGGTCTAACCAAATGTTTATGTTTGCCCCGTCCCCCACTCTCCATTGCATTCCTTCAAGGACCAGACTTTTTGAATTCCATATGTTGTGCCATGTGAAATTCGGATTGTGTCCGCGTCTAGCCTCTAGGATCGAATCAGAGGGAAAGAATCTGGATTTGAGAACTCTATACACCAGCGTGTCTCGACTATGGAATAAGAACCATACCGGCTTTGCTAATAAGGCCTGGTTGAAAATGTGGATGTTGCGGAACCCCATGCCTCCTTGGTTTTTTGGTATACATAGATTCTCCCAGGTGATCCATGCAATCTTCCGCACGGTCCCTTTTGCTCCCCACTAAAACCTAGATATTGTGCTATTAATTGAGCCGAGTAGGTATGATGGAAGTTGGAAAATGCTCATAATGTATGAGGGAATAGCTTGTACAACTGTCTTTATAAGAACTTCCTTCCCCACCTTGGACAAGAGCTTTTCTTTCCATCCTTGAAGTTTCTTCCATACCCGTTCTTGGACATATGCAAAGACATATTTCTTGGACCTTCCCACCGCCGTAGGGAGCCCTAGATACTTCCCGTGCCTGTCTACCTCCTTAACCTGCAGTAGTCTGACTAGCTCCTCCTTCTTCTCCCTCCTGACCCCTTTTCTAAAAGCAACCTCAATCTTGGATAAGTTAATATTCTGTCTAGATGCCCGTTCATATTGGTTGATGATGTCAGCTACCTTTAGGAATTCTTCTTTGATTGCTCTTGTAAAAAGAATCGAGTCATCTGTAAAGAAAAGGTGAGAAATGTGCGGGCCTTGCCGGCTCGCCCGTGCTCCATGGATAAAGTTATGTTGTGATGCAACAAGAAGAGAAGTAGAAACAGCTTCAGCACAAAGGATAAAGAGATATGGTGAAAGAGGATCTCTCTTTCGCAGTCCTCTAGACGGTTGATTCTTCCTGGCGCGGTCCCCGTTAATAGAAAAAGAGTGGGTTACAGTTGACATGCAATCCAAAGTTTTCCTCCTCCATCTCGCGCCAAAGCCAAGCTTACCCTGAATGTAGTCCACAAAATTCCATTCAACTCTGTCATAAGCTTTAGACATGTCCAGCTTCAAAGCAATCTACCCCCTTCTTCTTCCTTTGCTACCCTTCATAGAGTGGAAAAGTTCATATGCAATGAGAGTGTTATCAATAATGAGCCTACCCGGTATGAAGGCACTCTGTTGTTCAGACACTATCTTGTCCATAAGAGGCCGCAACCTGTTTGCAACCACTTTGGAAGCGATTTTGTATATGACGTTGCACAAACTAATATGTCTGAATTCTCCAATTTCTGTAGGTTTTTGCACCTTAGGAATCATCACCACCAGTGTAGATTTCAGTTCAACAATACTTCTGTTGGATTTCCACCACCCTTTGATGTAGGAGGACACATCCTCCCCCACTATATGCCAGAAATTTTGAAAAAAGATAGCCTTCATTCTGTCTGGTCTGGATGCTTTGTTGGGATGCATACTATTGAGGGCTGCCTGGATTTCGACAGTTGATATATCCTTCTCTAGATTTTCCCTTTCTTCCTCTCCAATCTCGGCCACGATCCCCTATGTTGCCTCCTCCCACCCCGAAGGGTTAGATGTTTGAAAGAGGTTCTGAAAAAAAATCAGTAATGATCTACTCTATGTCCTCATCATTGGTCATCCACTGACCCTCCACATTATTAAGTCCTTCAATTTTGTTCCTTTTCCTCCTATGGGACGCTTTGTGGTGGAAGTAAGCAGTGTTCCTATCACCCGATCTCATCTCATTGACACAGGCCCTCGCATGCCAAAATGCCTCGTCTCTTCTGTGCCACTTTTACAGCTCCGCATCCAGATGCATACATTTGTCAAGATTTTCCCTATCAGGAGACAGTAACTGGGCCTCACCCAACTTTCCTTCCAACTCTTTTATTCGTTTTTTTCATTTTCCCAAACTTCTCAGTTGCCCAACTCTTAAGTTTACTTCCACAGAACAACATCTTTTCTTCTAGACTAGATGATTGACATTATTCCCACACTTCCTTAACTATCTGCTCACACGCCTTCTCATCCACCCACATGGGTTCAAAAAAGAAGTGGCTTTGTCTCCTTTTCTTCTCTTTCCTCATCTGCTCTGTATGTATAATGATAGGCACATGATCTGACTCGTATTTCACAAGATGCACTACTCTGGCCCTGTGGAATCTGGATGACCAACCTGGACAGGCTAAGGCCATGTCTAACCTCTCCTGGATAAGGGTCTCAAGCGTTAAGCCCCTCTGCCATGTGAAGTTGCTTCCACTATAACCTAGATCAGTCAGATCACAATCATCTATCACATCTCTGAAGTCCTGAATATGTCTCATCAACTTCGGTGGCCCCCCTTGTTTCTCAGAATTTTAGGTTATTTCATTGAAGTCCGCAAAGAAAACGGTAGGTAAATCTGACCCTACTTTCAACACCCTCATCAAGTCCCACATCTTTATTTCTGTTGTTGGTCTGCCCATCTGTATATGCCCACATCCCTCCAGGTGTCAGTTGTGCCTTCAGCAGTCACATCACAGCTGTAATGGTGCTGTGAGTAAGAGACAACGCTGAGATTCAAATCTTTCCACCACAAACCTATGCCACCTGATCTTCCCACGCTTGCAATATAGATACCTTGGTTAAAGCCACATTTCCTTTTGACAACTTCTAAATCGGCACTAGCTATCATAGTCTCCATAAGAAAGACCATGTTTGGGCTCTCCCTCCAGCACCACAACCAGAGGGCATTCACCGTGTCAGGGCGGCCCAGCCCCTGACAATTCCAATTCATTATTTTCATTGCTGTTCACGGGGCTGGTCCATCCCAGCCTCAGTTACTTGAACTGATTCAGTCCCAATCTTTCATGAAACCTCCCCTACTGTCCTTGCCTTCTTTCCCGCTTCCTCTGCTAGATCCTGGTCATCCAGTTCTATATCACACAGATCTGACTGCCTGATCCTTTTCCCTGCCATTGTGTTCCACTCAACCTCAGACTCGGGCACCCCCACCCGTTGAGCTCGACTCATCTTATACACCCATGGTGGTTCTTTCTTCTTCTTCAGATCTTCCTTCACTTTCTTCATACGTTTCCTCCTATTTTCCTTCTCCCGTTGAGCTCGTGTTATGACTACACGATGGGTCATTGTCTCCGCCGTGGGATTGCTATCTTGCTGGTTGCGCTGTTTCTCCATTAGTTTATCCTGATGCTCTCTACCTCCCGTCTCACTGCAGGCTTCTTCACAGCAGATGCTTCCTTGTAGGTTTTTACTTCCCATTGCCAACAGATCGTTCCTAGTATGTTTGATCTTCCCCACCTGTTTGACCATCTACTTAGCCCTTGCTGATTCTTTCGTGGCCCTATCCTTCTCACCCTTGTCTCCCTCTTCGCCATTGTCTTCCTCCCCCTTTCGATGCTTGGATTGATTGTCTGTAACTTTTGGGAAAATCTCTTTGAGATCATAATCTGAGTCTTTGCTAGCTTCTTGTTGGTTGGTTTGGGCAAGATGCCTTTTGAACGGTTCCCTTGATCAATCCTCTCCACCCTTTTCACCATTGGCCTCCTTCCATATGGATGAACCCCAACTGTAAGTTTGCAATGATCTCCTCGATTGGTCCGACCTCGGCTTGTTATTAAATTGGATGTCTTGTTTCATTCTTGAATTTCCATGGATCTCCTCATGGAGAAAAACCCTCAGCTTCCTCGGTGATATAGCCGCCCGTAATAATGGGAGAAGTTTTCCAATCGTTCACACTTCACCTCTAGATTCATAACTTTATTCTGGATACTTCAGGTTCGTAGCATCCTCTTCATAGGTTTAGCGACATCCAGCCTGACGTAGACCCTTGCCGAAGAGTCCCATCCCAACTCGTCGATGTCCAAATCAAGAACTTCACCTATCCTGCTCATGATTTCCTCAATGGCTCGCTTGGATCGGAACCCTAATGGCAACCCATATATTCACACCCAAAAAGGACTATGTGTGATCTCTATCTAACCCGTCTGCTCTTCATTTTTGATCTCTTTGAAGATGAGGAGTTTGTTGTCGAAATTCCAGGGGGCTCCATCAATAACCTTCTTCTTATCACGCCAGTCCAAGAACTGGATCACAAAGATGCCGCCATCTAGTTGCTTGAACACCACCTTGTTAACGAGACCCCATGCCTGTGTAAGGGTCCTTTTCATGGCCCAGAAATTGTTCGATCTGTCCGATAAGATGCGTGCTACTAGCCCAAGCCTTAGGTGTCCCACCTCGCCATCATCCATCATCCATCATCTCTGGATCTCGATGGGTTCCTTTGCTTCTGTTGTCAACTATAATCGTGCATAGCGATCTGCCAACTCTTCCGCCATGGCAGGGACATCACCAGGATGATCGCCCTGTTCCTTGGACCTGTAAGAGAAAGATACCATGCGGTAGGTAGGTGTCCCACACACAGAAACCCTAATCGTCGGAGTGCTTAGGCATGACCGCAGGGAGAGATTCCTCCAAGGAAGTTTATCCTTTGGTTGAGGTTATAGATGAAAAAAGGACATGGTTAGATGTCTTTTATGGTGATCTTAGTACCATTGTCATGTGGCGACACCATGGATATTCTCTACTGATGTCATTGTTTGTGGGGGTCTGACCCAAAATTTTTTTAGGTGCTCAAGGCATCTCATTACATTTTAATGGTTAAGAACAAGATTGTGTCTGAATAATCTTAAGAATAGAATCCTTAGATTTAGAATGATTCTTATTTCCATGTTTAGGTGTTGGATGATAGACTTTTGTTTTTGTACACTTATTTCCCTATGTAGAACCATTGTCCATGCTTATTTTGAGTCTTTTTTTAAAATATGATTCTATATATGCAATAACAATCTGTTTGTATCCTTACAAGATTTCTTTAAGCTCGACATCTAAAGCTAGCCCATATTCCACTACATCCCAACAAACAAACATTACAATGGATAAATACAAAATGATATTTTCTGATATACAATTTTAGAGTTTGTTTTATGATAATAATAAGGGGCTTTTGGGTTAATAACTACAATGTGACATTGATCTTCATCCGATGATATTCCATTATTGATATTTAATTCCAATATACATAATTTACTATACTAATATAATATATAACCTTCTTGAAGTTTTGTTCTCATAATCATTGTTTATGAATTAGTGTATCATCCTAATCCAATTGGAATGAAAGTAGGCAACGATGATATTTTTTGTTAGCCAACTAAATAGTACCTAAATGCCTCTCATCACAAACAAGGATTACGATGTATTCACCTAAGGTCTTCATAAAATGGTGTTTATCACTCAACACTTTAAAGTTAGATGCAAGGAAAAAAGATTAGGCTGCTATACTCAGAGAAAAAAAGTTAGAAAAACACAGTGGGTTTAGGAAAAAGGATACTCTTGAGTTAGAAAATAAACAACCAAAGGGAATCATTTAGAGGACACCATGAAATGTCTCATCTAAGTAATTAGCAACAACTTATTTTCCAACACCAATAACATAAAGACTAAAAAGGTGACCAACTTCTTCAATAAAGCTTCCACTATCATCAGTGGGGGTTAGTGTAGGAAAACATACTCTTGACCAGAAATATAGTCCTACTGACCATGACCAAGGGTGACGTGCACAAGCCATGTTCCTGATTCAATAGTGAAATAGTCTCCTCCATTGAAAATAGGGCATTCATGATGACCTATTAGTGAATATTTTTAAACTTGTTAGGAAAGGGTTAGCACGTGTGAAAGTTGAGAGTTTTTATGATGAACATAAAAACCATGTTATGTGATTGGAATTGGTGAAGTATATATGTAAATAGAATCTACAAGTTTCCATGATTGAACCAAGAAACCTCCTTTTGACAACTAGTTGCTCCTCCAACTTACTATGAAGTGATGGAACATGATATGATGCCACAATGAGAGAAATCTTATCTTTCTTGTGCTTGAGAATGTTACCAATCTTCTGTTGATTTCTAGAATTGGTGGAGTTCTCTTATAGAATAAAATACACTTCAGAAACATCATACTCAAGGTTGGATTGACATTAACACTTGAAAATGGAAAAATGATAGTGGGATTAGTACATGAATTGATGCTCAAGGCCATGGATCCATTAGAAAAATTATATAATGAGCGAAAATAAGTATAAACCTTTTGAATAATTAATAGATAGAATTTGAAGAGCATACTTCATTCAGATTGTCATGTTACAAGACAATTTTTTAATCTCACTATATAATACAACATAGAAGTAGAGTTTTGTAGGATAAGTAAAGAAGAAAAAGAATACTCACATTGATGAGTTATTTCCCAAAATATAACGTATTTTGTTTGTTCCTTGGTATGAGCTTGGGAGGGGCCTTCTATATCTACATTCATAGACTCAACTTTTTTTTACCAACTTAGTAATCCTAAGCATCCTAGAAGTTCTCAAGGTGACCAAAATGTTGATACTGAATAACACATTGAATGATGGACTAAATGTTTATCTTACGATAGACCATTCATTGTTAGCCATTGTTGTAGTGCTAGGAAGGGTAATGCTACTCAATATGTTGATTCATGTTCTAGGGTATATTGAGAAATGTCCACCTAGTGCCATATCCATCACCACCATCCCAATGACCTGCAAAGTTACTATAACATACTGAAATCCTCTATGTACCTCTTTGTACCCTTTTCTATAAGTTTTGTGCTTCATTTTCGTTCCATATATCTTTGGACTTGATTTAGTGGAATTATGATGGTTATTGGATAAATGTTTCCTATAAATTCTTAATACAGGGTTGTATGCACAAATACCTCAGTTAGATTTAGATAATGGGTCTAAAATGCAAATTTTACATTAAGCAATAAAAAGAATAAAATGTTTTGTCCTGGAACTTTCTAGCACTTCCTAGAATAAGAGAAAATCCGAATTTTATATAAGGGAGAAGATAAATGTAATAATTAAAGGTAATATGAGAATTAATGGGTAAAGAAGATAATTAGAAAGATTTTTGCACCAAATATTATAATTTGAAACCATCAGGATAATTTGACACCTAAATTCGTTTCCTTGAGCAAAAAGTAACTTAAGGGCCAAGTATCATTTAAAATGGAACCTAAATATAAATATTAATAACATTATCAAAAGAATATAGGAAATATGCCAATAAAGAGAAATAAAATACTTAATGTTCTCAAATCAGGAAAATAACTTCAAATTCGTATTCTAAATATAAAAATAAGCCTCTGTGCAAATTTGCAACTAATTTGGATAATGTATGAATAATGAGTAAGATAGGAGAGAGAAAGTATGTAGAATATTCTATTTATTTAATAAATAAATAAATAATCTCAACTTGTAAAGATAATTGCAAAATTGTATTCCAATCCCTTAAGGAGACTTATGGGTGAAGTTATACTAATTTTAGATAATGTTATCACCTCTTTTGAAGGAGGAAAGAGAAAATGATATATTAATTATTTCACCTATCAAACTTTCCCAAAAAACAAAACTAACTCCATATTTGGATTCTACATGTCAAAATAAGTCAGGATGTAAAATTTGGTAATATTTGGACAACGTTTGAGCCTCCAAACAAAGAGAGAGAAAAACATTTAAGAATTAATTGAATTTTAGTCGAATTTTATTTTTGCAACTATTCCTTGTTTCATCCGCGCGATCGGACGGTCCAGAATCCATCGTGGACTCGGGACCATTGATCCGACGACTCACATTCGTCTTCTACCTCCAAACGTAGAAGGCGACATGCCTTGATTTCCCAACTTTTCAAATCAATATATCTGGAGTTTCACTCGACGGTTTTTGCTCGAAATTGTTTTGTTGGATTCCTTGCGCGATTCCACACAAGATTATCCCAAAAACTTTGGGATTAGACGAGTTTTCGAGAAACGCCTAAACTGGTCGCCGACCTTCTCTCCTTGTTCCTACCTAAACCCTAGCCTAGGGTACCTTGCCTATATATATTGCAACCCCAGCGACCGCCATCGCCTTAGCAACTCGTTCGTGCTCTCAATTTGGCATTTCATGGACGAACTGACTCCCAACTGGTCTCTGAAAATCTCTGACTTGCGGCGCCCCTCCTTCTCCGGTTGCTTCTTCTCCGTCCAATCGACAGGTACCACCTAGTTCGGCTTCGCGTGTGCTTCGATCCGACTACTTGTGTGTGGTTTCTCGTCGCCTATGGTGTTTTTCCCCAATCCACCGCAAGCAGTTGCCACTGCTCTTGCGCGAGGAGGATCAGGCGTGAGGAAGATGATGACACGTCATTTTACCGTTTTGCCCCGCTCGTCTTTTCTTTTCTTTTCTTTGCTCGGGGCAGTCATGCCTTTTTCCCTGCTTTGGCCCAGCCGCTCGACCGGCTGCGGGAGTCCCTGAGGCGCGGGTCACCGCTCCCAAGCGCTCGCGACCGCTCGGCTTGGTTGGCCTTGCCTACGTGGCAGGTTGCGATTGGTCGAGACAAAATAATTTGTATAAATTAATTTGGTTGTCAAAAATTAAAAGTAGATAGTGTTTTGAAATTAGGAAGACGAGACCTATTCATTAAAAATAATTTTGAGTTTTGATTTTGATGTTTGTGAAAACGTAATTTTTAGAATGAAGTAATTAATTTAAAATCACAAAAATTAACCCTAAAAGTCCATGTGTTCAAAACATACAATATTATATGTTATTTTGATCAGGAAATCCTAACTAAGATGATGGTGAGGTTTTTGGAGTCTAAATCAATGGTTTGAGCAAAAAGTTAGTGATAATAGGGTTTTTAATCTTTTAAAGAATGCATACAATTCTAAACTATAAATCTAATGATGAAATAGGGAAGTGGGTTCTAAAATTCGTGTGAAGGGTTGAAAAGAGAAATTCTAGAACACCTGAGGCTAAGGTATGTGTTTTGTTTGTGCATCTACCTTTCAGTTGGGAAAGCATTATGCCATTACCCATAATTTCTTATGAGGTTTAATTTGATCTATATCCTTGATTTTTGAAACCTAAATTACTTATTGCCTCAAAAGTAGTTGTAGTATTATCTTGATTGGGTATTCATACCCCACTGCCATGTTACATATTCTTTTGCTTAATCTTGCCATGACTCCTTTGTTAGGATGTAATTAAATGTTCTATTTAATATTAAAGTAGTGGTACTTTTGTACAACCACCCATAGAGGGCATGTATATAATCGCCCTAGGGGAATGTTTATAATTCTCCCCAATATATATTATAGGTGACTGGAAATGTCTTATTCTTCCCTCACCTAAGGTTAGAGGTCCGGTAGGTGCCTCAACCCTACTTAGTTAGGTAGACATATTAATTTACATGCAAAACCCTTATTTATTTTGTTATTGGAAAACCTCATTATAAAAAGCCTCATACTCTTTGATGTCTCTCTTTACACCAAATATCTAGCCTAATTTACTTGTTACAACTTTCATTGCCACTTTTAGAATATTCTTATAACACATACTTTTCTCTCTTTTCCCTCTTGTTGGGTGACTTCCCAACCACCCCAGGTGTTGGTGCTGTGCAAGGTGAAGGACGAGCTTGAAGAAAGATTCCTCCGCAGTTGATCGTTAGCTTTTCGAGAAGGATGGCTAGGTTGCTATAGCTAGATCCTCTTATCTTATCTTATCTTATCTTATCTTTTCTTTTAGAAATCAGTTATGTAATAAACATTAAAGCCATGCACATGCTTGTTATTTCTTTCTTTCCGCTGCTATTGACATTTTATTATGTATCTGGAATCATGCTTATTTACTTGGAATATTATGCAATCATCCTCAAAGTCTCTAAATTCTTGTTAAAATTGTGGATGTTTGTATTTCCTTTAAATTTTAGTAAAGAGGTGATCTCGCCTCTTTACAGTTACTTACATCAACACAAAATCCACACCAAATAAGAGGACACAATGATGGATGAAGTGGTAGCAAAAATATAAATATATATGGTAGTCTATGCCATGATATCATGAATTCCAAATGAAGTAGTCATTGATTTTGGTGGGTGTCCAAGGGCATGTCAGACACATGATGGTGGATGCATGTGTCACCTCTGAAAAGCCTTCCAGTCTTCACGGAAATGACCCCAGTGATTCATCCATGCCTTATGTTCAATTTGGTAGTTGAAGTCTCTTTGATTCTCTATAAAACATCAAAAGAGACAACTTTGGCACAAAATTTACCTTAGAATTATCTTTTCCTTGCATGATCCAAGAACTTCAATTAGTAAAAAATTTGACACATTATAAACATGAGTTCTCATAAATCTAAACCATGAAAATGGCCATTGACCATGCCATAAAACTCTTATATATGGAGAAATAAGTCCTAATAACGATGTTATCCTTCTAATATAGTGAAAACAACTGAACTATGAGTAAAGATCAACTACAAAATAAATATCTTGGTACATGTTTTAGGTGTTATTTGACAATAGTCCTTTCCTTTCTACTGAGCGTTCTGCTCTGGATCATGATATTCTCACTTTCAATTCACCATCTATGAGTCCACTCCCAGCACTCCCTTACTACCCCCTTTAACTAGAACAACATCCAATCCTATTTTGAGACCTTTGCAGATTTACTCTAGGTGTCAAGATGTATCTGCCTCCTACAACCTTTATCTAGTGCCTAAGCTAATTAACAAACAATTCTTTGATAAATGTTATAATGCCTATTACATTGAGGAAAGGTATTTGTTCCAGTATACGCCCATATGATTGTTCATTACTACCCTTACTACCATATCAGTAGAATCCTTTCTATTGTTAATATGGCTCGTTCGGTTATTTCAAGTGCAAAAACTCTTGCTTAGGATGGTTGATTCAAGGAAAAATCACTTGGAATGTGGATTGTTCTGAATGAGGCACCTATGACATAATACTCTTATCAAATCATTCTAAATTATATCAAGATTATGCTTGAAATAATAGATTAATAAATTCCACCACTGCTTGACCACAAATATTGCTTAAATTGGCCACATATCTAAAATATTTGTAATTTCTTTCATGCAATAGGCTTTATAGTAGGACAAAGAAATCGAGGAGGCAAAGGAGGAGAGAGGAAGGGATAGACATTGTGGGTACTACTATGAAGGAGTATTAATGGCAAAAGGTCATACATGTGTGTGCTAACTGGTTTCCTTTTCATTGATCTTTGTGAGGTTTATACTAGTGGGATATATCTAGTATACTAAAAGAAGTTACACCTTTATTTGTTGAGGTTTGATATTTGAGTCAGATCTATAGATCATGCCATTATTTAGATCCTATTAGATGGTCAACATTGTGTTAGATCCCCATATAGGCCATCTTTAGATCCTTTATTAGATAAGTAGTCATGACAATGTTTTTCATTATAAAGATTGTATAATGTAGAATCAAACTCTATCTTCAATGTAATAACATCCTTGCCTTTTGTCTATATTCTCACATTCAAGCATGTATGCCCCTTCCAATGACATATATGAATCAAGGTTTTGGTGTGGAAGATCATAAAAAGGCTTGTTTTGTTAATGATAACATCTACTGTTGTTGTATGTCAATTTCCACCAGATGTAGCTATTGTAAAGTTCCTCATTATCGAATTGATATATCAATTACCACCAGATATAGTTGCTTTTTTAGTAGCCACAATTTGGATCTTAGAAATAATCATGGGTTTAATAATAAATTGTTGATTTTGATCATCAACCAAGTAAATAGAGATCTTAAGTGGATATCAGGATAGAGGCTAGTGGCCTTGGATTCCTGAACATGAGTAAAAAAAATCTATGAATATGAATCATGAAGTTCAAAGTCAAAATTTTAATTCTATTTTTCTATTTAACTAGTCAGTGGACATTTATGTCTAACAAATTTGGCATGACTAGTAGAAAGTGTACAACTTGAATTCAGACATGGTTGAGAACCAGAATGAAGATGAGAAAAATCAAGTAGTGGTGATGCCAAACTCATAATATTACATTCATAATTCGGTTTACTTTCCAAATGAAGTGAGATCAATACATGGTGTTTATTTTAAAGAAACGAAACATTATGATAGATATAAATATCCTCATGACTCTCAGGAAAAGCAACAGAAGTTCTTTACAAACCTTGGTGGAAGTCTGCTCATTGTCCTTAGATGCAACAATTGGAGGTGTTGATCAATCTCATGGGACTTGGAATCTAGCATTAAATCTATTGAATTTCTTTTTATGGACGTAGTCACAAAATGTACTTGATTTTCATCCATATCCAACTTCTGGCAACTTACCAAAGTTTAAACAAATTCATTAGATGGTATCTTACTAATCTCAAGTTAGTAAAGGTTGTAGAAGTATATAAAATTTCAAGACTTGTCCAGACCTATACATTTGGAAAAGTCCTATCAACACAATTATGAGTTATGATTAGCTAGTGAAATCTTATCATATTGATTTAACACATCATTTAACTATGGATTCAACAGTAACACAATGGCAAAATAATAAATATGAAAAATTAATACAAAAATGGTTAGTAAAGTAATCAAGCCTCATATTAGAAAACTCAAGGAACCCATATCTGGGATCGATGCTTTAGAAGCTGATTAGATCATTATTAACAAGGAAAATGGAATTGAGTCTCCATCTGAAGAACTTGAAATCCTTATAGAAACTGAATTCCTTAGTCAAAAATAACATTAGTAACTTTATTGGCATGCTATTACAAACTTGCATTAGTATATTAGAGAGAAAAACACTTTTCAACCCTAGCTACCAAATGGTGAAAATCAAAAATCTAGAGAAGATTCCATAGATTTAAGATATGGATACAAATGCAACTGGGAGATTTCCAAAGTCACACTTACATCTTCTTTTTTATGCAAAATAATATTCCTCAAAGGTTTTGGTACAACATGAGACTTCTCAATCATGAGAAATAACAATAAATTTAGACATGAATCCTTAGAATTGATTAGTTAGTTACTACCTTTTTGTTCCTATACAAGAACCACGTCATCAACATGTAGTATATATAGATATTTGTTTTTCTTAAAAGATGCTAATTGAAAGATATTTAAAAAAAATATAGGCAACACTCAGATTGAAATTTAGTGGATGAACCAGTGTAACTTGAACAAGTAATACAAATGATAAGCTCATAATCACTTGTTGCAAACAAAGATTAGTGCATATTCAAATAAAATTGAGAAATATACTTGTAATAATATCAAATGGAAGCTTTATATCTTCTTAGAAACTCATATTAATGGAAAAACATTACAAATTAAATCAACTAACTATAACTCAAGAGAGAGATAGATTGAACCTTCTTTAGTTCCCTTCCATGAATATCAGAGAGGTGAGTTGTGATGTTCATGGAAGATCCCATAAAAACTATACATCAAAGGCATTCACAGCACACCTCCGAAGTGACTATGACATCCATGACATCCCTAGTTACACGTATATCACTAAAGACCAAAGTAATATATATTGTGACTGTGAGTCTTATGATTATTGATCCTCCAAATGTTAGTAGACAAGTTAAAATTCTCCAAGTTACTGTAATGACACAAGACCCCAATTTGTAGGAAGCTTTGACATTGTTTTCCAGTTGGGGATTATGTATCATCCAACCTCTTGGTGAGATAATAAAACATCCAACACTGAAAAGCATGACTAAGGGCCTCTAGAGAAGTACAAAATTTCACACAATCACAAAATCCATTATGTACTTCTATATGCATTATACTATATATTTGTAATTGAACATATCTAGTAGCAAAGGAGATTGTTCACAATAACATGGGAAATATGCCTAATATATAATAGGAACAATAGAGAAATAACTAGATTCATGTCAACATATCTAGTTCTAACCATCTTGGGACACTTACAACTAGCTTCCAGTCAACATATAGTTATTGCAACAAAGACGAACATCACTACATCTCACAAGGACCACCATCAAACATATGTACGTTAGCAAAGATGAGCAGCACTACAAGTATATCATTGTTTTTCTCCATTACTCATAATTTTTCTTGATCACAGTCATGTACCTATGTGAAAAAAGATCCTATACTAGTTAAAGTTTTGTAATAGTTAAGTTACCAAAAAGTGGCCAATAAAGTTACACCTAAGCAGAGTATTTAAATATGTTTCACTGAGAGGACATAGGGAAACATGCAATATTCTTGTGACTTTTCCCAACTTGAGGGATCATCATATACCCAATCTTAGTATTATATTACATGACATGGTTTTTTGCATAGTGATATTTATCAACTATCCAAAAGCTTTTCTGAACATGGACTAAAGAGTGGTTAGATTTCTAGTCAAAAATTTATAAGATCAACTTGTTAAGTTGAACTTACCCAACCATTGTCATGATCTCACAACTTTTGTTTGCATGGTTAATAAGTGAGAATAGATATAGTCATAGCATGAAATTACATGAACCCAAAAATGACACACATCATATAAAATTCATGTTCTATATCTGTAAAATGTGGAAAAAAAAAGCTCCATTTCTACTAGATCCTACTAGGAATGTTCATAGCATAAAAGATTTTTTTTGCAACATTAATCCTAGGAACTAAATAGATATACATAATATAGTCAGTACTTGATCGTACTACAAGAAACTCATTAAGATGGTGTGTTTTGTGCATTGTTGTGTGTGTTCCTATTGTATTTAGGGTGGGATGGGATTGTTGCACCTAGAGTTGGAACCCCCCCACCAGCAATAGGGAACATGTATAACCATGGTTGACCATCTTACCACGGTATAAAATTGGAAATTTAGAATAAGCAACTAAAAATAGTAGGTAATCAGTGTGTGAATAAGAATTGAGAGAAAATCATTAGTTTTAGGAACTAATAGTAATAGTATATGTTATGAAAGAGATACTCACTTGATGATTCTTTGTACTAGGGATGTGATTCATGATTTTTTATAGAGGGAAAAAATCAACTGTAGATCATTTATGAATATCAGTTTCTAAAGAACCATGGAATGAGAATGCATATCGAATATCGTGACCTGAGAAATCTCAAACTTTATTTTTCTTTGCTAGAACAACCTTCTTTTACACTACAGAAGCAGATTTCTTAGCTACAAAAGTAGCAAGCTCGCCGTTGGTATCAAATTCTCATTCACCTTCATTGGAACTAATTTGCACCTTTTTCTTTATAGGCTTAGGCACAACCTTCCTGGTATAATATCAATATTAGCAGGCTCATTATATGATGATTCATCTAAACTATCACCTTTAGATGAGTTGGTTTCAGGATTCTTCTTCTAAGAGGGCTCATGTGCAGCCTTCTTGGGATTCACCAATGCCTCTTCAATTTCCTTATTTTATTTCCTTGCATTGATATCCTTTAGTTGTCTCCTCTGTATCTCTGTTACCTTTCTTTCAAAATTGAACTGCAACAAGGGTGAAAACAACCTAAGCATTGGACTTCTTCTTGCCATGTATATTGAGTACTTGGGCAACCACAAAAAGATGATTGGCTCTTGAACATAGTCAAAAACAATTTTAGTCAATAAAAATAGAATATTTCATGCTAAATGTGTATGAAGGTCTGAATACACGTAGGTGATGACCTATCAGTACCCCTAAGAGTATTTAGAGATCTAAAATTATATATTAATGTGTTGCAGCATGTAAAGACCAAGTCTCTACTATAAAACATGATAAACAAATACATCAAATGTGTGGCAGCGGAAGAAATAAAACTTGACTTTATTCAAAATGTATAAAGATTACATTATAAAAAATTTCCCAAATGGGGTACATCTTTATACAAAACATAGGATCTAGGTATAGGAAGACTTAGACTAAGCCAATATTGTCTCCAAACAAAACAACTTATAACATAAAAGCAACTATGAACATGCAACATATATGTTCCTTTTTCCTTTTGTCCTATCCTTAGCCTTAGATTCACCAAGCTTCCATGCGCACTCTGATCCTAATCTGGATGGTTGGGGTCATCCAGCAAGAGAAAGATAAAAGGTATGTGTCATTAATAGGATAAAGGCAAATATAAAGCTAAGCATTTCATAACAAAAGATTCCACTAAGGAATTTCAAGAAGTGAGAGGCAAATGAGTAAATAAGGTTTTAGAAAACTGTCACATTTCAATATCAACAAATATCACATTTGCATGAATATAAATTATGACTCAAAATCATCTCAATATAAGGCGAGGCACCTATCGGACCTCACCAATGGCAGGGGGACCAAAACCACAGTGCCTAAAAAGTGGCAGGGGGAATAAAACCCCAGTGCCTAATATATAAAATGGCAGGGGGACTAAAACCCCAGTGCCCGATAGGGGGACTAAAACCCCAGTGCCCTGTGGGTGGTTTGTACTCATGTACACTACATTGTCAATTGGCCAATAACTATATCATGCATAAACATTCACTTGGTAGTAGAGTGAAAAGTATAACAAGATTGCAACATAGCATTGGGAATAAAACCCAAATAAATAAATGGGTCATCATAGGTAACAACAATATCCAAGAACTCCAAGAAATAGAGGAGACAACAAAGCAACAACATTATACAGTGTTCCCAAATATTTCAAAAGATGAGCCAACACTGGCAATAGCAAGATTAAGCATTTCCAAGTAAATGAGGCAACATATGTAGTAGCAAAATTCACATAATTCAAATGAATGAGCCACAATGGAATTAGAAGCATAAAATAAGTAGAGAGCCAATAAATGCAATTAGAAGGATAACAAGGCTAGCACAATAATGATTGTGGGGTTGGAAAAGACCCAACTGAAGGATAGGTAGTTTGCACAATAATCATTCACATTCATCCATAGAGATCACATATATGAATAGGGTCCACATACTAAAATAGGCTTCACATTCAAAAATAGGGTGCAGATACATGTTTTAATTAATTACCATAACATTCAAAAATCTGATTGCATCCATTCCATATTTCCCTAGTTACATTATTACACATGTATTAATATATATAAAGACATAAAGCATAGGAAAAACCCTAATTTTCTACCTTCAAAGCCAAAACTCGATTTGTGACTCAAAACCTTGACCAAACGATTACTCATATTCTCCTAATTAATAAAACATATTTTATTTTACAATTTGGAGTTAAAATGAATTACTTATGTATTTTAGAACATTTTATACACTTAAAAGGCATTCAAAGCAAACTTCGAAAAAGGAATCCAAATCATGACTGAAAAACCATAAAATCGAATTATACGTTAAAAATCCTTTCCATTGACTATTTATTTGCATTTTCTGACATGGGAATGATTTATTATGAATTAAATCATCTCAGCCAATTAGAATGCAATAAAAATCCACATGGGCTAAAAAGCTTGCGCCAAGGGCGATTGAGCAGAGGGCAAAATTACCAAAATACCCTTGTGGGTTAAACATATCTATCACAGCCACAGGGGCACGCTAGTCATTTGAACAATCTGATTGTTTGCGTTAGCGAGAGAGAACCAGGGGCGAAATGGTGATAATGCCCATGGATGTTTGATCGTCCCAATCACAGGGGCATGACCTCAGGCGTCATTGCACGGCCAACCTTCTTCAACCTTGGTCGTGGCGCAAGCAATGAAGCAAGGGGGAAGCGTGTTCGCATCGAGAGCTAGCAGCTGCCTCGGGGAAAACCAAACTCATCAGTGAGTTCCCCATCGCTCGACGATCACCGTGGTCCTCTCTATTCCTACATTGATGGTCTGGAGCTCGAGAGTCGATGAAGAACAGAGGGATGGCGGCTCGGAAGAAAACAACGGTGAAACACCACGAAAAAGCACGGCTAAGGCCACAAGCACGACCAATGAGTCCAGGTGAAGTCGGCGAACCATACTACATGACTGGAGGGAGACCCAGGCAGAGAAGAGCTAAACGCCTCCGTGGAGGTAAACCTGGTCTATAGGACCGAGCATTTGGGGGCATCGCCGGGTAAACCGAGAGTGCGAATTGGAAGAGCGGAGGTAGAAGATGGTTACCATGCTTCTGATTTCCCTGAGGTGGCTGGAGGAGGGAGCAGCATGCCAAAGTCACCGGAGCTCCACCTTGAGTAGGTCGGGGTCTTCAGAGGTCATTGAGGAGAAATTGGAGGGAGAGGAGGAAAGACCGAAGCCAGAGGGTGCTCCACGACCCCTTAAATAGGTGTGGGGAAGGTCGGAGCTTGCTCTGCAACTCCCTGGCTGAGAGGAGGAGGCGGCCCAGGTTGGGTGTTTTATGCAAGGTGAGGGGGCGGCGGTGAATAAATGCTCATTCGAACCGGCTCGTCGAGACGAAACCAACAGACTTGAAATCATGTGACACGATTAACCACAGAGAGAGAACGGTCGCGCGGGTTGGAGAGTCGATCAGCCTGAAACGACCGAAGGAGGAAGACGACCTCCTGACCATCGGATCTGAGTGGGAGTGAATGTGGCCGTTGGATTATGGATCAGGTGAAGGGTGAGGCGTGTGATAGCGAAAAATAATGGAACAATAGTGTGACAAATCGATATAAATGAAATCAATATAACTACCATGGTTGCACTATATTAAAATATTATAAGATAGATTTGAAGGGTCAAACGAAGTCTAAAAGCCACCAAATTTGGACCACATGTTCACATTAAAGTGTAGCATCATTCAATATAATTAGATTTCGTATTTAAGCTCACTAAGGCTCATAACTCAAATGTTGTCCATTATTACATGTATTAATATATTAAAAGAGGTGAAATAATATGGAAAACTAATTAATTGAAATATGGGAGTAATATTTCGAGGAAATCATCTCCTAATTATTTCAAGGAAATAACTCACCATATTATCCTATTTTCATATATTCTATCCACTTAAGAGGAGAGAGAAATTAAAGAGGTTAATATACTCATAATTAATTCAAATGACATTATTACTAATATATTTATCCAAAAAGCTCCAAATTAATATTATCTACTTATTTCCATCCTTAATGACCAAATTATATTATTAACCTTCACTTATCTCCTTAATTGGGTTATTTGTGCCAACACCCCTTCATTATCATAAATGAGGGAAAAAGATAATTTTAAACATTGAATTGTGCTCAAATTGCACAAGGAGTCCAAAAAGAATATAAAAGGGAAATTTATGAAATTGGTCCAAAAGGACTAGAAGGCAAAGAAAAGCTCAAAAGTGGGTAAATTGCAGGAAAGACCCTGAGATTTAGTATGTTACAACACACCACCCCTTAAAGAGGATTTCGTCCCCGAAATCACAACAAGAGGAAAGAGAGGGTGGATGTGCAACATCCCAACCTTAAATACTAGGTTATAACCCTTAATCTAGGGTACAAAACAAAATCTACATAAGTCAGGTGTTACTAAGGTTTCCACAAACCTATAGCCTTTTATCAAACTCAAATTAACATTTTTGCCTTATTAGCATAATCTCCATCATGAAGAGGTATCATATTTATTATACTATCACTTGTGCCACTTTTTATTCAAAATAATTACATCTCAATATTATATCATGTGTATTTCCCTCATCAAGGGTTTTAAGCACAATTAGGGTTTTCTAAGCCATTTTCCATTATTCTCTTAAAACTATCATGTAGAATTATCACAAATTATTTTGTAGAAAAAGTTAATATTATCTAACAAGTTATTAAGCCTATAATAATTCCAAATAATGTTCATATTGCACATTTTCATATCATCTTTCATACTCATATTAATGACATCATTAAGCATTGTCGTCCATTACACTACATATTATAAACTATACATATTTTAATACACATTAGGCATTTATGAATATTTATGTGAATCCAATCATTCATTATCATGTTTGAGTCATTATATGCATTTTAGTGAATATGATGTAACCCATTAAATATTAATGAATTAATTCATATATCAACTTATGATGAGGTGTTCATTAGAGAACACGGTGATATACCTTACATATATTGATAACTTTGTGACTATAGTCCATTTATATGCATTAAGGTATATTATATGATGTTGACACCTAATGTCACTAATGTATCATGAAAGGCATTAAGGGTATATATATGTATATGTTGTCAAGGCTATATGATTACATATTAGGGTTTAGGTCAACATGATCATTACATGTTAAAGCATCCTTAGGGTGCATTATCCATACACATTTTACCATTAGGGTGGCATAGCCAACATTATGTATATTCACCATTATTAATGAGTAACTCATAATTATGTGCATCAAGAATATATTAAGGTTCAAGCATATGAACTATCTCTATATGACTTACTACATATTCATGTGTGTATAAACAAACAAGTTGAATTACAAGTATAATGTGTTTGGTAAATTTCTTGTTCACATAAGTTATTATGTACATATGTCCACATGGATAGGGTTTCTAACTCCAAAGGTATTTGATTTTTCTTTTAAATGGGATTCCATCCCCCTAAAAAGGGATTTCGTCCTCGAAATCAGATTTGCAAAACCAAATAGGGTACTAACACCATTACCCTTATTCCCCCCTTAAAAGGGGTCAACTAAGTCAAACTAAGCTAAGGGTAAAAGGGTACATAAAACTCTGCACTAAAAGGATTTACTAACCAAGATTCAGGGTGTAACATAGGGTACACTAAATCCTAAACATAGGAGTATAAGGTATTTAAGGATGATTTTTGTGTAAGAGATCAAATCATCACTTAAGGTCTTCCTAAGGTATTCAACAATTAGGCAACATGCCCAAAGATAGACTATTTTGAGCTGTCTGTATCAGATCAGGCCAGGCCAAGTCATATGAGCTCAGGAGTCCTCATTACCAAGCTAGTGGGGCGGAGGAAAATATTTCCAGCCCCCAAGCTCTGACCCTTTCTAGACACCATCACTTCAACTTATTGCTCAAGTAGCTTCTCAATAGACAATTCACCAAAAAGTTGACAAATTTTATTTTTAATTAATTTGTATTATGATACTAAATCAAACTTTCATGCTAGGTCAACTCTAAGGTGAAAAACTAACTAAAGGGAAACTATATATGATAAGGGTTCTATCTAGGAGACAATTTGAATTAGTCAAGAATTTGACTACCTTGATGCTCTGATACCATGCTGTAAAGACCAGGTCTCTACTATAAAACATGATAAACAAATACATCAAATGTGTGGCAGTGGAAGAAATAAAACTTAACTTTATTCAAAATGTATAAAGAGTACATTATAAAAAATTTCCCAAATGGGGTACATCTTTATACAAAACATAGGATCTAGGTAGAGGAAGACTTAGACTAAGCCAATATTGTCTCCAAACAAAACAACTTATAACATAAAAGCAACTATGAACATGCAAGCTATATGTTCCTTTTTCCTTTTGTCCTATCCTTAGCCTTAGGTTCACCAAGCTTCCATGCGCACTCTGATCCTAATCTGGATGGTTGGGGTCATCCAGCAAGAGAAAGATAAAAGGTATGTGTCATTAATAGGATAAAGGCAAATATAAAGCTAAGCATTTCATAACAAAAGATTCCACTAAGGAATTTCAAGAAGTGAGAGGAAAATGAGTAAATAAGGTTTTAGAAAACTGCCACATTTCAATATCAACAAATATCACATTTGCATGAATATAAATTATGACTCAAAATCATCTCAATGTAGGGTGAGGCACCTACCGGACCTCACCAATGGCAGGGGGACTAAAACCCCAGTGCCTAAAAAGTGGCAGGGGGACTAAAACCCCAGTGCCTAAAAAGTGGCAGGGGGACTAAAACCCCAGTGCCTGGTAGGGGGACTAAAACCCCAGTGCCCTGTGGGTGGTTTGTACTCATGTACACTACATTGTCAATTGGCCAATAACTATATCATGCATAAACATTCACTTGGAAGTAGAGTGAAAAGTATAACAAGATTACAACATAGCATTGGGAATAAAACCCAAATAAATAAATGGGACATCATAGGCAACAACAATATCCAAGAACTCCAAGAAATAGAGGATACAACAAAGCAACAATATTATACAATGTTCCCAAATATTTCAAAAGATGAGCCAACACTGGCAATAGCAAGATTAAGCATTTCCAAGTAAATGAGGCAACATATGTAGTAGCAAGATTCACATAATTCAAATGAATGAGCCACAATGGCATTATAAGCATAAAATAAGTAGAGAGCCAATAAATGCAATTAGAAGGATAACAAGGCTAGCACAATAATGATTGTGGGGTTGGAAAAGACCCAACTGAAGGATAGGTAGTTTGCACAATAATCATTCACATTCATCCATAGAGATCACATATATGAATAGGGTCCACATACTAAAACATGCTTCACATACAAAATAGGGTGCACATACATGTTTTAATTAATTACCATAACATTCACCAATCTGATTGCATCCATTCCATATTTCCCTAGTTACATTATTACACATGTATTAATATATATAAAGACATAAAGCATAGGAAAAACCCTAATTTTCTACCTTCAAAGCCAAAACTCGATTTGTGACTCAAAACCTTGACCAAACGATTACTCATATTCTCCTGATTAATAAAACATATTTTATTTTACAATTTGGAGTTAAAATGAATTACTTATGTATTTTAGAACATTTTATAAGCTTAAAAGGCATTCAAAGAAAACTATCAAAAAGGAATCCAAATCATGACTCAAAACCCATAAAATCGAATTCTACGTTAAAAATCCTTTCCATTGACTATTTATTTGCATTTTTCTGACATGGGAATGATTTATTATGAATTAAATCATCTCAGCCAATCAGAATGAAAGAAAAATCCACGTGGGCTAAAAAGCTTGCACCAAGGGCGATTGAGTAGAGGGCAAAATTACCAAAATACCCTTGTGGGTTAAACATATCTATAACAGCCGTAGGGGCACACTAGTCATTTGAACAATCTGATTGTTTGCGTTAGCGAGAGAGAACCAGGGGCAAAATGGCGATAATGCCCATGGATGTTTGATCGTCCCAATCACAAGGGCATGACCTCAGGCGTCATTGCACAGCCAACCTTCTTCAACCTTGGCTGTGGCATGAGCAGTGAAGCACGGGGGGAAGCGTGTTCGCATCGAGAGCTAGCAACTGCCTCGGGGAAAACCAAACTCATCAGTGAGTTCCCCATCGCTCAACGAGCACCGTGGTCCTCTCCATTCCTACTTTGATGGTCTGGAGCTCGAGAGTCGATGGAGAACAGAGGGATGGTGGCTCGGAAGAAAACAACGGTGAAACACCACGAAAAAGCACAGCTAAGGCCACAAGCACGACCAATGAGTCCAGGTGAAGTCGGAGAACCATACTACGTGACTGGAGGGAGACCCAGGCGGAGAAGAGCCAAACGCCACCGTGGAGGTAAACCTGGTCTATAGGACCGAGCGTTTGGGTGCGTCGTGGGGTAAACCGAGAGTGTGAATTGGAAGAGCGGAGGTAGAAGATGGTTACCATGCTTCTGATTGCCCTGAGGTGGCTGGAGGAGGGAGCATCATGCTAAAGTCACCGGAGCTCCACCTTGAGCAGATCGGGGTCTTCAGAGGTCATTGAGGAGAAATTGGAGGGAGAGGAGGAAAGACTGAAGCCAGAGGGTGCTCCACGGCCCCTTAAATAGGCGTGGGGAAGGTCGGAGCTTGCTCTGCAACTCCCTGGAGGAGAGGAGGAGGCAGCCCTGGTTGGGCGTTTTGCGCAAGGTGAGGGGGCGGCAGTGAGTAAATGCTCATTCGAACCGGCTCGTCGAGACGAAACCAACGGACTTGAAATCATGCGACATGATTAACCACAGAGAGAGAATGGTCGCACGGGTTGGAGAGTCGATCAGCCTGAAACGACTGAAGGAGGAAGACGACCTCCTGACCATTGGATCCGAGTGGGAGTGAACGTGGCTGTTGGATGATGGATCAGGTGAAGGGTGAGGCACGTGACAGCAAAAAATAACAGAACAATAGTGTGGCAAATCGATATAAATGAAATCGATATAACTACCATGGTTGCACTATATTAAAAGATTATAAGATAGATTTGAAGGGTCAAACGAAGTCCACAAGCCACCAAATTTGGACCACATGTTCACATTAAAGTGTAGCATCATGCTATACCAGCAAGAGAGGGATAAAGGTATGTGTCATTAATAGGATAAAGGAAAATATAAAGCTAAGCATTTCATAACAAAAGATTCCACTAGTAATTTCAAGAAGTGAGAGGCAAATGAGTAAATAAGGTTTTAGAAAACTTCCACATTTCAATATCAACAAATATCACATTTGCATGAATATAAATTATGACTCAAAATCATCTCAATGTAGGGTGAGGCACCTACCGGACCTCACCAATGGCAGGGGGACTAAAACCCCAGTGCCTAAAAAGTGGCAGGGGGGCTAAAACCCCAGTGCCTAATATATAAAATGGCAGGGGGACTAAAACCCCAATGCCCGGCAGGGGGACTAAAACCCCAGTGCCCTGTGGGTGGTTTGTACTCATGTACACAACATTGTCAATTGGCCAATAACTATATCATGCATAAACATTCACTTGGTAGTAGAGTGAAAAGTATAACAAGATTGCAACATAGCATTGGGAATAAAACCCAAATAAATAAATGGGCCATCATAGGCAACAACAATATCCAAGAACTCCAAGAAATAGAGGAGACAACAAAGCAACAACATTATACAATGTTCCCAAATATTTCAAAAGATGATCCAACACTGGAAATAGAAAGATTAAGCATTTCCAAGTAAATGAGGCAACATATGTAGTAGCAAGATTCACATAATTCAAATGAATGAGCCACAATGGCATTAGAAGCATAAAATAAGTAGAGAGCCAATAAATGCAATTAGAAGGATAACAAGGCTAGCACAATAATGATTGTGGGGTTGGAAAAGACCCAACTGAAGGATAGGTAGTTTTCACAATAATCATTCACATTCCTCCATAGAGATCACATATATGAATAGGGTCCACATACTAAAATAGGCTTCACATACAAAATAGGGTGCACATACATGTTTTAATTAATTACCATAACATTCACCAATCTGATTGCATCCATTCCATATTTCCCTAGTTACATTATTACACATGTATTAATATATAAAGACATAAAGCATAGGAAAAACCCTAATTTTCTACCTTCAAAGCCAAAACTCGATTTGTGACTCAAAACCTTGACCAAACCATTACTCATATTCTCCTGATTAATAAAACATATTTTATTTTACAATTTGGAGTTAAAATGAATTACTTATGTATTTTAGAACATTTTATACACTTAAAAGGCATTCAAATCAAACTTCAAAAAAGGAATCCAAATCATGACTCAAAAACCATAAAATCGAATTCTACGTTAAAAATCCTTTCCATTAACTATTTATTTGCATTTTTCTGACATGGGAATGATTTATTATGAATTAAATCATCCCAGCCAATCAGAATGCAAGAAAAATCCACATGGGCTAAAAAGCTTGCGCCAAGGGCGATTGAGCAGAGGGCAAAATTACCAAAATACCCTTGTGGGTTAAACATATCTATCACAGCCGTAGGGGCACGCTAGTCATTTGAACAATCCGATTGTTTGCGTTAGCGAGAGAGAACCAGGGGCGAAATGACGATAATGCCATGGATGTTTGATCGTCCCAATCACAGGGGCATGACCTCAGGCATCATTGCACGGCCAGCCTTCTTCAACCTTGGCCGTGGCGCGAGCAGTGAAGCAAGGGGAGGAAGCGTGTTCCCATCGAGAGCTAGCAGCTGCCTCGGGGAAAACCAAACTCATCAGTAGGTTCCCCATCGCTCGACGATCACCGTGGTCCTCTCCATTCCTACTCTGATGGTCTGGAGCTCGAGAGTTGATGGAGAACAGAGGGATGGCGTCTCGGAAGAAAACAACGGTGAAACACCACGAAAAAGCACGACTAAGGCCACAAGCACGACCAATGAGTCCAGGTGAAGTCGGAGAACCATACTACGTGACTGGAGGGAGACCCAGGCGGAGAAGAGCCAAATGTCGTCGTGGAGGTAAACCTGGTCTATAGGACCGAGCGTTTGGGGGCGTCGCGGGGTAAACCGAGAGTGTGAATTGGAAGAGCGGAGGTAGAATATGGTTACCATGCTTCTGATTGCCCTGAGGTGGCTGGAGGAGGGAGCAGCATGCCAAAGTCACCGGAGCTCCACCTTGAGCAGGTCAGGGTCTTCAGAGGTCATTGAGGAGAAATTGGAGGGAGAGGAGGAAAGACCGAAGCCAGAGGGTTCTCCACGACCCCTTAAATAGGCGTGAGGAAGGTCGGAGCTTGCTCTGCAACTCCCTGGCGGAGAGGAGGAGGAGGCCCAGGTTGGGCGTTTTGCACAAGGTGAGGGGGCGGAGGTGAGTAAATGCTCATTCGAACTGGCTCGTCAAGACAAAACCAACGGACTTGAAATCGTGCGACACGATTAACCACAGAGAGAGAACGGTCGTGCGGGTTGGAGAGTCGATCAGCCTGAAACGACCGAAGGAGGAAGACGACCTCCTGACCATCAGATCCGAGTGGGAGTGAACGTGGCCGTTGGATGATGGATCAGGTGAAGGGTGAGGTGCATGAAAGTGAAAAATAATGGAACAATAGTGTGACAAATCGATATAAATGAAATCGATATAACTACCATGGTTGCACTATATTAAAAGATTATAAGATAGATTTGAAGGGTCAAACGAAGTCCAAAATCCACCAAATTTGGACCACATGTTCACATTAAAGTGTAGCATCATGCTATATAATTAGATTTCGTATTTAAGCTCACTAAGGCTCATAACTCATATGTTGTCCATTATTACATGTATTAATATATTAAAAGAGGTGAAATAATATGGAAAACTAATTAATTGAAATATGGGAGTAATATTTTGAGGCAATCATCTCCTAATTATTTCAAGAGAAATAACTCACCATATTATCCTATTTTCACATATTCTATCCACTTAGGAGGAGAGAGAAATTAAAGAGGTTAATATACTCATAATTAATTCAAATGCACATTATTACTAATATATTTATCCAAAAAGCTCCAAATTAATATTATCTACTTATTTCCATCCTTAATGACCAAATTACATTATTAACCTTCACTTATCTCCTTAATTGGGTTATTTGTGCAAACACCCCTTCATTATCATAAATGAGGGAAAAAGATAATTTTAAACATTGAATTGTGCTCAAATTGCACAAGGAGTCCAAAAAGAATATAAAAGAAGGGAAATTTATGAAATTGGTCCAAAAGGACTAGAAGGAAAAGAAAAGCTCAAAAGTGGGTAAATTGCAGGAAAGACCCTGAGATTTAGTATGTTACAGAGCATATATGAATACAATCATTTGCATCATAGTATATTCCAACAGAAAACTAATAAAATGGTAAAATATGCATTAAGTTACTCCCAAACTTCTGTAGTTGCGAAGTACATTTGTATTTGGAAATTCATTTCCTTAAGTTTAGCACTCCCATTGTTGGATGAATCTAAAAGTGACACCATAAAGAAACTTCAAACCAACTTGGAAACATATGGAAATAGTCTCATACTCTAGTCCTTCACTCTATGATAGACAAGTAGTTCATCTAATCTATACTTCTTTAAGTGCTACCATAAAGAAATTTATAAAAGGGAATGGAAGATATGATTAGAGAATAATAATATATTTATATTGGTAGCATGCTTCAGATGCCTTGCATGGGTGTGGGGCTAATTATGCTTTGGTTAAGAGTATTGGGCTTGTTATGTCACTGTGCTTAATCCTAAAATATTGTTAATTCCAATCCCATACATCTACTGTTATTTGCATGTAGATTCACACAAATATGACATTTGTATCAATAATTCTAGTCTGATTCCCAATTACTACATAAGTTGGAATTTCCATCTCTACAGGACAAAATAAAATTGGTTAACAACAATCTAGTTAAGTGACAATCTAAGTGATAGATTGTCATGGAATTGTTTGTTATCCTAGAACCACACTCATAATGGCTACATAGCCAAAGGCAAGTGGACTTGGGCATCCGTCCGTAGAATGGAACAAATATTTCACACAGGTAATATATATATAAAAGCAGTAACATAAGATATAATAAGATACTGGAAGGAGATAGAGAAGCATGTACCTATTCCATTTCTAGTGTCCCATTGGTGTTTCATTTCATAGAGTAGAGCCTTAAGTATAATAAATCTTCATTTGACAACTAAAATTTCAATAAACAAAACATATTAATGCTAAAGCATTATGTACGTTATGAAAAGGCATGTAAACAACTTAAGAATATATAAGTGGTGCTTGTCTAGGTTGAGTACTAAGAAACAACAAGAAACAAGGTGAGGAAAACTTGAAGACATTCTCTTATACAAAGCATGTTTTAGTTTTCTTTATCCATTATATCAAAATGAATTTCTTTATATGATGTTCAAGGTTTGTCAACATATGATATCCAAACATAAAAGTAGTATTCATAGGAACAATATCTCAACCAAGTAAGTAAGTAGTCAAGCATTCATATGAGCATACATACAAGCAAGCCAATATCATAGTAGGGTCAAGAGAAAAATGTACCTTGCGAGTAGTGAACAAGTTATGATAAGATCTCTAGAAAAGGTACGATCCAAAAGGGACCTAAGATATAAAAAGACATAATTGGGGTCTTAAGGTCAATAGGTTTTGCTTAGAGAAACTTAGATCATGTTATGTGGATGTTCTCCTAAACCTAGGTATTAATTAGTTCAAGTATAGTTCCATCTTATCAAACATGCATGCATTGAATCAAGATAGTATAAGCATCAACACTAAACCTTGGGTCTAAGTGAAACATCCACATTATGATTACTAAAAGATAAGGATAACACTGATTTAGAAGTAGAAGAAGCATGATATTTTGATCTTCATCAAGGTTTAACCATTTAAGATCATAATTAGTCATATTAGATCAAATTCATACAACATAGACACATTTCCATGTCATAGAAGCATTAAGTAGATCAAGTAGGAATTAGGGATACATCATGATGATTAATTGATTTGAAGACATTAAGATATCATGTATATCATTAGATTATGATCTTGCAAGTTTAGAGCCCAACAATGAAATTATGCATCTAGAACATGTTAGGGGTCATACATATGTCACAAGTAGTCTAGAGAGTACATGAGTGTATTACATGGAATTAAGTGTCACAAGTCATAATAGGATCTGATTTGAAAGCAAAAGCACATGGTTAAACATTTAGAATCACTTTTTCATAAAGGTTTAAAGATCCCATTATATAGGTACATTGACATCACCTATTAGGGCATAAAGTAAGTACTTGAGACCACACATGGTAAACTTAAGAGTATTAGCATGAGGTATTGGTTTAGTACAATACAAAGCTCAAGTTAAGTTATTGATTTTGAATTACAATCATTTCATAATGATAAATTAGGCCAAAGTTGTATATATGAGCAAGTTGCATCATATAAGCACAAAAATGAGCCATTTTTAGATCAAGGATGGCCATATGAGGTCAAGATGGTCATTAGGGTGCATTTATATTGTCCAAGACATCAAACAAATAAATATAGAACTACAATTACTGATTCGGGGGATCAAAGTAGGTAGGGGCCGTTAATGATACATAAAGCACATGATTAATCTTGGTTATTAATCAAAAACTCATAAAGGGATCATTTTTAGTAAAACAATGAATAATCAAGTGAACCAAAACAATACAATAGCATCATCACAAAGGGGGAGTTTTTTTGAACAAAATGTTATATAATATGATGGGGTTTTATTAAGGGAACATGGAGTTATGGGATTACAAAATAAACCATCTTAATAGGGATTATATTTGGGTAATAACCCTATTGGGCCGAGAAAATGGCTCATGGCTAGTCGGGTGTGGACTTCATCTTGGGCACCTACTGAGGCACACCTGGCTCATGGTAGTGCTTGTCTGTGAGAGACGGGGGCATCCCAAGGTGGTGCTGAGTGATTGAGCATAGGGACATGCATTGGTGGGCGGAATATGGAGGCAAGTCGTGGGAGTGAGTGTCCATTGATAGGGGTTGTCTTCAACCCTCCACCTCCCACTACGAGGTGACAATGATAATGAGAGTGGAAGATGAGAGCTGGGCAACACTTAGGTGGAAGAGGGGAAATAAAGAAGAGGTCAAGGCGGATCAGGAGGAAAGATTTATAGGCAGGGAGGAGGATGGGGGTGCGAGGTTAGGTTTTGGGGTGGCCGAAGGCCATTGAAGGAGAAAAAGGAGGTCTTGTGCACCGTTTCCAGCCCGTCCAGGGGTCCCTTACTAGCCATTGGTGCTAGAAGCGGGTCGTGTGGGCAAAGGAAGACTGAGTACGAGCTTTGGCGTCTGAAGATGGCACTAGGAAAGGTCCCTGCTGCACCTACTGCTGTGCAGGCAGTAGGTGAGGGACAATGCTCGCGGTCATTGGATCGCTTGCATATTTGTGGCATCATGTAATCCAAGGGCCCACAATGGACTGAGCCATCTAGCTGGATCGCTCGAGTGAGATAAAAAGAGGAGTGAAAAAAAATAAAATTGGGTAAGGAGGATGGGTGGGTCGATGCCTAATTTGGGCCCAAAACGGCCAGTCTGAGACCAAAAAGGTGTCTCAAGAAGTAAAATTAGGGTTTTGGAGGTCAGATCTTCAATTGGCCATAACTCTCTCATACAAGGTATGAGTTAGGAATAAAAGGGTGCATTGGAAAGATAATTTGAATCTCTACAACATGAAAATAAGATTGGGGTACAAAAGCTTACAAGCATATGGTCAAATTCCAAGTGAGAGAGGATCATGTATTAAATGAAGGTAAAGTTGATTTCCATTCAACTGAGCATTGTCTCAGTGTTACATCTCTACTAGGTGGACCAGTTGTGCACAAGAACTCACTCAAACATGAAATTGGAGGCGAGGACAAGAGCAAGGTCAAATTTGGAAGTTACATAGAAGGGGTGAAGTACCAGGCTATCACATAGATCGATTTTGCAACCTCCTCAATATAACCACATGAGTGCCACTTTTTGTCATATACATCAATTTTTATAGAACAAGTAGAGAAAAAGAGAGCATAAAGGATAAAAGTAGGCTAAGTGAGAGGAATAATGAGATAAAATGTCATATTTTCCTTAAAACATCCACATGTCTTGGCAAATAAGAGGTTGTACTCATGATAACAAAGGATCTAAAATACATTTATCCAACAACACCTATGTCTTGACGTGATTGTTGCTCTTCCATTGTCACGTCCTTACCCTATTAATTCTTACAAAACAATGGACAAGTGTCCCTTTTTCTTTGTCAATCAGTGCCGACCACTATTGTTAACAGATAGCATTGTTCATGGATCTAAACATTAATAGATGGATCTAGAACAATAAACAATTGGAAAAAGATGCTCAAATAACATAAGATGTGCAACTTCACCTTAGCAAAAAAAGTTATGATGATGATATTTTGTATGTGGAAATTCTACCATGTCTGCTTTTGTAGGATATTTATTAATGCACATTGGTGTTATATGAGTTGTGACTTATTCAAATATGTGACAAATCCAAATTTCTATAAATCCTGCACCAGGAGTAGGAGGCATTGTTGGAGCACTAGAAATGGAAGAAATGGAGAAACTTTAGACCATGGCAGCATGAGGCATTGGTAGTGGAGTTGGCTTGAATAGAAATGAAGACCTTCTAGTTATGAAACTTTCAAGTCCTCTTCCGAACACTAAAGAGGTACAATGATGAATATTGGATAGCTTTATCAGCTAAAGAGGGAGTTTCTAGCTTAGATGAAGTTCACTTATTTTTTTATAAAATTTTGGGATATGAAGCTCTAGGTAACACTCTTGTTGATTCTAAAGTGTGCTTGTAAGGAACTTATAGTTTACCTATAAGATTGATATGATAATGTTGACTAGGTTTCAACTACATCTTGGTGGGCCATTCAATTCTTGAGAGGTAGTTGCATAAAGAGAACAGAGAGGTTACATCTAAAACCTAGATCAATTGGGGCGATAGAGGCACGATGACATCAAAGAATCCCAAATGAAGCCAATGAGGAAGAAGAATAGCAGATAGCTTATGGTTTTGCATGAGTGCAGAGTGAGCACTCTATGTTGCCTTTGGGGAAGTATGTTGGCCTATTGCATCATTTTTTCAAGGAAAAATGATGGCACAAGTAAGCAGTGCCCGAGTTTTTAATGAAAAATAATTGACCCTATAGGTCAAAAATACAATGTGAAATTCAATAATAAGTGGCACTATAAATTCATTATTTTTTATATTATCTCTGTATCAAAGAGCTATCATTGCTCCCATCTCATATTCGATGATGACTTGATGATCTTTGCTAAAGCTAGTACTAACAATGCTATTAAGATTAAAAGGTTATTGGAGGGTTTTGGAGAAATATCCGGGCTCAAAGTGAATCAAGAGAAGAGCATGATTTTTATGGGGAATAATAAGGAATCTGATGATATTTCTAGCAAGTTGGGTATGAAGGTTGGTGACCTGGATGACACAAAGTACCTGGGTCTGCTTCTATTTTCTGGCAAGATAAGAAAGAATCACTGTGAGAGGTTAGTGGACAGAGTCAAAAGAAGATTGGAATGTTGGAAATCAAAACTTTTATCTATGGCAGGTAGGGTGGAGTTAGTTAAATCTACCTTGTCCACCATGCACCTTTTTCTGGATCATGGCTTTCCCTATTCCTAGCTCTATGCTTGAGGAAATTGATAAAATTGGTAGGGACTTTGTGTGGGGTAATCTGAAAAAAGAGAAATATGCATCTTATCAAATGGTAATGAATCTCTCTACCTAAAAGTGAAGGTAGCCTGGGCATTAGAAAAAGCAAAGAGGATGCAGAAGCTTGTCTTGTACAAAATGCTTGGGATATTGCTAGTAAAAAGGATACTTTATGGGTTAAATGGATCGGAGAAAAGTATTTCAAAAAAGAAACATTTTTGAGTTGTGAGTCTTCTACAAATTACTCATGGATGTTCAATTCTATCTTTAGAAGTAGAGGTGTTCTGATGGCCCATATGGATGTAAAAATTGGATCTGGTCATAATATTAAGATATGGAAAGATCCATGGTATTCTGGGAAATTCTTTTATGAGGTTGTTGATAAAAATGTCATCATAAGAGCTGGTCTTCCTATGAATGCACATCTTAGTACTATTATTAAAAATGGGGAATGGATAATTAGTAACTCTCATTGTTACCAAAGTATTCTTGAGGTGCTTAGGACCATCAACATCAGTAATATGGAGGATGATCACTGCCTATTTAATGGTCAGAAAAATATTAACTTCATAATTATTTGGGAGAGTATCAGAATTAAAGGAAACAAAGACTCTAAATTTATTTGGATTTGGAAGAGTAAAAGTCACATGAACAGCAAGTTCCATGTTTGAAGGCCACACACAACTAACTTCTGACATCCGACTATACTAGAATAAGGGGTATTTCTGTAGCCTCTATATGCTTCCTGTGTATGAATGTCTATGAGGACTCTAATCACATTTGTTTTGATTGTGTTTTCATTAGAGAGCTTTGGCAAAATGTTGTGGATATTGATCTGATCGATAATCAACCTATCAATTGGGATGATATTGTGATAACGAGTAGGAGGAAAGCTAGTATTATTAGTCCTCTTATTCTATATCATACCTAGTTAGAAAGAAATAGAAGATTCCATGATTATTAATACAAATCTCTGAAGGTTCTATGGAAAAGAATCTATGCTGATTTTTGTGTTCTGGCAGATAATTCTGAAGACTGATTCTCCGGGATTTTCTTTTTCTTGGGCTCATTTTCTTTGAACCTTGGTGCTAAGGTTTCTTATGTTCTGTGCTTGTTCTCTAGCTATTGGGTTTCTAGGTTTATTTGACTCTTTTCTGGGTCTTGAAGCTTTTATGGAGTGGTTGTACTCCTTCTCGTCTCTGGGTGTTTGATGATAGATGAGGATGACTTTGATGGTTTCATATGATTATCCCCTTTTTTGATGGATATGATGACAGTTGGGTTTTTTTATGATCATTTTGGTCTATGTGATTATGGGTCATCTTCCCAGGTCTCTGTTTGATATTCTATGTATGGGAGTCTTGAAGCATCTCAATTTCTACTTAACTGGATTTTTTATGTGTTGATTCTGGGGTGCTAGATTAGCATGTCCTCATAAGCATGCTCCTGAATTCCTGATCAATTTTGTGGCAGAACTAAATCAAGATCTCTACGTCTCTATGATAAGATGATGATTCTTTAGTTTTTTTGCTCAGCTGTATATACTCTGGCAGGAAGAGGCTCATTTGATGTGGTTTGATTTGGGATGGAATGCGTGATGCATAAGCATATTCTTAGTTTCCTTAATGCATGGACTTCTTCTACATGATGTTATTCTGGGAGATGCACTTTCTAATGGTTTGCTTGGAAAATGGTTGAACATATAGTGGACTCCTTTGATCCGATTCTTCATTCTTTCATTCTTTTTTCTATGAGCTTTGCTCCTGTATAGTTTTTTAGTTTTGTTTGGCTTTCTTTGAGCCTGTATTGTACAGACACTATAGAAAAATACAAAAAAGCCCCACGTGTTTTTGACCGACCAAAAAAAAGTGACACAATAAGATGTGAAGCTGAATAGTCTTATAAAGTTGCCATTTTAATAAAAAATGACCCTATAGGTCAAAGTGACATCATCATTTATTAATTATAAGTGAAGCTATAGTATGTGAAGCCGGCCAGACTTTTAGAGTCACTCTTTCACAAAAAAGACTCTATAATTCATAGATGTCTATTTATCATAATCAGTGACACTATATGATGAGAAGTTGATCGGACGTATAGAGTCTCTTTTTTTATAAAACCCGATGCTATAACAGGTTTAGAGGGGACTTAATTTGCACAATTTGCTTCACAGGAAGCAAGTAGGGTTACTTTTTAAAAATATTGAAGATGTAGTTTTTCAATACAAATTTAGTGCAAAATATTATTTTCTAGACTTTTCTAGCTTCATTTTTTGGTTAAAAATGACACTATGTAAATCGGTGCCCAAGTTTTCTTGCCGACCATATGTAGAATCAATTTTATTTAAAACATTGATGTAGTATTTTATAGAGTCAGTTTATTTTTTGAAACTAATGCTATAAATTATCTTGTTGTGGAAAAATTTGAATATATTTTGTAGATGAAAAGACTTTGAGTCATTGGAATTACATTTTAAGCATATTGCAGTTGAGGAGCACATGGAGTGTGTGATCATTAGATTGAAAGATGATTCAAGTGAAGAACATGATTACTCTACTAGTTTGATGAGGATATTGTATTGAGGTTTCACTATGGACATACAAGAACTATGAATCCTAAACATTCAGTGTAGGTAAGAATTGGTTTCCCGGTGTTTTTGCTTGAACTTCACATATTGTTTAATCAACAAATAGCATGATCAAACCAAGACCCAAACATATTTCTAGCTTTTTACTAGACAAAATGAGCTAGCATGTAAACAACTTGGCTAAGAACAATTATGAGCATTTAATTATTAGTGTCAATTCAAATGTTGGTTGAGACTTGAATCTTCTCTTTCAATTTTCATGGTTAAGTGCGACCTCATGATGATATTTTACAAATAAAAAGATATTGGGACTTCACATATTAATTTCCAATTGAATTATGATAAGAAGAGGGTGGTTATAAGACATGCTTTCTTTGGTCCAGGTCTATGATCTTCGCCATTATCGCTGCTTCGTGCTCTTTGTGCAATCGTCGCTCTGTACTATGTGAACTTCATTGTGGCCACTGCTTGATTCCTTCCTTTTTTATAAGTGACACTATAGTATGTGAAGTCGACTAGACTTTTAGAGTCACTCTTTCACAAAAAAGACTCTATAATTCATAGATGTCTATTTATCATAATCAGTGACACTATATGATGAGAAGTTGATCGGACGTATAGAGTCTCTTTTTGTATAAAACCTGATGCTATAACAGGTTTAGAGGGGACTTAATTTGCACCATTTTCTTCACAGGAAGCAAGTAGAGTCACTTTTTAAAAATATTGAAGATGTAGTTTTTCAATACAAATTTAGTGCAAAATATTATTTTCTAGACTTTTCTAGCTTCATTTTTTGGTTAAAAAATACATTGTAAATCGGTGCCCAAGTTTTCTTGCCAACCATATGTAGAATCAATTTTATTTAAAACACTGATGTAGTAGTTTATAGAGTCAGTTTATTTTGTGAAACTAACGCTATAAATTATCTTGTTGTGGAAAAAATTAAATATATTTTGTAGATGAAAAGACTTTGAGTCATTGGAATTACATTTTAAGCATATTGCAGCTAAGGAGCACATGGAGTGTGTGATCATTGGATTGAAAGATGATGCAAGTAAAGAACATGATTACTCTACTAGTCCGATGAGGATATTGCATTGAGATTTGACTATGGACATACAAGAACTATGAATAGGTGCTTTAGAATCCTAAACATTCAGTGTAGGTAAGAATTTGTTTCCCGATGTTTTTGCTTGAATTTCACATATTGTTTAATCAACAAATAGCATGATCGAACCAAGACCCCAACATATTTCTAGCTTTTTACTAGACAAAATGAGCTAGCATGTAAACAACTTGGCAAAGAACAATTATGAGCATTTAATTATTAGTGTCAATTCAAATGTTTGTTGAGACTTGAATCTTTTCTTTCAATTTTATGGTTAAGTGCGACCTCATGATGACATTTTACAATGAAAAAGATCTTGGGCCATCACATATTGATTTCCAGTTGAATTATGATAAGAAGAGGGTGGTTATAAGACATTCTTTCTCTGGTCTAGGTCTATGATCTTCACCATTATCGCTGCTTCGTGCTCTTTGCGCAACCGTCACTCCGTACTATGTGAACTTCATTGCGGCCGCTGCTTGATTCCTTCCTTTTTTGGGTAGCCAACCACCCATCACAGTGGCATGCCTTCGTTACTCACTATGGTGGTTGCCTTCCGTGTTCATGCCACTACCATTGCCTTCCTTCCTTAGTGTGTTGATTCCTTCCTTCCTTAACACGCCATGTATCCCGGGAGGGTGGTAAATCAAGGCGACAACTGGGATTCGAACCTGAGTCCCTTCATGAGGAGACACCGTGCTTGACCACTTGAGCCACTCCTTGTCGACGCATAGTGCTACTTTTCCCTATATGCATTGTGGAGTTTTCTCTGTTAGGACACAAAGCCTCTAAATTCCTAAGAGTTATATGCTCTGCATAGGTTAGCCATTCTCATGTATCACAATTTTGATAATGCACATGTTCATTGATGTTAATTTGCTCAAAAATGTATGCGTTCAATGATGATAATTGAATGAATTTGAACAAATGATATGATAGTGAATTTATCCTGAACATCTAACTATAGATTTAAATTGAAATTTATTGCTAATGTTTGAATGATAAGTTTTGTTTCTTAGTGTATATTTTGTTGTTCAATATCAATGAATTAAAATTTTTGGTTTATGTTTTATTAAATTAACCCAAACTTTTTTGGGTTTTGGCATTAATAATCTAAATTACATTCATTGTGTGTTAGTTTTCAATAAATATTTTGTAGTATTTTGTGATTTGTTCTCTGGGTACATGTTCCAAAACCATCAATGATTTTGCAATACATGGTTGACAAGTTGGGGAGTAAATGTATATGTTTGTGTCGATTCTTAGCAAGTCACAAATTAGGATCGACTAAGTTGATCAGTTGAATTAAGGATGTAGAGGGCGAGACTTTGAGAATTTTGTCTTTCTTGATGCTATTATAGGGTTGTTTTGGTATGAATGGCTAAATACTTATGTATTAGAAGTATGGATATGATAAGGGTTTTTTATTATAGCAAAGTCCAATATATATTCTAAATTTATTTCTATGTAATAAATTATTTATGTTCATTTTATAACTACTTATATACAAATATCTTCATTTTTTACCGACCAAAAAAAAATCTTCAATTTTAAAATAAACAATGTTGGATTCTTAGTTCCTTCAATCACTAGCATGGCAGAGACATATTATTGACGTATTTGAATATTTTTGTATTTCATTTTGAATATTTTACTAGTGCTGGAAAGGATATAATTCTAGATCCTTTAAAATCGAGTGAGTTTCTATTATTTAATTTCATTTATTAACTTATAATTTTATTATAGGGTAAGTTTCTATCATTCTGTCTTCATTTTTAATGTTTGTCTTTTCTTGTTCACATCCTGACATTCAATACTATTGGTGATTTTCTCAATCTTAATGATCATTTATTATCTTTATTATTGGGTAAAACTTCAAGGAGACACAAACTAAACTTTCCAGCCATGGAGTAAGCATAAATATTTATTTGTCAACACCTTGATGAATATATCTTTACCATGATTGTCAATTTATTCAACTATCTTACTCATTTGATTTGTAGTGGTTTAAGAGTATCCAAATAAGGCAGATGACACATAATTTCAAAATTTAAGAAAATGTGTGGGAAGAATGTCAAAATAGTTTGATTATGAAACTATTATATCAGCTTTGATTATAGTAATTTGTTAACATTAGGTATAGTTTAAATTTGTACTATCCCATACACAAAAATGATTGGGCGCGCGGGTGTTATGTAATGAAATATATGGAAGTCATTATTAAGAAAAAGACCACAACACATCCAAAATATAGATCATGTTAAAAAGAATATGATCATTAATTTATAATTAATATAAATTATAATAATTTTATATCATACACACATTTCTTTTACAGATGTTTAACACTCAAAATTACACCCTGACAATTTCAGATGAACTTTGTGAAGAGTGGGCACATGCTTTCCTAAAAGAAGTTCATCGTGGTCTTTTACTTGAATGCACTATTTTAGGTCAAGTTATATAGTTCAAAGTTCTTAATTACAAATTATCTTTTGTATACGAATTTAATATATTAAGTCGCATTAGATTAATATAATCTTCCTTGCAATTTGTGAATGATGCGCTTGTGTGTGAATGATGTAGAATATGTGTGAATAATGAGGAATGTAACAATGCATATACATGAATTTGAATGATGTGATTGAGTTATTATTTTTGAGTTGATTCATGTGATTTGGTGATGATTGTAGGAATAAATTCAAATCGGGGTGAATCTGAATTCTAGCAAGTCATTTAGTATTGATTTCAAGCTGAGATCTTCATAATGTAGAATATATGTATATTGCAACTCTAAATATTTTTACAATAGATTTATGAAAAAAACATATTATTAGCATCAATTTGTTTAATAAAACTGTCTTAATAGGTATATATCATCATTTTTTAAAATTGACTCTAAATGACTTTACAAAAGTTAACTGATAAAATATGAGTTGAAGACTTATCATCATTTAAAAAAAATTGACACTATAAACATAACTGTACTATTATTATTTTGAAAAAAAAAGCGAGGATGAAAGTATTCACAAAACAAAAAATCTCACGAATTTATCTATATTGTGTCACCTTTTTTAAAAATGATACAATAGTGTACATGTAGCATAACTCTTTTTTTCAAGAAAATGAGGTTGAAAGTATTAAGAAAATTGTTGTTCCTACTATGTCGCGTCACTTTCTTTTACAAAAGTGACAAAATAGGGTATCGGTAGCGTCATTTTTTCAAGCAAGATGTAAGATATTCACGAAATAAAATAATTTTTTTGTTTGACTATGTTGCATTGCTTTTTTTCTTAGAAATGATGCAATATTTTATATGTATCCTCGATTCCTTTATACTGAAAAATTGCTATGTTATTGCATCAATTTTTTTGGCTTAAAAACAGTTTTTTGTATTGAAATTTATGTAGCATCGACAACCTAAGATTTGAGACAGAAAGCAAACTCATTCACATCTTATTCATCGGCCTCTTGATCTAACTACAACTCTTGTGATGACTAGGTAGGTCCTGGACTTGTTCATTGTACATGGATAACAATTATTCGAATCAAGATCTTGAATAATGACTTCAATAGTATAAGCAACATTAAAAAACCATCATGGACATGTTTTTTCCTCTCTTCACATTGCCTTTTCATGCTTTTCTTTAAGATACAAATATCGGATTAGTATATGTTCAATTATTCAAGAAAATTCTCTAATGAAACATAAGTGGCATGGCTAACAAATGAAGAGAAGTTCTCAGGAATTACATAATGAATTATAGATAGGATGAAATATGACACAAAATGATGTTGTATGTGTGAGACAATTATATAATTGGATAAATTTTTACATGTACATCGAACCACTAGCTTAATCCTTAACTAACTATGACAAGAAAGAACAAAGAAGAAAAATGGGACTTTGTTTTGTAGAATGACTTGTTATTTGTTGTAATGCATTAATTGACAAATGCAATATAACAAGACTTGCTTTCACTAAATGGTTGTAGGTGATCGTGTTACAATTTGTTAAGTGGGAAACCGAGGAAAGTGTTGCAACCACCCTTGTCATCTGATCATTAAGTCTTCAATATCTTAGGAATTTTTCTGAGTATTGGTATCCATGATTACCAAATAAGGATCTTGAAGTCCTTTACACTACTAAAATTCCTTTCAAAATAGTTTAGCAACCACAAAAGGGGATTGTTGTGTATACACAGAGCATAAAATATTATAACAATGGGAAAGTAAATGATAAAAACTATCACTTATAGAGAAAAACAGACTTACCAAAAGAAGTAGAAAAAAGAAAATGAAATAAGAAATTCTTTTATAGGGAAGGAAAGAAATGGTTGATAGAGAAGATAGCCTTGAAATAAGTCTACAGATGCTAAGAAAGCAGCATACCTCAAGAGTATTGAGTTCTTTTGCTTGGTATACAAAATGAGTCCATATCATTTCTATGATGTACCCATGCTAAATCCAGTGAGGTGAATGGAAATGTTAAGTTTGACTATGAAAGAAGTTTTGATGATGTATCCAAGCATACCTCATAGTCTTTGTCCTTCCATGACCCCCTCTTCACAATATGCAAGGTATGTGTTATCACATGTGAGGAAAGGGAGGTGTGGGTGAGATTGAGAGTGTAATCGATGATGAGAATACACTGAGAGGAAGATGGTGCAAGTGTTGGGTGGTTGGAGTGGGACCTAGAGCAGGTACATCATAGTGTCATGCATGATTCAGGGAGGGGAGGGAGTACTAGATGCACAAAATTAGCAACAGGGGATAAGAGGGCACAAAAGGTAATTTTTTTGGATGCCTTGGTCATTTGGAGGGGGAGAGGGGCTAAGAGAGGGGAAAGTGTATTAGTTTGTGTAAATTGGAAATATATAGTCATTAGAATCAATTACATTATTTAATTGCATTTTTATATATTTGCAAAGGAAATTAGTTCTAAACTACAAACATGATCGATATAGTTATAATAGTTTTAGCCAAAACATGTCTCCATATGTAGCTTTGTCATATTTTATTCATTTTCCCTAAAACTTGGCTTGTACATCACCTAGTAGAAACATGCTTGATTCTCATGTATATGACTCACTGTCATTATCTTATGGTTTATTCACCAACCTAATATTGTTACAATAGGCCTTGATCCACCTTAGAGTTCCCTTAAGAGATTAGGTCCTCATATCAGGTACACGAGATGGGAACAAATATAATATAATATCACATATTAAAAATTCTCATATTTTATAGTTTACATTTCATCGGAGCTGATTCTTTATGGACACATACTTCACATCATAAGAATTAGGACTAAAATCATGTCATCTGACTCATTACTCAATCCTAGTAGTCTAGCCTTCAAGGTCTTGGTCTACAATTTGGAAGTCCTTCTCATAATCCTCTTACTACAAGGATATATTTATAAATTTCCCAATATAGACCTTGGGGGGAACTCAAATTGTTTAGGGCATCTAACTAGGTTTATGCATCATTTCACTTATTACTTAATCCTCATAAACATTTTAGAGAGATTTAAATCCATCATTTATCATGTTTCTATATTTCTTTGAGACTAGAATAACATAAACAAGATTAGGGTTAGCAAGAAAGACTACCATTAATCATTATAGCAAGAAACACAAAAATATATAATTTACAACATGCAAGTTTCTTTCCGATTATCACATAATTTAATATGATTCATCATTAGTGGGATATCAACGTCATATGATCACATTCTCAAGTATTTACTCAAATCATGACTTCTCAAATACAAATCATGATACGCCATTTCAAATTATCACATTTCCATAATTTCATTTCATCTCACTCCTTACAATATCTACATTTTCAATGTTATTAGAACCCATAAAAATATCAATATATAAGCACATTTTGTTTTTCCTTGTACCAAAACCATGTTTGTAATACAATACAAGAGCTATCCTACTTATATTTTCTTAGAAAATAGAGTAGTCTCATGCATAAGAATTCCTAACACATAATATTCCATACTGAATTCTTATCATTACCAGCCAACAACCATGATTTTCTCTTTTATGTTAGAGTCAATCTATAGAAATCATCTACATTTACATCGTATTAGGTTAGGGTTAGGTTCTCAGATCCAACCAATAATTTTCTTCATTTTCCCTTCATTTCAGATTCATGACCCCTAACTTCTTACCTTCCTCACTCAATATAACTATAGGAATTGATCATACTAAATTCACTTAATGCACAATGCTTCTTTCTAATGGAAATCCTTTGTAGTAAAATTTTATATATTTATATCAAGGAAAATATGTTTCAAATAAATATATTAAAATTTTAATTATACTCGTTTTATTAATATTTCATCCATTACTTATCAACACAATGGAGTTCACCCTTGTCCATTCTTGCATTTACATATGTTACCTTGTCATTTTGACTTCTGATGGAATTTTGATAAATTGGATCAATCTTCATTTTCTTTATAAGACTACTTAATTAGGACATAAAACAAATATATTTACTTCTTTGCATTCCTAAATGCTAGTCATCATCTCAACTCATTATTACATGACATATAAAAAAGGTGTACATTCATGTGGAGTTTTGTTATTATTCCTTAAATTATAGTATGATAGATGCATCATAATTAGATCATATTATTAATACCTTTTGCCTTCATTTGAGTAAATAATACCTAAACTTGATCATCTCTTTGCATTTTCAAGATTATATACCAGTTAGGGTTTGATCTCCCAATTCCATCCAAATAGTGAATTTTAGGGTTTTCAAGAAGTCAATTTTGTTCATTACAAAATGATGCATCATCACACTAATAACTTCATTAGTGTGTGGTAGGCACTATTAGGGTTGTCGTAACACACAAAAATCCTAATTCCTTTTCAATGTTATATATTTATTAATTACAATAATATATCATGTATTTTGCTCTTTTGAATCAATTAATAAAAATTGATCCTAATCATGGATACTCATTTAAACAATTTACATCAAAACTCATATGAAAACATGTGAAATTTTTGATAGATTCATTAATAGCTATTAAAAATCTATATTTGATTCATGCTTTCTCAAGTCAAACTTCATTGCGTTCAACACTACTCAATTTCCAGACATCTTATTTATTTGAGAAAATTTTGACTTTAGTAGCATAAACAATGTAATTTATTACCATCAATCCATAATTGATAATAACTCACAGAGCATGACAAAATCAAATGTTATTTATCATGAGTGAATCTAAAACATAAGGAATACAACTCCCAAACATAATTTACCATTTGATCACCCAACTATTTATAAGGCTGCAATCAACAAGCTCATTAATATTAAGTCTGATATGACTAGGCTTTCCACATGTATAAATATAGAAAAGGAACTTAATTAGCCACTCACCACAGGCACCAAGCACAATAAAAATGTATCCCCAACTACTAAAACCTATAAATTCAATTCAAGCCTCCAGTAATTAACTTTCTTCTCACCCCTCTTAGCTTAAGAACCTTAATCAAGAATAAAGGAAGAAAAATAATGTGAAACCAAATGTATTTGAGATTTTTTAGTCAAATTAGAAGTATGATGAGTTTTAGAGATATTATGGAAGAAAGAGAACAAAAACCTAGCAAAGATTGATGAAATATAATGAATTCACCTACTGTGGGAAGCTAGAACCCTCTATATATACACTTCCAACTTTAATAGTCTTCAAACCCTACAAATCTCCATCTCTTTCAAGAAGATCAAAGATTAGGGATGGATTTTGAATTGTGGGAGATAATAGGGTGTTAGCTACTGATATAGATCAATAAGGCACTTATAACAATTATAAGCAAGTCTTTCATTGTATTTTTTATTTCAACAAAATGTATCATCAACAGAATGAGACTCAGCCGATGAAGGGGTATGTGATCAGTCAAATGTTCTCTAAAATGATGAAATATTAATATGTTGTCTAAAATATTGCCAAGGTACAACTAATATTTCAAAACCAAAGGATAGAACAATAAATAAACAAAATTAAAATAGCATGCTTCTATACTTCAACTTCAGTGCTATGTCAGTTGAGTTAGTCCTAGTGAAATCTTGACCAAAAAATAGATCCAAAAAACACTCACCAATTCTGAATTTATTTTAAAAACACTTATATTTGATTTATCGAAACTATATCCAAATATCAAAGAAATTGGGGTTACATATTTAATACTAAAAATCATCTGTTACACCACTACATTTATCAAATTTTATATACATATACTATCAATATCCTAATTTCATCCAATTAGGATTTTCACTTCTAAAACTCTAATTATTCAGAATAAAAGCATGATTCGAGTTTCTCATTAGATTTGAAATATCATAATTATACTAGTGCCAGTAATCAAGATAAAACAATGATCAATCTAATTAAACATGCAATCATCCAAGTGATTTGTGATTGGATGGCTAAGATGAAATCGGGTCATTACAATTTTGATATTCAAGGAGCTTCTTCTAATTCTACATGTCTTTCTTTTGATGTCTTTGTGCCACCTCATTCTCACTAAACATCATGCTTCTAGTGCATCATTGGTGTATCTCTTTCTGAATGACATTGTGCTTCTTCTTGTTGGTGCTGCAATATACACATGGGTTTCATATCTACGCTGATTCTTGTTGGCACCACTTCATACAATGTTGAAGGATCTAAGTTGCAACATTAACTCATTGGGATAGATATTTCTATGCTTATTCTAGCCTCTTGTTCCCTGTGGTGTTAGTGTTGTTCCAATCTTGTTGCATTATCAAGAGATGTGTAGCATCCAACTCACAAAAACATGATTAACTAATGTGGAAGAGTTCACTAAGAAACGGATTACCAAAAATCCCTAAAAATTAAAACCTTTTTACCAAGAGATCCATCAAAGGAAAACTTTCTCACATAGAACCAAAGTAACACATTTATATTTTGGTTTAAAGGTACATGTCCTGTATCATCTCTTTCTGGAGATTACAAGCATCAACTGCTCCGATAAACTAAACACAGGCAATATAGAATCTTGAGGCACTGAGCCAAAATCTCAAAAGCACTAACTACTACTCCGAGGACCTGAGAGTACAGAGACGACACATAGGACTCTATGTATATCTACACAAGGCATATCAGCCAGTGTCTCCACCTGAGACTTCACTGCTGTCCCTGCTACTGATGTCCTTCTCCTACTGAAGGATTCCTGCCTCCTCGTCCGCGTCCACCTAAAAATGTGGTTCCCACGGGGGTGAGACAATTGTAAATTGCCCCAGCGAGAGTTATAACTCTCCACCAGAAACATTATTATTGTAGTTTAATAAGAATAAACTGAACAGAGGAATCATAATTGTTTGACAGTAGTTACTTCAGTGTCTAATAGATTAGAACATTATTCCTCTCTAAAGCATTGCAGCTATAACTTGATAGAGCAACATGTTACTTATTCATTAAAGAATATGAAGAACATGTATAACATTTATTCACTATAGAGTTATAACTGCAACACATGCTCTCTTTAGGCTTAGAACACATAGCTAAAGCCCAGCATTGTCTTTGTGGAATCATGGCATGTAGCCATATTCTTTTATTTAAAGTATTGGGATCTTAATCCCTCATCTCATCAAGTACATTTCCATTTCTTAACAAGTTCATCATCATGATTATAGCATATGGGTATTCAAACCCTTAACTCACCATAGAATACTTGTTGCCACTTATTAGGTAACTTAATACCTTCAGGTCAACTGACCTATGACATTATGATTCTTACTACACAAAGTATTCCACATAGTTCACAAGGCTCATATCACCTCTTATTGCTCCTTAATAGGCAATAAGGCATATTATGGCTTATAAAGCCCATAAACAGTTTCAATATACAGAGCATCATAGTCCATACATGGCTATGCTCATCATCTCAATATTCTTGCATGATTAATACTCATGATAACAATCATATATCAGTATCATGCAATACAAGGGTTTTTCTTATTAGATTTATAACTCATCAATATGTATTTGAACTTCACATAGGATTACTCTGTGTTAAGACTTCACATAGCATCATCCTATATTAGGGTTTCACATAGCATTACCTTATTTTAGGGTTTCACATAGCATTAACCTGTATTAGGGTTTCACATAGCATTACCCTATTTTAGGGTTTCACATAGCATTAACCTGTATTAGGGTTTCACATAGCATTACCCTATTTTAGGATTTCACATAAATAACTACAGTATGAGTTTCTCTCTTATCATTCTTATTTATTCTCATCATTCATCATTAAATGAATTATCAACACACAGTATGAGTTTCTCTCATATCTTTACCAGAATATGATTACATCATAGTTTATAGGTTTGGATTAACCTTTTCATAAGGCGTGTTAACTTACATTCAACAAGGTGCATTACATCTCAATGTAATAATTGACATGACACATCTTATATGTCACTCATCTAATTATATTGGACTTATAACACATCAAGGTATATCAGTATTGGGGTGTTGGATGTGATATCTATCATATCTTGATTTATCACTTCCCTTAACACCTTCATCTTACTTGAGTTCATCCACTTATCTTGTATTAGGGTATTCCCTATCCTAATACTTTATGCACCAGTTCATCACATTTATCATGTAATGTATTGGTCATTAGTCACTCACTTAGAATATACAACCATTGCCAATAATATGGACTCATCCTTGAGTTAGGAACTATTGATATAAGGATATCCATTATCAACCTCTCTAGGTGTTACATTTTTCAAAACATTAATCACTATTCCATTATTAGGAGTAGGATTCTCCATATTTATAATTTGAGGATTCACAAAGCATCTTCCATATATTTATGGATTTCACATATTATTTCTCTTCAATAGAGTTCACATAGCATTAGTGGCACTACCCTATATTAGGGTTTCATATACCTTTACCCCATTTTAGGGATTAAGGTTTACTATTCACATCCAAGTAAGGTTTCTCATACCTTATACCCAAATTAGGGTTAGGATGTACAATTCCCATTAAATTAGGGTTTCCTTCATTGTTACTGTGGCATCCAACTTTTTTTAAAAAAAATTGGCCATTCTATTCATCCCGTGGCCTGGGCTCGATCCTGGGACCTCTTGCTAACAAATGGAGTGTCTAACCATCTTGGTGTCTTCTGTTAGACACAAGATTAACTAAGCGGAAGCATTCACTAAGCAGCGGATTACCAAAAATCACTAAAAATTAAAACCTTTTTATCAAGAGATCCATCAAGGAAAACTTTCTCACATAGAACCAAAGTAACACAATTACATTCTTGTTCAAAGGTACATATTCTTTATCATCTCCTTTTGAGAATTACAAGCATTAACTGTCCTGTCAAGCTAAACACGGGCAGTATAAAATCTCGAGGAACTGAGCCAAAATCTCAGAAACACTAACTACTACTCCGAGGACCTAAGAGTATAGAGATGACACATAGGACTCTAACTACATCTATACAAGGCATAACAGCCAGTGTCTCCACCCGAGACTTCACTGTTGTCCCTACTGTTGTTGCTAATGTCCTTCTCCTACTGAAGGATTCTTGTCTCCTTGTCCGCGTCCACCTAAAAATGTAGTTCCCATGGGGGTGAGACAATTGTAAATTGCCCCAGTGAGAGATACAACTCTTCTCCAGTAACATTATTATTACAGCTTAAGAAGATAAATATGCACAAAGGAATCATATTTATTTGGCAGCAGCTAATTCAATGTCTAAAAGATTAGAATATTATTCTTATCTAAAACATTGCAGCTATAACTTGAAAGAGCCACATGTCACTTATTCATTAAGGAATATGAAGAACATGTATAACATTTATTCACTACAGCATCATTACCACAACATTAACTATTTTCAGGTTTAGATCATATATCTACTACTACCTGGCATTGTCATTGTGGAGTCATGGCATGTAGCCATACTCTTTACACAAAGTTTTGGGATCTTAATCCCTCTACTCACCAAGTACATTTCCTCTTCTTAACAAGTTCATCATCATGATTATAGCATCTGGGTATTTGAACCCATAACTCACCATAGGATACTTTTTACCACTTGTTAGGTAACTTTTTACCTTCAGATCATCTAACCAAAGACATCATAATTCTTGCTATACAATGTATTTTACATAGTACAGAAAGCTCATTGATTCTTACTATATAAAGCATATGAAGGCTTATAAATCCTATAAAACATTCTCAATAAACAAGCATCATAGTCCATACCTGGCTATGCTTCTCATCTCATCATCCCTGCATGATTAGTATTCATGGTAACAATTATAATACTTTCATATTCGTATCATACAACACTAAGTAATATCATCCCTTTTTAGGGTTCATGATTTCTCTTTCACATAAGTACCATACAACACTAAGTAATACCATTGTTCCCTCTTTAGGGTTCATGGTTTCTCTTTTATATCAACACCCTTCATTAGGGTGTTCCATAAATAACCACTTGGGTTCTTAAGTTCATATTATTAATGATCAACCCTATTCCATTGCTTCTCAAAGCTAGAAACCAAAAATAGATATCATAAGTATTCAAACATACTTATATATCCTCATCATTCATCATTGAATGTATTATCAACACCAAGTATGAGTTTCTCTCTCATCTTTATCAGAATATGATTGTATCATAGTTTATTGATTTGGATTAACCTTTTCAGAAGGCATGTTAGCCTACACTTAACAAAGTGCATTACATCTCAATATAACAATTGTCATGACACATTTCATGTGTCATCTATTCCAATTATAATGAACTTATAACACATCATGGTATATCAGAATTGGGGTGTTGGATGTGATACCTATCATATCTTGATGTATCACTTCCCTCAACACCTTCATCTTACCTGAGTTTATTCATTTAGCTTGTATTAGTGTATATCCCATCCTAATACTTATGCACTAGATCATTACATTCATTATGCAATGTATTGATCATGATTCATCTATTTAGAAAATACAACCATTGTCAATGATATGGATTCACCCCTTTAGTCAGGGATTATTATTATAAGGATATCCATAATCAACCCCTCTAGGCATTTCATTTGTCAATACATTAATCACTATTATATCAATAGGAATAGGATTTCCATAATTATAATTTGAGGTTCACTTAACATCTCATAAACATATATAGATTTCACCTAGAATCACTCTTCATTAGAGTTTCACATAACATCCTTCTATATCGGGGTTTCACCTAGTATTATGTGAAATTAATATCTCACAACACATCTCCCAGTGTTAAGGCTTCACATTAGCATTAATGGCACTACCCTATATTATGGTTTCATATACCTTTATCCCATTTTAGGGAATTAGGGTTTACCATTCACATTCAAGTGGGGTTTCTCTTTCCTCCTACCCAAATTAGGGTTAGGATATAAAATTCCCATTAAATTAGGGTTTCTTGCATTGTGACACTAAGTTAGGGTTACATAATCACCCTAGATTATGGTTTCACTGAGCTTTGCCTTTAAATTAGGGTTTCACATAACCTTGCTCTAATTTAGGATCAAGGTACAACAATCTTTTCAATGAATATTTTATGATCTCATAATATGGATCAAACCTTGATTACACATTTATTCACTATGAGAGAATTAGGGCTTAGTAAGTAAGCAATCAACTCTCCCATTCACTCTTCCTGTCATCCTCTCTCGGATGTTAACTATTCCAAGATTAATCTAGGTCAACTCTTCACTTAAGTACACATAGCTAGGGTTAACTTTCACAATCATTATGGGTCTACATCTTTAATAATCACATAGCTGATTGACCTTTGATCATATTAGATATCCAAATGGTCTAATCAATTAAACCATCAATTATATAAGGAATTCAAAAGAATTGACCAATTAAACTTTCAATTCCACAAAGTGATCAATTGAGTTAACCATTGAAATCTTCAATTGCATTAAGTATCCAAATGGGCTCACCATATTGAACCTTCAATTACATGATATATTCAAATGGATTAACCATTTTTATCTTCACAATATTAATTACTTAGACCCTCAATGATCTTAGTTCTCATAAATCAATTGATTGAAAACCATTTGAACAAGTTATACTTGAAACCAATTGGACAAGGTAGGTATTGAAACTGTTTGCACTTTGGGTCTCCAAACGGTTTGAGATCATTTGGTCCCAAATGGTCTTGAGACCGTTTGGTCCCAAATGGTCTTGAGACCATTTGGACTCAAACAGTCTTGAGACCATTTGGTCCAAACCTTCTCAAAACCGCATGGACCAAAAAGGCACTTCAACACTCAATCGACTCAATGTTTCAATCCATGGACCAATTACAAATTGAACCACTAAAGTATTCATCAATTGGACCAATGAATCACCATTCAATTAGACCTTCAATTTAGGGTTTTGAACCCAATTGAACTAGGTTTGATAATCAAGAAACCATCAGTTAGGGTTTGAAATTGAGGATCCATCAATGGTTGACATTGTGGAACCAAATCAAAAAACTATCATCATCACATGATATGACCTGACCTCAAACGGTCTTGGATGACCACCAAATGGTATTGAGAATGTTTGGTGGATCTCCAAATGGTATTGAGACCGTTTTCCCATTCCATCATCAAAATCCATGACATCCAATTAGGGTTTTGGACCATTGGATTGATTATCAAATCAACACTTGGTTGCAAATCAATTTGGTACCTTTGGACCTTCAAACACTTAGCCATACTTAACCCTAGACCTCCAAATGGTCTTGGGAGACCCCCAAACGGTCTTGAGACTGTTTGGGTGATCCCCAAATGGTTTTGAAACCGTTTGGGTCAATCAACCCTAAACATCATCTCAATCAATTGGAAATTCAGCACTTAGCCGATTAGGGTTTATACCATATGTTTGAATCTTCAAATACCTAACCATACTCAACCCTAGACCTCCGAATGGTCTTGGTTGACCTAAAAATGGTCTTGAGACCGTTTGGGTGATTCCCAAACGGTTTTGAAACCGTTTAGGTCAATCAACCCAAGTTTCAAACTCAATCACTTATGAAATCAGCATTCAACCCGATTAGGGTTTAGGTGATTGATGAACCTTCAACTCATGAACCAATTGGAGTTAATCAATAATAATTGATGGGTCATTAACCTATATCATTATTAACAAGTCCCCAAATGGTCAAGCCTGGTCAAAATGACCAAACGGTCTTAAACCGTTTGCTTCTATGCGGTTTAGTGAAAATGTTTCATTCCAAACAGTTTGAAACTATTTGCTCCCAAAACACAAACCGTTTGGACATTTGATTGAAACCGTTTGGTCTAGATATTTGGGGAGGTGTGTACTTATGATGATTTCATCATCATCAAGCTCTAGACCCACGAAACATTCTGTGATTTCCATGGAAATTGCATCAATCAACCAAATCATTAATTGTAAATAGAGAAATGATCATTATTTGATGGGGAATTGAATGCAATAAGAAAGTTAGGGTTTCAAGTTATAAAACCCACCTCCAATTGAGCTCCAAGATCACGGCAACAATGGTGTATGCAACTCCTTTCACTGTTCCAAGGGTCGTCCTCAAGCTTTGAGTGAAAAGAATTGATTAGAATTGAAGAGGGGATCAAGTTATGAAGAATTCATACATTGATTTTTGCTTTTCACCATGGATTCAAGGTGAAAGGAGGTCAAGAACCTGACCAACAGGTTGGGGGTCGTCCTCCTGATCCTCCACAGCTCCTTGGTCGTTTTCCAAGCAAGGGGAAAGAAAAGAATCCGAAAAAGTCATTGTTTTGGCTTAGAAAAGGTACTTTTATAAGAAAATCGATGAGAGAGAAAATTCTTTATAAAAGTCTTTTAATTCCAAAATTTTTGCCACCACTTCCCCCTTGGTTTCTTTCATGCAAGGTAATCTCTATCCCCACCGAGTTCCCTTCCATTATCCATGAATTAAGGGAAAAGAAATTAAGCACCTTAACCCTTATAATAAGAATATCCATATTTGAGTGGACATTCTTTTTCTTATTATAATGGTGAGTGGAATTTCACCTCCTTAGGATATTCTCGTGGATTTGCAAGTCTTTAAGCTCATCCACACACATATGAATTCAACTATTTTAATTTTGGTTGAAAACCCTTTAATTAATACATTCATTTTTGCCCTAAATTGAATTAGGGTTTCACTTAGGATTAAATCTTGATTATTTAATATCAAGATTCTCTCTCCTCCAAATTAATTCAAATGAGGTGCCCCTCTCATTTTCTTTGCTCTACATGATTCCAAGAAACATTAGGGACCTTATTGAAGTGGTAATTTGCATGTTGAACCCTAGGTTTTGGGTAAATTGCACATTACACCAAAACTAGGTTTTAATGCACAAGGATTACTTTACAAGCTTAATCTTGGTGCCCAAGCTTGTGAAAACCATACCACTAAATCATATTCATTCATATGATGTATCAACATCAGAGGAACATCTTATAATGCAAAATTTGCAAATTAACCCCTCAACTTAGGTAATTTGCACTTTAGTCCAAAATAAGCAAACCTTGCTTCAACATTGTTCAAACAGGACCAAAATTGAAACATAAGTTTCTCATGAGCCCTAATTATTTTTCCCAAGATAAGATTAATCATCTACTCAACCTTATTAGGCAAAAAATCTAGGGTTAACACATAACCCGGGTCAGGGATGTTATAGTTACACTAAGTTAGGGTTACAACATCACTCTAGATTATGGTTTCACTAAGCTTTGCCCTAGATTAGGGTTTCACTTAGCCTTGCCCTAAATTAGGGTTAGGATTCATTAACCTTCATAATTAGGGTTTCATGATCTTACTATCAAGGATCATACCCTAATTAGACATTCATCCATGTTGAAAGTGTTGAGACTTAACTACTACATGATTATCATTCATGTAGGAGGTCCTCTCTCTCTTATCTTCTATAAGATGATGTTTACTTCAGTCTTGATGAGAATTGACATATAGTATTATGTCATTACCTTCATAATCATTAGAGATTAATTATTCAAAAGGTACTAATCACCCTATCTCATTAAGGGTACAATTATTATAATCACCCTTGGTTTACATCATGTAATTGTTCAATTAAACAATTGACCTTTAACCACTTTAAGTATTCATACGATTTGATTAATTATCTTCCAAATAATCTTGGTCACTTAGACCCCAAACGATCTTGACTAATCATACCTCAAACGGTCTTGCTTGAAATACCTCCAAACAGTTTAAGATCGTTTAGACCTTCAAATGGTCTTGAACATACCATTGAAACCGTTTGGTAAAGTTAGTCTTTGAAACTGTTTGACAAAGTAATGCTTGAAACCGATTGCCAAAGTTAGAGTTTGAAACCGTTCAAGCCTCAACCGGTTTGGGATTTTTTGGTCCCAAATGGTCTTGAGACCGTTTGGTCCAAACCTCCTCAAAATTGAATGGACCAAATATGGTCTCCACCAATCATATTGATTTAGGGTTTCCAATGTTGATTCCTTGATTGATTGAATTCATATAACCACTCATCAATTGATCCTAACACCATACTTCAATTGAGCTTAATAAATCATCCTTCAACTGATTTAACCCTCATTTGATCATCAATTAGGGTTTTGAATCAATTGGATTAGGGTTTGGAATCGATGAACCTTCAATGTTAATCATTGTGAAACTAATTACTTTGAAACCATTGGACCACCATCCAATTTGGACATGACCTGACCTCAAACGGTCTTGAGGTCGTTTGGATGATCTCCAAATGGTCTTGAGACCATTTTCCCATCTCATCATCCAAATCTATGACATCCAATTAGGGTTTGGATCATTGGATTGATCATCAAAGCAGTATTTGATTGCAATTCAGTTTGGTAACTTTGGATATTCAAATACCCGATCATACTCAACCCTAGACCTCCAAACGGTCTTGGTTGACCTCCAAACGGTCTTGAGACCGTTTGGGTGATTCCCAAATGGTTTTGAAACCGTTTGGGTCAATCAACCCAAAACATCAATTCAATCAATTGCAAAATCAGCACTAAGCCGATTAGGGTTTCTATTTGCAAGTTTATGCATAAGTTGAATTAATCAATTGGAGCCATTGGGTCCTCATACAACATACACTAGGGTTCTGACCTCAAATGGTCAACCCATCCAAATGGTCAACACCCTCATGCGGTTTGGGACTCAAATCACCAAACGGTTTTGAAATCGTTTGGACCAACAAGTTGAAACCGTTTGCACTTGATATTTGGGGAGGTGTGTGCTTATGATGATGTCATCATCATCAAGCTCCAAACCCACTAAAACTTGCTATGATTTCATGGTGATTGCATCAATCAACCAAAATAAATTTCGGAAATGAAGAAAGCATCAACAATTAATAAGAAATTGAATGCAATAACAATTTCAAGGGTTCAAGTTATAAAACCCGCCTCCAATTGAGCTCCAAAGCTTCAATATCACGTCAAAAATGGTGGATGCAACTCCTTTCACTATTCCAAGGCTCGTTCTCAAGCTTTGAGTGAAAAGGAAGGGTTAGAATTGAAGAGGGGATCAAGATATGAAGAATTCATGCATTGATTTTCAATTTTCACCATGGATTCAAGGTGAAAGGAGGTCGAGAAGCTTACCAACAGGTTGGAGGTCGTCCTCCTGATCCTACAAATCTCCTTTGGTCGTTTTCCAAGCAAGGGGAGGAAGTGGAAATGGAAAAGTCTTTGTTTTGGCTTGTAAAGGGTCTTTTTATAAGAAATTCAAGGAGAGAGAAAATGCCTTATAAAAATTCATTTAATCCCAAAAATGGTGCCGTGTATTCCCGCTAAACTCCTTGTATATGAGGCTATCTTTTTTTCCTCTTATTCCTCTCAATTATCCATGATTTAAAGAAAAGCAAATCAAGCACCTTAAATCATATAATACTAATATCCATAAGTGGGTGGATATTTCTTTTTCTTATAATAATGTGAGTGAGTTATCCACTTCCCTTGGATATTTTCGTGGCCTAGAAAAGGCAAAAAGGTTTTCACACTTGAGCAAATTCAACCATCTCTTTTTTGGTTGAAGGCCCTTCAATTATTTTATTTATTTTTGCATTAAATGGAAATAAAGTTCCAATTATGCTTAAATCTTGATTATTTTAATATCAAGATTCTCTCTCCTCCAAAATGATTCTAATGAGGCGCCCCTCTCATTTTATTGACTCAACATGATTCCAAGATACATTAGGGACCTTATTGAATTGGTAATTTGCATATTGAACGCTGGGTTTTGGGTAAATTGCACATTACACCAAAATTAGGTTTTAATGCACAAACATTGCTTTATCAGCTCTTTCTTGGTACTCAGGCTACCAAAAGCCATACCTTTGCATCATATTCATTATCATGATGCTTCAACACATGAGAAACATATTATCATGTGCAATTTGCAATTTAACCCCTCAACTTGGGTAATTTGAACTTTAGTCCAAATCAAGTGAAACATTATTTCAATGTAATTCAAAAAGGACTAAAATTGAAATATAAGTTCCTCTTGATCCTTAATTACTTTTTAAGAGATAATAGCAAGCATATAATCAACTTTATTAAGAAAATCATCTAGGGTTAAGCATAACCCATGTCAGGGGTGTTACGAGATGGATGGCTGCTTTCTAGACTTTTTAGAAGCTCATCAATATTTATCCAATAAATATTACATCTAGAAGGAGTTGATGTTTTCTGGGGGTTATCTTCATCACACTAGTTTATTCATGTATTCTCCAAGTTGCATCTTCTATTTTTCAAGGGTTGAGATGGTACTTCTGGTGATATATCTTTGGGCTTACCTTGATGGCATCTTTCAATCTTGTCAAGCCGCCAACATTCACGCTATAGATTTATGGATACATCACTACAATCATCATCACCTCATTGTGTCTGTGTTCATGATACGTTATTTGTGTTTGTGGTCTTCTGTACTTTGGTTCAGTTGGTTCCCACCTCTCAAACAATTTAAAGATGCCTCTACTGCTACATCATTGGATATGGTAATTACGCTTATTCCAGCCACAAATCTTTTCCGATGAAGATGACTCAATTATGGTGCTTTCATTGTCTGCTCTAGATTTATGGTGATGCTCTCTGCTATGGTTCTTGGATTCTATCTACTATACGTTCTTCATTTAATGTGCACTTCAAAACATCTTCTCATAAGCTTGACTTTTATAGCTTGCAGAGCATGACTTCACAGGAGGCGTCATTTCATTTTTTTTATTTGGAGAGTAATGTTTGAGGGGGAGATGTAATACTTTATAGGAAGTGACATATTTATTTCTTATTTCTCATACCGTCTAACTGAGTACTAAATTTCCAATATGGATATGTGCTTCACCCATACCTCAACTTGTTGGGAGGGTTAAATGTTAGAAATTATATTAGCTAATAGGTTTATTTGTTACATGGGCCTAATTGTCTTGGCCCATTAGGGTTAACCATGCTTATTTCTAAGTACCTCCTCACCTATAATAGGAAGGGGTTTTGCTATATATCAATGAGAGATACAACTCACATCTTAGTTTCCACAATGGATAAGTGTGCCAACTGAGTTTTCTCAACAAATATTCAACCGATTATATCATGCAGATTGGATTATAGTAGTGCACTATTTCTTTTAGTGTTATATTGTTCAGTCAAAAATGTTTGAAATTTAATTAAATATCTTATAATTGTATTCCATAATTTAATATATTTTCAACTTTTTTTGAGTTAATTTAATAGATGGAACGACTAGCACAGTGACACAATTTTTCATAGTTAGAAACTAACGACAAACTTGCTTTTAGACTGAGGGTAAGACTATGTTTCACACTCTATTTTGCATTTCATATCTCAAACTTGAGTTGTTGGTTCTGTGAAAGACAGTATTTCTGGCTTAATTCCGAGGATGGAATTTCTTTTAAGGTGTATAAGATGTGATGGAGTGGACTTTTGAAATCCTTAAATGTCCAATGACATAAGTGAATCCATACATGATGAGTTACTTATAAGAGTTACGAGCGCTTTGGTAAAGGGTAGGTGTTGATTGATGTTGACATCATCATTAAGATCCTTGAGTATATGCACTTTTTGAGGTATTTGTTTGAGTGGTCAATATATGATTTTTGACACCCAAGTTAAAGGGAAGGTAGTTTATATGATGATAAACATGTGGTACAATTTTGATGAAGTTTAGAGGTAGCTACAAGGAGTTATAAGCTTTTAATGAGGATGAGATATATGGCATATTAAGGAAAATGAAGCTAAGTCCTAAATCAATTGGAAGTCACGCCCTTTATTATGTGTTAGCTATGTGACCACACCCGACACCACAACCTTGACCCTTGAGATGGAGGTAGCCACGGATCAGTGCTAGGGTATGGTCATGGATGTGAGATGGATGGGTGGCACTCGATCTCCTACCATGTAGTTGGACTACAGTAGTAGCAGGTAGTTTCTGCATTCCCTCCACCAACCCATGACGTGGTCATGGGTTGAGGCACGTAACTGAGAATGTGGTTGCTTTAGGGAGGTTAATAGATATCAATAGACCCACCCTCACAGCTCCTTTAGCCTGTCAACTGATGAGAATCAACCTGGTCTCTCCACCGCAAACTACAGGTGGCGTGGATGAGTTTCTGAGGATTGGCATAGCAACGCGAGGAGGAGTTCTCCCCCTTCTTCCTTTGCCATAGAAGTAGTAATGACTGTGGCCATCTCCTCTTGCTCTGTGAGGAAGAGCCATAGTTCACCGAAGGCAGATCAGGAGGCGAGGAGGAAGACCTGGGATGTCGAGGTGGACGCACGGCCTGGTTTTATGCTCCGGAGATCGTTGAAGGTGAGGAAAAAGATAGAAGAGTAGGTCATATCTCATCGGAGTTCCCCCTGTGGCGGCGGCTTGTGCAAGGGAGAAAAGGAGAGTAGAAAGGCATCGATCTCTCACCAAGCCGGTGCATGATGCAGACGAGCAATCACAGTAGCCAACCGGAGACCCAAGGGCGGCAGCGCCATCTGTAGGAGCGGAAGGGATTACAAGGAGGTGGAGGTCCACGACAGTGGCCATAAGTGCAGCTCGCACTAGAGAAACAATCTGGGGCAGTGTCGGAGAATGAGCAAGTGGCGGCGGGCCTGAGATGGTAGAGGGTGGATCTGTGCGGCACTGTTCAAGCAGAGAACAGACTCTTTGCGCGTGATGCACCCAACAGATGTGAGGAGATAGTGAGGGGAGATGCCACTACCATATGAACCACGCTGGAGAAGCACGCCGGAGGCTGGATTCCTTGGCGGCAGCGGTAGCTCATGGACACGGGACAGAGACCCAACGACGCCTGGCACTGAGATCGCGAATGAAAGATGGAGAGACCGGTCCAGTCCCGATTCACTCAGATCATAAATAAGTGACCAAATCCCAAAACAAACCATTGGATCAACGCATGCTAGGAGAAGGAGGAGTTGCGCCTCTCACAGGCCACGTAGCCTCATGTGATTGGCTCGCGAAGGTGAATAATTCAATAAATACCTAGTTCTTAGATAATTCATAGTAAATAGCTTGATTATTAGAAAAATATGAATAAGGTATTGAAATTCTTAGAAAAATGCATAGAACACAATGGAAGCATAATATCAATCTTTTTATGCACTAATATCTGTTGTCTCATATAAGTTGTGAAATGATCATTTGATGGATAATAAATATCAAACAATGGCCTAAAATCATGATAAAATGTTAGTCATCCATAATCATGTTTATAATGCATATGATGTCATATATGGTCTTGTTGATGCACACAAATTATGTGATTTTCTTCATATGGCTAATTAGGGCTAATTACCCTAAGTGAAATGCAATAAATACATACATGCTCAATAAATGCTGAAATTTACAGAAAATCCTCATATCAATAACTGGAAGATAATATGTAAATTTGAGATCAGTTGTATACATGAAATTCATATTATATGAAGAGCACCCTTAATACATGTGATGTAACCCTGATATGGGTAATGAAAGTGACATAATGTTAAATATGTTCACATAATAATGTGATACAGGAGTATATCCAATTAATGAACAATAATCTGGAATATGACATCAGTAAGATAATTCTAAGACAAGAATACAAGTAAAAGTGGGAATATCCTACTAAGTTAAGTAAACCCTAAAATGGATATAATTAGGGTTAAGATGATGAGAACTTGATGATAGTATGTGGTCTTATCTTTATCAGGGTTGACCAAGGATATAGTTGACACGAGGATATAGTTGATATCAGGGATAGGTGATGATTAGGTTTGTCTCTTGATCAAGGTACGCCATTACCTCTTACTTGGCTTATTATACAGTATGCTTGTGTTATATGGTAGTAAATACATGGCATATGGTATTGGTTGAAATGATTGTTCTTGTATGCTATGTTGCTTGAGCTTTCCATACTTATTGTTATAAACACATCAAACATAATATATTTGTTCCATTATATGAAAGCACTAATTCTCTTTGGTAGCATAGTGCTGGAAAGTGATCATTCTCTTTGGTAGCAGATCACATTGTATAATGATCTAACTCTTTGGTAGTAGATCATAAGGCCTTACATCTCATACTCTTTGGTAGCTGAGATGATGCATTATTCCCTCAGGTGGCAAATGCATGGATATATAATGGAAAATGTGCTTAAAATATGTGTTCTCTTTTGCTAATGAATATCTTTGTGCAAGTATACACTTTTCCTTATATTCTTTTGTTACTGCCAAGTATATTAGTTTTATCTTATTGCCAAGATATGATGAGAGGTATATAAAAGACACGTAGGCGTACTCAGTACAATATTCTTGAATATTGTGCTGATGTGTACCACATGTAATCTTTTGTTTAGGTTGTGGACATGTATTCTTGAAGATCCAGGATAGTGAGAGTTGTATGGAGAGCTGATGTACAGGTGGACCTATTGTCTTAAGATGTTGTAGTTTAGTGGTAGTACATGTATATGTATAAGTTTGTTGTTCAATATGTAATATCAAATGATGTAGCAATTCATGTTCTAATTATATGTTGAATGGTGAACATGTGTTGTGGTTTTATTATTGTTCATGTGCATGTGCTACTGACATTGTGTTTCCTTTTGACTCGCTTGATTTTCTTCTTCTTAGCCTTGTGTGTGGTGTTTAAATTGGGATTCTCACTGAGGTGAGGGTTTCAATTTGGATGTCTCACATCAGATTAAGTTTTAGAAAATTATGGGACGTCACAGGTGGTATCAGAGCATGAACAATAGCAAAGCCTGACATTTGCTCATTATGTAACTGAAAACCAAATAATCATGAACTTAATCATCTCTAGGGTTAGATTAATCATCTTTTAGAGACTAGATCTGACCTAGCCTCTAGGTTAGCACCTAGATGTCCAAGAACTAGGTCTAGACTGGTGCTTGTTGTATAGCAAGTCCTTAGATGTTGTACTTTCCTTGTAGTGCAGCGGTATGGGACGTTGCACTATTTGGAAATGACGTGCATCAAGGGAAGAGAAACCCTAGACATATTGTGCACGTTGTCTAGAGTAGTTACACTAGTCTACCCCTTATTCTCACCCTTTTCACTAGTTTTCATCACACTATACTCTCTACTATGTGTGGGACACTCATTTTCAGGATTTAGTTTTTGATTCCAAACGGATCAAACCTCGATAGTTTTCTCTGACGCTTGTTTTATCAGAGAAAAACTATATAATATTTTATTATGTATATGTATTACAAAATTTTGTCCCCACACGTGTACGAGTAGGAGGTGGTCATGTAACCTAAGTGAAAGTGAATGACATCAGTCTAGAAGAGAGAGTAGTTCTAGATTAGATGTCCAGAGCCTTGTTGGAATATATGATAGATGGAATAGATGATATAGGTTTGACGATAATGTAAATTTGATATAGATGACATAAGATGGTTATGATGATTTATGTTTGTCTTTGAGGACATGAGTTAGGTTTGAGGTTTTGAGATAAGTCTTGTTGATGCAAGTAACTAGGCTTTTATGAGATAAGATGTCTTAAGTTAAGACAAGATGTGGATCAACATGAGCCTCAAGCTCTTTTATGTAGGAGGACCTCTAGTGTTAGGACCAGTTTTAGGGTTAACTCCAGAGAGAGTGAGACCCATTGGGAGAAGGTTAGAGAACCTAAACTCCAAGATATGAGAATTCAGAGATATGTGATATGATATGTCCTAAACTAGAATACTCCTAAGTGAATGAGTTGAGTTGCTTTATGAATGATTCCTATAGTCTTCTTGAACCCTAGATGTCCTTGGGAGGACCAAACCCTAGATACAGAGAGAGTTTGGTTATATATACATGTGTGAATAAGGGAATATGAGAACCTACCATCTAGGTGAGGGAGAGAGAGTCCCAAGACCCTAGAGGAGGTAAAGTTGTGCTAGTTTCTGTGAAGCCTCATACTCGGGTTGGTGGTTTCCCACATAGGAATCTAGTGGTGTATATAAGAAAGTTTTGGGTAAGATTTTTCATGGGTAGAAGACCTATCAAGAGTATGTCATAGAATGTTTTGGTTTGTGCTTATGTGGATAGAGCTTGTAAGGCTATCACTAGTGCCAATGAGGTAATTTGAGAACCCTAGACTAAGAGAGGGAAGATAAAGCATGTGCATATGAGATAATCATAGAGTTGAGTGAGCTCAGAGAGACTGAGCATGGCACTAACCTCGTGGTATGGGTTAGGAGAACCTCAATTGGACTATATAAAGTTTTGATACATGTTTCACGAGCCACTTGTATAAGTTTGTTTAGCGCAACCATGATATAATATGTGTAAGGATGTTATCTAATCTTGACATGTGATATATAGATGTGACATGATGGAAAACCTAGTTTGGTTTGATAACTTTTTATGTATAAATGGCTAACCACATACATAAATAATGATGATAATGTGATATACAATGAGCAATGAAATAAGATCATATGAATGAAACATGTTACACAAGGTGTTAATCTTAGTGCTTAATAAAGAAAAAAAAATAGTTTGAGAGTTAGCACAACATAAAGTTGATGACATCTTGATATAATGATCTAACTTTAGTTAAATTCTTTGGAACGTGATAGTATGATGTTGAATATTAATGCATGAGTTAATATAAGGAAGCAAATCTAACATATGAGATATGTAATGACTTAACCTAAGCTTCTAAACCCTTGTTTGAGCCTTCTATGGAGTGAGGTTTCACCCTTGATGCTTTTGAAACCTCCTAATAGTGCTTTGGATATATGGTTCTAGGTAACCTTTTTGGATATGTTACACATAGAATAGTGCCTACATGTGGATGAAGGCAAGATAAGGTTTTCCTTAGAAGTATGAGTATGGTTTACTTTCGAGGACGAAAGTTCTTTTAAGATGTATATGATGTGAAAGACTGGATTTCTTGCTTAATTTCGTGGATGGAATTTCTTTTAAGGTGTGTAGGATGTGATAGAGTGGACTTTTGAAATCCCTAAATGTCTAATGACTTAAGTGAATCCATACATGATGAGTTACTTATAAGAGTTACGACAGCTTTGGTAAAGGGTAGGTGTTGATTGATGTTGACATCATCATTAAGATCCTTGAGTATATGCTCTTTTTGAGGTATTTATTTGATCGGTCAATATATGATTTTTGTCACCAAAGTTAAATGAAAGGTAGCTTATATGATGATAAACATGTGGTACAATTTTGACGAAGTTTAGAGGTAGCTACAAGGAGTTATAAGCTTTTAATGAGGATGAGATATATGGCATATTAAGGGAAATGAAGCTAAGTCCTAAATCAATTGGATGTCATGCCCTTTGTTATGTGTTATCTATGTGACCACACCCGACACCACAACCTTGACCCTTGAGAAGGAGGTAGCCACGGATCAGTGCTAGGGTATGGTCATGGATGTGAGATGGATGGTTGGCACTCGATCTCCTACCACGCAGTTGGACTACAGTAGTAGCAAGTAGTTTCTACGTTCCCTCCACCAACTCATGACGTGGTCGTGGGTTGAGGCACGTAACTGAGAATGCGGTTGCTTTAGGGAGGTTAATAGATATCAATAGACCCCCCCTCACGGCTCCTTTAGCCTGCCAACTAATGAGAATCAACTTGGTCTCTCCACCGCAAACTACAGGTGGCGTGGATGAGTTTCTGAAGATCGGTGTAGCATCGCAAGGAGGAGTTCTCCCCCTTCTTCCTTCGCCACAGTGGTAGAGGGTGGATCTATGCGGCGGCGTTCAAGCAGAGAATAGACTCTTTGTGTGTGATGCACCCAACATATGTGAGGAGATAGTGAGGCGAGATGCCACTGCCATCTGAACCACGCTGGAGAAGCATGCCGTAGGCTAGATTCCTTGGCGGCAGCGGCAGCGGTAGCTCACGGACACGGGATAGAGACCCAACGGTGCCTGGCGCTGAGATCGCGAATGAAAGATGGAGAGACCGGTCTAGTCCCAGTTCACTCATATCAGAAATAAGCGACCAAATTCCAAAACAAACCATTGGATCAATGCATCCTAGGAGAAGGAGGAGTAGCGCCTCTCACAGGCCACGTGGCCTCATGCGATTGGCTCGAAGGTGAATAATTCAATAAATACCTAGTTCTTAGATAATTCGTAGTAAATAGATCAATTATTAGAAAAATATGAATAAGGTATCAAAATTCTTAGAAAAATGCATAGAACACAATGGAAGCATAATATCAATCTTTTTATGCACTAATATCCGTTGTATCATATAAGTTGTGAAATGCTCATTTGATGGATAATAAATATCAAACAATGGCCTAAAATCATGATAAAATGTTGGTCATCCATAATCATGTTTATCATGCATATGATGTCATATTTGGTCTTGTTGATGCACACAAATTATGTGATTTTCTTCATATGGCTGATTGGGGCTAATTACCCTAAGTGAAATGCAATAAATACATACATGCTCAATAAATGTTGAAATTTACAGAAAATCCTCATATCAATAACTGGAAGATAATATGTAAATCTGAGATCAGTTTTATACATGGAATTCATATTATATGAAGAGCACCCTTAATACATGTGATGTAACCCTGATATGGGTAATGAAAGTGACATAATGTTAAATATGTTCACATAATAATGTGACATATGAGTATATCCAATTAATGAACTATAATCTAGAATATGACATCAGTAAGATAATTCTAAGACAAGAATACAAGTAAAAGTGGGAATATCCTACTAAGTTAAGTAAACCCTAAAATGGATATAATTAGGGTTAAGATGATGAGAACCTGATGATAGTATGTGGTCTTGTCTTTATCAAGGTTGACCAAGGATATAGTTGACATGAGGATATAGTTGATATCAGGGATAGGTGATGATTAGGTTTGTCTCTTGATCAAGGTACGCCAATACCTCTTACTTGGCTTATTATACATTATGCTTGTGTTATATGGTAGTAAATACTTGGCATATGGTATTGGTTGAAATGATTATTCTTGTATGCTATGTTGCTTGAGCTTTCCATACTTATTGTTATGAACACATCAAACATAATATATTTGTTCCATTGTATGAAAGCACTAATTCTCATTGGTAGCATAGTGTTGGAAAGTGATCATTCTCTTTGGTAGCAGATCACATTGTACAATGATCTAACTCTTTGGTAGTAGATCATAAGGCCTTACATCTCATACTCTTTGGGAGTTGAGATGGTGCATTATTCCCTGAGGTGGCAAATGCATGGATATATAATGGAAAATGTGCTTAAAATATGTGTTCTCTTTTGCTAATGAATATCTTTGTGCAAGTATATGTTTTTCCTTATATTCTTCTGTTATTGCCAAGTATATTAGTTTTATCTTATTGCCAAGATATGATGAGAGGTATATAAAAGACACGTAGGCATACTCAGTACAATATTCTTGAATATTGTGTTGACGTGTACCACATGTAATCTTTTGTTTAGGTTGTGGACATATGTTCTTGAAGATCCTGGATAGTGAGAGTTGTGCGGCGAGCTGATGTACAGGTGGACCTATTGTCTTAAGATCCTGTAGTTTAGTGGTAGTACATGTATATGTATAAGTTTGTTGTTCAATGTGTAATATCAAATGATGTAGCAATTCATGTTGTAATTATATGTTGAATGGTGAACATGTGTTGTGGTTTTATTATTGTTCATGTTCATGTGCTACTGACACTGTGTTTCCTTCTGACTCCCTTGATTTTCTTCTTCTTAGCCTTGTGTGTGGTGTTTAAATTGGGATTCTCACTAAGGTGAGGGTTTCAATTTGGATGTCTCACATCAGATTAAGTTTTAGAAAATTATGGGACGTCACAGGTTCAGTATCACCTACTCCACTAACCTCGATGAAAAATATCATTGTTCTTGTGATGCTTTTGAGGATATTTTCTCGAAGGGGCACGAACAATCTATGTTCTTCATTTTTTAGATGAAATAACATTAGATTTTGTTATAGTTTCCTACTTCTATATCTTTGAATTTTTACTTATATTCACTAGATACTCTTTATTAAATTTAGAATTTCTCCTCATAGTATCCATAAAACTATCTGAATCTTAAAGAAAAGGAAACTTTTCATACTACACAAATTTACATTATTGAGGTTAGTAATCAGTTCAAGTATATTTACCTTCTCATATAAATTGGACCATTTAAGTTACTTGTGTATTTCCTTTGCAATCTAATTTTCATTTATCAAATCATACTTAGTTTTATCATTGACTTTATGATGAGAGGTGATTTTTGAAAATATATGATACAACAACATATAAGGCTATCTCTAGTGCAAAACCTTAAACACTTTATGAACATGATTTAATCAAAGATTGCTTCCCACAAACGATACAAGAAGGCAACCCATGTTGGAGACCCACAGTGCCAACCATATCTAGCACTCATTCTAGCAACCACAATTACCATTCTTTATCCCTCATTTTCCTTTATTGTCATTGATTATATTGCTCTCTTATTGAGAAATTATTGAGAATTTCAATGCAAATCATTCATCCTAAAACATTTCTTCATTATCAAACTCCTTTTAAAGGGAGTTCTAGGCACATATTTCTTTTTACAAACCAACTTGTTTGTATGCATGGATCTTATGGATGCATTTTCCTTCATCCATAGGCTTAGAATTTCACGACTTAAGTGATTCATTATTTTTTAAAATAACCATTTTCATCCATGTATATTCCCACACTGTGGTACCATGTTGGTTCGTTCCTCATCTCATATCACATATCACACATCAAATCATTCACAGTTCATGTCATGTTTTCTATTGTTATGGTGCCTATTCCTAATACTTTCTTTCCCATTTAAGATCAAAGGGACTAGGGCCTCTATCCCTCTAATTGGGTCCCTATAACTCCTATAGACTATCCCTTAGGACATAATTAACTTCTTTTTTTCTTCTCATGGATATAATCCAGTATAATAAAGACATATTTACCCTTCCTAGCACATATATCATAGAATGTTTATGGTGTTCAGGGTACCTAGGTAAGTGATATTTGGTTTCACATTTGAACTGTTGAGTAACTTACCCATCTCAATAAGTTATATCATGAATATCATGATGTGATGCATATGAATAATCAATGATAATAAATTTAGGGTTTTATTGCACTATCAAGGAATCAAGAACAATCAATTATTAGGTATGATCTTATTTGTAAGAAATTAAGTATTCAAATAAATACCCATTCATATTACACCCCAACAATACATACTCAAGATTTACTTTCATTTAGAATATCCTTCACCTCACATCCCACCATATTTCCATGTCTATGAACTATCCACCCTTATTATCATAGGGCATAATCATCACTAAACATCCAATTGAGGTAGATTAGGAAATCTTCAATAACTAAACTCATTTTCAGATCTTAGATATCATTTACAACAACAATATTAAGTCCAATAATCATATGTAATAGTGGTTATTTAAACTCCTTATTTTGTTCAAAATTGTCATTCACACGAGTAAAGTCACAAGAAGGTGAATTTGTCCTTGTTGTATTATTTATGCAATCATCTACCCACCTCAATATAGATTACAAGAATAGGACTCCTCAAGAAATCTTCAAATCACCAATCATTTAGTATATTTTTAGCTCTATATCCCCAAAACCATCCTAAAGAAGAGAATTAGGAAAGAAAAGAAGAGGAATTATGAGATCTTTGATCAAATTTGGGGAAGAAAGTTCTAAAGGGTTGGGTAGAGGAGAAAGGTAATGAAAAAGAGAATAAATAAACAAATATCCAATACTTTTTTATCACCAAATATCTAGAGAAGTTCCTTCATCAAGAATATTCGATTCATACTTGAAATCCACCACAAATATCTTTCTTATGGCTAAATTTGTGAGAGAATATGAAGTGTAATGAGAAAAAAGCTACATGCATTCTAAAGTCAAAAGGAGTCGACTTAGGATCTAAACATAACATTAATTTTGATTTTGACATATTTTTATTTTTTATATAATGTTGTGAGCACACATTGACCAACCTTCTAGGAAGTTTCCCTGACTTCTAAGATAGATGGGGTGTCATTCGACTGAAGACATGGCCTAAAGTGAAAAATTTATCTCAAAGCTTCACAAGGGGACCCAACTTGTGGGAAGTTAGTCTGACCTTTATGTTTGACATCTTAGCAAATCAACCACATTTGTGATGCTTCAATTTAATCAATCACTTCTATCGCTAATGTTGGTTTGATTTTTGCAAAAGTCAAACAACTTGTGATCTAGACTATGCAAAGTTGATCCTAGATCTACAAACATCATATTGTTCATGCTAAACCTGGGCTTGATTCTTGGATCTAGTATTCTATGATTTAATCTCAAATGATCATATTCTTTTTATGTGAGAGATCTTGTAAGTGATTGTTTTACTTTCTCTCTTTAACTACCACATTAATTCAATATTCAATTTTTTAGGAGATATTTATATATATTTTCAAGGAAACTAACTCAGTTAATGATATAAAATTCTAAAAACATGTGTATCATCAACCTTACAAAAATAAACAAACAAGTTATATTGATCATGATTACTAGAAAAACATCATTTTTCACTAGATCAGGAAATGTGTTCACTTCAATACATTGAAACATGATAAATAAATAAATTAGAGATTTGAGATTATCTTATATATGATAGAGATTATATATTAATCATGGAGAAAAACCAAATTAGTTTAATGTGGAATGGGTCATTGTAAGTCCTTCCACCCTATATTGTCCTTGAAACTTAGAACATGTTATACTAATATTTTTTCAGCTTATCTTCTAACATGTGGATTATCTTACTCGTTGGTGTCTCCACAACACTTTAACCATTTGTATTCTCACATGCTTAACTTCTAAACCTTTCAATCCCTTGTCTGCATATGGTTCTTACTCATAAGTGACATATTTCACTATCTATACATATGGTCATTTGTTGGTTGAAACACTTGTCTGATGTTAAGGTGACATTTTCCTAACACCGAATCATGGAAGAAATCATAAACATGTTGCAAATTTATCCAAAATTCAAGCTGATATATCACTTTTGTAACTTTATCCACAATAGTGTTGGGTTCCACATATCAAGAGTCAGCTTTCCCTACTTATCAAACTTGAACACTCCTAAATCTTGTGCATGTATTGTGTGGCCTTCAATTGTTTCCTAATCACTTTGATCTTCTTAGTGGTCTTTGAAATAATATTAGGACATGACAACTTCTTCTATCACATCTCATACCAACATATAAGAGATCTAAACCTTCCATGAAGTGCATCATATGGTTCCATGCCCATGATAGGTGGGTGATTACTATTATATGCAAGATCAATCAAGATTAGTCACACATCTAAAATTTCTAGAAATTATAGAAGACAAGCGCTAATCATATATTATAACATATGTGTCATCCTTTCTGTAAAGAAGTGAAATCACTTCTCTACTATAAATTTGAACAATAAAACCTCCAATCCAAACACACCTTCAAGGTATCTTGGAGTGGGTGTAAAATTTTCAAATCTTTATGTAGTGGTAATCAAAAGACCAATGTATAGCAGTGGAAGAAAATATTTGACTATTCAATTATAAAACAAAGGGTTACAAACTTACATTACAAGGATCCATGTAGAGGAAATCTAAACCACCTCAAGATTGTCTCCAAGCTTTAACTTCACTATCCGAGTCCAGGTCATCAAGCCTTGTCATCGAAGTCCTCCACCTAGGGTTGGAAGCATACCCCAATAAAAGAGAAATAATAGGAGACATCAGCAAAAACTGGTATGTGCATACTAAAAAGCAATCTGAGCAATTTATAAAGAATAAGGGACATCAAAATAAAAAGTTTCCCATGTAAGAGATAAGGACTACTCCAAAAGAGGGCATAAAAGAAAAGAATCATCATCATCATAAAAGAAGATACTTGCCATATTCAAAACAATAAATATTGTGCAATATTGGCACAAAAGAAAGTAGGGCACACACCCCACAATCCACATCAATATCATGCATACATGTGAGATAAGCATAGCCCTAGAACAATATAAACACAGTTGGTGGCCAAGCACAAACTTGAACCTGATAGAGAAAGGAATACTGCCAATCTCCCAAATATATAAAATTGAGTATGGATTACTTCCACACTCGGGTATAGAGAAGTGGTTTACTGCCACCCTCCTTAATAAACAATAGAGAATTACTTCCCCAAAACCAAAGTAATTTATACTACTCTAGTGCTACTGAATCACATAGCATGTTTAATGTAGAGGCAAGTAAAAGGTATAGTCAGAATAATTCAATGTTGCCATCACACAATGGACAACACATACATAATAACATCCACTTCAAGGTGGCACATAACATTATTTAAAACCAACATGTAACAAAGTCACAAGATAAGATATCAAGAGAATATCCAAGTCAATAACAAACAAGATAGTTCACCAGAACCATGATAACAAGAGATAAGAGCAATGTGTATAGGCTATTGTCCATAGGACCAAGAGAAAGAATAAATATAGGCTAATTGCTCAAAAGAATAATCAGGGATGCAAACATACCTCAACTGCAGAGTCAAAGATCCAAAGTCACATCTAGGTCCAAGCCTAGGCATCCAAAGAACCTATTAAGTATATATGTGGAATTAGGGTTAGGTTTCCATTTATTGTTCAAAACCCTAAAAATTGCCTTTTTATCATTATGCAAATATATTTCCAAAACTATTCCATATTTTATTATATGTCATAAGGAGTCCAAAACATATTTTATTATATTTTTCTGACTTGCAGATAATTAGATATGATTTTTATAAGTTATTATCCATTATGATTTAAACCATGAAAAATCACATATTATTAACATCAGATAAGGGCAATAATATTAGTATTTTTGGATAGCTTAGATTTTTGTGATTTCAGAACATATTTTAGTTTATTTTTCTGAGCTATAGATTATTTGTTACAAATTTTAAAAAAATCACCCAATCAAAAAATCCAATAAAGCCACATAGGCAAGAAGCTACAAGAGAGAGAGAGAGGGAGAGAGAACGGTCTGTGCCCTATTGACTTGGACCAATCAATGGCCTCTGGGTCAGTGGGTCAATGGTCTGCTTTTACCTCACCCAAACAAAGGAAACGTGGCTAAAAGAGCATTATGCCCATTATCGATAAAAACTAAGAAACACTGAAGAAGAGGGTAGAACGGGGAAAACAATCAAAGGCTTCTTCCCCCTCACTTGGCCAGTCATGGCCGTGAACAAGAAGCAAAAACTCACGGTTAAAATAGGTGAATCCAAGATTCACAACCAACTGAAAAATTGAAGCCACACAATCGAAGAACAAGGTGTGAAAAACTCACTGAAGCCACCAATTTGGTCGAAGATGCACGAAGGAGGGAGAAGGAGGTGCCACAAATTTGGTATCAATTCTCGTACGTCGGTAGCCCAATTCACGACCAAGCAACCAATTGAGTGCAGATATAAGTCACAAAGGGTCTAGGGAAGCTTGGGGTTTAGATATTTATAGGCAAGGAAGGGAGAGATGGCGAGAAGGTAGGCGGCTGAAAAGCTTGGGAAGCAAGGATTTGGGCATTTTCCAAATACACCATGAAACCATATGAGTAAGGGCTCGTTGTATGTGGGACTTCACCAGAAATCTATAGAAAGAAAAATCTCGAAGAGAGATGGACTGTGGAGCAAGAAATCCGCAAATTCTACACACAGATATAGGCAGCCTGTTGCCTAATACGGCTCAAGGTAGGAGATGCACGTGAGTCATCTGATTAGGAATCAATGGCCAGATCACGTGTGACATTATGTAAATCAGAAATTATAGTCAGACAATGAAATTGATTAAAGTGATACATTAATTATCTTCCTTTTTCTCTCTCCTCTTTTGAGGGTGCAAACGAAATCCAAATTAGGTAAAAAATTTGCACAGAGGCTAATTAAAGCATGTAGATTCCGAATATAAAATTAGATTTGCCTTTTGAGAACTTTTAATGTGTCAAATAAATCAATTAATATTTTCTCTTTCCTCCTTCATTAATGGATTTAGGATTATCCAAATTTTATGAAACTTGAATCACAAGTCATATTTAATGTTTTGGATACGAATTTACCATAAATTTTACATATTGGAGTTGTTTGAGCATTTATTTAATATTTTGAAGGTTCTACACATTTTCTCTCTCCTGATTTCACCTTTTAAGAAAACTTTCTCCAAATTGGATGAAAATTCACCCAAAGGTTATATTTATTATATAGATTATGAATCTAGTATTATTTTCCTCTTTTGGAGTCATTTATTATTTTATTTTACATTTTGGGAAAAACACACATCTTCTTTTCCAATTTGAATTAAATGAATTATTATTATGTGAATAATGTGAAACTTGACTCCCAAGACAATTGGGACCCAAGGAACACGAAATTAAACTTAGATTTTAATTTTGAGATTTATTTTTATGAGATATGTCACTTGGCCCACTAACGGCCCATAACTTCATTATGCATCCAATTAAGTTATTTATCATCTTATTATCACCAAATGAGTTATATGACATATTAGATTACATTATTCATGCATTTGATTATTAGGATCACTCTAACCTCAACCTTATTTGGTCAAACCCAAAAGGTCAAATCTCTAGAGTAGGGTCCAAGATCCATTATGTTACACTTTCGGTATATCCAACTATATGAGGATGGAAACTATATAGAACTTCAACTTAGTTTTGGTGGAATCATGTAGTCAATTTCAAAAACTAGATGTGAACTAGGGTCCATGATATGATATGATATGATATATATTTAGAATAATATGTTGTCTCACTATCTCATCCACATATATATGTTCTCCATGTTAAGTAGAATAAGTTGTTTTCATAGGAAAGAAGTGGGATGACTTACTTAGCCTATCCATAACAACACAAACATAATCATGTCATTTAAATGTGGGAGAAAATTGACTAAAAAGTCCATGGTTACATGATTTTAGCTTAAGTAAATTGTTGTAGTATCCACACTAGTTTGTAATATTCAACTTTCACCTAATGACATATTATGCATCTAACCACACACTCAGATACATCCTTCTTCATACAAAGCCACCAATAAAAATTTGTAGGGTTGGGATACACCGTAGCACTCCTGGATGCATGGCATAAATAGATATATGTTCTTCCTAAGATCATCTATCTTAGACCATCTTGTTCAAGTACACATAGTATCCCTTTGAGATACATTAGGCTATCCTTAAAATAGTGAAATCATTGTCTCTTTTCCTCTTGAATCTCCTGCTTGATCTTTCGTATCTTGGGATAAACACTTTTTGTAATCATCTGTCCTAGGGTCAGTTCAGCTTGTAGTTGTTCTAGTATTCCTTGTTTTGTATCCAAATGAGTATTTAATATCCATTAGATTCAAACAACATATCGATTCTTTTACACTAAAATGATACATGTCAGTCGTCAATGTAGACCATGAATTCTAAGTAAATGGAACTCTTGATACACTAGCTTCTCTCAAGTTATAGTCCATTATGCAATAACTATCCTAGATAAACTAAGTGGTGTGGGTTTTAATGTGTAACTTTGGAGTATATCAGAATACCATCCATTAAAAATATCCCAAATTGATCTTGAAACTGATAAAATGGTCAATTCGTCATATACATAAAGGTCACATGAGCATTGCTTAGTCAAAACAACATAACCATGAGTTTAAATAATCATATTGAGTATGAAACATTATCTTTGGATCATCCTCAACCTTAATCCTCAACTGATGATAGCTAGATCAAATATCCGTATTTAAAAGGATAGTCACTCCATGGAATTCATCAAAAAAGTCATTTATCCTAGGCATTGAATACATATTCTTGATAGTAACCTTGTTAAGTTGCTTATAGTTGACACACAACTACATTGTTTTGTCTTTCTTCCTGGAAAACAAGATGGGTGCTCCCCATGGCAAGGTACTAGGTTTTATAAAGCCCTTATCCAACAACTGTTGAAATTTCTTATTTGATTCTTTAAGTTCTATTGGTTCCATCTGATAGGGTGGTAGATATGTTGGAAAAGTACCATGTTCATAGTTCATATCAAAGCCAACCCCCTTAGGGTAAAAAAATTTGTAATTCTTAAGAGACACATCAATGAACTCTCAAACTATAGGTATAGTTGATAAGCAAGGGTTCTCTACTTTATAATTGTCACTTATTCTAGGAACCCTTGGCATCCTTTAACATTCTCACATCTATCCTCGTGTACATCTTACACATAGGAAAAACCTTCCTTTATCCTATTAAGATCCATGTCTTATCACTATCATTGAATTCAATTTTCTTGGTGTAACTATCCAATATTAACATGTATCGTTCCATATAGTTTGTTGCCATGATGTTGTCAAATCTCTACATCTCAAGTGGAAAAGATCCAATTGGATGGTATGATTCCCTATTATAATAGTAATGTAGGGCTTAGCTTCCAAAATAACAAGTTCTAATATTGAAATTTCCAAAACAAACTCACAAGCTAAGGATGTCATAAACAAACAACTTTGACAATTACAACTAGATCCAAATTAGAGTGTGTTGCATCCATATCTATAAAAACAATAACATGTTAATGACATCACTTTAGGGATGTAAGATGTGGAGACTTTTAAATATCATTTTGTCAGCTACCTCTTCAAAAAGGACCCTCACTTAAGGTTTATATGAGTGTCCACTCATTGATTAATGTTTTTTTCAAAGGATTTATTAGCCAATTAGATGTGTTTAATGTTGGTAATATTCCCTGAGAGCCATTCATGTGATAATTCTTATGACACACTTTGTAACTGATTTGATTATTAATAAAGGATATTCAACTTATTATGTTTTCTTCAATATGAGATAATAAATATATAATAATGTCCTAAGAATGAATGACAATGATGTGAATTTTTGAGTTGACCACTTGAACATGAGATCATGTGCATGTTGAGAGTATCCATTATGTCTAGTCCATAGTCATACTTTATTATAAAAATTGTGACAATAATAATATATCAAGACTATTATTTGTGTTGACTGATGACTACATCTCATTAGTCATGATATTGGATATCAAGTCAAAAACATAGTGCTTATCATGAACAAGTGTACTCGAGAGACCAAACTTGACTATGATAAATGGAATCCATAAATGAAAGTCAAAATCATATCTCATGTGGCAATGGTGATTTTTATCCTTAGATCTAAAGTCACTCCAATGATCACATGTTGTTGGGTGTACTTTAATACTACTCAATGTGGGCTTTAATAAGGGTTTCCATATAGGTGGTTCTTAGGTGAATTGTGACACATGTGGATAATTATGAGTGATGTAGATGGAATTTATCCCTCCTATTGGAGTGATGTACCAACCACTTAATGAGTGAGACTATGAAATGCATGACCATGCTCATGTCAGACAATATATGATATCGAGCTCATATGTATCTCAAAAGTCTACTCTAGATCAAGGAAGAAATATAAAACATTAAGACAACATCATTACCATGTGTCATATTCAATATGGATATTAGAGACAAACAAATTATATGATCAATATAACACTAGCCACAATACTAGGTTGGAGTTTCTCTTCAACTTCTCCAAGTACTTGGGTGGCAATGAAGTCTTGTTAGATACCAATCATTGTCTATGAAACCGTAATATGATTATATATATCACTACCAACATAATTTGGAGCCTATAGAGTCATGCACATAAGATGCACATGGAAAAGGAGTATAATCATAATTGCATGATTAATTGGTTACTAATAGGTTTAGGTAATCAATTAAATCATCAAGAACAAGACAAAAGCCCAGTTGGTCAAATGGACAAACTAGTTGATTCACCATAAGGTCCAATTGGTTAACCATGCCAATATTTACCAATCAGTTGACTCACTAGCCCACTCGCCTGACTAGATAAGATCAGTTGATCAGGTGTCTAGTCTAATCATTATAATAGATTGGATCAACAAATCAACAATATCCAATATGTTCTAACCCATTCAAGTCTCCCAACTGGTTGTCCTAATTATGCCATTGTAAATTAGACCAACCTAGCCAATCGCCCGAAAGGACTAAGCCAATCCTCTTATTGGATTTCTACAAGCAAATTATTAAAATGCGGCTGCTACCTTTTCAACTCCCATGGTTTATTTAAAAAATCTACTTCCCTTCCTCTCCTACAAAAGGGGTATGAAAACCAAGTTTTTGTTTGAACCATTGAATATATGAATTGTAGTTGTCACTACCCTTAAGGAGAGAGAGAAGGAGAGATATTAGAATGCTAGTACATTGCTTAAATATCAGGATGCTCCTTCCCACTCAGCTCTTGGATCATGACATTGAGTTCCAAGTATATCTGTGTGGACGATATAGAGAGGCAAACACTTTTGTGATCATGTTTGGAGAATGTCATTGATATATTCTTACGTCCTCTGTTCTTTGTAAGAAACATCACCAGTTCTGCTTAGTGACAAGGTATACCTTACGACTCTTCTTCTTGATATATTGTTGTTGATGTGATCTGATTGTGGGGTCATAGAATTATAAATGTTGTTTGCTTCAACTACTTTTGTTGTCTCCATGAATTCCTACATTTGAGACATGGAGCATGTATGATAAACTTAATGTGTAATGGAAGATACATTGAATTAGTGTTTCACTAGAGCCTTGCAGTAACCATCTATACTATATAAGAAAGATCATTCATGGTTTCTTCTACAATTGTTTCCTTTTTTATGAATTACAACTAGTCCTTGTTTTCAAATATATGATATATATATAAAAGTGTGGGAGATATTATATGATTTTTTTTAATATTTTAGTTATAAGTTAGATTTGTATTCTGATATGGAAGTAGCACACAGTATGGAAGGGTTTAAATCTATATTTTTCATTTAGTTTTAAAATTACAAATTTGTAACATACTTAAATGCTAGTCAAATAGGTTAATCCTCCTTTCTTCTAGGTCGCTATTCAATTGTGTGGATATCTAATCTCCATTAACCCCTATTCTAGTTAATGATATTTTCATATCCATATATCATTGTGTTAGAATATATCAAACCTTATTAGGATCTTACAACCCTAATATACTCATTAGTATCCTATGGACATGAAATCTTAGGATGTTACGAACCCTAACAATTGAATAATTAAATTTTTAAACAATAATACTTACTATACTCTGAGACACAATTAAAATTCCCTAATCAAAATCTAGGATCTTAGATTGGGAAAGTTGGAGATAACATAAGAGGATTCACCATAATTAACCACTAGGTTAAACTAAATGCCCTAATTAAGTGATTAATGTATTATAGGATAAAGGTAATAATAAAATTTCATAATAAAAATTGAAGACCATATTCATGTTACTCATATTATACTTATGTAAACTGTAAATTTTGAGCTTAATTGAGGTCAAATGTACCCTTGTTTGTAATAAAAAAGATTAAACCTAAGTATAATTGGGATAATTTATTTTGACCCTGGGTTTGTTGCTTGGACCAAAGTCTAGAAATCATTGATGTCATGCATAGCCATGCGGCCGTGACTGTAGGTCACATGAGTCTGGCACGGGTCAGGTAACTAGGTGAAAGACATCATCTTCCACCTCTAGCTTTCCCATGACTATGTGACTGGTTCAGTGTTGCAACTTCTCCTGACATTCTCTCGCACTACAATCATCCATTTATCATGATTTCTTTTCTAAAATATTCCCCTTTAATTGTCATTTCCTCCAAACAATTACCCATGCTATGTCAAACAAATAAAAAAATGCCCATTTGTCCTAAGGCTATTGTTGCAACCTTCTTCTCACTGCTATAAGCTAGTTCATCTTAGTGCTCATCCAGTCCAATTAATCAAGTAGCCTTCACTGCATCCCTCCAAATCTCCCTCTTTATTCAATTTCTCTCTTGGAATTGCACAGAGTATTGCCAATACTGGTTGTTTCTATGTTGAGTAGCTTGGATTCGCGTTGACTAGGATCACCTCCGGGCAATTAGACACGAGGTAACCATCCCTGGACCTCCCTTTTGCATTCCGCATGACTGGTTTGTTTAATCAGTGAGTGTCGTTGGTCCTTTGGTTTGACACCCCTCTAGAAGGGGGAGGTTTTGTCATCTTTGGTATTTTCTCAGCATTACAACTCATCACAAACTACCCTTAAAGCTACATTGAGTGCTTTGGGATCCTTGGTTAGTCTGTTGGCAGTGTGAGCCGTCTGTCCCTCTCTCGTCCTTTTCCTCACCCTCTTCATCCTTGTATGAAGCAGCTCGCCATACTAACGATCCCAAGACCTTATGTAAGTCTCGTTTAGCTCCATTTCAGCTAGAGGAAACCCCCAACCAAGTTCTGGGAATGGGGGTTTTGTTTGAAAGAGGGTTTCCAATGGTGTGAGTCTTGTTGTGAATCCCTCTCGGGACTGCATCATGATCTCCAAACCCCCTTTCTTCCAACTAGCATCTATTCAAGACAAAGTCTCAGCAGAGTCTCTTTCTCTCATGAGCCTAATAGTATTTAGTCTACCCACATGGGCACTGGGCTAGATACGTGGTCCTTAGAGAAAGGTAAGTGGAGCTGAGCTCATGCGCATCATCCATGGCCCAAGAAAAGGTTCAATCCCTAGACCAAAAGTAATATCCCACCCATGTAGTTTAATTTAATTAATGTCGCCACCATGGTTTATACTTTGATTAGCCTATAATGATAGATGCATCCGTCATATATTAGTGTAGTTTCAACAAAACACCCTCAGTTTAATAATCACTATCCATTCAAGGAAACTTTTGTTATTTCACATTTTATTTTATTTTCATTCGTATATGAACTTTAATTTGTAAAATTCATAGTTAATTATTCATTTGTCTAATTAATACATATAAGTACATTTTTAAAATTATAAAAATATGATAGAGTTAATGAGTTAGGATTTGAGTCCGAATTTCCAACCTACAGTAGGGTTAATTTCTAAGTAATAGAAGTAATGAGGTTAATATTATTTGAATGCACATATATTGTGATTAGGTCATGAAAACTCTAATTGTGAGCCTAGAGAGTGTTATTAAATACTTATTCTAATCATAAGGTATGTACACTGATGTAGCCCTATTTTAGGGCTTCATCTTGTGGCATTTTGTATTTCAATCACATCTATACCTATTAGATTACATGTTATTTCCCTTAATATGCATATTTGTGTAAAATGCACTTATGGACATTATTTACATATTTTTAGGCACTTGGACCACACTTGGATGGACGAGAGAGATGGAGGGGCCCAAAGAAGGCCCCAGATCTCCCCCAACCTACCCCTAGTGGCCAAGAGTCAAGCTTAAGCAAAGAAGTCCATAGATAATGAAGTTTGAAGCTCAAAGTGCAAGCAAAGCCCCCAGCATGGCCGTAGTAACATGGAACGGTCATACTACAAATGAAGAATCACAGGAAAAATCTCAGTTTTGAAGCAGCTACAAAGCATACTCTACCACGGCCGTGCCACGCAGTACGACCATGCTACCAGCTCCCAACACGGCCGTGCTACCATCTCCCAACATGGTCGTGCTATGTAGCACGGCCATGCTACCATCTCCCAACACGGCCATGCTACACAGCACGGCCGTGCTACCAACTCCCAACACGATCGTGCTACCTAGCATGGTCATGCTACCAGCCAGTCACTCCCCCAAAACAACTTGACATTTTTCACCATTTTTCACCTCGTCCATTCCCATCCACCACGGTCGTTCCACTCACAACCCACCACGGTCGTGCTACTCACAAAAACCTAGCCACTTTTCCACTACATTTCCCACTTTGCCCCCACTTAACCTAATGCTTCCCCCACATCTATATATACCTAGGTGGCGACTGGGGCATGAGGTTAGCTACCTTCCACCACCTCCTAGCTCCGCATTTTCTCCCCTTAGCCATTCCACTCCATTTCCACCTCCATTCCACTCCATTTCACCATTTCCACCACCAAAACACTAGTTTATACTAGTTCCTACCCATAATCACCTTCATTCTACACCCTTGCACCTTAGAGGAGAGAGGAGGTCGTCTTGCAGTAGATGGAGAGGAGGATTCCTTCATTTACACCGAGCTCCATGGCTTCTTCTACCTCTTTCTCCTTTCTTTTTGTATTTTCCATTTCCATGAGTAGCTAGGCCCCCTAGGGTGGGCTGTTTGGGGGAAATTATGTTACTTTGATACCATGTTGGGGGAAAATGACATGTAAACTTTGTAATTCCATTTGTGAATGATTATATTCTATTTTCATCTCATTCTCCATGAATTGCTTATTGGTTTGTGTGTGAAATCACCTAGGAATTTAGGCAAATTGCTTATATGTGTGAATTTTGGGATTTGCCCCTAGGTCCAATTCTTGGATCTCTAGGTTGCCTCCCATCTTCCTACGTCCTAATCAATCTCCCTAAACCTAATTTAGAGATCTAAGTAGCTAGATTGGATAATTCTAGTGCAATTAGCATGGAGCCTTCTCAAGGCTAGAATGTGGGGGAATTGGGGTCCAAAACCCTAATTTCACCTCCCCATTACTACCCTCGGCAATTAGCATTGAGCTTTAATCTAGTCTAGGGTTAACTTAGTTTTCATTCCTGCCTTTAATTGTTCATTTTTTTCATAATAGTTTAACAATCAAATTAACCTTCAAACCCTTAACCCTAGTTTCCATAGTAGGAACCTAGCCAAACTAAACCTAGCTCTAGTGCCCCCTCTTCTCCCTGTGGATCGACCCTATACTTGCCACCTTCCTATACTACAACACGACCACATGTGCTTGCGGGTGTAGTTGTTTTAGTGTGAGTAGGTGTTAAGTTAGGTTTTATAAATATCGAAAGTGAATCCACCGTGTGCTTCCGTCCACGGGGTTGCATCTATTCAACACTGCAATTGAGTAGTGTGTAACACCATTGGTGGGAGCACACCAAGCTTTCTAGAATCGTTGCCGGGGATAGAGGTGCTCGACCTAGCTAGTTAGTGTAGCTTAACCTTTCCTTTTTGCCCTCACCATTTCTATTCTTTATTCTTTATGTTACTTTTGCTTCTCAGTTTTCTAACTTGTCTTCTTTTGTTTGGTTGTGCCTTGTGCATGTAAAAAGCAACCCTTTGGAGTCAAGATGGTAGACTAAGATGTGCAAGCCCCTTCAATCCCTCAACCGTCCTACATGATGAAGATGTTGGAAGACATGGTATATCTCATGCAAATTCATGTGGGAGCTTTTTCTCATCACTTTGCTGACTCCATGGAAGCTCTTTGTGAAGATGTGCAAGTTCTACAATCCTATCACATTTAGAAAAACCAAATCCCCATGTCAAGCTCTTACACTTCAGAATGGAGAAATGGTCCAAACTTCTCATGGGAACCACAAGGAAACCACGAGCTAAGAGATAGCTCCATGTTTGAAGAAGAAGTTCTTGCAAGGTTGAGAAGCCTTGATGAAGTGAAGAGAGAGGTGTCATTTCAAGGACAAACCATTGATAGGCTTGAGAAAAGTTTGGATGAGATTTCCCTTTCACTTGCCCTTTATGAGGGGGGAAGACCCCTTTCCCAAACCATAGCCAACCCAAACAACATAAATAGTTCTATGGGATCCCATCAAGTTATTAATGATCAACCACCTCCTCAACCTTCATACAACTTCCAATACACCTCACAACCACCACCACAACATCAACCAAAAGAACCACCCCCATACCACCCACCTCCACAAGAACCATCCTACATTCTTCACAATCCTAATCCACCACTACTACCAACACCACCACAACCATCACTTTCTCCCCCTCCTCCCCATGAGCAAGTGGATACGATTTCAATCTTGAGGTGTGACAAGGTTATAGAGGAACTCAACAAGGGAGGGAAGCAATTAGACGAAGATCACGATGGAGAACCCCTACCACAAAGTCCTTGTGAGAGTGCTAAGTGCACTAAAAATTCTATAGTCTTGGAAAATTTTAAGAAGATAATATCTTGTGTCCCATCTTCCTTTGATATGACACCACTAAGTTCTCCCATTGCTAATCCAAGACATCCCAATGTGATATTTTTAGAATTTCAAGTGTCCGACAGGATGGAAACCCCTTTATTTGATTCCTATGAAGACCCATTCCTCAAGGGAAGGCAAAACGGTGGCATGAAAAGTTTTAAGGTCTTTAGATTGACTAAGGCAAACAACTCATTACTTGCCATCATCAAGAAAATCCCAACTTATGTAAGGTTCCATAAGGGTGTTTTCACCTTCAAGAAGAAGATGAGAGGGAAGATTCCTAAGGAGGTCATCTTAAATGAGCTAAAAAGTTTTGTTGATGAGGATCCTTACATTGAGACCTATGATGATGACCCCAGCGGAGAGACAAATGAAGAAAGACACTTGAGAAACTCACATAACCCTTGGGAGGACGAACAAACAATGAAGGCATTTGATAAGATTGTGTATGATGAGGAAGAAAACATTTTGCTTTTGTACAATGGTTGATTGACAGAGGAACAACAAGCCTGGCTGAAGGCTCTAAATTTAGCGCTAGTGGGAGGCAACCCACGTGGTTTGAGATTCTTGAACCTTGTCTTTTTGATACTTTTGCTTTCTTTTCCAAAAAACAAACACACACACACACATTATACTTGATAGTCTTTTTTTGTTTGTGAATCATGTTAGTATAGGTACAAGGAAGAAAAGACGATGCAAAAAGGGTCCAGCCAAGGAGAAGATCAAAGTTGAAGAGAACATTGCAAAATAGTAGAAAATCTATAGGAAGCAGTACAGAACAGTCGTGCTAGGCAGCACAGCTGTGTAACCAGAAAGACAGAACGGCCGTGTTGTTTAGCACGACCGTGGTGGTCCTGCCCTGCTCACCTTGGGCTACATTGATCACTCCATCTCTTGGTGGCTTCCTTCTATGACTCTATCCCCTTTACCCTACTATTCTAAACTTCTATTTCATGTTGAGGACAACATGATTTAAAAGTTTGGGGTGGTAGGGCGGTAAGCCCTTCTTTCACCACATTTTCATCCATGTACCTTGTGCTAAATTTTTACAAGATGATCAAACAGTTTGACTAACTTTCATACTTGTCTATCCTGACCTTGTGTTTGCATTCATGCATACATGTAGTTTACTTTCATGCATTTTCTTCGTAATTTTTCAAAAATTTTGCTCTTTTTGCTCTTTCGTAGCATGCATTGCTTTCTCATGTAGTTTTTGGTAATTTCTTGTGCATTTTAACTAGGATTTTCTTCTTTATGTTTTAAATTTCCCTAAAGTAGTTTTAGATGTGATTTAATGCACATTGGCACTATTTTGGCCAATTTTGCCCAAACTTGAATGCTCTTGCCCAAAAAGCATGTTTTGACTCAATCTCCACTATTTGAAATGAAATGTTTTAATCCTTTGACAAATGCATGCTACTTTCTTAGATCTTATTGCTATATGGTCTTATTTGTTGACTTTTTACATGTACACCACCTCTCTTAAGTTTGTGACTGTTTTGGTTGAATCATGAATTGAGCAAGCTACAAGCACTTAAAGCCTATGGAATCACTTGGTAGAAATGTGAGCGTCATCTTGTTCTATCATGTGGTGTGATATTATTTGGTGAAGTGTTGGATTAGCTTTCATGCAGGAAATTTGATGTTCGAAACTACACTAATGACCCCTCTTTGATCCGACTGTTCTTTCACCACCTTCATACCTCTCCGCCTCATGAAAAGATGCCAAATTGCACATAGTAGCCGTGGCCACCCCCAAAAGTTTGGGGTGGCCACATGTCAACCTCCCCGCTTCACTCAATCCACCATATGCCCTATCTACACCAAGGGCAAAGAAAAAAAATAAAAATAAAATAAAAGGATGCTCCTATTTAAGAGCATTCAAATAAAGAAAAGATGAGTGTGTAAAAGCACTCCAAAATCTTACCACAATCCTTTCTTCCTTTTTCATACCCATTGAGCTAGGAAGCATCAACTCTATCGCACTTTACCCTTTTCTATAGCCAAGTGGGTCATCTAGTGTGGTTTGAAGTATAAGAGTGAATGCATGAAAGTGAAACAACACTCCCTAGTCATCTTTGATTAACACCAACATGAAACAGTTTACCCAGAATGACATGAAGGAAATATGGACAACTTGTGTTTCTATACTTTATATTTGAAGTTTGCATGCTCAGTGCTCAGTTCATGAATGGTTTGTGAAAGAGGAGAGGAGAGAGGTGAAGCACATGCACTTAGTCACTCCCAAGACCATGTACTCAATAATTTTCTATTGCTATGCATTTGTCATTCTATTTTTGTTGAAAGGAACCCAAAAAGAGAGATTGAGCTGGAGCATACTTGAGGACAAGTATGTTTTAAGTTTGGGGTGGTAATGTAGCCCTATTTTAGGGCTTCATCTTGTGGCATGTTGTATTTCAATCACATATATACCTATTAGATTACATGTTATTTCTCTTTATATGAATATTTGTGTAAAATGCACTTATGGACATTATTTGCATGTATTTCAGGTACTTGGACCACACTTGGATGGATGAGAGAGATGGAGGGGCCCAAAGAAGACCCCAGAGCTCCCACAGCCTACCCCTAGTGGCCAAGAGTCAATCTTAAGCAAAGAAGTCCATGGATAATAAAGTTTGAAGCTTAAAGTGTAAGTAAAGCCCCCAGCATGGCTATGGTAACACGGAACGGTCGTGCTACAAATGAAGAAATCACAAGAAAAATCTCAATTTTGAAGCAGCTGCAAAGCATACTCTACTATGGTCGTGCTGCAACCCTACAACATGGTCATGCCACGCAGCACGGCCATGCTACTAGCTCCCAACATGGTTGTGCTACATAGCATGGTCGTGCTACCATCTCCCAATATGGTCGTGCTACGTAGCACGACCGTGCTACCATCTCCCAACACGGCCCTGCTACGCAACACGGCCCTGCTACCAACTCCCAACACGGTCGTGCTACCCATCACGGTCGTGCTACCAGCCAGCCACTCCCCCAAAACAACCTGACATTTTTCACCTCGGTCATTCCCATCCACCACGATCGTTCCACTCACAACCCACCACGGTTGTGCTACCCATCACGGTCATGCTACTCACAAAAATCTAGCCACTTTTCTACTGCATTTCCCATTTTGCCCCCACTTAACCTAATTCTTCCCCCACACCTATATATACCTAGGTGGAGGCTGGGGCACGAGTTTTTCTACCTTCCACCACCTCCTAGCTCCCCATTTATGCCCCTTAGCCATTCCACTCCATTTCCACCTTCATTCCACTCCATTTCACCATTTCCACCACCAAAACACTAGTTTATACTAGTTCCTACCCATAATCCCCTTCATTCCACACCCTTGCACCTTGGAGGAGAGAGGAGGTCATCTTGCAGTAGCTGGAGAGGAGGATTCCTTCATCTACACCGAGCTCCATGGCTTCTTCTACCTCTTTCTCCTTTCTTTTTGTATTTTCCATTTCCATGAGTAGCTAGGCCCCCTTGGGTGGGGTGTTTGGGGGAAATTATGTTACTTTGATACCATGTTGGGGGGAAATGACATGTAAACTTTGTAATTCCATTTGTGAATGATTATATTCTATTTGCATCTCATTCTCCATGAATTGCTTGTTGGTTTGTGTGTGAAATCACCTAGGAATTTAGGCAAATTACTTATATGTGTGAATTTTGGGATTTGCCCCTAGGTCCAATTCTTGGATCTGTAGGTTGCATCCCATCTTCCTACATCCTAATAGATCTCCCTAAACCTAATTGAGAGATCTAAGTAGCTATATTGGATAATTCTAGTGCAATTAGCATGGAGCCTTCTTAAGGCTAGAATGTGGGGGAATTGGGGTCCAAAACCCTAATTTCACCTCCCCATTACTACCCTCGGCCCCTAATTGCCCTAGGAATGTATAATCTAGAAACCTAGACTTTATTAAACTCTACTTGAATTGAACCTAATCCCTAACCCAATTTAACCTCGTAAGGGTAGTAGGGGGTGTTAGGGACTAGTTCCCCTATACACAACCTAGCATATCCATGACCAGTTAGTAGCTTAGGTTAATTCATTAGACTCTAACTTGTTGTTTAGTTTAGATAATCTAAATAGAATCATAATGTTCATATGTCACCCCCAACTTAAGTGATAAGTATTCATACCCCTAAACAGCCCATACCTCTCTTTATTGCTTAAAACCCTAGTTTTATGCTTGCTTAGCTTAGTTAGCTCATTCCTTGCTTAGTTAGTTAGCTTCTTGCTTTGTTCTTGCCTTTTTCATGTTAGTTTAGCTCTTTAATTGCTCTTTTGCTTCTCTCTTGCTTGCCTTAGTGTAATTTTCCTTTTCATACCTAGCTTAATCCTTTCTTGCTTCTTTAGCTTTAATCTAGTCTAGGGTTAACTTAGTTTTCGTTCCTATCTTTAATTGTTCATTTTTTCATAATAGTTTAATAATCAAAACAACCTTCAAACCCTTAACCCTAGTCTCCATAGTAGGAACCTAGCCAAACTAAACCTAGCTCTAGTTCCCCCTCTTCTCCTTGTGGATCGACCCTATACTTGCTACCTTACTATTCTATGACACAAACCCATGCACTTGCGGGTGTAGCTATTTTAGTGTGAGTCGGTGTTAAGTTAGGTTTAATAAATATCGAAAGTGAATCCACCATGTGCTTCCGTCCGCGGGGTTGCATCTATTCAAAACTGCAATTGAGTAGTGTGTAACACCATTGGCGGGAGTGCACCATACACCATCTATTTTATTTTGGGAATTATTTGACTGATACCTACACTGATTTAATGAGACATCGCTTCAATTGTTATTCTAATGAAAAATCCAATTTCTTAGACATTTATATTACCCAACCTCAATTTATTATATTCCTATGGTTTTTAATATACTTTGTTTATAGTAGGTTCTTGGACTCGTCCTGCTTGTGTGCATTTATATAAGAAATTGACTAAAATGCTAGTCTTGACACTCTAATTATGCATGCTACATGTTTGACTAGAATATATGGAATAGTGGTACTTATGTAGGACCACACTTATAAAGGGTGTACCTATTCCGCCTAGGGTGTGCGTTTCTACCCTTATTTTTTTAGGCCATGATCCTGTGGTGTTATGGCCCTATTTTATGTATATATAGTTATGCATGCAAAAGCTTATTTTTTATATTTAATTGATATGGAAGACCTTTTATTCTCATGCTTGTATTTTAAATTTTAATATGCCTCATTTCTCTTACTATAATTCTTTTAAACTTACCTAATTGCAAATAGCTCCCTTCTCGTGGAAACAACTCTTTTTGTAATTTTAACCCAATATAAAGCCCAAAGTGTTTATTATATGTGCCTACTCAACCTTTGCTGGTCTATACCTTATTTCCTATGTTTTGAGTGATCTTTCCTTCCACCTAGGTGTGGGTATATTAAAAGACAAGGATGCAAGAAAATTGTATACATGGTATTGGACCTAAGGATAGTTTAGAGTGACTGGGTTTTCCTTTACAATAGGTCTTGCATGTAATCAAATTTATTAGATGCATACCTTTTTACTTGCTATACCACCTTTATGGAGAGGCACAATTATGAATGAATAATCATGTAAATTTTTAATAGTTTGTTTCCATTGCTATATCTTTACATGGATCTTGTTGGATCCTAGATGGGTGATTGGATGCTATGGGGGTGAATATAGTTGAATGCACTTAAACAAAATGCATTAGACCTTCAAATTATATCACAAGATAAGGTTGCTAAATAGGAAATTTGGGTGCAACTAAAACATACATTGCAAGGGGGAGAGAGATTGAACAAGCACCAAGTGACAAGCTATGTAGAGTGGTTCCACACTCCAAACTATGAGTATGTCAGTCCACTACCTAGAGAGGTCAACCTCTAGAATTTATAAGTGTCCCTTCCTCTATATATTCACTTATAAGAGTTACAACACATGACCCACCAATGGACTTACCTATCCAATACAAAGAGTCTTCAACCTTACCAAGAACTTACCCACTTTGCAACGAGTCTTCGACCTTCACCAAGGACTTACCCACTCTTGCACAAGTCTTCAGCCTTGTAGGGATTACCCACTCTTCTTGGATATTCTGCCTTTGACTTCACCTTCACTCAGAGAAGCTTCTACCAAGGAATTATCCACTCGAGAAAGGAGTCTTCTGTCTTCACCAAGGGCTTACCCACTCTTTCTCTAAGACTTCAGCCTTGATCTTCACCAAGGGACTCCTTCCCTTATTCTTCTTCACCTCTCTTAGCCAAGAGATAGAACCTTCATCTTCATGGTGGAATGAGGATCGGGGGTGGTGGAAGTGAGAGCCTCACAAGATATACAAATGGAACTAGCTCTCTTATAGATTTCCTACTCACTCTAAAAGATGTAGCAAGCAATTAATCTTAGAGATAGAGAGGAGGTTGTAGGATGCACTCAACTATAGAATATCAACCTCATATACATTGAATGCTCAACCTTGTAATGAAACCCAAGGGGTCCTATTTATAGTTGGGGATGCCTCTTAGCCTTTGGGAACACTTAAGAATGAAAACTAGCCATTTTGTGGCTTGTAATGAATATATTTTCGATTATTGCAACTCCACAATAGCTAGAAACACTTTTTTTTCACTTTTCCATACAGTGGTATCAGTCGAGTTTCTATAAAGGTAACTCGACCGATCCCATTATGCGACAAGACCAATTTAAGCCATCGGTCGAGTTTCAACTGGGATAACTCAACTGATCCACTTAAATTAGTTTTTGTCTATAGAGGGATCGGTTAAGTTTTGTGAAATGGAAACTCAACCAATCAAAATTCATTTTCAAGATCCAATCTAGATCGGTTGAGTTTGCAACTCGACTGATGAACAACCTGGTGTGAATTTTGGAAAATGGCTTTTGAGTACTTAAATATTTGATCTAAGTGCTCCTAATTTTTTTCTAAGCTTAATTACAAGTCATATAATCATTACAGGTGATTTACAACATGATTCTAATGGATTTACATCATATTCCAAAAACCTGCACTTGTATAGACTTTGACTTGTCTTTTCTCCAATCTGAGATGTGCAAGTTAGGGCATTTGGAGTGTGTCTATACCTAATCTAAAATCACTCAAGTAGAAGCATTAGACACAAATAATTGGAATGGTTTAGTCATCATCAAAACAAGGGTTTAGTCAACTTAGACCTTGAGTCAACATTGACTAAATTGACATTAAGTCAACAACTCTCTCTATTGTACCATTTTAGTGGACCCCGTCTTGGGACCCACTCTTTATATAATGGTATTCGGGGATTTTCCAGAACAACACTATTTTTGATGAGGGAAAGCAAAGATTCCAACAATTATATCAGAATTTCTAATGCTATGTCCAAGACTACCAGCAAGCTAGGAAGGTAGGAGGTCCGGCACCATCACAGGAGAACAGTACGCAGCACCGGAACTGGAAACCACCCCTAGAAGGAACCCTTAAACTAAACTATGATGCAACAGTTTCAGCAGGAAAAGTCAGGCTAGGGGTAATGATATGAGATTGGAAAGGGAAATATAGAGCCATCGTGACCTATTCAACTACCAGAACCTAGAAGCCAATCATAGCAGAAGCTGAAGCAGCATGCCTAGCAATTAAAGTAGTGAAGGACTAGCTCTTGTAGCACATTATCTTGGATTCAGATTCTTTAGAGATGATCTCTGCTCTCAAGGAACCGGATAAAAGAAAGGACCTCCCGGGTATTGTAGCTCAAAATATCTTATCTAGCAGTCATAATTTTAGTAGTTTCTCCTTTGTCTTTGTGAGGAGGGAAGATAATCTAGCAGCTCATACAGCTGCTAAGTTCTCTTCCAAAAGTAGTGTCAGTTGTGTTTTCCTAGATAGTTTTCCGTCAGTAGTTTTAAATGTAACAGACTATGTTGTTGTTGATTAAGTAATGAAATAGGCCATTTTTTCTCAAAAAAAAAGAAGTAATCTGGTCTTTTTCCTTAATTAGGTACTTAGGTGACCCTTTACATGTAGTTGATGTACCCAATCCTGAGTGGTGGAATATCAAATAGGGATTCAATCCCTATCTAACTTGGTGATCTCCACTCCCCAAACCACTATGTGGTCAAGACTCAGTTTTTGGGAACCATAGTTAATTGTACACCCTTTATGGAATATGGAATTTCCATACATAAGGGTTGACTCTACTAGTCATTAGATTCTACTTCCCTACCTTATAGGAGGATAGTTCATGACTAAAATGAAGGTTGACTTGAACACTCATATATCAGACTGACCCTAATTCCTACATGGACTCTTTCTGTGTTGTTTCTCTAGCATTTCTCAAATACGCCCACTGGGAGGACTTTGCATGCATGGATAAACATATAATTCTTATATAGGTTGTAAAATGGTGATGATTTTTCTTGGTATTGGATGATGTTATGAATTATCTATGTTGCAGAAATATGTCATGTTTTTTATATTCACAGAAGAGAAAACTCACTCCTATAAATAGGAGGAGGTTGTACAAGAAAGCAAAACTAAAAACCCTAATGGGCCTATTTATACAAGAGCCCATGTTACAGACTAAAGAAAGAACTTATATAGAAATACATTTAAACAATACATACAATAACATATCTCGATACTCCCCCTCAAGTTGGAGCATAGATTTCAATCATGCCCAACTTGCAACACAGTTACTCAACTTGCTTACTAGAGAGAGCTTAGTAAATATATCTCCAGTTTGCTCATGTGATGGCAGGAAAGGAGTAGTAATCTTGTTATCCAATACATCATCTCGAAGAAAATAACAGTTGAATTCAATAGTCTTGGTCCTCTCATGGAATACAAGATTGCTAGAAATGATAGTAGCAATACAATTATCACAATACATAAGGATAGCACATGTGATAAGGATCCCAAAGTCTTCCAGAATAGATTTAATCCATAAAAATTCCCAAGTAGTATGTGCCATTGCATGATACTCAGACTCAACACTAGATTTGGCAGCTACATTTTGTTCCTGATCCTACAAGTAACCAGATTACCTCCTACAAAGGTACAATAACTAGAAGTGGATCTCCTGTCAGACTTACATCCTGCATAGTCAGCATCAGAGTATCTAATAACATCAAGATGTTCATTTCTTTTATAAAACAACCCATGTCTAGGTGCATTCTTCAAATATTTTAGGGCTTGATAGGCAACATCCTAGTGACATTGCCAAGGGCAATCCATAAATTGACTAAGAACTCCTATAGCAAAGCATATATCTAGTCTAGTAACACTGAGATATAGAAGTTTGCCAACTAGTCTCTTTTTGCAATATTTATCCTCTAAGGGATGAGTGGATTCAACCCCTATATCATGTGCATGGTCCATAGGTGAGACAATAGTTCAACAACCCAACATTCCAGTTTCAGATAATAAGTCTAGAGTATACTTCCTATGTGATAGAGATACTCTATTTTTGTTATATGCTACCTCAATGTCAAGAAAGTACTGAAGACACCTAAGGTCTTTGGTTATAAAGTGTTTCATAAGATATTTATTTGTATCAGCAATGCATGTGGTATCACTACCAGATATAATGATATCATCCACATATATAATAAGAATAATAATTCCAAAAGTGGTGGTCTTGATGAAAACAAAGTGATCACACCGAGACCTTGTGAAATCAAATTGTTATAGTATAAGAGAGAATTTGTCAAACCATGCTCAAGGCTTTTCTTAAGATCATAAGTAGCCTTTTTAAGAAGATAAACTTTCCCAGAATACTTCCCCTCGGTAACATAACCTCGAGGTTGGTACATGTAGATAGTTTCCTGCAAGTCACCATAGAGAAAGGCATTTTTGACATCTAGTTCATGCAGATGCCATCCTTGATTGATAGCAATAGAAATAAGAATACGCATAGAATTAAGACAAGTAACAAGGGGAAAAGTTTCAAAATAATAAAATCCAGATTCATGTGTGTATTCTTTGGCAACCAATCTAGATTTTAAGCGTTCGATCATTCCATTTGATAGATATTTAACAATTTATACCCAACGACAGCCAATAAGATTTCCACCTACTGGAAGATCAATAAGGACCCATGTCCCATGGGATCGAAGAGCATCATATCCTCATCCATAGCCTTCTTCCATCCAAGATGGAGAAGTGCTTCCCCAACGGCCTTTGGAATAGAGATAGAACATATTGCAGCAATACATTTAGCCATGGAGGCATTTAGATGATATGTCAAACATGTTTAGAAATGCAATATTTTGTACCAGACCATTGTCCCTTCTGTAAGGCAATAGGCATGTCCAACTCATAAACTTGACTAGTGTCAATAGAATTACCATTAACTGGTGGTGGATCATCAGTCTCTGAAGGGGTCATAGCAAGGGATAGTTCATGTTGAGGTCTTTTGCTCCGTCACTCATATACTTTCAAAACATGGGTGGAAGACTCGTCGATGGACTAGATAGTGGAAAGAGGTGAATTAGAAAGTGGTACATTAGGAGAAGGAACCTATTGACTTGGTTTAGAAAAGAATGAAGTATCTTAAAAAAAAGGTTACATCTGCACTAACATACAATCGACGTGCAATAGGATCAAAATATTTGTACCCTTTTTGTGTTCGAGAGTATCCAAGAAAACAACAATGAACAACTTGTGGAGACAATTTATCAAGTCCAAGATGGTGATTATGGACAAAACAAAGGCAGCCAAGAACTTTTGGTGGAAGGAAAAAAATAGGTTCATGTGGGTAGAGAAGTTGGTAGGGGATTTAATTTTGTAGGATGGACGAAGGCATGTGGTTGATGAGGTACTTGGCTAATATAATGACATCAAGCCAATAGGATTTGGGAACCTTCATTAGGAGACTTCGAGCAACATCAAGAAGGTGTGTGTTTTTCCTTTCAGCAACACCATTTTACCATGGACTATAGGCACATGATGGGCAATTCCTTCAGATATACAAATCTTCTAAAAACCATGTTGCACGTACTTAGAAGCATTATCAGTGCGGACAAATATAGTAGCAGCAGAAAATTGAGTTCTTATATCATTCAGGAACTTGAAGAAAACATCTAAAATTTTGGAGCGATCTTTTGAAATATAAAGCCAAGTGGCATGAGACCAATCATCAATAGAGAATACAAAATATCACACATCAGTACGATTACCAAATCGACAGGGTCCCAATATATAGGAATGAATTAAATATAACAAACTAGGAATCCTTTTATCCCAATAAGGAGAATACATAGAGAGGTGATGTTTTCTAAGTATACAAGATTGACATGTAAATTTTTCAAAAGACAAACTAAAAAATAAGGACTTCAACTTATTGGTTGAAGGATGACCAAGCCGTAGGTTCCATTGATACAAAGAGGTAGTGTGAGCCATAAGAGTAGTAGCAGGAAAATTTGATGAGTTTTGTAGATAATACAAACCATCTCCACCTTCATATCCCCCAGCAATCACCTTCTTCATCCTGAGATCCTTCATGGAGATAGTATAAGGAAAAAAGGTTATGCTACAATTTAAATATTTTGCAATTTTACTAATAGACATCAAGTTTAAAGGAAATCTGGGCACAAATAGGTCAGATTTAAGGAGATTGTGGTTAACATATCCTATTCTAGTAAGCAGAGAAGTAGATCCATCTTCCAAATGCACCAAATGATGATATGTAGATTTCTTAGATGAGTGAAAAGGTTTTTATTACCAGTCATATGGGTCGTGGCACTAGAATCAACAATCCAATCATCTTTTGTTGAAGATGAAGAACCTTGAAGACAGGAAGGATCACCTAAGTGTTGAGCAATGTTCATCTGAGGTGTGGTAGTAAGTGCAGAAGTGATTTTGATTATCTTGTCAAGGTCAGACGAACTTAGAGTTACCATCTAAGGAGTAGCTACACTAGTTGTATATGGAGACTCTTCATCGACTTCATTAGTTGAGACTTGGTTTTCCCATTTGGGATTTCCATGTTTCTTCCAGCATTTGTCCTCAATATAATTAGTCTGTTTGCAAAAGTTGCAATGTCGAGGTTGAAGAGGAGAAGACCCTCTTCCAAAAGACTAGGGAGGAGGAGGCCCTCTTCCAGCATTGTTAAGACCTCTGCCTCGTCCATGCATAGAGTTACCACATCCACGTCTAGCAGTAACCATGGAATCATGCTCTTCTTTGGTAGCAGAAGACACAGAACGAGATAGCTAAATATAAACATCGTACAACATGGGTAATTGGTTCATATGCAAGGATTTGTTGGCGGACAACTTCATAGTTGGGGGACAAGAATGCCAAAAACTGACATAACTGGACTTCATCTTGTTGTTTATATAGTTTATTAAAATTAGTAGATAATGTATGGTGGAGTTTGGTTTCTCCCCAAATACCTTTAAAGGTATCAAAATGTGAAGCAAATGGTGTAGCTTCGTCAACTCTTACAGAATGCAGGCATTTATAGAGTTCAAAAACTCAATAGCCATTTCCCTTAATGGGAATAGATCTAAGGAATATGGTCCCAGGCTTCCTTGGCAGTGTCAGTAAATAGGAGACTAATGGATACATGGGATTGATAGCTATTTAGAATCCATGACAAGACTTGAGAATCACATTCTGCCCATTTCTTATACTCGACTTTGTTTTTGTCATTCTTTTCATCTTTAGGAGGAGGTAATTCAGTGAGATGCTAAAGCTTTCCCGTAGAGTGAGCATAAATTTGAAAGGATCGTGCCCACAATATGTAGTTGGATCTGTTGAACTTGACATAAGTGAGACATCTAGCATGTGTCTCCATGATCTCAGAGGAAGATGAAGCCATAGAGAAATATTGATAGGCAAAGAGTCTCCAAAAGTAGCAACACAGTGTGTCTAGAAAATGACATGGCATGTCATGAGAGAACAAACTTCTCCAAAGAAAAGGGACATGATGTGTTAAAAAAGGACACAATGTGTCAGACAGTAGTAGATAGTCTCTTGGAAAGAGACAAGACATGTCAAAAACAAGACACAATGTGTCAGACAGTAGTAGATATTCTTCTAAAAAGAGACATGACATGTCAAAAATAAGACACGTGTATTAGATGATTCATGCACATAGGACATTCACTGCCAATGTAATATGGGACCTATAGGGTGACACACATAGGTATTAACCTAGAAGAGGAGCTCAGATCTTGAATGACATTTTGAGTTAAGTACTAAAGTGTTTAGGTATTTGATTCATGTAACAAATAAGATGACAACACTACTAAATGCCCATCTTAAGTGTTGAGACGGTTGTCTAGAAGTGTCAAACGGTCATCTCAAGAGTTGAGCAGGAGTCTGGGTGTCAGGCCTATTTTGAATTGAATTTGGCTAAGGAACAAACTGACCCAACCAAACTGGCTTGACTCAGGTGATCGAGATGGCCGTCTCGCATGGGAGAGATGGTCCAATTCATTCGAGGAAGGTTCTAGATGTTTCCCTATTCATTTTGTTTGAGCAATACTTGTTGCACAAGGAAATCAATGTCTAACATTGATAGGAATTGATTTGTCAAATTCGTGTACAACTAGGAAACAACCAAACGGCCCTTTGGGCTTTGCCAAATGACCATCTGGAATTCCAGACGACCGTATGGGATATCACAGGTTGCGAAATTTCAGCATTATTGTGAAAATTTGAGTTCTTCCAGTCCCTTCCACTCCCTCATATACTGGGAACATGGACCCAAACCCCACCTATAAATAGAGGGGGTACAGGGGCTTTCCATAGTACAACACAGACATTTGAGAAATAGTTGCTCTAATAAACGTTGTCCTCTGTAGTTGTGGTAACTATGAGATCCCGAGCAAGTTCTACACGACTAGGGAGGAACAACAAGGGAAAGAGCAATTGAGATCATTGTCGTGTGAGAGAAAGTCAGTGACTAGTACACTAACGGAGAGGGACGACTCCTTCCTGATCATCCTAGCATGATGACAGGAGTTCTAGGCAGTCCGTGTGGATTACCATAGAGGTGGGAATTCATTGTTTCCACTTGGAGGACCATGTCAACCAGCAGTCTGTGACAAGGGGAGCTACTGAAGAAGATGATGTTCATGGTTACAGTCTGTGGCGCTGACCAGAAGGAGCAATAGTCTGACAAATCTTAGTGCAACCAGGATTCAATGTTGTGCATCTATGATGATGAGGATTGTTGTGGACTTGATCTAGGACTAGGTATATCCTCGAAACCATCCTTCCTGTATTATAGTTATTGATGCAATCTACTGTTTATGGGAAAATGGTAGATAAAATTTCAAATTCCACTACCTGCACTCTAGACATATTTCCCTACACCACCGGCCATGTCCCTAGATCCTCTTATTAGAAAAGAGGATAGGGCTAGAAGGAGAAGTAAGTGCCCTTAAGCGTGATCAGCATTGGCGGTGAAGATGGAGGATGCGGCAGCAGTGGCTGATGGAGTGAGATAGAGAGAGAGAGAGGGAGGGAGGGAGGGAGGGAGAATGTGGTGATAAATGGTAGAGATCAGGACTAGGTATCCTACTATGATATAATGTGGAAATATGTAGTGTTTTCTTTATTAACAAAAGAGAAAACTCACTCCTATAAATAGGAGGAAGTTGTACAAGGAAGCGAACTAAAAACCCTAATGAGACACATTATACAAGGGCCCATGTTACAGACTAAAGAAAGAACTTAAACATAAATATACTTAAATAGTAAATACAATAATATATCTCAACATATGTCATGGTTATGTATGCCTTGGATTCAACATGGAGCGTATCCACATAGCTCTATCCAAATTCATCTATATAAGGGATGGATACCATCCTCTTTGAGCTTATTATGCCTCATACATGAGAAATGGTTGAGGAAAGATATAAGTTTTAGTAGATATTCTTAGTAGTTCATATCTATCATCACTAATAGTATACTTGGTTTATTTGGTGATTAAAGTGAGTAGCTTTATTATATAGGTTATCTTACTTTGTGAAGGTACTATGGTTGTAAACTGGATAGTAATGGGATAACACTAAGTTTCTCCCTATAATGTTGGATAATGTTTTGACCCTTAGGTCTCAAGATGATGCAATGTGAATTGTGATTAAGAGTGACATGGGGAATGGTAAATGTAATATTTTATTGGGATTTGATAGATGTTGATCGTGCATAATATGAAACCCTTCTCCCTCTTATGCTTATATATTACAAATGTAGTAGTATGACCTTTTAGGTGATAGAATAATTAGACTCTTTTGGTAGAAATGAGGTGATGATAGAATATTATGTAGGGAAATATGGCATCAGGATAGTCAATGGAAACAAAAATGTATCTACTATATTCCCCTTTAACATATGATTGTGTCAATAACTACATAATGGAAGGAAAGTTGGCGAGGTTATACCAGGTCCTGGAGTTAGTCCAATGACAATTCCTTCAATGCAATATATGACTTTCTTCAAGTCACACTTGGACAGCGTCTACAATAGCTCCTGGTTGATCACCATGGACAACAACTTGACCTTCTCCTCCTAGAGGTAGGCAACAACCTCCTTGCCTCTATAGTAGTCCACACAAACAATTGAGAACTCCTATAATTCTAGAAGAACATACAATAAGGAATTGTCCCTTCTAGTTGGTGTACTAGCACCAACCTGCTCACCCACAATTGTTCTCCCTTGATATCCCTCCCTTTATCGGGTAGGACTTGCTCGAGTTCTCTTGGTTACCACAACCAGAGAAGACAATTGTCAGAGCTAATTGATGTACCTGAGAAGCCCCATCACCCTTCTATTTATAAGAGGGCCATGGTCATGGTTCCTAGTTTTTGTGGGAGTCAAAGGGGATGAGATTTAACAATTTTTTGCATTCTACGAGTGGCAAAATGGTCGGTTCACAGGTGAACCAATTGGCTAGCATGTGATCCATTTGGTTCAACCCTTGAACCGATTGTTTCATCATGTTTCCAAAATTGTAATTGTATTGGCAATTAATATCTAATTTAATACACAACATGACATCAACAATAATCTGTGAATCAATCAAAATGATCCACCAATTGGTCGGTTCATAACCTGAGTTGATCGGTTCATCGACCTGAGTCAATCTGTACACTTTCTGAACCGGTCGATTCATGGACCAAATTGCCAATATTGGTTCAATTGACCTGACACACTGAAATGGCCAATTCAACACTTGAACTGGTCAGTTTAGAGTTCATTCGATCAACATTCAACTAATGTTGTTTAAATTGAATACCTAACTCTTTAGTAATCAAGTTTAAACAATATTCATGAATGATATCTATTTCAAGTGTACCCTATGTGTGTGACCCTATAGGCTCCAAGCTACGTTGGCAGTGAATGTCCATAACTAATTTATGACATCACAAGCAATACATTATCTAACAACACATCATTTCTACCCAAGTAATTTAGAAATTTGGAGAACAACTTCAACCTAAAATCTATGATTGGTGTTATAGTCATTTTGTTTAATTCCTTTATCACTAATATTCAGATTGAACTCGAGGCATGGAATCATCATCCTCTCAGTATCCAATCCATGTTCCTTGAACTAGATCAAATTGTCTGATATTTAGAGTTCATTTGATCAACATTCAACTAATGTTGTTTAAATTGAATACCTAACTCTTTAGTAATCAAGTTTAAACAATATTCATGAATGATATCTATTTCAAGTGTACCCTATGTGTGTGACCCTATAGGCTCCAAGCTACGTTGGCAGTGAATGTCCATAACTAATTTATGACATCACAAGCAATACATTATCTAACAACACATCATTTCTACCCAAGTAATTTAGAAATTTGGAGAACAACTTCAACCTAAAATCTATGATTGGTGTTATAGTCATTTTGGCTAATTCCTTTATCACTGATATTCAGATTGAACTCGAGGCATGGAATCATCATCCTCTCAGTATCCAATCCATGTTCCTTGAACTAGATCAGATTGTCTGAGATATATGTGACCTCTATATGATATATTGATTCACATGTGCATGCACATGCTTTTCTCAATCTCGCTTATTAAGTGGCCCAGATATAAAACTCTAGTAGGAGGGGAAAATCCCATCTATATCACTCACAGTCATCCCCATGAGTCACAATGCACTTGATCATCACCTTTATGGCAACCTTTATTCAAGGTCACGGTGGATGATGTCAAAGTACATCAAATGGTATGTGATGAGTGTAGTGACTTTAGGTCTAAGAACCATAATCACCACTTTCACTGTGAGAGATGATTTTGATTACCAATTATGGTTTCCATGTGTCACTCTCAAGGTAGATCTATCTGATACATTATTCTCTAACAAGTATCTATGTGTTTGGTTTGATATCACATATCATGAATGATGAGATTTTGTCATCAACCAACACAGACTCAAGTCTTATGTGTCATTTTCGTCTATCAACCTTCCATAATAACATCCGACTAGCGACATACTAAGAATGTACATACTCTTGACTTTTGTATGATCTCATTGTTCTAGTCATCAACTTGAAGATATACATCATTGAGTAATGCCATTCTTTAGACATTAATTATGTTTCATCATTATCTCACAACTGAATGAAACAAAATAAATTGGACCTTTATTATTAATCTAATCATTTACAAGATATGTGTGATGTCGACGTGCCACAAACGAGAGTACTCAAAACCAAAGCACGGAATTATAACTAAGAATATAGATTACCAAAAAACACAAGAAATTAAAACCGTTTTCACAAAATCACCATAAGCAAAAACTTATAACATATAAATCCACAAGCATGTCACATGTGTTACATATCATATCACATGGTGCTTACATCACTATGCATTATCATTCTTGTCATCCATCTTTTACATGAGGTACATGTTCCACATATATACATATGTACATGCCATATCTTTACATACATGGCTCACAAGCCAAAAACCTCGTATCGATAACATATCCACAAAACACCTCATGAACAACACCAAAGACCTGAGTGTATAGGGACGACATCTAGGACTCTATCACCAAAAGGCTAGCAGCACATCCAACCTTATCAACTACTACTCTTCCTCGGCTGCACGATCTCCACATCTTCGTGCAAGACCACCTAAAATATGTGGAAATACATGGGGTGAGATCCATATCTCAGCGGGATATATAACTCTCCACTATCACTATTATAACATAAATATAAGGTAAAGAAGAGCATAAAGTAAAGCTATAGCATTATAAGCAGATTATATTAATGAGGCAGTTAAGAGCAAATGCACTTGAATTGTAGAACATATTATAAGTTAATAAAGGAATATGAATAACATGTATATCCTTTGTCAACTAAACTATTTAAAAGCAAGGCAAGGGCCATCCAATGTTATTCGTGTTTAACCCTATGAAAATATGTTATACGGCTTTATCACATCTTTTATTATGCCTTGAGGAGATGAGGTATATCACTCATGCTCCAAATGACCACTACTAAGTCGAAATTAGTTCTATACAAAATCTTTGGAAGAGTCGAAATCCAATGATCTCTCCACACATATCGCTCAATCTGAGTCCACCGCAATGACATATAGAGTCCAACTGAAAAACACCCTAGCCTACCTTGGTATATAGGCACAACACTAGTGAAACTGAGTTACGACCTCAGTCGCACTCCTACCGAGGTATGACCGCAGCCATCCTTAAAAGATCATATATATATATATATATATATATATATATATATATATATATATATATATATATATATATCCATTGTATCACATCATTGAGATACAACCTCAACCATTATCTTATCAGGGTATGACCATAGTCAATCCTGTGAAATGCATATACTCAAAAGTATATGACTCTGAGCTTCCACTAAGGGAGAATCCATTTCACCATCCAACAATACTGACGTTGAAGATGGATCTATGGCACATGGAAAGTACATGATTAAGGTTCCACTTGATTAGTTATGTCAATTAAGTGTCTTTTAGCCTCAACCAATTTACAACGTACAAATCATAAATAGATCCTATAAGGATAAGGGCATAATACAACTCCAGAAAGTATAAAGCATACAAGGTGCATGCTTGTCATACTATCAGTTGTCATGATTGTCAATTCAATGCTATCAACATAATCACCATGTCATGGGATATCAATCCACTATCTCATCATTGGAGGATAGCACCTCACACTAGGCATATAGCCTATGCCAGGTCATAGGACCCAATCACATAATCCCCACATGTACATCATCACATTATGCCTCAACAATGTGCATAATCTCCATCATGTATAATATAGAATTTGTCATAGCATTCACATAGCTATGACATTCATAACACCTACAAGGTTAGGGATTTTTAAATAAGAGAGAGAAAAACATCATAATATGACAATCACTCCAAGTATGATAAGCAACAACATCAAATGACCCAAAATTAGGTCAGAGCTTCATGTATAGCCGATTAGGGTTTTATAGCTTTATTCCATCACTAAAACCTAGCTACACCATCTCCCACTCTCTTGGAGCATATTAGGGTTATGAAACATGATTAGAGTTAATTAAACAATCCTCCAAACAGTGTTATACATGAATGATTACCTGCTTACTCATGCACATGTATTGACCATATGCACATGTAGGTGTATAGACCCAAACCATTGTACATGAGTTTCGACCTCTCATAAGACGTGTCTCGACCACCCATCAGGGTTTTTCACAAACAATACACATCTCCACTTAGTTATGACCGAAACATAGACAAATTGAGTCATAGTCGATACCATCACTAGGTCATGACCAAGTGTTACTACCATCCACCAACATGGAGTTACGACCAACACCAAAACTAGAAGTCTCGACCACTCTCCAACATAGTGTCTTGACTGCAACAAGACATGGTGTAAGGACCCTGACCTTCGTTTTGGGGTTACCCTATTTGCTTTGCCTAAATCTTGTGCTTAGATGTTTGCTAATCACCTGAGTTATGATTAGGGTTCTATTTGTGCTTTGCTGGGAGGTTGAGGAGCAACTTGCAATTTACCCAAGTTTGCCACCTTGAGAGATATCTTTCTCTCTCCTTGCATCCTCTAGGGTTGATAGGATTAGTTGGGCGCCTTGCTTGAGTTGTTTTTGGGCCTCGTTTAATCTTGTGAAGCTTGGGCTTGTTGTTGGGCTTTCTTGAGCCTTGTTTGCTTGGTGTATCGGCCAAAATTGTACTGGGCATGGGTTGTATTGGCCAAGTGGTGTATCGGTCATGGCACCATGTTGGGCGATACACACCCTCTTGACCTAGCCTCGTTTGTGTCACCATTCTTTGGACAAGTGGTCGTTGCTTTACTAGATGGTGGTAAGTCATGAGCAAGTGGTTTGGGGTGCTAGCAAGGTGGCATAGTTTGGACAAGTGGTGGTTTGGGTGAGCACATGTGGAGCAATCCCCTAGTGGACACCCACTTAACTCCCTTACATATATACCCCCTTCTTTGCTAGCTTGGGATCCCTTTAGCTCCTTAGTTGCTTCCCTTCTTTCTTGGTGGCCGATATCTCCCCTTAGTGGAGCCTTGGTGGTCGATACACTTGGTAGAGCTTGGTGGCCGATCTCCTTGGTGGAGTCTTCTTCTTCCTCTAGTGGTGGCCGAAACCCTAGATGTGCCTTGCTCCTTCTCCTCTTGTGGTGAGTATCTCTCCCTATCCTTGGCACCTTCTTCTTCTTCTTCTCTCTTTCTTTTCAGCCATGGTGGTTATGGAGTTCTCTTCTCTCCTAGTGTTGGCCGAAGGTGGTGCCTTAGAGCTTGAAGCTTGGTGCTTGGAGCTTTGGAGCTTGAGGAGTGTGCTTGAGGCGGGTTACATAACTCCTAACCCTAGCTATATTACCTTCTTTATATACTGCTTGTTTACATGTTATCTTGATCGGCCATGCATACCTTGTTAGTAATGTTCTTGCTCTAGTATGCGCCCTTGATCTTGTTGGATATGGTGACATGGTTATGTTGTTTAGATGTGTTCTTGGACCTTGTTTGCTGAACCTTGGATTAGGGTTCTTGGGGAAAATCCCTTTCTCTCCATTTGGTTTTGAGAGGTGATCTTGAGCTCTAGTGGTGTAGGAAAAACCCCTCTCTTCCTTAGTCGTTGAGAGGTGAGTCTATACTCTAGTTGCTTGGGCAATACCCCTCTCTTACAATGGACTTGAGAGGTGAGAATTTGGTTTGTGTTGACCTAGTTGAGGTTGGAGGGTTGGCCGTTATGGTGATGACCCACTCTGCTACCCGATATGTGATGGAGGTTGTGCAAAACCCATATCACTTAGTTGTTGAGAGGTGAGCCAATTCTCTTGATCTATTAGGGTTTCTTGGTGGCAGTCTTGAGGATGAAGATGACCAACCCAATATGGTGTTTTTCCCAATAGAGTACCTTGCCCGATAGGTTGTGTGGTCTTCTGGCTGACAGGGTTATAAGGTTGCCATTTCTGATGGGTAATGAGGTGTGTTGGATGTTTGAGTTGCCCGATATCCTTCTTCTAGGCTTTGGGCGATATGCTAGAAAGACGTTTTGTTGACCTCTTGACCGATATGGGATACCCCAACCCTAGATGGGTGACATGGGGTCTTGGCCGATAAGGATGTTGAGTAATCTAGTAGATCCTACCTTGGGTGATATAGTGGCTTGTTCCCTTGACCGATATGAGTATGGTAGGTAGATCTTGTGTTGGGCGATATGGCTTGTACCTTGTACGACACTCCCCTAGTTGTGTTGCCCGACATGGTGCCCTAGTGGCTATGTTTCCTTGAGTGTTATACATCTTGGGCGTTAGGGTTGCTTCTTTGGGCTATATGAGGTTTATCCTACATGCTTGATACCCTCTTACACCTAGATATCTAGTGCTGCCCGATATGGCTGTTGGCCGATATGAAGGTTGACCTATATGATGGGTGGTGCTTAGGGTCTGGTTGTATCCAATACCAAGGTGATAGTGGTTGCCCGACATGGCTGTTAACCCTAGATGGTTGTTGACTGATACAATGTTGTCTGATACAGTAAGTGGTGGTTAGTTGCGTGCTAAACCGATACAGTGTTGGGCGTCACACTCTTTGATGAGGCGTGTCTTACCTTTAGTGAGGTTTATGGTGCCTTTGGTGAGGGTTGTCCCTTACCTGTTATATCTATAGTGAGGGTTGTACATTGTGATCGGTTGGAAACCCTAATGCTTGATTGAAAAGTTATATATGATAATGTCATGTATATATATGCTCATCCAATAAGCATAATTATATCTCTCTCGATATATGCAATAAGTTTAAGATGTTCCTTGTATGAGCACAGTTGTATCTCTATGCTTATGCTAACCATGCAGGTACCATTTTGTATGATAAGGCCATGGTGATGGCATGATAATGATATTATATGGGATATCAATGGTTATGATGAACCCAGTGATATATGATGGGTGCTACCCATGGGATGGCAATGTGTGCCTTGATGATGGGATTGAGTCCATGTGATGTTGATCCTTGAGATGGATCTTGAGGATTGGCAAGAGGCCAAGTGGTAACATGAAATGTTGGATCCTTGTGATGGATCAGGATGATTTTGATGGCTTTGAGAATGAGAGTGACGATGCAACACAAGATAATGAGTTCCATGTTTATTCATTCTTGATATAGTTTTATGTTACATAACTTGGTTGAATCTTGCAATCCACTTAAAATATGTTAATTAATTACATATGAATCTTTCATGTAGTTTGCATTGGCCATAGATCCATCATCATTAGGAGTTTGGTGATGGTGAAACAGGTTCTCCTAAGGGTTAACCTGGAACGTATATTGTTGAATATGCGGGGTGCGCCTACGCCCTAAGTAGTAGTGCATTTTTAGAGCATGGTTTCAGGCACGTGGCTCAGTGTGGTTAGAGCATGTTGAATAGGCCCATAGCTCAAGATATGTGATGGGGCATGGTGAACAGACCCATGGCTCAGTGATGATGGAGTACGATGAACATGCTCATGGCTCGGTTTTCTAGCGTCGATACATGTACCAAGGTGGTCTAGGTAGAGGGTAGCCTGACGCTGTGTGGCTGAGGCCACTTAAGAAAGAGACTGCGGTCCTGGTTTGGTTCTTGTACACTGACCACGAGGAGGTGAGGTCATGGAGTTCGGCTCTTCCATTGACCTTGTATGGCACCGGTTTTGGGCTTCGTAGCCGAAGGTTGGATTTGAGCGATACGACTCACTTCCTCAGGGCATAATAAATGGTAATCCAGTCGTATAGTATATATTGCTTAGGGAAAAACACAAAACATTGGTTGAGGCCTTGCTTGTATAGTTGCCCTAGTTATATATTGAAGTTAATTATGTGTTCCTCATATGTTATGATAAGTTTTTTTATATAACTCATCTTGTCAATCATGTTCCATAAGAAATATCTGGTTATATACCTCCTCGATATCTTGGTAAGATGTTATAACAAGTTAGTTCTGCTCAATATGCTACTCATATACGATCTACTTATACCAGTTACTTTTATTTGTTATAGCTCCCTTTTGAGGTTTTATAGTTTCGGTGGGGGTTATGTTTCTCGCTGGGACTGTGTGTCTCACCCCGTTGGTTTAAAACCTTTTTCGGTGATCTATCTAGACGTGGTGGTGGTCGTGAGGTTGCAGTCGAGCAGTAAGAAGAATAGTAGAAGGCAAGAGATGGATAGGCTGCTTTTATGGTTGTTTTTTAGTAGAGTCCTAGAGTCATCCATGTACTCTCAGGTCCTTGGATGTGTTTTGATGACGTTTCATGATGTATAGTTAATGTAGCTTGTTTATCCTATTTTTGGCCTAATATGGCCTATTCTGTAAATAAACAGGTGGTGAACTCTTGTGCTTATGGGATAGCTAGATCCTATGAGATGTGGACATGGATCAAGTTTATGTATATTTATATAACATGTTTCTTTGCAGGATGTGGATCTGGTTGTAATAGTTCCTTTCATATCTGCTTTCCGCAATCAGTTTTAATTAACCCGTGTTTTTGGTAATATGATGTTTATGACGGTTTTGCACATTTTCGCATGGCATTTCATTGTCTGTGTGATAGCGGGATGTCACACATGGTTCCACGACCAAAAAAAACAAGCAAAGGGTTTCAACCAAAACATGAACCCTCAAGGTAGCGACCACACATCCAAAATAGGCCTCACGACCAACATAGCACAAGGAACTAGAGTTTTGACCAAAACAAAATCACGTAACTCGACCTAAGCACAAAACTAAACAAAGGTGTTACTACCACCAAGGTCAAGAAACCTTAGAAACACTTAACCATCATCAAAATAGAATATAGTCATGACCAAAATAGGAGATAATCATCAAAGAAGGCCACCATTATCAAGGAGGAAAAATTCACATAAAATATGACCACCAAAAACCTTAAAACATGCACAAACTCATGTTCATTACATCCATATAGAACTCAAACTCCATGTGACACTAAGGTCCACGAATATTATGCATGTGATCAAAATCTAAGATCAAAAGATGAGAGAAAATTATCCATTCCACCAACATCTCCAAAACGGGTACCAAGAATTAGGGTTTCGGATTCTAAACAAACCAAGCATAATAACCACCCTCATTCAAGCTCTAGAACATGACATCATAAACTAGCATGTTAACTCTATGATTTAGAGAGAGAAACAACAACATGCAAATAAAGAAAAGTGCAATAATAGAGAGCGTAGAGTGTTATATAACCCGCCTTAAGTGAAGTAACAAGCTCCAAGTTCTCAATCACCAAGGAGGAATATGAAGCTCCACCAAAAGCTCAACTCTCAGTGGTAAGATAACCTCGAGAAGAAGAAGACACCAAGGTCAAAGATAGCTCAAGAAAAGAGGGCAAGAAACCCTATGCCAAACCAAAACAAGAAGAAAGAAAGACAAGAAACTTCCTCTCAATCGGGTACTACCTTGTCAAAAAATGATCTATGACCCTTATGATGAGGAGTAACTCTCCAAAATGACCACCGTGGATGATCCATGGTCTATGGATGAGAAAAGAGAAGAAGGTAGAGTAGGATACCAAAATAAAATGAGATCAAGGAAGGGTATCCACTTACCAAGGAAGAAGATGACCCAAAAGTCACTACAAGCACCAAGGGAAGTTGGTCAGCCACCCAAGCTTCAAGGTTGACACTCCCAAGCTCCTCAAGCTAGAAGACTCGAATAGAATAAGGGAGAAGGAAAGAGGGACAAATGGTTCACCCACAAGGAGAAGAAAGAGGTTATATGCTCAAGGAGGAGAGATGTAAGATTGAGATGATGTGTCAACACCTAAAGGCACCAAAGGGAGACTTGTCCACTAAGAAAATGACCATGCAACCAATATATGCATGCACAAGATGGTGATACAACAAATTTTGGGTATCAACCTCTTTAGGTCACCAACACATTGGTTTCAGTGGAGACACATCAAGGGGGTCGAAACAAACATCAAAGCACTTGTCTAGGTTGAAACAAAAGATCACCAAACACTCAAGGTCAAGATACACCACTAGGAGACAAAGCATCTCGACCTAACCACATATAGGGAATCAAGGTTGAAACAACATCACCTAAGGAAGTTGTCTTTGTCGAGGTACACCCAAAACACACCAACAAGGTCGACACATAGGTCGCAACACTCAACCATTCTCAACATGGTCGACACCAAGCAAAACCCTAACATCACCACATGATGCCACCTTAACAATTAAGGTCCAAAAAGGCTCCCCATAGCATCATAATCTCTCTCATGATGCTAAATCACTAAGGAAACAGTCTAAATGTGACAAATTGCAAGATAGCAGTCTCAAATAGGTAAACTGCAATTTGACCCAAAACAAGCACAAAAAGCACAAACATCATCCAAATAGGATCAAACTAGAAAGTTAAGCTTTCCTAAAGCTCTAAAAGCCTCTCAAAGGATTAGATAAAAGTTCTAATCAACTAATAAAGCAAAAAAATAGGGTTATCCCAAAACATAGGTCAAGGGTCTTATAATATGCCACCACAATCATCATATGATTGGCTCTCTGGGCATACTTACCAACATATTAGTATACATTTTGTGGTATGCAAGGTGAATGACTTGATTATTGAATTGATTTGGGTGCTATTTTTGAATTTCTATAAAAACGTCTCATCATCAAATTTATTTTTTATCAAACAATGCATACAAAGGAAAAGCTTTTTTTAATATTTTATTGATGGTTTTTGGAATCAAGTCACCACCACATGAGAGTTTGAATAGTAGAGAAACCCTTTAGTGGAGAAACCCTTGAATGGAATGATCAACCATGAAACCCCATGCCTAGTGTGAAGTAGTGAGTATTAAGAATATGTTTTGGACATATATGACCTAGATCCATGCTTGTTACCCCTCTTGATGATTAAATAAGTTAGATTAACTTAAGGAATGATCAAAACTAACAATTGTTGCAATAATTAAAACTTGGATAAACCTTAGTAATAATGTTAAATAAATGTAGGCAACACCTAAACAATTTTAGTGAGTGAGCCTTACTATTGTATCACCATAGATGTTACCTTGATAATTTAAATAAATTTTAAAATTTATCTTCACTAATCAAGAAAGGATGAACTTAACTCATATAAAGTGCTATTTTAAATAAAACAAAACTACACCTAAAATCTTGAATTGATGCCCTAACATAGAAGCTAAGTTTAACATGTTAAGGATGTTGGAAATTAGGAACGTACATCTTTCCCATATGAACATAATAAACTAAAGTGAAAATAAATTAATTAGACCATAATCAAAATATGTGTAATGTAGGTGTATGCTCAAATCATGGATGACTAATTTAATATATTGCATACAATATGCCATAATTCTCAAATGTGACTGGTAAATATGTTTGCAAAACAAAACTATAATCTTATACCTTTACCCTAGTTTGCTAGTAGTTTGTAGATAATGGCTTTTTAGTCAAACACAAATTAATTAATTTTTTGGGCTAAAATTTGTATATATATTCAACTTAAGAGAACCCTAATGTTGGAAGGAAAAGAACACACATATGGATTTCATACCCTAATATATGTAGAATTTATATTAGGGGGGGATGTTGATAGTAATCATCATGATATATGTGTTGAGGTTGTTTTTCCTAAGATAGATTAGCCCATAAATTTAGTGGTCATAGTCTAAATGGTTCTACTGGGAGATTCATGTATGATGTTTGGTCACTCATGCTAAAGTGATGGAAAATGAGAAACTATAGAACAACTTAAGATCTCTTGTGTGTAGTGATTCATGTAATGTAAGAATTTAATGAAACTTCCATAATGATGTAGCTATCATTAATGAATGTAACAAGGATAAGATAATCTATCTTAGTGTAAAAATTTCCTAACTCAATCTAGAATATGAGAAAACTAGGGGGACTTAGTGCATGAAACAATGTAGGTTCACCATGGGGTTTTTGCTATAAGTTGATATGGAGTGTTGAGCAATAATCCACTACATGAAGTGTATTAAAAATATTAGAATGTTATACAATTATGGCTTAGTGCACATGGTTAGTGATAGATGGATGTTGGGGATAAAATCCTATTTAAGGAGTGGAGTGTTGTAACACACTCAAATTCTAGGCACATATGTTAATCCTCCTTTATTCTATGCCCCTATTCGATTATGTAGATTTCCAGTTTCCCTTATTTACTTTTCTAGTTAACTATCTTTTTATATCTATATTTCATCATGTTAAAATAGGTCAGACTTTATTAAGATCTTATAACCCTAGTTTACTCATTATTATCCTATGGACATGAAATCTTAGGATGCTACTAACCCTAATTATTGAACTAATTGAATTATTGAACTATAATACTAACTATACTCTCAAATAAAATAAAATTCCATAGTAAAAATATCGTATCTTAGAGTGATAAAGTTGGAGATAACATAAGAGGATTCGTCATAATTAACTACTAGGTTAAGCTAAATGCCCTATCTAAGTGATTGGTGTATTATAGGATAAAGGTAATACAAACAATTCAACTTGAAAATCTAAGATCATATCCATGCTCATCATATCATAATTATGTAATATACAAATTTTGAGCTTTATTGAATGTCAAATACACCCTTATCAACAATCAGAAAGATTAAACCTAAGTATAAAAGGGGGATACTTTATTTTGATCCTTGGTTTGTTGCATGGACCAAAGTCTTGAAATAATTATGCCATGCATAGCCATGCGACCATGACTGTGGGTCACATGGGTCTGACTCGGGTCAGATAACCAGGTGGAATAACTCATCTTCCACCTAACTTTCCAGTGACTGTGTCACTAGTTCAACGTTAAAGCTTCTCCTAGCCTTCTCTCGCGCTACAATCATCATGATTTCTTCTCTAATAGATTCCTCATCAACCTCCATTTCCTATGATATATTACTAGTTTCATATGTCACCCAAATAAAAAATACCCATTTTCCGTAAGACTTCCATCACAACCTTCTTCTTGCTGCTACAAGCTAGTTCACCTCAGTGCCTAGTTTCCAATCCAATTAATCTAGTAGCCTTCACTGTATCCCTCCAAATCTCCCTCTTTGTTCAATTTCTATCTTGGTGTTGATGTGATCACTATCGACACTAGTTGTCTTCTATGATGAGAAGCTTGGATCAACATCTACTGGGATTGCCTTTAGGCATTTAGATGCAAGGCAGACATATCTAGACCTCCCTTTAAAATTTCGCATGCCTACCTCACTTTGGTTTACACTAGTTTGTCAGGTCGACGAGCATCGTCGATCCTTTGGTTTGATGCCCATCTTGAAGTGGGATACATTGACGTTTTCTTGGCATTACAACTGAGCAAAAAATACCCTCAAAGTTGTTGAGTGCTTTGGGGTTCTTGGTTAGTCTGATGGCACCGTGTAGCCATCTGTCCCACTCCTGACCTATTCCTCTCTCTATTCACCCATGTACAAAGCATCTCGCCACACCAATGACCCCAAGACCTTGTGTAATGCTCAATTAGATTCATTTCAACCAGAGGAGACCCCCATGTAAGTTTTGGAAATATGGTTTGGTTCAAAAGATGATTTCTGATTGTGCAAGTCTTTCTGTGAATCCCTCATGTGTCATGATCTTCGATCCCCCTTTTTTGCCAACTAGAACCTACTCGTAGTCTCTGTAAGATTGCTTTCTCTCATGATACTGATAGTGTGTATTATACCCACATAGATGATGGGGTAGAGACATGTTCCTCAGAGCAAGGTACCTAGATGAGCTCATGTGCACCATCCACGGCCCAGGAGCAAGGTTCAATCCCTAGGCCAAAAGTTCTATCCCACCCATGTAGTTCGATTTAATTAATGTCACCACCATGGGTATTTAGGTTTAGCCTACTTAGACTTGCCTTTGACCACAGATGCATCAGTCATATATTAGCATAGTTTTAACATTATGATCAATTTAATAATTGCTATTCATTCAAGACACTTTGTTCATTTCATATTCTGTTTTCCTATTTATTCAAAAATGAATTTAATTCATAAAGTTCGTAGGTAATTACTTGTTTGTCCAAATAATATATATATAAGCACAATTTTGAAATCAGAAAAATATGACAAATTTAATGGGTTAGGTTTTGGGTCTAGATTTCCAACCTATAATAGGGTCAATTCTATGTAAGATAAGCGATGGACTTTATATTAATCGAATGTACATATATTGTGATTAGGTTGTGAAAGCTCTGTTCCTGAGCCTAGGGAGTGTTATTGAGTAATTAGTCTAATCATAAGGTATGCACGTCCTCTATTTCTATTTTGGATATTATTTGAGTGAAACCTACACTCATTTAATGAGGCATCTCTTGAACTATTATTCCTGATGAAAAAAACATTTGCATCGACATTTATATTACTTGTTGTCTTAAGGTCGTGAGTAGGGTTGTAACCAATTTTGTTTTTAGTTTTTAAAATAATTAAGTGGATTTTGTGTATCCTAATAATATTCCATTCAACACCCCAATGGGAACTCCTTACAACCTAGACATTCACATCCTCCTTTTGTAGCTGCTAGGATTTAGAGTGTTGTGCAACCAATGTTGTAATCCGCATGGTGACGTTGTCGGTATTGACAAGCAATTATTATTTCATTTATCCCTTGCTTTTCTTCTAGTGATTTTCTTCTTCTTCTTCCTTATCATTATCTCTAGAACAACATTAGTTGAAACATGTTACAACATATGTATTTTCCTTACAACCTACCTAATTTGTACATAATCTCTCATTAACTTAGTTGAAACATGTTCCAACATAATTTCGTTAGCTAAATAAGCCTATGCAAGACCACATTTATGTTTTTAAAATAATTTGATATTCTCAATTCATGGAATGCACATGATACACCTAGTGTTATTGATTTAGAGGTGTACTTTTTATCTACATTGTATTATAATGTCATAAGTGTTTTCTTGGTTTAGTTTAGGGTTGAGCAACCTGACCAAACATAGTTTTGGTAATCTTGGTGTTGAAGTTTGGTGTGAATTAGAATTCCATGTGTAGTGATGTAAAACAAAACATTGACCCATCTTATACGTGCAATCATATATATACCCTATGGAACCCTTAGGGGTCATGCTCTACAGTTGCATTTAATGTTTAATGATGAATATTAGAATATTTTAATTTTTTTCTAGTGGTTTGTTTGCCTTTTTGAAAAATAAACTGCACAACCTATTTTGAAAAATTGGGGATCCAACTTCATTAATAAAGTATCTACAACTTTTAACATGGCAATATGGTTCATCATCATCATCATCATCATCATCACCATCATTATCATTGTCATCTTCATCATCATCTAAGTCGCAATCCCAATCATGATTTAGATACATGAACCCTACTTTTCCAATCATCTCTTAGATGGGTCATATTCCAATCAAGATGTAAAGATCCAAAATATCTCGGTATAAGTTATTCCCAAGTTAATTTTGGCATGCCTTGTCCTCTTTTAATTGTTCTTGACTCAATAACATTGCTTCATATAGGCTCATTAGTCAGGTTTTCTTTGCACATGTCCATTCCATCTCACTTAGCTGCGGCAACCCGCCACGCTAAATGAGATTACTCAAAACCAAACATGTTTTCTCACTAATTCATCACATATATAAAAGGTACATAATTAAAACCAAATTAAACATCTCAATAATTTCTAATAACATTTAGATATAGGTCGAACATCTTGCATAAAAACATATAAAGCACTAGGTATCTTTACATCTATTGGGTGGTCTCAGCCACAACCTGAAAACAAAAGATACTATCCACACAAATATATCATGTACAACATCAACATACTGCCAAAAACTTGATTCGATATCCATCATCTACAAAACTTCCCCTCCTAGACCTGAGAGTATAAGGACGACTTTAGGACATAGTAGATAACTAGCAAAACTTCTTCCTACACTAATCTCCAAGCTATTCCTCCTTGCTACCACGGCCCTGAAGATGTTGTTGATGATATTATAAAAGATGTGGTGACCCGTGAGGTGAGACTCATCTCCCAAGAATAGATATAACTCTCAATAACATTTATTGCTAGCAACAGATTATGCAATAAAATAGATAAAGGAGAGAATATTACAGAATTGAGAGATTAACATAGTATTGTAAGGAACATGTAAACCTGACACCATACATATAGTTGATTTCCCTTACCACATTATACATCAACTAAATATTAAAAGAGACAAAGCAAGGGTTATTAACCAAGGTGAATCGTCAACTAACCCTAGAAGATAGGATACACAACTGAGTTAATATTTTGATAAGCCCTAGGGAGTTTGAGGCATACCACTCAAACTTCCAACTGACCACTGTGAAGTCACAATCAGTTTTGTACAAGATCTATGAGAGTCAGAATCCTATTATCTCTTCCCCTTGGTAAGTACAAGTCCACCACAATGACATATTAGTCAAGCTGCAATCAGCCTATTCTGTCTAGATATATAGGCCATGACACTAGAAACCAGGGTATTCAACCCTATCATCCAAGGTACGACCACAACCGTCCTCAATCACATCACATATACATATGCATTAATCTGAGATATGTCTTCGACTGTTCTCCATAACCTTGGGATCAGGATGACAAGGATATACCCTCCCTACACCTGTATATACTCAACAATATATGACTCTGAGTTTCCCTATAGGAATACTCATTTTATTATCCAGCAACTCATGACATTGGAATAGTTCTATGGCACATAGCACTACAATATTAGGGTTTCACTTGATTAGTTATTTGCAGTTGGGTGAATTCATACTACATCAATCAAGTTACATACAAACCCTAAATGATTTCAACAAAGTCATTGATATATAACAACTCCAGAAGATATAAAATGTATGAGATATGTTCCTTATCACAACATCATAGTATACCAATCCATTACCACGGATGAAGAGGGTTAAACTTCCATTAGTGCTCAAACATGCCCAAAGGTCATTTTGATCAATCAAAATACTTTCTAGTAAGACATCATTATCATATGAGATATGTAGAGGGTTCAACATGTCACAAGAAAACTTGCTATATTCAGATTGAGTGAAGGGGTTCATCAATCATAGAAGTTAGTACTTCTTAAAGAGTAACATAAAAGAGTTACTTCAGTATTAGAATGTAAATATTGAATCCTTCAACATCACTCATAAGGGTTGTGACATTCTTAAGAGTAACATAGCAGGGTTACCATTAGCAACATGAATTGTATCCTTTCATCATTTCAACATTAGAAAAAGAAAGGTGTATCTAACCACCATCACTTAATCATTATAAGAAAGATTCAACAATGTGGTTTGGATTGATGTCACAAATCAACACACATAGGTAAACCATCTATATGTTAAAACACTTAGGAAAATACTTAGACAGACCATAGTTTCATTAACACACTTAGGTAATCCATTGACTCTTCAACATGTACAACAATACCATTGGTTCATTAATGGAATTAACCAAAAACAAAGCCATCATATCATTGTGGAACTTATCCAAAGACAAGACCATCATATCTTCAAGGTACTTAACCAAAACAAAACCATTAAATCTTTAGGGGACAGTAAAACCATCATATTATGTGTTAGGAACATCACCAATTTATTCACCAAGTAAACCCATCAGTTTCTATACTTAGTGAACCCATCATTTCATTGACCAAGTGAAATCATCAACCAAAAACTAAGTAAAAGCCTCAGTTTAGAGAGCAAGTAGAGTCATCTATTATAAAGATTAAGCAATACAAACGTTTCTTACACTTAACAAAACATTGCTGCAATGGCAAGCAAAGCCATCGATTTATAGACTAAGTATCCCCATCAAAATCAGCACCAAGTAAAACCAATGGTTTCTACACTAAGTGAAGACCACTTTTTACACTAAGTAAACCTTGCTTCAAGCCATCAAAACCAAGGTAGTCCATGTCCATAGTAGAAGGAACTTCCACGTGATTTAAGGATAGCTTAACAACATACAAATATCGTGCTTGTATGTAAAGTAGTGCACACAAGATCATTGTTGGTTTGTTACACTAACGAGTTTCAATCATATAATGATCTATTACTCAACTGGCTATTTCCGACAAGTATATAAGAGTAGTTGTAGTCAAGGTCGAACAAAAGGAGTGTTGGTTAGCTAGGCGCAAGAGTTATGATTTTCAATAATCTAGATCGTTGTATACAAGATGATTAGATTAGAACAACTAAATTATAGATTTAAAACAAAATAGTAAATTATCACTTAAGAAAGGTTAAGATTCAGATTTAGGAGGATCCTAGACTTGGGATTTCACTATCACATCATAGCTTATATTAAAATACAAATTTAAACATGTTAATTAACTTGCAAAGGAGGTTTGTAGTCATCACTCACCTCCCAGTGAAGTGATGACGATTCTAACTCCATACATCACTCTCGTGTATGTATTTCATTTCAAATCACAAACCTTACTCCTCAACTTAATCCCATCCACTCTCGAGGTCAAGGACAAGTTGCCAAAAGAGTAACTCCATACTCTCAAACACATCTTCTTAGATTATGAAAGAAAGCATAAAACATGCAAGTATGATGGCCAATCACACAAACAAGTATTTTAGATCTGAAACAACTCTTAGAACATGCAAGCAACTAACATTTAGTATGAAATTCATATGTTCATACAAGCTATGACATGGGAGTTACTCTCCTATGTCCAAGATTCGGATTCTCCTCATCCATGGATAGAGAAAGAAGGTACAAGAAGTAGAAAACATCAAAGGACACAGTAAAAGAGTAGAAAGAACTAGTATGTCCATGAGAAGTAGTAGAATGAAGAAGAACTCCGGCTAGAAGTCAAGATCCGTCCTTGCTTGCTACACTTTCTCCAGATTTCTTCACTCCCAAGAAAATTGAAGAGGAAGAAGAAGATCCTTGCTGCAAATAGTGAAGAAGAAGGAAGAAGAAGAGGGTTCTCTCTCGAGTAACCACCTCCTATCTCCCTTGGTCTCCTCCAACTTCTCCTGGACTCCCTCCAGTCAAGTTTCCCTTCAAAAGGTCCATCCTAAGCCGTCATAATTGTCCCAAGACTGCTTGGGGTCGTATATTTAAGTGTGAGATAGTTAAATTCATGTTTGATTGAAATCTAAAGGTCACACGATGTGTCTTTTATAAGACACGACGTATCTTATGCAATAACTGAAGTTTGGATCGAGTTCTGGGAGGTTACATGGTGTCTCTTTAATAAGACATGACATGTCTTTAATACGACACAGTGTGTCTTTAATAAAACATGGCATTTTGCTGCAAATCTGGAGTTCTGCATTCAATTTTTGGACTAAGACACGGGGTGTCTTTAATAAGATACTTCGTGTCTTTTTAAGACATGGCGTGTCAATGGTTGTTCTAGGCTATTGTGTATTCTGCTCATAACTTACGGCGTGTAGGTCAGTTTTACATGCCGTAAAAAGTGGTATTTGCACAGTTTCAAACCCCAAAACATGTAGATACTTGAGGAGTGATCCAATAAGTGATAATATGATATATTCCTCATCATTTCATTGCAAAATTTAGTACCTACAATCCAAACCATGAGACAAGTAAGAATAGGTAAAAATATAGAATCTAGCATGAATGAGAGTGATAATTGAGTCAAAACAACATGGATATGCAACCAAACATGATCCAAAAGATGATATGATTTGTGCACATCAATCATCTACCTCCATAAAACTAAGTTCTAGGGTATGATCTATATAGAACAAGTTAAATGTAAGCAAGAAATGGGTTGAAGGTTATACAACGTGCCTCAAGGATGAAGAAGAAAGTCTAAATGCAAGGTGCCTTAAGAAGAGAATATGAAACCCTAGATTGCACTCCCAAGAATCCAAAATAGCCCAAGGTGAATCTAGGGCAAAAGAGAGGAAGGAAGGAGTTCTTCAACCACATGCATTAGTTTCCACCAAGAATCTCTAGAGTTCACCCATGGATGAAGAAAGAAGAAAGAAAACAACAAAGAAACTAGATTAGAGAAGAAGATCTTACTTGAAGAAGACAAGAAACTAGGTTATGAAGACCAAGAGACCCTAGAGAAGCTTGATCAAAACACTAGAGCAACATGAATCAAAGCTTCACCCAAGATTCGACCACCAAGGAGCTCTTCCTCTACAAAATGATGGGTTTAGGTCTCTCTATAAACAAGAACAAGAGGAGAAAGAAAAAGGTTTATTTGTGAAAGAGGTGAAGGGTGTGTGTGTATACATATATAGGCCGTTTTTAATACCCGCACGGGTAGCCTGGAGTTTCGTTATTGGGCAGCCAAAAAAGTAACTCTTCTGGCCATAAAAGTAACTCTGAGATCAAAAGAGTAACTATATTGATAAAAAAAGTAACAATATGACTAAAAAGTAATTGTGCAGAAAATATACAGTCAGTAAATATATGGACGTGTTTTTTTATTTTGGTGGGGCAAATGATATTATTTTTGGATGAATTTTTTTGGGGAGATAGATAAAATGGTCATCTACAATTGTGAATTTTTTTTAAAAAAGTGACTGGAAGGGTGGGCGGGTAGCTACCCACGCGGGTATTAAAGATGGGCCATATATATATATCATATATATATATATGTGTGTGTGTGTGTGTGTATATGTATCTATATATATATATGTATGTATGTATGTATGTATGTATGTATGTATGTATGTATGTATGTATGTATGTATGTATGTATGTATGTATGTATGTATGTATATATATATATGTATATATAGAGAGAGAGAGAGAGTTGAGCTACAATACACTCGAGTGAATTGGGGCTCCTATACACCTCAGTTTATATGCGTTAGATCTTGATCTGGCAAAAGATAGAATCTACCCACTTACCATGTTAACAACATCATCAATTGGTGGGCTCCCCTCCTTTTCATGCCCCCCTCGACTCTCACTACCCTCTGACTACCCTCTCTCTCTCACTACCCCCGACTATCCTCTCTCTCTCCCAACTCACGAGACTGGCATCTCTCTCCTCAGTCCTTCTCCATTCTTCTCTCTCATGTTCTCTCCGGTGAATCCTCCCTCGATTCTTCTTTCCTTTGTTGCTCCTTCCTCCGATTCTCCTTCTTTCAACCAGCATAAGGGGCAGGCAGGTACCCTCGCCAGGCAGAGACGTTGGTCACCCTCGCCAGGCAGAGATGCTGATCAGCAGCTTGAGCAGATCAACCTCTGCACCACTATCAGACGAGCACAGTAGTGCCACCCTCGAATGACGAGCACAACAGCGCCATCATCAGACATTCTCTTCCTCATCAGTCGTTCTCTTCCCTTGTCGGTTCTCTCTCCCACCCTCTTCTCTCTCCTGCCCTCTCTATCGCCCTCTTCTCTCTCCCGTCCTCTTCTCTCTACCACTCTCTTCCCCTGTCGTGCGCATGCCGTGCGCTCCTCACTGTCAACGTGTAGGTCACCCACCACCCTCTTCTCTTTGACGCAGATGCCAGGAAAGAAGCTCAGCCACCCGTACACCTGCTGCATTCCAATCACACATTTTGTTTTTGCCCTCTTCTCTTTTACTTTCTTCTTGTGATCATCCGAAATTTTCTTGTCCCATAAATTTTGAAGCATGTTTCTTTCAAGGGAGAAGCAACTATGTCTTCACAAAGTTCGCAGAGCAGAAGCAACTTTGTTTCAAGTTGTAGATACAGTCTTACATCGGCTCAACAAAGAGTGCATTGTGATTTTGGAGATTTGGTTAAAGTTAGAACAGCCAAGACACAGAATAATTTTGGACGAAAGTTCTATGGTTGTCCTAAATTCAATAAGGAGGGACTTCCACATTGCGACTTTTTCCAGTGGGTTGATGCACCTGTCAATGTTCCAAAGACTTGATCATCAAAATCAGCCAACTTGAAGAACAACTAAACCTGACCAAGATGAAAGAAGTCCGAGCAACAAGGAAATATAATTTTTTTGTTGTTACTGCTCATGACTTGGATTGTACTCCTTTGTAATTTATATGGGAATAATTAGCTGGTGTATGCTTTCTATGTTGTTACTATGAAATTTGTAATGAGATTGTTCGTTAATGAATGAAATTTGCAATGTTGGTTACTATCTTATCTTGTCTTTGAATGTGTATGTTGTGAATAAAAATTGGAAATGTGTTGAATGGAATACTCCTCTGAATGTGAATAAAAATTGGAAATTGTGGCTTGGTGCCACAATTTTAGTTCCTAGTATCAAGTTGTATTTTTGGTTGGCCTCAACTTCATGTCATCCTTGAGTAAATCCACCTACAAGAACAGATCTTTGTGGATTATAATGTCTCTGTGATGTTTAACTCTAGTTCTTTTATAGTGTGGTTCATTTTCTTTTCTTCTTATTGGAGGGATTTTATAGTGTGGATTGTTACTTTGTTCGTAGTACTCAAAAATATAACACGGTTGTGCATTGTCATTTATTTTTTCCCTGCCCTTCTTCTAGTATGTATATGAAATGCATGTGGAACTGGAGACTCAAATGTCACCGTGTAAAGCACCAAATGTCATACTAGTTATCCAACTATTGAAAGTCGGAATCTTAGTATGATTATCCAACATTATACTGGCAATCTGAATAGAATGACTATCCAACATTATACTATTTGTTCAGCTAGTTTGTTTGACTAATTCAAACAAACTACTTAATATTTTTGGATGGGTTCAAACCACTTTCTTTTTGTTGAATGGGAACATGCAACATTCATTAAAGCCACTTTCTTATCAAGAAAGTGAACCAGCTGCACACAGTTTTTAAGGGCAGACGCAATATGTATATTCCATGTGATGGATCTATTTTGCAACTTTCATCTAACATGAACTGATAGTGATTACTTGTTTGAAGGCAATTTGAATAACCACCATGCTCAAAATGTTACATCAAGCATAAAAGTTACAGCTCAAGTGTCAACAAATGCACTTGTTACATCAATCATAAAATGAACACTGTTGAATTAGTTTTTAGGACACTATCAAATTAGTCTTCACTTGACTCTTCATCCTCTTCTTCGATCCAATATGAGGTTGATGCCTCCTTGTTTTCCTGCCCACCAAGCAAAAAAAGATCAAAAAAAACTATTTGTGAGGATCTACCATATTTTTAATAAATGAATTAAATTAGTAGGGAATAATACCCCTTGTTTGCATGTCTGACTGTTATGTCCTTTTTCATTGCACGTACTACATGTTCTTTACTTCTTTGCTTTCATTTCAGTAGGTGGTTTGAACCTTTGTGGTTCTCTAGTTCCTTTACACTGTGATGTTATAGGATTTTTTACATTGATTTGATATTGTGATTCTAGAAGCAGTGGCACATATTGACTTGCCTGAGTAGGAATATAGGTCTGGGATGATGGTATCCTTTCATTTATAGAAACTGAATCCACTTTCTATTGCATATTCAAAATGTCAGCATATGAATTTTCAAAGGTCTTTTCCACCATCATGTAAGTATCCTTTTCTTTAGAAGCTAAACCAACCAATCGCAGGGCTGATCTACACAAGTTGTTATACCTACTCAACATGGTACTATCACCCATCTCTACTTGAGTTTCTTGAGCATGATCATCTTTGTGGTTTATTTTTGCATTAATTGTCCAACGCTCCAAGACATATGATGGTGGAATCTTATGATAATTGAGAAATAATAGTATCTTGAGAGAATGACAACACAATATGCCAGTAAACTGAAAATGCCTGCAATCACAAGATATTTCATCGGATTCTCTTTTCAAGGCCACCTTGTAGTACTTCCTTGCCGCGAAGTGATTCTCCTCTTCAGAAATATATATAATGTGATATAAGGAGTGTTTGATCACCTCTTCTATGTCATAGCTAGTTGTCTTCTTCATTTGCATACAGAAGTCTTTATAAACTATTCTTGTGTATACATTTCTTGCATGCTTCTCAATTGGGGCATTAGACCAAAGAGTCAGTGCTCCACTTTTAGTTCTATAGTCCTCCTCATCTTCTTTGTCATATCTTGTCAACCACCTTTTCATATGCTTCAACAAATTTAAAAAGTGGTAAATGATTGTTGACATGGTCTTTAAAAATAGAATTCATGCTCTCACTCCGTTGTGTGGTTGACATGTTGGCAAAAAAAGTACCCCTAAAGTAAACAGGAATCCATTAATCTCTAATACTCCACAAGTGACACAAATGTGCATTGTCACCTAAGTTGAATGTGCATATCATTCTATTCCACCTATCCTCAAACTCTTCAATGGTGTCAGGCAATGGTTATGCAAGAATGAAATTCTTCAGCAAAACCAACAACTGTCCCATATATTACACCAAGGTGCTCACGTGCTTTCCTCATTATATGCCATTGACAGCAACGATGAACTGCATCGAGAAAAACTACGTGAATCACCTTCCTCATTGCTGGATCTTGATCAGTTAGTATTTCCTTAGGGTGTTTTCCAAACATGGCATTTAAAAATGTTTGGAATACCCAAATAAAAGAATCAACTGTCTCTTCACGTAGCAACGCATACCCAAATAAAGTTGATTGCTTGTGGTGATTCACACCTATGAATGGTGAAAATGGCATGTTGTACTTGTTAGTCATATATGTGGTGTCAAAAGTAATCACATCACTAAATGTTTGATATGCCATCCTTGACTTAGCATCCACCCAGAAGATATTGCGTGTACAACCTTCCTCGTCAAGTTGAAGTGCATAATAAAATAACAAATTTATTGCTTGCATTTTTCTAAAATGCTCCAAAGTGGAGGAAACATCAACACCTATATATTTCCTTCTCAAGGATACAAGCTCATTGCTCAGGTCCTTTCTAATGAAACTCACATTACGAATGCCACCACGTTGACTATCTATGAGAGACATAATCTGAGAAGTAGAAATATTATGGTCATGCGTAGTACGAACTAAATCTCGAACCTCTACTGACATATGTCGATGTGACAGGTGAAACCGCTTCTTGGATGGACTTTGAGTGAGTTCATGGTTGTGCTCTTTCTCAAAACTTGTAACCACCCACTTTGTGCCCTCTTCTTGCTTCACTCACATTCAAGCCTTACAACATGTTCGTGCAGATGTCATATCTTTTTTTGGAGTACCCTTTACACCATCATCATCTTTGTTCTTTATTTTTTGCAAACCTTCCATTAAACATACAAACACTCTACCAGTAACCTATTTTGTTTTAACAGAAACATACTGACTCCCCTTACGAATGCTAAATCCCACCTTGTAAGCATATTGATTATAAAATTCTTCTGCCTTTTCAACAGTATCAAACTGCAAGCCTATATATGGATCTGGATTAGATTCCACTTCAACCCTTTCATCATCAGCCCCATTATCATCATCATCATCAGGTTCAATTGGTTCATCAACCTAAGAAAATATGAGAGAAAAATTCTTACAAACAAATCCCTTACACTGTCACAAAATACACATATTTGAAATTTAAAATTTTGCAATATTTATTTACCATTGCACATGTGTCCTCATCTCTATCAATTGGTGCCTCATCTCTATCAATTAGTGGCTCATAAGCTAGCCAATCTATGCCCATCATGCCATCAACATCATCAGAGAAATCCATCACTATAGATATTAATAAATTTATTCATAAAATCCTTGAATAATCAATCAAAATATACATCAAAATATTGGGTCATTTAAATAGAGGTTTGTGCCACAATTACTTTTGGGATGGGAACATGGTTGAGGGATTTCATCTCTAGGTTTGGACATCTTAGTTTCATCTTTAAAATGGGAATTCACTGTGACAAAGACAATCTAATCTTTGATTCCAAGCATATCTAAGCGATTAAAACACAAATACCTTAAACATAAAAGAAGCATATAGGAATGGACATCATTGTTGTAGACATCTTTGTGAAAAGATAATCGATGAATGCCTTTCAAGGATACACACACAATATGAGTATATAAGATAATTGTAAATTTATTACTTTCTATGCTCCATTTATGCACTCAGATATGTCATTCATTGGGTTCTTCAAGCAAATTCACGTTTTCTATATATTTTTCCTATGTTTTTTTCACACATTTATAGGCACTTCAACCCTTTCCTGTTCTTATGCCTGACTAAAATTATAGGCACTTGCCTTCATCATCGGATCTGGTGTTGTAGATCTAGTAGCCTCTAGTGTTGCCAAGACATGGTTTAAGTCTGTTGATTCTAGTTTTAAATTTGGTAATCATTATACTAGGAGGATGATTGCTCAGCTGACAGGATTCTAAGTAAAAAGGAGCTACTGGAGGAGAAAATGCCAGAACGAAAACAACTAGTGCTCGGAAATTCAGAGTCTGCAAGTTGATTACAATTTTGATGTACCTCGGAAAGGGGTAGGCAGATCGTGGAGGCTGGCTCTCCTGCAATGCTTGGTGGAAGTGGCTCTGTTGTAATGCCCAACCGTGGAGGGCATGGATTGTTGGTTGTTGCGGTTGAGCACAGATGAGGAGCCCTAATGATCGGTAAGGAGCCCTGATGGTCTTTGAAGTCCCACACGGGAGAGCGGAGGAGGAGAGAGGAGGAGGAGGAGAGAGCAGTCACTAGCGGGGAGGAGAGAGCAATCACCGGTGGGGAGGAGAGAGTGGAGGAGGAGAATAGAGGAGGACAGAGTAGTCACTGGGGGGAGGAGAGAGCAGTCACCGGCGGGGAGGAGAGAGCGGAGGAGGAGGAGAGCGTCGGGATGTTGGTCTCTGTCAGCGGGAAGAGTCTCGTGCAGGAGAGTCCCTCGATGGAGAAAGTAACGAGACGGGAGAGAGAGGGTAGTCAGGGGGCTGTGAGAGTGGGGGCGTGAAAAGGAGAGGGGCCCACCAATTGACGGTGTCGTTAACAGGGTAAGTGGGCAGATTCTGCCTTTTGCCAGATCAAGATCCAACGCATAAAAACTGAGGTGTATAAGAGCCCCAATACACTCGAGTGTATTGTAGCTCAACTCTCTCTCTCTCTCTCTCTCTCTCTCTCTCTCTCTCTCTATATATATATATATATATATATATATATATATATATATATATATATATATATATATGGCTAAATATTTGTTACCCGCGCGGGTAACATACACTCGCTACCCGGCACTATTCTATTCCGCCTCCGTCCCCTGCGCGACCACCTCTTCCGACGATTCCAACCCCCTCTTCCTCCAATTCCATCCCTCTCTTCCGACCAAAGACGAAATATCCGGCGATTCCAACCCCCTCTTCCGACGATTCCAACCCCCTCTTCCGCCGATTCCATCCCTCTCTTCCGGCGGCTTTTCCATCTCCAGTGAATCCGCTGTTAGACGGGCCCATATCGTCCATCTGCGGCAGCGGCACTATTCTATTGTCCGCCTCCTTCCCCTGTGCGCGACCAAAGACGGAAGATCCTGCAAATCTCCGGCGATTCTTCTCTGATCTCCTCCGCCGCTGGTAAGCATCCGCCGTTAGACGGGCTCATACCATCCATCTGCCGCAGAGTATTTGGGTCTTTATTCGTTGATCCGGATTCTCCCTCTTATCCGCCCCTTTTTGATCCAGGAGCTCCAATTGACAGTGCGACAAGTGCCCCGATCTGAAAGCGGCGCCCGACCTAGAAGAATAGCGACATTGTTCATTTATCCGTTAACTGCAAGAAGGGGCGGGTTTTCCAGTTCTCAGTTTTCATAGAGGAGGACGACGAATGTGTTTCTGAACTCATCTGAGTCCTATTTGGCTGTCGTCCGAATATCAGGTGAACATATTGATAATCATCAGTTGAAATCGTTGCTATTCAAGTGTGTCTGTCCAACTTCGAAATTTGATTTGTAATGTGTATATTGATTTTCCAAGAGAATGCTGATTTGTAATGTGAATACTGATTTTTCTATTCAAGTGTCTTTACAACCTTGATATCTGTTTTATTCTGATTTGTACTTTAGAATACTAATCTATCTATACTGATTGACTTATAGTAGAAAATCCAAAAGAATGTGTATTCATCGCTCTGACTATTGTATGCCCAATGTGTTTTCTTCTCTCTGACTTTTGTATTCACAATGTGTATACATTTCTCTGACCTTTGTGTTTAAAGTAAACCCAATTTTGTGTTTGCATTTTCCATTTTTGAAGCAGTTACTCATTTGGTATGCTGGGTTACTCTTCTGACTGACAGAGTTACTGTTTTGTTACTGATAGACGTTGTTATGATACAAATCTTCCTTCAGTTACTCATTTGTTATGATGAGTTACTCTTTGGCCTGATAGAGTTACTCTCTGCTGTTTCAGATTTACTCCTCTGTATTGCTGAGTTACTGATAGACGTTGCAATGGATCCCAGCCTTGATACAGATGCTGCCAATTCAAATGTTGGCCCTGATAATGATAATGCTAATTCTTATGCATCTGTTGGTGCTTCCACTCTGCCGCCAGATACAGTTCCTAAAATTGGTCTCCATTTTGGAAGTTTAGATGAAGCTATTTCATTCTATTCTAGCTATGCTGGCATGAATGGTTTTAATATTAGGAAAGATGACAACAGGTATGAACGGGGAACTAAGATTCTTGTTGCCAAAGATCTGGTTTGTGACAAGCAGGGTACAATGGGCCGTTCTAAGACGTCAAGAGGGCTGCTGAGCCCCGTTTGTGATGAAGTGGGTAAGTTACAGGAAAATCTGTCTAAGAAGCACAAGCGATCTGTGAAGAGGTGTGGTTGTGGAGCCATGATCCGATTCACACTAGACAAGTCCTCATCTACGTGGGTTGTGACTGCCTTTGTTGAGGAACACAACCACGATCTTTTTGATGATGCACATCTCCGTTACTTGAAGTGTAACTCATCTCTTAATGAAACTCAAAAAGATATGCTTTCTTCCATGAGCCAAGCTAACATACCTGTATCGAGACAAATTGCATTGATGGCATCGGAGTCTGGTGGTTATGAAAATCTGACATTTACTAGCAGACAAGCTCATGGACACATCAGTAGCAAGAGGAAAGAGGCAGCTAAATACGACGTCGACATGGTCTTGGATCAGTTTGCCAAGTTTAAGGTACTCGATCAGAAATTCTTCTATACATACCAAAACGATCCTGATTGTTGCTTGACTCATCTGTTTTGGGCTGATCCTATTTCCGTTGAAGATTGTGGGTTGTTTGGTGATGCGATAGTTTTTGACACCACCTACCGCACCAACAAGTATTCAATGGTTTTTGGAATGTTTGGTGGTGTTGATCACCATCGTAAGACGGTCTTGTTTGCTTCAGCTCTTATGATTGATGAGAAGTATGAGTCATTTGTATGGGTTTTCAAGCAGTATCTACTTTGTTTTGGAAAAGAGCCAGTGTCCATCATAACCGATCAAGACCCGGCTATGAATGCTGCTATCCTTACTGTTTTTCCGAACTGCAAGCATCGGTTATGCAGCTGGCACATCCTACAAAAGCTTCCCTCTAAGCTTGGTGGTGTTCCTAACAAGGAGCAGATCATAAGCTCCTTGAATGATTGCGTGTGGAATGTGGATGATGTTGGCACCTTTGAAGAGAAGTGGCATTCTGTTGTTGAGGTTTATGGCCTGTCGTCTATTAATTGGTTGTCTGACATGTATGCTATGCGTTCGGATTGGGTCCCGTGCTATATGTAGTCTTCCTTCTTCGCAGGCATGAGGACAACGCAAAGGAGCGAGAGCTTGAATGCGTTCATTAGAAGCCATGTGAACAGTTAGAATACTTTATTTGAAATTGTATGCTCATTGGAGACTGCTTACTCTCATGTACGGGAGATTGAAAATTTCAAAGACTTTGAAAATGAGTATAGTAATCTCCCTTTGTCATCACTTTGGCCTCTGGAGGAGCAGATGAGAGGTATATACACAAAGTCAATTTTTAAGATCTTTCAAAGTGAGGTTCATCAAAGCATGATATATAATGTAAAGGAATCTTCAGAAGGTGTGTTTGAAGTGTATCGCGTTGGTGGCCTTGGATCTGCCCGCATTTTGAAGAAGAATCCATTGAGTGAGATTGTTTATTGCAACTGTTACATGTTGGAATTCAAAGGTATACCTTGCAGGTACATCCTGTCCTATTTGAAGAGTCGTGACTTTTGCACTCTTCCCGAGCCATACATATATAAGAGGTGGACCAAAGGCTACAGAGAACATCCTTTGATATTTGGCAAAGCTGCAGTTAGTCATCTATCCACTGGGAGGACTCTTAAGCTTGTCTCTGCCTGCAATTCTATTGTGAACATAGCGTGTAGGAACAACGCTGTAGATATGTGCCATGAAAAACTGCTTGCATTGCAAAAGGAGCTGTTAGATTTGGATGTCACTGATAGTTGTGCAGATGCAGGTGCTGGTGTAACTGCTTCAAATACAGCTTCTTCTTTAGCTGTCAAGGTTAATATCCCCAATGTTTGTAAAACTAAGGGGAGACCCAAATCCACAGATTTGAGGTTTAAATCTGGAGTTGAGATTGCACAGTCTAAAAGAGAGAGGCAGTGCAAGAATTGTTTAGAGTTTGGTGTTAACCATGACAGCAGGAATTGTCCTAAGAAGTAGTGCATTATATGATTGGGATTTGCTGCAACTATGTATACTGCTCGTGTTCTGGTGATCTTGTTGTTGCTATTGATGTATATGTGGTTCTATCTTTTTTATTGGAGTTTGTAGTGTGTTTGTGAGGCATGTTCAAATATGTAATGGGGTTGTTCTTTTTGTGTAGTTTTATGAAAGTGAGTTTGTAACTTTCTAAGTACTTCACTTGTGTTTGTAATATATCTTTGTGTTACCTTGTGCTCCAGCAATTGTATGTATACTTTGAATATGTTATAAAGAATGTTTTCTGATCAATTGTTATTCTTTTTGAATATTATGTGTTTGTCTTTGTGTACAATGGATACTATTACTGTTGTCACAGTTACTCTTATTGTTGTCATAGTTACTCGCAGTGGGTTGTCAGTTACTCTTATTGCTGTTAGAGTTACTCACAGGGTTGTCCCAGTTACTCGCAGTGTTTTTCCATTTACTCACAGGCTATTTTTTTCACAGTTACTCTAACTGCTCACAGTTACTCTATCTGCTATTTCAGTTACTTGTAGTGCTCGTTCAGTTACTCGCATTGTTTTCATAGTTACTCGTAGTGTGTCACAGTTACTCGCAGTGTTGGTGCAGTTACTCGTAGTCCTTTTCCAGTTACTCGCAGCCTTTTCCAATTACTCGCAGTGGTTTTCCAGTTACTCGCAGGGTTTTTCAGTTACTCGCAGTGTTTTTCCAGTTACTCGCAGTGGTTTTCCAGTTACTCGTAGGGTTTTCCAGTTACTCGCAGGGTTTTCCAGTTACTCGCAGTGTTTTTTCAGTTACTCCCGTGCTTTTTTCAGTTACTCGCAGGGTTTTTCAGTTACTCCCGTGCTTTTTTTAGTTACTCGCAGTGGTTTTCCAGTTACTCCCGTGCTTTTTTCAGTTACTCGTAGTGGTTTTTCAGTTACTCCCGTGCTTTTTTCAGTTACTCGCAGGGTTTTTCAGTTACTCCCGTGCCTTTTTCAGTTACTCGCAGTGGTTTTCCAGTTACTCGTAGGGTTTTCCAGTTACTCGCAGTGTTTTTTCAGTTACTCGCAGGGTTTTTCAGTTACTCCCGTGCTTTTTTCAGTTACTCGCAGTGGTTTTCCAATTACTCCCGTGCTTTGGTTCAACAACATTCGAAAAGGTTTCTTCAGTTACTCGCGTGCTTTCTTCAGGTACTCGCAGGGGTCTTCAGTTACTCGCAGGGTTCTTCAGTTACTCGTAGGGGTTCCTCAGTTACTCGCAGGGGTTCTCCAGTTACTCGCATGGGTTGTTAAGTAATAGTAGGAGAAAAATGAGTACAGGAGTCTGTTGTACAAAAAGTAACTCTAGAAGAGAGAGCACAGAGCTATAAATAATTGCAGTGATGTGTCATCAGAATAACCCAGAGTATACTGGCATCTTTGCAACCCAACAGTAAAGAGCACTGCTGTCAATAATTGCAGCACCAACAACACAGACCATTACTCTCACTGCTGTCAATAATTGCAGCACCAACAATACAGCGGGGGGCTTTTAGATCTGTAACATCTCCATCCTACACGGCACTCTCTCCTTCCATCTCTTCTTCATCAGCCACTGCTACAGTTTCAAACACAGCGGGGGGAGCTTTCAGATCTGCAACATCTCCATCCTCCACGGCACCATCTCCTTCCATATCTTCTTCATCAGCAACTTCTACAGTTTCAAACACAGCGGGGGGCTTTCAGATCTGCAACATCTCCATCCTCAACGGCACCCTCTCCTTCCATCTCTTCTTCATCCACTACTGCTACAGTTTCAAACACAGCGGGTGGCTTTCAGATCTACATCATCTCCATCCTCGACGACACCCTCGAGGTCCACTTCTTCATCTGTGACTGTTACGGTTTACATAAGGTACAGTTTTACATTTCTTCAGATCCCCTTTTACATTTCTTCATAAGGTACAATTTTTCAGTAGCACCCCCTTTGACCATCTCCTCAGATCCCCTTTAACATTTCTTCACAGCCTACCATGGAGCCATTCATCCAGCCAATCAACTACACCCTTGATGACAAGACAGTGGAATCCATTCTACTTCCTATAGAATGGAACCATCTCCATTTTCAGATCAAACCAGGCAAAACCACCTTCCTAATCGGAAACCAGTCTTTCCAGATAACCCTTATGCAGAATAAAAACGGGTCACTTTCAACTGCTAAGGGCTGGAAAAGGATGATCGCACAGATCAGTCTTCGCAAAGGTTGGATCATCTACCTCAAGCCAACTGATCACCAGACCATCACAGCATGGATCACAGATCAGTTCTTAGAAACACCAACTGAGCTTATCCCTCTCTTCAGAATGCCTGGCGACGAAGTATACTCTGGATCGGAGGACTCTGCAGATCAGCTCTTCGTTAGGGACATACACCAAGCAGCACCAGGATCAGCTGTAAATCCCATTCAGTTTGCAGAAGACACTGCTTCTTCGTCTATCCAACGTTTCTTTCACAAGTAGCTATTTGATTTTTATGTTCAGTTAATGGACCTTCTTTACATCCGATCTGGCTGTATTTTTCTGTATTTTAAGTTCAGTTGTTGGACCTTCTTTATATTCGATCTGGTTGTATAATATATAACTTTTTATGCTTTGAATGTTGTAATCTTGAATGTTTAGATGTAGTGTTTTGAATGGTGTAATCTTGAATGTTGTAATCTTGCTTGTGCTCTCCGTGAGCTTATGTAACTCACATGGTTGCCTAGTTACTCTAATAGGATTCAGTTACTCGTATGGTTGTCTAGTTATTCTATAGTTGTCGCATAGGATTCAGTTACTCACATGTTTTATCCTTTTTGTTGTTTAGTTACTCGCAGTGTTGGTTCAGTTACTCGCAGCGTTTGTTCAGTTACTCGCAGGCTATTTGAGTTACTCACAGTATTGGTTCAGTTACTCGCAGGGTTGTTCAGTTACTCGCAGTGTTGGTTCAGTTACTCGTAGTGTTGGTTCAGTTACTCGCAGGGTTGTTCAGTTACTCGCAACGTTTTCCAGTTACTCGCGAGTTTTTTTCAGTTACTTGCGAGCTTTCATCAGTTACTCGCAACGTTTTTCCAGTTACTCACGAGCTTTCTTCAGTTACTCGCAGGGTTTTTCCAGTTATTTTTCCAGTTACTCGCGAGCTTTCTTCAGTTACTCGCAGGGTTGTTCAGTTACTCACAGTGTTTTGCCAGTTACTCGCGAGCTTTGTTCAGTTACTCGCATCGTTTTTCCAGTTACTCGCGAGCTTTCTTCAGTTACTCGCAGGGTTGTTCAGTTACTCGCAGCATTTTTCCAGTTACTCGCGAGCTTTGTTCAGTTACTCGCAGTGTTTTTCCAGTTACTCGCAGTGTTTTTCCAGTTACTCGGAGTGGTTGTGACAGTTACTCGCAGTGTTTTTCCAGTTACTCGGAGAAGGTTGTTTAGTTACTTGCAGTGTTTGTTCAGTTACTCGCAGAGGGTTGTTTAGTTACTCGCAGAGGGTTGTTCAGTTACTGCAGAGGGTTGTTCAGTTACTCGCAGGCTATTTTGAGTTACTCGCAGTGTTTTTCCAGTTACTCGGAGCGGCTGTGACAGTTACTCGCAGGCTATTTGAGTTACTCGCAGTCCCTTTTCAGTTACTCGGAGTCCTTTTTCAGTTACTCGCAGCCCTTTTCCAGTTACTCGTAGTGTTCAAGCAGTCCTTTTTCAGTTACTCGAATAGTTTGTTAAGTTACTCAATCATTACTGTCGGGTGTTCAAGCATTACTCAAGCATTCTGTTACTTTCAGCTCAGTTACTCGTAGTAGTTTCAAGATGTACATAAGCATTCTAAGCATAAAGTTATCTAAAGCATTCAAGAAAATTTAGCCAAAATATAAGGGCAAAATCAATATATGTTCAAGATGACATGTACAGCAAGATCAAATGTACATTAAGATCAGTTGTAAATTCAGAATTTTAACAGTTGTACATTCAATAGCAGCTGTACATTCAGATATATACAGCTTATACAACAGTGAGTAACTGAACAACAGCTTATACAAAAGCAGCTATACACTTGTTGTTTCTTCATTCTTTTTTGTTTCTGGTTGTTTATCAGCTTCAGCTTCTCCTCCATTGTTATCAGCAGATATACCTTCTTTGATCTTTTCGATTTCAGCTTTTTCATTGTCTCTTGGAGGCTGCAGCTGCCCCCTTGCCATCATTCGTTGAAAAATATCAGCCCTTATTGATGGTATGTCTTTGCAGGTGAAGTCCATAGGTTTACAATTTACTAGGCACTCTAGGTACTTCATGACAAAGATCCCACAGTCAAGTGAGTCTTCTTCCTGCTGTGGGCAGATCGGGTAATCCCTTTTCCACTGCGACAATTGGCTTCCCTTTTCAGGTGCACCCCTAAAGAAGTCGTGCACTATACCCACCTGCATTAAAAACACAAGACATTTATTCATCATCAATTAAAGATCAGTAAGCCTTTCAATCCACTTATAATGGACTTAATTTTTATAGATCACTTACCCATCAATTGAATTCCTTTCTTGAGTTGCTACTCCAACTCATTGAATTATAGGACCGGTGTGCTCCATCCCTGAAACTTGCTTCGTACAAGTGCCAGTGGTTGTCGTTGTTTAGTATTGTGAACACCGAGTCCATTGCGTCCCAATCTTTCATTGGAACGTTGAATAGTGGAGATAGCATGTCTATCTGTTCCAAGGTGATGTCCTCAATATTAAATGATAGCTTTTGCTGCAAATGTAGAGTTTAAAAACCACATCTATAAGTTTCAGTTTGTGTTTATATATTGTAATTTCATGTAAATTTGTATACAAAGTTTACCGGAGCATAAGTGCTCATGCAGTGCCACGTCAATCCCTTCTTCCTCCGCTTGCTTGTGCTCTCCTTGAGCATCTGTACAAAGCAGTCGAGAACCTGAATAAAACCAAAAGCTTTATCAGTTTAGCAATCCAAATTATCTATTTCAAAGAGTTAAACTACATTCTTGTTTCTTACAGGTGAATGTGTCATTTGATCCTTGTACAGGAGGGCGGCGAGGTCCTTCCCCGTGCACCAAGTGTCTTCACTGAATTTCCATTCTCGTTTTAACCAGCAAATTATTTTTATAGATGTTATACATACGAGTTGGATATAGAAACATTAATGTGTTATCATTTTACATTTGACAATAACCAATTCTCTTACATTTTTTCTATGTTGTCCATGAAGTGATGGACAATTTCTTTGGCTTCTTTTGTCTTGAAATGTTCAAAACCTATGAAGTTTGACATCTTGTGCTGTCAACAACAATAGAGAAATCCATGTTAGAATCAATCTTCATTTTTCCCAAGTTATTTAAGCATTTCTGTCAGTTACTTAAGCATTACTCTCGGTTACTCATTCATTATGTTCAGTTACTCAAGCATTATATTCAGTTACTCATTCATTATGTGCAGTTACTCAAGCATTATATTCAGTTACTCAAGCCTTACGTGTAGTTGCTCAAGCCTTACTTGCAGTTACTCAAGCATTAGGTTCAGTTACTCAAGCTTTAGGTTCAGTTACTCAAGCATTACTTGCAGTTATGATATACTTGAAAGGAGATGAAAATTACCTTTTCCTCCCTTCTTTTCTTCACATTTTTCTCTATGCTTCCTATCTTTGGCTCTTCCATCGTCTTCTTCTTCAATCTTCTTCTGGGCTTCTTCTGCCCTTCTTCTTCTGCTATCTTCTCTGGCTGTTGGCTCCCTTCTTTTTGTTTCTTTTGGTCTGCCTCTTCTGCAGACTTTGGTTCTTCAGAACTGTTGTCCTTTGTTTCTTTTTTCTCCTTTTCTTCTTGTTTCTTTTGGTCTGCATCTTCTGCAGAACTGTTGTCTTTTGTTTCTTTGTTCTCCTCTTCATCAACATTTTTCCCGTGCTCACTATGATCTTCGGATTCTACGTATTTTTTTCTGAGGGTTAGCCTTCTTCGTTTTGTCGGTGGGGCGACATCCTTTGTCGGTGCGTCTTTCGGTTCATCTACATTCACCGAGACAAAACCCTCTACAAATTCCTGGAATCCACTTCCAGGTGACTGTGATTTGTTACCCTCATCTTCCCACTTTCTTTTTAGATTTTTGTTCTCTTCTTCTAACTTGGCTATTCTTTCTTCTAGCCTTTTATTCTCCAATTGCAGTTTTGTGAATTTATCAACACTTATTCTTGTGCAGATCTCCTTATGTATTTTGAGCTCCTCCTCCAACATTTTGATTCTTGTCTCCAGGGTGGAGGTGTCAATAGTTTCTCCCTCTTTGATGATTGGTTTTGCTGGTGCCTCAGTGGCTGTTGGCGTACTTTTTTCTGGCATGTCATTCGATGATTTTGCAGCATGCTAATCATCTCCCTGGTCTACCACTATCATTTGACATACCTGTCCAACATATAAAAAAAATAATGTGTTACTCGCAGAGGGTTGTTCAGTTACTGCAGGCTATTTTGAGTTACTCACAGAGGGTTGTTCAGTTACTCGCAGAGTGTTGTCCAACATATAAAAAAAAATAATGTGTTACTGCAGAGGGTTGTCCAACATATAAAAAAAAATAATGTGTTACTGCAGGCTATTTTGAGTTACTCGCAGAGGGTTGTTCAGTTACTCACATGCTATTTTGAGTTACTCGCATTGTTTTTTGAGTTACTCGTAGGTTATTTTGAGTTACTCGCAGTGTTTTTTGAGTTACTCGCAGGCTATTTTGAGTTACTCGCAGTGTTGTATATTAGATTTTGTAACAAAGTTTAGATAATCTTACATCCTTAGGCTCCACTTTCACTAATTCCATCAATTTCTTGACCGGCGCAGCCCACTTCTTTATCCTTGGCTTGGAGTCAAGGAATGTTGGCTTTGCCATCTTTGTCATCTCATATGCCCAAACCTGCATGTAATATATAGAAAATATAATGCATATGTAACTGCACCCCCATAGTCAATATTGTATCAATGTAGTTGAATATGATTTTATTCACTTACGCATAGGCACATGACACATCCTGTTGTGTATAGGGTGTTCTTAGCCCCTTTCTCTCCTTTCCTTCTTAGCTGGACATTCTCCTTTAGCATCTTCATATTCTTGAAGATACTCCCATGCACCAGCTTTGCCCAATTCATCTGCCCAGTGGCAGTTACATTATCTAGGTAGTGGATAATGTAGATTGGTGCGCAATAGCTAGTGTCTGGGATTAGGAATGTTGCCAGCAGGTGCAACATCCACACACGACACATATTTGTATTGTCCGCTGGATTGTTGGTCTTGGCATATTCTTGCCAAAGTTTTGTCAAGTTGTCCTTATGCATGACATCTTTTTCTCTCAATTTCTTTGATGTCTCACCTTCATTTCTATTTTTACAAGTCTCCTTCTCAAACTCTTGCCATATCGACTTTACTATGGCAGAATCTTTTCTTTGTGTTATTTCTATACCTTTGCTGGGGATACCTAGAATTATCCCCACGTCATCTACTGTCATCCTTCTTTCCTCTCCGTCGGCCAGCAGAAATATGTCTTCATCGACATATCTATCAATTAAATCCTCTAACAAGCCTATGTCAACCGCAAGATTTGGCATATTTATGAGGTTTGCAAAGGCTGTTGAGCTCAGCATCATAATTTGTTCCTTTGTATAAACCATGCTCTTGCTGGTATTGTTGTAGCTCTTTAAGGAGCACATGTGGTACAGTCTATTTACTCCCACTGCAAACATATCAAAATTTATCGTTAGAGCTCATTGTTTATTTTGTAAAAGCTATTTAATAAACTGTAAGTAACTGAAAATTAAAACTATTACAAATCCATACAATCTTACCTTTCTCTTTAGCCTTTTCTGTCTCTTTATGTTTCTGACTTGCAGTTGCACTCTCCTCATCCCCTTTGCTTTCTTCTCCTGCATACAAATAAAGTTATTCCAATAATGTAGTAGTTAGCTTAACAATATTGTTTTATCGCTTATTATCGGTTACTCAAACATTACTCTTGGTTACTCAAGCATTATGTAATAGTTACTCAAGCATAAATCTCAGTTACTCATGCACTACTATAGGTTACTCAAGCAATATGTGATAGTTACTCGAGCATAAATTTCAGTTACTCAAGCATTACTCTCGGTTACTCAAGCATTACTCTCGGTTACTCAAGCATAATGTAATAGTTACTCAATCATAAATTTCAGTTGCTCAAGCATAAATTTCAGTTACTCAAGCATTAATCTCAGTTACTCATCCACTACTATAGGTCACTCAAGCAATATGTGATAGTTACTCGAGCATAAATTTCAGTTACTCAAGCATTACTCTCGGTTACTCAAGCATTACTCTCGGTTACTCAAGCATTATGTAATAGTTTCTCAATCATAAATTTCAGTTGCTCAAGCATAAATTTCAGTTACTCAAGCATTAATCTCAGTTACTCAAGCAATATGTGATAGTTACTCGAGCATAAATTTCAGTTACTCAAGCATTACTCTCGGTTACTCAAGTATTACTCTTGGTTACTCAAGCATTATGTAATAGTTACTCAATCATAAATTTCAGTTGCTCAAGCATTAATCTCAGTTACTCAAGCATTAATCTCAGTTACTCAAGCATTATGTGATAGTTAATCGAGCATAAATTTCAGTTACTCAAACACTACTATCGATCACTCAAGCAATATGTGATAGTTACTCAAGCATTAATTTCAGTTACTGAAGCATTACTCTTGGTTACTCAAGCATTACTCTTGGTTACTCAACCATTATGTGATAGTTACTTGAGCATAAATCTCGGTTACTCACACATTATTCTCGGTTAGTCAAACATTCTGTAATAGTTACTCAAGCATTAATCTCGGTTACTCAACATTAATGTCTGTTATTCAAGTATTTTGTAATAGTTACTCAAGCATTAATTTCAGTTACTCAAACATTACTATCAGTTACTCAAGCATTAATATCAGTTACTCAAGCATTACTCTTGGTTATTCAAGAAGCATTATGTAATAATTACTCGAGCATTACCTTGTTGTTCAAATTCTACCGCTTTGCTACGCGTACATTCTTTCTTCTCAGCTGCTATGTTGACTCCACGACCAGCAGTAGCAACATTACTGCGCTTTGCACTTTTTGATGGAGGTTTGATCCATGGGGGAGCTGTAACCCCTATTTTTTTGCCTTTATCCTGTGTCTTAGTTGTCTGAGGAGTCTCAGCAGCAAGCCCCTTCTTCATTCCCGCAGCTTCTTCTTTCCCCTCTTTTTCCGCTTCTACGTCCTTGGTAGCCTCTTTCTTATCCTCTTTCGGGGTTGTCAGAGTAGTGTGGTCGAGTATTTCCCTTTCCGCCGGCGTTGCTGATTTATCCGCTTCTTCTGGTTCTTTGGCCATCTTCTCCTCGGCCTGATGGGGCTGCATTTCGATGTCATCATCTTCTTCAATCACTGGTCGTGGACGCCTTAGCCACGGCGGCCCTGTCGAGGTCTTCCTTGACGCTTGCTTTGTTCTCGTCATATTGGAAGAGGTAACTGTCGGAATTCAGATGCAGCGAGATGGAGGAGCAATTAGAGATGGAGGAGTTCGGGTCGCCGGTGATTCTTGCATGACAGGAAGAGCGACGAGTGAGGAGGAAGTGCGCGAGAACGGGAGGGCGACGATCTGGGGGTTTGCTTCGGCGGGGACGGCGCGACGAACTGGGGTTTGCTTCGGCGGGGACGGCGATGATCTGGGGTTCGCGAGTAGCTCTCTCCTGTGGGGACGGCGCGACGAACTGGTAGCCGGGCTCTTTTTCCCGTTTTTATCCCTTCCGGAACTGCTGCCGGGTAGCGTTAAGTTGTTACCCGCGCGGGCAACTGATACTAACTCTCTCTCTCTCTCTCTCTCTCTCTCTCTATATATATATATATATATATATATATATATATATATATATATATATATATATATATACATATATATATACACACATACATACATACATACATATATATAAACATACATACATATATATACATGTATATGTATACATACATATATATATGTATATATATATGTATGTATATATATGCATATATATGTATGTATGTATGTATTTATATATATATATATATATATATATATATATATATATATATATATATATATGTGTGTGTGTGTGTGTGTGTGTGTATATATACATATGTATGGTCGTTTATTTAATACCCACACGGGTAGCCTGGATTTTGCTACCCGGCAGCCAAAAAAGTAATTATACCAGAAAAGTAATTCTGCTATCAAAAAAAGTAACTATGTTGATCAAAAAGTAACTATACGATTAAAAAAAGTAATCTCATACAAAATACACAGCATATATATATATATATATATATATATATATATATATATATATGTAACCGTTTTTTGAAATCTGTTGTTACAAATGTAACTTTCTATGCATGAAACTCAACAGTTTGCAAGGTAAAGTAAACCTTTACATGTCAAAAGTAACCAACTTGAAAAAAAGTATCCAAAATGAGGGGCGGGTAGCTACCCGCGCATGTATTAAAGATGGGCTATATATATATATATATATATATATATATATATATATATATCAAAGGAGACATAAGGAGTAAAAAGATTGAAAAACTAACTTGCCATGTGTCAAAACTCAAAAACCATCACATCCACAAATATTAGAACTTCCACTTGATCTTTACCAAGGTTATCCATAGTTTCTTGCCTTAGTGAGATTATCAAGATGTACTATTAGAGATCACATCGGATTATGTATATGCATCATCTAGAAAACCCATCGTATTTTAGGGTTTACTTAGCCATATATGCAACTCTGCCCCTCCATCAGATTGTATAATTCAACTAAGATATATATTAGTTTTAGAACCTCAAGGGAAGGCTATCATATCATCTACTAGAATGAGGAACCATCAAATCATTCACCTACTAGGTGATACCATCAGATCCTCAACACACTTAGAAAACCATCGATTTTACACTAAGGTGAGAAACCCTAAGTTCTCAACCCTAAAGAGTAACAATACAATGGTTGATCCAAAGGAGAAACTATATCAAACATGTTATGAAAAAATATGAAGCACGACATTCATGTGTAAAAATTACATATAAAACCCTATGTATGGGAAAATTGCTTAAAGGTCCAAATAAGGACATAATTGCAAAATGTCCAAACTGAACCAAATTTGAAACATAGTTTAGTCACATGATATAAAAGCATAAATTAGAGTTTGATTAAGGTTTTAAGCACCCAATTAAGTAAAGAAAACATATTTAACCACAAAGTCAGGTTAGGGGTCTTACAACCATACACCCCTAATAGGAATTTTGCCCCGAAATCCTAAACAAATAAGGATGGGTACTTCCTACGTATCTCATCTTCTAAAATACCATGTGGCCTCCTCTACTCCATGGTGATGCCACAACACCTTCACTAAGTCTATGTCCTTCTTCCTCAACTTCTTCACATGCTTATCTAGGGTCAACACATGACCCTTAACATAAGAAATATCCTCCTCCATCTCAACTTCCATTGGTTGTATCGTCTGTTCTGAATCTGGGTGACACTTTCTCAACATCAAAACATAAAAGATGTTGTGCAACCTATGCAACTCTTGCAGTAACTCTAGATTATATGCCACCTTTCTAACTTGTGGTAAGATAGTGTTAGGTCCCATAAACCTAGGAGCCAACTTACCCTTCTTACCAAAGCTCAACACTCCCTTCCAAGGGGAAACCTTGGGGTATGCACAGTCTCTAACTTAGAATTCTAGTGGTCTATGATAGTTATCAGCATAAGACTTTTGTCTATCTTAAGCTGCCTTCAATTGTTGTTGGATCACTCTGATCCTCTCTATAGTCTATTGAACTAACTCAGGACCCAAAAGTTTATATTCACCTATCTTGTACCAACAAAGAGGTCATCGATAATGCCTTCCATACAAAGCTTCATAAGGTCCCATGTCTATGTTCCTCTGATAGTTGTTGTTGTAGGATAACTTAATTAGACTCGGATAGACATCATAAATGATAAGAAACTAAAGAACACATGCTATTAAGAGATCCTCCAATGCTTGAACAGTCCTTTTTGACTGGCCATCTATCTGTGGGTGAAACGCTATACTAAACCTCAGTTGTGTCCCCAAAGTTGTATGCATACGTTCCCAAAACTTGCTTGTAAACTGAGGACCTTTGTCAGGAACTATGGTTCCTAGGTAGTTCTGGATTTCTTTGTGATTCAGAGCATTTGAGTTGGTCATGAGATGCAAAAAGTAATTGGATACATGAGCTTTGAAAGCATCGCTAGATTCAATCCAATTACCCAACTAACTCTTGAATCTAACTATTTTTTGTGGTGGATCCTTGCTTTAACATACGATTGAACTTATTAGTTATTTCATCACCATATCAAAGCCAATCGATGTGAGAATGTTGTTTCCAATTGTCTTCCTAGCGTATGAGGAGTTGATTGTACTTTTCCTAATGCTCAATGAGTAGGGATTCAGTAATAGGGGAAAGGGTGGACTGAGCAAGTACATGGTGACACTCAATTTGTGAGTGTAGCAAGCCTTTCTTTTTGTATTGTTTATTGATATAAGTAAAATCCCATTTAGAACTGCTTTCTAGAAGCGATGTAAAGCATCAAGGAAGGTGGCCGCCCTATCCCATTGGGGAAGAAGGGAGGTATGGAAATCTAGAACAATCTTCCATTTGGCCTTCATCTTGAAGGTGTGTCTTTGAGCGGAAGAACAAGAATCAATGGATATGAGAAAGAGGGCTATGGTCAGAATAGAGGTGGGAAAGAACCATGATGGAGGAATATGTAAAAAATGTATCTCATTGAAGTTGACAATGACATGATCTAGTTTCTCAAGAAGCTATCCACGCTTGAGGGTGAAGAGATGTGAAGGTTGATAGACAATAATAAAACATAAGATCAGAGTGTGAGATGGTTGATGATAGAATTTCATTAGTCATGATATGGCTATATCAAACCAAGCAGATAGATACATGTCAGGGAATAGTGTATCGGATAGACCTACCATGAGACTGACACATGGAATCCATCATCATGGAAGTCATAGTCAGCTCTCACAGTGATGGTGGTGGTTGTGGTTCTTAGACTTAAAATCACTGCACTCAGCACATGTTGTTGGGTACGCTTTGACATCATCAAACATAGTCCTGAAACATGGGTTGTTATAACGATGATGATTGGGTGACTTTGACACATGAGGATTGATTGTGGGTGATAGAGATGGGAATTGTCCCTCCAAAGGGAGTATGATATCCAAGGCCTCTTGATTAGCAACATTGAGAAAAGTATTGCCATACACATGTGAGTTAATATGTGATATTGAGCTTACATATATCTCATGTAGTCTGCTCTGGCTCAAGAAACAAGATTGAATAATAATGAGGATGATGAATCCATGTCTCAAGGTCAATCTAGATATCAATGAAAAAGGAACTATACAAACACTATAACACCATACGCAGATTGTAGGTTGAAGTTTCTCCCCAACTTTCTATTCACTTTGATAGCACTTATGTGTGACTAGGAACCACTCTTTCCTTGTGATGTCATAAGTTGTTATGGACATTCACTGCCAACATGATATGGGACCTATAGGGTCACACACATAGAAACTCATCTAGAAGACGAGTTTGATCTAGAATGATGATTGAATTGATTACTAAAGTGTTTAGATATTTCAATTCATGCAACTGATCATCTGACTAGATTGCTAAACGATCGGTTCAAGTGTTGAGACAACCTTTTGGAGTGTCCGGTTGATTGTATCATGTATTGGATGAAACTCAACCCGACCCAGGGTGTCATACTACCGTCTCACTTAGTGCATGACGCCCGTCTCAGATGCACCAGATGACCGGTTTAGGGGTGCAATTCAATTGCACATAGGATTGGTGTTGACGTTGTCACGTGCACTAATTAAAATTGAATTTTTGATATATGTACAAAACTAGAACACGCCAAACAACTGTTTGGACTGTGCCAAATGACCATCTGGCATGCCAGATGACTGTCTGGGTTGTTAGATGACCGTCTTGGCTATCACAAGTTGCAAAACTTCCAGAATTGTTGCGAGAAATTGACATCTTTTGGTCCCTTATCCCACACAGACTGGGAACCCTGACCCTGGCCTCTATTATAAATAGAGGGGTATTAGGGGCTTCCCAAAGTACAACATAGATAATTGAGAATTAGTTGCTCTGACTATTGTTGTCCTCTCTGGTTGTGGAAACCATGAGAGTCTGAGCAAGTCCTACCTGACTAGGGAGGGATAGCAAGGGAGAGAAAAACTGAGGATCATTGTTGTGGGAGAGCATGTTGGTGAGTAGTACACCAACAAAAGTGACAACTCCTTCTTATCTATTCTAGCAAGATGATAGGAGTTCTAGTTGATCAGTGTGGATTATTCTAGAGGTAGGAGTTCTTTGGTTGTTGCTAGGAGGGCAACATCAACTCGCAGTCTGTGGCGAGATTAGAGGAGTTGCTACAACAATTGTCCGAGTCTGATGTCCATGGAGGAGCAGTCAGGCAAGTCCCATCACAACCAGGAGATGCATAGACATTATCCAAGATAGAGTGCATGACTTACTCCAGGACCATGTATATCTTTGTGAAACCATCCTTCCCATTTCATAGTTATTGACACGAACTATTGGTTAATGGGAAATATGTCAGTAATTTTTTTGTTTCTGCTACCTATTTGATGTCGTATTTCCCTACAATATGTTCATCTATCAAAGTGATACTAGCATGTCCCTCTTGTGACGTGCCATAGAGTGTAATTGTGTTTTGTCTATAGACAATGAAGAAGATGACTTCTAGCTCAGTGCATCAACCACCACATTCACGTTCCAAGAATGATCATCTATCGCGCATTCATAGTCATTGATCAACTCCATACATCTCCTCTTTCCCATATTTAGCTCCTGCTTTGAGAAGATATACTGAAGATTCTTATGATCTATGAAGATTTGACACTTCTCACCATATAAAAGAGTCTCCAAATCTTTAAGGAAAGAATAACAGTGGCTAACTTCAGTTCATGAGTTGTATAGTTCTCCTTGTGTTTCTTAAGTTTTCTCAAAGGAAAAAACTCATTGTTGTCTTACATCAGCAGACATCCCAAGACATTATTTGAAGCATCACAGAAAATAATGTAACCTTTTCCTTACTCTAGCAACACTAACATTGGATCACTCGTCAACTTCTCCTTCAAAAACTGAAAAGAACACTGACAGTTGTCAGCCCAAACAAAAGGAACACCCATCCTAATCAGTTTGGTCTAAGGTAGGCCAACGATACTGAAGTTCTTAATGAACCTCTTTTAGTAACCTACTATACCTAGGAGACCTTAGTTAGTGTCTTGGGTTGCTCCCTCTCCAACACTAACTCTACCTTCTTAGGGTCTTTAGAAACATCCTTTGTAGATATGGCATGACCAAGAAAAGACACCTCAATCAGCTAAAACTCACACTTACTGAACTTGGCATACAACTGGTGTTGCCTCAACAACTCTAACACTTGACAAAGATGTTGTTCATGTTGTTGACTGTCTCTAGAGTATATCAAGATATCATCTATAAACACAACTAAGAAATGATCAAGATATGGTTTGAACACTATGTTCATCAAGTCCATAAAATTTTTTGTTGCATTGGTTAGCCCAAACGGCATAACCACAAACTCATAATGACCATACCTAGTCCTAAAAGCAGTCTTAGGTATGTCGTGCGCCTTGATCCTGAATTGGTGATAACCTGACCTCAGGTCTATCTTGGAGAACATTGTAGCACCTCTCAACTGACCAAACAAATCATCAATCCTCATGTGACACCCGTCACACTAAATAAGATTACTCAAAATGAAACACGCAATAGATCGCTAATTAACCATACACCAAAAAAAGGGGGTAAATTAAAACCAATTTTTACATTACTAACATGTTTAGAAACATTTACACAAAGGTCCAACAACTTGCATATTAACACATACCACATCAGGTATTTACACGTATGACTAGTGGACTCAACCACAACCTATATATAAAAGATATCGTTCCACATATACATGCCATATACAAACGTCGACATGCTGTCAAAAACTTGAGTTGATATGCATATCCTCTATAAAACATCCCCTGCCCAAACTTGAGAGTACATGGACAACTCTATGGTACTACTAACTTCTAGCAAACCTTTTGCTCATACCAATCTTCAGGATGCTCTTCCTCACCACCAAAATCCTGACAACGTCGCTGACAATCACCTAAAAAGATGTGGTGACCCACGAGGTGAGAACAATGTCCCATCGAGAGATATAACTCTCAACAATGGTTATTGTTTACAGTAGGTAATATTATTACTAAACAAATTAAGTAGATTAACAAAATTAGGCAAGTTAAATAGGTAGGCATAGAAACATATATAAATAAGAAGATATATAAAGGAAAAGATTGAACTATCATTTACTAAGTAGATGACTTATCTTATTGCATCATATAATCACTAATAGTATAAGAAACAACACAAGTGTTATCAACCAATGTGATTTGTGTTTAACTGTAAGCAGATATACTATATGATTGGATTACATCTTTTATTAAGCCTTAGGGAGTTTGAGGTATACCACTCAAATTCCAACTGACCACTGTTTGGTTGCAATCAGTTCCATACAAGATCTAGGAGAGATAGAATCCTAAGATATCACCCCCTCGGGCAGTACAAGTCAACTGCAACAACATATCAGTCAAACTTCCCACAATGACATATAAGTCAAGCTACAAATAAGCCTAGTTCACCCTTGCTATATAGGACACGACACTAGTAACCATGGTATAAAAGACCCTATCATTCGACATACACCCACAGTTGTCCTCAAACACATAATAAATATAGATGTATCGGGGCCCCTCACGAAGGGTCCCGGGTTCGAATCCCCTTGGTGGTGTTGTTCGGAATTGTTTCTCCCATAGCACAGCCGACCTCTGTGCAACTTAATGGGATACGCTCCTTATGGTATGGGGTTGAGCTCCCTAAGTTGGGCTCGACGCAAACCTTACGAGTCTCCTGGGTTACCAAAAAAATATAGATGTATCAGTAGTTTGTGAATTGAGGCATTACTGTAGTCATCCTCCAAACCTTGAGATCAGGATGACAAGGACACATAGTCACTTGCACCCACTTGTACTCAATTATTATGTATGTGACTCTAAGCATCTCTCAGGAATACTCGTATCCCCATCCAACAAGTCCTGACACTGGAATGGTTCTACGACACAAGGCACTACATGATTAGGTTTTCACTGGATTACTTAATACCAGTTGGGTGAGTTAAGTCTGCATCAATCAAGTTACATACAAATCCTAAAAGAGTTCTACAAAAAAACATGGTATGTTGCAACTTCAGAAGATATAAAATGTATGAAGTATAATTATTATCACATCATCACATTATACCAATCATTGTCACATAATGAAGAGGGTTACCCCTCCATCAGGGCTCAAAACCTACCCAAGGGTCATTAAGACCACCACATCATTCCCTTTATGGACATCATTATCTTTCCATGCCTTACTAGATGATCATCAAACTATCACTTATTTGTATTAGGGTTAGGTTCAATGAGATGAGTTAAGTTCATGTTACAAATCACCATTTAAGGATGAAATGTAATCCTTAATATTTCCATTTGATCATAAAAGCATAAGGTTAAACATCACCATATGATTTCATTAAACTATTCATAAGACATACTCATATGATTAGAAAAACCATCGATCATAGGTCAGGAAAACATAGAGACCACATAGATCAGAAAATATTGGTGACAACTAAGGTTGGGATTCTCATCGACCACTAGGGTTAGAGATCCTCATCCACTATTATAGTTAGGGATCCCATCAACCACTAGGGTTAAAACTCCTTCGGGACCTCTAGGGTCAGGTGCCTTAGCGACCACTAAGGTCAAAGAATCTCATCGACCGCTAGGGTTAGAGAACATAGCGAACAATAGGGTCCAAAAACATAGAGACCATTACGGTTAGATGACATAGCGACCACTAGGGTTAGAGATCTTAGCTACCACTAGGGTTAGCTATCTCATCACCCATTGGGGTCAGATATCTTAGCGAACCTAGGTTAGAGAACATAGCGGCCAACAAGGAAAACAAACTTGGTGATCAAGCATGAATTCAAACTTCATCGACCATTAGGGAAAACAAATCATGGTGACCACAAAGAATCAAACACGTGTGCAAGGTCTAGGGTTCACTATCTTTACAGAAGAAATGTGCATCATGTTTAGAGGTACAACAAGATGCATTATCTACTCAAGGTCTACCATGTAAACTCAAACCTAGGTAAAGGTAACATCTTTCTACTTGGAACAACATTTTTAGAGAAAGAACATATACATACAAGGTAAGTGTAAGCGATAATCGTGGAGAAAGTCATAACTTGCCTCTAGGTTGAATATGAAGATCCAAACATCAAGGTAGCTTGAGGAAAGAAAGTAGAGACCCTAGCTTGAGCACTCTACTTGGCCAAGCTAGCTTCTTCTTCAAAAAGGAAGCAAGCAAGAAGTGTTCTTCAACCACTAGTTCAAGCTCCATCATGGATCTGACCAAGAAGAAGAGAGGGGAATGTAGGACAGTAAAGAAGACAAAGGAAGGGAGGGACATCTCACTTACTAAGACCAAGAAGCAAAGCAAGGAAGCACCAAACAACCTCAACAAGGGTAGATCCAAACCCCTGGTGCACATGCAAGCAAGAAATGACAAGATTCTCCTACCTTGGCTCCTCCTTTGTCCAAAAAACAAGGGGGATGAGTTCCAACCAGAAAGGAAGAAGAAGAAGAGAGGGCTAGGTGTGTGAAGATCTTGTTCGCATATAAGGAGAGAGGTATATATGGCTTAGGGCTGGAGAGAGAAAGGAAAGGTGAGATGTCAAACCAAGCATTCCATGTGTCCAATGGATCTTTCCTATTCAAGCATCTCAACCATGTTGCTCATGAACCAACGACCACAACTAGAAAACTCATCAACCAAGATGATAAAAAAAACATAGCGATCACATAAGAATTCTTAGCAGCCAAGATGGTTAGAAAACATAGCAACCACATAATAATTCTTAGAGACCAAGATGGTCAGAAAACATAGAGACCACATAAGAAACCTTATTGAACATCAACTCTAGGTGTACACATAAACCTTAGCGACCACCAACATTGGGTGGCTCAACACTCAAGGTCAACCAAGAGTTAGGGCATCCATGAGATCAAACCACCTCAAACCAAGATGCAACAAGGCACCCCAAAGCACAACTATATAAAATATGATATGAAAACATGTGAGCCACAAAAATCACGCGAATAATTGTAATAAAAACCCTATATATGGGTAAATTGCATAAAAGCTCAAAATAAGCACATGTATGCATAACTTGCTCAAACAATGTCCAAAATGGATCAAACTTGAAACTTATGCTTATACATGATATCAAAGCAATCTTAGGGTTAGATTAAGGTTCTTAGAAATAATTATGATAAGCAAGCATGTTCAACCATAAAGCAAAGTCAAGGGTCTTACAACTATAAACCCCTAACAAGGATTTTGCCCCTGAAATCCTACATGAACAAGGATGGGTACTTCCTAATAATCTCCTCCTCTAGATCCCATGTGGATTCCTCCACACCTTAGTAATGCCACAACACCTTCACTAAGATATATCCTTCTTCTTTAAATTCTTCACTCTCCTATCCAGAATCAACACAGGACCATCAACATACCACACATCCTCCTCCAACTCAACCTCCATTGGTCACAACGTCCACTCTGTATCAGGGTGACACTTCTTCAACATGGAAACATGGAAGACATTATGCAACCTGTGCAACTTAGGCGGTAATTCCAACTTGTATGCCAACTTTACAACATGTGCCAAGATAGAGTATGGTCCCATGTACCTTAGATCCAACTTACCCTTCTTACCAAACGTCAACTCACCCTTCCAAGGAGAAACCTTAAGGTACACATGATCTTCAACTTGGAACTCTAATGGTCTATGACTATTATGGGCATGTGACTTATGTCTATCCTAATATGCCTTCAACTACTATTGTATCATCTTGATCTTTTCTATAGTTTGTTGCACTAACTCAGGATCCCAAAGCTTATACTCACTTATCACATACCAACAAAGGGGTGACTGACAACATATCTCATACAACACTTCATAAAGTGCTTTATCTTTACTTCTTTGATAACTATTTTTGTACGCAAACTCTATCAAACTCATATGTACATCCCAATAACCAATAAAATGCATAACACAACCCCTCAAAAGATCCTCCAAAGTCAAAATGGTCCTCTCAGACTAGCCATCTATCTATAGATGAAAAGTTGTACTAAACCTCAGTTGTAACCCCATAGTTGCATGAAAACATTCCCAAAATCGAATCGTATACTACAGACCTCTATCAGATACTATGGTAATTGTAATACCATATAGATGAACTATCTCATCAACATATATTTGTGCTAACTTCTCTAATGTATATGTTGTCTTGATTGAAAGAAAATGAGCTGACTTGGTCAACCTGTCCACTATCACCCAAATGAAATCATGACCCTTGGCTGTCCTAGGAAGACCAACCAAAAAGTCCATGGTGATATGATCCCATTTCCACTGTGGTATTAACAAAGGTTGTAACGTCCCTACGGGCTTCTAATGCTCTGCCTTGAACTGTTGACAAATTGGACACTTAGCAACAAACTCCACCACATCATGATTCACACCTTGACACCAGTAATCCTTCAGATTATGGTACATCTTTGTACTGTCAGGATGCATCGTGTACATTGAGGAATGAGCTTCCTCAAGTACCATATTCCTTAGTCCCTCAACATCTGGATCCACTGTCTTATTGTGAAAGCAAACTATCACATCATTCGACTCATAGAAGTCGTCATTCTTCCTGCTGCCAGATGTTTTGTATCATAGTATCATTTTGCTATGTGTCTCTGATCTATTGTATCAAGGTAGGCTTTACCTGCAACTATGATAACAACCCTTCCAATAGAGATACTTCCAACTATATGTTCATCTAGAAAAGTGACCACTAACATGTTCCGGTTGTGGCACACCATAAAATGTAATTGTGCCTTGTCCACAGATGACGACAAAGATGACTTCCTACACAATGCATATGCCACCACATTCACCTTCTCTGGATGGTAGTCTATCATGCAGTCATAGTCCTTTATCAACTCCATCCACCTCCTCTACCTCATGTGTCAAGTAGTTCTCAATGTGTTTCTTAAGTTGTCACGAAGAAAAAGAAATCACATTCTGGTCCTACATCAACACACATCCATACCGTTCTTTAAAGCATCATGGAAGACTATGTCACATTTCCCTTGCTCTAGGAGCACTAACACTGGGGCACTAGTCAACTTCTCCTTCAATAATTGGAAAGAACGCTGACACTTGTCATCCCAGACAAAAGGAACACCTTTTGTAGTCATTTTTGTTAGGGGTTATGCTACAATACTTGAAATTCTTGATGAATCTTCTGTAGTAACCTGCCAAACCTAGGAAACTTCAAACCTCAATTTGTTTCTTGGGTTGATCCCACTCTAACACTGATTGTACCTTCTTCGGGTCTGCACAAAAACTTTTAGCAAATATGATGTGACCAAGGAAAGACACCTCAGTCAACTAGAACTCACACATACTAAACTTGGCATACAACTGATGTTGCCTCAACAATGTCAAAGCCTGACAAAGATGATGCTCATGATGTTGTCTATCTCTAGAGTATATCAAGATATCATCTATGATCACAACCACAAACTAATCTAGATATGGTCTAAACACCATATTCATCAAGTCCATGAAATCTATCAGCGTGTTCGTTAACCTGAATGACATAACCATGAACTCATGATGACCATACCTAGTCTTGAAAGATGTATTAGGTATGTCATCCACCTTGATCCTCAGCTGGTGATAATATGATCTTAGATCTATCTTTGAAAACACTATAGCACCTCACAACTGATCAAAAAGATCATTGATCCTCAAGAATGAATACTTATTCTTCACTGTGACCTTGTTCGACTGTTGGTAATCTATACAAAGCCTCATGGAACCATCCTTCTTCTTCACAAACAAGACGGGAGCACCCCAAGGGGAAGTGCTCAGTCTGATGAAACCCTTTTCTAGTAACTCCTACAACTGTTTCTTCAACTCCTGCATCTCTGCTAGCACTGTCCTGTAAGGTGCTTGCACTACAGGTTGATCTTTAGGAACAAAATTGATCTCAAAATAAATCTCTCGAGGAGGGGAAACACCAGGGAACTCTTCAAGAAATACATCCTCAGAATCTCGCACTACTGAAACCTCTTGGATACTAGGACCTCTCCTCTTGGTATCCAAAACATGTGACAAAAAAGCCTCACACCCCTACCTCATCAACCTCTCTGTTGTCATAGCTAACACCAAACACGTAGGAAGAAACTTCCTATCTCATTGGAATACCCAAGAACAATCTCCATCACAGAACGTAGCCACCTTGGAACTACAATCTAACCTTATACTTTTCTAAGGTATCCATCCCTGGGATCACATCAAATTCATGCATGTTAAGTGGAACAACATCCACTTGAATGTTGCATCCTGAGAAAGAAAGAACGTAAGATGGACACACCTCCCGCAACTTGGCGGAACCAACAAGAGGGGTTTCAAGCAAAAGTCTGTCAGATTTACTACAAACAAGTAGATTACAACTACTTGTCACCTATCTAGTGATAAAAGAGTGTGTCACACCTAGATCAACCAAAATAGATACAAAAGAAGAAGCAGATAAGTCAGAATGAAAAGTTCCATCTAACTTATCATGACCCATGGATTGACCACTCCCTACGGCTGACTCATAGCATAGAATCTAGTTGTCGCATGTTTTTTCCACGTCCTCTGCCAGCTGGTCTAGAAGATACTGCCTACGATGCCTGACCGCATCCACTACTGCAACCACTGCTATATTGATGTTGTTGTGAACCTTGTTGGCTCTGCATCGGCTACTATGTCACTTCCTCATCCTTCATAGGGAACACCCACTTAGTGTGCCCAACTTTCCCACACTTGTAATAGGTCCTAATATCATAAAGTGGCCTAGACAACCCTATCACCAATACAGATGTCGTGCTGCGTGCTCCTACTAGCGGAAAGCTACAACCTCATTTCCTTACTCGGGGACTACTGTGACAATGTTCATGATCTCAACTCAGAGAAAGTCGACCTCTGTTGTAACTGTGGTGATGAAAACCTCAGCTTCTTGAAGCCACCTGACAACTTCCCCTGATACTCAGCTAGCATCATCCTAGCATTGGCTTCACACTTCTTGATAGCAGACCTCTCAGTCCTCCTTATTGACTTTACAAAAGTAGAGAACTTCTCTCTGTTATCCAAAGTATACAATGTTGTAGTATGCTTCGTGTACAGACCTTTCTCAAACATGTGGATCCTCCCCTTCTCTGTCGCTACCATATGAGGACAGAACCTCAAAATCTCCATAAACTTAGCCTCATACTCATTGATGAACATGGAACCCTGACTTAACTTCTCAAACTGAGCCATTTTCTCATCTAGGTACGTATCAGGGAAGTAACAGCTCATGAACTCCCGCCAAAACTCTTCCCATCCTATCAGAACTCATGGTCTCTTCTCCTTCTCTATGGCCTACCAATGGCCAACACCACCCTTTAACAGATAAAAAACATGCTTCACATTGTCCTCTTCTGGGATATTCAAAATCTTAAACAACTTCTCAAGCTCTATCAACCACATGTTGGCGTCAACCATGTTCATTGTATCCACATACTTGATGGCCACCACACATCTCAACCTCTTGAACGTCTTCCCAAAACCCTAAGATTGCACAATAGGGACGAATGTCCTAGCTTGTGGTACGGGCGCCCTATCCGCTAAATGTGTAATCGTCGCCATGAGCTATCCAAACATGGACTAAAAAGCTATATTTTCCATGGTTGTAGGGTCAAACTGAGGCATCAAAGGTTGTTCTAGCCCTATCACTGGAACTCTACCATCATGTGTCAACCTCCTATCACCACCTCTTGGCACGTCATAACTACTCTCTGCATTCTCTTCACGTTCTCCAAACATATCTACATAAGCAAAAGCTATGATCAGATATGTTGGACTACGTAAGAATAGATACAAAACCTAAGTCCTATATCCTTGTAGACTTCGTGAGCCTAAATCTCTAATACCAACCATACTGTGGCGCCCCATCACACTAAATGATATTATCCAAAATGCGGTACGTGATCAATCACTAATTATCCATATAGTAGAAAAGAGGGTAAATTAAAACTAATGTATGCATTACTATCACGTTCAGAAACATTTACACGAAGGTCCAACAAGTTGCATATTAACACATACCACATTAGGTATTTACACATATGTCTAGTGGACACAGTGAAAACATGTACACACAAGATAGTGTTCCACACATACATGCCATATATGAATGTCAGCACGTTGCCAAAAACTCGAGCCGATTTACATATCCTCTACAAAACATTCCCTACCCAAACCTGAGAGTACATGGAGGACTCTACGAAACTACTAACTTCTAACTGATCTTTAGGTTGTTCTTCCTCACCACTAAGATCCTAAAAACATTGGTGATGACCACCTAAAAAGTTGTGGTTACCCACGAGGTGAGACTGACATCCCAGCGAGAGATACAACTCTCAATAACAATTATTGTTTAAAGTAGGTGATATTATTACTAAACAAATTTAGCAGATTAATAGAATTGAGGAAGTTAAATAGGCAGACACAGCAACAAGTAAAAATAACAAGATATATAAAGGAACATATATAACTATCATTTACTAAGAAGTTGACATATTCTATTGTATTATATAACCACTATCAGTGTAAGAAACAATGCAAGTGTTATCAACCAATTTGATTCATGTTTAACCCTAACTAGATATGCTACATGGTTGTATTATGTCTATTATTAAGCCTTAGGGAGTTTGAGGTATACCACTTAGAAGTTCAACTGACCACCACTTGGTCACAATCAGTTCTGTACAAGATCTACAAGAGTCAGAATCCTAAAATCTCACCCCTTTAGTTAGTATGAGTCAACTGCGATGACATATCAGTCAAACTGCCCACAGTGACATATAAGTCAAGCTACAAATCAACCTAGTGCACCCTTGTTATATAGAACATGACACTAGTAATGAGGGTATACAAGACCCTATCATCTGAGGTACAACCATAGGCGTCCTCAAACACATCACAAATATACATGTATCAGTAGTTTGTGAACCGAGGCATGACCGCATCATCCTCTAAACCTTGAGATCAGGATGACAAGGACACAACGTCACTTGCACCCATGCATACTCAATGGTTATGTATGTGACTCTGAGCATCCTCCAGGAATACTCATTTCCCCATACAACAAGTTCTGACACTGGAATGGTTCTAAGACACAGGGCACTACATGATTAGGGTTTCACTTGATTAGCTAATACCAGTTGTGTGAGTTAAGGCTGCATCAATCAAGTTATGCACAAACCCTAAAAGTGTTCTACCAAAAGCATGGTATGTTGCAACTTCAGAAGTATAAAATTTATGAAGTATAATTCTTATCACATCATCACATGATACCAATCCTTGTCACATAGTGAAGAGGGTTACACCTCCATTAGGGCTCAAAAATGTGTCCAAGAGTCATTAAGACCACCACATCATTCCCTATAAGATGTCTTACCAGAGGCTCATTAAACCATCACTTATTTATATTAGAGTTAGTTTCAACAAGATGAGTTAAGTTCATGTTACAAATCACAATTTAAGGATAATTCCTAATCCTTATTTTCCATCTGATCACAAAAGCATAAGGTTAAACATCATCATCTAGTTTCATTCAACTAAATTTGTAAACCATACACATAGGATCAAAAAACCCATCGATCATAGGTTAGGAAAACATAGCTACTACATAGATCAGAAAATATTGGTGACCACTAGGGTTAGGATTCTCATCAACCACTAGGGTTAGGGATCCTCATCGTCTACTAGGGTTAGGGATCCCATTGACCACTAGGATTAGAACTCCTTGACAATCACTAGGGTTAGATGACTTAGAGATCACTAAGCTCAGAGAATCTCATCGACCACTAGGGTAAGAGAACACAACAACCAATGGGGTTCAAAAACATTGTGACCACTAGGGTTAGAAGACATAGCGACCACTAGGTTTAGATTCATAGCAACCACTAGGATTAGTTATCTCATCAGCCACTAGGGTTAGAAGACATAGCGACCACTAGGTTTAGATTCTTAGCAACCACTAGGATTAGTTATCTCATCAGCCACTAGGGTTAGAGAACATAGTGACCAACAAGGAAAATATACTTGGAGATCAAGCATGAATTCAAACTTCATCGACCATCAAGGAAAACAAATCTTGGTGACCACAAAGCATCACACACATGTGAAGATCTAGGGTTCACTGTCTTTAAGGAAGAAACATGCATTAGGTTTATAGGTACACCAATATGGATTATCTACTAAAGATCTACCATCTAAACTCAACCCTAGGTAAAGGAACATCTTTCTACTTGGAACAACATTTTTAGAGAAAGATCATATTCATGCAAGGTAAGTGTCAGCAATAATCATGGAGAAAGTTATATAACTCGCCTCTAGGATGAAGATTAAGCTCCAAACAGAAAGGTAGCTTGAGGAAAGAAAGTAGAAACCCTAGCTTGAGCACTCTACTCAGTCTAGATAGCTTATTCTCCAAAAAGGAAGCAAACCCTAGGTCAAGGAAGCAAGAAAGAAGTGTCTGTCAATCGAGAAAGTTATATAACTTACCTCTAAGATGAAAATGAAGCTCCAAACAACAAGGTAGCTTGAGGAAAGAAAGTAGAAACCCTATCTTGAGCACTCTACTCATTTGAGCTAGATTCTTATCTAAAAAGGAAGCAAACCCTAGGTCAAGGAAGCAAGAAAGAAGTGTTCTTCAACCACTAGTTCAAGATCCACCATGGATCCAACCAAGAAGAAGAGATGGGAAGGTAGGACAATAAAGAAAACAAAGTAAGGGATGGAGGTCTCACTTACCAAGACCAAGAATCAAAGCAAGGAAGCACCAAACAACCTCAACAAGGGTAGATCCAAACCCTAGGTGCACATGCAAGCAAGATCGGCCAAGCTTCTTGTCACGGAACCGTTTGTTACCCCAAGTCCACACTCCTAATGGCTATAAAGCCAAAGATGAGTGGAACTGGGTGTCCATCCCTAGAATGGATCGAATATTTCACACATGCAATATATATGCAAAAGTAGTAACAATAAGACAGCAAGATATTAAAAAGGGATAGAGAAGCATGTACCCATTTCTATTTCCAGCATACCCATTTGTGATTCATTTCATGAAGATTCAAGTCCAGAGTGCAGCGGATATTTAGCAACTATAAAATCGATAAACAAAACATATTAATGCTAAAGCATTAAGTCCACTATGAAAAGGCATATAAATAGTTTAATAACATATATAAATAGTGCTTGGCTAGAAACATCATATAAGCAAGAAGTAGAAACAAGGCGAGAAAATTTGACAACATTCTCTTATACAAAGCATATTCTTCATTTCTTATATCCATTATATTAAAATGGACTTATTTATATTATGTTCAAGGTTTTTCAACATATGATAATCAAACATAAAAGTAGTATTCGTAGGAACAATAGGTCAACCAAGTAAGTAAGTAGCCAAGCATTCATATAAGCATAGGTACGATCAAGACAATATCATAGTAGGGTCAAGAGAAAAAACGTACCTTGCAGGTAGAGTACCAGTTATGATCCATGAGTGGGATTGCTAGAGTAGGTCCAAACCCTTGAGGACCTAAGATATAAAAGGGCATAATAGTGGGTCCTAGACCAGGGATATTTTGTTAATATAAACATCATATATGTCATGTGGATGTTCCCCTAGACCTAGGCTTCAAATAGATCAAACATAGTTTCCAAAATTTCAATCATGCATGTAAGTACTCAACATAATCCAAGCATCAACATTGGGCCATAGGTCTAGGTGGACCATCCACACTAAGAGTGACACTAGATAGAGATAAAGTGTGATTTAGGAATAAAGTAAGCATGAGGTTTTAGATCATCATCACGGTCTATTCATGCAAGATCTTAATTAGTCATTTTAGATTCATTTGCATGTCATAGTGTCACACTACCAAGTCATAGGAACATTAAGAGCATAAGTTAGATGATGTTGGTATTTAGTACTTCAAGCCTGATTACACTACTAATCCGAATTAGATAGAGAAAGAGTATTGCATGAAAATCATATTTCATCATATAATATCAACTAGGTCAGTTAAATCATTTAGTGTACCAAATAGGTATTGTGGGTGTCAAGAGTAAAAGTGAGCCACTAGCATGAGGTCTTAGGTCATCATGTTACAACGTATAACAAAAGTCACTAATTTCAAGATTGCAAGATTAGATGAAATCAATCAAAGATATGATTCAAGACTTGATCAATTTATAGCAAGCTACACTTAAGAAATCACCTTTTGGGTCAAGAATGAGCATTTAGGTCAAGGCAAACATTAGGGTCCATATAGATGGTTCAAGACCTACATCCTAGCAAAACAATGAAGTAAAGATAATGATTCAGGGGATTTTAAGAACTATATGTCATTATTGATACACAAAGTATGATTTAGATTGATTTATACACAAAAGATCACAAAGGGGCCTTATTTAGAAAACTAGAGAAGATAAAAGCACAACTGGGTCTCAAAACTATTTTATTGGGTATATCATGTTCTCTAGATCAAAAATCATACATGGTACGTCCAAAATGGCTCAAGGAGTGATTAGATATCATTTTTGCAAGTGAAATACATAAAATGGTAGTTCTGGATCGTCGGATCTTGATCCATGGGCCATGGAGGGGCCACAATGCTCCTAAGTGAGGCTCTCCCTAACCTGGCCTACAACTATCGGGCCTGGTCCATGCTCAGTCACCCTCAGGTGTTGTTGGTCACTCTAACATTTGATAGCAATCCTTGATCCCCTACAGACGCACACCCCCGACCCGCAACCTCTGTCGAACGCCACTGGTCGTCGCAAATCGCCCCCTAAAGGCCCTATGGTTGGGTGCAACATGCCCAGATGCCAGAGTTTGCGTGACGGCACTGTGATGATGCAGCTGATCGGTGAGGTTGGAGACTGGTGTTGGGTGGCTGAAGGAGCTTGCAAAGGTGTTGTCAGGGTTGCTGGGGGTCCTGCAGACTCGAACCATCACTTGAAATCGCCTCAGCCACGAAGGAGAAGGGATGTCTGAAAGGGACCTTGTGGTGGCGCCAAACAAGTAGGGGGGAGAAGGTGGCAAGAGTGTGCTAGGGTTAGCCAAACTCGAGGAAAAGAGCAACAAAGAGTCATGGAAGGATCTTTATAGGCAAAGGGGTGGCAATTTGGTGTGAGGAGGGTAGATTTTTGGCGCCATGGTTGGGGTTGGTAGAGTTGTCGGCGTGCCTTGTGCTAAGCCGAAGTACGGGTGGAAAAGATAATGGATAGTCGTTGGATCGGGGGCTTGATCTGAGGGTGAGAGATATGAGGGTTGAGATTCCAAGATCCACAAGAGACGGCACATGATTGGTTGAGTGGAGGGGACCCAGATTGAGCTTAACGAAAAAGAAACAAGAGGGGGAAAAGGGGGGTGGGGGAATTCATATGGGATGTGCCTTGTAATGGGCCCTGAGAGGTCGGCCCAAATGCATAAAAATGAGGGCAAAAGGATTAGAATTAGGTCGAAAATTGTCTAATCTTCCATTAGCCATAACTCCCTCATACAAGCTCCAATTTGGTTGAAACAAGGTGTATTGGAATCGTGAGAAAGAGATCTCCAACATGAGAACAAGCATAGGTTACAAAAGTTCACAAGCATACATTCATAATTCAAGGAAAGAATGATGATGTGGTACATGAAAGCAAATTTGGTTTTAATAAAATTGAGCATCATCTTAGTGATACATGCACACTAGATGGACCATTTGAGCATCGAAACGCATTCCAACATGTCATTGAGCGCTAGGGTGAGGGCACAAAGATGAAACAGACAACATGTACTTGAGAAGTGAGAGAAAAATAGGTTATCACATTTCTCCTACCTTGGATCTTCCTTCTCCACCAGGCCAGGAAGATGAGATCCAATCAGCAAGGAAGAAGGAGGGCTAGGTGTGTAAAGAGCTTGTTTGCATGCAAGGAAAGAGGTATACATGGATTAGGGTTGGAGAGAGAAAGGAAAGGTGAGGTGTCAAACCAAGCATGCCATGTATCCAAGATATCTCACCCAAGCAAGCATCTCAAACATGTTTCTCATGACCTAAAGACCACAACAAGAAAACTCATCGATCAAGATGACAAAAAAACATAGTGATCACGTAAGAATTCTTAGCGACCAAGATGGTCAGAAAACATCGCGATCACATAAGAATTCATAGCAACCAAGACAGTTAAAAAACATAGAGACCACATAAGAAAACTTATCGACCAGCAACTCTAGGTGGCCACATGTGGAATCATATTGAATATTTGCCAATACATTTTGGATCTTGTTAAAAAACGAATCCTTGTTTACCAACCACACATTGTCTAACCAAAGCAGACTCGATATGTTCCCCAAAAAATCAATGATCCACAACAGTTAATACATGTCACGGTAATAAAAATGTATTGTTCTGAGGTATATCAAGATTGAGTCTTCGATTTATATTTCGTCGAACTATTTTTCCTAATTCACATCTTTACACTGGGTGGCTCAACACTCAAGGTCAACCAAGAGTTAGGGCATCCATGAGATCAAACCCTAATCTCAACACACCTCAATCCAAGATGCAACAAGGCACCTCAAAGAATAACTATATCAAACATGATATGAAAACATGTGAGGAATAACAAGCATGTGACAAATTGCAAGAAAGAACTCTATATATGGGTAAATGCATAAAAGCCCAAAACAAGAACATATATGCACAACTTGCTCAAACAATGTCCAAAATGGATCAAACTTGAAACTTATGCTTGTCACATGATATCAAAGCACATCTTATGGTTAAATTAAGGTTTTAAGCATATAATTAAGATAAGCAAGCATGTTCAACCGTAAACCAAGGTCAGGGGTCTTACACCTCGACAATATGGTCCTATTATTCATTGTGACCTTGTTTAATTATTGGTAATCTATGCAAAGCCTCATAGAACCATATTTTTTCTTCACAAAAACACTGGAGCACCCCAAGGGGAAGTGATCAGTCATATAAATCCCTTATCTAGCAACTCCTGCAACTATTTTCTCAACTATTTCATCTCTGCTAGTGCCATCCTATAGTGTGCCTAGGCTATGGGTTGCATTCTAGGAACTAGATTGATCTCAAAATCAATCTCTCTAGGGGGAGGAACACCAAGAAACTCATCTATAAGGATGTTCTCAAACTTGCACACCCCTAGTAAATCATGGATACTAGGACTCCTCACCTTGGTATCCACAACATGAGATAAGAAAGCATTACATCCTCGTCTCATCAACTCTATGCTATCACAGTCGACACCAAACATGCATGTCTCCTTGGAAAGTCCAGGAGACATCCCCATAACAAAACATTGCAACCTTAGAAATATAATCCAAAACAACCTTATACTTCTCTAAGATACCCATGCCTAGGATCACATCAAATCCATGCCTATCAAGTGCCATGAGATCCACTTGAATGATGTATCCTAAGAAAGAAAGAACGCAAGATGGACACAACTCCCACAACACAGAAGAACCAACCAAAGTGAATTCTAGCAAGAGGCTATCAGATCTACTACAAACAGGCAGATTACAACTATTTATCACCTCTATGGTGATAAATGAGTGTTTTGCACCTGGGTCAACTAAAATAGATACAAAAGAAGAAGTAGATAAGTCAGAATGAAAAAGTTCCATTTGGCATGTTATGACCCATGGGTTGACCAATCCTTTCGGCTGACTCATAGTGTAGAATCTAGTCATTGCCTACTGTTGTCCTTGACCCCTACTAGCTGGTTGGTGCATTTCTGCCAATGGCGTTACACACTACTCAATTGAGATTTGAATAGATGCAACTCTGCAAACAGACACACATAGTGAGATCAATTTCAAAATTTATAAGGACCTACACAAACATCCTACTTCTACTAAAATGCTCACCCACAAGCGCATGGGGTCGTGTCGTAGTATAGGTAAGGTGGCAAGTATAGGGTCGATCCACATGGAGAAAAGGGGGCACTAGAGCTAGGTTCCTATTATGGAGTGTATGGTTGAAGGGTTTATAGGTTGATTTGATAGATTACACCAAGGATGAACAAGAAAGCAATTAAAGGAAAGTAAACAAGAATTAAAACCTAAATTAACCCTAGACAGTTAATTCTAATGAGAAAGAAAAGACAAGGCAAGCAAAAAGATGAGCAAGCTACACTAAAACATGTAAGAGGTCTACACTACACTAAATTAGCAAAAAGGGCAAAAGAGAAATTAAAGACCTAAACTAGCAAGTGCAATGCAAGAACAAGGCAAGAAGCTAACTAAGCAAGTAAAGAGCTAACTAAGCTAAAACTAGCTAAACATGACAACAGTTAGGGTTTTAAGCAATAAAGAGAGGTGTGGGATGTTTAGGGGATGCACTTATCAATTAGATTGGGGTGACATGTTAACATTATGATTTTATTTAGATTTTCAAATCAAACAACAAGATAGAGTCTAATGAATTATCCTAAACTACTAACTGGCCATGGATATGCTAGGTTGTGTATAGGGGAACTAGTCCCTAACACCCCCTACTACCCTTGTGAGGCTCAATTGGGTTAGTGTTTAGGTGTAACTCAATTAGAGTCTAAACAAGCCTAGGTTTCTAGGTTAGATGATATTAGGATGATTAGGGGTTGAGGTTAGTAATGGGAGTGGAAACGAGGTCTTAGGCCTCCCATCACCCACATTCTAACCTTAAGAAACCTCCATGCTAAGCACACCAAATTCATCTAAACTAGCTACTTAGATCTCTCAACTAGGGTTAGGAGAGTTGATTCAAATGTAGGAATATGGGTGGCTAGCTAGGGATCCAAGAATTGGACCTAGGAGCAAATCCCACAATTCACACATGTAAGCAATTTCCCTAAATTCCTAAGTGATTTCAAGCACAAATTAACAAGAAATGCATGAACAGTGATATATAAATAGAACATAATCATTAACAAACGAAATTACCATGTTTAGTATAATTCCCCCCTAACATTATATCAAAATAACATGTTTCACTCCAAACAGCCCACCCAAGGGGCCTAGCTACTCATAACAATGCAAAATACAAAGAAGGAAGAAAGAGGTAGAAGAAGCCATGGAGCTTGGTGTAGATGGAGAAATCCACCCCTTCAGCTATTGTAGGACGTCCTCCTCTCTCCTGTAAGGTGCAATGGCATGGGATGATGGTGGAATAGGGTCAAAACACTAGGAAACTAGGGTTTTGGTGGTGGAAATTGTGAAATGGAGTGGAAAGGAGGTGGAAATGGAGTGTAATGGATGGAATGTGAAAATGGGGAGCTGGTAGAAGGTAGCTAATGTTGATCTCTAGTTGGCACCTAGATATATATAGGTATGGGGGAAGCAATAGGTCAAGTAGGAGTAAAGTGGGAAATGTAGTGGTGTGAGTAGCTAGGTTTTAGTGAGTAGCACGGTCGTGGTGGTGAGGGGTGAGACTAGTCGTGGTGGATGGGAACGACCCTGGTGAAAAATGGGGAAAAATCACAGGGACTTGGTCAAGTTTGTACATGAATTAGCATGGTCATGGTGGATACCACGGCCATGGTGGGGCTAGGGTAGCACGGCCGTGGTGGTCACCACAGCTGTGGTGGCTTGGATTGCTCAGTCATTCTCTTCTCCATGACTGTTTTGCTCTGAAGGTCACACGGTCGTGCAATGTGGCATGGCCCTTCTATAGTCAATCCACCATGGTCATTCTGAGTGGCACAGCCGTGGTGATTTTTGCTTTGCTCAAAGTTGACTCTGTTGATTTGCAAGTATGCTAGCACGTCTATTCTATGGTACCATAGTTGTGCTGGCCTTTGGACCATCATTTGGACTTGTTTCTTTGGATCTTCTTGGACATATTTGTTTCAATGGAGCTTTGCCACTAGGGGTAGGTTGAGGGAGCCTCAGACTTCACTTTGGGCCTCTCTAAGGGTAGATAAGCCTTAGGATCATGCATCCTCTCTCTCTCTTCCATCCAAGAGTGGTCCAAGTTCCTGAAAAACATGTAAATAATATCCATAGATGCATTTTATACAAATACACATATTGAGGGAAATAACATGTAATCTAACAGGTATAGATGTGATTGAAATGTAATATGACATAAGATGAAGCCCTAAAATAGGGCTGAATCACCACCCTAAACTAAAAACATATTTGTCCTCAAGTATGCTCCAACTCAATCTCTCTACAAATTTTTCACAATCAAGAAATGACAAATGCAATGCAAAAGATGATTATTGTTGAATGGGATCAATGTTGACTAAGTACATGCATTCCACCTCTCTCCTTTCCTACTTTCACAAACCAATCATGAAAAGAGCACAAAGTATATGAACTTCAAATATAGCGCATAGAGCACACAAGCTATCCATATTTCTTTCATGTAGTTCCTGGTAGACCATTTCATGATGGCATTAATCAAGGATGACTAGGAGTGTTGTTTGACCTTCATGCATTCAATCTTATGCTTCAAACCATACTAAGTGACCCACATGGCTGTGAAAAAGGGTGAAGTGAGCTAGGTTTCATGTTTCCTATCTCAACGAGTATGAAAATGGAAGAAAGGATTGCAATAAGATTTTGGAGTGCTTTTTACACACTTATCTTTTCTTTATTTAGATGCTCTTAAAGAGGAGCATCTATTATTTTCTTTTTGCATCTTTTTCTTTTTCTTTTTTCATTGCCCTTGAGGTGGATAGGGCACATGATAATGAGAATGGATTGGGGGGCATGGATATGGCCACCCCAAACTTTTGGAGGTGGCCAAGGCTGAATGTGTGCACTTTGGCATCCTTTCATGAGGTGGAGAGGTAAGAAGGTGGTAGAAGAAAGGTGAGTCAAAGAGAGGTCACTAGCATGTTTCTCAATATAAGTTCTCATGCATGAAAATTAATCCAACACTTCATCCAACAATTTCACACCGCATGAATGAACAACATGGAATTGATACTTCAATCAAGTGATTTCATAGGCACTAAGCACTCATAGCTTGCTCAAGTCACAATTCAACCAAAGCATTCACAAATACAAGAGAGGTGATGTGCATGTAAAAATTCAAGAATTAATACCATTTATCAATAAACAATGATAATTCACTTGCACTTTTCAAAGGTCATCATTTTTAATCCAAAGAGTAGAGATTGGGTCAAAACATATTTTAGGCATGAAATCTCAAATTTGGGCAAAATTGGCCAAAATAGTACCAAGTTGCCTTCAATCACATCTAAGCCTACATTAACAAAAAGTATTAAACAAGCAAATCCTAGCTAAAACATGCAAAAATTACCAAAAATCTACATGATATGCAATGCATGGAAAAAAGAGCAAAATGTTTTTTGAAAATTATGAAAAAATTGCAAGAAAGTAACTACATGGCATGCATGTATGCAAAGTAGGTAAATTATAAACTAAAAAGAAAAATCAAAGAAAAAAAAGTAAATGGCAGGTGAAATGCAAAAATAAGAGTGAAAATGAGATAAGGGCATACTGCCCTACCACCCCAAACTTTTGAATCGTTGTCCTCAACATGACACTAAAATCTAGGAATGATATGGTAGATGATCAATGCAGTGGTGGTGGCAGTGCTCCTCCCTATGGTGGAGGGTGTTGGTAATAGGAACCCTAGTAATCTGATTATGGAGGCAGGTAGTTGTCCTAAAATGCTAACAGTGAACTCCACCAATCTTCCCCCCACTAGGGGTTCCTCTGGGACTGGGCATGTTAGAACTGATACAAGTGGTTGACCTAATAATGCATCTATTGATGGTCTAATCAGATAGCATCCTGGGTTCACTGGAAACCCTCATGTGCCCTCAAAATGCCCTCCTGGGTGCTCAGTATGCGGTACTACATGCTTTAGATGCCCTCCAGTTGTGCATGTATGGTAGACACGTTGTATGCATTCATTGTTGGTTGTTGTGGCTGCTAAGATGTCTCTACATCCCATCCCCTGACTCGACGAGCCTCTCTCTCCTCAACTATCCTCCTCTCTACGGCTTCCTGTGACTTGCCTAACCCCTCTGGAATGATCTTTGGCTGCTGAAACGTGTCCCTAAGGTTCTCCTCCCATATTCTCACATTTTCTGAGAAATCTGGAGTAGGACCCCACTCCGTAAATGGTGGTGCAACATGGTATGGGAGCTCTAGTGAGACGCCTGGGTATGGTGGGTTGACCTGATATATGATTTTCTGATCAACAACTGAAATCATAGAAGAGCGTATAAGATAGTGTAGGTCCACCAACTCCCCCCAGCCCTGGTATCTTGTCCAAAGTAGAAGGAATATCAAATTGTTTTGAGCCGCCATAAAATATACTGGAAAAGATTCAATCCACTTGTTGGCTTGCTTCTATGTCCTGTAGCTTCTAAGGCATTTGCTTCATAAACATCATGACCAAGAACAACAACAATGGATGTCACAATCCCTCCTAGAATGAATGGATTCTTTCTCTTTGATGGGACTATCCTCAAGTGGTCAATCATCAATGCTCCTAAGTTTACATGTTTTCCCTTTCTCAACCAGTCTAAAACACACAAATCTTTCTTTAGGGAAACTCCCATGATTCTCATATCTGCCAAAGATGGTATTTTCTAGGACTTTTTGAACATAGTGTAGGAAGGGGTTACAAAGAAAACTAGTTGTTGACTTCCCTGCTACAAAGTCATTGTGGGCGGTAAATGCCTTCCACATGGCAGTAACACTAGCACTAGCACTCTTGTATGTCTTGCCAGTCTCAAAGAGAGTTGCCATTTCTTCATTTGGAGCAAAGAAGTTGTTCAACATGGTTGAAGAAATGACCCAATACTGGTCTCCAAGCCTGACCTTAATGGTTTCTTCACTGTCATGGGAGACCTTCTCCAATGTGGCAAAGAACTGCTACGTGAGATCAATATAGGTCTCTTGCACTGTCGTCAGAATGTCATACAAACCAATCTCCTTCATCATGCCCTCATAGTACTTGAGGAAACCTAAGGCATTCAATGTTTCCCGACATGCGTAGCGGGTGGCCATCATCCTACGCGTCAGGCACTCTGGGTGCTTAGGCTTCTTTGCCCGTCCGCTAGAAGTCTCGAGCTCTATATCAGGTTGATGTTGTGGTTCCTTGAGCTATGGTGCATCCTGCATCACCTCATCCTCACCGTATAACTACAAATGTCGTTGTGCTCTCAGTCGTGGTGTTGCAGATGTTGAAGGACGAGTCAAAGTGACGCTCGATCCGCTAAAACTGAAGGTCGGGTTGTTGAAACTGACAGATGGGCTTTCAAAACTAATGACTTTGTTGCTGCCTCACCTCCTCTAGGTAGTCTAGAGGACTCCTCCATCGCAGGATCCACCGTCGCCACCATATGGGGTGATTCTCCTTGTGAACTAGAGGCTGTCGATGGTGATGGAAGGGCTAGAGGTGCCAATGGAGTCGAAGATGACGCATTCTTGGGCCAGCGCCCATAGGAGATTACATCCTTGGTCTTAGCCACAATTTTCTTAGCCATTTACTTCATCTTGGACTGTAATTGGTGGAGAAATGTGGAATTTTAGGGATTTTCTCTGTTCAACATATGTGGGATAGAATTGAGAGAAAGTGGAGAAATCGGTGGATGAAAATGGGTGGAAATGATGGATATAGGTAGGGAAAATGGTAGGGATATGTTTTAGGATGGATTGGGTGATTTGAGGATGAATTGGGGGTGGATTGGAGTTGACACAGTGCTGCACGGCTTCTCTCTCATGTAGAATGGTCATGTTGTTCAGGCGAGGGTGAATGAACAAGTAAAGAGAAAAATTGCAAAATGTTGAATTAAGTACTGGACCAGGCTACATCACGACCTTGAAGAGCAGCACGCCGTGTGGGGAGGCTCATAACACGATCGTGCTACCTTGCACGGTCATTTTGCCTTTATTCTTCACCTGGTCATTCTACTTTGCATGGTCATTCTGGGTGGTTAGCAACACGGCCGTGCTACCTTGCACAGACGTTCTGACTTTGTTCTTCACTTTGTTGATTTTCTTTTATTCTCCTCAATTTCCTTGTTGATTGTGAGTGCACCACCATGGCTGCTCCATGTCACCACGACCATGGTGAGTACTTTGGTAGTTGTTCCACATTTGAATCTCATCAAAACATCAAATCCTTGATCCAAAGTGATTTTTTTCATTGATTCTTTGTCAATATTTCACTTAATTTTCTTCCTTTCATTCTTTTTCACACGCACATCTTAAAACTAAACAAAAACAATTAAAAACAAGTGTGTGTGTGTGTATTTTTTTTCTTGGAAAAGTGTAAAAACAAAACAAAAGTATCAAAAATGGAAGGTTGGGTGAAAAATTCTCAAACCTAGGTGGGTTGCCTCCCACAAGCGTTGAGTTTTGTGCCTTCAACTAGACTTCTTGAAGATTTTTCAATCATTCATCCATTTGGCATCCTCATGTGCCCATTCTTGAAATAAATGCATCTCTCATTTGCACTTAATCAATGCTCCTCATCCCTTTGATCACAAAAATCATCATCAGTCCTCCCATCTCGACCTTCTTCTCTCAAATGATCATTCAGACTATTGAAGTGACCATGTCCAATGTCCTCATCTCGGGCTCGCCGGGTTGGAATCTTGTACATGTTGATATTAATCTTCATGTCCATGAATGAAATTGTTATCATGCCACTACAAACATGTATCTTGACCTCAGTTGTAGATAAGAACGCTCTTCCCAAGATAATAGGAATCTTCCTATCCTCCATCTCCATATCAAGAATAATGAAATATACCGGGAACACTACACCCTTTTCCTTGTCTATCATTACCAAACCATCATCCACTCTTCCCCAAGGCACTTTTATGGAACGGTCTTCCAATTGAAGAGTGCAATGTGGCAGCTTGAACTTGCACAATCCCAGCTCCACATAGACATTGTATGACATCAAATTCACACTAGACCCCAAATCAAGTAAGATTCTATCTATGTGGTGTCCCCCTGTGTAGCTAGGTATGAGTGGTGCTCCTGGGTCTTTCCTCTTCACGGGAAGTGAGTGTTTGATGATAGAGCTCATTTGTTCAGTCAATTTCACTCTCTTTGGTATTTTACATGTTGACCTTATCTTCACAGCGCATAAGTTCTTAAGAAACTTGGCATATGATGAGATTTTCTTGATAGAATCCGACAATGGAATATTGACCTTCACTTGGCAAAACACCTCAAGAATGTCAGCATTGTGTTTTTGTCTCCTCCTTACTTCTAGTGTTTCATCTAATGCTTCAATGAATGGTGGCTCAATTGCTTTGACCTTGCTTGCATCAACATGATATGGAACACTAAGGAAGGTGGGACCTGCAAATGGAGTGTGAGGTGGAGCACGTGGTATCCCAAAATCAATAGGCGGTGCCACATAATCGTCTTCGGCAATTTCAATCACAGTATCACCACTTGGTTGCCTTTGCTTTGCTTTATCAACCTTTCTTTGACTTGCAGACTGCTCAAGATTTTTTCCACTCCTTAGAACTGTCATAGCACTACCTTGCTCATGGTGGAGAGGGGGAGTTAGTTGTGGTTGTGGAGGAGGTGGAGGTGGAGGTGGTACTTGGTATTGAAATTGAGGTGGTGGGGAGAATTGAGGTTGTAAGGTGAATAGTTGAGAAATGGGTGGTGGTAGAGGGAGGGGGAGTATAAGGCTTGGGATTGCCTTGGAAGTGGTATATGGGTTGCACTTGCATGGGAGGTGGACTATAGAAAACTTGTGAAGAAGGCATTCGTCTACTTGCTTCATTGAAACTCAAGATGGGTTTTGAAGACAATTTTTCTTCTTGGAGAGCAAATATGGAAGATAGCTACTCTATCCTCTCCTCAAGCCTTTCACATTCATTTGTATGTCATCAAAGATCTTCAACCTAGAGAGAACCTCTTCCTCAAACCTTGAGCTGTATCTTGGACTTTGTGGCTCTTGGTAGCTATAGGAGTGAGGTGTCTTTTTTTCTTCACCATAGAATTCAATAGAATTGACTGGGTGGCAAGGAACATTTGTCACTTGGTTCTTCATGAAGCTCACCATGTCACCAAGAATCTTCATCACTTGCGGGCTTGAGTCATTATGATTCGGGGAGGTCATATCAAAGGCATGGCCGCCGTCATTCATCATGCTAGAAGCTCAGATTCTTGAACCTTCTCCCAGCTGCTCAAATAAGGGTCATATCTCCTCGGGTGGCCTAGCCATAAAACTCCTCCACAAGTGGAATCTACTGAGGTTTGGCTCTTTGGAGATAGACTAGAGTAAAACGACTGAACTAGCTACCACAAAGGGATCTCATGGTGTGGGCACTCTCTCAACATCTTCTTAAATCTCTCCCAAGCATTGTGAAACTGTTCATGACCCAATTAACTAAAACTTGTTATGATACGTTGCATTTGTGTAAACCTTGCTACATAGTAGAATTGTCTTAATAATGCATTCTTCATCACTTCCCAACTCATGATGTCCCACCTTGAATCATACCAATCTTTGGCTTTATTTTTGAGGGAGAAAGAGAACAAGGTCAACCGGATTATGTCATCACTAGCCGTCGGCATCCTAAAGGTGGAGCATAATTCAAGAAAGGAGTCTAAATGCTTGTAGGGGTTCTCAATCTCTGAGCCATAGAAGATGGGCATGATCCCAAGAAGACCGGGATGGATGGAGAGTTGCTACCCTAGCATTTGATCAACTCTGCTAGAAATTGGTGATTTGTAGTTGCTAGGCATGAAGTAATCTTGAAGTGGCTTGTGAGGTACATTTTGGCCTCCCATATTGTCTTCACCGGAGTGGCTTGTCACATGCACAAGGCACAACCAAACAAAATAGAACAAGTTAGCAAACCAATATGCACAAAGAATACAAATAATAAAGAATAAATAATAGAAATGATGATGGCAGTGGGAAAAGTCAAAGAAAAACTAACTAGCTAGGTCGAGCGCCTTTCTCCCCGACAACGGCGCCAGAAAGCTTGGTGTGTTTCTGCCAATGGCATTACACACTACTCAATTGAGATTTGAATAGATGCAACTCTGCAAATAGACACACACGGTGAGATCACTTTCAAAATTTATAAGGACCTACACAAACAACCTACTTCTACTAAAATGCTCACCCACAAGCGCACAGGGTTGTGTCATAGTATAGGTAAGGTGGCAAGTATAGGGTCGATCCATTGGGAGAAAAGGGGGCACTAGATCTAGGTTAGTTTTTGGGCTAGGTTCCTACTATGGAGTCTAGGGTCGAAGGGTTAAAGTTTGATTTGATTGATTACACTAAATATGCACAAGAAAGCAATTAAAGGAAAGTAAACAAGAATCAAAACCTAATTTAACCCTAGACAGTTAATTCTAATGAGCAAGAAAATACAAGGCAAGCAAAAAGATGAGAAAGCTACACTAAAAAAAGGTAATAGGAGGTCTACACTACACTAAACTAGCAAACAGGGCAAAAGAGCAATTAAAGATCTAAACTAGCAAGAGCAATCTAAGAATAAGGCAAGAAGCTAACTAAACAAGTAAAGAGCTAACTAAGATAACACTAGCTCAATAGGATGACAATTAGGGTTTCAAAGTAATAAAGAGAGGTGTGGGCTATTTAGGGGATGCATTATCAATTAGATTGGGGGTGACACGTGAACATAATGATTTCATTTAGATTATCAAACCAAACAACAAGCTAGAGTCTAATGAATTGTCCTAAACTACTAATTGTCCATGGATATGCTAGGTTGCGTATAGGGGAACTAGTCCCTAATGCGCCTACTACCCTTATGAGGCTCAATTGGGTTAGGGTTTAGGTGTAATTCTATTAGAGTCTGTACAAGCCTAGATTTCTAGGTTAGATGATCTTAGGATGATTAGGGGATGAGATTAGTAATGGGAGTGGAAGTGAGGTTTTAGGCCTCCCATCACCCACATTCTAACCTTGAGAAAGCTCCATGCTAAGCACACCAAATTTATCTAAACTAGCTACTTAGATCTCTCAACTAGGGTTAGGATAATTGATTAGAATGTAAGAAGATGGGTGTCTAGCTAGGGAATTGGACATAGGAGCAAATCCCAAAATTCACACATATAAGCAATTTCCCTAAATTCCTAGGTGATTTCAAGCACAAACCAACAATCAATTGATGAAGAGTGAGATAGAAATAGAACATAATCATTAACAAATGAAATTACAATGTTTACATATCATTTTCCCCCAACATGGTATCAAAGTAACATTTTTCACCCCAAACAGCCCATCCAAGGGGCCTAGCTACTCATAGCAATGCAAAATACAAAAAGAAGGGATAAAGAGGTAGAAGAAGCCATGGAGCTCGGTGTAGATGGATAAATCCTCCCCTTCAGCTACTGTAGGACACCCTCCTCTCTCCTCCAAGGTGTAATGGCATGGGATGATGGCGGAATAGGGTTAAAACACTAGGAAACTAGGATCTTGGTGGTGGAAATGGTGAAATGGAGGTGGAAATGGAGTGGAATGGATGGAATGTGAAAATGGGGAGCTAGGAGGTAGTGGAAGGTAGCTAACCTCAAGCTCCAGCCGCCACCTAGGTATATATAGGTGTGGGGTAAGCAATAGGTCAAGTAGGGGTAAAGTGGGAAATGCAGTGGTGTGAGTAGCTAGGTTTTAGTGTGTAGCACGGCAGTGGTGGTCGGTGTTGAGGGGTGAGAACACTAGTGGTGGATGGGAACGGTCGTGGTGAAAAATGGGGAAAAATCATAGGGACTTGGTCAAGTTTGTATATGAAGTAGCATGGTCGTGGTGGGGCTAGGGTAGCACGACCGTGGTGGTCCCCACGACTGTGGTGGTTTGGATTGCTCAGCACATTCTATGCTCTACATCTGTTCTACTCTAAAGGTCACACAGTCATGCAATGTGGCAGGGTCGTTCTGTAGTCAATCCACCACGACCATTTTGAGTGGCACAACCGTGGTGATTTCTACTTTTCTTGGAGGTGACTATGTTGATTTGCAAGTATGCAAGCACGGTCGTTCTGTGGTACCATTGATGTGCTGGCCTCTGGATCAACACTGGGACTTGTTTCTTTGGATTTTCTTGGACATCTTTACTTCAATGGAGCTTTGGCCACTAGGGATAGGTTGATGGAGCCTCATACCTCACTTTGGGCCTCTCTAAGGGTAGAGAAACCCTAGGATCACTCATCCTCTCTCTCTTCCATCCAAGTGTGGTCCAAATGCTTGAAAAACATGCAAATAATATCCTTAAGTGCATTTTATACAAATATGCATATTGAGGGAAACAACATGTAATCTAATAGGTATAGATGTGATTGAAATGTGATAGGACACAATATGAAGCCCTAAAATAGGTCTGAATTGCTGGTGCTGATGACCCTGCCTGTGATGTCTGGCCATGTCCCCTACCACCACCATTGTTGTGTTGTATCTATTGTGAGCCCCACTAACTCTACCTTGACTATTGTGCCACCTCCTTGTCTTTCATAGGGCACAACCATCTCACATGTCCAACTTGTCCATACTTGAAACATGTCCTTGTATCATACTATGGCCTAGATGGTCCTATCACTGACACTACAGCTGAACTGGGTGCCCCATCTAGTGTAAAGATATGACCTCTCCCTTTACTAGGGGACCATTGAGACTGTACTTGTAATCTTGGCTTAGAAAACATTGATCTCTGTTGTGACTACTAATATTGTGGTGAAGAGAACCTCAATTTCTTAAAGCTACTAGATAATTGTCCGGGGAATCGGGTTGGCCTCTTCCGTGCATTAGCTTCTCACTTCTTCACAGCATACCTCTTTGTCCTACTCATAGATTCCACAAAGGTGGAAAACTTCTACTGGTTCTCCAAAGCCGATGTTGTTGCATACAACTCATAGTTAAGATCCTTCTCAAACCTTCAAATTCTCTCCTTTTTGTGGTTGCCATGTGAGGGTAGAACCTAAAAAACTCCATAAACCTTGCCTCATAGTCGTTGATAGATAGTGACCCTTAGCGCAAGTGTTCAAATTGGACTGTCTTCTCATCCATGTATGTCTCAGGGAACTAGCTTCTCACAAACTCCCGCCAAAACTCTTCCCAACTCACTACAACTTTTGGTCTCTTCTCTTCCTATATGGCCCACTAATAGCCAGAGCTTCCCTTCAAAAGGTAAACTACATGCTTCACCTTGTCCTCATCTGGGATGTTTAGGATCCTAAACATCTTCTCCAACTCTATCAACCACATATCCACATTTCTCGGTTCTGATGTACCTACATACTCGGTGGATCCAACGAGCTTCAACCTCTAAAATATCTTCCCTAGACCCTGAGATTCCACATTAGGGACATGTGCCCTTTGTTGAGGTACATGTTCCCTATCTGCTAAATGCATAATTGTTGTCATGAGTTGTCCAAACATAGACTGGAAGGCTAGATTGACCATGGTTGAAGGGTCAAATAGAGGCAGTACAGGCTATTCTGGCCCCGTTTCAGGTACTCTTCCATTTAGTATTGGCCTTCTAACGCCACCTCCTAGTGCTACGTAGCTATTCTGAGGATTCTCTTCACGTTTTGTAGACATATATGCATAACCATAAGCTATGGTTAGATATTTTGGATTACGTAAGAACAGACACAAAACCTAAGTTCTATGTCCTTGTAGACTCTGCGATCCCTAAGCTCATATACCACCACTTGTGTCAACCTACCACACTAAATGAGATTACTCAAAACCAAACACGTTCGGTCACTAATTGCTCACATATCTAACAAGGTTCATAATTAAAACCAAATTTAACATCTCAAAACATTTCTAAGAACATTTACATATTGGTCTAACACTTATATAAAACATATAAAGCACCATGTATATTACATCTGTTCAGTGGTCTCATCCACAATATATAAACAAAAGATATTATCCACACAAATACATCATGTACAACATCAGCATACTTCCAAAAACTCGATTCAATGTAGATCATCTACAAAACTTCCCCTCCTGAACCTGATAGTATAGGGGAAAATCTAGGACATACTAGACAATTAGCCAACCATATTCCTCTATTGATCTCCAAGTTGCTCCTCCTCGCTACCACAATAATGATGACATTGCTGGCGATCACCTAAAATATGTGGTGACCGACGAGGTGAGACCCGTGTCCCAGGGAGAGATATAACTCTCAACAACATTTATTGCTAGTAGCAAATTACACAATAGAATAGATAAAGAAGATAATATTACAAAATTGAGAGATTAATTGTAACGTACCAGGATTGAAGGCCTCAGATAACACGATCTTAAAAGGAATGACTAGACTATCCATATCACCAAGGTGCACCTCCTTTTTAGAGAGCTATGCGGTCCAAGCAAGTTGTAAAGGGCTATCCACTAAGATGAGAAGGAGTCTCCCTTGCATTGGTAGTTGTGGATGGGAGTTGGGTGTCCATGGGCCATTCGGGGTCTGCATTGAAATGGGGAAGAGATTATGAGTCCATATAGTTGAGCCTTAATGAGGAAGTCAGGAGTCTAAGTGGGGGAGATTGTAACATCCTAGGATTTGAGGCCTTAGATAGCACGGTCTTAAAAGGAATGATTGGACTACCCATATCACCAAGGTGGACCTCCTTTTAAGGGAGCCCATCACTAAAGAACTCCATAGTTAAGTGTGCTCAGCTTGTAGTAGTACTAGGATGGGTGACCACTTGGGAAGTTGATCCCATCTTACACATGAGTGAGGATAAAGTGTGAAGTTAAGGCTAGTGGTGGTTTGTGGGGGGCAATCGTCATTCCTAAAACTCTACTAGAGCCTTGGGTAGTGGGACCAGACGTTACATTAACATAGCATTCTAAGGAACATGTAAAGCTAACACCATATATACAATTGATTTATCTTACCACATTATACATCAAGTAAATATTAAAAGAGACAAAGCAAGGGTTATCAGCCAATGTGAATTGTCAAGTAACCCTAGCAAACATGCTACACAGCTGAGTTACATATTTTATTAAGCCTTGGGGACTTTGAGGCATACCACTCAAACTTTCAGTTGACCACTGTGAAGTCACAATCAATTTTGTACAAGATCTAGGAGAGTCAGAATCCTAAGATCTCTTCCCCTCAATCAATACGAGTTTGTCGTAGTGACATATTAGTCAAGCTGCAATCATCCTAGTTCTCCCTGGGTACACATGCCATGACATTAGAAACCATGGTATTCATCCCTATCATCTGAGGTACGACTAAATTCGTCCTCAATTACATCACACACACACACACAGATATATATATATATATATATATATATAGAGAGAGAGAGAGAGAGAGAGAGTCATGCTAGAATACACACGAGTGTATTCGAAGCGGAATACACTCAAGTAGTTTTTCATGATGCAATATTTTTTTGGAAATCTAATCCATTGATCTTCTTAAACATCTCGTGAACATCTCATATATATAATTTGAGCCCATTTGGATATGTATAACTCATGTTATGAAGACCACAAAAATTATACATTTCAAATTAGTTTTGTGCATCGATTTTGTTGCCCTTGGATGAGTGACTTACACTCATCCAAATGAACTCAAGATTTGTATGTTGCCTAATTATAGTATGACAATGAAGATCAATGGTTTACATTTTGCAAAAAAAATAGTCTTGATATGCAAACACCACTTGAGTGTAGCATGTGATCAGTACACTCGAGTGTATTCTAGCCTGACTCTCTCTCTCTCTCTCTCTCTATATATATATATATATATATATATATATATATATATATATATATATATATATATATATATAGATATATATATATATATATATTCATTCATTCGAGATACGGCCTTGAACATTCTCCATAACCTTTGGATCAGGACGACAAGTATATACCCTCCCTACACGCACATATACCCAATAGTATATGTCTCTGAGTTTCCCTTTATGAGTACTCATTTTACTATTCAGCAAGTCCTGAATGGAATAGTTCTACCACACATATCAGTACAAGATTAGGATTTCACTTGATTAGTTATTGCCAATTGGGTGAACTCAGGTTGCATCAATCATGTCATATACAAATGCTAAATCATTTATTCAAATTCATTGGTATATAACAACTCCAGAAGATATAAAACATATGATATATGTTCCTTATCACAACATCATAGTATACTAATCCATTACCACCCATGAAGAGGGTTAAACTTCCACTATGGCTCAAACATGCCCAAAGTCCATTTATATCATTCACAATACTTTCCCACAATACATCATTATCATCTAAGATATGTAGAGGGTTCAACATGTCAGAAGCAAACTTGCTATATTCAGATCTAGTGAAGGGGTTTGTCAACCATAGAAGTTAGGACATCTTTAAGAGTAATATAAAAGATTTACTTCAGCATTAGAATGTAATTATTTAATCCTTCAACAGCAATCATAAGATTGTAACATTCTCAAGAGTAACATATTAGGGTTACCATTAGCAATATGAATTGTATTCATTCATAATTTTAACATTCATAGAAGATAGGTGTATCAAACCATCATCACTTAGTCATTATAAGAGATTCAACGATGTGGATTGGATTGATGTCACAAATCAACACACATAGGTAAACCATCGATATGTTAATACACTTAGGCAAATACTTCAAGAAGACATCATTTAATTTGCACGTCTAGGTAATTCGCCGACTCTTTAATACATATAGCAAGACCATCGGTTCATTAATGGACTTAACCAAAAACAAATCCATTAGATCATCGTGGTACTTAGCCAAAGACAAGACCATAAGATCTTCAAGGTACTTAACCAAAACAAGACCATCGAATCTTTAGGGGAACACAAAACCATTGTATTGTGTGTTAGGTACATAACGATTTGTTTCACCAAGTAAACCCATTGGTTTCTATACTTAGTGAAACTATCATTTCATTCATCATTTGAAATCATCAACCAAACACTAAGTTAAAGCCATCAATTTAGAGACCAAGTAGAGTCATCTATTCTAAAGACTAAGCAATACCATCGTTTTGTACACTTAACAAAACATTGTTTCAAAGGGAAGCAAAACCATCTATTTATAGACTAAGTATAACCATCAAAATCAGCACCAAGTAAAACCAACGATTTCTATACTAAATGAAGACCACTTTTTACACTAAGTAAACCTTGCTTCAAGCCATCAAAACCAAGGTAGTCCATTTCCATAGTAGAAAGAACTTTTAAATGATCTAAGTGTAGCTTAACAACACACAAATATCATGCATGTATGTAAAGTAGTGAATACAAGATTATCTACCTCCATAAAACTAAGTTCTAGAGTATGATCTATATAGAGCAAGCTAAAAGTAAGAAAGAAATGGTTTGAAGGTTATATAACTCGCCTCAAGGATGAGGAAGAAAGTACAAATAGTAAGTTGAATCAAGACGAGAAGATGAAACCCTAGCTTGCACTCACAAATCTCCAAAACAGCCCTTCTCGTCAAGAACAAGGCAAATCTAGGGCAAACAAGAGGAGGGAAGGAATTCTTCAACCACATGCATGAGTTTCCACCAAGAATATCTAGAGTTCCACCCATGTATGAAGAGAGAAGAAAGAAAATAGCAAGGAAACTAGATTAGAGAAGAAGATATTACTTGAAGAATACAAGAAACTAGGTTAGGAAGCTCCAATAAACCCTAGAGAAGCTTGATCAAAACACTAGAGCAACATGCATCCAAGCTTCACCCAAGCTTCAGTATCCAAGGAGATCTTCCTCCACAAAATGATGGGTTTATGTCTCTCTAGAAACAGTAGAAAGAGGGGAAAGAAAAAGGCTCGTTTGTGAGAGAGGTGAAGGGTATATATATCCAAGGAGAGAGAGAAAGGGGTCAAAAGGTTGAAAAACTAGCTTGCCACGTGTCAAAACTCGAAAAACATCACATCCATGCATATCAAAACTTTCATTAGATCTTTACCAAGGTTATCCATGATTTTTTTTCCTTAGTGAGATTATCAAGATGTACTATCAGAGATCCCATCGGATTATGTATATGCATCACCAGAAAACCCATCGGATTCTAGGGTTTACTTAGCCATATATGCAAGTCTTCCCCTCCATCATATTGTATACTTCAACTAGGATATCTGACAGTTTTAGAACCTCAAGGGAAGGCCACATGATCCTATACTGCAATGAATAACCATCGTATCCTTCACCTACTAGGTCATACCATTAGATCCTCAACACACTTAGAAAACCATCGATTTTACACTAAGGTGAGAAACCCTAACAACTCAGCCCTAAAGAGAAACAACCTGATGGTACATACAATGCATCCAAAGGAGAATCTATATCAAACATGTGATAAACACTTATGAACCACGACATTCATGTATGTGACCGTCCTAAATCGCGCGTCCAAAAGGAGCAGATTTGAAGTAGTCGGACTTTTAAAATACCCGACTCTTAGGCCCCTGCAACGATGACGGGGTCCGAAGTAGCGATCGGGGTCAAACCACAGGGACAAGGGTGGTAGTGTTAAGTACTCGGAATCAACACATTACACTCCGGCAAGGGTAAGATGAGGATAAAGTTCCCAAAGGGAACAACAGGCTAAGATCGATAAAACAAAAGAAAACTATCTCCAACTGGAGTTACAAGGAGAAATTAAGGTTTTAAGCATTTATCGGTTTTTAGGGGGTTTGTGCAACAGAACCAGAGGAGATAACATTGTTTCTTCGGTAAGGAATGAAGTAGGAAACTTCGGTAAAACAAGCGACAGTAGGAACATCCAGTACCCCTTCTCTCAAAGATGGTACCTCTAACTAAGTGTGAACACCTCTCTCAAGGTTGTTGGACTTGGGTTAGAACAGAGAGATAACTGAAGCAACTCTGATCCTGGGTACTCTCGTACTCCCTGATTGGACCAAACACTAGAGCCACAACACCTCTCTCGAGGGAGTTGCAGCGGGAAACATGATTCGATAGCTAGTCAAAACATGATCCAAGCATACAAGCTAGAGTTTGGATGCTAAATAAAGTAATCATCCAACAAAAAGGAACCAAACATAAAGCAACAGATATTTAAAACTTCTCTAATTTCATTAGCATAAGCATTATATAAAAGGGTTTGGTTACATTGTGTAAATAAAGAAAGTAAATGACTGAAAAAGGTAAAGATAAGTATCGCCTCCTTGATTTAGGAGAGCGACATGCAACAGCAGATCCCCAAGATTCCTCTAGCCCAATACCGGTTGTAGCTCTGCCCGATACGCATGTGTCGGGTGGCACTCCCTGTCGGGCGATAGGCCATGACGGGCAGACGATACCGACCAAAGTGCTCTTTCCCGATATGGTCATGACGGGATGCCACCCTCTTGAGCGACACATCGTGACGGGTGATTCATATCGGTCTCGGTATCGTGTTGGGCTAGAGACTACTTAGGGTATCGGGTTACTCATATCGAGTGTCCTCATTGGTCGATATCGAGCTGCTGCAGTGATCGGGGCAGATTCTAAGTGAACCATTCCCACCCTCTCGGGTTGGGGAAGTGCTCACCTAGTATCACCCGGTGCACCTCTAGGACATGACACGCTAGCTGCAGGTGCTTTCCCAAGTTAGCTTTCACGAGATTCCGACCCGTCCCATCGAGGTCTTGTAGCTGCTATTTATAGGCAGCGGTTGGAAGAGGTTGCAGTCCTCCAGGTGCCACATGTCCTCCATTGGTCCTATCAACTCATCTCTAGGGTCGCTCGACGTGTGTGTCGCCCGGCACCACATGTGTCATTCAGCAAACATATTGGGCATTGTGTCGTGTGGGTGCCTACCGGTGGGTGGCTTGTATCGCGTGACACGCTTCAATAGTCGTGGCGAGTATAGCTCCTTGTCGGGTAAATGGTGTGTCGCTCGTCAGAGCCTTCTAGCGCGGCACACCTGTGTCATGCAACATCTGTATCGGGTTGTTATATGTCGGGCAGTGAGTGTGTCGGTCGACTGGTAGGAGGGCCAATGCAGGTAGAACACGTTCATGGGCCGGGACGAGCCTTTTTGCTGATAAATGAGTCGAAAAATGAGGAAAACTTTGCAAAAGATGATAAAATTGAGTTATGAGTGTAGTGTGGCCTGTTTATTCAAAAACATGACAAAAGGGAGAGGAAAATAGTTTAAAAGGGCAGATTTGACAACGAAATAAGGGCCAAAAACATCACAAAATTTGGTGTTATCAACTCCCCCAAACTTAGCATTTTGATTGTCATCAATCAATCTTTTAACTTTTTTTGTGACGCTTCTTCCTGACCGGTATGGTTTTCAGACCATAGGTTTGAGCGAGTATTGAGATGTCTTACAGAGAATACTGCCCAACCATGAACAACAGACTTTACTTTTCCTGCCTTATTTAAGAAAAAAATTTCTCCACAGCTTCGGCGAGACTTGAGTGCATGATTTCGAAGTTAGCTTTCACACCAAACAGCTTTTGGGAATAGAAAGTTGTGTGTTTGGGTAGGTTTAAGGCTTTTTGGGTTTTCTTGTTTCCCATCAGTCCATCCAGGTACGGGTCCGTTAGTGGGCGAGTGGTCCCTACAGTCCTAGCCAGTTGGCTTTAGAGCAGTGATTTCACATCCTACGTACCACTGCCCCGGATCTACCATGCCTAAAGATGGGTACTTTTGGAGCACAAGTGTGTGTGTGTGTGTGTATATATATATATGTATATATATTTCATTTGGCACAACTCTCATGCTTTTATTCACTCTCATAAGGCTATTCTCTCTTTTGGGGATTTTGTTGGGTAAGGGAAAATAAGAGAATTTTTTGCTATTTGGGCAGCTTTTTCCTTCTGCATACACATCTCTTAGCTATTGTGAGATTATTTTTTGAAATTTTTGGCTGCATTTTCAAAAAGACATAACAAAACCTACATCTCTTTGGACACATTGAAAACAAACTGGCAAGAAGTCGTATCATGTTTTTACTATAAATTGTCTTTGTACATATATGTGGAGACAAAATAAGAAAAAGTTTTGTATTTTGTATGAGGCATGTATATGTATATGTACACATGTTATAGAAAAAAGAATAAAAGGAACAAAAGAGGTGAAGTTTGAAGTGCTTTTATTACCTCTCTCGTTGGTACATAGAATCCCCCCCCAAACTTACTCCACACTCTGTCCCAGAGTTGTGAAGTAGATAAGGTAGGGTAATGTTAACTCAGTGAGGGTTAGCTGGTGAGTGCGCCTTTTCTAGATAGAAGCTCCCACACATATTCTCCTCATTTGCTGTGGTAGTCGATGTGGTGGAGCTGGTCAGGCGTCTCTTCATTTGATATCCATTCCAGCACGAAGATGTCACTGTCGTTGGATAAAGGAATTTGTTGTGGACTACGGTGGCAAAACTGAAGCTCGTGCCATTTGCTAGTTGCTGTCTCCAGGAATGGTTGTATCAATGCCGCCACCTCCTCGTAATATTTTCATACTAAGCGCTCGAGGGGTGTCAATGATGTCGATGTACACTGCACCGGATGATCTTTGTTGCTGTCCGAGCTGTTGTAGAAGATTCCTGCTCATTGGCAAGTGTACATTGTCAGGAGCGTCCAGTGGTTGTAGTGCAGGATGGGAAGGAAGATGGTGCGTGGGACTCTGCACTGGAACTCTGCCAGAAAGGATTGCTTCACTCCTGATTCATCGGCAAGGCATATGTCGTTGAACAACATTGGATGAGCTATGTATGTGTGTTCAAACTTCTTTTGTAGTGTCTGGATGTAGGCGGCCACCATAGATATCGCCAAACATCCTCCTTCTTTTACCATGTCCCTCAAGTCATCAACCAGGACTATGACATTGCCTACCCCATAGATTACGTCTGCCGGGGTAGAGTCAGCTAACTTCAGAAGAACTTCATTGACCTGCTCCTGCGTGAGTGTAGAGCACGAGAAACGATCAAAGTTGTTGATCATTTCTTCTGATGTTTCAGGCGAAGCGGGGTCTTCGATTCCATGTACTTCTCACAGGATTTCTAACTACTTGCCTGCCCCATAGATGTCTGCTTCTATCTCAGCTTCTTTCTCTAGAGTGCTGCTGGGTTGCGAAGGTTCGTCTGCTTGATCACTGTCCAACAGCCTCTCTGGTACCCCTGTGTCTTGGAAGTAGCGCCTATCTTTGATCAGCAGTAGTGCATATATGCTTCTGAGCCGGTAGAAGTTTTGGCCCTGGAGATGCCTTATGTATCCGAATATGTTGAGCAGCTCCATGGCGCGCAAGACGATAAAGGCGTTGTTTCCACTTCCCTCTTCTGCTTGGATGGGGAAGTCTCCGATAGAGAAGAAGTTCCAAATGCCGCTATGACATTGGACTCCTTGCTTGATGGCTTAGAGAAGACGCAGCGGTAGGAGCCTGAGATGTTTGTCCTCCAGGCGACTGAAAATGAGTCCTGAGCGTGGCACCTCCTTGTTGCAGTAGCTCAGGAGCTGGACATCATGGTTCCGGAGGTCTGCCACACACAGGAACCACATGTTGTGGTGCTTGTATGGGGTCAACACCATGTTCGTGTTATGCTCTTCGATGTGTCACAACATTTTGGCCACCGTGATGGAGTCTGGTACTCCCATCATCAATCGTTTGCCAAGGTCAGGGTGGCATTGTATATTGTTTGCCGACCTGTCCGGGTGCTGATATTTTCTATTATTGCACCCTCTAGGACCCTGAACAACTTCTTTCCGACGACGGTAGGAGAGCGGAAAATGCTTCTGAGTGCTCCCCGTCGTACGGGGAAGTATTCTTCGCTCCAGACGACGTCTTCTTCATATGCCTGTGACCTCAGGACCTTGTTTAGCAGTTTTTGGTCCCTGATTGATAGGTATCTGATGACCCTTCTGTCGAAGTCGGCCATCTCGAAGGAAGGTATCTCCGACGGCACAGAGAATTCATCTGTCGTCGAGCTTCTTCCTCTGCGGGGTGTCTTTCATTGGCGGCACAGATGTCCCCCTCTCCCTCAAATTCATCAGAAGAGTCCTCCCTGGCGCTGATTGCTTCGTTGTCATCCTCATCTTCGTCTAGGGGGACTGAGGGAGCTGCTTCTTCCAAGCTGCGGGAGCTCGCCTATCTTGCTGGAGCTCCGTTGGCTGACCTTTGTGGCGTCCCTTCCTCAGGCGTTGGGGATTGCCCGCTGGAGGAGGAAGTGGGTGATGATCTTGGCGAGGATGCTAATGAGAAAGGTTGAGAGCCTGAGCCAGGAGGTGACGGAGACCTTCTTGTCTGCCTTGGGCGCAGATGGTCGTCCTCCCTGTTCAGCCTCTCCTCAATCGTGTCAAGGCACTGGCGCCTGCTGAAGTGTGGCATTGAGTGCCTCTAGTTGGCCAGGAACACCAACTAGAGTTAGCAGTTGCCTCTCCTGGCTGTTCAACCTCTACTGGAAAATGGAAAACTTGCGGGTGAGCGAAGAAAAAGTAGCATAATGGTTTTCTGTTACCTCCCGCAAGTTATCGAGTTTGTTTCCCAGCATCTGTCCGAGTGACGGGGGCTCCTGCAGATCTCCCTCACGTCCTTGCGACACTCATCCCGCGTGAAGATCTACCTGACGAGTGTGCTGCCTCACTCGGGGTAGTGTCGATCTGCACTGTTCGCGAGGTTGATGCTTCGGGGTGAGGCGTCAACACTTTTGCGGTTGTCTCTGCCTTGCCCTCTTGTTGTGGTGGAGAAGGCCGCGATGTGGGTGGCTGCTGCTCCACCTCTGCGTTGTCGGCGATCTCCTATGCAGCTGCCATAGGAGACACCGGAGGCGGTGTTGGCATAAGGTGTGCAGCTCTGAGCTCCATCTCGAAGATCTCGGCGAACGCCCCATTACTAGCGTCCGGTTGTGCTTCTTCTTCTGCCACTAAGGGCACCACAGAAGTTTTGGGAGCTACAGCTGTCTCTTTTGCGGCAGCTCTCGTCGGGGTTAGGGTGGTTGTCTTAGCCCCGGTTGCCTCGGTGACCTCCACGATCACCGGTACTTCTTTAGCCACGGCAGATATTTTCATGATCATGGCTGGGATGGTAGGAGCGATGACAGCTCTATCAATAGATGTCGTCGGTGGCTCTGGAGCAGTGGACGGTTTGGCAGGAATTATGTAAGATTTGTCCTGCCGAGTGTCAAGAGGAATTGGTTCTCCTCTCGTAGATGCCCTCTCTTGTATATAGGTGGTGGTGGCATAAGCGACTTCGACTGCCACTGCGTCAATCTCTGCGCTGGTGAAGACCAGCTTCTCTACGTCATAGTTGGTGCAGCTAGGAAGCGGAAGGAGGGTGTTTGTTCTCGCGAATTTGTAGAAGTAGCTTCGCCCCTCCTTTTTGGTGATGTTGGCCCTCATGAGGAACTTGAGGTCGATCTTCTCATCGCCCCTCGTCCTCGAAAGACTGTGTGGTTCTTGTGGGTACCCTAACCCGACCGCAATCAGATTGATGACGACACCCATGCAGTACTCCTTGGTGGCATCCTTTATTGGGCACAGCCTATTCAGCAAGAAACATCCCAGGTTGATCACATTTCCCTCCATCACATGCCACATGAGATGGAGTTCTTTGGTGTAGATGTTTCTTGATTTGTTCTTGCTAAAGAGCAGGCACGCCACCACCTTATGCAATATTCTCCAGAAGTAGGAATGCACCGCCGCCACCTTGCTTCCCGGCTTGAACGATACCTCATCGGTCAACTTCCTCCAGAGCTCCATGGGGTTAAACTTGTCTCCTTCGGTGATCCTTGCACCATTGTTAAGCAGATCCTTCTCCTCTTCAATGGAAGAGAAGATCTCATTGAGCAGCTTCTCGGAGATTACGTGCTCAGAGTTGTATAGCCGCCCCTACAGTCTGTCTTCTCTGTCGTATTCTTCGATTTCTTCAGGTCTATTATGCACCCGGCGGAGAGATGAAATGAACTCCCTAGTGAGTTCAGTGTAGGAGGTAGAGTGGCTGAAGTAGATCTTCCTCAGCCCTGCTGTAGCTAGGACATTTTCTAGTCTATCGAAAATGCCTAGCTGAAGGAAGGATGACTGGTGGCAGAATCTGCTCAGCCTGTAGAGTTTTGTTGCCAATTTTGAGTATCGGTGCCCATGCTTGTTATCTCTGGGCATGAACTTGCCTGGCGTGTGATCCATAGGTTCTGCCGCCATGGTTGAAACTGTTGTTGGGGCCGTTACTTCTTTCGTCCTTGCTCTCTTCTCAATCGTGGATGGCCCAGCTACCTCGAGGTTTGGGTGTTTTTGCCCGACTGTCATAGTTTCAGCTGCGGCCTCGGTGTCGATCCTCTGACCGTGTTCGTCAACTTGAACAACGGTTTTCTTGGTGCGGGCCATTTCTGTTATCATAAGACAAGTTTATTAAAATGTTTCACCCTACCCGATATCAGGTAGGTAAAACTTAAAGCTGATATCGGCGTCTAAAGGAAACTGATTGCACGATAAGCTAAGTTTGGCCCGATACAAAAACTACCTGACACCACTATATCGGGCTTCAAAACAGGGCAATAAGATGCTTGCCCGATATGCTCGTGTTGGGCGATACAGAGTTCGGCTAAAAATCGCATAAGTTCATCGTGAGATACCGGGCGTCATCGCGAATGGATTTCATGCCCGATATGACCGTCCTTAAGAAAGGTGTCTCTCGTCGGAAAGAACATGCTAGGCGATACAAAACTAGGCGATAAGGGAAAAATCTGAGCGACATAGCCTTTGTCCGATACGTCGTAATTCAAAGAGTGTCGGGCGATACAGCCACGTGATGCAAAGTGCCCGATAGGGTCGTCTCGACAGAAAATGTGTCGGCCGAGAACAGAAACAAGTGAAGCGATATAAGGCTGGGCGATAAGGGCATTACTCGATATAAGGTGTCGGGAAAATGCGTGTTGAAGATGTGTCGCGCGACACGGTCAAAAGTAACGCAGCCGACACAAATGTGTGTCGGGCGATATAAGGAAATCAACTAAAGTCGTGAGTCTGATACAAAGTGCGTGACATGAGGCTTTTTTCGGGCAAGCCAAACAATACGGGTGTCGGGTTATACCTTTATGATCTGAAGTTATTTTGCACGACACGAGAGCAGAAGCTAGGTTGCACGACACGAGAGCAACGAGAGAAGTTACAGCACAATACGGGAGTAGGTGAAGAGTAAATGCAGTAGCCCGACACAATTAAACCTCTGTACTATATATAGCAATCCAGATCGGGGGTAAAATGGGTAAAATAGGGGTACGTGTCGGGTGAGGAGACAAATCATTCCCGATATGAGCAGACCCATCCGTCAAATCAAGGGTAATCACTCCTGCCGCCCGACACGGTTGCATGCCGCTCAACGTATCATCCGACACGGTTTGTTGCAAAGGTGTGTCGCCTGATACTCCAGGCCGATAAGGGCGTGTCTTGCGTGCCGCCTGAGTCTTTTTCCCAATACGGTCAGGGAACAAGGTGTCCTTTCCCAATACAAGGCTTCCAGAACAAGATATATGATGAAAAACCAAAATCAAAGCAAAGGAAAAAGCAATTGATGGATAAAACATCATTGGTGTAAGGTGAAGTTCCCAGCCTCAGATAGTATTACTCATCAATGCTCATAAAACAGAGTGGTGGCCCATAAAGCAGAAGAGTGAGATCATGTGACGCACGCACTGGCTCGGGCCTTATTACAATAATAATGTTCATAATGTTTTTCTTGCAGGAAAGGAAATAACGTCCTATTCTAAGAAAAGTAAAACTCAGGCTGCCTCCCGAGGAGCGTTGTAGTTAGCGTCATTAGCTCGACAGCTTCAGATCCTTCACTTTGCGCCTTCAGTTGTTTCCACATCCTACAAACTTATTTTTGTCCTTCTCACGAACGCTTCATCTTCGTAGAACCTTTTTACTCTGTGCCCGTTCATTGGAAAAACTTTAGATGGATCTTCTTTATCATATAGCTCCATCATCCCTGATGGATATATCTTTGCTAGGGTGAAGGGTCCGGACCACCTTGTTTGCAGCTTACCTGGAAAAAGACGAATGGAAGATTTAAATAATAATACTTTGTCACCTTCACTTACATCCTTCTTCCTCAGGTGGGCATCATGCCACACCTTGGTCCTCTGCTTATAGATCCTTTCATTCTCGTAGGCATGTATTCTCAGCTCTTCGAGTTCCTGTAACTGTAGATATCTCTTCTCCCCTGCCTTTTCCAGATCCATATTCAGGAACTTAATCGCCCAAAGAGCCTTGTGTTCAAGCTCTAAGGGTAGATGACAAGATTTCCAATAAATCAACTTTTAAGGGGTGGTAACAATGAGTGCTTTATATGTAGTTCTGTAGGCCCAAAGGGCGTCATCAAGCTTCATCGACCAATCTTTCCTCGTGTGGCTGACAGTCTTCTCTAAAATTTGCTTAATCTGTCTATTAGAAATCTCCACCTGCCCTGAAGTTTGAGGGTGGTAGGGTGTAGCGACCTTGTGTTTAACCCCATACTTCCGCAGGAGTGCTTCAAACTGTTTTTCTCCAAAATGTGATCCACCATCGCTTATCACATTACGAGGTACTCCGAAGTGAGGGAAGATAGTCTTTTCAAACAACTTGATCACTGATTTGGAGTCGCAAGTCTGGGTGGCGACAGCTTCCACCCATTTAGACACATAATCCACTGCGACTAGGATGTATTGATATCCTTTTGATGGGGGAAATGGACCCATGTAGTCAATTCCCCATACATCAAAGATCTCAACCTCGACCCAATTGGCCATAGGCATCTCATTTCTTCTTCCAATGTTTCCTGTCGACTGCATTCCTTACAAACTTTTACATAATTAGCAGCATCCTTGAATAAGAAGGGCCAGTAAAAACCCGATTGCAGCACCTTGGTGATGGTCCTTTCGCTCCCCAGGTGTCCTCCATATGGAGAGGCATGGCATTCTTTCAGGATGTTTGGGACCTCTTCTTCAGGGATACATCTTCTGTACAGGTTATCTACGCATCTTCTAAAGAGGAGAGGATCGTCCCAATAGTAGTTCTTTACATCCGAAAAGAGCTTCTTCTTTTGATTATAGGTTATATCAGGAGGCAACTCTCTGCAGGCAAGATAATTACAAATATCTACAAACCAAGGTAAATTCTCATCTTTGGTTTCAACCATTAGCAAGGCTTCGTTAGCATAGTTGTCGTTAATAGGTGGTTCCTTCTGCTTTTCCACCATGATCCTTGATAAGTGGTCGGCGACCACATTCTCTGCACCCTTCTTATCAACAATCTCGTGATCGAACTCTTGTAGTAACAAAGCCCACCTTAACAGTCTGGGCTTGGTATCCTTCTTCTGCATTAGATATCTTATTACCCCATGGTCTGTGTAGACCTTCACCTTCGTACCGATAAGATAGGATCTGAACTTGTCGAAAGCAAAGTCGGAAGCATCTCCTTTTCTATAGTCGTATAATTCACTTGAGCTTCATCCAGAGTACGACTGGCGTAGAAAATGACGTGGTGTTTTTTGTCCTTTTTCTGTCCCAGGACTGCTCCTACAGCATAGTCACTGGCATCACACATAAGCTCGAAAAGTAGCTCCCAGTCCGGAGCTTGAAGGATAGGCGGTGAGACAAGGGCATCCTTTAAGGCCTGAAAAGAAATTAGACAATCGTTAGAGAAATTGAATTCAACATCCTTTACCAGAAGGTTGGACAATGGTTTCGAGATCCTTGAGAAGTCTTTTATAAATCTTTGATAATAGCCGGTGTGCCCGAGAAAACTGCGCACTCCAGTTACAGACTTCGGTGGAGGTAGCTTGGATATGGCTTCAACCTTGCTAACATCTACCTCGATGCCACGCCTCGAGACTTTATGCCCTAACACGATGCCTTCTCGTACCATAAAGTGGCACTTCTCCCAATTCAGGACTAAACTCTTTTCTTCGCAGCGTTGCCAGACCAGAGATAGGTTTTTCAGGCAGGCATCAAAGTCCTTCCCATAGACAGAAAAGTCGTCCATGAAAACTTCCACGATGTCTTCCAGAAAATCTGAAAACATTGATATCATGCAACGCTGAAACGTTGCGGGAGCATTGCACAGGCCGAATGGAATTCTTCGGAAGGCGTAAGTCCCATAGAGACAGGTAAAATAGTTTTCTCCTGGTCGTCTGGTAAGATAGGTACTTGATAAAACCCAGAAAAACCATCCAAAAAGCAGAAATAGTCATGATGCGCCAATCTTTCCAGAACTTGATCAATGAAAGGAAGCGGATAATGATCTTTTTTTGTGGCTTGGTTTAGCTTTCTGTAGTCAATACACATCCTCCATACGGTGATGGTACGGACCGCCACTTCATTGCCTTTGTCTCCTTTTACTACTGTTATGCCTCCTTTCTTCGGCACCACATGGATCAGACTCACCCAATTACTGTCACTGATTGGGTAAATGATCCATGCATCTCTTAGTTTGATTACTTCTTTCTTCACAACTTCTTTTAGCATCTGGTTCAATTTTCTCTAAGGTTGAGCAAGAGGTTTAGCATATTCTTCCAGGTTAATGTGATGCATGCATAGCGCAGGGCTAAGGCTCTTGATATCCTCTACCGAATATCCTATAGCCTGCCTGTGGAGTCTCAACTCCTCATGAAGCTTTTCCAATTGATACTTCGTAAGATAGGCATTAACGATGACAAGATTTCTCTCCTCTTGATCTAGAAATTCATACCTTAATCCTTCAAGTAGCTGCTTCAATTCTGGTTTAGCCCTAGGTACCTCTTCTTCTGGTACCTCCTCTAGAGAGGCAAACTTAACTGTTTCTATTACCTCTTCCTCGTCGCTCAAGTCTTCATCAAACCGATTTAGATAATTGAGGATCTCTACAACCTCCGGATTTTCAGAATCAGAATCTTGATTGCTTATCACTCTTACAAGAGGGTCTACTATTAGGATATCTTCTTCCAGCTCTTCACAAAACTGGCTGTAGCTTTCTGCAAAATAAGCAGATTCTAACAGGGATGGCCCTTTCATCGCATCCTTTACATTGAAGTCTAAGTGATTGTTTCCGACCCTTAGAGTGATTATTCCCTCAGCAACATCAAACAACGCCCTTCCTGTAGCCAAGAAAGGGCGTCCAAAGATGATAGGACAGCTAGGGTCCTCCACAGTATCAATGACCACAATGTCGCAAGGAATGAAGAAACTTCCCACTCGGATCGGTACATCCTCAACAACACCTACAGGTCTTTTGAAGGTATGGTCTGCCAATTCAATCCTCATGTTGGTCTTGACCATATCAGTCAAACCCAAATGTTGCGTGAGTCTTAGGGGCATAAGGCTAATGCTAGCCCCTAAATCAGCAAGACCTTTTCACTTGACATTATCTCCAACGGCAAAAGGAATGGTGAAAGCCCCTATATCCTTCTTCTTGTTAGGTAAATCCACTTTGACAAAAGCAGAAGACATACTAGCTAGATGCACGGTCTCAATCCTTCCGCCTCTTTTCTTCTTGGTTATCAGATCTTTGAAAAACTTTGCGTAGGTCGGCATCTCCTCCAAAGCATCCAGAAAGGGTACTTCGAGGTGAAGATTCTTTACTGACTCCATAAACCTCTCGTAACGCTTCTTAATATGTGCCTTTATTAGTTTGTAAGGGAAAGGCAACTTAGGAGAGTAAGGACTTCTTTTACCAAATAGTTCGTCCATAGATCTTGGTTCCGGCTCCCTGACATGAGCATGTTGGTTATCTTCCCCCGCGGGATTGTCTGCCGCAGTCCTTGATTCAGGTTCCTCGGGTCTGGCTGCTTCAGGACGTTCTACTGTCTTCCCTGGTCTCAGCACCACCATTTTAGCAGATTCAGTGTTGGAGGGTATCTTACCCGAGGGGTTCTTTATCAACTCGTCCATCTGGGCTAACTGTTGATCTATTTGGCGTTAGTGAGTCTGCATGTCTGCCATCTGAACCTGCATCGTGTTCAGAACTCCTGAATTTGACAGTGCACTTTGCGCCAGCTGGTTGTTGATTGTAGCATCCAACTCACAAAAACATAACTAACTAATGCAGAAGCGTTCACTAAGCAGCAGATTACAGAAAATCATTAAAAATTTAAAACCTTTTTCAAAGAGACCCAATCATAGGAAAACTCTTTCAACAAGAACCAATGTATTACATTTACATCATGGTTCATAAGTATATATCTTATACCATCTCTTCTCGAGGGTTACAACATCAACTGCCTTGTTAAAAGCTAAACACAGACAGCATAATAACCTCGAGGCATCAAGCCAAAATCTCAAAATGATACATTAAAAGCACTAATTACTAACTTCGAGGACCTGAGAGTACAGAGACGACACATAGGACTTCTATCTACAAAACATGACAGACAGCATACTCAACCTGAGTTGTCACTGTTGTCCCTGTTGTTGCTGATGTTCTTCCTCTGCAAGATATTCTCAGTCTCTTTCGCACTCGTCCACCTAAAAATGTTGGTTCCCACGGGGGTGAGACAATTGAAAATTGCCCCAGTGAGAGATATAACTCTCCGCCAGAAACATCATTATTGTAATTTAATTAATATAAAACTGAGCAAAGGATAAGCAATTTAGATCATTCTCATCTTTTAAAGTATTACACCTATCTATGATTGAACAATAATTCATATATTCTCTTTATAAGGAATAGAAAGAACATGTATAACATTTATCTACCATACATTTTCAACATCTCAAGCTTTGCTCATGTCATTCATTATTATGATGTGTCACCCATGATTCATTCTTGTTTCTATTTGTTGGCCTTAGCCAATCTACTAAATAGGTATTCACTTATTCCAGACATGTGATTATATATATCATCATGTCTTATTCAAGCATTAAACTATATCAATCAGGTATAAATGTTTCAGGCATTGGACTATACCAATCCTAATTACACAGCCAGGCATTGGACTTTAACCAACCCTAATTACAGGCATTAAGCCTCTGCCAGGTATTTCTAATTATAGAGGCATGGATAGCATGCGAAACATAACTATCAACATGAGATATCTAACATCATGATTATAATCAATAGTAGTAGTAAGATATCAACATAAGCATGACTACTGTATGTACACATTTACAGTCTTATGCATATCCACAACATAAGTATAATTACTATCTCTTAGTTGCACTAAGCATCATCTTTATGTAAAGAGAACAAACAAGGGTTATCATCCAATGTGAAGCGTCATGTATAACCCTAAACAGATATGCTATACGGATGTATTACATCTTTTATTATGCCCTGAGGAAATTGAGGATACCACTCAAAATCCAACTGACCATTGCTAAGTCGAAATCAGTGCCATACAAGATGTAGGAAGAGCCGGACTCCTAAGATCTTCTCTGCCCCTGGTCAGTACGGGTCTGCCACAACGACACAAAAGGTCAAGCTGCTAACAGCCTAGTCCGTCTTTGGTACAGGTCACGGCACTAGTGAAAGAGGTGGGTACGCATACCCTACCTTCTGAGGTACAACTGCAGTTGTCCTCCAATATCATCACACATATAATCACTGAGACATGACCGCAGCCGTTCTCAAACTAAGGGCTAGGTATGACCACAGTCATCCTCCCTAAACACTTGAATTCAGGATGACAAGCACCCCGCATACTCATCAGTATGCGCTCCGAGTTTCCCTTAGGAATACTCATTTCACCATCTGGAAAGTTCTGACACTCAGATGGATCTATGGCACAGGGCACTACATGATTAGAGTTGCACTTGATTAGTTATGCCAATTGGGTGAATTAAGGCTGCATCAAACAAGTGGACATACAAACCCTAATTCACTTCTAGCAAGCATATAAATATCAAAACATGGAAAGATATAAAACATATGAAACATAATTTCTCATCTCATCATCACATGGTAATATTCACTTGCCATTCATGAGACTACACCAATCATCATATTATCACAGGATATAAATCCTTTTCACAATATCACAGGGTATCAACCCTTATCAACATAAGAGGTATACACCTCATTCAGGGCTCAACCATGCCCAAAGGTCATTAAGACCATCATACTATCACAAGATATAAATCCTTTTCACAATAACACAGGGAATCAACCCTTATCAACACAAGAGGATTACACCTCATTCAGGGCTCTATCATGCCCAAAGGTCATTAAGACCATCATACTATCACAAGATATAAATCCTTTTCACAATAACACAGGGAATCAACCCTGAAATGCTAAATGTGATATCTATCATGTCTCAATGTATCACTTCCCTCATCACTTCTATCTTACTTGAGTTTATTAACTTATCTTATAATAAGGAATCTCACATCTTAATACTTTCATTCACCAAACTATCGCCTTTATCGTGATGTGCATAGATCACACACAAGGATTGTCCAACTATCTTCAATGATATGGACTCATCTCAAGTTAAGGCATTGCTTATTATAAGGTTGCCTATAGTCAACCACTTGAGATATTTCATCGTTATAGGGTATTACCCATTATTTCATCATTAAGGTTTACTCATATCATTACCCAGACATTAGGGTTATGCTTTTTCATCATATTGCCCATGATTAGAATTCCATGCACTATAGACCAAATTTAGGGTTTCACATAGCTTTACTATGTGTTAGGTTTAAGGTTTCATATGACATCTCCCTTAATTAGGGTTTCACATGGAATCACCCTCAATTAGGGTTTCTCATGGAATCACCCTCAATTAGGGTTTCACTAATCATCCCAATTAGGCTTTCATTCAATTACCCATAAATTAGGGATTCATTATTCATCCAATTAGGATTTGGCATTTCATTACCTTAAATTAGAGTTACCCAAGTCATTACCCTTAATTAGGGTTACACTATTACCCTTAATTAGGGTTACACTATTACCATAGATTAGGGTTTTACTCAGAATTTCCCTAAATCAGGGTTAGGGTTCACTATTCACATCAATTAGGGTTTCATGTTCATTTTATCAATCCAAACCTAATATTACATCTAGGAGCATCCATCGACATTACAAGTATTTAATATTCTTATCATTTATCATTAAATGATCATCAACACAAGGTATGAGTTTATCTCTCATCCTTATCATGGTATGATTACATCATACTCATTTTAGCTTACTTATCAAGTATGTTAAACTCATTACATTTCATTGTAACAATTTACATAACACTCTCCTTGTGTATCTTATCCAAAAATATTTGATTTGAGATGCATCAAGGTATATCAACCCTCAATTTAAAGAAAAGCAAATTAAGCACCTTAGATCATATTATAATAATATCCCAATTTGAGTGGATATTACTTTTCTTTATAATAATGGTGAGTGGGTTATCCACTTGCTTGAGATATTTCCGTGGCCTAGCAAAGGCACAAAGGTGTTCACACTTGAGCAAATTCAACCGTCTCGTTTTTTTTTTGAAGTCCCTTCAATTATTATATTTGTTTTTGCACTAAATTGAATTAGGGTTTCAATTAGGATTAAATCTTGATTATTTTAATATCAAGATTCTCTCTCCTCCAACTTAATTCAAATGAGGTGCCCCTCTCATTTTATTTGCTCTACTTTATGCCAAGAAACATTAGGGACCTTATTGAAGTGGTAATTTACATATTACATCCTAGGTTTTGGGTAAATTGCACATTACACCAAAACTAGGTTTTCATGCACATACATTGCTTTATCAGCTCTTTCTTGGTATTTAGGCTTCCATAAGCCATACCTCAACATCATCTTTACTCTCATGATGCTTCAACACATGAGGAACATTATTATCATGCACAATTTGCACTTAAACCCCTCAACTTGGGTAATTTGCACTTTAGTCCAAAACAAGCAAAACATTGATTTCAACAATGTTCAAAAAGAACTAGAATTGCAACATAAGTTCCTCTTGAGCCCTAATTACTTTTCACAAGATGAGATTAAACATTTAATCACCTTTCTTAATCAAAACACCTAGGGTTAAAGTATAACCCAGGTCAGGGATGTTACAAATTATAAACCCCTAACAAGGATTCCGTCCTCGAAATCCAGATAAAGGAAGACAGATGTATTTTATTCATCATACTATCTAGTCTTCACATATCATCTCCTTATTATAGATACACCATAAAACTTTAATCAGCACCAAGTGTTTCCATACAAGATTCTCATAGAATCAATACACAAGGCACATGCCCCACTGTCCCTCATCATTGACTATAGAGTCAACTTTGTGTCAAATAACACTTTTCTTATTCAAAGAAGCATCATACATTCATTATTAGTATCATGTTTATGCAGAGCATAAACCCCTAACATATGATGTTCATATTATTTTATATAATCAGACTAATTTCACAGTTGACCACTCTAGGTAGCCAACCTAACCCATCTGATAACTCTCAGATACCAGAATCTTTCACCTTGGTATCTATCACATGTGTTGGAAACACATCATATATATCTCTTCCTTTCATCTTGGAACATTAATTGTTTCATATGTCCTCATCTTGGGACCAAAGTCCAAGATAATTGATACTTTTCTAAGTAGCCATCACATGAACACATTTATTTTATGCACATCAAGTGTCCTAAGACCCACTTGATTGCCATGTCTTTGAAAGGAAAGAAAACAAGGATTCATATTCCTCTTATTAATTTGTGTATTTTCAACTATTCATGAACCATTTACTCTTTATCTCATCCTAGGTTCCTTGCCTTTAGCATTGAAATTTGTAAGGATGATTGCATGTCATTATCCCTTTCTTTATTATTATCTAGCATGTTTATGATTATCTCATGATCTCATCACATTTCCCATTTCCTTATTATGGGAAAGATCTTTATTATGCTGGCATCATTATTGAATAGGGTTCATCTCCCTCATTCTTATTCTTATCTTATGAGGAGTACACTTTTAGTTCCTCATACAACATACTCATCTGATATTATCTCAGACTTCTCTTTCTTATGCATGGGATATGCCACATTTATTCATTCCATATTTATGATTTCATGATACTCATTAGATTGTCTCATAATGACTACTTGATCAGAGCAATCAAAAAGACAACAATCTAAGAGTTTCCATACCCACTTTATCATCAATAGTTGTATACCCGGCCAGGGTATATAAATACTGAGATTAAGTGGTATGCACTTTGTATACTATCATATTTCTTCTTTTCATATTATCACAAGCATAAGACTTAACATCCCTGAATTTCATTCAGGCATCTCTTCTGTACCTCATCATTTCTCAAGGAGGTAAGAACAACATAAAACATTTGTAATGTTTTACTATGCAAAACATAGGTCCTCATAGGACTAATCAAGGAGAGTTCAATCCATTCCTTTCTCAATTAATCCAGGAATTCATAAAATGACATATTTGAATAACATTATCTTGTCTAACTTGTCATAATTCATGGATTATTCATTGTCTCAGGCTAACTCTGCCTCAAAGATTGATTCAACATGCTAAGGTTGAGCACAGACTCAATTTAAGTCTAGAAATTCATCATTTCCTTTTGCTTCAACCTGTAGATGCTGATTACAAATCATGTTGATATCTAAAACATCATCATTGGGGTTGGTAATCTGGGTTACAGTGCCAATTCTTGATCCACTATATACATTATTGTTGTCCTAAATTCTCCAACAGTAATACTTAAAGAAATATTTTCTTATCATAGATGGATCAACTAGGAGATTCTCAGGCAATTGTCTCTCTCTTACCTACTCCCATGCACCTCTTCTTGGTGCAACATTGCTGCTCTCAGCAGAAATCTCCTCATGTGACCCAGTCATCTTTAAGTTCTTCTTCTCTTATATGAGCAGAAGACATTATCAGATACACTAGATGATACCAGAACAGACTCTACTACCTTAGTCCTATGTCTCTGTAGACTCAGTGAACCTAGAGCTATGATACCACTAAATTGTAGCATCCAACTCACAAAAATATAATTAACTAATGCGGAAGCGTTCACTAAGAAGCGGATTACAGAAAATCACTAAAAATTTAAAACCTTTTTCAAAGAGACCCAATCATAGGAAAACTCTTTCAACAAGAACCAATGTATTACATTTACATCATGGTTCATAAGTATATATCTTATACCATCTCTTCTCGAGGGTTACAACATCAACTACCTTGTTAAAATCTAAACACAGACAACATAATAACCTCAAGGCATCAAGCCAAAATCTCAAAACGATACATTAAAAGAACTAAGTACTAACTTCGAGGACCTGAGAGAACAGAGACGACACATAGGACTTCTATCTACAAAACACGACAGATAGCATACTCAACCTGAGTTGTCACTGTTGTCCCTGTTGCTGCTGATGTTCTTCCTCTGCAAGATATTCTCAGTCTCTTTCGCACTCGTCCACCTAAAAATGTTGGTTCCCACGGGGGTGAGACAATTGAAAATTGCCCCAGCGAGAGATATAACTCTCCGTCAGAAACATCATTATTGTAGTTTAATTAATATAAAACTGAGCAGAGGATAAGCAATTTCGATCATTCTCATCTTTTAAAGTATTACACCTATCTATGATTGAACAGTAATTCATATATTCTCTTTATAAGGAATAGAAAGAACATGTATAACATTTATCTACCATACATTTTCAACATCTCAAGCTTTGCTCATGTCATTCATTATTCTGATGTGTCACCCATGATTCATTCTTGTTTCTATTTGTTGGCCTTAGCCAATCTGCTAAACAGGTATTCACTTATGCCAGACATGTGATTATATATATCATCATGTCTTATTCAAGCATTAAACTATGTCAATCAGGTATAAATGTTTCAGGCATTGGACTATACCAATCCTGATTACACAGCCAGGCATTGGACTTTAACCAACCCTAATTACAGGCATTAAGCCTCTTCCAGGTATTTCTAATTATAGAGGCATGGATAGCATGCGAAACATAACTATCAACATGAGATATCTAGCATCATGATTATAATCAACAGTAGCAGTAAGATATCAACATAAGCATGACTATTGTATGTGCACATTTACAGTCTTATGCATATCCACAACATAAGTATAATTACTATCTCTTAGTTGCACTAAGCATCATCTTTATGTAAAGAGAACAAACAAGGGTTATCATCCAATGGGAAGCGTCATGTATAACCCTAAACAGATATGCTATACGGTTGTATTACATCTTTTATTATGCACTGAGGAAATTGAGGATACCACTCAAAATCTAACTGACCACTGCTAAGTCGAAATTAGTGCCATACAAGATCTAGGAAGAGTCGGACTCCTAAGATATTCTCCACCCCCAGTCAGTACGGGTCCGCCACAGTGACACAAAAGGTCAAGCTGCTAATAGCCTAGTCCGTCCTTGGTACAGGTCACGATACTAGTGAAAGAGGTGGGTACGCATACCCTACCTTCTGAGGTACAACCGCAGTTGTCCTCCAATATCATCACACATATAATCACCGAGACAAGACCGCAGTCGTTCCCAAACTAAGGGCTAGGTATGACCGTAGTCATCCTCCCTAAACACTTGAATTCAGGATGACAAGCACCCCGCATACTCATCAATATGCGCTCCGAGTTTCCCTTAGGAATACTCGTTTCACCATCTGGCAAGTTCTGACACTTAGATGGATCTATGGCACAGGGTACTACATGATTAGAGTTGCACTTGATTATTTATGCCAATTGGGTGAATTAAGGCTGCATCAAACAAGTGGACATACAAACCCTAATTCACTTCTAGCAAGCATATAAATATCAAAACCTGGAAAGATATAAAACATATGAAACATAATTTCTCATCTCATCATCACATGGTAATATTCACTTGCCATTCATGAGACTACACCAATCATCATATTATCACATGATATAAATCCTTTTTCACAATATCACAGGGTATCAACCCTTATCAACATAAGAGGAATACACCTCATTCAGGGCTCAACCATGCCCAAAGGTCATTAAGACCATCATAGTATCACAGGATATAAATCCTTTTCACAATAACACAGGGAATCAACCCTTATCAACACAAGAGGATTACACCTCAATCAGGGCTCAATCATGCCCAAAGGTCATTAAGATCATCATACTATCACAGGATATAAATCCTTTTCACAATAACACAGGGAATCAACCCTGAAATGCTAAATGTGATATCTATCATGTCTCAATGTATCACTTCCCTCATCACTTCTATCTTACTTGAGTTTATTTACTTATCTTATAATAAGGAATCTCACATCTTAATACTTTCATTCACCAAACTATCACCTTTACCATGATGTGCATAGATCACACACAAGGATTGTCCAACTATCTTCAATGATATGGACTCATCTCAAGTTAAGGCATTGCTTATTATAAGGTTGCCTATAGTCAACCACTTGAGATATTTCATCGTTATAGGGTATTACCCATTATTTCATCATTAAGGTTTACTCATATCATTACCCAGACATTAGGGTTATGATTTTTCATCATATTGCCCATGATTAGAATTCCATGCACTATAGCCCAAATTTAGGGTTTCACATAGCTTTACTATGTGTTAGGTTTAAGGTTTCATATGACATCTCCCTCAATTAGTGTTTCACATGGAATCACCCTCGATTAGGGTTTCTCATGGAATCACCCTCAATTAGGGTTTCACTAATCATCCCAATTAGGATTTCATTCAATTACCCATAAATTAGGGATTCATTATTCATCCAATTAGGATTTGGCATTTCATTACCTTAAATTAGAGTTACCCAAGTCATTACCCTTAATTAGGGTTACACTATTACCCTTAATTAGGGTTACACTATTACCCTAGATTAGGGTTTTACTCAGAATTTCCCTAAATCAGGGTTAGGGTTCACTATTCACATCAATTAGGGTTTCATGTTCATTTTATCAATCCAAACCTAATATATTGTTCCATACATCTAGGAGCATCCATCGACATTCCAAGTGTTTAATATTCTTATCATTTATCATTAAATGATCATCAACACAAGGTATGAGTTTATCTCTCATCCTTATCATGGTATGATTACATCATACTCATTTTAGCTTACTTATCAAGTATGTTAAACTCATTACATTTCATTGTAACAATTTACATAACACTATCCTTGTGTATCTTATCCAAAAATATTGGATTTGAAATGCATCAAGGTATATCAACCCTCAATTTAAAGAAAAGCAAATTAAGCACCTTAGATCATATTATAATAATATCCCAATTTGAGTGGATATTACTTTTCTTTATAATAATGGTGTGTGGGTTATCCACTTGCTTGAGATATTTTCGTGTCCTAGCAAAGGAAAAAAGGTTTTCACACTTGAGAAAATTCAACCATATCGTTTTTGGTTGAAGGCCCTTCAATTATTATATTTGTTTTTGCACTAAATTGAATTAGGGTTTCAATTAGGATTAAATCTTGATTATTTTAATATCAAGATTCTCTCTCCTCCAACTTAATTCAAATGAGGCGCCCCTCTCATTTTATTTGCTATACTTGATGCCAAGAAACATTAGGGACCTTATTGAAGTGGTAATTTACATATTACACCCTGGGTTTTGGGTAAATTGCACATTACACCAAAACTAGGTTTTCATGCACATACATTGCTTTATCAGCTCTTTCTTGGTATTTAGGCTTCCATAAGCCATACCTCAGCATAATCTTTACTCTCATGATTCTTCAACACATGAGGAACATATTATCATGCACAATTTGCACTTAAACCCCTCAACTTGGGTAATTTGCACTTTAGTCCAAAACAGGAAAAACATTGATTTCAACAATGTTCAAAAAGGACTAGAATTGTAACATAAGTTCCTCTTGAGCCCTAATTACTTTTCACAAGATGAGATTAAACATTTAATCACCTTTCTTAACCAAAACATCTAGGGTTAAAGTATAACCCAGGTCAGGGATGTTACATTGATAGTATCATGTCGTTTGACAAAATCGAACAATTGACCCACCAAATCTGATTGGTTCGAGTTCTTGTCCTGACTTTGCTCCTTAGCTTGACCCTGGCTTTGACTAGGGTTAACTGCTTGATGACTTTGGTACTTTCCTTGCCCTTGGAATTTTGCCTTGTTCGATTGGAAATTGGTAGTTCTGGTGAATTGACCTTGTCCGCCCCTTTTCTCAAAACCTTGTCGTTGCTTGGTGGGGTTATTCAGCTGATGCGAGTTTTCGGCCGCGTCCTTGTTGACGTAGCTAAAACCAGGGTGATCCGGTCTCTTGAAGTTGACAAAAGAAACGTTCTCGACTTCCTCTACTTTGGATTCACTTTTAGATGACTCGTTTGGTCGGGTATAAACACAGTTATCAACCCCGTGTCCACCTTCTCTGCAGGTAACACATTTCATGACTTTCTCAACCTGTTTCTTCCCTTTTCCACCTGATTCTTTCAACTGTCTGACATCAGTGGCTATTTTCTAAATTTGAGTGGTGATAGCTTCAAGAGCTTTGGATTTGACGAAGGGCCCTTCGCTAGTGGCCTTCTTAGCATATCCTCTATCATATCTGTCGTAGTCGGTGCTGGCCTGCAACTCGGCCATATTTTTTATGATCTTTTTGGATCGGCTGGCATTCTTCCCCAGAAAGTCGCTTCCTGCTGCAGCATTCAGCGACACCCTTTCTTTAGGGGTCAGACCATTGTAAAAGGTGGTTATCAGAAAACACTTCTTGTAGTTGTGATGAGGGTGGTCCCTCTGATATTATTGATATCTTTCCCAGGATTCGTGTAGATTCTCATTCGGCTTCTGCATGAAAGACGTGATCCTCTGTCTATTCCTGAAGGTTTTCTCTGTAGGGTAAAACTTGTTCACAAAAGCATCCGCCAGCGCATTCCATCCGTTCAGAGCTTGATGCGGCAGCCTGAGGTACCAAGATATATAGGGCCTTATCCTCTAAAGAAAAGATGAAACCCTTGCAATAAATGACCTCTTGTGGAACTCCCCGCATTTTAATGGTATCATAGATATTCTTGAAGGCATCAAGATGATGGTAAGGGTTATCATTCTTTGAATTCCCACGGAAGCTCTTGTTCTGAATCATAGAGATGACAGACGGTTTTAGCTCAAAGTTGGTTGCGTTGAATCTTGGAATAACAACCGGACATCTTGAGTTATTGGCTTTTGTGGCAGCCAGCTCCCTGAGGGTCTTTTCTTCTTTGTTAGAATCTTCACTGTCGTTGTTTCCCTGGTTCTGCTCATGATTATATTGGTTTCTTCGGTGTCTGCGGTGCTGACGATGCCTCTCATGATGGTGATCATCCTTAAATTGTTCTGTTTCAGGTTCTTCCTGTTGCTGATCACCATTATAACGATCATTATTCCCATGCGGAGGTGAGTGGGGTCCAACTCTAGCGTTATGCTCGCCCTCTGAAAGAGGAGGTTCGACGCGAGGTGGCATGACTAGCGGTGTCGGTGCTCAACTGAGCAAAATGCTTCTTTCTTGAGTACCTGAATAGAACGTATAATCAAGTTAGAAAACTTGTATTAATAAAACGAACTACTCTATACTTGTTTCAGGTTAGAAGATCAAAAAGGAAAAAATGTTGTCAAGCTCATTTCTAATCTTGAGGCACATGAGTGTAGTTAGTGGATTCAAGTTCGTTAACAGTACCATTCGCCTTGTCCCTGCAACGGCGCCAAAAAGTTGACTGGCCTAAATCGCGCGTCCAAAAGGAGCGGATTTGAAGTAGTCGGACTTTTAAAATACCCGACTCTTAGGCCCCCGGAACGATGACGGGGTCCGAAGTAGCGATCGGGGTCGAACCACAGGGAAAAGGGTGGTAGTGTTAAGAACTCGGAATCAACACATTACACTCCGACAAGGGTAAGATGAGGATAAAGTTCCCAAAGGGAACAACATGCTAAGATTGATAAAACAAAAGAAAACTATCTCCAAATGGAGTTACAAGGAGAAATTAAGGTTTTAAGTGTTTATCAAATTTTAGGGGTTTTGGGCAATAGAACCAGAGGAGATAACACTGTTTCTTCGGTAAGGAACGAAGGAGGAAACTTCGGTAAAACAAGCGGCATCAGGAACATCCAGTACCCCTTCTCTCAAAGATGGTACCTCTAACTAAGCGCCAACACCTCTCTCAAGGTTGCTGGACTTGGGTTAGAGTGGAGAGATAACTGAAGCAACTCCGATCCTGGGTACTCTCGTACTCCCTGATCGGACCAAACACTAGAGCCACAACACCTCTCTTGAGGGAGTTGCAGCGGGAAACACGATTCGATAGCTAGTCAAAACATGATCCAAGCATACAAGCTAGAGTTCGGATGCTAAATAAAGTAATCATCCAACAAAAAGGAACCAAACATAAAGAAATAGATATTTAAAACTTCTCTAATTCCATTAGCATAAGCATTATATAAAAGGGTTTGGTTACATTGCGTAAATAAAGAAAGTAAATGACTGAAAAAGGTAAAGATAAGTATCGCCTCCTTGATTTAGGAGAGTGACATGCAGAAGCAGATCCCTAAGATTCCTCTAGCTCGATACCGGTTGGAGCTCTGCCCGATACGCCTATGTCGGGTGGCACTCCCTGTCGGGCGATAGGCCATGACGGGCAGACGATACCGACCAAAGCGTTCTTACCCGATATGGTCGTGACGGGATGACACCCTCTCGGGTGACACACTGTGATGGGTGATTCATATCGGGCTCGGTATCGCATCGGGCTAGAGACTACTTAGGGTATCAGGTTACTCATATCGAGTGTCCTCGTTGGTCGATATCGGGCTACTGCGGTGACAGGGGCGGATTCTAAGTGAACCATTCCCGCCCTCTTGGGTCGGGGAAGTGCTCACCTAGTATCTCCTGGTGCACCTTTGGGACGCGACACGCTAGCTCCAGGTGCTTTCCCAAGTTAGCTTTCACAAGATTCCGACCCATCCCATCGAGGTCCTGTAGCTGCTATTTATAGGAAGCGGTTGGAAGAGGTTGCGGTCCTCCAAGTGCCACGTGTCCTCCATTGGCCCTATCAGCTCAGCTCCAAGGTCGCTCGACGTGCGTGTCGCCCGGCACCACGGGTGTCATTCGGAAAACATATCGGGCATCGTGTTAGGCAGGCACCTACCGGTGGGTGGCTTGTATCGCGCGACACGCTTCGGTAGTCGTGGTGAGTATAGCTCCCTGTCGGGTAAATGGTGTGTCGCTCGTCAAAGCCTTCTAGCGCGGCACACCCGTGTCGTGTAGCATCTGTATCAGGTTGCTATATGTCGGGCAGTGAGTGTGTCGGTCGACTGGTAGGAGGGCCGATGCAGATAGAACACGTTCATGGGCTGGGACGGGCCTTTTTGCTGATAAATGAGTCGAAAAATGAGGAAAACTCTGCAAAAGATGATAAAATTGAGTTATGAGCATAGCGCGGCCTGTTTATTCAAAAACATGACAAAAGGGAGAGGAAATCAGTTTAAAAGGGCAGATTTGACAATGAAATAAGGGCCAAAAACATCACAAAATTTGGTGTTATCAGTATGAAAATTACAGATAAAACCCTATATATGGGAAAATTGTATAAAGGTCCATATAAGCACATAAATTGTAAAACTCAATCAAACAATGTCCAAACTAAATCAAATTTGAAACATAATTTAGTCACATGATATCAAAGCATAAATTATAGTTTGATCAAGGTTTTAAGCACCCAACTAAGTTAAGACAGAATGTTTAACCACAAATCCAGGTCAGAGATCTTACATCATCCCTCACCCAACTATTCCTCAATACTCACCACCCCCACTTTGTTCCCGATATAGTCATTTCTTAAGTGGTATTTTCTTATCTTACCACACATACATCTCAGTATACATATTTCAGACACATTCATCTTTTTGAGACCTTGTTTCTTCACTATAAACATTCACTCCCATACATCATGGTTGACTGCATAACAATTTTGTATAACTTATATTTTAATTTGAAAGGGATCTTTTGGTCACATATACTCTAGTTGCACTCCTCCATTTCAACTGACATGCAGTGATCATGTGATAAAAAGCATAACATCCCCATATATTTAAATAGTAATTCTTATTAACAAAATATATCACATTTTGGTACATCTACTCCGTCCAACTGGCCCCCACCATCCAACGGTCTAGATTGGCTAAAATTGCAATGCATATACCCAATTTCGCACCTACTTATCATCAACCCTTTGATTACAATGCAATTCTCCAAAGTTCAACAATTCAATCCATATTTTGTTTCACAATATCATCAACATATAATATGCAACAAGGAATATCATTTTGAACATGCTTTCTCAACTCATATATAACAAGAACAAATAGATATGGGTTGAGTGTTGATCTTAGATGTACCTAAATTATGATAAGAAATGCCGGTGTATCTCCTCCAAGAGTCTTCAAATTAGTCAATAAACCATACATGTCTTTAATGAAGTCAATGTATTGGACTGACACACCCTTTTTCTCTAAAAACATCCACATCACTTCCTTAGGTACTTGATCGTAAGCCTTTTTCAAATCAATACAAACCATATGAACAACTCTTTTGCTCTCTCTATAATTCTCCATAAGCATCCTTGTCAAGAAATGACATCTGTTCTTGATCTTCCAGACATGAAAGCAAATTGATGGTTTGATATCTATGTTATAGATCCTAGCCTTTACTCAATAATCCTCACCCCAAACTTCATAATATGACACATCGAATTGATACCTCTATCAAGTCATCTCCTCTGTTCCTATAGATGGGAACTATATAGTATTTCTAAGCAAATCCAATATCTTCTTGGTCTTCATAATATTATTAAAGAGATTTATTAATGATACCACTCCTTCATCCCCAATGCTCTTCCATACATCAATGAGAACACCATATTCCCCATACTTTTTCATTTTAATATTTTTAAAACATTAGTGACATCAAATAGTGAAACTTGTTGTCGATAAATGATATCATGTATTCATGTCACACAAGTCTCTTACATTATTTGTAGTGTCTCCATTTAATAGTTCATGGAAGTAGTTTCTCCTTTGATTCTTGATAATACTTCACTTGCACTCTACCATATTCATATTGATGCATTAAATTGAATTAGATCTCTTCATTCCCTATTTCTAACACAATCCAACACACACACACACACATATATATAAATAAATATATATATATATATATATATATACATACAACCCCTTCTCTTGTGTCCAAATTCTTATTATTTCCTTCAAAGTATGAATACCTTGAACAACCTTTGCTTGCTTGTATCTCTTAAAAGTTGCATCATCTTGACTATAAGTCTCCCTTTTGAATTTAGCAGCCTTATGTACTTCAATTCTTCAACAATTCACTAGGAAGTCACTTTAGATGGAGGACCATGCCCTTTGGCCTCCACTAAAACCAATTTGCAATTTTTATATGCATGATTTTATATTATGCCACATAGTGTTAACATCAGACTCCAAACTTAAAGTGTCCTTTTGATGAGTTTATCATATAAATCCAATTTCTTTTTTCCTTTAAGGTCCCCCAGCTTTATCATGCTATCTTGGTAGCTATTATGCTTGCCCTTGTTGATCTTCATTCTAATGTCCAAAACCACCATCCTATATTGGGTAGTGAGTCCATCATCATGGATCACTTTGCAATCCTTGTATACTTTACAATCCACCCGCCCAGTATGTGTAGGGTTTTGAGGAAAGGGGCGTAATGGAAACATAAATCCCCCAAACAAAACTCTTATGCAATGGATTTGTCATATCCTTAAAAGTTAATATATTGAGACATAGAAAATATGTCAAATATACCTTAGCACAAACTAGTTTTCCAACAACTAGACATGTCTTATGCCAGTGTAGAACTTGTACTTTTGAATTCAGATCCGAAGTGGTTGTTGTTTTTGGCACCCTATCATCGCAACAACACATTGTGTTCTCACTGGAGAAGTTGCTTGTCCTTAAGCCTCCGCCTAATGGCCTCAACCTCTACGTCAACCATGCACATGCATAAACTCTTGGTACACCACCTTGGTCTCTAAGAGGAAGTAGAGCTTGGAGTCATCAACGTGCTAGTATCTCTTGCTCTCCTTGTACTCCTATTACAATCTACTATCCTTGGGTGTGTTTCTAAGAGGAAGAAATTTTAGATGAGTTTCCTCTTAATATGTATCTCATCCCTATGGACGTCCACCCCTATATATAAGAGATTCATGAGCTTATATTTTCTAAAAATACAATTGTGTTCCTAATCACAACACAAAATAGAATCGAACTCAGAATATTGCTTGGAATTCCAGTCACTGGTGGATTAACCAGTTGAACATTTGGGACAAGTTTGGTCACCCAATCGACCAGTTGACATGCCCAGTTGACCAATTTTCTAGTCCATGTCCGATTTAAATTAACCAATTCAATTCAAAACTGAACAAACCACATATTCCTTATCATTTTCTAACTTCAATCTAGTCGACCAATTGGAAAATTTCTCAAAGTGTTGATCTATTGATCATTTGGCAATTAACTGATCTATTAATCCAATTCATCAACTAACCATATGGCTTTCCCAATCGACCGGTGGGACATGAAATCATCTTATATATGATTAAGAACCACTATAATCATATCTTTTATGGTGAAGTTCAATTTCTTTATGTCCCTTATGAGTGTCACCTTGAAGGCTCCACATTACATTGGTATGATGTTTAAAACCTCACAATTAAAGATTGGTGTCTGACAACACAACATTAAAACCCAAGTAATTGGAATAAATTGAGATTACTTTAATGTATAATGTGGCCAACGTTACCATGAACTTATAATCCCTTTTTGTAGATTTTCATATTGAAATTGAGGCATGGAATTGTCATCCTCTTAATATTCAATACACATTTCTTGAACTAGGATATTGAGGTATTGTGAGCTCAATATCATGAGTATGGCCATGCACTTCATAGTCTCACTTATGAAGTGGCCATGATATCACTCCAATAGAGAGACGAATTCCATCTACATCACTCATAACAGTCCACAAGTGTCACGATGTACCCAATCACTACATGTATGGTAACCTTATTTAGAGTCACATTGGGTAGTGTTAAAGCACACCAAATAACATGTGATCATTAGAGTGTCTTTAGGTCTAATGATCACAATCACCATTGTCACATAGATATATTCTATGATTGCCATGACATGACTTCCATGTGTAATTCTCATAGTGGGCCTATGTAGTAAAAGTTGTTATCTAACAAGTACCCATGTATCTCAATTGATATCCAATATCATGACTTAAGAGTCATAGTCATCATTTATTATGCACATTAGTCTGATTTTTACTATCATATATCATCCACAATAATAACTAACTATGACATAACAATAATGAATACTTTTGAGTATACATATGATCTCATGTTTAAGTCATCAACCCACACATATGTCATTGATTCAAAACATTCTTAGGACATTGAAACTTTTATTCATTATCTCAATATTGAAACAAACATAACAAGTGGAATTTCATCTATTAATAATCAAATTAAATACAGTATATCCTATTACAATCATCACATTTGGCTCTTGGGACATTCAATCGACAATAAATATGTACTCAATTTGGCTCTAATTGCCCCTAATCCTGAAAGTAATCTTACGAGAATCTCTTTTCTTAAAATGAGTGTTTTCCAAGATCGTATTATATGTGACTATAAAAATCCAATTCCTCTCTCCTTCTCCATTTTTGTTGTCAGACCCAAAATCACAATGAACACATTTCTGAAGAATTCTGAATAAATATCTTTTCCTCTAACAATGTTCTTTTTTTTTATGATGAGGGAACCACTCCCGTACGAGCGCCACTTTGTGACCCCCGCAGGCAGCGTAAACCCCCGGGTGGACCCCCAACCCGCAAGTCTGGCCCACCAGAAAGTCGCATCGTTGGTCGGCCGACGCGACAGGTATTCACTTCAGAGGATAGTTGGGAGTCGAACCCGTGCCCCCTCGTAAGGGGCTTGTGAGTCGCACCACCCGAGCTAGTCCTCCCCGGCCTCTAACAATGTTCTTTGCATCAAATTCATCCATGTTATCCCAAAAATCCTTATTAGCCTCCTTATAGGGCTAACTTGGGGGCATAAGCATTAATAATGTTGAAAATCTCCTCCTAAAAATAATCTTATTAGCTATGATTCTATCGCTTATCCATGTGATCTTGATAACTCATCCTTTAAAATCTTATCAAACAAAAATGCCTACATTTTTTTGTTTATCAATACATGTATGCTAAATTTTTTTCACCATGTGTCTCCAATTATTTTGCATCGTTCTTATCGTTCCTCTGTCCACTTAGTTACCTATAATGCTGACTTTATTTCTAATCATGGTATACACTATCTCTAAAAACTTTTCTATCGAAGAGGTAATATTTCAAGATTATACTCTAATCCTTTTTATTCAACTTGCTTCTTTATCAGCCTCCATTGAAAATTTTACCCTTGCATATTTCTCACTATATTTAGACTGATGTTGTGGGACTAAATTCTTTACCCACTCCACTTGTATGTCCCTCAGTACAACTGGTGCCGCTTTGTCAAAAGTCTTTGCATATTTATCACTACAGCCGGGCATCGATGCATCACATTTCTCGAAAGGGACACTTTAATAAAATTCTTGTAAGGATCCATGTCATAACAAGAGTAAAAAGGTGCCATCGGGGATGTAGCTTGGTAATGAAGGACCAGGCTCTCCAGGGTAGGGACTGGGGGGTTCAAATTCTTAGTTGTGCATGAATGATCCTTGTTCCCATCCTATCTTGTTAGGGTTTGACATTGCCTTTCAGAATACATACATTTGATATATGCAGTGACACATTCCACTTTAGATCATAATTTAGTAAGCAGGCTAAAAAAATTCTTAATTGACTCATTAAGAAGATAATTGATTAATTGATCACTGAACATAAACTAAATGACTTTAATGTGATAACATATTATTGTTCACCGTAACTGAGATGAAATGGAAAAAAAATTGTAGTTCCAAGTCAAAACGTTCAGTGATTGTTTTCAATAATAAAGTAAAACAATTTCCCAAATCATAAGTCGACTTCTGCCTGTATATATATGTCCAAGTTTCTGAGTTTGGGGCTAAAACAAAGGAAAAACATCTTCCCGTATCTCAAAAAACTTAGGGCGATTGAAAGAATCAAAGCATCCGTAGTCAGAAGTCTATTGAGTCCTATCGTTCTCTGCGAATGATGGGGAATTATCATGGAATTCTTAGTACTATATACTAACACCTACCACTAAGTAATCTGGAAAAAAAACCCAACGACTATAGCATCAACCACAACGGTAGAAGTATAAGATCTAGATTCAAAAGTAGCAAACATCAAAGTCACCAAACAAGCAACGATATCTTAGGCCTTTCATGTTGAGTATACAATAATGCTGACATTCCCAAGCAACTCCTTGGTGAAATCCCATACGCTTGAAAAGATTTAATAGAGATAAGATATCGATATTGTCATGGATGAGACTATGAGTGTTGTGCAATAATTCCACACTAATGTTTCCACAATCAACAAATTTATCCAAAATAATATCCCACTTCACATGTGGATGACGAAATAGGTGGTCGAGATAAAGGAATATCATAGTTATGTCTTTGCACTCTTTCTATTCACTGAAATGCATTATACATTTACAAATAATCCCGACAAGGTAGCAACTTGGGTTGATTAACAAATGTAACTACCCAAGATCAAACCTCCTGTTGTGAGCCTTGTAGTGGAAAAGATCTGAATGGGTCAGCCCACTGTGTGAATTTGCACACCCCCACTATGCATGTAGCTAAAAATGGTGGTTTATATTGGCGGGTGGGTCACCAAAATGACTCAATCTGAGGGTCATTCCACGTCCATAAGAAAATATTTTAACATAAGTCCTTTTTCATAGAAAAAAATATATACTTTTTTTATGGAAGTCGAGAGGTATGTTATTCATCATGCCCTCTCCTAGTAGGCAAAAACCAGTCACATAATAGACTTAAAACAAGGAATCAAAATAGTAAAAAGGACTTCTAGACTAGGACTCTAGATGCTATTGACATAAAAAAAACACACTTCCACTTTATCCCATTCTTGTCCATCTCAAGGGCCCCCAGAATATCATATGGTGGGTCACTAATGAAGTGAGTGCCCAAAGTGCTCAAAAACCTCTTCTGAGAAAGGTTGGCAATCTCATCAGCAACATAGTTAGCTTCTCTATAGACATGATTAATCTAGATTGCTAAATCCCTAGTGATGAAACTCTTGATGCTCTCAATTTAGGATTTGCAATCATTAAACAACTACATGGTTCCATTACAGGTTCAACATCAATTTTGGAGTCTGTTTCAATGATGACTTTTTTAAAATTCAAATTCCATGTCATATTAATACCCTCCTGAATACCCCTACAACTCGACCTTGAGAATAGAGCATTTACCAGTATTAAACATAAATCCATTAATACAATTGCTATTTTGGTCTCTAATAAGCCAAACAGTAGTGGCCATCTGGTTGTCCTTTTGCACCATACTATCCACATTCACTTTGACCCATTGAGCATAAGGAGGCTCCCAGCCAATCATAGCTTCCCACTTACAATTATTCACTTTTTCCACCATAGAATGCATATTCATGATGTCCTTCACCCTACTCCCGATCATACCTATGATCTATTTGGCTTCCAACCTCTTCTCTTTGAAGATCCAGTTGTTTTGTTTTCCCCATAAACTCCAAAGGGTAACCCCAAAAGTGATTGCCTAATCATCTTTGTTAGTTCGAATATTACTGGTGATCGAACTGCTTATGTCTTTCTCAAAGGACCCCACCTAGTAATGCTCCATGTTGAAGTTATTCCTGTTGGGAAATATGGGAAAAGTGTAAACAGTAGAAACACAATTAATCTATACATATCCCCTAGAATAGCAAGAGGCGTCAACAACTATGTAATGGAAAAGATGGTTTAACAAGTTCATGCATGGTCCTGGAGCAAGTACAATGACTATTCCTCATTGTAGTAGTGTAGCTTTCCTGGTTGCACTGGGACGATGTCTGCATCAGCTTCTGGTCTCCACCACGGACATCAGACTCAGATGGCATCTACAACAACTTCTCCATGGATTATAGGCTAATGAGGCCCTTCTAGTAGGAAAGATATCCACAACTCTATGGTAGTCCATACGGATAGCCTAAAAATCCTATCATTCTAGTGTAACATACATGAAGGAGTTGTGCCTCCCATTAGTGTACTAGTCACCAACTTGCTCTCCCACAATTGTTCTCCCTTTAGTAGGTAGGACTTGCTCGGGCTCTTTATTGGTTACCACAACCAAAGAGGACAATAACTGTCAGAGGCAATTTAGTTGTGTCTCTGGGAAGCCCCCAACATCCCTCTATTTATAGGAGGATCAGGGTCAGGGTTCCCAATTTGTGTGGGAGTGGAAAGGACCAGAATCTCATGAATTTTTGTAACCTACGATAGATAAAACAATTGGTTCACTAGTGAATCGATCGGATGACATGTGAGTTGATCGGTTCACCCAGTGAACTGGTCATTTCATCATGTTTTTTAATCACAATTTTATTGACAAATTTTAATCCAATTAATGCACAATATGACACCATCACTAATCCTTGAATCAATCGAATTGATCCACCAACTGCTCAGTTCACAACCTAAGCCATATGTTCCTGGACTTGATCCGATCGGTTCACTTCTTGAACCGGTCGATTCACTGTCCAGAATTACCAAACTTGGTTCTATTGACCTGACACACTGAAATGATTGGCACAACATTTGAACTGATCGGTTCAACTGTCCAGACAATCAATTTTCAACCAATATTTCTTAAATTGAATAAGGTCGGTTCAACTGTCCAGTCAGTCAATTTTCAGCCAATGTTGCTTAGTTCGAAATTAATGGTCTCTTAGTTTGGAATTTTAAATTAATGGTCTCTTAGTTCGAATTTTTTTCCAACTAACAACTCTTATCACACACTTTTATATTATGATCATTATCTGTGATTTCAAAAGCTTGCATCGATGTATTTCTTCCTTTAAAGCCATAGTGCAACAATTGTTCCTTTAGTGCTTCTCAAGTACTAATGGATGTTGCTTATGGCATTCCAATGACCTTCATTGGTTATGACTAATATCTTCTTGTCATGTCCAGTACATACAAGATGATGGGATGGGTACACTATATTGTAGATAGATCCAAATGTGAATGCATATGGCATCTTTTCCATTCTTCACAAGAATTGGTACATTAGATTCTTTGGGAAACTAATCCCGCCTTCATGGATAGATTCTCTCTTATTGAATCATTCATGTTGAACCCTTTCAGCGTTCTACCAATATATGTGCTTGTATTTAGGTTAAGAAACTTTCAGGACTATCTCTATAGATCTCCATTCCTATCACATAGGACGTTTCACCTAATTTTTCATGTTGAAGGCTATTTCCATGCCAGGTTTCAATACTTACAGTATTGAAAGGTCGTTCCTCATTAATATGTGGAATATTAATACGCTCCCACGAATTCTCTTGTAATCACATATTTCATCTTTTATCTTGATTCAAGTCAAACTCTTTGCCTATCTTGTCAAATCAAAGATTCCAGTCTTGAGATGCTTATTTCAATCTCTTAATTGACTATTGTAGCTTATAGACTTTATTTTCATTTTTAGAGTTATAAAAGATTCTAGTTGTATCACATACACATCCTCTTATCTATTCCTATTAATGAATGTGGTTTTAAACTTCATATTCAAATCATATAGTCTTAACAAGCTATAATAACATGCAAATTCATTGGTACAAGAATTTCATCATGTTCAACTCTTTGATCTGGTTTGAAAAGTCTTTCAACCAATCTATCCTTTATGTCATCCACTCGGTCTTCCTTATGAAAAACCAACTGCACCTTTTGGGTTTAACCCCTCCAGGTGGTACCACCAAGGCCATATACCTTATTGGTGTTCATGGATTCTATTCTCGATATAATGGCCTCAAGCCATTACTCAGACTCTGGTCCCTCAATAATTCTTAGTTGAATGTTGGCTCATCATCTTATAACCAACTCACAACTTATTTGAGTTATTGGATTACAATCTTTTAATCTCATATATGTTTTACTAGAACTATGAGTTTTGTGTGTTACATAAAGAACTTGAGATTCCACAACCACTTGTGACTCTTTTTGTTCTCATTGCGCCTCCTATGGTTCAAATGTTTTTTGTTGAACCTAAACTTTTCAATTTCTACTTTACTCCCATTGATTCCTATGGAACTCAACCATCCAACAACAAACATTTTGTTGTTAGTTTGAGATAACTAGTGTTCAACAAATAGTGATTTGTGGATAAACCTTTTCAAAGAAACAACTTTCTTTATATAGGTCTCAATACTTAAGACATATCAGGACATTCCCATATTATATCTCATATGATGTCTTCAAAACCATTTTGGACGGTGCATTGTTTTAGTGTTGAGTATATTTCTAAAGGAAGTTAGAAGATTAAATGATAATCATGTCATGACTTGTCATGATGTGATTCCTTCATCTGACACATTATCATGTTCAGGTGGAGTTTATTGTGATAAACTATCACATTAACTCAACTATCACATTAACTCCAGAAAGTCCTCAAACTATTTCTATAAAGTATTTCAACTTTTGATCATATCAAAGTATCTTAATACCTTTCATGAATCTAAATACCCATACATGTAGTCTCCTTGAACACTTCAAGAGATTTGTATTTTACTGAGTACATATCTCCATATTATCGATAAATATAGTGAAGTGCTAACAACTATCTTTAGAATTTATTCCAAAAGTCTTTGTACATCATTATGTACATGTCCTTGTAGAATTTTCATTCTTCCACTACACTTAGTGAGAGGTGTCATGTTGCTTATGTATAAGACTTTCATTTCATTTATTGATTCAATAACCAAAAGATTCTAGATAAACATCATGAATTCTAGAAATGCATTTCTCATATGTGTTCTCTAGATGACAATGCTATAGATACTTATTGTTGAGTTATCATTTATAATCCTTTGGTATTTACGTCATGAGCATTCATCTTTTGATCCAATCATATAAAGACAATAAGACATTTTGGGGAATTTCCATACAAGATCACATCTTTGAAATTGAACCATTAATAACTCTTTATTTATAATCATCCTTGTCCATACAAGATGCATAAAGTAAAAGGTTACTATTTATTGGCATGATGAAAAGCAATTCGACTGACTCTATTACATGCCCAATGGGCTAATATAAATTCTAAATGTAGTTTGAAGTTGCAACAACTCTTGCTCATTATAGTCCATCCTTATCCTTTCATAAAGGCTTTACTTCTTGTCAGATCATGCACATCAACGTATGTTAGATATACATATGGTATCACATAATAAGATGAAGAAGTATTCAAATTTATCTTATAACATTTATACCTAAAGTAGAGGCCTCTGCCTCTTCCTTCTTCTTCTTTAGTTCCTCTAGGAAGAGAGGGTAATTCCTTTTCCATTGTCCAGCTTGGTGACAGTGGTGACATTTGCCTCCCTTCTTTACTCCTCCTTTTGCCTTGAGATTTGAAGACTTGGGCTTCTGGCCAGTTTTAAAACTCTTCTTAGTTTTCCTTTGCCCTTAGACCTTCCATTTGTCTTGTTGATCATCATCACAAACTTGGGCTTGTCTTTCTTCATTTGTGCCTCAAATGTTTTTGACATGCCTAATAACTCTGTTAATGGCTTGTGAAAGTCATTCATGTTGTAGTTCATGACAAATTGGCTATATGATTTTGGCAGAGACTGCAAAATCACATCAGTGGTCAACTCATGACCCAAGGGGAATCCCAGTCCAGACATGTTCTGCACATACCCAATGAGCTTGAGCACATGAGGACCTACTACATCTCCTTCTGCCATGTTACATTTGAACAAGGCGCTGATCTTGGAATATGTTCTTAAGATGTGTGACTATCTCAATTACATCCATGTTCTCATGCTGCCTTTGCAACTCATAGTTCATGGAGCACAATGTCAGACACTTGACATCAATGACATCTTTAGTTTGCTTCTTGTAAGCATCCCTGTTAGCCTTAGGTGTGGTGGGAAGAGGTTCATCTGGCTCTGGTATCTCCTAGACATAGGGCATGCACTCCTATGTGAGAACAATTCTCAACATTCTGAAACTAGTTGTGGAAATTGTTTCCATTTAAATTGTCATTCTCAAGGAATGACCATAGATAGAAGGTGTTGTTGTGTGTTGCCATTTGATTCTACAATTTTTTTTTGCAATTCTGTCAACGCCATTTTGATTTGATTTGATTTTTAAAATTTAACGATCAATTAGGTCTTTAATTAATTATCGCTCTCACTATTTTATTCAAATTTATATCCCTCTCATATCAATTTAAAAGATTACAGTGTACAACCTTTTAGTGAGCCAAGATCCAAAACAATTTAACTATTACCTGACCAATGCCAACGTCCATAGTCAATTAAATTTCATCATATGCAATTCTTGGATACATGATATGCACAACTCCTTGCCATAGTCATCTGCATGTCTATGGTGCTTAATCCCATTAAGTACACTAGTTAAGCTTGACCCAGAAGCCAACACGATAGATATGCACCCTGCTTAAGCAAAACTTACATATCTACCATCACATTTCCACGAGATGGACGACACATTGCACTTGAGCATAACCTATGCTTGGTCGATCAACTTTTCATGTTTGTTGCTTATGGAAATCATATAACACTTAATATGTTATTTGAGGGAATTTGTATTTATAAATACATATACTTTATCCGATCACCACATATATATAGTATGTATCATATACATGCTACATCCCACAACATAAACATGCAATATAATATATTAGTGATTGTTATGACCATAATATTGTAATTCCATTGAGCTACAAAGAATCACTACCACCTAGGTCTACATCACATGCTTAAACTTGTTGTTGGTATAGATATGTGCTTGCCAACTCGGGTTGATCGGTTCAACCCTTGAACCGATCGGCTCGCCTCTTGGCTGGTAAGTTGGTCGTATGAAGCGACACTACTACATAAAAGCCTTTTAGCATCGGTTATTTAATCTCTTTAGTGTTGGTTTCAAAGCGACACCCAAGTGGGCGCCGCTAAAGGGGGACACCTTCGGCGTCGGATCCCAACCGACGCCAAAACCTTTTTCGCCATCGAAAATGCGCTAGAAAAGGGACTATATGCGTCGGTTGTTTAGTAAAAACTAATGCCCAAACTCTTCCCGCCACCGAAAATGTGCCAGCAAAGGGACTATATGAGTCAGTTGTTTACTAAACAACCACCGCCAAAACTCTTCCCGCCACCAAAACACGCCAGCAAAGGGATTATCGGCATCGGTTTTCTAAGAGAAACTGATGCCACATCATCTGAATTGACGTCGGTTTTGTGATAATAACTAATGCCCTATCCCCTGTCTGCCACCACGACCGTGCTTCCCAGCACGTCCATGGTAATTGGTCACATAGACGTTAGTTTTAGGTGGAAAACTGCCGCCGTATATAATAGGTGTTGGTTTTGTTCAAATAACTGACGCCTATGTTTTTTTTCTGTCAGTCTACAGACCTGTTGTGGCTGGTCGCAGGATGAGAAACCTGTAGTTCAGTTATGAACTGTAGGTTTTATGTTATCCATTGATATCATCCAACAACAGGCCACAAACCTGCAATATTAACATGATGGAAAATATTATATATATGTGATTCACACTCGTGTATAAGAACATTTAATTCATATTACTTTTTTTCATCACACGCATGTAGAAACCAGTAGCAATCTGCAGTTCCATTTATTTTATCTCTTTTTACATTCAGACACATGTAGAAACATTCATGTATTGATGATTTTCACACACATGACAATTCATAAAAATTCATTCACATTCACACAAAATTAATTATGAGAACAAAGTTATTCTTTATTCATCATTGTCATCATTGTCAACAAAATCATATTGAAGAGCCATGAAACAACAAAAGAAGCCACAATGAAGAGAATCATGATACATATACAATACATAAAGTGCAGCACGCACAAGTGTTTCAGATTCATATAACAACATGACAGACTAACACATATATAGTGCATAACAACAGCAGCGCCGAATTTACATACAACACTAGCTTAGTACATATATAGTGGGACTAAGGTGATGATCCCACCTGCTAAAATAGGTTACCAAAAACTACATGTTATGACTGGGAGGTCGTGATTCAGCAACCGTATGCATTAGCAGGAGGACAAATAGATTTCACCACGAGTTAACATTGAAGAAGGTCTACTAACCTACACTGAGCTAAACAAGTTTATCAGTACTAGCCTAAGGCACAAGTACCGTTCGTCGGGACAATGACGTTCGTGGAAGCTTAGTGGCCACTAAGCTTCCACGAACGTCATTGTCCCGACGAACGGTACTTGTGCCTTAGGCTAGTACTGATAAACTTGTTTAGCTCAGTGTAGGTTAGTAGACCTTCTTCAATGTTAATTCGTGGTGAAATCTATTTGTCCTCCTGCTAATGCATACGGTTGCTGAATCACGACCTCCCAGTCATAACATGTAGTTTTTGGTAACATGTTTTAGCAGGTGGGATCGTCACCTTAGTCCCACTATATATCTATATAACCTTAGTGTGGGATGCTTGCTTTCTCTCTGACTGTTGCGCTTTGGATTTATAAAGCAATGTCGATGGCCTGCATAGCTATGCCATGGCCGTCCGGCATAGCCTGTAGTCTTTGGTGAACGCCTGCAAATTAAATAGAATTTCTATTAACTAGTATCCTAAAATTTTGATAAAAAACACACTTACATAATATAATTATAAATGAACATATATATAGAAACCTTAGGGATATATTCTTAAAACTTACATTGTCAGGCGGTGCAAGCACGTCCTCACCCTCACGGTGATCATCAGCACGGTCATCATGGGAACATAATAAAAATATAAACATCCATGCCTCTAATATTGTGATCTTTTATCAATTAACAATCCTTCATTATGATCCCCGCGAACATACAAGTCATTGTGATCCCCATCTTCAATGTTTGGTGGTGTTGGCAACCCAACTGAGAATGGATTGGAGTCATCATACTTATCATAGTACTCTTCTTCATCTATAGGATCTTCAATGAACTGTCTTTTACCATGAAGAACAACCGACCATTTATCATTTGTAGGATCATCGATATAAAATACTTGTTTTTCCTGTGATGCCAATATGAATGGTTCACCCTTCTCGCCAATCTTTTCAAAGTTTACTAATGTGAAACCCAATTCATCCACTATAACTCCTTTGTTGTTGTCAACCCAATTACATTTAAAGAGTGGAATTCTGAAATCTACATAGTCAAACTCCCATATGTCTTCAATGACATTGTAATATGACATTTTAGCTTCACGTGGACTTTTATCCTTTGCACTTGCAAAAAACAATGAAGACGCTTGAAGGGTGACCCTGCTGTTTTGGATGACACTCTTATCATCTCGACGCTTTGTGTAATATGAGAAACCATTTATGTCAAACCCTTCATAAGACATAACATTCAATTTTGGTTTAAAGGTGAGGCATTTGATGGTTTCAGTAACATTATCTGGTGTTTGAGATAGTTGATGTAAGACTTTATCTTCAAACCACTTAATAAATGTCTTGTTATGCTCTCTAGCAAGCCACATTGAATTGGATCGAGGATATTGTCTCTTGATGAAATTGGTATGTTCCTCGATATAAACACTCACTTCATCGATGTTGTGTAAAATATACAAGTGACCTTGATCCAACTGCTCACGGCTGATTACTTTCACCCGTGATCCCAAAACTCCTTTGCCAAAATGCTCCTCAATATTCTTGTCATTCACGGGAGCGTCATTACCACTCATAAAGTCATTGCAAAAATCCATAACCTCTCTCGCCACATAACCCTCAATAATACTCCCTTCAAGCCGATAACGGTTTTGAACATCACCTTTAAAAATGCTCATGTATCGTTCAAAGGGATACATCCAATGCAAGAAAACTGGTCCCAACATTTTTACTTCCCTAGTCAAGTGGACAACAAGATGTACCATGATATCAAAGAACGACGGAGGAAAATACATCTCAAGCTGACATAGGGTAACAACCACTTCTCTTTGCAAATTATCGAGAGTATCAGGGTCAATAACTTTGCTGCACAGACTATTGAAAAAGAAACAAAGTCTGGTAATTGCAAACCTTACATGCTTTGGCAATATAGATCTAATTGCCACATGCAATATTTGTTGCATTAGAATGTGACAATCATGAGATTTAAGACCTATCAACTTTAGATCTTTCATTGATACCAATGTACGGATGTTGGATGAGTAACCCTGTGGCACCTTAACATTTACCAAGCATTCACAAAATGCTTTCTTCTCCTTTCTAGACAACGTGTAACAAGCGAGAGGTAAGTATGTTCTCTGATCGCTACTAACTACTTCTGTTAATTATGTCCTTATTCCCATTTCACGTAGGTGCATTCTGGATTTTATCCCATCTTTAGTCTTACCTGGTATATTCAACAGAGTACTGATGACGCATACATTTTTCTCAACGTGCATGACATCGATATAATGCCTGACTGTCAAAGAACTCCAATAAGGAAGATCCCAAAATATCGACTTCTTCTTGAATAAAGACTTGTCACTCCTTGTGGCCATCGTACATTGTGATCTCTTACCAAATTCATTGGCGATGTCTTTCACTCTTTCATAAACATCCTCCCCTGATATAGGTTTAGGTGCACTACGTTCCTCATTTTGTCCATTGAATGCTTTGCGCAACCTACGATACAGATGAAATTTTGGAAGAAACCTTCGATGAGCAAGATATACAGTTTGCCACCATGTTTTAGTCATATTGAATCAGTGTTCTCTTCACATATAGGACACACTTTAGATCCTTTGACACTATATCCAGACAAAATTCCCATATGCTGGAAAGTCATTCACAGTGCAAAACAACATAGCGTGCAAACAAAATGTCTCTCTTCGTGAAGCATCATAGGTCATCACACCTTTACCCCATAGTTTCTTTAAGTCATCAATCAGAGGTTCAAGATAAACATCGATATCATTTCTAGGTTGTTCAGGGCCCGATATCAACAACGACAACATAACGTACTTATTTTTCATACACAACCAGGGAGGAAGATTGTATATAACAAGCATGACTGGCCAAGTGCTATGTTGGTTGCTCAATGTCCCGTACGGATTCATCCCATCTGTACAAAGCCCAAGTCTTAGATTCCTGTCCTCTTCACCGAATTCAGGGTACAATAAATCAATCTTCTTCCACTCTGGGGAATCAGACGCATGTCGTAGGATCCCATCATTATTTTTCTTAACATCTGCATGCCACCTCAAATTCTTTGCATCTATAGGATTGGCAAACAAGCGTTGAAACTGTGGTATTATAGGTAGATACCACATCACCTTGGCGGGAGAACCAATTTTGGACTCCCCCGAAGTCGTCAATTTATACCTTGACGCACCACATGTCGAACAATCTTTCAAATCCACATAGTCCTTTTGAAATAATACACAATTATTCTTGCATGCATGTATCTTCTTGGCCTCTATTCCCATTGGGCACAACAATTTCTGTAACCGGTATGTTGAGATCGGCAACTCATTTCCTTCAGGAAGAATTTCTTTCAACAAAGACAACAATGACGTGAAGTTTTTGTCGCTCCATCGATTGTTAGCTTTCAGTTTATACAATCTCAACACAGCGCTAAGCTTCGTAAACTTACAACCCGTGTATAATGGTATCTCAGCATCATGCACAATGTTTCCAAACATGGGAGGTGGATCGGTGTGATCTACCCCACAACTATCTAGCATCGCATCAACGATGTCTACTGGAACTGGTTTATTCACATCTACGTCATCGCAGGCAATTTCTTCTTCCACACAAGCACTGCTATCGGCATCCACTAGTTTCAGGTATGAAATCTCTCCATGCCAGTGCCATTCTATATAGCCTTGTACAATCCCGTTGCACATGACATGACTTCTGATTTCGTCACCAGCACTGACTTTCAAGTTGTTACCGCAATGCCTACATGGACAGTAGAACCTATCTCCATGTTGTTTCCTATGTTCCTTGACAAATCTAATAAACTGATCAAGACCAGAAATAAACTCTGGGGTGCAGCGATTGCGAATGGACATCCATGATCTATCCATTCTATGATCAAAGAGAAAATAAGTATATATTACAACAAGATTAGGGTCTAGGGTAAACAGATTAGAGTTTCTGGTTAAAACTTTAGGGTTTATACATGTGATGTCATTCTTAGATATAATAAATGTGTACCACCTATCCCATTCTTGAACACCTAATCTCACTAGTAAGTGTATAATGTGTATTGGGTTTTCAAGAAAATTTCGGCAACATTTCCCCGCTGTTCTCCAAGTACATATGTACTTAGAGAACAAACGGGGAAATGTTGCCGAAATTTTCTTGAAAACCCAATACACATTATACACTTACATCCTAAGTGAGATTAGGTTTTCAAGAACAGTCCCAAACCAGGGACTATCCAAGATTTACTCCTAATGAGTAAATCTTGGACGGGTTTCTAGGCAAACAAATACAAAACCAGTTCCTTGTTCACAACCCCATTCAACACACAATTTCTTATAAAAACACTTGTGGACAGCCATAACAACATATCAATGCTTCCTAAATTAATCAACATTAATAGCTTATGAATGTTTAGATGAACGGAATACAAAACATTATATTTATTCATATCCTAGGTTGATTTACAATAGCAACATCTAAATAAGTAAACTCAAAACATTAGATAAATAAATATAATCAGTAGATAAACAAATACAAAGCAATAGATTAAAAAGTGCATCTCAGTTGATAAACAAATATAAATCAAGAGATGATTAAATAATTTTAAAAAGTAGATGAATAAATATAAAGCCCTAAATTTAAATAATGTGATGAATAAAAAATCATTAGATGAACGAATGAGTAGATAAGTAAATACAAATCAGTATTTAAGTAAATACAAATCAGAGCGTCTTGCTCTAGAGCTGGGAGAGAGGGTGAGACAGAGGGTTTTTGGGGATGTTTACCTCTGTTTGAGCCCAGTCGGGCGTCTTGCTCTGGAGCAGGGAGAGAGGGTGAGACGGATGGGTGCACGTGGAAGCCGAACGGGCAGGCCGAGCAGGCAGGCGAGCATGGAAGAGCGGTGAGCAGGTAGCCAATGAGCGAGCAAGGAGGAGGGAGAAGGGCGGCGGTGAGCAAGCAGTAGGCGGTGAGCTCTGGAGCAGGAAGCCAATGAGTGGCGATCTCTGGAGCAGGTAGAAGGCTAGGGAGCTCTGGAGCAGGCGGTGAGCTCTAGAGTAGATAGAAGGCCGACGAGCTCCTGAACCGTAATGGAAGTGATCATTGAAAAAATACTAGACAATCATTGTGGGCTTTGATCTCCAAACCACGATATAAACACGATTTAAACTTAGCGGAAGCGATTCGATTAGCAGTGGAATACCAAAAATCAGCGGAAATTAAAACTTTTTGAGATAAAGCATTGAAACCATAAAACTTCCTTCATAAAAGGAGATAAACTGGTTACATCTCAGATAATTACTTCTTGAGTAATTATATACAATATGATACAAAATCTCAAGAACTCATAACCAAAATATCAGACCAAAAGACTCCAAGACCTGAGAGTACAGAGGACACATAGGACTGACTCTAACTACACCACATGGCAGGCTAAATCTCCACCTGAGATTTTACTACTGCCCCTGGTGCTGCTGCTGCTGGGACTGGTCACCTGTAGATCTGTTCCTCCGTCCTCGACGTCCACCTAAAAAGTTGAAGTCTACGGGGTGAGACAATTTTACATAATTGACCCAGCGAGAGTTATAACTCTCCGCCAGAAGCTTTATTATAGCACCTCAAAGAATAACTTAAGCAGTAAAAGCTTCAAAGTATTCAACATCAGATATAATAGTAAGCATGAGTTCAACAGTTATGAAACATGAAGACATTTGCACTATACAGTGTAACATCAATCAATCAACTCGTAGTTATCTCTAACAGGTATGCTACGCTGTGGATTATGTTTTTCAAACATTATTTTGATGCCCTGTGGAGATGAGGTTTACCACTCATACTCCAACCAATCACTGCTAAGTGCCTCGGTATCATACTAGGTCATCGAAAGAGCCGGATTCTCATGACCTTCACCTTCCTCAGTCAGTAAGAGGATTACTTGTAGGACATCTCATGCCTCTACTATAATAGCTTACCAGGGTAATATGGTCCTTCGCTATTTTAGAGTTATAGTGGCGTTCTGTACTCTCTTCGTCATCAGAAGATTTCATGTTTATCTTCCACTGATACGGATATCTGTGCTTTCTTCGTCATCAGGAGGTTTCATGTTTACCATCCACTGATACGGTATGGGATTGTAGTGAAGGATTGATGGATTACACATCTAAATCAAACACCTACACTAGGATGTAAGGTTCTACACATCCATATACCCCACATACTCAAAAGTATGTGATCCAGGAGTTCCCTTAAGAAAACCTGTTTCACCATCATTTGATCTCTGACAATGATGGATCTATGATCAGGGCTCTACATTACACTTGATTAGTTAGGTACATTCAGTATTATTTTAACATCATACATTGTTCTTCAAACTATAACATTAGCATAACAGTTATGAAATGAGAATACTAAATGTAACAAACCTAACTCTCATCAATCATCATTTCTCAATACATTCATCACATGTCATCTCTAAAGCATGACCTTGATGGTATTTATGGCTCTCATATCCCATTTTAATCCATAGGTTGCCATTGACAATGCATCAGGATATATCATTATTCATAAAGCTAAAGCATGCTTTCAATGAATATAGTTTCATAATCCATACCTGGATATGATCATCATCTCATGACAACCTGCATGGTTAATTCAACCGATAACAGTAAACAATTCATTCTAAAAGTTACACTTTCAAACTCTTAGAAGAGTCAAGTTCCCCAATATTCATCAATCAGGGTATACTATTCACAACACATGTCTTCACCCTAGAATTAGGGTTTACTATTCACCTCATGGCAAATTGAACTCATAACATCATCATTAAAGCTCCTAGATAAGATTAAGATTCATTAAACATCATAATTAGGGTTTCCATGATCTCACATAGGTGGATCATACCCTAATCATGCACATTCATGTGTATTGAAGGTACTTTACTTAAGTTTCAACTATAAAAGGTACTTTCTCTCTCTTATGATACTTTCTCTCTCCTCTTACTAGTAGATGGTGATAACACCACTCTAGATCAGGTTTGGTTAAGTCCTCATTGACTAGCATAAGCCAAAACATCATTAACATGTGATTAGAGTTTTATTAGAAAAAGGTATTACTCAATTAAACCCCTCAAGGGTATTTTGGTAATTTACCTCATGATCACCATCATGGGTCAATTCATTAATCACTTAGTCCCTTAATGTTCTAAGTTACCATTAGGGTTTATATTAGATCACCATTGAACCAATTACAACTTCAAGTGATTATATATAAATAACCTTGAAAACCTCCAAACGGTTTCAACCTTCAACCACCAAACGGTTTGAAATCGTTTGGGTGTGTTGACCGTTTGCTAGGTTTGACTCCAAGACCGCATGAACTCAAGGTCGTTTGCCCAAACCATTTGGGTGCGTTGACCGTTTGGAAAGGTTGACTTTCCAAACCGTTTGAGCTTATGCGGTTTGAAACCATTTGATCAACTTGTCTTGAGATCGATTGGTCCAAACGACCTTGAGATCATTTGAGCCCAAACGGTCTTGAGACCGTTTGGACCCAAACGGTCTTGAGACCATTTGGCCTCAAACGGTCTTGAGACCGTTTGGACCTCCAACATGGTTCAAAAGTTACAAATGTTTATGATTAAGTATGTTGAAGCCCTCAATTAGCCAAAACCATGTTAACCACTTATAAATTGAGTCAATTAGGATGAGCCTCAATCAATTGGACACCAAATTAACCCTCAATTGAAAGCCAATTAGGGTTAAGTCCATCTCAATTGATCAAATTACCTTAACCCTAGACCTCCAAACGGTCTTGGGTTGACACCAAACGGTCTTGAGACCGTTTGGATGAGTTCCAAACGGTCTTGAGACCGTTTGCCCATCCATCCTTTGGACTCTAGTGAAAATTCATCAAGGTTTGATCTATTGAGTTAATCATCACATCAATACTTAATTGCAATATGATTTGGTACCTTTGGACCTTCAATTGGTCAACTATACTTGACCCCAGACCTCTAAACGGTCTTGGGTGATCCCCAAACGGTCTTGAGACCGTTTGGATGATTCCCCAAACGGTCTTGAGACCGTTTGGGCTAATCAACCCAAAAACACTAATTAACTCATTGGAATTCCAGCACTGATTTCAATTAGGGTTTGTCCTATTAATCAACCTTCAACTCATAACTCGTTTGGAATTCATCCGTCAAATTTGGTGAGTCGTTAATTAACATCATTATGAACAGTAATCCCAAACTGTCAACGTTTGGTCAACCATGTTAAACGGTCTTGAGACCGTTTGCCCAAAAAGGGCAAATTAAACAGACTGAAAATCAGAACTTAATTCAATTGGTTTTGCTAATTGATTTGCTTATATCTCACGATTCCTTTGGAGTTAACCTCTCAAATTTTGTGGGTGATCAGCCTACATAATTAGGAACAGGATTCTCATACGGTCGTCGCTTGGTCAACTGGACCAAATGGTCTTGAAGACCGTTTGCCTCCATGCGACCCTGAAACCGTTTGCCCACCAAACGGTTGTGCAAACCGCATGGGCAATTGGTTAGGACCGTTTAGTAAAGTGGAAATCCGTAGATAAGCATAGGAATTAACGCCCTTATCTTCTACCTCAAGAACAGTAGCAGTTCTTCACGATTTTTCTTGCAAGGATGCAAGGGGAGATAGGGAAGAAGAAGAACTAGCAACTATATGCATAGAAAAAGATGTATAATCAAAACATAAGGTTTAGAGTTATAAAACCCGCCTAAAGGTTGTTCCTTGAGCTCCAAGCTTTAATGGCGTATTTGAGCTCCACAGGTCGGCCAAGGTGAATTCTCCAAGGAAAAGTTGGAAAGGAATGGCTAGAAAGATAGAGCTAGGTGAGCTAGCCATGAATTTAACCTTGTAAACAAGTTTTCCTCCATGAATTCAAGCAAAAGGGATGATCCAAACTTACCTAGGACCCTTGGTCGTCCTTCTCTACTCCAGAGCTTATCCTTGGTCAGTTTTGAGCAAGGGGAAAAGAAATGAAAAGAAGAGGATCGTTCCCTTGCTAAGTAAGAAAAGTAATATATATACTTAGGTGAAATTTCAACATAAGAACATATACTTTCCTCATTTCTCATCTAAGTCCTTCCTTTCTTCTTTGCACGTCCCCACATCTTATTTCTAAGGACAAACTCCTTCTAAGGTCAAGAATTGAAGGCAAGGAGGATCAACCCATCACTAAAGTATACACATAAAAGGGCTATTATACATACACCTTGATTATTCAATCACGACGGTGTTCTTATTATATGATTATTCAACTGAAGTGCCCTCTTCATCATTTCTACTCTAAATGATGACAAAAGTTATCAAAGATATTTTAGATGATGTATTTTACAAGTTGCACCCCTCAAATTGGGTAAATTGCACTTTACACCAATTTAGGGTTTTCAAGTACAGGGGTTGCTTCCACAGCTGCACCTTGGTGCTCAAGCTTGGGAAATCCCTCAAACTTCATCATAAACATCCTCATGATGTCTCAACATCAGAGGAACATCTCATCATGTGCAATTTGCAAGTTAATCCCTTAACTGGGTAATTTGCACATAGATCCCTGTATTACAAAACAAAGCTACAACTTTATATATAAAGGAGCAAAATTGAAATATATGTTTCTGAGGAACTTAATTACATGCCCAAAGTTAATCACAAGGATTTAATTACATATTTAGGCAAAACACCTAGGGTTAGTTCATAACCCAGGTCAGGGATGTTACAAATTATCCACCCCTTACAAGGTTTTCGTCCCCGAAATCGATAAAACATATTAAGAGAAAAGGGCAGGGTATTTCCTTCTCATCTCATCCTCTAGTTCCCAAGTGGCTTCTTCAACACCACGGTGGTTCCAGAGGACTTTCACAAGGCTTAAATCTTTCTTCTTTAACTTTTTAATTCTGTTATCAAGGACTGACACTGGTCCTTCCTCATAAGATATATCATCATTCAATTCTACCTCCATAGGTTGTAGAATTGACTCAGTGTCTGGGTGACATTTCTTTAGCATAGAAATGTGAAACACAGGATGTAACCTCTGTAACTCTGGTGGCAGCTCTAGTTTATATGCTACTTTTCCAATCCGTTCAATGATTGGATAAGGCCCCATAAATCTAGGAGCTAACTTCCCTTTTCTTCCAAAACGAAGAACTCTTTTCCAAGGCGAGACTTTAAGATACACTCTGTCTCCGACCTAGAACTCTAAGGGTCTACGACGCTTGTCAGCATAAGATTTCTGCCTATCTTGTGCAGTCTTAATCTGTTGCTGTATTACCTTAATCTTTTCTGTAGTTTGCTGCACAAGATCAGGTCCTAACAACTGATGCTCACCAGTCTCATACCAACACAAGGGTGATCTACAACATCTACCATACAAGGATTCATAAGGTGCCATATCAATACTATGTTGATAGCTATTGTTATAGGCAAACTCTATCAAGCTTAGGTGTAGATCCCAACTTCCGGTAAACTGGAGAACACATGTTCTCAACATGTCTTCCAAGGTCTGTATGGTCCTTTCCGACTGTCCATCAGTCTGTGGATGAAAGGCTGTACTAAACTACTGGGTGCCTAAAGCATTATGAAGTCATTCCCAAAAATGACTTGTAAACTGGGGACCTCTAACAGAAACTATAGTGATAGGACTCCGTGCAAACGCACTATCTCTTGAACATACAACTGTGATAACCTTTCAACAGAATAGGTTGTTTTGACAGGTAAGAAATGTGTTGTCTTAGTCAACCTATCTACAACTACCCAAATGGAATCATGTCCTTTGCTTGTCCTGGGTAGGCCAACAACAAAATCCATGGTCACATGGTCCCACTTCCACTGTGGTATGGTAAAGGTTGCATTGTTCCTGCAGGATTCTGGTGTTCAGCTTTAACTTGCTGACACACAGGGCACCTCAGAACAAATTCTGCAACATCCTTCTTCATTCCAGGCCACCAATACAGATCTTTTAAATTACAATACATCTTGGTGCTCCCTGGATGCATAGCATACATTGAAGAATGAGCTTCTTCCAGGACTAACTTCCTCAAGTTATCCACATCCGGTACTATCATCCTCCCATGATAACATGCTACATGATCATCTTAATCATGGAAACTATCTCGCTTCTCATTTCCATACTCTGATCTAATCTGCTGAACTGCAGCATCAACATGTTGTGCCTCCTTAATCTGCTCTCTTAGGGTAGGTTTAATATGCATCTCAGCCATCAACCCGGCTAACAATGACACCTTCAACTGTACATTGTCTTGCCTTAAAGACATAAGCATATCTCTCTTAGAGCATACTAAAGAGTTTAGTTGTGCTCTATCCATGGTTGATGTTGCTGATTTCCTACTCAAGGCATCTGCAACAACATTGGCCTTTCCTAGATGGTAATCAATTGTACAATCGTAGTCCTTGATTAACTCCATCCAGCGACGTTGCCTCATGTTAAGCTCATGCTGAGAGAAGATATACTTAAGGTTCTTATGGTCAGTGAAAATCTAAAACGTCTCTCCATAAAGATAATGTCTCCAGATCTTCAGGGCATGAACCACAACAGCTAACTCCAGATCGTGTGTTGGATAATTCTCTTCGTGCTTCTTAAGCTATCGAGAAGCAAAAGAAATCACTTGTTTATCCTGCATCAACACACATCCAAGTCCATTCTTGGAGGCATCACAGAAGACCACATATCATTTTCCTTGCTCAGGTAGCACAAGCACAGGTGCACTTGTCAACCTCTCCTTCAACAACTGAAAGGACTGTTGACACTTATCACTCCAAGAAAAAGGAGCATCTTTTCGGGTTAACTTGGTCAAAGGTAAGGCTATAGAGCTAAAGTTTTTAATAAACCTTCGATAGTAACCAGCTAACCCCAAGAAGCTTCGAATCTCCGTCGGTGTCTTCGGTTGTTCCCATTGTAGAACAGATTCTACCTTTGCAGGGTCAACACGAATTCCTGAGGCAGATATCACATGTCCAAGAAAAGATACCTCCGGCAGCCAGAACTCACACTTGCTAAATTTAGCATACAGCTTATGTTCTCTTAGCAAGGTCAAAGCTTGGAGAAGATGCTGCTCATGCTGCTGAGTATCCTTACTAAAAATCAGAATGTCATCTATGAAGACGACAACACACTGATCAAGGAAGGGTCAAAAAACCCTATTCATGAGTTCCATGAATGCAGCTGGTGCATTGGTTAGTCCAAAAGACATAACCGTGAACTCATAGTGACCATATCTTGTCCTAAAAGCATACTTGGATATGTCACTATCCTTAATGCGGAGTTGATGATATCCAGATCTCAAATCTATCTTTGAGAAGACTGTTGCACCACGCAACTGGTCAAAAAGATCATCAATCCTCAGCAAAGGGTACTTGTTCTTTATCGTTACTTTATTAAGTTGTCTGTAGTCAATGCACAACCGCATTGACCCATCTTTCTTTCTAACAAACAAAATTGGAGCACCCCAAGGTGAAGTGCTTGGTCGGATAAAACCCTTCTCAAGTAACTCTTAAAGTTGTTTCTTGAGTTCTGCCATCTCGGCAAGCGCCATCCTATACGGTGTCTGGGCTATGGGTTTCGTATCTGGGACCAAATTGATCTCAAAATCAATCTCCCGCGGTGGTGGTATACCAGGAAGTTCTTCAGGAAACACATCCTCGAATTCCCTGACTATGGGAACTTCAGCAGGATTGGAACTTTCCTTGGTAACATCTACCACATGGGCCAAGAATGCATAACATCCTTGCCTCAACAGCTTATCAGCAACCATAGTTGATACAAGACAGGTGGGTAGAATCTTTCTTTCACCTTGAAATATCCATGTGTTGCCTTCATCAGCAAACACAGCCAACTTGGATTCACAATCCAAGACAACTCTATACCTTTCTAAGGTATCCATCCCGAGGATTATATCAAATCCTTGCATATCAAGTGGTATAAGGTCCACTTGAATGCGATGATCAGAAAAGAAGAGGATGCAGGGAGAACATACCTCCTGCAAAACGGCAGACCCACTCAATGGAGTCTCCAACAACAAACTATCTGCCCTATGACTAACCGTCATATTGCAGTTATGAATCACTCTCCGAGTGATAAAAGAGTGCGTAGCACCCGGGTCAATCAGAACACATACAACACAGGATGTAGACATATCAGAATATAAAAGTTCCATCTGACCTGCCACTACCCGTGGATTGACCACTGCATCTGGTGGGTTCATCGCATAGAACCTCACTGTCGCCTGGTGTTGAGGTGGTGTTGATGATCCAGCTTGAGACGCTTGTCCACGTCCTCGAGTTGCTCCTTGAGATTGCCTTCACTAAGATCCCTGTTGACTCTGCCTCTGAGGTTGTGTCACACTGACAGGCCTAGATCGGCAGTCCTTCATCAAGTGTCCCACCTTCCCACAGTTGTAGCAACTTCTCTCTAGTTGTTGTGGTCTTGGTGGTCCAGTAACTGACATTGATGCAGAACTGTGAGTCTCTTGTTGAGGTAGGCTTCGGCCCCTGCCTCTACTTGGTGACCACTGAGTTTGGGAACTTGATCTGGGTGGTGGAGGGTTAGGTACAGAGAATCTCGGTTTCTTGAAATCCCTAGATGAAGAACCCTGGAACTGTAGATATATTTTCTGGGTTTGCCTCTTCTCAACCACAGATCTCTCTATCCTTCGGACTGACTCAACGAAGGTAGAGAATCTCTCTCAGTTTTCTAAGACAGACACAGGGGTTGATATATCAGCATTCAAACCCTTCTCGAATCTCCTGATACTTTCCTCTTCTGTGGCAGCCATGTGCGGACAGAATCGTAGCAACTCCATGAACTTAGCTTCATACTCGCTAATGTTCATCATGCCCTGCCTCAATCTCTCAAACTGAGAGATCTTCTCATCTAGGAAGGTCTTTGGAAAATATCTATTGATAAATTCCCGACGAAACTCTTCCCACGAGAACTCTATCCCAGGTCTCTTCTGCTCTTCCATGTTCCACCAGTGACCAGCACTGCCTTTGAGAAGATAGACAGCATGTCTAACCTTCTCAGCCTCTGGGATATTAAGAATCCTGAAAGCTTTCTCCAACTCTGTTAACCACAGATCAGCATATGTGGGGTCGGCAGTCCCAAAGTATCGGTAGCTCCGACACGACGAAGTCATTCGAACGTCTTACCGATACCTTGTCCTTCAGGCTGGGCAGGTGCCCTAGGTGCAGGCATGGGCATCCTGTCGGTTATGTGTGTCATGGCAGTCATAAACTGCCCAAACATCGTCTGAACTGCTGGGTTACCCATATAAGCTGGGTCAAACTGGGGTGGTTCAGGTGCAGGCTGTTCTATTTCTGGAACCCTTGCACCGCCTCGAGGTGCACTAGCACTACTCTCTGCCACGTACTCATCATGTGGCTCAGCCATCCTTATGTATCTTCTTCTCCTAAGGAGCAGAAGATTCTATTAGATAAGGAAGAGATACTAAGGATAGACTCGACATCCTAAGTCCTATGCCTCTGTAGACTCAACGAACCTAGAGCTCTGATACCACTTAATTGTGGGCTCTGATCTCCAAACCACGATATAAACACGATTTAAACTTAGCGGAAGCGATTCGATTAGCAGCGGAATACCAAAAATCAGCGGAAATTAAAACGTTTTGAGATAAAGCATTGAAACCATAAAACTTCCTTCATAAAAGGAGATAAACTGTTTACATCTCAGATAATTACTTCTAGAGTAATTATATACAATATGATACAAAATCTCAAGAACTCATAACCAAAATCTCAGACCAAAAGACTCCAAGACCTGAGAGTACATAGGACACATAGGACTGACTCTAACTACACCACATGGCAGGCTAAATCTCCACCTGAGATTTTACTGCTGCCCCTGGTGCTGCTGCTGCTGGGACTGGTCACCTGTAGATCTGTTCCTCCGTCCTCGACGTCCACCTAAAAAGTTGAAGTCTACGGGGTGAGATAATTTTACATAATTGTCCCAGCGAGAGTTATAACTCTCTGCCAAAAGCTTTATTATAGCACCTCAAAGAATAACTTAAGCAGTAAAAGCTTCAAAGTATTCAACATCAGATATAATAGTAAGCATGAGTTCAACAGTTATGAAACATGAAGACATTTGCACTATACAGTGTAACATCAATCAATCAACTCGTAGTTATCTCTAACATGTATGCTACGCTATGGATTATGTTTTTCAAACATTACTTTTATGCCCTGTGGAGATGAGGTTTACCACTCATACTCCAACCAATCACTGCTAAGTGCCTCGGTATCATACTAGGTCATCGAAAGAGCCAGATTATCATGACCTTCACCTTCCTCAGTCAGTAAGAGGATTACTTGTAGGACATCTCATGCCTCTACTATAATAGCTTACCAGGGTAATCTGGTCCTTCGCTATTTTAGAGTTACAGTGGCATTCTGTACTCTCTTCGTCATCAGGAGATTTCATGTTTATCTTCCACTGATACGGATATCTGTGCTTTCTTCGTCATCAGGAGGTTTCATGTTTACCATCCACTGATACGGTATGGGATTGTAGTGAAGGATTGATGGATTACACATCTACATCAAACACCTACACTAGGATGTAAGGTTCTACACATCCATATACCCCACATACTCAAAAGTATGTGATCCAGGAGTTCCCTTAAGAAAACCTGTTTCACCATCATTTGATCTCTGACAATGATGGATCTATGATCAGGGCTCTACATTACACTTGATTAGTTAGGTACATTCAGTATTATTTTAACATCATACATTGTTCTTCAAACAATAACATTAGCATAACAGTTATGAAATGAGAATACTAAATGTAACAAACCTAACTCTCATCAATCATCATTTCTCAATACATTCATCACAAGTCATCTCTAAAGCATGACCTTGATGGTATTTATGGCTCTCATAGCCCATTTTAATCCATAGGTTGCCATTGACAATGCATCAGGATATATCATTATTCATAAAGCTAAAGCATGCTTTCAATGAATATAGTTTCATAATCCATACCTGGATATGATCATCATCTCATTACAACCTGCATGGTTAATTCAACTGATAAGAGTAAACAATTCATTCTAAAAGTTACACTTTCAAACTCTTAGAAGAGTCAAGTTCCCCAATATTCATCAATCAGGGTATACTATTCACAATACATATCTTCACCCTAGAATTAGGGTTTACTATTCACCTCATGGCGAATTGAACTCATAACATCATCATTAAAGCTCCTAGATAAGATTAAGATTCATTAAACATCATAATTAGGGTTTCCATGATCTCACATAGGTGGATCATACCCTAATCATGCACATTCATGTGTATTGAAGGTACTTTACTTAAGTTTCAACTATAAAAGGTACTTTCTCTCTCTTATGATACTTTCTCTCTCCTCTTACTAGTAGATGGTGATAACACCACTCTAGATCAGGTTTGGTTAAGTCCTCATTGACTAGCATAAGCCAAAACATCATTAACATGTGATTAGGGTTTTATTAGAAAAAGGTATTACTCAATTAAACCCCTCAAGGGTATTTTGGTAATTTACCTCATGATCACCATTATGGGTCAATTCATTAATCACTTAGTCCCTTAATGTTCTAAGTTACCATTAGGGTTTAGATTAGATCACCATTGAACCAATTACAACTTCAAGTGATTATATATAAATAACCTTGAAAACCTCCAAACGGTTTCAACCTTCAACCACCAAACAGTTTGAAACCGTTTGGGTGTGTTGACCGTTTTCTAGGTTTGACTCCAAGACCGCATGACCTCAAGGTCGTTTTCCCAAACCGTTTGGGTGCGTTGACCGTTTGGAAAGGTTGACTTTCCAAACCGTTTGAGCTTATGCGGTTTGAAACCGTTTGATCAACTTGTCTTGAGATCGATTGGTCCAAACGGCCTTGAGATCGTTTGAGCCCAAACGGTCTTGAGACCGTTTGGACCCAAACGGTCTTGAGACCATTTGGCCTCAAACGGTCTTGAGACCGTTTGGATCCAAACGGTCTTGAGACCGTTTGGTCCAAATGGGCTCAAACCGTTTGGACCTCCAACATGGTTCAAAAGTTACAAATGTTTATGATTAAGTATGTTGAATCCCTCAATTGGCCAAAGCCATGTTAACCACTTATAAATTGAGTCAATTAGGATGAGCCTCAATCAATTGGACACCAAATTAACCCTCAATTGAAAGCCAATTAGGGTTAAGTCCATCTCAATTGATCAAATTACCTTAACCCTAGACCTCCAAACGGTCTTGGGTTGACACCAAACGGTCTTGAGACCGTTTGGATGAGTTCCAAACGGTCTTGAGACCGTTTGCCCATCCATCCTTTGGACTCTAGTGAAAATTCATCAAGGTTTGATCTATTGAGTTAATCATCACATCAATACTTAATTGCAATATGATTTGGTACCTTTGGACCTTCAATTGGTCAACTATACTTGACCCCAGACCTCTAAACGGTCTTGGGTGATCCCCAAATGGTCTTGAGACCGTTTGGATGATTCCCCAAACGGTCTTGAGACCGTTTGGGCTAATCAACCCAAAAACACTAATTAACTCATTGGAATTCCAGCACTGATTTCAATTAGGGTTTGTCCTATTAATCAACCTTCAACTCATAACTCGTTTGGAATTAATCCGTCAAATTTGGTGAGTCGTTAATTAACATCATTATGAACAGTAATCCCAAACGGTCAACGTTTGTTCAACCATCTTAAACGGTCTTGAGACCGTTTGCCCAAAAAGGGCAAATTAAACAGATTGAAAATCAGAACTTAATTCAATTGGTTTTGCTAATTGATTTGCTTATATCTCACGATTCCTTTGGAGTTAACCTCTCAAATTTTGTGGGTGATCAGCCTACATAATTAGGAACAGGATTCTCATACGGTCATCGCTTGGTCAACTGGACCAAACGGTCTTGAAGACCGTTTGCCTCCATGCGACCCTGAAACCGTTTGCCCACCAAACGGTTGTGCAAACCGCATGGGAAATTGGTTAGGACCGTTTAGTAAAGTGGAAATCCGTAGATAAGCATAGGAATTAACGCCCTTATCTTCTACCTCAAGAACAGTAGTAGTTCTTCACGATTTTTCTTGCAAAGATGCAAGGGGAGATAGGGAAGAAGAAGAACTAGCAACTATATGCATAGAAAAAGATGTATAATCAAAACATAAGGTTTAGAGTTATAAAACCCGCCTAAAGGTTGTTCCTTGAGCTCCAAGCTTTAATGGCGTATTTGAGCTCCACAGGTCGGCCAAGGTGAATTCTCCAAGGAAAAGTTGGAAAGGAATGGCTAGAAAGATAGAGCTAGGTGAGCTAGCCATGAATTTAACCTTGTAAACAAGTTTTCCTCCATGAATTCAAGCAAAAGGGATGATCCAAACTTACCTAGGACCCTTGGTCGTCCTTCTCTGCTCCAGAGATTAGCCTTGGTCGGTTTTGAGCAAGGGGAAAAGAAATGAAAAGAAGAGGATCGTTCCCTTGCTAAGTGAGAAAAGTAATATATATACTTAGGTGAAATTTCAACATAAGAACATATACTTTCCTCATTTCTCATCTAAGTCCTTCCTTTCTTCTTTGCACGTCCCCACATCTTATTTCTAAGGACAAACTCCTTCTAAGGTCCATAATTGAAGGCAAGGAGGATCAACCCATCACTAAAGTATACACATAAAAGGGCTATTATACATACACCTTGATTATTCAATCACGACGGTGTTCTTATTATATGATTATTCAACTGAAGTGCCCTCTTCATCATTTCTACTCTAAATGATGACAAAAGTTATCAAAGATATTTTAGATGATGTATTTTACAAGTTGCACCCCTCAAATTGGGTAAATTGCACTTTACACAAATTTAGGGTTTTCAAGTACAAGGGTTGCTTCCACAGCTGCACCTTGGTGCTCAAGCTTGGGAAATCCCTCAAACTTCATCATAAACATCCTCATGATGTCTCAACATCAGAGGAACATCTCATCATGTGCAATTTGCAAGTTAATCCCTTAACTGGGTAATTTGCACATAGATCCCTGTATTACAAAACAAAGCTACAACTTTATATATAAAGGAGCAAAATTGAATATATTTTTCTGAGGAACTTAATTACATACCCAAAGTTAATCACAAGGATTTAATTACATATTTAGGCAAAACACCTAGGGTTAGTTCATAACCCAGGTCAGGGATGTTACAAATTATCCAACCCTTACAAGGATTTCGTCCCCGAAATCGATAAAACATATTAAGAGAAAAGGGCAGGGTATTTCCTTCTCATCTCATCCTCTAGTTCCCAAGTGGCTTCTTCAACACCACGGTGGTTCCAGAGGACTTTCACAAGGCTTAAATCTTTCTTCTTTAACTTTTTAATTCTGTTATCAAGGATTGACACTGGTCCTTCCTCATAAGATATATCATCATTCAATTCTACCTCCATAGGTTGTAGAATTGACTCAGTGTCTGGTTGACATTTCTTTAGCATAGAAATGTGAAACACAGGATGTAACCTCTGTAACTCTGGTAGCAGCTCTAGTTTATATGCTACTTTTCCAATCCGTTCAATGATTGGATAAGGCCCCATAAATCTAGGAGCTAACTTCCCTTTTCTTCCAAAACGAAGAACTCTTTTCCAAGGCGAGACTTTAAGATACACTCTGTCTCCGACCTGGAACTCTAAGGGTCTACGACGCTTGTCAGCATAAGATTTCTGCCTATCTTGTGCAGTCTTAATCTGTTGCTGTATTACCTTAATCTTTTCTGTAGTTTGCTGCACAAGATCAGGTCCTAACAACTGATGCTCACCAGTCTCATACCAACACAAGGGTGATCTACAACGTCTACCATACAAGGATTCATAAGGTGCCATATCAATACTATGTTGATAGCTATTGTTATAGGCAAACTCTATCAAGCTTAGGTGTAGATCCCAACTTCCGGTAAACTGGAGAACACATGTTCTCAACATGTCTTCCAAGGTCTGTATGGTCCTTTCCGACTGACCATCAGTCTGTGGATGAAAGGTTGTACTAAACTACTGGGTGCCTAAAGCATTATGAAGTCGTTCCCAAAAATGACTTGTAAACTGGGGACCTCTAACAGAAACTATAGTGACAGGAACTCCGTGAAAACGCACTATCTCTTAAACATACAACTGTGATAACCTTTCAACAGAATAGGTTGTTTTGACAGGTAAGAAATGTGTTGTCTTAGTCAACCTATCTACAACTACCCAAATGGAATCATGTCCTTTGCTTGTCCTGGGTAGGCCAACAACAAAATCCATGGTCACATGGTCCCACTTCCACTGTGGTATGGTAAAGGTTGCATTGTTCCTGCAGGATTCTGGTGTTCAGCTTTAACTTGCTGACACACAGGGCACCTCAGAACAAATTCTGCAACATCCTTCTTCATTCCAGGCCACCAATACAGATCTTTTAAATTACAATACATCTTGGTGCTCCCTGGATGCATAGCATACATTGAAGAATGAGCTTCTTCCAGGACTAACTTCCTCAAGTTATCCACATCCGGTACTATCATCCTCCCATGATAACATGCTACATGATCATCTTAATCATGGAAACTATCTCGCTTCTCATTTCCATACTCTGATCTAATCTGCTGAACTGTAGCATCAACATGTTGTGCCTCCTTAATCTGCTCTCTTAGGGTAGGTTTAATATGCATCTCAGCCATCAACCCGGCTAACAATGACACCTTCAACTGTACATTGTCTTGCCTTAAAGACATAAGCATATCTCTCTTAGAGCATACTAAAGAGTTTAGTTGTGCTCTATCCATGGTTGATGTTGCTGATTTCCTACTCAAGGCATCTGCAACAACATTGGCCTTTCCTAGATGGTAATCAATTGTACAATCGTAGTCCTTGATTAACTCCATCCAGCGACGTTGCCTCATGTTAAGCTCATGCTGAGAGAAGATATACTTAAGGTTCTTATGGTCAGTGAAAATCTAAAATGTCTCTCCATAAAGATAATGTCTCCATATCTTCAGGGAATGAACCACAACAGCTAACTCCAGATCGTGTGTTGGATAATTCTCTTCGTGCTTCTTAAGCTATCGAGAAGCAAAAGAAATCACTTGTTTATCCTGCATCAACACACATCCAAGTCCATTCTTGGAGGCATCACAGAAGACCACATATCATTTTCCTTGCTCAGGTAGCACAAGCACAGGTGCACTTGTCAACCTCTCCTTCAACAACTGAAAGGACTGTTGACACTTATCACTCCAAGAAAAAGGAGCATCTTTTTGGGTTAACTTGGTCAAAGGTAAGGCTATAGAGCTAAAGTTTTTAATAAACCTTCGATAGTAACCAGCTAACCCCAAGAAGCTTCGAATCTCCGTCGGTGTCTTCGGTTGTTCCCATTGTAGAACAGATTCTACCTTTGCAGGGTCAACACGAATTCCTGAGGCAGATATCACATGTCCAAGAAAAGATACCTCCGGCAGCCAGAACTCACACTTGCTAAATTTAGCATACAGCTTATGTTCTCTTAGCAAGGTCAAAGCTTGGAGAAGATGCTGCTCATGCTGCTGAGTATCCTTACTAAAAATCAGAATGTCATCTATGAAGACGACAACACACTGATCAAGAAAGGGTCGAAAAACCCTATTCATGAGTTCCATGAATGCAGCTGGTGCATTGGTTAGTCCAAAAGACATAACCGTGAACTCATAGTGACCATATCTTGTCCTAAAAGCATACTTGGATATGTCACTATCCTTAATGCGGAGTTGATGATATCCAGATCTCAAATCTATCTTTGAGAAGACTGTTGCACCACGCAACTGGTCAAAAAGATCATCAATCCTCAGCAAAGGGTACTTGTTCTTTATCGTTACTTTATTAAGTTGTCTGTAGTCAATGCACAACCGCATTGACCCATCTTTCTTTCTAACAAACAAAATTGGAGCACCCCAAGGTGAAGTTCTTGGTCGGATAAAACCCTTCTCAAGTAACTCTTGAAGCTGTTTCTTGAGTTCTGCCATCTCGGCAGGCGCCATCCTATACGGTGTCTGGGCTATGGGTTTCGTATCTGGGACCAAATTGATCTCAAAATCAATCTCCCGCGGTGGTGGTATACCAGGAAGTTCTTCAGGAAACACATCCTCGAATTCCCTGACTATGGGAACTTCAGCAGGATTGGAACTTTCCTTGGTAACATCTACCACATGGGCCAAGAATGCATAACATCCTTGCCTCAACAGCTTATCAGCAACCATAGCTGATACAAGACAGGTGGGTAGAATCTTTCTTTCACCTTGAAATATCCATGTGTTGCCTTCATCAGCAAACACAACCAACTTGGATTCACAATCCAAGACAACTCTATACCTTTCTAAGGTATCCATCCCGAGGATTATATCAAATCCTTGCATATCAAGTGGTATAAGGTCCACTTGAATGCGATGATCAGAAAAGAAGAGGATGCAGGGAGAACATACCTCCTGCAAAACGGCAGACCCACTCAACGGAGTCTCCAATAACAAACTATCTGCCCTATGACTAACCGTCATATTGCAGTTACGAATCACTCTCCGAGTGATAAAAGAGTGCGTAGCACCCGGGTCAATCAGAACACATACAACACAGGATGTAGACATATCAGAATATAAAAGTTCCATCTGACCTGCCACTACCCGTGGATTGACCACTGCATCTGGTGGGTTCATCGCATAGAACCTCGTTGTCGCCTGGTGTTGAGGTGGTGCTGATGATCCAGCTTGAGACGCTTGTCCACGTCCTCGAGTTGCTCCTTGAGATTGCCTTCACTAAGATCCCTGTTGACTCTGCCTCTGAGGTTGTGTCACACTGACAGGCCTAGATCGGCAGTCCTTCATCAAGTGTCCCACCTTCCCATAGTTGTAGCAACTTCTCTCTAGTTGTTGTGGTCTTGGTGGTCCAGTAACTGACATTGATGCAGAACTGTGAGTCTCTTGTTGAGGTAGGCTTCGGCCCCTGCCTCTACTTGGTGACCACTGAGTTTGGGAACTTGATCTGGGTGGTGGAGGGTTAGGTACAGAGAATCTCGGTTTCTTGAAATCCCTAGATGAAGAACCCTGGAACTGTAGATATCTTTTCTGGGTTTGCCTCTTCTCAACCACAGATCTCTCTATCCTTCGGACTGACTCAACGAAGGTAGAGAATCTCTCTCGGTTTTCTAAGGCAGACACAGGGGTTGATATATCAGCATTCAAACCCTTCTCGAATGTCCTGATACTTTCCTCTTCTGTGGCAGCCATGTGCGGACAGAATCGTAGCAACTCCATGAACTTAGCTTCATACTCGCTAATGTTCATCATGCCCTGCCTCAATCTCTCAAACTGAGAGATCTTCTCATCTAGGAAGGTCTTTGGAAAATATCTATTGATAAATTCCCGACGAAACTCTTCCCACGAGAACTCTATCCCAGGTCTCTTCTGCTCTTCCATGTTCCACCAGTGACCAGCACTGCCTTTGAGAAGATAGACAGCATGTCTAACCTTCTCAGCCTCCGGGATATTAAGAATCCTGAAAGCTTTCTCCAACTCTGTTAACCACAGATCAGCATCTGTGGGGTCGGCAGTCCCAAAGTACTCGGTAGCTCCGACACGACGAAGTCGTTTGAACGTCTTACCGATACCTTGTCCTTCAGGCTGGGCAGGTGCCCTAGGTGCAGGCATGGGCATCCTGTCGGTTATGTGTGTCATGGCAGTCATAAACTGCCCAAACATCGTCTGAACTGCTGGGTTACCCATATAAGCTGGGTCAAACTGGGGTGGTTCAGGTGCAGGCTGTTCTATTTCTGGAACCCTTGCACCGCCTCGAGGTGCACTAGCACTACTCTCTGCCACGTACTCATCATGTGGCTCAGCCATCCTTATGTATCTTCTTCTCCTAAGGAGCAGAAGATTCTATTAGATAAGGAAGAGATACTAAGGATAGACTCGACATCCTAAGTCCTATGCCTCTGTAGACTCAACGAACCTAGAGCTCTGATACCACTTAATTGTGGGCTCTGATCTCCAAACCACGATATAAACACGATTTAAACTTAGCGGAAGCGATTCGATTAGCAGCGGAATACCAAAAATCAGCGGAAATTAAAACGTTTTGAGATAAAGCATTGAAACCATAAAACTTCCTTCATAAAAGGAGATAAACTGTTTACATCTCAGATAATTACTTCTAGAGTAATTATATACAATATGATACAAAATCTCAAGAACTCATAACCAAAATCTCAGACCAAAAGACACCAAGACCTGAGAGTACATAGGACACATAGGACTGACTCTAACTACACCACATGGCAGGCTAAATCTCCACCTGAGATTTTACTGCTGCCCCTGGTGCTACTGCTGCTGGGACTGGTCACCTGTAGATCTGTTCCTCCGTCCTCGACGTCCACCTAAAAAGTTGAAGTCTACGGGGTGAGACAATTTTACATAATTGTCCCAGCGAGAGTTATAACTCTCTGCCAAAAGCTTTATTATAGCACCTCAAAGAATAACTTAAGCAGTAAAAGCTTCAAAGTATTCAACATCAGATATAATAGTAAGCATGAGTTCAACAGTTATGAAACATGAAGACATTTGCACTATACAGTGTAACATCAATCAATCAACTCGTAGTTATCTCTAACATGTATGCTACGCTATGGATTATGTTTTTCAAACATTACTTTTATGCCCTGTGGAGATGAGGTTTACCACTCATACTCCAACCAATCACTGCTAAGTGCCTCGGTATCATACTAGGTCATCGAAAGAGCCGGATTATCATGACCTTCACCTTCCTCAGTCAGTAAGAGGATTACTTGTAGGACATCTCATGCCTCTACTATAATAGCTTACCAGGGTAATCTGGTCCTTCGCTATTTTAGAGTTACAGTGGCGTTCTGTACTCTCTTCGTCATCAGGAGATTTCATGTTTATCTTCCACTGATACGGATATCTGTGCTTTCTTCGTCATCAGGAGGTTTCATGTTTACCATCCACTGATACGGTATGGGATTGTAGTGAAGGATTGATGGATTACACATCTACATCAAACACCTACACTAGGATGTAAGGTTCTACACATCCATATACCCCACATACTCAAAAGTATGTGATCCAGGAGTTCCCTTAAGAAAACCTGTTTCACCATCATTTGATCTCTGACAATGATGGATCTATGATCAGGGCTCTACATTACACTTGATTAGTTAGGTACATTCAGTATTATTTTAACATCATACATTGTTCTTCAAACAATAACATTAGCATAACAGTTATGAAATGAGAATACTAAATGTAACAAACCTAACTCTCATCAATCATCATTTCTCAATACATTCATCACAAGTCATCTCTAAAGCATGACCTTGATGGTATTTATGGCTCTCATAGCCCATTTTAATCCATAGGTTGCCATTGACAATGCATCAGGATATATCATTATTCATAAAGCTAAAGCATGCTTTCAATGAATATAGTTTCATAATCCATACCTGGATATGATCATCATCTCATGACAACCTGCATGGTTAATTCAACTTATAAGAGTAAACAATTCATTCTAAAAGTTACACTTTCAAACTCTTAGAAGAGTCAAGTTCCCCAATATTCATCAATTAGGGTATACTATTCACAATACATATCTTCACCCTAGAATTAGGGTTTACTATTCACCTCATGGCGAATTGAACTCATAACATCATCATTAAAGCTCCTAGATAAGATTAAGATTCATTAAACATCATAATTAGGGTTTCCATGATCTCACATAGGTGGATCATACCCTAATCATGCACATTCATGTGTATTGAAGGTACTTTACTTAAGTTTCAACTATAAAAGGTACTTTCTCTCTCTTATGATACTTTCTCTCTCCTCTTACTAGTAGATGGTGATAACACCACTCTAGATCAGGTTTGGTTAAGTCCTCATTGACTAGCATAAGCCAAAACATCATTAACATGTGATTAGGGTTTTATTAGAAAAAGGTATTACTCAATTAAACCCCTCAAGGGTATTTTGGTAATTTACCTCATGATCACCATTATGGGTCAATTCATTAATCACTTAGTCCCTTAATGTTCTAAGTTACCATTAGGGTTTAGATTAGATCACCATTGAACCAATTACAACTTCAAGTGATTATATATAAATAACCTTGAAAACCTCCAAACGGTTTCAACCTTCAACCACCAAACAGTTTGAAACCGTTTGGGTGTGTTGACCGTTTTCTAGGTTTGACTCCAAGACCGCATGACCTCAAGGTCGTTTTCCCAAACCGTTTGGGTGCGTTGACCGTTTGGAAAGGTTGACTTTCCAAACCGTTTGAGCTTATGCGGTTTGAAACCGTTTGATCAACTTGTCTTGAGATCGATTGGTCCAAACGGCCTTGAGATCGTTTGAGCCCAAACGGTCTTGAGACCGTTTGGACCCAAACGGTCTTGAGACCGTTTGGTCCAAATGGGCTCAAACCGTTTGGACCTCCAACATGGTTCAAAAGTTACAAATGTTTATGATTAAGTATGTTGAAGCCCTCAATTGGCCAAAGCCATGTTAACCACTTATAAATTGAGTCAATTAGGATGAGCCTCAATCAATTGGACACCAAATTAACCCTCAATTGAAAGCCAATTAGGGTTAAGTCCATCTCAATTGATCAAATTACCTTAACCCTAGACCTCCAAACGGTCTTGGGTTGACACCAAACGGTCTTGAGACCGTTTGGATGAGTTCCAAACGGTCTTGAGACCATTTGCCCATCCATCCTTTGGACTCTAGTGAAAATTCATCAAGGTTTGATCTATTGAGTTAATCATCACATCAATACTTAATTGCAATATGATTTGGTACCTTTGGACCTTCAATTGGTCAACTATACTTGACCCCAGACCTCTAAACGGTCTTGGGTGATCCCCAAATGGTCTTGAGACCGTTTGGATGATTCCCCAAATGGTCTTGAGACCGTTTGGGCTAATCAACCCAAAAACACTAATTAACTCATTGGAATTCCAGCACTGATTTCAATTAGGGTTTGTCCTATTAATCAACCTTCAACTCATAACTCGTTTGGAATTAATCCGTCAAATTTGGTGAGTCGTTAATTAACATCATTATGAACAGTAATCCCAAACGGTCAACGTTTGTTCAACCATCTTAAACGGTGTTGAGACCGTTTGCCCAAAAAGGGCAAATTAAACAGATTGAAAATCAGAACTTAATTCAACTGGTTTTGCTAATTAATTTGCTTATATCTCACGATTCCTTTGGAGTTAACCTCTCAAATTTTGTGGGTGATCAGCCTACATAATTAGGAACAGGATTCTCATACGGTCGTCGCTTGGTCAACTGGACCAAACGGTCTTGAAGACCGTTTGCCTCCATGCGACCCTGAAACCGTTTGCCCACCAAACGGTTGTGCAAACCGCATGGGCAATTGGTTAGGACTGTTTAGTAAAGTGGAAATCCATAGATAAGCATAGGAATTAACGCCCTTATCTTCTACCTCAAGAACAGTAGCAGTTCTTCATGATTTTGCTTGCAAGGATGCAAGGGGAGATAGGGAAGAAGAAGAACTAGCAACTATATGCATAGAAAAAGATGTATAATCAAAGCATAAGGTTTAGAGTTATAAAACCCACCTAAAGGTTGTTCCTTGAGCTCCAAGATTTCAAGATCCAAGCTTTAATGGCGTCTTTGAGCTCCATAGGTCGGCCAAGGTGAATTCTCCAAGGAAAAGTTGGAAAGGAATGGCTAGAAAGATAGAGCTAGGTGAGCTAGCCATGAATTTAACCTTGTAAACGAGTTTTCCTCCATGAATTCAAGCAAAAGGGATGATCCAAACTTACGTAGGACCCTTGGTCGTCCTTCTCTGCTCCAGAGCTTAGCCTTGGTCGGTTTTGATCAAGGGGAAAAGAAATGAAAAGAAGAGGATCGTTCCCTTGCTAAGTGAGAAAAGTAATATATATACTTAGGTGAAATTTCAACATAAGAACATATACTTTCCTCATTTCTCATCTAAGTCCTTCCTTTCTTCTTTGCACGTCCCCACATCTTATTTCTAAGGACAAACTCCTTCTAAGGTCAAGAATTGAAGGCAAGGAGGATCAACCCATCACTAAAGTATACACATAAAAGGGCTATTATACATACACCTTGATTATTCAATCACGACGGTGTTCTTATTATATGATTATTCAACTGAAGTGCCCTCTTCATCATTTCTACTCTAAATGATGACAAAAGTTATAAAAGATATTTTAGATGATGTATTTTACAAGTTGCACCCCTCAAATTGGGTAAATTGCACTTTACACCAATTTAGGGTTTTCAAGTACAGGGGTTGCTTCCACAGCTGCACCTTGGTGCTCAAGCTTGGGAAATCCCTCAAACTTCATCATAAACATCCTCATGATGTCTCAACATCAGAGGAACATCTCATCATGTGCAATTTGCAAGTTAATCCCTTAACTGGGTAATTTGCACATAGATCCCTGTATTACAAAACAAAGCTACAACTTTATATATAAAGGAGCAAAATTGAAATATATGTTTCTGAGGAACTTAATTACATGCCCAAAGTTAATCACAAGGATTTAATTACATATTTAGGCAAAACACCTAGGGTTAGTAATAACCCAGGTTAGGGATGTTACAATCATATTTTATTTCATATACAATGTTCAATTTAAATAAAAACACTCCCTTAGAGGATCTAATATTAGGCACAAAGTCATGTCTTAAATACTCTGGAAAAATATATATTGATTCAAGATCACAACTCCCATGCAGGTAGACATCAAATCCACTCTTAATAATGTATTAAAGGACTAATCAAGTAAAAATGACACCAATACTAGAGTTGGGTCAGACAAGAACCCTACAGAAATCAACATTGGATACAATAAATGAAGATGGAGACCAGACTGTATGGTACTCCTAGTTGTAATAGCACACACATAGAAACCAATGGATCAACCACAGTAGAAACAGAGATGGAGACCAGACTATAAGGTACTCCTACAGGTCACACGCATAGCACACACACGTAGAAACGGAGATGGTTCCATTACCTTTGATTAGCCAGAGCAGCGGCAGAAGTAGTGGCGGCGGCGGAAGGTAGCAGGAAAGCGGCACCGGAGTTGGAGCAGTTAGAGAGCATGCCTCCAGAGTTGGCCGGAGCAGTAAGAGAGCAGTTCGTCGGAGGCACCAGAGTAGCAAGAGAGCAGGCCACCAGAGAGCAGGAGACCAGGCCGCTGGAGCAGTGAGCGGCGGCGGCAGAGGAGCAGAGACCAGCAAGCGGCGAGCAGCAGGTGGCCGGCGACGAGCAAGGAGAATGGCGGCGGCAAGAAAGGAGAACGGTGGCGGTGGGCAGTGGTGCGGAGGGAGTCTACTCTCACCGGAATCGCCAGACCCTAAGAGATTGCAACACAGAGAGAAAGGGGAAGTGTCGGGCTCGCTCGCGCGCTATTAAGTTAACATTCGGTGTCAGTTATTCAACAAAACCGACACATAACACTAAAGGTGTCGACTAACCACAAAAACCGACACCTGTTCTCAATGATAATCGTTAGTTTTAACTAGAAAACAACTGACATCTATCTACATATGCCTATTAAAAAATTGGTTCTCGATTACTGACCATAGTCGTCAGTTTTTTTAAAAATCCGACGCTCAAAGGGTGTGAAAATTTTCCCGCGAACAGCGCGGGAAAACCCATAAGTGTCGGTCATTGTTGTAAAACCGACGATCAAAATGTGCCCAATTTTCTATTTCACGAATAACCTTTAGTCGTCGGTTTATTAGTTAATGACCGACGCCATATGTTAAATTTTGGAGGTAATTTTTTCGCTGGAAATTTTGGATTTGGCGGTTAATTTTCGGCGTCGGTTTGTTATTAAGGAACCGACACCGAATAAAAGTGACACCTGTGTCTGGTCGCCCTTCACAGATTGATGTCGGTTTATTTTATAAACCGACACTTTATTGTTTAGGTGTCGGTGTATTTATGTAACCGATGCCTTTAAAAGTGACGTTATAAGCCATTTCTGTAGTAGTGCGGTCATTTGGCCTCGTGTCCAACCGATGTCTGGATACCTCCAAATGGTCGATTGGGTCCACCAGGCAGTCAGTTTGTCATGTGAAATGGTTGGCTAGCATGACGCTTATCATCGTCTTTGTCTTTGTAAGAAAAGAAACTATCCTATTGCTATTAAACTTATGACATGGTAATGAGAAACCCCGAGACACATTTGAGGGGAGTAAAAGTAGGAAAGAATAATACTTTTACATTGGGAAGAAGAAGGTAGAGGCTTGGTATGCAAACCAAGACAAAACATGCATAAAAGAAACCATCCAACCACACACATATATAAAAGGGTTATTGGCCATAACCATACTACACATCCACCATCAAAACCAATTTTAGGACGACACCCAGAAATTGCATATATATAACATATCATTTATATATATTATTTTGGGATTGTATGTGGTCTTTGATTGTATTTGCATAATAAGAAATTTAAGTATTCATATTGTATGTAATAAATAAACAATGAAAACCAAAAATCTGATCATATTGATTATCCCAAAACATAGTAAATGGATGTGGCTCTGATACTACTATTGGGAAATATGGACATAGAGTAAGCAACAGAAACAAAATTTATCTATCCATATTCCCTAGAACAACATCGTTTCAACACCTGTGTTATGGAAATGATGGCTTAACGAGTTCATACTTGTCCTAGAGCAAGTACATTGACTATTCCCGCAATATTGCAATTTTCCTAGTTGCACTGGGACCACATATGCAGTAGCTCCTGGTCTGCGCCACGGACAGCAGACTCAGACGACGTCTGTGACAACTTATCCATAGATTGTAGGCTGACAAAGCCCTCCTCTTGGGAAAGATATCCACACCTCTATGGTAGTCCACACGGATAGCCTAGAACTCTTATTATTCTAGTAGAACAGACAAGAAGGAGTTGTCCCTCCTATTGGTGTACCAGTCATCAACTTGCTCTCCCACAATTGTTCTCCCTTGATATCCCCCCCTTTAGCGGGTAAGACTTGAAAACTACTAGAGGGGGGTGAATAGAGTTTTATAGAGATTTTAATAATTAATTAACTCAAACAACCACAATTGAAATGTTGGACAAGGAGACAAGGGTTTAGAGTGGTTCCAACCTTAGCAAATACTAAGGCTGTCAGTCCACTACCCGGTTGCTTACCCAACCGGGATTTGAAAAGAAATTTATTTTATTACCTCGCAAGGACTTTACATAAAATACAATTTCTTTTCCCAAACCCTTCAAGCAGCCTTCACCTAGAAGTAATCGCCCAACCTTGAAGCAGCCTTCCCTTGAAGTAGATGCACCAACTCCCGTTGCACCAGCCTTCTGAAGTAGCTTCCCGTGCGATAGCCTTCTTGAAGTAGCTTGAAGTCCCTTTCAGCTTCCCGTGCGATAGCCTTCTTGAAGTAGCTTGAAGTCCCTTTCTCCACCTGAGAAGTCAACCCTCTCCGATCCGCAGCCTCCAATCCTAGGAGTAGCAAGGAGAGTACAAAAGATACAAAGGAACAAGAAGGAAAATAGAAATTACAATACCGTTGTAAGCACAAGGCTTGATTTGCCTATATCAAGCGTATAGATCTCCTAACCAATGTGTATGACAATGTGATTGTAGTGGATAGGAGATACTAGCCTATAGGACACGAAATGGGAGCAATAGGAATGAATGGCAAGTGTAGGAATTGCTCTATTGCTCTAAAACAGATTGCAAGTGTGTATTCAAGCTCAAGTATAGCACAAGTGTAGCTTAGGTATTTTTTGGTGTCCTAAGGCATGTCCTATTTATAGGAATGGCCTATGTATGCTTAAGGACGTTCTAGACAACTTCTATGGGTTTCTAAGTGCTTAACTAGCCGTTAGGTATAAGTTAGGTGCTTTTACAACGGCTAGTTTCTTTATTCTGCAGTTGCTGTCAGAGACCATCTCGGTCGACAATTTGTCGACCGAGATACCTACTCGGTCGAAGTTTTGTCGACCGACAGGCTCCCTGGAATAACGTTTATTTGCAACTGTTAACTGCTGTGTCTAACGGCTACTTTTGGTCAATCTCGGTCGAGAAGTTTGTCGACCGAGAGTGTCTCGGTCGAGGAGTGTGTCGACCGAGATTGACTCTGTTTCAATTTATCAAATAAGGTACTAAGGTGTGCATGAATGTGCATAATGTGATCCTATTGGAAGGGATGACTTGTCTAACTATGGTGTTTAGCTAGGGAAGATCTAACGCTTGATTTACATGCAATCTAAGTACTTGTACATTATATAACTGTACAAGTTTTTACAATAGTGATTAAATTGCATGAAAATAAATATGTAAGCTCATGATTTCCCTAGTTGCTTTGTCATCCACCATAATCCTGCACACTCAAGTAGCTGTTAGAATAATAAGAATGAAATCTTTGTCATCATCGAAACAAAGGGATTTATTATAATGTCCAATTTATCCAACAATCTCCCCCTTTTTGAAGATGACAAACATTTCCTAAATATAAAATAGGAAATATAAAGCATGTGAGTTTCATACCTGAAGATTACCTTTTGTCAGTTGTGTGAGTGATGGCCATGATGAAACTCATTTATTTTCATTTATATTTTGATTTTATATTCTTATTCTTTCTCCCCCTTTGTCATTTCAAAAAGATATCCAATTTGAAGAATTTTCTTCTCCCCTTAATTTTATATTTTGCTCCCCCTTAACTAGATATCCTAATAATAACATGGATTTTATTTTTGTCTAATTTAGCCACAATTTATTTCTCAATCATTTGCAAAGGTTGTTAAGCCTTGAAATGATATGAGATCATGTTAGGTTCATGGCATATATATATTGATTTCTCACCCATTTTACAAGGGATGTTAAGCCCTGGAAATGATATGAGATTCCCTTAAGCTCATAATACATGTTGATTTCTCATCCATTTTAAAAGGGATGTTAAGCCCCAAAAATGAAATGAGAGTCCTTTTAATCTTAGAATATATGAAGATGTCTCTATCCAAATACAAGGGATGTTAAGCCCTGATTTGTCTAGAGAATTCCTTTAAGAGTAAGATATATTATTTTGATGAAATTATTTTTCATACAAATTACTTTTAAGAATACGAAGGTCATAGCAAACTCCAAATTATGTTTACAATGTTTTTTTTTTATAAACTTCTTAATCAAACACATTTGTTTTTATAAGCTCCCCCTTAATCTTACAATTTAAGCAATTTAAGGCTTTTAAGGTCACAAATAATTTTAAATTTTTGATTTTGACCTTTATCAAAAAGTATACTAAGATTAAGTTTACTAAAATGATGTCCAAATAAGCATTTTGTCAAAGCTTATTTTAGGTCGCCCTTGACTACGACCGTAGCGCCCCTTGGCTAAGTTTTGTTTTAACCAAGAGGCAGAAATTTCAAATTTCCAATTAAGCATTCATATTAATTTTGATTGCATGTTTAAATGATACTAAACATGAAAGAATAATGAATATTTCAGATCTTTTAGAGATTTCAATTGAAAACATTGTACTCTTTGCAAGCACTTCGAAGATATAAATCACCAATAAGTTATTTTGCTTGCTTATGTAATGATAGAACAATTAAAAGCATGATAAAACAGAGATTTTCTTTAAACTAAGCATAATTATCCAAATTAATTTCACATAATCTTTCAAGGATGATTTCCATGATTGATGCAGTCATTAATCACTAATAGACAATAATTTTAAACAATTTCAAAAGAATTCAGCAATTTTACAGCATTCTGAAAACAGTGACATGCTCGGTCGACAATTGCTCGACCGACACTTACTCGGTCGACAACTGCTCGACCGACCATGTTTCTGGAAAATATTCAGAAATCTTAATCAACTTCAAATAAAGGAGGTTATGCAAATTATAGCACGATGATGTTGAGATAAGACATTACGATATCAGAAGTCAGTTTAGGTCAAATCTCAACTAATTAATTTGAAGCTTCTAAGTTTTAGGAATCCAAGCTAACTCATCTTTCTTTTTCTTAAAAGGGCATGAAAATGAATAATGTCCAAGACGCATGCAATAATGGCAACTAATAGCATCAACTTCATTTCTATTTCTAGGAATTGTGTTCCTAGGTACAAATATAGTCTTGGAAGCTCTTTTGGGTTTATTTCTTCTTGGATAGTATCCTAATCCTTTCCTTCCATTGTAACCAGAGGAAATTTTCAGAATATTGTCAAGTAGATTATTTCCTCCTAACTCATTTACATTTCTTTGCAACCTAGCAATATCTTTCTTTGCTTGATCTAAATTGGATACTAGGGCATTTCTTTCTTTAACAACTTTATCATAATCTACATGTGAACATAGAATAGGTTGTTTCTGGAGATCATTCACCTGAGTTTGCAAATTTGATTTTTCTAAGGAAAGAAGATTGCAATTTGCTTCTATTGATTTAATCTTAAGAGCATAATCTTCGTTTTCCTTTTTAAGATTTTCATTTTCAGATACAAGAGCAAGAATTCTAGCATTTAAATCTTTATTTGTCTTCTTAAATTTCTTCTTGCATTCAATGTATTTTTCATGAGTATCTTGAAGACTTGCAATTAAATCCTCTTTTGGTAGATCATAAAGACTTACTTCTTCTTCGTCTTCATTTGTTGTAGCAATGAGGCATTCTACTTCTTCATCATCGCTATCATCACTTGAATCATCCCATGCAGCTCGATATGCTTTTTCTTTCTTTTTGTGAGATGATTTCTTCCCTTTCTTAAGTTTTGGACATTCTCCTTTCATATGTCCTTTCTTGCCATATTCAAAGCACCTGGAAGAAGAAACACTAGAAGTTTTATTAGTTTTAACACTTTTATATTTCTTACCATTTACAACGAGGGTTTCTTCTTCTTCACTATCATCTTCACTTGTGTCATGATTGTCTCTAGTTGAAGCTTTGAAAGCAATGTCCTTCTTTTTCCCATGTTGGCGTTCATGTTCTCTCCTTTCTTCCTCTTCTAGATCTGCCTCATGAGCTTATAAGTTTCCGATGAGCTGCTCCATTTTGAGGCGAGTGAGGTCATTTGCTTCTGCAATAGCTGTCACCTTTGGTTTGTACTTTGGAGGAAGAGATCGAAGTATTTTTGATACCTGATCTTCCTCAAGAACAGGTTTCCCTAAAGCACTCAAACCATTAATAATAGTAGAAAATTTTGCAAACATTTCACTAATAGTTTCATTAGGATCCATACGAAAATGTTCAAACTTCGTTTTAAGCATGCTAACTTTGGAATTTCTAACTTGTACCGTACCCTCATAAGTTATAGATAGTTTATGCCAAATGTCATAAGCTGTATCACAATTTGATATTCTATTAAATTCTCCTACTGAAATAGAACAATATAAAATACTTACAGCTTTTGCATTCAATTGGGCTAGTTTTACCGTATTAGCATCCCATACTGCGAAATCGTCTTGTGGAAGTGTGTATGGTGTAGATACCATTCTCCATAACTCCCAGTTGATTCCTTGGAAGTAGAATTGCATCCTCCTCTTCCAATATTGGTAGTTTGTTCCATCGAACGGTGGAGGCCTAGCAACAAGTGTTCCTTCAATGTTGAGGTTGTTGAGCACTCCATCCCCCATCTTTTCTTCAAGACCTTGTTAGGGCTCCTTGAAGCCTGCTCTGATACCAATTGAAAACTACTAGAGGGGGGGTGAATAGAGTTTTATAGATATTTTAATAATTAATTAACTCAAACAACCACAATTGAAATGTTGGACAAGGAGACAAGGGTTTAGAGTGGTTCCAACCTTAGCAAATACTAAGGCTGTCAGTCCACTACCCGGTTGCTTACCCAACCGGGATTTGAAAAGAAATTTATTTTATTACCTCGCAAGGACTTTACATAAAATACAATTTCTTTTCCCAAACCCTTCAAGCAGCCTTCACCTAGAAGTAATCGCCCAACCTTGAAGCAGCTTTCCCTTGAAGTAGATGCACCAACTCCCGTTGCACCAGCCTTCTGAAGTAGCTTCCCGTGCGATAGCCTTCTTGAAGTAGCTTGAAGTCCCTTTCTCCACCTGAGAAGTCAACCCTCTCCGATCTGCAGCCTCCAATCCTAGGAGTAGCAAGGAGAGTACAAAAGATACAAAGGAACAAGAAGGAAAATAGAAATTACAATACCGTTGTAAGCACAAGGCTTGATTTGCCTATATCAAGCGTATAGATCTCCTAACCAATGTGTATGACAATGTGATTGTAGTGGATAGGAGATACTAGCCTATAGGACACGAAATGGGAGCAATAGGAATGAATGGCAAGTGTAGGAATTGCTCTATTGCTCTAAAACAGATTGCAAGTGTGTATTCAAGCTCAAGTATAGCACAAGTGTAGCTTAGGTATTTTTTGGTGTCCTAAGGCATGTCCTATTTATAGGAATGGCCTATGTATGCTTAAGGACGTTCTAGACAACTTCTATGGGTTTCTAAGTGCTTAACTAGCCGTTAGGTATAAGTTAGGTGCTTTTACAACGGCTAGTTGCTTTATTCTGCAGTTGCTGTCAGAGACCATCTCGGTCGACAATTTGTCGACCGAGATACCTACTCGGTCGAAGTTTTGTCGACCGACAGGCTCCGTGGAATAACGTTTATTTGCAACTGTTAACTGCTGTGTCTAACGGCTACTTTTGGTCAATCTCGGTCGAGAAGTTTGTCGACCGAGAGTGTCTCGGTCGAGGAGTGTGTCGACCGAGATTGACTCTGTTTCAATTTATCAAATAAGGTACTAAGGTGTGCATGAATGTGCATAATGTGATCCTATTGGAAGGGATGACTTGTCTAACTATGGTGTTTAGCTAGGGAAGATCTAACGCTTGATTTACATGCAATCTAAGTACTTGTACATTATATAACTGTACAAGTTTTTACAATAGTGATTAAATTGCATGAAAATAAATATGTAAGCTCGTGATTTCCCTAGTTGCTTTGTCATCCACCATAATCCTGCACACTCAAGTAGCTGTTAGAATAATAAGAATGAAATGTTTGTCATCATCGAAACAAAGGGATTTATTATAATGTCCAATTTATCCAACAAGACTTGCTTGGGTTCTCTATTGGTTACCACAACCAAAGAGGACAATAATGGTCAGAGGTAATTTATTTGTGTCTCTGGGGAGCCCCCAATACCCCTCTATTTATAAGAGGATCAGTGTCATGGTTCCCAGTCTGTGTGGGAGTGGAAAGGACCAAAATCTTATGAATTTTAGCAACATAAGCCAGGAAAAACAGTCGGTTCACTAGTGAACCGATCGGTTGGCATGTGAGTCGATCGATTCACCCAGTGAACTGGTCGTTTCATCATGTTTCCCAATAGTAATTGTATTGGCAATTTCTAATCCAATCAATGCACAACATGACACCATCACTAATCCTTGAATCAATCGAATTGATCCACCAACCCCTCAGTTCACAACCTGAGCTGATTAGTTCACTTCCCGAACTAGTCAGTTCATTGTCTAGAATTGCCAAACTTGATTATATTGACCTGACACACTGAAACAATTGGTTCAACACTTGAAGTGGTCGGTTCAACTATCCAGTCAGTCAATTTTCAACCAATGTTTCTTAAATTGAATACCTAAACACTTTACTAATAAATTTAATTATCATTCAGGATTAATCTCCTCTTCTAGGTGTATCCTATGTATGTGACCCCATAGGTTCCATGTTATGTTGCCAATGAATGTCCATAACTGATTTATAACATCACAAGCAAAGAGCGGTACCTAGTCACACATCATTGCTACCCAAATAATCAGGCAAGTTGAAGAACAACTTCGACCTATGATTTGTGTCAAGTGTTATAGTGATTGTATAATTCCTTTATCTATGATGTCTGGAATGAACTCGAGGCATGGAATTATCATCCTCTCAATGTTCAATCCATGTTTCTTGATCGAGAGTAGACTGTCTGAGATATATGTGACCTCAATCTCATATATGGATTCACATGTGCATGCACATGCTTTTCTCAGTCTCGCTTATCAAGTGGCCTGGATATCATACTCCAGTAGGAGGGACAAATCCCATCTACATCACTCATAGTCATCCCCATGTGTCATAGCACATCTGATCATCACCTTTATGGAAACCTTTATTCAAGATCATTGTGGATGATGTCAAAACATACTAAATGACATGTGATGAGTGTAGCGACTTTAGGTCTAAGAACCACAATCACCACCTTCACTATGAGAGATGACTATGACCATCGTGTATGGTTTCCATGTGTCACTCTCAAGGTAGGTCTGTACGATACACCGTTCCCTAACAAGTGTCTATGTTCTTGGTTTTATATCGCATATCACGACTGGTGAGATTTTTTCATCAACCAACAGACACTAGTCTTTAGTGTTACAAATGTCTATCTACTTTCCACAGTAACATCCGACCAGGGACATAATAAGAATGTACATACTTTTAACACCCGTTTGAACTCATTGTTCAAATCACGTACTTGAAGACATAAGTCATTAAGTATTGTCATTCTTTAGACATTCGTTATGTTTCCTCATTATCTCATAACTAAGTGAAACACAACAAATCGGAAGCTTGCCTTTATTATTAATCAAATCCTTTATATGATATGCCATTACAATTATCATATGATTGGCTCTCTGGGCATACATACCAATAGTTCCATACCTTTCTGGCAGCCTCATAGTCTCTCATAACATGGATAGTATCTTCAACTTCATGATTGCAGATAGTGCACAGGTTTAAATTACTCAGATGCCTTCATTTGTGCTCCTTGTTGGTCATGATTCTATGGTGCAGAAGAATCCAAATGAATTCCTTGATTCTCTCAGGGCCATTCCGTTTCCAAACATATTTCCACCCCTTATTATCATGCCTATGACACCCCTTATGGATGATCTCTTTATAAGCAGAACTGATAGAAAAACATTAATTACTATTTAGAGCCCAATGCAGTTCATCTTCCTTTAGCAATATACTAAGGGGTTGAATACCCAAAAATTTTAGGGGCATCGAGGCAGGAAGCTTTTCACCAAACTTAGACTGATCCCATGCCCCCCCCATTAATCACATAATTCCAAATAGAATCCAGTTGATTCAATTCTGGATCGTTTCCAATAAGATGATCCAAGAGACATGTACCTTACTCATCCCAAGGATCACTCCAAAATCCTATAGACTTTCCATTCCCCACATTCCAGACCATACCTTCCTTATGTCAGCTTTGAGTTCCCAAATGGCATTCCAAATAACAGAGCCCCTCCTTTTATCAACATCCATCCAAACATCAATTTTACAGAAATAATTAATTTTTATAACTCTATCCCAAAGAAACTTGAGCTCAACCAACAACCTATAGTCAATTTTCATAATAAAACCTTTATTCATCTCTTTAGCCAGCCTGATACTTAGGCCCCCATCCTCCTTGATAAGATAGAGAGTTTCCCAACTAATAAGGCGAGATTTCCTTTTACCACTAGTATCCCCCCATATAAACTTCCTCATTATATTATCCATCTCCTTGCAAATAGAGAGAGGGAGTTTTGTAGTCGGTATCACATAGTATGGAATTGAAAAAAGAGCACTTCTAGCCATGGTAATCCGATCAACAAGGAATAAGTGATTAGCTTTCCACTTGCTAAGCTTCTTCCTGAAGTTATCAATGAGGTAGTTGTAAGTATTTCTTTTAACTCTAGAATGAATTAGAGGAACTCCCAAATACCTTTCCCAAAGTTGCTTGTCTTAAGACCAACCCACTTGCTAATTCTTCTCCTCACCCCATCATTGATGTTGGAAGAGAAAATTGCATGATTTTTCTCTAGACATGATCTGTTTAGAGCAATTCCCAAAGCAGGACAAACATCTAATGATATGGTCCATTTGGTTAGTGGAATCTTAAGCAAATAACATCATGTCATTAGCAAAAAAGAGGTGTGATAATCTAGGACCCCCTCTAGAAATGAATATAGGCTTCCACTTCCCTTGATCAAAATAATTATCAATAAGTTGAGATAATCTCTCCATGCAAATGACAAAGATATATGGTGCAACATGGTCTCCTTCTCTCACTCCTTTGTTAGACTTGATCAGTTATGTAGTGCTCTCATTCCAAAGAATTACGCAAGTCCTTTGACTAAGAGTAGATTTGATAATTTGGATGATATTATGGGATAGTCCTATATCCATGAGCGTATGTTCAATAAAATTCCAACTAAGCTTATCATATTCCTTCTCTAGGTCAACTTGATAGCCATCCAACCTTTACTGGTTCTTTTCCTTCTCACAATATCAATAAATTCCTGTGTGATGACAATATTACCGCTGACGTGTCTCCCTTTTATGAAGGTAGATTGGGACACCGACACCAACTTCGACATAAGGTCAGAAAGATTGATGGGAATCACTTTGGTCACCAATTTATAGGCGATATTACACAAACTTATTGGTCTCAGGTGATGATACGAGCTTGGCTTCTCAATTTCAGGAATCTGGACAATGAGAACACTTGTCATCTTACAATTGATTTCCCCCTTTCTAAAGACCTCCTTCACATACTGGACTTGAGAGTCACCTACCTTATCCCATTGGGCCTGGTAGAAGTAGGTAATCATCCCATCAAGACCGGGACCTTTCAAGGCACTCATATCAAAAAGTGCCTCTTCGATGTTCTCCCTCTCCAGTTCCTTGCTTAGCATCCTTAGCTCATGGCTTGAGATCTTATAAAACTTTCCTTGAATAGAAAAATTCCCATTGATCACTGGTCCAATAAAAATATTTTTAAAGTGATCAACAATCAACTCTTTCACCTTGATGGGTGATTCTACCAATATCCTTGATTATCACTTAGCATTTTGACTCTTTCTTTCTTCCTAATCATACAAAATGTTATGGAAACAACTTGTATTCCTATCCCCAAGTTTCAACTAGTCCATCTTGTCTTTTTGCACCTAGAAAATCTCCTCCGAACTGAGAATCTCTTCAAGCTGCTCCTGAAGCCTATAATCTTTGTCATCATAAACCACTTTGGAGTTGGCACTCTGTCTAGACTGAATCAACTCAATTCTTTTCACAATGGCTTTCTTCTTGCTAAAAAGATTCCCATGAACATCTCTTTCCAAGCAGATGATTTGATTTGGGATTCAACTTGCACAAGGTTAAAAGGAAGAAAATTATTCCATGCATCATTCATGAGTTTCTTAAAATCATCATGTTTCATACATGCTGCTTGAAAAGAGAAGTGATGGATAGGTTTGTAAAATCTCTTATTACCTTTGAGGAGAATAGGGCTGTGGTCAGATCCTATTCTGGCAAGATGCATAAGATACCCCTCATATTGTTTGATATTCCATTCAACATTGCAAAGGCCTCTGTCCGATCTCGCAAGCCTAGATTTCTTATCCAAGTGAAGTCACTTCCCACATAAGGAATTTTGATAAGGTTATTCTTCTCCATCATACTTATGAATATTTTATTACCATAAAAAGTGTTTGTAGTACAACCTTTCCTCTCATATTTCCTGATAACAACATTGAAGTCACCAACTAGGACCCAAGGTTCATTAATCAACCCTCCCAGTTGTTTAAGCCTCATCTACAGATGGTTCCTCATTGTTGGATTGGGACTCCCAGAAACAAAAGTGACCATCCATTTATTCAAATATACTTGGAACTTGAGATGGATGAATTGCATATGGCTCATGAGAATCTTCACCTGGCACTCACATGAATTCCACAAGATCCATATGTCCCCAGATCTACCAACAACTTCCACCTTGTGAGTTCTATCAAAGCCCAACTTACCAATAATATTATTAACTTTCTGTCCACTTATCTGAGGCTCTACTAGCCCAACCACCATTAGTTTATTAACTCTGATAAGGTTATTCTTCTCCATCATACTTATGAATATTTTATTATCATAAAAAGTGTTTGTAGTACAACCTTTCCTCTCATATTGCCTGATAACAACATTGAAGTCACCAACTAGGACCCAAGGTTCATTAATCAACCCTCCCAGTTGTTTAAGCCTCATCCGCAGATGGTTCCTCATCGTTGGATTGGGACTCCCAGAAATAAAAGTGACCATCCATTTATTCAAATATACTTGGAACTTGAGATGGATGAATTGCATATGGCTCATGAGAATCTTCACCTGGAACTCACATGAATTCCACAAGATCCATATGTCCCCAGATCTACCAACAACTTCCACCCCGTGACTTCTATCAAAGCCCAACTTACCAATAATATTATTAACTTTCTGTCCACTTATCTGAGGCTCTACCAGACCAACCACCATTGATTTATTAACTCTGATAAGATCCTTAAGGATGGACCTTCTTTTCCTATACTTAATGACTTTGCAGTTCCAAATTAGAATACTAGCATCCATATCAACAATTGGGAGTATTATTGAAGTCATTTTTCTCCCTACGATCATTATCCAGTAGCTCAATGCACTAGTCAATTCCCCTCTCATCCACTCTCTACTTCCTATTATCGTCCATCCATCGACCTTCGTTGACTTGCCTCTTCAAATTTAAGCCAAAGTCAGGTAGGTAGGTGGATGTAAACTCCAGATTGAAAAACCCCAATTTGGATCATCAGTTGATAAAGTGAAACTCCTTGGGTTGTCATTCCACGATCCCCACATGTCTTGGATCCCTATAAACACATTTCTTGTTGGTCCAAACCATTCCAAATTCTTTGTCATTATACATGATTTGATCACCTGCAATAGACACACCCTAATGTTCCTTGGAATTATCGTGGTTTTCCTTCCTAGATCTTTCCATGTTATTCCCTGCTGCATTGGAAAATCTATTGGCTATGTCCTTGAGAGGAATCCTCCGATTCTCACTATTTTTTCCACTCCGAGATATGCTCTAGTCCAAATTTTTTCAAGAACTAGTTGCCCTTGTGATAGATTTACATGTTCTTCAGGTGGTTCAATGTTGTAATCTCCTGTCTCACCCTCTTCATTTCTCAAGATATCAAAAGGGTTTTTGCCATTATCCTGATTCTCTTTTTTGTGTTTGTTCATCACTCTCTTATTCCTTGGCTTCCTTGGGGGTACTAGCATCTATTTACCAAATTTTGGCCCTTGTTTATCCTGCCATATTTAGGGACTATCAGATGACTCCCTGTGCCTTCTCCAGTGTTTTCCATTGGCTCCTCCAAACTTTTCTTATCCGGTCAGTCAACAAATTCGTGGCTCATACACCCACACAATGAGCATATGCAGGGGATGTACTGATACCTGATGTTATACTCTTTGCCTTAAATCCCTATTTTAGCTTTTGATGGGTTATTCAAATCCACTTCAATAACAACTCTGGAAAACTTGCCCCTCGGATGTTCTTTAGTATTCAAATCCACCTTCAAAGTCTTCCCCAACACATCACCAACTGTATGCAAGAGAGTTCTCTCATAAAGTTCTAACGGGATATTAGGGATCCTTAGACGCACCATAATAGAATTATGTGCCTTATCAAAGGGATCAAATCCTTCACACCATTGTCTTACCACGAGGTATGACCCAAAAACTATCCATGGTCCTCCAATTAGAGCTATATCATAGTCTGTCTGATTGGAGAGTTGTACCACATAGAAACCCCTTCTAGGTTTGCCGATTGAATTGGCTTGATGGACCCCATATAGTTTTAATGTGGTTCCTCAAGATAGTATAGGAGATCTCTCTTTTAGTGAGCTTAACTATGACGGCGTACTTCCACGGCTTAGGTATGATTCCTTTGGCCCTTGGTGATAGAGAGAAGTTTGGGTAGTTACCCGATTTGTCCACATCAATGTCTTTCGACGATATTTTCAGACTTTCCTTTCCAGCCGAGTCTTTTGCGAAGCCCATTGACTCCTGTAGAAGATCTCAAAATGACTTCCTTCATGACCTGTCTTCCTTATTCTGTCCCTCATTCCGTCAATCTTCCTCCATCGAAGGTTGTTTACCCGGAACCTCTTGACCAATATCTATCTGGACTGCATCTTCTTCCATAAGACGCGCTGTTGCCTAGCTGTCACCTACCAGACCGCCTTTCCAATCGCCAAAACGAAACGGGTAAACGGACCCCATTGAGTGGTTATATCTACTTATACCTATGAATAAGAGCAGTGCACCTGCCTGCTATTCCAGGTGCTTGCTTGCAGGTGCACGCTCTTATTCATAGGTAAGTAGATACTGCCAAGTCTATTTATTTATGAATAAGAGCACTCAACTTTGACACCTTCACAATCGCACCTGCTGTTGGATACTGTGACTATTCCTGTTCAGGCGGTGCATTTTCCGTGTGGGGTCAGAGAGTGTCGACGGTGTTGTTTTGCTTGTGGGGTCACAAAAAAGGTAGCTTCGTAATTGTAGCAGCCGAAGCCGGAGGTCACGCGGCGTCCAGGTTAGTGTATTTAATTTGCGGTTTGCTCGCTTCTGGAAAGTACTTCATTACTGAGCCCTGACCTGAGGGAAGTCTCCACTACGCCCCTCCAACCGTACGACGTAGATGAGTGACTCCCCCTCTGGAATGCTAGAGAATATAGGGGGGAAGATATAGTCTCACTGAGGCTTTCGGGGATAAGTCCTGCCAATTGCAGGCTATCCATCCACATGTTTTTACAAAGACATTAGTGGGGGGCTATACACTTGCCAGCTTGGGGCGACGAAGGATTTAAACGTGATTTGTGTGGTATTTTTTTAACCCTATATGTTCAAGACGGTTCCTATAGAGAGGGTAACAACGTAACGTTCCGGTGTATCCGACTGGTGATGCTCTTCTAATGTGTGAATCCGACAATGTCCGCAGAACGGGTGAAACAAGGACGGAAATTACACGGGTTTCTCTGGTGTACAGAGAAGCAGGGTATGGGGGTAGTGTTTTACTAGAGGAACGTTACTGTTGACATTGCTTTCTGGAATATATGTTTTCCGGTCTGATACAATGCTCTATTTTCCTTGCCCGTCAATTATAGCAGTATATAATTTGGACTTTTTATATTTAATTTTCTGATTACGTTCCATGTTCATGTATCTATTTAAACTGTAATATTTTTTTTCTGCTAATTTTTTTCTACCTTCGTTTTTCATTATATTACACGTTCATGACCTGTATTTTTTGTGTGAATATTGTAATCATCAACAGCTGAACATAGTTTCCAAAGGTGTTATTATCGACATACTTAGATATGCTTCCATAAATAATAGTTACAATGGGAAGGGCATGTAATGGTTCTCATGACATGATGTCAGTAACTATATAAACATGTCTTACCTGCAGTCATGACATGGGACAGGGACGTCGTCATTGTATGGTCAACGAGTATTAGACATACCTTTTTAATAGCTTATTAATGTAGTGTAGACTGGTTTTGGTTCGTATAGTACGCGTCTTGCAAACATACATGAAAATAATCCTATTCAAATATCTGTATCAGTTGCAGGCAGCTTCTAAAAGTTGTAGTAAGCTGCTTTTTTTATAAAAAAATAATAATCTTAGTAGCTTAGATGGATTAATATTTTGACAATATGAAAATATGTAAATGTTATAATATTTAGTTATATTATTATTTTGGTATACGTTAATGGCAAGGACGTATTACTGCAAGGCAATTATGACTATCCGTGTAAAAGGAAAAGGAAGAATCCCTATCGGAGAATACATAAAAATGAAACTATCGCAGAAAATAAAGAAAATAGCTGAACTTGAACAGAAGTTAAAGGAAGAAAAAGACTTATATTATAAAGTGTGATATAAATAAGAAGTAGCGGATAATTTCTCAAAGATTTCAACATAAATTTTGAGAGATGAGATGTCACTTTGATAGTTAGAATCTCTATGTACATATCGTACCATGCATGCAAAGACCTTGGAGACTTTATGAATACTTTTTTTGATGTAAAAAGTCTCTATTTATGTGATTTGTTAGGAAATGTGATGGTTTGAAGTTTTATATGTGCCTTTTGTTGGGAGATGTGATGTGACTGTTATAGTTAAAGTGTTTAATTTAATGTACAGTAGTATGTACATACCAACCTAGGAGACTTTTAAATGTGACTTTTTCTTGTGAATAATACACATAATGTATCTACTTAGTTCATTTTTATCGTTGTATGCAAAGTTATTATTGATAAAAATTAAAGAAAGATATCCTAAAGTAATATTTCATGGTTCACACTCACGTTGCATCTAAAATTTCTTAGATGCTTTAAAAAAATAGCAAAATATTTTTAAATTTAGCATCAATAATTTTCTATACATTTTGTTATTTGCTTTTGCATACAATCATAACCACATTTTACATTTTGATTTTGTTTACAATGAATAATATTTCATTTAATTTTCTTTGTCATTCGTGTCTATTATGTTTCTTGGATTTTGTAACATTTATTATTTTCTATTATAAATAATTCCTAAAAATATAATTAATAAGATGAATTTTGAATAATTTATATAGGATGAAATATTCAAATCTACCGGAGGAAAAGAAGGAAATGATACGTAAAAAATAAAGAGAATATTATGCCAACCTCTCCGAAGATAAAAAGATAGCAAAGCTTGAAAAAAGCAGACAAAATTATGCCAAAAGAAAATTAGAGAAAATCAATGAAACTTTGGAATACAAAAATCTGGAAAGAAAAAATATTAATGATTCTATCTGTGATCATGTCATGCAACCAGAAACTGTTACTACATGGGAATTTGGGTCTACATCGAGTGCTAAGGAAACAACTTATGTCCCCTCATGTTCATCACATATGAAAAAGAAGAGTGCTCATATGATGAAAAGATTCATAATGGATTTATCAATACCTAAAGAGCCATATATACTTCCTAGCTGCACAAACTGTGTACATTGTCATGCAAAAAGATTTCCATATGAAGTGAAAACATTTTGTTGTTATGATGGAGAAATTTCTTTAGTAACAAATATCACCCCATCCGAATTATACTATATATATTCATCATTGGACAAAGAGGCTATTCACTTTAGACAATGCATCAGAACATACAACAACACCTTTGCTTTTACATCTATAGGTGTGAATGAAGATAGAACACATTCAAAGAGAAACAAAGGGATATACACTTTCAAGGTGCAAGGACAAATATATCATTTCATAAACAGAATAATACCCGAAGATGGAAACCCATCACATCTACAATTATACTTTTATGACACTGATCATGAGTTAGAAAACAGACTGCATCAATCATCAAGATTAAAGGAGGGTGTAGTTAGAAGATTGATTACTATACTACATAGTAATCCATACTCAAAGTTTTTTCAGAATTTAAGGGATTTGGATAATTTTGATGATGTAAAAGTAATCATACATAGTAATCATACCTACACAGTACTCTAGGTTTCACATGTTTTTTGTGGGGTGTTATGTTTGTCAGGTGTCTTTTATGAGGTGTTATGTACATATGAACAATACAGTAGCTGTCATACCCACTGTTCGGGAAATCGGTCCGCACACCCGCATATACTCCCGCATATACCTATTCAGTCACCCTACCGCACCGCATATTACTAATCGGTCCACTAAGCGGTCATGGGCCGCATATACTCCCGATTGGTCGATTAAGCAGCCGATTAAACTCCGCTTTTCGGAAATCCCACAATGAATGTTCATGCATTTCGTACATACATGCATATATATACACACATTTCATTATATATTTAAACTTAGATATATATTCTTTAAAGTATATGTATACATTGTAATACATATAAAATTTTTCCACATGCATTTGTACATTTATTTGAATACCTTTTGATATATTAACATGTACAGATACATATACAATATACCTAAATATACAATCACATATTTGTGCATGTATATATATATTTTGATTTATTCACATTTATACACACTATACATATATTTTTACATTGATTTACCTACATTTTAGCATTTGTACATATATTACAAACACATTCTAAATATTGACATATATACATATATAAGCATATCATACATTATGCATGCATATTAATATGTTTATATGTAAATAGATGTACGGGCCTACTCTATATATTTTAATTTATGATCTTGCTATATTATATTATATATAATTAGTTTATTAAAATAAAAAAATCCAAAACCGCATATACTCCCGTATATACTCCCGCATACCGCATATACTCTATGCAGTACCCTCTCCGCCCGTACACCGCATACCGCTTTCCTGAACCATGGTCATACCTACATAGTACTCCATGTTTCACATATTTTTTGTGATGTGTATGTTTTTCAGGTATCTTTATGAGGTGTTATGAACATATGACCAATACATCAGCCATCATACCTACAAAGTACTCTAGATTTCACATATTTTTTGTAAGGTGTTGTATGCCGACCATCATAAGTTATGCACGTGCTTAGTACGTGCACACTGCTAGTATATAAATAAACATGAACATCGGTAGTTTCATATATATAATAATATATATTACAACAAACTAGTGGTTTGAAAATCATCTAAAAAAAATTCAGCTGGATGAAGATGAGGACTTGTGCTACTTCAGTGACATGCTCCAATCAACATTCAAAGGTGCTTGGAACAAGTGCCGAGATAAACATGAGGACCTGTCTTGGGCTCGCTGGCTGTGGAAAATCAAGGCGCCCAAAAGGATGCTGATTTGCTGCTGGAAACTCCTGCATAGCAGGTTGGCTACTGAAGAACTGATGCAAGGCAGAGGATTCATGCTTGCTTCGAGGTGTAGCTTATGCAAATTAGATGTGGATTCTGCAGACCACATCTTTTGGAGCTGTGCCTTTAGCAGAAAATAATGAGATAGAGCTGCTACTACCGAAGAATGCTCAAGAGCTCAGTCAGATTATGGATAAAAGTAGCTGCTTCCTGGCTGTACTCGTTATCTATCATACCTGGAACCATAGGAACCGGGTCATTTTTGATAATACTAACGTCAACATTGACATAGTATGGAAACAAATCAGTAGTGATTATAAGAGCCTGCATAGATAGGTTTTCTTTTTAAATCTGATAGATTATATTGAGCTCAGTTCCCACTTGTACATGTTTTTTTGGTTAATGGAATGAGAAGCACACTTACTAATAAAAAAATCATCTAACAAACATTAAAAATTAATCCAACACTTACTAATAAAAAAATTATTTAACAAACATTAAAAATTAATCCAATCATCTGAACTTATTTTTCATCAGCTACACTAGTTGGCAAGTGCACAGAAGTAGAATTTCTGGAAATTGAATTCCCTAAAAACTCTACTTCAACAAAACAATCGGAGCCAGCATGGATCACCACCTATCCTAGCTTTTCCAAAAAAGAATGTTGATCTGCTGTTAGAAAATCGGTTCCAAATGCCCAACCATCCGGTTACTCCCTGCAGCAGCAGCAGCTCCAACCAGAGCGGGAGTCATGTACAGTCTTCTTCCCTTCCCGTTGCCCCTACGTTTGAACCCGTCTGCTCTGGTCCCTCACACTGCGTATCCAAGTACCCGCCATCGATCCAAATCCACTCCATGGACGAGGCCGCCCTCACGTCTCCGCTTGTGCCGCTGCGGTCGCCTCCGTCCGGTCTTCTTCCGTGTGAGCCGTTCAGCAAACCACTTCACAGATGGCGGATACCTTCCGGCGGCTTCTCCATGCCATCCTGGCCGTGGTACCAGAGGCTTCGAACACATCAATGTCTCTTCCAAAGCTTCTCGGGAAGAGGCAACTGGCTCCCCATCCCCACTCCCCAGTGAAGGCCCGAGCCTGCTAGAATTTGTCACCTCCGAGCGGGTGAAGGTGGTGTGCATGCTGGGGCTGGCCCTCGCCTTGTGCAACGCTGATAGAGTCGTCATGTCCGTTGCCATCGTCCCGCTATCAGCAACGTACGGCTGGACCCAATCTTTCTCTGGAGTCGTCCAGGTAATTAGAACCCCTAAGCTGCTTATTGTGTTCCCGTGTCGTTTAGTGAGCTCTTCCTTGAATCTCTTGTCATCTGAATATGCCTTCTCTAGCAGACGATTCTAATGAATTCTAATATGATTTCTTTCGGAGAAAAATAGTCTCGAAGTCTCATCTCTATAACGGCTTTCAATGCCTTCATTATAATTATTTCCTTTGCCTATAGATGGTAGATTTTACTTCTAAATTCACTTAGCTCACCATTTGTTCTCTGATTCACTATCAAGTCCTCTTTTCTCTGGGGTTATCTGATGTCTCCAATAGTGGGTGGGGCGCTGGTTGACTACTACGGCGGCAAGCTTGTTATGGCATGTGGAGTGGCGCTATGGTCTCTAGCTACGTACCTCACACCATGGGCTGCAGAAACCTCCCTGTGGACTTTGCTTGGTGTGCGAGTTCTATTGGGTCTTGCTGAAGGAGTCGCACTCCCTTGCATGAACAACATGATCTCAAGGTATGCCACTGTGCTTCCTGATTCAAATTTGTTCTATATTTCTTACAATGAAACTATTTTTTTCGCCAGTTGAAAGTAATGCAGTTTATCATTGTTAGACTGTAAGCAACACTGCATTGTGATTTATACTTAACATCTTCTCACGGGTTATGGGTTTGCCTATTGCTGTTATTACGTTAAATTTCTTGGATCTGTCTTTTTTATATAGATGGTTTCCTCGGACAGAGAGATCAACTGCAGTTGGAATTGCGATGGCTGGCTTTCACCTTGGAAGTGCAATGGGGCTCTTAGTTTCCCCTATCATAATGGCTAGAGCTGGAACATTTGGCCCTTTCGTGATTTTTGGGCTCTCTGGATTCCTGTGGGTATTGGTTTGGCTATCAGCGACATCAAGTACTCCCAGAAGTCATCCCCAAATATCAAGAGATGAGCTCAATTACATTCTCGGTGAGAACACAGGAACATCTGAAACGGAGACTACAACAAAATCTAGAGCTGTTCCCCCTTTTAGACAGCTACTTTCCAAGATGCCCACATGGGCTCTGATATCAGCCAATGCTATGCACAGCTGGGTAATGCTTTAACTCTTGCTTCCCTCACCATGAGATGCCTCCTATCCTGCTTGATGATTCTCTAAATATGTCTACATTTATATACAGGGTTACTTCGTGATTCTTTCTTGGATGCCTGTATACTTCAACACGGTATGTTCTCTCCTGGGTCTCCCTTCTTGTTTATTAAGTGAACCTTCTAGATCGTGAAAAAAGTTCTTTCTTGTACACCAGATTTACCATGTGGACCTGAGGCAAGCTGCATGGTTCAGTGCACTTCCATGGACAATGATGGCCATTCTAGGCTATGCTGCTGGTGCCTTCTCTGATAGGATGATAAGGAATGGCTCAAGCATCACATTTACACGAAAAGTCATGCAGGTTTGCATATCCAGAATTTATATATTGTTACCTGCATCCTGAACTACTCCTAGCATTGAATGACTAAGTAGATATAACACATCTTGTCTTATTAAAGATTTTCTATCACTGGACCATGGTTATGAATTAGTTGACTGTTTTTGATTTCTATTAATATCACAATAACTGACTGCATACATTTGGTGGGTTTGGCTTGATTGGTGATATTTAGAGATCAAATTTGCACACTTGCACTTGCCAAACATTGTATGGAAGAAAGAAACTTATCTTCCTTTATGCTTCTTTTTGTTTTCAATTGCTAATTGTGTACAAGTCATTAAATGTCAAAAAATGACCACAATTTAGTTAGAGTGAAGAATGTTGGCCATGATGATGTAGTGATTGTTTTTGACAATATAAATGTACTTAATGTAGGTAAACGAAATTTTTGAGCGCAAGGATCCTGGCCTAAAATTGTGAATGTTGATTTCCATTGATAAATCATATGTATACCCAAGTAATATAGCTATGTAATGAATGGTGATTCATCAATAAATCAAATGAATACACCTAGTAATATAGCTATGTAAAGTGTGAAGGAGGTACCCTACGCATCAATTTAAGATCATTGAGCTTACTCATCAACACAAAGTCTTTTTACATGTGCACACACACACGTGTAACTTTCAAACTCCTCTTCCACGGGCCATGTATAATTTGTATGCGTTGTCCTTATTGTATCTCCATGGACTAAGTCATAGAATTTATGAGTGTATTCGTCAACCAAATCATTGCCTTATTCCAAGTGAGACGGCTTGCGGAACAACCACTGCTTGTAACTGACCAGCATGAAGAACTCCGTGTCTGCCTTCATGTCAGTCTAGGACGGGCGGACGTCTTAAGGATAGGCTCAGTTAGCTTGGGAAGAGCTAATATGGAGAGATTTTGGATCTATGCATTTTGATCAGAATATGACCCCTAATGGAGCTAAAGAGGGATCCATGCAGCTGGCCCCAACATTGTTGGGATAGAGGCTTAGATGATGATCACTATATGGGTAGTGAGAGTGAGATAAAAGGATGATGTTGTCATTAAATAAGATACAAGGAGTAGAGAATATGGTAAAATGATATGTACCCTTACCCTCCAGGATTTGTTGTGTAAGATGCAAGTATTTACCAGGCACTACTTTGTTTTGTTCATGATAGGTGTATGGTAGGCTTCCTTTTACAGAATTGAAATCTTTTATCAACCTTCTCTAGGATAAATGGGCATGGAATAGTAAACTTGTTACCAAACTGCATACTGGATCCGATTACTGGGTCTTTGTCATAATTCTCTAGGGTGTTTCTTTCTTTTAATGTATGGTATTGAGTAGCCATTGATTTGGCAGAGAAAGTACCATTGTGAAATTCTTAAGAAACTAGTAAGCCGCTGGGCTGGCTTTGTAAGTGAAGGTTGTTGAAATACACTACTTGGTGATGCAATAGCTGTTATGGCTGGATCTATAGAGTCCGAGTTTCAGCTATCTTCCTTGGGAACGAATAGATGAAGTGCTTCATTTCGCATCAAGAAGTGATCTGCAGAAGAATGCAGCTACTTGTAGTCTCATCATTGATGAACTCATGTCCTGGAGGACATTGTGGCACAGTTGCATTTATACCAGTGATTTCTGACAGCTTCCAAGTAACAGACTCGGTTTGCTTCGTTTTGCTGATGTTGATAACCAAATAGACAGTAGGTGGCCATCATTAAATTTTTAAGTATCAGTCCTTCATGGTAGCTTGTAATTAGCACAAGGCTTAATTCCTTAACAGCTATCGAGATGACAAATACAGTACCCTCACTAGTTGCAGGTCCTCATGGTATGCTTCGTTGCCTGGAGAGGAATGACTTAGGACGTGACTTGGTTGCCTCGAGTACGTCCTCTTGGTATGCTTCAGTTCCTGGCGGAGGAATGCTGGTGGTCCCTTGGGACAGGACTTGGTTGCCTCGACTCCTGTGTAAAAACTGTTTTCAGTTCAGTGTCTGTGGGAGGATATAGGGTGTTAGTTCTTTGGCAGGTGGTGCAAGGGAGCTTGGGGTGTTGTTCTTGACCACATACTGTTACCGGTCTGGTATCTAAATGCCTCGTGGCCAGTTCATCTCCTTGGGCAGGGGCTGCTGGGGTGTGGGTTGGTGATGCAGTGGTTGTGGGGGGTGTTTTTTCAGGTCACTCCTTTTGCTGCAGATGTGGAGATGGACATTCCTGTTCTGGCGACACTAGAGGCAACTGCTTGCCCAAGTCAATTACAAGTATGATGGAGATGCTTGATGAGCACCATGTTGAGGGATCAGGGGACCATGGAAATAACTCCGGGGACCTTGCTTAGGCTGTGTCGGAGATTCCTGAGGAGGTTGGTGTCAATCTGTTTCCTTCTATGGATTCCTCATGGGAAGGAAAGCCTTAGGGCTGTCCTTGGTCCTTCAATGGATAAGAGAAGATGACATCCTTCTTCCACTACGTGTGGCACAATCACACAGACACTATGTTTTGAGCAGGGTGCTTGAAACGACAAGGAAGAGGCAGGCTATTCGGCTTTTATTGTCACATTATCTTATTTTGGCATTTTATTTGACTTGTAAGGATTGTAGGGGTGTCCGTTTTTCGTTTATGTAGGGGGTGAATGGGTGGCTGCTGGTTTTTTGGGGGTGTCTTCCCCCCCTCGTTTGCCCTTATCTTGAATCAACTAGCCCTTTTGTGTTCTTAGTGGTCAATCAACAGTTTGAGTCTCCACATCCGCATCCACATCCACATGCACGTCCACATCCACGTCCATGTCCACGAAAAATTGAAGGTACATAAGTGGAACAGACTAAAAGGTGGATACATATATGTTAAGGTGGCAAGGCGACAAGGCACCATGGCTGGATGCCTTGTGCCTAGGCGTTGCCTAGGCGGCTATAAGAAAATTATGTTTTCGTACAATCTACCTATATATACATGTGTTATGATTTTTATAACACCCCCCTTCTTCACCATCATTATTATCTAAGCCTCAATCCTAACCATGTCGAGGTTGGCTGCATGGATCCTTCTTTTCCAATCGGCTTTGTTATGGGTCATACTCTGATCAAGAAGTAAAGATTCAAAATCTCTCTTTATAAGCTCTTCCCAAGTTAATTTAGGTCTGCCTCTACTTCTTTTAGTTGTGCTTGACTCAATAACCTTGCTGCAAATAGGTGCATTTGCTAGTTTGCGTTGCACATGTTCATACCTTCTTAGACAGCCTTCACTCAACTTGTCCTCGATGCTCACCACCCCTGCTTTATTTCTGAGATAGTCATTCCTCAAATGATCTTTTCTCGTCTTCCCGCACATCCATCTCAACATACATATTTTGGCCACATTGATCTGGTTGAAACCTCGTTTATTCACTGCCCAACATTGACTCCCATATAGCATGGCTGACCTTATAACTGTTTTGTAAACTTACTTTTTAATCTGAGAGGGATCTTCTGGTCACATACTACTCTAGTTGCACTCCACTTCAACCATCCTGCTGTGATCCTGTGACAAACATCATCTTGAACCTCACCCCCCTTTCAATAATAGAGCCCAGGTAACGAAACTTATCACATATTGGCACATCCATTCCATCCAACTTGACCCCACCATTCACAGTTCTAGATTGGCTAGAATGCAATGCATATATTCAGTTTTGCTTCTACTGATCATAAATCCGTAAAATTCCAATGCATTTCTCCATAGTTTAACTTTATCATTCAATATTTCTTTTCTTTCATCAATCAAGACAATATTATCAACAAATAACATGCACCAAGGGATATTATCTTGAACATGCTTTGTCAACTCATCCATGACAAGAACAAATAGATAAGGGTTGAGTGCCAATCCTTGATATACCCCAACGGTGAGTCTTAACACTTGTAGTTGAGCCATCATACATGTCTTTAATTAGGTCACTGTATTGGATAAGCACACCCTTTTTATGTAAAACCCTCCACAACACTTCCTTGGGTACTCGATCATAGGCCTTTTCCAGATCAATAAACACCATAAGAAGATCGCTTTTGTTTTCTCTGTACTTCTCCATAAGCCTCCTTATCAGAAAATAACATCATTTGTTGATCTTTCCTTCATAAAACCAAACTGGTTGTCTGATACCTGTATAATCAATCTTAGCCTTTGCTCAATATTCCTCTCCTAAAGCTTCATAGTGTGACTCATCAACTTGATACCTCTGTAGTTTGTGTAACTCTGAACATCTCCTTTGTTCTTGTAGATTTGTAGTACGATTTCTCCATTCAATCGACATCTTCTTTGTCTTTGTAATCTTGGTAAAGAAATTTGTTGACCACATAGCTCCTTCATCCTCCATATACCGTCTGGACCACATGTCTTTTTTATTTTCATCTTTTTCAAAGCATTCATAACCTCAAATAGTGAAACTTGTTGTGTGTAAGTGATATTTCTTGCATTCATGTCACTCGAGTCTCTTACATTGTTCACAGTATCTCTATGGAAAAACTTATTAAAGTAGTTTCTCCATTGTTTCTTTATATCACCATCCTTCACCAACAGTCTGCCATCTTCATTTTTGATGTATTTTACTTGACTTAAGTCTCTTCTTTTCCTTTCTCTTATCTGGGCCATTTTATAAATATCTTTTCCCCTTTCTCTAGTGTCCAACTTCTTATATATCTCATCAAAGTGTCTGGACCTTGCCTCTTAAACTGCCTTCTTAGATATTTTTTTGCTTGTTTGTATATCTGAAAAGTTGCATAATCTCTAGATTTGGGCAAGCTCCTATAGATCTCCCTTTTGAGTTTAATAGCCTTTTGCACTTCATCATTCCACCACTGAGTCTTTCTGTGGAGGCCCACACGCCCTTTGGGCTCTTCCAAGACCTCTTTGGCAATTTTTGTTATGCATGCCCTCATACCTTGCCACATCGAGTTAACATCGGACTCCAAGTTCCAAGTTCTCTCCTTGATAAGTTTATCGTAAAATGTCAATTTCTTTTCTCCTTTAAGATTCCACTTGATCTTTCTATCTTGGCTTCTATTATGCTTACCTTTGTTGATCTTCATGTTCACATCTAAAATCATCGACTATGTTGGGTGGTGAGTTCTTCCCCAAGGATCACTTTACAATCCTTGCATACTTTTCTATCCATCCATCTTGTAAGGAAGTAATCAATTTGGCTACAATTGCGCCCACTCTTGAAAGTAATAATATGAGAATCTCTTTTCTTAAAATGTGTATTCACCATGATCATATCATAAGCAACTGCAAAATCTAAAATCCTCTCCTTTTTTTAATTTCTGCTGCCATACCCAAGACTTCCGTGAACTCTCTCATAACCAACATTGCGACTCCCAATATGGCTATTAAAGTCACTTCCAATAATGATCTTTTCCTCTATTGGTTTCTTACATCAGTTCATCCATGTTATCCCAGAAATCCTTCTTTGCCTCCTCATTAAGGCCAACTTGGGGGGCATAAGCACTAATAATATTGAAAATCTTTCCCCCAAGAACGACCTCAATAGCTATGATTCTGTCCCCCATCCGTGTGATCTTGACGACATCATCCTTCAACATCTTATCAACAATGATTCCAACGCCATTTTTATGTTTGTCAATACATGTATACCAAAGTTTGTACCCTGTGCCTCCAATCTATCTACATCGTTCCCCTGTCAACTTGGTTTCCTGCAAGCAAATAATGTTAACTTTTCTTCTAATCATGGTATCAACTATCTTTGAAGACTTTCCTATCAAAGAGCTAATATTTCAAGATCCCAGTCTGATTCGTTTCTGATGAACTTGCTTTTTTACTTGTCTTTTTTAAAAAGATTGCCCTTGTACATTTTTCACTACATTCTGGCAATAATGCAACATGACTAGCTTCTCTACCCACACCCACCCAAGGCGTGGGAACCCTTATTTTTCCTTCAACACAACCGGGCGTAGCCGCCTTGAAACCCCTCTCACATTTATCACTATACTCGGGTGCCGATGTAGTGCATCGCTAGGTAGGGACACCAACAATTTTTTTGTAAGGATCCATGTCATAAGAAGAGTGACAAAGTTTTATGGCTGTCTGTTAACCTACCATCAACCCTCCTCTTTTGCCCAGGCTTGGGACCAACTACATTTGCATAACATAGAATATGCGAAAACATAGGCGGAGTTAACACCCCCTTCATATATATGCTATATTTTCCCTATATTTATACATGCATTATGCCTTTTATGACATTTCCCCCTTCATGTATATGTTATATTTCATATGTATGTGTAGGTAAATCCATAAAGTTATTGTTAATCCACTGATATACATATGTTTTAGGGAAAAGAACATAATATTGTTTTATACATAAATTTATACACTGTAAACACAACTAAGCTTGGATACATACAATTTTTTTGTTCGTACTTAGATATATACATATTTCAATAGTTATACTTGGATGCATAAACATATTTTGTGGTAATATGGGTATGTAAGGTTCCACTAATATACTAAACAAACTCTTATGTAAGTTTTGTAATCCATTATATATTAGTTTTAGACTTGATTAAGGGATTAAGGATAACAATGCTTTACATAGCATCAATAGAGAATTTCATTTCCGTTGATAATTTTCATTGTATAGGGTTATTTTCAGCTCATTTACATGCAATTTGCAACTAATGTGGCGGCTCGTAGTTCCTGTAATAAGCAAGAAGGGATTTTATATAAGTAGCATGATAGTTATATTTCAATTGGATAGCTATTCAGAGAAAGAAAATATCTCAACATCAAAATCAGATTCAATCAACTACCAAGAAAATAGTAAAATAAATATCAAGAGTATTAATTCCAGATAAGAATAGTATTGTACATCAAACAAAATATACTTAATTTGAACATGATAACATGTGTATATCAAATAAATACATCTTTATATATAGGGTCAGGGGTCCATATAAAACCTTAAGGCGTCATTTTGGTCAAGGCACGGGTCAAGGCACAACTCCTTGGGATGCGTTGCCGCTGGGGCGCACACCTTAACGAGTATGGGTGGATGTGACTAGAAGAGGTGAGAGAGGAAGTCTGGTGGATGGGGGGTTCTTATTGTAAAAGAGAGCGTTCCTTATTGAAGAGCCTATTATTCGGTGCCCTTTTCAACATTTGAACTCTATGAAGAGGTAAGCCTTGTAGATGATGTTTGTGGTAGTTGCTATAGAATCCAATATTCTTTATTAGATGTGTTTAAAACGAATACGCGTCACTCTCTTTTATAGGACAAGGGAGTAAGTGAGAAACAAAATTAGTAGGTATGGGATAAAAGAAAAGCTAAAAACAAAGACAAGTCTTAAGCACAAACGAAATATAAAGCATATGTATCTTAGGCACAAACTAAATATAAAGCATAAAGCATAAAGTATATATATCAATACTCCCCCTCAAGTTGGAGCATAGATGCCAAACATGCCCAACTTGTCCACCGGTGAAGTAAAACGAGTCTTGGGAAGTAGCTTGGTAAAGATGTCAGCAACCTGGAAATAAGGAGTGTAGATGCAACCAGATAGAACAAGATCCTGAACAAAGTGGCAATCCACCTCTATATGCTTGGTGCGCTCATGAAAAGTAGGATTGTTGACAATAACAATGGATACTTTGTTTTCGTAGTACATAGGAATAGGATTTAGATCATAGATATCAAATTCTTTGAGGAGTCCTTGGACCCACATCAGTTCATACACTGTATGGGCCATGACTCTATACTCTACTTCAACACTAGACCCATCAACCACATTATGCTTCTTACTATGTCGTGTAACCAGATTACCTCCAACAAAAGTATAGTAGCCAGAGGTAAATTTTCTATCACATCTACTACCAACATCATCAAAGTTAGAATAATCAGTGAGCTTACATTATCCATGTCTACGATACAACAATCTTTTCCCTGGAGATTTTTTTGCAGATATTTAAGGATATGAGACAACACCCCAGTGACATTATTGAGGTTTATCCAAATACCTACTGGCAAGTCGAACAACAAAAGTAATGTCAGCTCTAGTGACAGCGAGATAGACCAACTTACTAACCAATCTTCTGTATTGGTGGTTATCATGATAACGTGGTGAAGTCTCATCATCCTAAATTGTATTGGGATCTAGAGGGATGCTGGCAGTTTTAGTACCAAGCATGCCTGTTTCTTTAAGAAGATCTAAAATATATTTGCGTTGTGAAAGACAAATGCCATCAGAAGAGTGGGAAACTTCAATCCCCAAGAAGAATTTGAGTTTGCCTAGATTTTTGTAACAAAATGTTGTTCTAAATACTAGATAGCTTAGTAGCTTGAATACCATATGTATCGCTACCAGACAAAATTATGTCTTCCACATATACAATAAGAATAACAACCCAAAAGTGATTTTTCTTATGAATAGAGAATGATCAGAATGTGAGCGCCGAAAGTTAAATTTAAGAAGGATCTGGCTCAATTTGTCAAACCATGCTCGTGGGTTTGTTTTAGGCCATAAATCGCTTTCTCAAGTCTGCAGACTTTGGAACACTCCCCCTGAGTAACAAACCCAGGTGGTTGCTCCATATAGACTTTCTCATTTAAGCCGCCTTATAGAAAAGCATTTCTATCATCAAGTTGAAAAAGAGGCCAATCATTATTCACAACAAATATAAGCACCTTCACCGAGTTGAGCCTAGCAACAAATGTAACCACATTGAAGATCGTTGCTAGGCCAAACATGGAGAACCCACATGGGTTAATCAACCTCTGCCGACTACACCAAGGTGGATCCTATAGATAAATAAGTCTGTTGTATTAAGTAAAATTGAGTACAATGCCTTATCTTTCATAGGACGAGAATAAAACAATTACCACAGTTAAGCAATGTGGGATAAATAACACAACTAACATGTAGAGTAGAGCAGAAGTAAATAGGAAATATAAGCATATCTCTATACTCCCTTTCAAGCTGGAGCATAGATGTCAAACATGCCCAACTTGTCCACTAGAGTCTTGAATCGAGCTTTAGGTAGAAGCTTGGTGAAGATGTTTGCCACTTGATTTTCAGTAATGAGATGAGGGGTACAAATGTGGCCAGAAAGGACATATTCCCAGACAAAGTGAAAGTCTACATCTATATGCTTTGTGCATTCATGAAAAGTAGGGTTGCTCCCTATAAAAACTTCATCATCCAATCTTGTTTCTTAAACCAGAGAAGACTGTCTGAGATAATGTAAACTCAATATCATATATTGACTAAACACGTTCATGGCCATGCATTTCTCATTCTCGCTAATCAAGAGGCCTAGGACATCAAACTCTTGTAGGAGGAATAAATCCCATTTCTATCACTAACAATCTATCCCCATATGTCAAAGTCACCCAACCATCACCTTTATAACAACTTATGTTTGAGGATTGCGTTTGATGATGTCAAAGCATACACAACGACATCTAATGAGTGCAGTGATTTCAGATCTAAGAACCATATATTTAAGAATGTGACAGACAACATCCCAGTGACACTGTCGGGGTTTATCTAGGTACCTGCTTATAAGCCCTACAAAAATAATAATATCAACTTTTGTGACAGTAAGGTAAATGAGGTTATCAACCAATCTTCTGTATTGGTGGTTATCAGAATAAGGTGGAGAATATTGATCATCCTAATCAGTGTTTGGATCTAGAGGGGTGCTGGCCGACTTGCAACCAAGCATGCCTGTTTCATGCAAGAGATCTAGAACATATTTGCGTTGTGAGAGACATACACCTGCATATGACCTGAACACTTCAATGCCTAAGAAATACTACAGTTTTCCAAGGTCCTTGGTGACAAAGTGCTGTTCTAGATAGGTTTTGGTTGCTGAATGCCTATGGTGTCACTACCAGATAAGATGTCATCGACATAGACAATAAGAATGACAAAACCAGCCGCAATTTTCTTGATAAATGCAAAGTGATCTGAATGAGACCGATGAAAGCCAAATTTTATGAGAATCTACTCAGCTTGTCAAACCATGCACGAGGACTTTGTTTTAGTCCATAAATAACTTTCCTCCTACTTGCAGACTCACGAAAAATACTCCCCCTGAGCAACAAATCCTTGCGGTTGCTCCATGTAAACCTCTTCATTTAGATCTCCATAAAGAAAAGCGTTTTTGACATCTAACTGAATTAATGGCCAATCTTTGTTCGCAACAACATAGATGAGAACTCTAACATAATTGAGTCTAGCTACAGGAGAAAAAATCTCAAAATAGTCCATTCCATAAGTTTGAGTATACCCTTTTGCCACTAGACGTGCTTTCAGATGCTCAATCGTGCCAGCAGGCTGATATTTAATATTGAAGACCTATCGACATTCAACCAGTAGGACAGGGAGAGGGGTGATCTACAAGATCCCATGTCTTGCGGTCAGAGAGGGCCTGCATTTCAGCTTCCATCGTGTTAAGTCATGTGTGTTGAACGAGTTTAATCCCACATTGGCAACGTGTGGAGATGTTCACCCGTATATAAGCTGTTAGGCTACTCCTATCGCCAATTGGTTTTGGGATGGAACCCCAACTTAGATTATATATTGGGCCGTATTCATCCCCCCCTCGGTTTCTCCCCAACAAATGGTATTAGAGCCTGGTTCAGGGTTGGGCTTTGCACCATACTTGTTAAGGCGGCAAGGCGACACGACGTTGGGGCTGGACGCCTTGCGCCAAGGCGCGACTAGGCGACCTTTAAAAATAATAATTTATGTATATATTTTATGTATATATACATGTGTCATGGTTTTTCTCCACTCATACACACACATTGTATAGTTATTGTTAGAGAGTCCGTTTATCTATGATGTTAAGTGTTTTGTATTATGGGCCCAAGTACGTCTTGGCCCATTAGGGTTGTCTTATGTCCTGTACACTTCCCTGTTCTCCTATTTATAGGAGTAGGGTTTCTCTTATCTAATACAACGATTAGCCGTCTTTTCTTATTTGACATGGTATCAGAGCAGCGATCCTGAACCGCCGCTGTACGTGAGAGAGAGAAAAGAGAGAGATGTAGTCGGCGGGCGGCCACTCTTCTTTTCTTTGGGTTGGCTGCCCGCAGGCTGTTTCCGGTCTCTATGGTCGAGTGCCTCTCTCTTCACTGGTTTTCTCCGTCTCTCCATGCCTGCGCTGCCACCATATTCCTCTTGTGCCGCCGCTGCTACCAACCCTGCTGCCCGTCGCACCGTGGGTCCCTACTGCTCGCTGCCTTTCCTACATGCCACCCACAAATTCTGATGCAACTTGGTCCTCTGCCAAAAAATCTGCTTCTTGCCGCAACCCCTTCACAATGCTCTGCGTTTTAGTCCTAAATGCACTGCTGTTAGGAAAGAAGACCGTCTTTCGTTTCTCTTTTACGGTGGTGCTACGCGGAATAAAATAACGCAGCAGAAGTGATATTTCTTTTTTAATTGCTCTATCAAATGTCTCCCCACCATACTAGTCTGTCCGTTTAGTTACTTGTACGCGCAGCAGGTTTCCTACCTACCGTCTATGATGCATGTTCACCTTTTTTTTCTAATAGTATATTCATGCTCCGTCGAGTGCAACAGAAGAAGACATAATAAATATACCTTATTTTTTTATCTTAAAGCCAACAACGATCTTCTTGCCATGATTAGCTTTTGACGTCTACTGCCCGAAAAGGTCTGTGCTTTGCAGCTGTTTTCTTCACATCTTGCATTTTTTTTTTGAAGCCATCGACCTGCTGCTATGTAATGGGTCATTTGATTTGTTCTCCTATTGCTCTTTATTTTTTTTTCTTTAACAAAAAAAAAGATGATTCTCTCTTTTTCTGCCAGCCTCTAATGCTGCTTAGTATTGGCTACTTTTTAGCAGCAACACTTAAATATCCACTTGGTGTTCTTGATATTGTTATAACTAGTCTCTCTCTTTCTCCACTTATTTTATTATTGTTTTGAAGTCCTTTGTAGATTCTCCACCACACTTGTCTCATGTTGTACTTGGCGGTCCCTCTTGTTCCGTTCCCTCTGCCACTAAATTTAGTTTGCTCTTGCCTTTCCACCCCAACCATTCTTTGACTCCTTCGTGCTTGGTGTGAGGGGGAGAATAGGAGGAAGAGAAGATGAGTAGAAGAAAAAGATGAGAGAAGAATAATTTTATTCTACTGTTCTATTGGACTTCATACCACATTTACTGCTGATATATGGTTTCTTCTGCTGCTATGTGATGCTTGCTGCTGCTATTATTGCTTATTCATCTACCCGACTACTGCTATGAAGTTACATATTCAGACGCCGTTCTTACTACTTTGTGCTATGATTAGCACATTCTGTTTGCTACTTTGTGCTTTGCACTTTCTGCTGTCCGTGCTTTATTTGCACGTTGACTTTCTTCAGTGGACCAGCACTCTCTGGACTCTGTGGACCAACACTATCTGGACTTTGACGTCTGCTACCGTGATGGATACTTTATGAAGAGGGAAGATGATGAAGAAATTTGTTGCTGACTTTACATGGAGCTTCGTCTATTGGAGTTATTTATTTGCTTGCTACTCAGCCTACGGGTCTTCTATCTGCCTATGTCGTTGACTTTTGCTGCTGTGCGCCAACACTCTCTGGCATGTTTGTGCCTTAGTTGCACGTCGACTCTCTACTTCTGTGCGCCAGCACTCTCTGGCATGTCTGTGTTTTTGACACGTCGACTCTCTGCTTGTCCGTGCCTTGCTTGCATGTCGACTTTCTGCTACTGTGTGCCAGCACTTTCTGGCCCATCCGTACTTTATTTGTACGTTGACTACTACTGCTACTGTGATCCAACACTCTCTGGCTACTACGACTACGACTTTGATGAAGACCTTGGTGCCTATCAGCTATCCCATCTTTTGCTCCAGATGATTGTGATGCTGCTTATTTCTGTTCCAGATGATCGAGAAGCTTCTGCGACCTACCTGCTTGCTTGGAGTATCTACTTGAGGGGGAGTGTCTGAGTGTTTGAGTGTTTTAATGTAATATTGAGGGGGAGAAAATTTTTGTATGGGCTTGGTTTATCTTTTTTTTGTTTTATTTCTGTGTTTGACTCTCTATTTGCAAGCTGATTTGGGATTCTCCCAACTTCAGCTTGAGGGGGAGTGTTAGAGAGCCCGTTTATCTATGATGTTAAGTGTTTTGTATTATGGGCCCAAGTACGTCTTGGCCCATTAGGGTTGTCTTATGTCCTGTACGCTTCCCTGTTCTCCTATTTATAGGAGCAGGGTTTCTCTTATCTAATACAATGATTAGCTGTCTTTTCTTATTTGACAGTTATATATGTAGTTATCTACATATTTATAGTCGATCTCCCTATATATATTTTATTGTATGAAAAAATAACCAATTACATTTCTAATAAATTATCATTGATAATAATGTCAAGAACACGAAAAGAATTATTGTAAAGAATGTAAGAGAGTGATCAACAAATAAATATATATTTATTGTCATGCATAGCTACAAGTATTAAGCAATGTAATCACTATCCTTCATAGCATAACTACTTAGTACAATCTGAATTGAAGGTGCAACCTAAGAAAAATCAAATGTGTACTAAGAGTATTAGATCCAGTCAAACAAAAAAAGAGTATTAGTTCCAGTCAAACCCAAAAAAGAGTATTAGATCCAATTAAAAGTGATATTTGGCACATAAAATAGGCAACACTATTAATTTTGAACATTGGTGTAGCCATATCAAACATTAAAATGAGTGAATATACAACCAGACCCACAAAACTAGGTCACTGTAGCATTATAAACAAAACGTCCTCACCTAGGCGCAGCCCTGGGGCGCCTTGCCGATTAGGCGGCCGCCTAGGCGCGCCTAGGCGAGCGCCTTAACAAGTATGCTTTGCACCTTTGTGAAATACACTGTTGGGTTGTTCTGGGCCCGTTTAGTGTGGTGCAGTTAATTGCCTCTCGAGGGGGAGTTCATGGACTCACACATGACGGGGGAGATTTGTTAAGTCATGTATGTTGAATGGGTTTAATCCCACATTGGCAGCGTGTGGAGATGTTCACCCGTATATAAGTTGTTGGGCTACTCCTATCGCCAATTGGTTTTGGGATGGAACCCCAACTTGAATTATATATTGGACCGTTTTCGTCCCCCTCTCGGTTTCTCCCCAACACATCGCTTGACGCCAGACATGAATTTTTAGTGTTTCTGTAGCATTTTTTGGGATAAACCCAACGGAAATTGCAGCAGTAAAGCAATGTGTGGAGATGTTCACCCGTATATAAGCTGTGGGGCTACTCCTATCACCAATTGGTTTTGGGATGGAACCCCAACTTTTATTATGTGTTGGACCGTATTCATCCCCCTCTCGGTTTCTCCCCAACACATTGCTTGACGCCAGACATGAATTTTTAGTGTTTCTGTAGCATTTTTCAAGATAGACCCAACGGAAATCGTAGCAGTATAGCAAGCGAGACTAGCACCCAGATTAGTAGAGGAACAAAAATGACTAATCGGATGTTGAGTGCTGGAGCGAACACCTTTCCGAAGGCTAATAGGAAGGTGTAAGTCAGAGTTTACTTGAGTTGTGCTGTGATCATCTGCTGAAGGAGGATTTGGTTGTTGAGTGGCCATGGAGGGGGTAGTATGCTTTGTTCTTCTCTTGTAGAGTTTCAACGACCGATCTTTAGGTACCAACTCAGAGGGTGGATCAATATCCACAAATGTCTAGTAATGGAGTGGGTGCCAAGAACTCACGGGATAAGGTGGCCCCTTTATTAGAATAGTATGGTGGATGTTCGAAGAACACTACATCCATACCAACATACCACTGTCGCATGATAGGGTCGTAACAACGATACCCTTTTTGTGTTCTGGAATAACCCAAAAAATGCATTTTGTGGAGCGAGGGTCAAGTTTCGTCATCCCCGGATGAAGGTTCTTAACAAAGCAAGTGCACCCAAAGATGCACGACGGAACAGAGAAAAGCTGCGCATCAGGAAAGAGAATGGTGTACGGAATCTGATTTTGCAGAACGGAGGAAGGCATGTGATTGATAAGGTAGCAAGCAGTAGAAACAACTTCAGGCCAAAAACACTGTGGAACATGATAGTCAAGTAGTATGGTGCGAGCAACTTCTAGAAAATGGTGATTTTTTTCTCCTTCAACTGCCCCATTTTGTTGTGGGGTATAGGAGCATGAAGTTTGATGAATTGTCCCACGAGAGGAGTAAAAGTAAGTGACATATTTTTGCATGAATTCAAGTGTATTGTTAGTGCAAAAGATTTTGATAAGTTTATTGAATTGAGTAAGAATTTCAGAAAAAAAGATGGTGATAGTGTCCATAACAATACTACAATCTTTAAGTAAAAACAACCAAGCTGCTCGAGAAAAATCGCCAATGAAAGTCATAAAATATATAACACCAGAATGACTTGTAATAGAACAGGGGCCCCATATATCAACATGGACAATATAAAAAAAGTATTTAGAGCCAATATCTTTCTTTGCAGGAAACACAAAATGTGAGAAGAGGTGAGAGGGAGAGGAGACGAAACACCGAGAGATTTGTCGGCTGCAAGGAGCAACTTTCTTGAGAGGGCAATAGCCGTCTCACTTCTTTTTATATATTAGGGTAAGATACATTGTGGTACAAAGGAGAAAATAATAGAAAAATAATAAAACAAATAATATAATGAAAATAGAACCAAGAGGCAGATTGTAGATTTCCGCCGCTGTAGCAATCTCGATACCATCGACAGGACTGTCGATGGTATCGACAGAATGATGTTCTGTCGCTGTGATAATCTCGATACCATCGACCTCCTGTCGATGGTATCGACGGGGATACAAGTTGTTTCACACTCCCCCTCAAGCTGGAGAGTACACATCGTGTATGCCTAGCTTGCCACATAATCTTTGAAAAGCTGCTGGACCCAAAGGCTTTGTCAAGATATCCGCCAGTTGATCTTCAGACTTGACGTATGGCGTCACAATAGTGCCGTCTTTGATTTGATCACGAATAAAATGGCAATCAACTTCTATGTGCTTTGTACGCTCATGAAAGATAGGGTTCCTGGCAATGTGTATAGCAGACTGATTGTCACACTTGAGCTCCATAGAAGACATGATGGTGATTTTTAACTCAGAAAGAACATATTTGACCCATTGTAGTTCACAACATGCATGGGCCATAGCAGGATATTCAGCCTCAGTACTGGATCTAGCTACCACATGCTGTTTTTTGCTTTTCCAAGTAATCAAATGATCACCTAGGAAAATACAATAGCCTGATGTATCAGTATGATCACCAACCCAATCTGCATCTGAATACCCTATGAGAGTCAAAATAGATGGAGTCACCTTGGGTTTAGAATATGTGATCCCCTTACCAGGAGCACTCTTCAGATATCTTAGAATACGGCAAACTGCTGTCCAGTGTGACTGTCGTGGTGAGTGCATATGCTGACTCACAACGCCTACAACAAAAGAAATATCAGGTCGTGTAACAGTCAGATATATTAGCTTGCCAACTATTCTTCTGTAATATCCTAGATCTGAGTACTCAACATCATCAACCGTCTCCTTGATGTGATAATCCATAGGAGTAGATACCGGTTTAGATTCAGTCATGCCTGTTTCCTGTAGTAAGTCAAGCACATATTTCCTCTGAGATAGGTTGACACCTGCATGAGATCTAAGCACCTCCATGCCCAGAAAATATCTCAGTTTACCCAGATCCTTGGTTTGGAAGTGTTTCTGTAACCCTTCCTTCACACGAGATATGCCTGGAGAATCACTGCCAGTAATCACTATGTCATCAACATATACAACAATAATGATAGAGCCACAAGAAGAGCTAGAATAGAATAAAGAATGATCAGTCATGGAGCGAGAGAAACCCATCTGGAGTACAACCTCACTGAACTTGTCAAACCAAGCTCGAGGAGACTGTTTTAGCCCATATATGGCTTTCTTCAATTTACACACTTTCTGACACTCCCCCTGAGCAACAAACCCAGGAGGTTTGCTCCATATATACTTCTTCCTGTAGATCACCATGTAGAAAAACATTCTTAACATCAAGCTGAAATAGGGGCCAATCAAAGGTAGTAGCCAGAGAAATAATAATCCAGACAGAGTTTAGACGAGCTACTGGAGAAAAGGTCTCAAAGAAATCAACTCCATAGGTCTGTGTGTAGCCTTTTGCTACCAATCTGGCCTTCAACCTCTCAACAGATCCATCCGGATTATGTTTGATGGTGAAAACCCATCTGCAACCCACGACTTTCTTCCCTGCAGGTAAGTCAACAAGATCCCATGTGCCATTATGCAAAAGGGCTGACATCTCAAGCTGCATTGCCTGTTTCCAGCCACTGTCCTTCATAGCATCATAGTGATCCCTTGGTATATCAACAGAATCAATCCCAATAGCAAATGCACGGGCCTGCTTAGATAAGTGTGACAGACAACACACATTTGTAATAGGATGTCTAATAGTGCAAGAACGAACACCTTTCCGAACAGCAATAGGAAGATCAAGATCTGATGCTTCTGCAGGAATCTCGTGAGTAGAAGACGATGAGGAAGGCTCAGAGACTGGTGTCGTTACCTCTTCTGGATCTTGTCTGCCTTGCCTACTATAAACATATGGGTGCTGCTGAATAACAGGCCCGTCAGCTGCCTGCTCGTCCTGAATAAAAGTATAATCAGGAATAATGGGTGACGCTCCCTCACTCTGCACAGATGGTGCCACTTTCTCACTCTGAAAATCTGATGGCACTCCCTCTCTCAACTGCTCTCCCTTACTCATAACATCGGAGAAATACAGAGTGGTCTCATGGAAGGTAACATCTCTAGACACAAACATGCGACGAAGACTAGGACAGTAACACTTGTATCCTTTGCTAGTACTAGAATAACCAAGGAACAAGGTTTTAATAGACCTAGGAGAAAGTTTGTCAGCCTTAGGGTCAAAATTATGGACAAAAGAAGTGCAACCAAACACTCTGAGGGGAACAGAGAAGGGCTGATCCATGGGCCGTAACACAGAGAAAGGAGTTTGTCATTTGAGAACGGAGGCTGGTTGTCTATTGATTAAGAAGCAAGCAGTTAACAGAGCGACCAGAATTTCTTAGGCACATTGGATTGAAACATGATCGAACGAGCAATATCAAGAAGATGACGATTTTTTCTCTCAACCACCCCATTTTGCTGAGGGGTGTGAGGACAAGACGTACGATGAATCATGCTCACAGAACTACAAAAATCAGACATAGCCTTTTGAACATACTCTAAAGCATTATCAGATTGGAGAGTTTTTATATTGCAATCAAACTGAACCTTTATTTCTTTATGAAAATGTTTCACAATAGATAGCACAAACTCTCGGCTTTTGAGACTCAGGCACAAAGTGTACATATTTCAGTTCAATCTTGGGTGTTAGAGAGACAGATCCACTAGCTAGCACTCTCCTCACTGAACCATCTGATAGTGTGACAGATTGGTGAGGAATATATGAGTGAATAGATTGGAGCAATCTCTTCATACCAGTCATATGTTGTGACGTGCCAGAGTCAACTACCCAAGATGTAGTAGAGCCAGAAGTTATGAGAGATGTAGCTTGATTACCCGCAGTAGATGCCAGGTTTGCTGATGACGAAGATCCCACACTCACGTGCTGTGTAGCCTGAATGAACCGATCATACTCCTCCTGAGTAAGGGTGATGCCAGTCCCAGAATTGGTGCCCACAGCTGAAGACGGAGAGGAATCTTTAGAAGTGGCACAATGTGCTGCCTCCACAGGAGGTGCAACAGGTCTCCCATGTTTCTTCCAACACTTTTCCACTGTATGTCCTGGTTTGTCACAGAAGGTACACTTCGGACGTGTCCCACATCCTCTGCCCGTACCAGGTCGTCCTCTCACCGCAACAACTACGGATGCATGAGACTCCCCAGAGGATATAGTAGAGACAGGATTAACAGACTCAAAAATAGACTGTTGAATTCTCGAATATGCTTCTACAAAACTTGGCAATTTATCAGAAGCCAGAATGACTCTCCGGGCAGAACTGCAAATGGAATTAAGCCCAGATAGAAATTTAGCAGTGATCAAGTCGTCTCTATCTTGGATCTGTGCAGCAGCTGTCACATGATGGTAATAGCTCAGCTCCTGAGCAAGAGCCTGAATAGCTCCAAAGTATTCCTCAAGGGACCTATCACCCTGCCTCTCAGCAAATAGACGATCATATATCATGAATAGCCGAAGAGCATTCTTCTCCTGGGAATAGTGCTGCTTCACTGCGTCCCATATCTCTTTAGCTGTAGTATAGAACATAAACCTAGCCACAATTGTAGGCTCCATACTATTCCATGACCAAGTCTTCACAAGACTGTCATGACGCTTCCATTCAGCGTATCCTTTATCAGTAGTGTCCAGGGGACCCGAGTCAACATGTCTCGCCTTATCGCGAGATTCCAAGACAGTGTGAACTGCATTCATCCATAGTAGATAGTTTTTCCCGTTGAGTTTGATGGAGGGGATAGGAGACGCCTCGCCGTAGGGAATCTTGGTGTCCTCCATTGCAGATGGGAACACAGTGACATATTGATACACGTCACAGAGAAAGCTGAGGTGACAGAGAGATACACGTCACAGAGATAGATGGGGTGACGGAGAGATACACGTCACAACCAAAAAGGAAAGGATAAATGCGTTACTGACAGATTCACAACCTCCAACCGATTTTCCTAGTCACACATGGAGGAGATGTGACTAGGAGTACAACCGTCGGGTGACGAGTCCTCCGATTTAGATTTTAGACGACCGTCGAATCACCCGAAGACCCCAAACAACTTGTGGTGGAGTCTACGACAGTGTTGGAGATCTACCGAAGACCCAATGTAGAAGGAGATAACCCTGCAAGCCCGGTGCCTCACTCCAGATCGGCGGATGGGCTGTAGTCGGACGGCGGCCCTGCCGCTGCCGCCGCTGCCTCTCGGCGGCGCCGCCGGCACGGAGAGAAAGAAAGAGGAGCGCTGCCGGCAAAGAGAAAGAAGGAGAAAGGGAGAAGCGGTGGCGGAAGGAGAGAGATGTCCTAGATCGAGCTCTGCTCTGATACCATGTGAGAAGAGGTGAGAGGGAGAGGAGACGAAACACCGAGAGATTTGTCGGCTGCAAGGAGCAACTTTCTTGAGAGGGCAATAGCCGTCTCACTTCTTTTTATATATTAGGGTAAGATACATTGTGGTACAAAGGAGAAAATAATAGAAAAACAATAAAACAAATAATATAATGAAAATAGAACCAGGAGGCAGATTGCAGATTTCCGTCGCTGTAGCAATCTCGATCGACAGGACTGTCGATGGTATCGACAGAATGATGTTCTGTCGCTGTGATAATCTCGATACTATCAACCTCCTGTCGATGGTATCGACGGGGATACAGGTTGTTTCACAAAAGTCATATTATATATGACCATAATGACTTGTAATAGAACAGGGGCCCCATATATCAACATGGACAATATAAAAAAAGTGTTTAGAGCCAATATCTTTCTTTGCAGGAAACACAAAACGAGTTTGTTTGCCAAACTGGCAAGCTTTAAAGAAAAAACTTTTATCAGCTAAAGTAGGAAATAAATGTTTTAGTTTGGAAGCATATAGGTGGCCAAGATGGTTATGCCACTGAAGCCCGGTCACAGACGAAGATAGCATAGCAATTAGTGATGTCGGTCCATCTAGGTAGTAGAGTCCATATGGTCCCTCATGGCCCGAACCAATCCTTGTCTTTGTGCAGAGATCTTGAAAAACAAAACCCGAAGGGTCAAACGTAATAGAGCACTGAAGGCTCTTCACAGTCTTACTGACTGAAAGAAGATTACCATGAAATTTAGGAGCATGTAAGACAAATTTTGAATGCAAATTGCGAAAGAAAGGAATAGTCCAAATGCCATATACTGCTGTCTGAGAACCATCAACTACCATCACCGGAGGTAGATAGGTGGATCTTGTTAGGGCAGAGAATAAATTAGAATTACCGGCCATATGGACCGAAGCACCAGAGTCAATGCACCATTTATTTTGACCAGTAGATGGAGCAGTAAGCAAGGTAGACGACGAGCCGACCTCTGAAGCAGACGGTAGGTTGGACATGCGTTCTTGGAAGAACTTCTCAAATTGAGACCGGATCCAGTCAATAGAGGGTTGAGACAAAATGTGATCAGGAGAACTAGAATCTTCAACTGCATCAGAGGTGACTTAGTTTGCCCATGCGGGCTTTCCATGTTTGATCCAACAACGGTCTTTGTTATGATTGTCACATCCACAGAAGTTTTAGAAGTGAGGGCAAACGGGTTGACTGCGACCAGGTGTAGTAGAAGAAGTTCGTCCCAAGGTAGGAGGGGGACGTCAACCACGTCCATGACCACGACCTCGTCCACGACCACGACTATTATCAACAGAGCCCACAACAAGAGCAGGGTGCTCAATAGCAGGAACTAAATTCATTGATGGTAGACGCGAAACACGTTTGAGCACATCCCAGAAAGTGGGTAGAGGATCACTAGAAAGGATTTGATCTACAACTCTAGAAAAAGAGGAAGGGAGTCCAGTAAGAAACTGGACAAGTTGTATTTCATTCCGTTGTCGTTGAATTTCCTTGATGTCAGTAAATAGGGGATGATAGACTTCATATTCAACCTAGAGTGCATAGCACTGGTTGTAGTAGTCTTCAACAGAAGTATCGACCGAATGCTCCTTTGCCAGGTTCTTGAAGATCTCGAACACCTTCTTGGGGTTTTGTTGGTGAGAATAGACATAGGACAACTGATCCACATGGCTTTGGCATCATGTAGGCGAAGGAGGGACTGACTGATCCTCAGCTAGGTGCTGTTGACGATCCAAGACATAACGCCGGAGTTCTTTACTCCATTGTGCGTAGGCTTGTTGCGTCTTATCATCCGCCGATGCATCAGGAGGAGGTTTAGGGTCAGTGGTGATATCTGAGTAGCGACCTTGTGCCTTCACATACAGAATAAAAGATGCCAACCAGAGATGGTAGTTGGAGCAATCAAGTTTCACCGTGCTGACGCACAGAGAACATGGAGGCTCAGTAGATACCATGACGCACAGATCGGTAGCTGAGGTAGAGTAGAAAGTAGCAGCAGATAGCAGAAGGCAGTAGTTATGAGGCAGCCAGAATAACCTTGGTAGAAGAAAGCTTGGATCAATAGATCCAAAGAAACCCGCAACGGGACAGAAAGCAGAAACAACATATTTAATGCTTCAGATCTGAGAACCCGCAAACGGGGCAGTAGAGATCAGAGACAGACCTACACTACCATAGGGAGAGAGCTACTCCACCATGAGGCACAGGCAGGCAAGAAGCAAAGTCCAATTATATCGTCAATGTGCTATTTTGAAATAAACACCAGAACACGGAGAAGAAAGGAGATGGAAGGGGTGATGGCTAAACTACGGAGACAACAAAGGAGGTAGATGTTATGGTGGAGCGGAGAGAGGGGGGCTGTTGGGGTGGATTGGAGGGGTGGCGGCTGTAAGGGGGCGTAGGGGGTGGGTGGCGACGGGAGGGTTGTTGGGCGGTAGACAGGTGGGGCTAGGGTGGGCGGCGACGGGTGGAGGTGGGCGGCAGCTGGCGGCGGGGAGGTGGGATGGGGGGGCGAAGAGGATGGGCAACAAGAGGAGGGGTGAGGGGGGGTCATAGCCATCTGGTACCATATAGAGAAATGAGTTTGTTGTATTAAGTAAAACTGAGTACTGCCTTCTCTTTTATAGGACAAGAGAATAAAACAATAACCATAGTTAAGCAATATTGGATAAATAACACAAGTAAAGAGTAGAGCACAAGTAAATAGGAAATATAAGAATATCTCTTTAAATCACCACCACCCTCTACTGCTTTTGCCGAATGGATCTGCTCTGAACTAGAAATACTACTCAAAGAAAAACTCCTTGCGTAGACTATGGCTGCTGGACTTGATGTTATTCTGCGTTCCTCGCTTCCTCAACCCCCTATGGTAAAAACAAATGGGTCATCGACTCTGATGCTTCTACTCATAATTCTGGGAATTCTGCACTCTTTTTTGATATGACTGCTACCTCAACTCTTCCTCCTATCACTGTAGTAGACAAATTCTTAGTGCACAGGGTTGGAAATATTCCCACATCAAATATTTTTTGCTTAGGTCGGCCTTATATTCTCCCCACATTCCTCTTAATTTACTTTCACTAAGAAAGACTGTAAAACAACTTTAATGCTCTATTACTTTTGACCCTGATGGGAGTGTATCTCCGCATGAGGATGATGATTGGTTTGGGCCATGAGGGACCGTTATACTATCTTGTCTTTCCATAAGATGCTAAGCTACTATGTTCATTGATATCTGGTTTTCAGTGACACTATCAGTTAGGTCATCCTTCTACCTCAAAGATCAAGCATTTAATTCCAACTATATCTATAACTATGTTTAAATGTGAGCCATGTCAACTTGGCAAGCAAGCAAGAAGTATCTTTCCTAGAAAAACAAATAATTCTTCCAAGTCGTTGTTTGATATTATGCATACCGATATATGGGGCCTCTGTTCTGTGACTAGTGTGACAAGAATAGTTACTTTATGACCTTCATTTATGATTGCTCTCGGGATGGTAGTGGTAAGGATATAGTGAGGTTTATGCCAAAATCATAACCACACCATGGTAAAAAATCAAACACCATATCCGCACCACATCCACTGCGGTGTTCGTGGTTAACCAAACTACACAACACCACACCATACCACACCGGGAACAAAATGTTTATTACTCTCAGTAGCATTATACATAAAAATTTGTGAAGAAGTTGTACACAATAAGTAAAACAACAACATACAAATATGAATATAAAATGTTATGTTCATATTGCATAACAAAATTTTGGTTCATGTTAATGTACGTTCCAATAAAAAAACTAGTAAACATAAATATATCTTTTCCATCTACGCATATATTTTCTCATTCAAACCTCAAACATCATCCTCCCCATAAAATCTATTAAGCCCCTCAACAATATACATTCTCTAAAATAATAAAGGATGTATATTTGATGACTAAAACAATTACAATGTTCTCTCTTTTATAAGATAAGAGTAAAACATAAAGCAGAGATAAGCAATATGGGATAAAAGAAAGAGGCTAATAGACAAGACAAGTCTAAAGCCCATAACACTAATAATAATAAACCCAGTAAAATATATATACTAATACTCCCCCTCAAGCTGGAGCATAGATATCAATCGTGCCCAGCTTGTCCATCAGAGTAGTGAATCTGGTCTTTGGAAGAAGTTTGGTAAAGATGTCTGCTACTTGATCCGAAGTATGTGTATATGGCGTGGAGATCTGGCCAGATAAGACAGCTTCTCGCACAAAGTGGCATTCAACTTCAATATGTTTAGTGCGCTCATGGAAGGTAGGATTGCTGGCAATGAATGTAGCTGCTTTGTTATTATAGTGCATGGGAATAGGTTTAGAATCAGAAGCACCAAAGTCTTTCAGAAGACCATAGACCCATCAGAGTTCACACGCAGTATGAGCCATTGCTCGATACTCAGCTTCAACACTAGAACGAGCAACTACAGTTTGCTTCTTGCTTCGCCAGGTAACCAGGTTACCGCCTACAAAAGTGCAGTATCCAGATGTATAGATTTGCAATCTATCTTACTTCCTGCATAGTCAGAATCAGAATAGCCAATGAGAGTACAATGCCCATGTTTCTTGTAAAGCAAGCCTTTTCCTGGAGAGCTTTTCAGATACTTCAGAATATGGCATACAACTTCCCAGTGACATTGTTTGGGATTATCTAGATATCTGCTGACCAGACCAACAACAGAAGTGATATCAGCCCTAGTAACAGTGAGATATATAAGTTTCCCTACGAGTCGACAATACTGATAATGGTCAGGGTAAGAAGGAGAACTCTCATCATCCCAATTAGTATTAGGATCCAAGGGAGTAGCAACAAGTTTTGCCCCAAGCAGTCTCGTTTCAAATAGGAGGTCCAAATCATATTTCCATTGTGACAAGCATAGAGACCAGAAGACGAGCGAGAGACTTCAATGCCCAGAAAGTATCTCAATTTGCCTAAATATTTGGTAGCAAAGTGCTTTTCCAAGTAGTCTTAGTGGCCTGAATTCCTACTTGATCACTGCCAGATAATATGATATCATCAACATAGACAATCACGATCACAAGACGAGAAGTAGTTTTTTTGATGAACACAAAATGATCAGACTGAGAACGACGAAAATTGAACTTGTGAAGAATGGAACTCAATTTGTCAAACCAGGCTCGGGGACTCTGTTTTAGTCCATAAATGGCCTTGCGCAGGCGACAGACTTTGGATGACTCCCCCTTAATAAGAAATCCGGAAGACTGCTCAATGTATACCTCCTCATGTAGATCTCCATACAGAAAAACATTTTTGACATCTAACTGGAATAAAGGCCGGTCAGAATTTACTGCCACAGAAATAAGTACAAGGACAAAGTTCAGGCGAGCAACATGAGAAAAGGTTTCAAAGTAATCCACGCCATATGTCTGAGTGTAGCCTTTGGCTACAAGACGAGCTTTCAATCGCTCAATAGTTCCATCTGGTTGATATTTAACTGTAAAGATCCAACACCAGCCAACAAGTGAACAATCAACATGCGCATCAACCAACTCCCATGTATGTCGATCAGTAAGAGCCTACATTTCAGATTCCATGGCTTGACGCCATGCAGGATGCTGAAGAGCCTGGGTAGCATTTTTAGGAATAGAAACATCAGAAGAGCAGAAGTGAAGTTGGCAAAATTTGTTCCAAAGTTAGCAGTAGAACAGAAATTCCCAATGGGATGTTGAGTGCAACACCAAGTTCCTTTGAGTAAACTGATAGGAATATCCAAGTCAGAAAATACCTGAGGTGGAGGTGCATCTGCCGACGAGGATGGAGGACTTGGGAGGGGCCATGGAGGGAGTTGTAGCTTTCGGTCTTCTTTGATATACTTTCAATGGAAGAGCCGGTGCAACAGTTGTATTCGGCAAATCAATATCATCAATCATAGGCAAAGGAGTATCCACTAGTAGATCAGTTGTCAGAGCGGAGCCAGCAAAAGAATAGAACCACATATGCTCAAAAAAGACTACATGGACAATAAGCATCCACTTCTTTGTAGTAGGATCATAACAACGGTACCCTTTTTGTGTCCTAGAGTACCCCAAGAAAACACACTTGGTTGCACGTGGATCCAGTTTGGTTAGGTCAGGACGTAGATTTGTCACAAATGTCAGAGCGGAGCCAGCAGAAAAATAGAACCGCATATGCTCAAAAAAGACGATATCGGCAATAACTATCCACTTCTTTGTAGTAGGATCATAACAACGGTACCCTTTTTGTATCCTAGAGTACCCCAAGAAAACACACGTGGATCCAGTTTGGTTAGGCTAGGACACAGATTTTTCACAAAGCAGGTACTTCCAAAAATTTGCGGAGGCACAATTAAGAGAGGTGCATCAGGGGATAAAATTTCATATGACACTTGATTGCCAAGAACAGAATATGACATGTGATTTATGAGGTAACACGCAGTGGAAACGGCTGCCAGTCAGAAAAATTAGGGGACATTGTAGTGGAAGAGAAGGGTCGGGCAACCTCAAGATGATGACGATTCTTACGTTCGACAACTCCATTCTGTTGAGGTGTGTATGCACAAGAAGTTTGATGAATGGTATCCATTTTTCGACAAAGAAGACTGACAGAGGTTTGCATGAATTCAAGGGCATTATCAGTACTGAAGGTTTTTATAGTTTTATCAAACTGGGTACAAATCTAAGCAAAAAAGGATGTGATAGTATCAACTATGTGAGATCTGTCCTTTAACAAAAATAACCAGGTAGTTCTAGAGAAATCATCAATAAAACTAAAGTACCGAAAATCAGAAATATACTGGAAATAGAATAGGGGCCACAATGTTAGCATGCACTATAGCCAATACATGCTTTTTTGGGAAAAGTAGATCTAGTCTGCTTGTCCAACTGGCATGTTTCACAATGAAAAACTGAATTAGAAATATCAGGCAATAAATTCTTCAATTTAGCAGGTGAAGGGTGTCCCAATTGATAGTGCCACTGGAGGCCAATCACAGGAGTAGTCAGTAGAGCAACAGTCTTCGGCGTATCCATGTGGTATAAGCCGTTTGGTCCCTCATGGCCCGAACTAATTTTCATCCTCGTGCATAGATCCTGAAATATAACACCATACGGGTCAAAAGTTATGGAGCACTGTAGGCTCTTAACAATTCTACTCACATATAACAGATTAATTGGGAATTTAGGAACATATAGAGTTGAGTGTAATAAAAGACGACCATGAGTGCAATATTCCTAATTCTAGAAACATGTTTTTGAGAACCATCGAAAAGAGTAACATGCGGAACAGTGAAAGTTTTATGCAGTTTAAAAAATAAAGTATGACTGTCAGTAATATGTGAGGCTGCTCCAGAGTTGATCACACCCATGTATGTTTACCAGACTGTGCAAGGAGAGCAGAACTGCCATCAATAGAAGCCTCAACGGAGGAAGCCAGTCGAGGCTGGAGTAGCTAACTAAACTCAGAGCAGATCCATTCTGCAGAAGGTGGGGCAGACGAGGATGGAGCAGTGTTTGGCTGGTCCTATGTGAGTTGATTTGTCCATGCAAGTTTGCCATGCTTGATCCAACAACGGTCTTTAATATGATTTGTACGTATATAGAAGTTGCAGTAGCGTTGTTCAGTAGAGGAAGAGTCGGAGCCAGATGAGTAAGAACCGCGACCGGGTCCAGCAGTAGAGCGTCTGCGACCACGCCCACGACCGCAACCACGACGACGGAAAGAATCACCAACCCTAACAACAAGGGCCGCTGCATCAGAGGGATTAAGGGAAACTGGAGAGACAACGGTAAGTGCTGGACTCGTTTGAGAACATCTCTCAAGGTAGGTAGAGGATTGCTGGTTAGGACTTGATCAACAATTCCAACAAAGGAGTGTGGTAACCCAACAAGGAACTAGACTAGCTGAAGTTCATTTCGCTAATGTTGGATTTCCTTAATAGCAGCAGTGAGCAGGTGATAGATCTCGAATTCATCCCAGAGCGCACAACATTGATTGTAGTAGTCCTCCACAAAATCAGTATTAGTGTACTCCTTCTTGGCTAAGTGTTTGAAAATTTCAAACACTTTCTTCTGGTTTGTTGATGCGAATAAACGTGGGAAAGCTGATCCCACATGTCCTTAGCCATCCGAAGCCTTAGAAGGGATTGGATAATCTTAGTTTCAACTATGTTGACCATCCATGTCATAACACCAGAGCCCTCCTTCGTCCAAAGATCTTATGACTGCTGCGTTTTATCACCAACATTTGCAACATGAGCATCCGGGACAGTAGTAGAAAGATGGGAGTAGCATCCTTGGGCCTTAACATAAAGCTCGAAAGAGGTAGACCAGATGTGATAGTTGGATCCATCCAACTTAATGGTGGTGACACGGATTCCAGAGCTAATACGCAAGACGCAGAAGCAGGCAGGAACAATAGGCAGTAGGCAAACGTAGCAGTAAGTAGAAAATAGAAGCAGTAGAAACACAACACATGGGCAACAATAGACTTCAAGCAAGAACTAGTAAAATCCGCACGGGGGTAGAAAGTAGTAGCAGGAATTCTGAAGCATCAGATCTCAAAAACCCACACAGAGGCAGCAAAACAGACAGAAAACCTACGCTAACATGGAGACTTACTCCACCATGAGGCGTAGGTAGGCAACTAGTGAAATCCGATTAACCCGTCAACATGCAATTGTTAGAAAGTTACCGGAGACGTCCAGAGGCTAGTGGTGAAGAGATGGGAGTGATTGGGGTGGCTAGACGAAGGGATAGAAGGGATGGTAGATGGAGCATGTAAGAGGGAAGAAGGGAAGAGAAGGTCGGGGGGTTGTGTGGAAGAGGGGGGGGGGAGACGAGGAGGAGGCGACATCGGACAGGCTGAAGGGTTGGAGTGGCGACACTAGGGGTTGGGAGGGAAGGCGGCGGGGTGTAGGCGAGGAGAGGGAAGGGAGAAGGGGGGTTGGCGGTGGGTGGGAGAGAAGAGGGGGAGGGGCAGGGAGTGGTGGCGGCGTAGCGGGGGGGGGGAGGCGGCAACAACAACAATAAGAAAAGGGAGGAGGGAGGGGTGGCAGCTAGGTTGGGGATAGCATGGTGGTTAGGATTAGGGTAGAAAGGGCTAACAAGGATTGGGTTGCTCTGATACCATCTAAAATAATAAAGAATGTTTATTTGATGACTAAAACAATTACAATGTTCTCTCTTTTTATAGGATAAGAGAGTAAAACATAAAGCAGAGATAAGCAATATGGGATAAAAGATAGAGGCTAATAGACAAGACAAGTTTAAAGCCCATAACACTAATAATAATAAACCCAGTAAAATATATATACTAATATATTCTTTTTTTCTTCAAATTACATTATTCTATTTAAAGTGTTTCCTCAAGTTTCTCTCCCATGCTAAATCGTTCTCTTCATTTCATGTAAACAAGCTATGATTTTTGCTCTCTCTCTCTCTCACACACACACACTATATATATATTTTGAGAAATTAAAATTCTTTACTTTTTAAAAAACAAAATTTTTACAAAAATGCCTTCACAGAAGCACAAACAACAAATTGAGCTGCCAGTCCTTTCTGGATGGCGAATCCTATAGATCTAAAAAACAAAATTGTAAGAAGAAGAAGGTGGTAGGACGAGGTTCTTGTTATCAGAGACGCAAGTATTGGGTCGGAGCGTAACCCCAATGTGGAGCGGCTCCTCAATATATATTAAATAGTAAAAGGGAAAATTACATATGAGTCCAGATGGAATAGGAGAATTAGAGAAATAGAGATAAGAACTAACAAACATATATAGAATCAGGAAATGTAATTCTAACACTCCCCCTCAAGCTGGAGTATACACATCATGTATACCCAGCTTGCCAACCATATATTGAAAAGAAGTAGGTAAAAGTGGTTTGGTGAAGACATCAACCACTTGTTCTCCAGTCTTCACATACAGAGTTTTAACTTTCTTAGCCCGTACTAGGTCACGCACAAAGTGGCAGTCCACCTCAATATGCTTTGTTCTCTCATGAAAAACCGGATTTCTTGCGATGTGTATAGCTTCCTGATTATCACACATCAAGGTGGCAGGAGTCTCCACACTAATTCCCAATTCCAAAAGCACAAAAAGAATCCATTGCAGTTCACAACACGCATGAGCCATAGCCCTGTACTCAACTTCAGTGCTAGAACGGGCTACCACACTTTGCTTTTTACTTTTCCATGTCACAAGATGAGGTCCCACAAAAACACAATATCCAGAAGTTGACCGTCTATCTTTAACATCACCAACCCAATCTGCATCAGTGTAGCTAATGACATGAAGAGGAGAACAACTCATGCCATTTACATGATACGTAAGACCTTTTCCAAGAGCTCCTTTTAGATATCTTAAGATACGACTCACCGCCATCCAGTGACTAGTCTTTGGCGTGCTCATATACTGGCTGACCACACCAACTGCATAAGAGATATCAGGCCGCGTCATAGTCAGATAAATTAATTTACCAACTAGTCTTCTATATAAATGTAGATCATGAAAATCATCATCATAATCTGAAGCAGCTTTAGCATGATAATCCATGGGTGTAGAGACAGGTTTTGAGTCAAGCATACCAGTCTCACCAAGTCCAGAACATATTTCCTCCGAGAAAGATTAGTGCCCTTCTTGGAACGTAGCACCTCTATCCCAAGGAAATACCGTAGCTTTCCCAAATCTTTCGTACAAAATTGAGTTTGAAGCCAAGCTTTAAGAGTAGAAATGCCCTCACAATCATCTCCAGTAATTACTATGTCATCTACATACACAATCAGAACAAAAACACCCTTGGAGCTCCGCAGGCAAAACAAAGAGTGATCAGTAGAAGAGCGGCTAAAACCCAAAACGAATAAGCGCAGTGCTGAATTTTTCTAACCATGCCCGCGGAGATTGCTTAAGGACATAAATAGCTTTCTTAAGTTCGCACACCTTCTGACACTCCCCCTGAGCAACATACCCAGGTGGTTGCTCCATGTAGACTTCATCTAGCAAATCACCATGAAGAAAGGCATTCTTCACATCAAGCTGATCAAGGGCCAAGCAAAGTGAGTCACAACAGATATAACAATCCTCATAGAATTTAATCAAGCAACAGGGGAGAAGGTCTAAAAAAAGTCAACACCAAATGTTTGCGTGTACCCTTTTGCAACTATTCGTTCTTTCAGACGATCAATACTACCCATCAGGATTTTGCTTCACAGTATACACCTAACGGCAGCCAACTATACATTTGCCAGGAGGAAGATCAACCAGATCCCACGTATCATTTTCACGCAAGGCAGGCATTTCCAAATCCATAGCCTGAGTCCACCCTTTATCCTGTAAAGCTTCAGCGCATGTTTTTGGAATACAGATAGAATCAAGAGTGAGAGTAAAAGAACGGGCAGAAGATGATAAGTTAGCAAGACAACAAACATTTGATACATGATGACATATAGTGCAAGACCGCACACCTTTACGCATGGAAACAAGAAGATCCATACCTGTAAACAATTTAGCAGTAGAAGAAGGGTAAGGTACCTCTTGAGCATCAGACGACGGTGATACTACCACAGGAACGGACGTTGCTACTCCTTCTGGATCTCGTGCAACTTGTCTGGTGTAAACATGTGAAAAGGATTGAATGGTAGAAGGTGAAGGTGGATTTAGATCACTCTTATGGAGAAGGATCTCTCTTTGCTCACAATTGGTAAAGGTGTCTCTCTTGGTGGAGTAAAATCTCTCTCCTCACATAAGGTAGTGATAGGTATCTCCCCCTGACTCATGACGCTATCACCAAAGTATGGTGTAGACTCATGGAATGTGACATCAGCAAATACAAACACACGTCAAAGAGCCGGAGAATAACTTCTGTAACCTTTTTGTGTGGTGGAGTATCCCCAAAAAATAGTCTTAATAGATCTGGGGGACAACTTATCTGCCTTAGGATCATAGTTGTGGACAAAGGCAGCGCAACCAAACACCTTCAGAGGAATATGAAAAGGAACATCACGAGGACGCAAGACACGGAAAGGCGTGACACCTTGAAGAACAGATGAGGGTAAACAATTCATTAAGAAACACGCAGTGAGAATAACATCAGACCAAAATCTTTTTGGAACATGTGATTGAAACATCAAGGTCCTAGCAATGTCAAGAAGGTGACGATTCTTACGCTCAGCCACACCATTTTGCTGGGGCGTATAAGCACATGACGTCCGATGAACCATGCCAGTAGTATTACAAAAATCTGTAACAACTTGTTGAACATATTCGAGAGCTTTATCTGAACGAAACACTTGAATGGAGCAATCAAACTGTACTTTTATTAACTGATGAAATTTTTTCAAAATGGATACAACTTCTTCCCTGGATTTCGTGAGATAGACCCATGTCATCCTAGAGAAATCATCAACAAAGGACAAAAAATAACGATATCCATTATAACTGGATTCTTTGACAGGACCCCAAACATCACTATGAATAATCTGAAAAGGGCGCACAACGCGTCTATTGACACGAGCAGAGTAAGACACACGGTGGTGCTTCCCATACTGACAAGACTGACATTCAATAGATGAAACAGAAGACAAACTAGGCTCCATTTTCTTAAGACTCTAGAGACGGATGACCATAGCGACAATGCCACTGCAGAGGGGAGACACTGAGGAAGGCTGTAGAAAGCTGACGAGCTGGACGATCACCATGGAAAAAGTAGAGATCACCTTTCCTAGGCCCCCACCAATCATCTTCAAACTCTTGAGTACGTGTAGAATAAAACAAGGACCAAACATTACCCAACATTGTAAAGAATCAACCAATTTTGACACAGACATAAGGTTGAAAGGAAAGTCAAGAACATAATGAACATATTTCAAAGTAACAGTAGAAGATGGATGAACAATTCCACATGCCTAAACTTGTCTGACCGAGCTGTCAACAAGTGTAACAGAGAAGTGTGGTATATATGTCTCAAAAGACTGCAGCAAAGACTTCGTACCCGTCATGTGCTGTGAAGCTCCAGAGTCTACTACCCACGGTGGTTGCTAGTGTGACGTCAAAAATGAGGTAGCGGGATTACCTTCAGCGGAAACCAACTGAGCCACTCCGCCTGTATGAAGGGAATTAACCGGTAAACTCTTGGTAGCCTAGATAAGATGATCATATTCAACCTTTGATATAGTGACATCAGAGTGTGGTCTTTCAGCAGTAGCATCAGATGTCTCAGCATAATGTGCAGCACCAGAAGAACCTGGGACTGTAGATGCAACACCAGAAGAACCTAGGACTGTAGACGGACGCCCATGCTTTTGGTAGCACCTATCCACGGTATGTCCCAACCGTCCACAGAAAATACATTTAAAACGAGTCCCTCTTCCCCGTCGTGCACCACGTCTACCTCCTCTCGCCGCAGCAGCAAGAGAGGCATGTGCATCAGAACTAGCATAAGATCTAGTGACAGAGAGAATGGACTCAAAAGAAGCCTGTTGTATCCGTGCATATGCCTCTTCCAAACTAGGAAGTTTGTCTGTTGCAAGGATCACACTTCTGGCTGCATTGTACACAGAGTCAAGACCTGAAAGGACACGTGCAGTCACTAGATCACCACGTTCCTTCATTTGATCATCCGTCTTCAAGGGCTGATAGAAACTCAACTCTTGAGATATAGACTGAATTGAGCCAAAATACTCATCAAGAGATTTGCTGTCATGCTTCTCTGCAAACAATCTATCATAGACTTTATAAAGACAAAGAGCGTTCTTCTCATGTGAAAAGTGCTTCTTCGCAGCCTCCCACACCTGTTTAGCTGTAAGGTAAAACATGAACTGCGTAGCAATAGACGACTCCATACTGTTCCACAACCAAGATTTCACAAGACCATTGTTCTTCCTCCATTCATCATAAGACGGATTAGTCGCAGCAAGCTGTTCCTCTTCAATAGATTTCACTTTGTCTTGTGACTCCAGAACTGTATAAATTGCGTTCATCCACAATAGGTAATTCTGGGTATCGAGTTTGACAGTTGTTATAGAGACTGATCATTGTACACGTGAGTCGTACTCAATTCACTCTTTTTATCCATTCTGTAGTCTGTTCAAGATGCCGGATAACAGCAAGGAGCGACGGGAATAAGCGTCGTCACCAAAAAACGAACAAGGACGGGAATACGCGCCATCACAAAGAAATCATACGATGCAAAAACTGATGCATCAACAATCCCCTAATAATAGAAAAGCACTCAACCACACATAGGGGAAGTGTGTGGCGAGGAGGACAGGAACGGTGTATCTCTTCCGAAACTGCTGTTGTAGACAAATGACTCCCCTTAGGACTGCTCTTTCCGCTGCTCTACACGTTGGCTAGCGATCTTCGGAGGAAGCCTACGTGCACAGACGTGCAAGACGTCTTGGTCTAGTGGCCGCTGGACCTAGCTGTCGAGAGTCATCCCTGCTAGACGATCTCCACGCCTGGCCGCCGGCTTTGCCTGATCACCTGAGAGCTGCGGCGCTAGCAGTAACCTCTAGCCGCTGCGTAGAGCAGCTGGGAATTGGTATCCCTCGTCGCCGGAGCTTCCTGGCTCAAGGGACCCCGTCGACGACGGAACCGGAGCTAACAGCCAGTTTCCTTCGTGCGGCGCAGTCGCTCTAATACCATGTTATCAGAGACGCAAGTATTGGGTCGGAGCGTAACCCCAATGTGGAGCGGCTCCTCAATATATATATTAAACAGTAAAAGAAAAAATTACATATGAGTCCCTGATGGAATAGGAGAATCAGAGAAATAGAGATAGGAAACTAGCATGTTGGGTGCTAGGTCAGTGAGCGAATGGAAACAAGAAATCTAATTCTAACAGTTCTTATTGGTGACGCGTTGAAGGGGAAAGTTCAAGTATTAGTGTGGGAGTGGTAAAATATTCGAATAAATTATGGATAAATATTATTAGTAATAATGGATGTAATTATCTCTTCTTGACTCTCTTTCTGTTTTATGTCTTTCCATTTTCTTTTCAACTTCTTTATTTTTTAATTCAATTTTATCTCTAGTAATAACTACACCTCTCAGTCAACACATAATAGTTTACTTATATTAATAAACCAAATTCTCACCTTGATTAACTATCTCCCATTTTCTAATTGTTGTATGTTTATAGTCAATGTTGGCATGAAACAAGTCTATAAAATCTAAATAGAAATTAAATGATTCCACAAGATAGAAACTATCTACCACCATTATACATATGACTCTATAAAATTGTAAAAATACACACATATATATTAGCTGCAATATATATAAAAGTAAAATATGAATCATAATATTTTTATGTGCTAGGGGCACATGTATGTTTGGCAAAGAGGACAACCTATTTTTGTATTAATTTCAATAAATGAAATTTTTACTTCTCTATTATTCAAATGTCATTTAAAAATAGAGATCAAGTAACCTATTTGAGAACAACAATAAATAATATGATTAGAATAATATTCTACATATATTCATATACATATTTAAAATAATTAACTGCGGTGCAATTTTTATCCATGGTAATTTCTCTAAAACCATAACTGCACCACATTGCGACGATTTTAAAAATTTAAAACCATATCTGCACCATAACCATTTGGTGCGGGTATGCGGTGTAAAATGTGGTACGGTTATCTGTGATATGGTTTTTTATAGCATCATTGCCATCCCTAGTTTCTACTGCCTGCTTTTTGATAAACCAAATGCCCTCGTCCGTTTTGAATAACAAGTCCCTTATATCATTATGTACCCTGAGGTTCCTATGTTTTTTGTTCCTCCCTAGAATTTTTTGAAGTACCTCCTTTGTCCGAAATCATCAGTTTGGATTAACTAAACTTGATCCACGGTCCACTACATGTATCTTCTTGGGATACTCCAGAACTCATAAAGTTTACAAATGCTATGACCTGACGACTAATAAATTGTTTGTAAGTGCGGATGTGGTGTTTTTAGAAGATACACCATACTTCTCTAAAATGGGTTTGACCCTATCAACGGATTTGCTAGTTGGTACCCCTCGTCGTGTGACTGTCGAGCAGGAATATCAGGAACTTGCTTCCATTCCTAGTTTACCAAAGGCACCACAAGAAAGACTACAACTCCCTCTATGGCCCCTCTCTTAGCCAATCTTTCCATCTTCATTGACATATAAAGACACCAATCAATTAAATTATGAGGTGGATATTTCGTTTGGCTTGTGAAAAGGGGTGCGCTCATGTACTTTACATCCTATAAGAATTTTTTGTTCTGATGCCCATCTTGGCACTAGTTTTGCGAGTTCCATTGATGCTCTTTCCACCATTTTTGTTCCTAAGACTACTGCTGAAACCCTGACACATCGTGCCTGACATCGTGCCACATAAGAGGAAATGAGCACTCTTCACACTCAACATACATGGGACTTGGTGAACCCTCCTGCCCATGTCTCTCCTGTGGGATGCGGATATGTTTTCCTGTTAGATATCATCTAGATGGCACTGTTGAATGCCTCAGAGCTCAGTTGGTTGCTAAAGGTTGTACACAGACTTATGGAGTAGATTATTTTGAATCTTTTTCTCCTGTTGCCATCTTAATTCAATGTGTACTTATCTCTTTTGCTGTCAATAATTGTTGGCCCCTATATCAATTAAAAGTCAAAAATGCTTTCTTGTATGACGATCTACATGAGGTGTACACGAAGCAACCTCCCGAATTTGTTGCTTAGCAGTAGTGTTCCAAGGTTTGCCGACTGAGAAAAGCAATTAATGGGCTGAAAAAACCCGATGAGCATGGTTTGATAAATTAAATCAGTTTATATTATCCTTTTTGGTAGTGATCATCAGGGCACTTCAAGCTACGAAGGAATATCTAGGCAAATATTTTCACTAAAGACCTAGGTAAACTATGCCTATTTTTCTATTTATTGAAGTATCATATCCCCTCTCTGGAATCTGTCTATCCCATCGCAAGTATATTCTTGATCTATTGCAGGAAACTAGCATGTTGGGTGCTAGGTCAGTGAGCACTCTTGATTCCAACACAAGTTGGTAAGCTCATTTACTTAACTGTTACAAGAGATGATATTACATCTGTAGTTGGACTTGTCAGTAGGTATCTAGACAAAGCTCGACAATGCACTAGGATGCTGTCTGTTGCATTCTCAAATACTTAAAAAGTTCCACGGAAAAGGTCTTCTATACAAGAAAAATGGGCACAAAAAGAAAACTGGGCATTCTGATTCTGATTATGCAGGCAACGGATCTGATCGCAAATCTACCTTAGGTTACTGCACCTTTGTAGGTGGTAATCTTGGCACCAAGAGAAGTAAAAAACAAACTGTTGTGGATAGATCTAGTGCTGAAGCTGAGTATCGAGCCATGGCTCACACTACATTTTGGCATAAACCTCACTATATCCTTACCACTGCCATCCCTAGTGTGGATATTGGAGATTGTTTCAGCCCATATATGGCTTTCTTCAATTTACACACTTTCTGACACTCCCCCTGAGCAACAAACCCAAGAGGTTGCTCCATATATACCTCTTCCTGTAGATCACCATGTAGAAAGGCATTCTTAACATAAAGCTGAAATAGGGGCTAATCAAAGGTAGTAGCCAGAGAAATGATAATTCAGACAGAGTTTAGACGAGCTACTGGAGAAAAGGTCTCAAAGAAATCAACTCCATAGGTCTGTGTGTAGCCTTTTGCTACCAATCTGGCCTTCAACCTCTCAACAGATCCATCCGGATTATGTTTGATGGTGAAAACCCATCTGCAACCCACTGCTTTCTTCCCTACAGGTAAGTCAATAAGATCCCAGGTGGCATTATGCAAAAGGGCTGACATCTCAAGCTGCATTGCCTGTTTCCTGCCATTGTCCTTCATAGCATCATAGTGATCCCTTGGTATATCAACAAAATCAATCCCAATAGCAAATGCGCGGGCCTGCTTAGATAAGTGTGCCAGACAACACACATTTGTAATAGGATGTCTAATAGTACAAGAACGAACACCTTTCCGAACAACAATAGGAAGATCAAGATCTGATGCTTCTGCAGGAATCTTGTGAGTAGAAGACGATGAGGAAGGCTCAGGGACTGGTGTCGCTACCTCTTCTGGATCTTGTCTGCCTCGCCTACTATAAACATATGGGTACTGCTGAATAACAGGCCTGCCAGCTGCCTGCTCGTCCTGAATAAAAGTATAATCAGGAATAATGGGTGACGCTCCCTCACTCTGCACAGATGATGCCACTCTCTCACTCTGAAAATCTGGTGGCACTCCCTCTCTCAACTGCTCCCCCTTACTCATAGCATCGGAGAAATACAGAGTGGTCTCATGGAATGTAACATCCCTAGACACAAACATGCGACAAAGACTAGGACAGTAACACTTGTATCCTTTGCTAGTACTAGAATAACCAAGGAACAAGGTTTTAATAGACCTAGGAGAAAGTTTGTCACCCTTAGGGTCAAAATTATGGACAAAAGAAGTACAACCAAACACTCTGAGGGGAACAAAGAAGGGCTGATCCGTGGGCCGTAACGCAGAGAAAGGAGTTTGTCCTTTGAGAATGGAGGATGGTTGTCTATTGATTAAGATGCAAGCAGTTAACAGAGCTTCAGACCAGAATTTCTTAGGCACATTGGATTGAAACATGATCGAACAAGCAATATCAAGAAGATGGCGATTTTTCCTCTCAGCCACCCCATTTTGCTGAGGGGTGTGGGGACAAGACGTGCGATGGATCATGCCCATAGAACTACAAAAATCAGACATAGCCTTTTGAACATACTCTAAAGCATTATCAGATTGGAGAGTTTTTATATTGCAATCAAACTGAACCTTTATTTCTTTATGAAAATGTTTCACAATAGATAGCACAGACTCTCGGCTTTTGAGAAGGTAGACCCATGTCATGCGGGAAAAATCATCCACAAAGGAAATAAAATAACGAAAACCATTAGAACTATGGTCTTTAACAGGATCCCATACATCACTGTGGACTAACTCAAAAGGATAAGATGCCCGCTTATTGACACGACTGGGATAAGACAACCTATGATGTTTTCCCAGCTGACATGACTGACACTCTAAAGATAACATTTGGGACAACTCAGGTTCCAACTTCCGCAGGCTTTCTAACGACGGATGTCCATATCTGCAATGCCATAGTAAGGGGGAACCACTCAACATGATGGATGGAGCTGGAGCAGATACTGGACGAGGCAGACTGTCACTGTGGAAAAGGTAGAGATCACCTTTCCTAGGCCCCCCACCAATCGTCTTCATACTCTTGAGATCCTGTAAAACAAAACAAGAAGGCCCAAATGTTATTGTACATTTTACAGTGTCAACCAATTTTGCAATAGAAAGAAGATTAAAAGGAAACTCAGGCATAAAGTGTACAGATTTCAGATCAATCTTGGGTGTTAAAGAGACAGATCCACTAGCTAGCACTCTCCTCACTGAACCATCTGCCAGTGTGACAGATTGGTGAGGAATATATGAGTCAATAGATTGGAGCAATCTCAGTCATGTGTTGTGATGCGCCAGAGTTAACTACCCAAGATGTAGTAGAGCCAGAAGTTATGAGAGATGTAGCCTGATTACCCGCAGTAGATGCCATGTTTGCTGATGATGAAGACGAAGATCCCACACTCATGTGTTGTGTAGCCTGAATGAACCGATCATACTCCTGATGTCGGTCCCAGAATTGGTGCCCACAGTTGAAGACGGAGAGGAATCTGTAGAAGTGGCACAATGTGCTGCCCCCACAGGAGGTGCAGTAGGTCTCCCATGTTTCTTCCAACACTTCTCCACTGTATGTCCCGGTTTGTCACAGAAGGTACGCTTCGGACGTGTCCCACGTCCTCTGCCCGTACCAGGTCGTCCTCCTCTCACCGCAGCAGCTACGGATGCATGCGACCCCCCAGAGGATATAGTAGAGACAAGATTAACAGACTCAAAAATAGACTGTTGAATTCTCAAATATGCTTCTACAAAACTTGGCAATTTATCAGAAGCTAGAATGACGCTCCGGGCAAAACTGCAAATGGAATTCAACCTGGATAGAAATTTAGCAGTGATCAAGTCGTCTCTATCTTTGATCTGTGCAGCAGCTGTCACAGGATGATAATAGCTCAGCTCCTGAGCAAGTGCCTGAATAGCTCCAAAGTATTCCTCAAGGGACCTATCACCCTGCCTCTCAGCAAATAGACGATCATATATCATGAATAGCCGAAGAGCATTTTTCTCCTGGGAATAGTGCTGCTTCACTGCGTCCCATATCTCTTTAGCTGTAGTATAGAACATAAACCTAGCCGCAATTGCAGGCTCCATACTATTCCATAACCAAGTCTTCACAAGACTGTCATGACGCTTCCATTTAGCGTATCCTTTATCAGTAGTGTCCAGGGGATCCGAGTCGACATATCTCGCCTTATCGCGAGATTCCAAGACAGTGTGAACAACGTTCATCCATAGTTGATAGTTTTTCCCGTTGAGTTTGATGGAGGGGATATGAGACGCCTCGCCGTAGGGAATCTTGGTGTCCTCCATTGTAGACGGGAACACAGTGACGGATTGATACACATCACAGAAAAAGCTGAGGTGACGGAGAGATACACGTCACAGAGATAGATGGGGTGACAGAGAGATACACGTCACAACCAAAAAGGAATGGATAAATGCGTTACTGACGCATTCACAGCCTCCAATCGATTTTCCTAGTCACACGTGGAGGAGATGTGACGAGGAGTCCAACCGTCGGGTGACGAGTCCTCCGATTTAGATTTTAGACGGCCGTCGAATCACCCGAAGACCCCAAACAACTTGTGATGGAGTCTACGGCAGCGTTGGAGATCTACCGAAGACTAGTGAATTAAAAAACGGCCAGGTGGGCCGCTTAAGCGGCCATGACCCTCATCCGCCTAATTTAGCCCCTAAGTGCCCACTTAATCGTTTTGAACATAATCGCCCGCTTTTTGCCTGCCTCACCCGCTTTTTCCCGCTTTTTTCCCGCTTTTGTTTAAAAATCCTAATGTAAGCATCTACATTAATTACTTACATAGTCCAAGTAGTGTTGATTATAATATATGATACATTAAATGTTCTATGATATAACTAGTCCTAATTTAGAATGCATACTTTGTGTATAAGCTGTAAAATTTGGTACTGCTGTAATGCATCTAAGTAAATATCCTATTGCTCGATTATACTAGTAATGCATGATTAGTTTTACTGATTTCCTTGATGCTTTCAGTGATTAATGATTGGTACTACTGGTTAGTATTACTTTAGTGATTACTTTAATTCAACAATTCATAGTTTGTTATTTACAATTACTGATCTGCTTGCTGATTTTAGTGATTAGAGATACTGATTAATAGTAGGTATTGATGAATACTTAGTTAATTACTGATTTGCTGATTAGATATGTATAGAAGTTCCTTATAAATATATTTTTTATATACACAAACATGTAATTTTGTATAAAAATATATAAAATTTAGACACCGCTTTTTCAAAAATCGCCCGCCTACCGCTTAATCGGTTACAGGGTGCTGTCCGCACGCCTCCCACTTCCCGCTTTCTGATACACTGCCGAAGAGCCAACGTAGAAGGAGATAACCCTGCAAGCCCGATGCCTCACTCCAGATCGGCGGATGGGCTGCAGTTGGACGACGGCCCTGCCGCTGCCGCTGCCGCCGCTGCCTCTCGACGGCACTGCCGGCACAAAGAGAGAAAGAGGATCGCTGTCGGCAAAGAGAAAGGAGAAAGGGAGAAGCGGTGGCGGAAGGAGAGAGATGCCCTAGATCGAGCTCTGCTTTGATACCATGTGAGAAGAGGTGAGGGGGAGAGGAGACGAAACACCGAGAGATTTTTCGGCTGCAAGGAGCAGCTTTCTTGAGAGGGCAATAGCGGTCTCACTTCTTTTTATATATTAGGGTAAGATACATTGTGGTACTAAGGAGAAAATGATAGAAAAACAATAAAACAAACAATATAATGAAGATAGAACCAGGGGGCAGATTGCCGATTTCCGCAGCTGTGACAATCTCGATACCATCGACAGATGGTATCGACAGAATGCTGTCTGTTGCTGTGACAATTTCGATACCATCGACCTCCTTTCGATAGTATCGACGGAGATGATGGTTGTTTCACAAAAGGGATTGTGGTGGATATGATTGTGGAAAAAGGTGGAAGAGTGGTAGACGGCGGAATGGTGGAGGGTGGGAGCGTGGTGGGGGTGGTTGTAGAGGTGAACCCAACATCCAGATCCAAGATGAAGGGTTCTGGTGTTGGATTCACTATGTTTTCTGCACTGTGGGGGTGTTCTGCCTATGGGTTGATTTTTGATGTGGGCGTCCCCGACTGCAGTTGTTTCTGTGCACGTAGTTTGGATGACCGTGTAACTGAAATTTTCTTTGGTCTTGTCGTTGGGGCAGTGACGCTATGCTGTGTCTGCCCTGCTTTTGCTTGTTTCTCCTTTTCTTTTACCGAGGCGAGAAGGTTAGCAAGCTCCTCTTCAGTGAAGAGTAGTAGCTTGTCTTTATCGTAATCAACTAGCTCGGGGAGTGGTAGCAACGTCCTGGATGCTTTGACAGTTGGGCAGAAGACATAATGGAGTTTGACATCTTTCTCCTTTATGATATATTTATTCTTTAGAGTCTGCTCGTTTGTTAGGATGTCGCCATTTATCACAATACACCTTGAAAGTGGTCTGTCCATCTTAAGATACTTCAGAATTGATGTTACATGACCACTTACGCAAATTTCCTTTCCGAGGGCATAAGATGTGTGTTTGTGTATCAAATGCCGTCCGATGTTGACTAGCAGCCCTTTTAGGATGGACCATAGAATAAAGAAGGTCAGAAATGATAACATTCCGTCTTTTAGTTTATCTTTTGTGTCTACGGGTTCTTTGGTTAGGTAGGTGAAGAACTCCAGCGTGGGCTCAACATAGGAATTCTCTGCGATGAAGCAGAGTTTCGAAAGGTTTGCCTGATCGAGCAGGGCAAGAACTCTTGTCATAGATTCCCATCCGTTTTAGTATGTTCGAGCATATATACTTTGTTGGGCGCAACACTTTGTCACCAGCCTGGAGGTTTTGGATATACAAATCAGATGATGCTGGTTCTGCGGTGGTGGCAGCAGGAGTGGCATGTTCTGCCATGATTTGTTCTCTTACAGTTGAGGGCCGAACTTACTTCCGTGCCCACCTTTTGGTGGGTCTTTCTTCAGTGGCCTCCTGGGCCTTCCTTTTGCCCTTTGTCTTTGTAGGTGTGGATTCCTCCTCAGAATTTGGTGCGTAGTCCGAACCTTCATCGGTGGAGGATCTTCAATTTCTTCGTTTGGATCTTCTGCTAAACATTTGTTGACTCACTCAAGGTCGTGGATGAGCTTGGCAAGCCAGCAAGAGTTTTTCCCATTTTGTTGCAAAAGTCAAGGATGCGTTGGAGCTTATTCCGACGCTCTATCAACTGCTCCCTGGTCCAGATGTGGGAGTCAACAACGCCTTTCGCAGGTGATGCCATCCTGAAAATTGAACAAGAAATTATTTATGTTAGAAATGGAATTTGAAAGGATTGCAGAATTGTGTAAGCTTCATGTTTAAGAATCAAACCGCAAAGATTAAAACCGTTAAAAAAATGATGCTTAGTCCTTTTAGGCAGTGGCCGTTTAGTCCATGGTCCATTGGATGGTCGGTGCAAGGCCAGAAATTGGAAAACATTGATTCCTCTCGTTCCCATCCTTCGCTTCAGAGCCTGTCCCTCGGTGTGGTCAGTACTCTATACTGTCGGGCAGTGAAGCTTACACTTCACTTCAGGTTCACCAGGCCTCTTTCCTCCTCCCTTTTTTGCTCACTCGTAGGGGTCAGGGGGGTTAAGGGGAGGGAGTCGACTGAACATCTCAACCATTGGCGGGAATTTTGCCCGCATTCGATCCCCAATTCTTGTTCACCCCAGATGATCGTGTTGGGTGAAGTGTGACCTCGTATTCAAACGGTTTCAAGACCGTTTGTTGTCCAAACGGTTTCAAGACCGTTTGTTGTCCAAACGGTTTCAAGATCGTTTGGAACATGCGGGTTTCGAAACCGCTAGGGAGACGAAGCGGTGATGACGATGAGCGAAGCGAAGGCGATGATGTCGAGGCAAAAGCGATGATTGCGAAGCAGCGACAACAATCGAAGGCGTCAGCGGTGGAAGCAGCGACAATGGTGTTGATGGTTGCGAGCATCCTTTACCTTGCTGCGATGAGCGCGACTGAGAGAAGGAGAGGATGGGGCGACGACGTGCGAGCAGAAACGGCGGAAGAGAGGACGACGCGACGGCAGCAACGTCGGAAGCATTGGCGTGGACGAAGACGGTGGTCGCGCGGGAGCAGAGAAGTCGGGAGGAATGGAACAGGGTTCGCGCGAGAGAAGTTGCAGGAGTCAAAGGAATGAAAAAGGGAGGGGTCGAGGAGTATTTATAGAAAAAGAAGAGGCGACTGTACAAATTCTCCTTAGGTCAAACGATCTCGGGACCGTTTTGGTCCGAATGGTTTCGAGACCGTTGAGACCAAACAGTTTCAAGACCGTTTGGATCCAAACAGTTTCAAGACCGTGAGGACCAAACGATTTCGAGACTGTTTGGGTCTAAACGGTTTCGAGACCGTGAGGACCAAACGGTTTTAAGACCGTTTGGGTCCAAACGGTCAGGACAACTATTTTGGTCAATGATTTTTATATTTGTTTTGGTTGCTTATATAAATTTTTATATATTCTGAACAATGAGAGCTAGAAAAATATCAAAAACTAAGCAAAATGAAAAAGAAAGGTGATACTCAGTTCTTGGGTTGCTTCCCAAGTAGCGCTTTGGTTTTACGTCGCTGGCTTGATGAAATTCTGACTTAATCAGTTTAATGCTGTGGGGTCCTGAATGTTATAGTTTGTCTTGGAGTTTTATCAGCTAGAGTATAGTATTTTTTTAGTCTATGGCCATTAACAGTCCTTTCTCCTCCATTGTCATCAAAGATGATGACAACTCCAGTTGGATAGATATGCTTGATAGTGAAGGGCCCGGACCATTTTGTGCGGAGTTTTCTGGGAAACATTTTGAGTTTGGAGTTGAAAAGGACCTGGTCTCCGACAATGATATCTTTCCTTTTAAGGTGGCCGTCATGCCACATCTTAGTTTGCTCATTTTGTAGATCTTGGCATTCAGGTAGGCAATGATTCTTAGTTCCTCTAGCTCTTGTAATTAGAGTTGTCTGTATTCACCAACACTTTTGAAATCGAAATTCAATTTTTTGATGGCCCACCATGCTTTGTGTTCTAATTCAACTAGGAGATGGCACAACTTCCCATACACCAAACAAAACAACGTTGTTCTTATTGGTGTTTTGTAAGCAGTACGATATGCCCAGAGAGCATCATGAAGTTTGGTGGACCAATCCGTGCGGTTTCTATTGACAATTTTCTCTAAGATAGCTTTCAATTGTCTGTTTGAGACTTCAACTTGGCCGCTAGTTTGCGGATGATAAGGCGTAGCGACCTTATGTTTTACTCCGTATCTTCGCAGAAGAGCTTCGAAGCTTCTTTTCAAGAAATGTGACCCTCCATCGGATATAACCGTTCTAGGGACTCCGAATCTAGGAAAGATGATATCTTTGAACAGCTGAATAACCGGCTTAGAGTCACAAGATACAACGGGTATAGCTTCTACCCATTTGGATACTGTTACAGTATATGTTTTCTGTAGTTTTCTTATTCTGTTATTTATTTTGTTATTTGTTTATTCTGTATGGACCTCTCTGTAATTGTTTCAGTATTATATATATGAGGGTGCACACATTGTGCAACCCTATGCTCTCTGCAACCCTGATCCTCTACATGGTACCAGAGCAGGTCGAGACCTAGGGTCTCTACCTCCCTCCCTCTTAGGCGCCGCCACCCCCCCCCCCCCCCCGCGCGGACCAGCCGCCGGCCCGGGCAGCAGCAGCCACCCGCCGCCGCCGCCGGGGCAGCTACAGGCCGCCGCCGCCGCCGGGGCAGCTATAGGCCGTCGCCGCTGGCTGCCGCCGGGGCAGCAGCAGCCAGCGGCCGCCGCCGCCGGGGCAGCTACAGCCCGCCGGCCGCCGCCGCCTCCGGGCAGCAGCAGTTGCTCGCCGGCTGCCACAGCTGGCCTAGCCAGCCGTCTCCCGCCGGTCACAGGTCCATCTACTCTCTCGGCGCGGTGCTCCGCTAGTGCTTGAGCAACCGTTGGTGTTGTTCGCACAGCAGGTGCGCTGCCGGGTTGGTAGATCTGGCCTAGTTCAGTCTTCCGGGGGAGATCGGTACGTTGTTCGGCTAGAGCCTTCGTCGGTTCACGTTTGTTTGTGACTGCCTGCCCGTGTAGGCTTCGGCCTCCGGGTCTTCTACTACACTTGGTGTAGCCCGTATGTGAGAGGTCGTTCTCCTACTGCTGGCCGAGGGGCCCCTCCTACTGCTACTACTACTGCTGCGCGTCCTCTGCCCGGCTCGCGCTTGTGTTCTTACTGTGGTCGTACGAACCACATTGAAGAAAAGTGTTGGGAGAAATATGGCAAACCAGAATGGGCGAACACTGCTACTGATTCTTCCGCCACCGCATCCGAGAGTGCTGCACATCCTACTACACCGGACACTGCGGGCGCTACTGCTGGCTACATCAGGGCTGAAGTCGAACGTCTCTTTCTGGAGCGTGCTGGATCATCTTCTGACGCGTCCACGAGTGGAGCACATGCTGCCCATACTGGTTATGATACTGCTTTTCTGAGTTCACATTTGCCACCCCCTTCTGGTAATAATAAATGGGTGATTGACTCTGGTGCATCCTCCCATATTTCTGGCAATAGGGCTTTGTTTAAGTCCATCTCTAAACCTGCTCATAAATCTACGGTTATGGTTGCTGATGGATCTAGATCTCCAGTTTCTGGCATTGGGGACATTATTTCTCAGTTTCTTATCAAATCTGCCTTATATGTGCCTAACTTCCCTATGAATTTATTATCTGTTAGCAAACTTGTCAGGAATTTGAACTGTAGCCTGACTTTTCTTCCTGGCTCCTGCATTTTTCAGGACCTTCTCACGAGGATGAAGATTGGTGGGGGGTATGAAGGTGCTGATGGTCTCTACTACTTGGACGAGATGCCAAGGTCTGCCAAAGCTGCTGCGGTTTCGGCCTTATCTGCCTCCGTTTCTACTTTACAGTGGCATTACCGGCTGGGACACCCTTCTTCTGAGAAACTGCGCCATTTACTTCCAGACATGAGTAGTTGTTCTTTCCAGTGCGAGTCTTGTCAACTGGGTAAACAAACTAGATCGGTATATCCGAGGCGGAGTTCTGTGAGTAGCAGGCATATTTTTGATGTAGTGCACTCTGATGTGTGGGGACCATGTAATGTACCGAGTGTGTCTGGCTATCGATACTTTATTTTGTTTATTGATGATTTTTCGCGGACTACTTGGCTATTTCTGTTGAAAAGTAGATCCGAGGTGATATCCACAATAAAGTTCTTTTTTGCTGAAATTAAAACCCAGTTTGGTGTGCCTATTAAAATTTTTAGAACTGATAATGCGTTGGAATTTGTTCAGAAAGATGTGGAACTTTTTTGTAAATCTATTGGAACTTTACATCAAACCTCATGTGCCTATACACCACAGCAGAATGGTGTAGCCGAAAGAAAGAATCGTCACCTGTTGGAGGTGGCTCGCACTATCATGTTACATGCGCATGTACCTCGTACTTATTGGCCAGAAGCGGTTATGACTGCATGTTTTCTCATTAATCGTATGCCATCATCGGTTATTGGTAACCAAATCCCTGTCCAAGTTTTACATCCGAAGGCTCCCATGTTTTCTGTCCCTCCACGGATTTTTGGTTGCACGTGCTTTGTACGACTCCTTGGCCCTACATCTGATAAACTGTCACCTCGAGCAGTCAAATGTATTTTCTTGGGATATTCAAGGACTCAGAAAGGCTATCGCTGTTATAATCCTGCTACGAGAAAGTGGCTGACTAGTAGTGATGTGGTGTTCTTTGAAGACACTCCTTATTATTCATCTGCGGGAGAAGATTTACAAGCGGATCTTATTGCACCACCCTTGCCTATTTTGACTGACTGCAGCCCTGTGACGGATGATACTGTGATTCCAGATCCTCCTCAGCTTCGTGTTTATCAGCGCAGGAATCGAGCACCTCCTTCACATATACCCCCCCCCCCCAGTCGACCAATCTTCTCCTCCAGAAGGTTCTGCTTCACCTGAGGTACAATCTGATTTACATATCCCTATTGCGCTTCGCAAAGGGACTCGTTCCTGCACGTCTCACAGTATTGCTAATTTTGTATCTACTGATCATCTCACTGCTCAGGCGCGTGATTTTGTATATGCCTTATCTGCTGTTACTGTTCCTAAGACTATTCAGGATGCCCTGCGAAGTACAGCTTGGACTTCTGCTATGCATGATGAGATGACCGCTCTGTCTGATAGAGGCACTTGGGAGCTGGTGGATCCTCCTCCTCAGTGCAAACCTGTAGGTTGCCGCTGGGTGTACACTGTCAAATATCAACCAGATGGTACAGTTGAACGGTTGAAAGCTCGGTTAGTTGCCAAAGGATATACTCAGACCTACGGCATTGACTACTTTGAGACTTTCTCTCCTGTTGCTCGCTTAAATTCTGTCAGAATCTTACTATCTGTAGCTGTAAACTGTGACTGGCCTCTTCTACAGCTTGATGTGAAGAATGCTTTCTTATATGGTGATCTACAGGAAGAGGTTTACATGGAGCAACCTCCGGGGTTTGTTGCTCAGGGGGAGTCTCACAAAGTATGTCGGCTTAAAAAATCTATTTATGGGCTCAAGCAGAGTCCACGTGCATGGTTCGATAAATTAAGCAGGATTCTTTCTGACTTTGGCTTTCTACGGTCCCAAGTGGATCACTCTGTCTTCACAAAGAAAACTTCTGCAGGAATTATTATTCTGATTGTCTATGTAGATGATATCATTATTTCAGGCAGTGATTCTTCAGGTATTCAGGACACAAAAAACCATTTGAGTAAACATTTTGCTACCAAAGACTTGGGCAGACTGCGATACTTTCTGGGCATAGAAGTTTCCAGGAACTCTAGTGCTCTTGTGCTGTCTCAGAGAAAATATGTGCTTGATATCCTGCAAGAAACTGGCATGATGGGCGCAAGACCTGCAGATACCCCTATGGATCCCAATGTTGATTGGGACAATGATACTTCATCTATGTTTTCTGAGCCGAAGAAATACATGAGACTTATTGGAAAATTGATCTATCTGACTGTTACTCGTCCTGACATTACTACTGCTGTGGGCCTTCTGAGCAGGTACCTGGACAAGCCTAGACAGTGTCACTGGGATGCTGTCTGTCACATTCTAAGATATTTAAAAAGGGCACCTGGCAAAGGTCTGTATTACAAGAAAAATGGACATTGTAAACTTGAGGGCTATTCTGATTCAGATTATGCAGGCAGCAGAATTGACAGGAAATCCACCTCTGGCTACTGCACCTATGTAGGAGGTAACTTGGTGACTCGGAGGAGCAAGAAACAGAATGTTGTTGCTCGCTCCAGTGCTGAAGCTGAATACAGGGCCATGGCCCATACTGCCTGTGAACTTCTCTGGGTGTGTTCTCTTTTGCATGAACTTGGGATTGCATCTTCTTATGCGATTCCAATGCACTGTGACAACCGAGCTGCTATCTTCATTGCCAATAATCCTGTTTATCATGAGCGCACCAAGCATATCGAGGTGGACTGCCACTTCATTCGAGAATCTGTTCTGGCTGGGAAAATTTGCACTCCTTTTACAAGATCTGAAGATCAAGTTGCAGATGTCTTCACAAAACTTCTGGCTAAGAAGCACTTCTACACACTGGTGGACAAGTTGGGCATGATTGATATCTATGCTCCAACTTGAGGGGGAGTGTTACAGTATATGTTTTCTGTAGTTTTCTTATTCTGTTATTTATTTTGTTATTTGTTTATTCTGTATGGACCTCTCTGTAATTGTTTCAGTATTATATATATGAGGGTGCACACATTGTGCAACCCTATGCTCTCTGCAACCCTGATCCTCTACAGATACATAATTCACAACAACCAAAATATAGGAGAATCCATATGATGGGGGAAATGGACCCATATAGTCTATTCCCCATACGTCAAAAAGTTCGATCTCCTGTCACAGAGTTAGTGGCATTTTTGTTTCATTTCGATATCCCTCTAGACAGTTGACATTTATTGCAAGATTGTACAAATTCATGGGCATCCTTTGCTATTGTTGGCCAGAAGAATCCTGACTGTAGGACTTTAAGGGTGGTCTTCTTCGAACTCATGTGCCCCCAGTGGGGCCAGAATGACAGTGTTCTAAGACTGGGATAATTTCTTCTTCAGGGAGACAACGACGGAATAATCCGTCTGCGCATAAGCGGAAAAGATATGGTTCATCCTAAAAGTATTGCTTGACGTCATGAAGAAATTTCTTTCTGGTCGTGGTAGGAAGCAGCAGGGTGGACAATTCCTGTAGCCAGATAGTTTACTATATCGGTGTACCAAGGAAATCCGGTGGCAACTTTCATGAGTTGATCATCGGGTAGAGAGTCTCGGATAGGTATATTGTCATTGTCCTGAGGCTCAATGTGACTTAAGTAGTCGGCGACAACATTTTCTACCCCACTTTTATCTTTTATTTCCAAATCGAATTCTTGAAGCATCAACACCCAGTGAATAAGTCTGGGTTTTGCATCTTGTTTCTGAATCATATATTTTATTGCGGAGTGATCTGTGTATACTATGACTTTTGACCCGATCCGATAAGAACGAAACTTTTCTCTTTTTCTGTAGTTGTATAGTTCTTTTGAGCTTCATCAAGCGTTTTTGATGCATAGTATATCACATAGGGTTTCTTATCTATTCTCCGCCCTAGTATTGCCCCGATAGCGTAGTCACTGACGTCACACATTATCTCGAAGGGTTGTGACCAATCAGGGGCTCTTAGTATGGGTGCCGAGATCAGGGCATTCTTTAGAGTCATGAAGCTGCGTAAGCATTCTTGATCAAAATTGAAATCTGCATCTTTAGTCAATAAGTGAGACATAGGCTTTGCTATTTTTGAAAAATCTTTGATGAATCTTCGATAAAATCCGGCATGGCCCAAAAAGGCTCGTACTCCCCTGATGTCTTTTGGTGGTGTCAATTTTGAAATGATATCTATCTTTGCTTTGTCCACTTCAATCCCTCTTTCGCTTACTCGATGCCCGAGGACAACTCCTTCTGTCACCATAAAATGACACTTTTCCCAATTAAGGATCAAATTTGTTTTGTCGCATCTTTGTAGCACTCTACCGAGGTTAAGCAGACAGTTGTCAAAAGAGTCCCCATAAATTGAAAAGTCATCCATGAAAACTTCCATGATGGACTCAGTTAATCCTGCGAATATGGCAGACATACACCTCTGAAATGTTGCGGGTGCATTGCATAGTCCAAAAGGCATCCTTTTAAAGGCATAGGTTCCGAAAGGGCAAGTAAAAGTCGTATTTTTTTGATCTTCAGGATGTATCGGAATTTGATAAAACCCTGAATATCCGTCAAGATAGCAAAAGAATTTTTAGTGGGCCAGACGTTCAAGGACTTCATCAAGGAAAGGTAGAGGGAAGTGATCTTTTCTTGTTGCCTTGTTCAGTTTCCTGTAATCGATACACATCCTCCATCCAGTGACAGTCCTTGTGGGTACCATTTCTTTTTTATCATTCAAAACGACAGTGGTTCCCCCCTTTTTAGGGACCACTTGGACCGGACTAACCCATTGAGAATCGGAAATTGGATAAATGATACCAACTTTTAGGAGTTTAAGAACCTCGAGGCGAACCACCTCTTTGAGATTTGAGTTTAGTTTCCTCTGGTGTTCCCGTGAAGGTTTAAACTCTTCTACCATGGGTAATCTGTGCATGCACAGAGCTGGATTTATTCCCGTTAGGTCAGTCATCTTGTATCCAATGACTTTCTTGTGCTTTCTTAACTCAATAAGTAGTCTTTCTTCTTGGTCATCTATTAAAGTGGAACTGATAATGATCGGACATAATTTTTCTTCGTCAAGGAAGACATGCTTGAGCCCAACTGGTAGAGCTTTCATTTCAGCTGTCTTGGGTACTTCTGCGGTTTCCAAAACGGTGACAAATTTCAACTCCTCAAAGGTAGCTTCGGGGGTTTTTTCAGCTTGTTCAAGGTATTGCAGACTTTGCTGAACTAGTTCGTCGGTTGAGAATTCAACTTCTGGATTTGTTAAGACGTTTTCCAAATCATCAGATGGTTCGGAAGGTTCTTGCTTTAATTGAGACATTTTATCAATTGCCTCGAGAAGAAAAACTTCTTCGTGGATGCTAGGGCCTTTTAAGCTGTCAAAGACTGAATTGAACGACTTCCTTTCCCAACCTTAAGGTAATTGTGCCAGCTTCAACATCGATTAGTGCTCTGGCTGTAGCAAGGAAGGGTCTGCCGAATATTATTGGATACCTCAGATCTTCTTTTATGTCCATGATAACAAAGTCCCAGGGAACATACGAGTCTTTCCCTACTCTTACTGGGATATCTTCAATAATTCCCAAAAGTGTAGTGATGGTAGAATCAGCCAATTGAATTGTCATTGCTGTGGGTAGCAAATAAGTAAAACCCAATCTTTTACACATGGAAAATGGCATAATGGATATGTTGGCCCCCAAATCGGCTGATCCTTTCTTGCAAGAGGTATTTTCGATAGAACATTGGATCCCAAAGGAGCCAGGGTCCTGCTTCTTCGGCATTTTATTAAGAATGATGTTAGAAGTAGTCTGAGCTAATTTGACAGTCTCATGTTCTTCAGTCATATATTTCTTTGATAGTAAAGTCTTCAGGTATTTGGACCAAGCTGGGATTTCAGAAAGAACATCAAGGAATGGAATATCGACATATAGCCTCTTCATAGCTTCCTTGAATTTCTGGAATCTAGTGTCCAGTTTGGTTTCTCTCAATCTACCTGGGTAGGGTATCCTAGGCTTATTCGATGGGACTTCTAGTTCCTTGGTAACTTGCTCTTTTTCCTTTTCCTTCCCAGCCTCTGCAGATTTTTTAGTTTCTTGATTTCTGATTGCAATTGGGTTGACTTCAGTTATATCTTCGTCTTCTCGAATAACATTGGTGACTTCAGCAAGAACACGACCAGACCTTGTGGTGACTGCGTTCAGTTGTTCTGGTCTGCGTTGATCGTGTCTCGGGTTTATTTCTGGCTGACCAGCAAAAGTACCTACCGGGGGTTTCAGCTAGGCTGCGATCTGTGCCAATTGAGTTTCCACAGCCTTTTGTTGGGCTTGCTGGATGGCAATCATGGTCTGCTGAGATTGCAGCATTTGCCTAATCATGGATGAAAGAAGAAATGAAGAAGGAAGAAGACAGGAACACCGATCACATGTCGGCTGCAAGATGCAGCAAACGTGAGTAGGGCTTGAGCCTACACACTTGTATATATATATTAGGGTAAGTACATGAGGTACAAAGAGAGAAAACGAATAAAAACTAAATTTCATAAGCAAAATAGATCTGCCGCTGGCTTGCCGTTCCTCCGCTGTGTCGGTGTCGATACCATCGACTTGAGTGTCGATGGTATCGACAGAATATTGTCTTGCGCCTGGACCAATCTCGATACTATCGACATGTGTGTCGATAGTATCGACCGGGATGCAGCTTGCTTCAACTTGAACCTGAACTGATCTCGATACTATCGACTGGGATGCAGGTTGCTTCACAATGGATAACTCATCTGTTGGCAGAGGCGGAGCATTCTTTTGTTGATATTGTGTAACTTGCTGCTGCCCTTGTGGTTGTTGCTGTTGAGGTGCTGGTAATTGAGGTTGTTGTAGCTGAGTTTGTTGCAATTGTGGATGCAACAGAGGGTAGTATGTAGAAGAATTTCTTAGGTAGACAAGTCTTTGAGGCCCACCCCTATAGTTTCCTTGGCTTCGATTATAATTGCTTTGAAATCCTAGTAGTAGTCTATTGGAAGACCCACCTTGCGTCTGGTGCTGCGGGTTGGCAGTTCCCACAGGATTCCCATACTGAAAACCGGGATGGTTTCTCGGTTGATCCGTATTATAATATACTTGGCCTGGTATGGAGTGGATAGAATTCACTTGCTCTGGTAACTGATCCTCGGGATGTTCAATAATTGGTTCATATTGTAGTTGCGGTGGTTGTAGATCCATCATTATATTGTATAAGAGACCACATGATAATGTGGGGTGATCAGATGCATGACAAGCTTCGTAAGTTTCGGTGGCTGCTTTGACTTGTTGAACCTGAGAGTTCTTTTTTCTATCATATTCCCCAAACGATGTTTCAAGAACTTGTTGCTTATGAGCTATGGTTTTTAGAGCTTTGGCGATGGCTTTCAACTCTACAGATTCCTCAGCTTTACAAACCTTTAGAACTCCTCCGGTAGATGACCTTCCCCAATTAGACTGGTTCTCGACTCCGAGTGTGACAATCTTCCAGGCATCTTCATAATTCTTTCGCATGAAATTCCCCCCAGATGAGGAATCCAAAAACTTCTTAATGTCATCACTTACTCCTCTATAGAATGTTTCTATGAGCTGATGTTGTGAGATTCCGTGATGTGGACATTTCCTCAGTAATTCCTTAAATATTTCCCAGGATTCTGCTAGTGATTCTCCAGGAAGTTGGGAGAACTGGTTGATCTGTCCCCTAATCTGGCAGGTCAATGAGGGAGGAAAGAATTTTTCCAAAAACTTTTTCTTCCAAGGGAGCCCAGGTGGTGATTGGCTCTCCATCTAATGAGTTATACCAACTCAATGCCCTTCGAGACAGAGTGAAGTTGAAAATTCGAAGTATGATTACATCATTAGTAGCTCTGGCCTGTGGTACCAATCGACAGAGTGTCTTGAATCGCTTCAGATGATCCATGCAATCCTCTCCAGCGTTCCCAGAGAATGAGTTGCCTTGCATGATTTGGATCCATTGTGTTCAGATCTCAAAGTTAGGAGCGTTGATGAGAGGTGGTTGGACTGGGTGATTATCTTCACAGTTCTTGGGAACAGTGTAATCCCGAAGCTGCTTGTTCCTTATCAAAAGTTGAGCAGATGTTGTGGCTGCTTCATTTTCGGCTTGGATACGGGCTTGCTCTTCAGCACGAACTTCATCTTGAATTTGAGCACGTGTATCAACGATGAGTTGTGCTCTCTGAGATGCTATGGCTGCGTTGACTCTTTTCAGCACCAAAGCGGCCCGACGTTGTTCAGCCATCTGTCTGGCTCGTTGGCGGTTGAGTCTGATGCGTCGGTGGAAGCTTCGTTCTACCTCAGAGTCGTACTCTGGTTCAGGGGAGAATCCGATGTTATGCGAAGGTTGCATACACATTTTCTACCTGAGTAGAAGAAAAATCACACTTAGACGATGTGGAGAAATGATGAGATCAAAAAGATATATGGAGTAATTATCAAGGTAAAGTGTAAAATCCTAATCAACTAGCAAGCTGACAAATGGAATTAAAACGTTCCGTTGTCCCCGACAACAACGCCAATTTTTTGATGAAGCCTCCACTCGCGTGGAGTTGCGTGCACCATTAAAAATCTTAGAGATAATAAGTCTCTAAGTTTAACCTTGCGTGTGCTATAATAAGATCTCCACCCTCGTACGCTAAGGTACGCGGAAGTCTTATCGTAGTACAGTTGAGGGTCGAATCCACGAGACAACGATCTTGTTAAGGATTTAACAAGATGGAACACGTTATAATTCTATTTATCTACTTAAGAGTTGATGTCTAGATCAAAGAGTTGATTGGATGATTAACCTAAAGTGCAAGGTAAAGTAAATGACAGGAAAGTAAATTTAAGGTTGGAGACAATATTTTGGAAACCACTAGGATGTGATTGAGTTTCACCACCGCTACACATGGATCAAAACATACATCATAAAAAACATGGCTTGCAAAGAAAAAAGTCTAAACAATTAGTATCTTTGTACACTTAGCTTCCTTTCAGATAACTAACTACGAGAAACGTGGAACTGTTGTAATGCCAGCCATCCCCAAACGAATGATCACTTTGCATCACTCCCCTCGCAAAGTGTGTTCCTCGACCTGTCAATGTTGTACTTTCATACGTCAACTGATTCCATTCATAGTATGAAAGTACAACGATGGATGTGAGTTTACTCCACTTTTTGAGAAACATTCCTAGATACCGAACAGATGTATGGTCACTACATACATCAGGAACCAACATGCAGTCGATATTCGAATCTAAAAGTACAAACGTAGACAATTCACACTAGTAGATAATAGATAACACAAGTTGGTGATCAAGCAACTAGCATTCATTAAACGATTGATGTTGAACTGAAAAGATAATATTTCTCTATTGCAAACTCATAAATTACAAAACATGGAATGAAACATGGATAGCGGGGCTACTCCCCACACCCTAGTGTATGGAACTACTCGCTCATGGCAAGGACAAAGGAGGCGGGAAGAGAGAAGGAAAACATCATCTCCACGTAGGAGGGAGGAAGGTCGACCCTTTAGAGTAGAGAGCAACTATCTTCACACCACGCGGTTGCCTTGGTGATGGATCCTCGACTTCCCACCTTCTATGTCGATGAGAGAGAAAGCAACTTGAGGATGGAGTGTGGATCTCAGACCGGCAGCCTTGCGGCGATGGATGAAGGTTGAAATAGCTCTGGAGCAGTTGAGGCAGCCTTTGGGCGTCTAAAAGATCTCCCCCCAAATGGGGACCCCTTTGGTCCTATTTATAGGCTTCCAAGGAGTTTTGAACGGTCTTGGGACCATTCTGGATCTTGAATGGTTTGGAGACCATTTGGATCCTGAACGGTTTGGAGACCGTTTGAGGTTTGCTCGGTCTTGAGATCAGCTTGGTCGGTCTTGGGACCGTTTGGCTTTCATTCGGTCTTGGGACCGGTTGGTCTTCATACGGTCTTGGGACCGTTTGGATTTCATTTGGTCTTAGGACCAGTCGATCTTTATACGGTCTTGGGACCGGTTGTGTCCTTAACGGTTTGGAGACCGTTTGAGCTCTTCACGGTTTGGAAACCGTTTGAGCTCTTTTGTAATTTTTTTGTGTTTTTCTGTAAGAAAAGGGAGAAATGTTAGTCTATTGGTATATTAACAATAAAGTGGAAAGTTAAGTGTTCTATCTAATTTATCTAAGAAAGAGTATGGAAAATTAAGAAAAATTAGTAAGATAACATTACAAAATGGGAGGTTATCACCAACCTTAGACTTCGACATAGAGAGAGCAGCAACCACAATGTGGTGAAAAACAAAACGGATGTTTCTTTGACGACAGAGCTAAAGACGGTGCCGGAGGAGACGACGGAATAGAGAGTTCTATAAGAGACAACCCTATACGAGACAGAGGACTAAGCCAACCACTTGCCACCATAGATGGCCCTGCGGGCAGCCAGCCATGATGGCGATGGCCACCTGCAGACAAAGAACTCCTTTTGCTCTCTCTACAGCCTAACCTTAGGCTCTGATACCATGATTATTGAAAAAAATAGATGATATATTCACTATGTGTTTAGATAAAAGAGACATCCTCTCCTATATATAGGAGAGGTGGACACAAATCCTAGACCTGATGGACTGTCTTGACTTATAAGGATCGACTTATATGGGCTTATAGACACAAGCCCATATTACATGACTAATTTTTCCTTTTTACTTTTAACATTATTCATATGGTATCCACATGTGGTTTGTCATTTAAATTGAAAATACTGGGTGCTCGATAATTTATAGTGAGCATTGCTTACTGTCGTCATGTATTGAGTTTTATAACTTGAGTAGATCTCGATGGATGATTACTGAGCCTCTTAAATTGAAGGAGTATATTTAATTGGTTAGGTTAAAGTATCTACTTTCACGCTTGCATGCTGTAGAATATGTTTCCACGTCCTTTGTAATGTTGTATAAGACACCCACGCTAATCTTACAATGTATATGCATTCCGCATTTAAGTATATACTGATTTAGACCCTTGATGACTGTGAGGTTCTGTTGGTCTCTGCAGATATATGATGTGTAAGATACTTCAAATCATGTTTTCCGTGTGGTTTTATAGAGGTGATATTTATGATCCTCCTATCTGCAGTCAATAGGTTTTTTTGGACCATCTGTCGCTCTTCTTGGTCTAAATGCTGCCAAATACCCATCTGTTGCGTCTGCCTGGCTCTCAGCTGCCGTGGGCTTGAGTTCGTTCAGCCATTCTGGTTTCCTCGTAAATCTTCAGGTTAGCTGTACAACTTTTCGTTTTAGAATACTGTTCCATGGCCTAGTTCTAATACTGTACATTTATGCAGGAAATTGCACCGGAGTATGCTGGCGTTCTGCACGGTGAGAATAACACTTTAATCCAGTTGTAATTTGAAACTGTTAGCCTGTTCTTTCTGGTTGAGAATAATGATCTATTCTTCATACACATGCACGTGTATTACGTGTGACCTTTTGCTTTTATCAGGGATGTCAAACACTGCCGGGACGTTTGCAGCTATTCTGGGAACAGTTGGTGCAGGGTTCTTTGCGGAAAAGATGGGATCGTTCCGTGGATTTTTGATGCTTACATCAGCTCTGTATTTCACCTCCGCCCTTTTCTGGAATGTATATGCAACTGGGGAAAGAATTCAATTTGGTGAACAAAAAACAAACATCTAGACTTGCATTTCGGGCACAGGAAGACGGCTGGGTAGGTTGATGTCAGCGGCTTAAGCACAATGTAGTGAGAACAATGGTGTTCATTCACCCATTTTAAGCTTGTGAGCAAGGAATCGGATATCTGATTTCCCCTAAATTAATATCTACAAATTACATTGACAGACTATTTCTCACAAATTGCTTCCTCGGTTGCTAGTTTCAGCACCGTATTGCAGAAATATAAAATTCGTCATGCGTAGTATACATAAACACAACAATCTACATGTCACTTACTTACCGGGAAGTTAATTTTGAGGATCCAAGATTATTGTGAAAAAAAAAACATTTAGATATAACTTCCATTGAGCATGGCCACTACATTCCCATTTATGAGGGTCATGGCCAGTACAATGCATCACGGGGATAGGAAAGTCATGTTCAATTAGGGATAAAATAAAGAAAACAAATTACACCGTAGGTGATGATCTCTATCTCAATAATACCCATAATATGAGAACTCCATAATATGAGGACAATGAGGGAGGAGTGTCATCTAGTATACACGATGGAGATTTCTAATAACACAACTAAGTAATACTTCATTTCATTCCATAATATAATTTGATAAAGAACACATGCCAATTTTTTTTTACATAATCAGTACAGAAAAGAAGAGTCATGGATGTAGAAATAAAACCCAACATATACACCTTTATTTTCATGTTGTTTTCATCTCCCTTATTCTAGGTTTTTTCTTTCATCTAAAATTATCGACAAAATCAGTCGTCAACACATAGTGTATTGATATGTGGGGCACACAATTCATGGATATATTTAAAATAGGCATCATTTAAGAAGCAACATCTATACTACTATAAAAAAAGTGAATAAGTTGGACTAATTACAATGATGCCATTAACCAATAGAATTGCAACAGTTTTAGAAAGCTGAACTGTCTTTAACTCTTTCTGTTCTCTCCTTGTTTCAAGGAATTTCTGTCTTCTATAAACTTTTTCCATTATAACCTACACTCTTATTCTCTCCCACGGACCCTAACTACAGTCTGTCTTCTCTTTGCTTCACTCTCTTTCTCTCACCCATAGTTCGTTACAACTTGCTTTCATTCCTTCCCACGACCCCTCATTTACTACAATCAGCGCTCCCTCACGCTTCGCTATCATTCTCCCGACTACTACTATTCGAAATCATTTACCAAGGAACTTCCAACTTCCCACCAGTTTTGAGTATCTCTCTTCTGTGATAGAAAGTTGTTGCACGAGATAATGAAGAAGATTTATTATTTCAAACAACCTTTGTAATTTATTTTTCATATGAACAAAATCCCGAAATTCAAAATCATCCCACCATCACTGTGATCATTTCTGTTTGACAAAAGATCATGATGTTCAATGAGGCCCGTAATGTGTATATCTTTTTAAAAACCACCTCTCCTCAATCCCGGAATTCTCTCCAACATGCGTCTCTATTTCTCTTCTCATTCTGTTTAGTCCTCCCACTTCCTGCAAAACTGCCTTTGGCTCCTCCATTTGTCTGCGAACCTTCAAATCTTCCTCAATTCCCTACTACAAGCAACCAGAGCACCAAGTAGCCGCCTCTGGCAACTACACGATCATAGAAGCAATAGTACGTGGCGAGCACCACGATCTTGGTTCTCTTCTCCTTAGTCCACGTCACAGAACCAAGAGCATAGTTCCATTATTTCCTTTCATCTGTTGAGGGTGCGTCCTTATCTCTACACCGTTAGCAACAACCACCAACCTCCCAAGCTCCTAAAGTAGGAGATGAAGCCATACCTTCATTGTCTGATTCTCTTATGGTTCCCCAATTAAGCGCACAACATTTTTACTAAATTTATGGTAAAGAGTATATAGACATTACTTCTTCTAGACAATGTTGGGCTGTCAATTCTTGTAACTGTCACCCATATCCAGTCACGTAGACCAAAGGGCTTATGCGCTGCCACATATCTGTGGGTGGAGTGTCCGATGCTACCTTTTGTTCGGGTGATGACATGATCCACCACTCTTTGTATCTGATGACTTTTTTTTCTTCTTTCAATTATTGGGAGATATGATATTCATCCCGCCTCCCATTACAGACAAATTGTTCCAGAACAACACACAACAACACTTGCAACCTTCTAAGTGAGAAGTCAAAAAAGACTCTAGCACTAGCCATTTCCCCCTCTCCACTCAGACATTTCCTTATCTCCCATCACACTCTATGCACGATCTCTCTCTCCATCTCATATGTTCTCTTCTTGATACAAAATCACTCTCATATAAGCCTCTCTCTCATTTCCTTTGTCTCTCTCTCTCTCATAATTTGATTCTAACCGCTCTCCCATATGATCTCTCTTTCGTAAATCTTGTCTCTCTCTCTCTATCATAAAGCCTCTCTCTCTAATGTGTGTGTGTGTATATATATATATATATATATATATATATATATATATATATATATATATATATATATATTACTTTCCTCGTGCCTTTCCATTCTCATACGATATCTCTCTCACACACAGAATATCTCTCTCTCAAGCAACATCTCTCTCTCTCTCTCTCTTTCATACAATATCCATCCTTAGAGTATTCGAGGACTTAATCCCAAGAGTTTGTAGCCTTCCTCATCTAGGTTCCCCATCAAGCCAATCACCCTTGCCCATGATCAAAGACGATGGGGATACCTCCAGTGAGGAACATCTAGGGCATGTGAGCATCCAAGGAACCTCTCGTATGGAATAATGAGTCATAATGGTGCACTTCTACATATATGGAGGCAACAAGGCTCCATCTTGGACCTTGACTCCGGCCACAATGGAGCAGTGTGTATGGCTTTTGGGCATCTCACTTAAAGGGGCTGTCTCTTCCAGTAAGCAACTCTGGAAGCTCCAAGAGGTCTGAAACACTCATCCTTGGCATCTAAAATTGTCGGGATATGGTGGTTATGAGAGACTCAAACAACAATGCCCAACGAGCTTGTTGCGGAAGGTTGAGGTCGAGCAATCCAAATTGAATACGTACGACGAAAATCAACAACGAACAAGTAAGCAACCACAAAGACGAGATTTATAGTGGTTCAACAAATTCCCAATGTGAGAGCCTACATCCACTGGAGGATATAATATTATTGATAGAGAGATTACATAGATGATGATTACAGAAGAGAGAAGAGGAACCCAATCCTCTTTTACACCCAAAAGCCAACCGTGGAAGAAGATGGTTGCTTGGAGAGGAGCTCTTGGAGGCGTGAAACCCTAAGGAAAGCCCTAGGTCCATCCGTGGCTTTAAGTATTCACAAAATGACATCTCTTGATGTCTCTTCATTTCTCTTCATGGTTGGGACGAGTTTGGGGGGGGGGTCTATTTATAAGAACAAGACCCATATCCAAAGTCCTGAAGTCATTAGGTTGTTTTTCGACCACATTTACGGTCTGGAAGGGACTATATATAGTATGTAACACGGACAATATTTCCAAATCAATAACATTTACAGTCCGACGTTGGATCGTAAATACAAATATAGTCCAGGGCATCCAGACAAACCATATATGGTATGGAGTAATTAGCGTAAATACACATGTAGGTGCCCAAAATGCATCCCGAAGATGTCGAGGCTTGGTGTAGACGTCCAGTTCATCAAGGAAACTTTTCTAGAAAGTTTAAGACACTCTTTAAAAAAAGTCTACCTTGTCTTCAACCCAAAAATGATGGAAGTAGAAAAGCACTTGTAATCTTCTCCAATATCAGAAACTGATTAAGAATACCATCTCCTCCACATGCCCTGCATGGGCAAAGCTAAGGTAGAGAGAAGACCAAATAATTTTGAGCAAAGCTCAAACTTAGCTAACAGAAGATTCTTTGTCATCATGTCGGCTAGATTCTCAGACGTACCAATCTTCTTTATTTGAATCTTGCCTTCAACCGTGACTTCTCTGATGAAGTGGTACTTGACATCAATGTACTTTGTTCTCTCGTGGAACATTTGATCTTTGCTAAGATGTATAGCACTTTGACGGTCATAATGAATAATAACTTGTTCTTGAACCACACTCAACTAATTCATCAAGCCCTTGAGCCATAAAGCCTCCTTCATAGCTTCTATTGCCGACATGTACTCTACTTCAGTAGTAGATAAAGCAATGGTACTTTGTAGAGTGGCTTTCCAACTAACAACTTTAGATCCCACTATGAACATGCAACCTGTGAGAAATCTCCTCTTATCGAGGTCGCTTGCATAATTTGAGTTCGTTTGAATCTCCATGCCAAGAATCTTCTTCGCTTCACCTAGGTATTTCATATCAAATTCTCCACCTAGAAGAGATTTCACCTTGACAATCTCAGATGTATCTAGAAGCGATCAACATGTCATCAACATATACCAGTAGGTAAACAAAGGAATTGTCATTCAACCCTTTGTAATAGACACAAGCGTCATAGCTACTCCTGGAAAATCCATTGTGCGTCATGAAGGAGTCAAATCTCCTACAGAGTGACCTCTTGAGCAAGCACACATGGTTCTCTTTGTCTTCAAAACCCTCTGACTGTTGCATGTAGATCTTTTCTTCTAGTTCACCATGCAGAAAAGATGTCTTTACATCTAGCTGCTGCAACTCTAGGTCTTCAATGGCTACCAAAGAAAGAAGCACCCATATGGAACTATGCTTGATGACAGGTGAGAAGACTTCATTATAATCAATGCCTTTAATTTGACTGTAGCCTTTTGTAATAATGTGTGCCTTGTATCTATCACCTTCTTTCTTATTATTGATCCACTTGCACCCCACTAATTTCTTGCCTTTGGGAGGTACCACCAATTCCCAAGTTTGGTTCTTGTGAAGAGATTCCATCTCTTACTTCATTGCAACAATCCACTACGGAGTATCATGACCTGTGACTGCATCATGGAAATTGTTGGGCTCATAACCAATATCCACATCAACAAATTTATAAAGGGCATAGGCTACCATGGAGTCACCAAAGCCGTAATGTTGGAGTGGTTTGACGTTCTGGTTTGCCTTTTCCTTTGGCTACACTGTAAGAACTCTATGGAATCTCCTCTTTATCTTCAGTAGGTGCTGAATCATCTGGCATATAAGAGGGATCTTGTTCATCAACATGTGAGTCGACATCTTCTTTGGTCTCCAAATGTTGTGAGACCTTCTGTAGAGAACTTGTAGAAGAGCTATTTGTGTCTTACATAGTAGACACCATGGAAGATTTTTTTAAAAGTAACCTTGCACTCTACCAGGAAACGTGGTGAAGAAGGATCCTTGCACTAAAGACGGTATCCTTTCACCCCAGAAGCATAACCAAAGAATATGTATTTGATAACTCTAGGTTCTAATTTTCTAGTATCAGAATATGCATAAGCAGGGCAATCGAATATTCACAGATTCAAATAATCAACAAGTTTACTAGATCAAACTTCTTCAAGAGTCTTAAAATTAATAGAAGATGATGGAGAACGGTTCACTAAATAACAAGAGATTGATATCACTTAAATCCAGAAAGATCTAATCCAAACCCACATTGAGAATCATGCATCAAGCCTTTTCCAACAATATTCTATTAATTCTTTCTGCTACATCGTACTGTTGGGGAGTGTGACACACTGTACGATGTCATTTGATCCCATGATCACTGCAGAAATCATTGAACTCCTTAGTACATAACTCTAAGCCATTATAAGTCTGAAAAGTCTTTATGCTCTTGTCAGTTTGATTCTCAACAAGAGCCTTCCATTGCTTGAAAGTCAAGAACGCCTCAGCCTTGATCTTGAGAAAATAAAACCAAACCTTGTGCAATCATCAATGAAGGTTATCATATATTCAGCGCCACCTTTGGAAGGTACATGAGAAGGGCCCCATAGATAAGAGTGAACATAATCTAGAGCATCCTTGGTAGAATGAATTGCCGTACCAAAGCTATTGCATTTAGCCTTCCCCATAACACAATGCTCACAGAAATCTAACTTTCCAATGCTTTCATCACATAATAACCCTCTCTTGCTCAAAAGCATCATCCCTTTCTTAGACATATGTCCCAAAGACATATGCTAGAGCCTTATGGTGTGTTTAGATGAAGTTGTAATCACTGTGGAGCTTGAGATAGTGGAACTTGCAAGATGTACAATTTGTGTGAATTTTTCACTGCCTTCATGAGGACCCGATCAACTTTAAGAACATCAAGAACTCCATTTTCACCGGAGAACTTACATCCCTTGTCTTCAAGTGTGCCCAATGAGACAAGCTTCTTCTTCAACCCTACAACATGTCAGACATCCATCAATGTTCTAAATTCACCATCAAACATCTTGATCTTAATTGTGCCAACACCAATCGTCTTGCAAGGACGACTGTCACCCATAAGGATATCTCCACCTTTACTTAACTCATAGGTATGGAAATAATCCTTACGCTTGGTATTGTGGTACATGCATACTGAATCAAGAACCTAATCCTTCTTATAGTCATAGGATGACAATGAAGCAAGAACTTAGTCATCATTTTTAGAACCTCCATGATCCCCCTTTACATGAGCTGTAACATCATTTGATTTCTCATGTTTTTGCTTATTTTGCAACTTGTAGAATTCATCCCGGGTATGACCTGTCTCCTTGCAATAGTTGCACCTCTTTGATTGACGTGACTTTGACTTGTTCTTCTTTTACTTTGAACTTCAGGGTCTTTGTCATGTGGACGCTCCCTTCCTCTAGTGGCCAAAGCTTCACCCGCTACTTTTCATGAAGTAAGACCCTTCTCTAATTTCTCTTGAGAAGTCAAGGCCGTTTTGACTTCATGGAGTGAGATAGTCTTTGACTCATGGAATATCATCATATCCTGGAGATTCTTATAGGATTGTGGAAGGGTACAAGCAATAAAATTGCTTGATCTTTGTCCTCTATCTTCACATAGATCTGCTTGAGGTCATAGATGATTTCATTAAACTCATCGAGAAGAGTCATCAAGGAACCACCTTCTTCCATGCGAAGTATGAAAAAGGCGCTTCTTTAGCACAAGCTCGTTGGTGATGGACTTCTTCATGTAGAGTCCTTCAAGTTCATCCCAAATGTCTTTGGTGGTCTTCAAATGGATGATCTCATGAAGGACTTCATCCTACAAATAGAGAAAGATGTTTGCACGTGCCTCTAATCAATCTCCTACCATTGGTCATCCATCATGGATTCCGGTTTCTTCTCCTTTATGAGAAGAGATTTGTGGAATCCTTCTTGTGTGAGGTAAGATTCACACTTGACTTTCTAGAGAGAGAAGATCATTAAGCGATCAAGCTTCTCGATGTTGTACTTTGACATCATGGTAGAGATCTGATGGTAGAACTTGCTTTGATACCACTTGTTGGGATATGGTGATGATGAGAGACCCAAACAACAAGGCCCAACAAGCTTGTTGCGGAGATGTAGAAGCCTGAGATCGAGTAATCCAAACCGAATACGTATGACGAAGGTCAACAACAAACAAGCAAGCAACCACAAATTCAAGATTTATAATGGTTTGGAAAATTTCCAATGTGGAAGCCTACATCCACTGGTGGAGATGATATCATTCATAGAGAGATTACAAAGATGATGATTACATAAGAGAGAAGAAGAACCCAAACCCCTTTACACCCGAAAGCCAAATGTGGAAGAAGATGGTTTCTTGGAGAGGAGCTCTTGGAGGTGTAAAGCCCTAAGGAAATCCTTAGGTATGTCTGTGGCTTTAGGTCTTTGAAAAATGACGTATCTTGATGTCTCTTTGTTACTCTTCATGGTTGGGATGAGTTGGGGGGTCTATTTATAAGAATAGGACCCATATCCAAAGTTCCAAAGTCATTAGGTTATTTTCCGGCCGCATTTACGGTCCGACAGGGACTGTATACAATCTGTAACACAGACTGTATTTTGACTCTGATGCTAGACTGTATACGGTCTAGTTGGACAGTAAATACAAATACAGTCTAGGGCCACCAAGCAGACCATATATGGTCTGGAGTAATGACCGTAAATACACCTGTAAGTGCCCAAAACACATCTCAAAGATGCATATGCTTGGTGTAGACGTCCGGTTCATCAAGGAAGCTTTTCTAGAGAGTTTAAGACACTCTCTCAACAAAAATGAAGAGGAAATAAAAATTATCCCCAAACTCTCCATTTCTGCTTCAAGAACTAGCTCTGTTGGATGTAGTTAGAGCCTCCTTGCTCAAAACTAGATACCCAAAATGCATTCTCTAAATGTGGTGGTCCTTATTCTTTAAGTAACCCCATGTTTGGACCTATATTCCTTCCATATACATATGCAAAACTTCTATTATCCCTAATGAAGAAGCTATGAAGGAGGAGAGGTGGATGTCTATGGTCTATCTTTCTCTAGTCCCCCACAAAGGGTTGATCTATTTAGAAAGGTATTTTGAATATGGCTGCCACACTGAAAAGTCAAGACAGTCTTGGTCTTAAGAGGCAGCTGTGAAACAATTGCTCATTGTCACCTCCATGAAATCCAAATGTAGATGCATGTAGATCGTCATATCCTACAAGTAAGGGAGCCATCGTTCTAGAATGGTAGGGCATAAGTATAAGAGGCTATTTTGTAATAGTACAACATGTGTTGATATGAAAAAAATAATAATACATAAATTTGCAAACTATTATATATATATATATATATATATATATATATATATATATATATATATATAAACAAAATATCTTTTGAAGAATATATCTCATGGACCCTTTTTGAGGTTGCATGTTGTAGAATCATTATATAATACCGTCCATGTAAATGTTTTTGGAAATATCTTTTTGATGTAAACTACCAAATAATAGATAAGAAACCCACAACTTTTTGAGAAATACTAGGAGACTTTGCAACTACTACTCACATCCGACATCATAAACTATGCATTTTCTACCACTTCATTCTTCACAAGACACGATTGAGTTTCATGTGATTCTTAATTGGTTCACTAGTGCTATAACCTTCTGTAAGTAATTTTGTGATCAAAGAGAGCAATAAGAAGAATTATCACCGCAAGTAATAAATAAAGTCCCATCCTTGACAATATACAAATAGATAAAAGAAAATTATAGATGCATACAACATTCAAGGAAAAAATGAAAAGAAATGTCAAATGCAAGAGAATGACAACCAACAATGACAGAGCCAATATATAAATGATCTATTTTGAAAGTTAAAATGGATGAAGAAAATATGAAGAACAAAAAACCACTAGCATATCTATTAACATGAAGGACAAAAAATGTAAAAAGAAAAGGTAGATGTGGAAGAATTAGCTACATCCGGGATCATGATGTATTGTTCTGATAGACCGACCACCTGTGTCCTTTTATGATTGATGTCTCACTTTGTACCTATGGTAGGTTCACAATGAACATTAATAAGCGTAGTATTGGAATAATGTCTCTTATCTTATTTTAAGGATACTAAATGTTATCAAAAAATTCTAGAAAATTTCATGATAGACTCAGAGTCTAAGATAATGTTTAGCATTATCCTCCTCCTATCTATTAATTACTGACATTATCTCTCTATTATTCCTTTTTAATAGATTAGCCTTATCCTCTTGTACTGTCTTTTGTTGGCTGGCATTATTTTTTTGAGATTATCTTATCGAGTACTATGTGATACTACTATAAATAAAACATAGTGCCATGTGATGCAGTGCACTGATGTGTGCCAATGTGTGGGTTCCAATGTGCGATAACTTTGAATGTGTCAGAGTGGGACAACATCGTGTGCCAACATCATGGGCTATAAAGATAACCAAAAGGGAAGAAAACAAGAGCGGTTAAGGAATTCTATTTGTGGGTAAAAGATTCTTAGGGAGAGACAATCCTTGTAATCTTGTGAAGGTTTATGCTTACTAGAATTTGCGGTCTTCTTCATTAAAACTGTTCTCATTGGCTATAGCTAGGCGTTTGACTTTGTCAATTGAGGAATGTCGTTATTTTGTTGTGCATGCTTGGGATGTATCTCACATAAGTGCTTTTTCTTGGGCTTGAAGGCATGTGTAACATTAAATGGTTCTTGAAGTGGTATCATAATAGGTTTCATGCGAGACGATAAAAATATATGGAAAAACATGACGACGTTGACAACTATCGTTAGAGGCCATCCGATAGAAATCCTGATGACAACATTATTATGGAATCAGGAGGATGCGAATTCATTAGTTATGAAATATCAACATGAGTTGGAGGCATGATATTCACTTACAAGGGACAAGTGAACACAAAAGCTACTTGGTTCGCTGTAGTATATCGACTAGTTAAAGTCTTTCTAACCAAAAAAGGAGTGACTGGCGAGATATCTACCCACATAGGAGGTGTATATGAAGTAATGGCATGGATGGCGGGTGTCATCAATCGGAATAATGCTACATGTATTCAGCTCTTGAGAGCAGTCTGATGCAAGACTGCAAATTTGACTACAAATTTTAATAGGTACAGAGGCAAAGCTGTCAACTGTTGGAAGACATAGTAGAATCGACCACACAGTGTCATCAAAGCAACACGGCTCATAGAAGGTACAACCCTATGACATGGAGTTTAAGGTGCGAATGATGCAATTCTTCCAACACAGGTGGATGTGGTATAATTTTTCAAACTGTAAAATATGAAGAGCTCTCACATGAAGGGACTGAACAACTAAGTTTGGACACACACTCCATTTAAGCATGCATGGTAAAATGCTTCCAGAAACAGAAGCGACTTTCGAGAGCGGAAGCATAGAAGAACAATGAGAGAAAATTCTATTAGAGAAGTAATTACACTTCAGGGTATAAGATCCAATGCAGAGATTATTGAGATAATGTTTCTTATCCTAATTTCGAAGTTATTAAATATTATCAACACTATTAAAAAATTCCAAAATTAGATACACTTAGAGTCCAAGATAATTTTTAGCATTATCCACCACATGTCTATTAACTATTGGCATTATCTCTCTACTATTCCTTTTTTAATAGATCAACCTTATCCTCTCGTACTGCCTTTTGTTGGTTGAGATTATTTTTTTGAGATTGTCTTATCGAGTACTATGAGAGTAATATAATCAAGACATATAGTGCATCGATGTATGTCAATGTGTAGGTTCCAATGTATAGTAACTTTGGGTGTGTCAACGTGTAACAACATTGTGCATCAACATTGTGGGCCATAAAGATAGCCAAAAGGGGACAGAACGAGAGTGAGTTAAGGAATTCTATTGTGGACAAATAGTTGAGCGACAATCTTTGTAATCTTGTGAAAATGTGTACTTATTAAAATTTGAAACCTTTTTACCAAATATGTTCTCATTGGCTACTGCTTAATGTTTAGCTTTGTCGACCGGGGGCTGCCATTATTTTTATTGTGCATGCTTAAGCTGTATTTCGCATAAGAATTTTTTCTTGGACTTAAAGGCTTCCGCATCATTAAATGATTCTTCACATCCAACAAACTGAAATAAATTAGAACTACATTACTAAACGACATTGCATGGGTTATAGATAGGATTTTTAGTTTTGGACTGGAGATTAGATTGTAATAGATTGGACTAGTATTAAGCCAGTGGTAACTCTCCATGGTTTTGGCATGGAGATTGGTTTAAAATAAATTGGACTGGTATTAAGTCAGTGGTATCTGATTGTTTTGTTTCCAGAAACTAGTTAAGGCACAGGCCTCTCCATGCCTTTTGATGCCATTTGAGATGAGTCCTACAATTAAAATCAATAAGATGGAACCTCTCGTATATGTTGTGAGGAAAGAGATCATACAAAGAATGTTAACACACGTATACAAAGAAATCAACATGGTCATGAGTTGGACGGATAACTAAAGATTTATGCAATAGCTGGCAATATGACGCCTTGATAATCTCCCTAATGAGCTTTCCCTTTTAGTATAGGGTAATGGATGGGGAAGAGTCTACAAATCCATGAGCAAGGATCCATTTTCAAACACTTAACGCTCTGTCGTTTGTCCTATGTTAGTTGCTTGTTTACCTTTTTAACTTCTAGTCTTGTACTGACTTGCTCTTCCTAAAGTGGAGATTAGCAAGTGAAACTTATCTTATAGCACGAGAAGAAGTTTGGAGGAGGAGGGGGGGGGGTGCAAGAAGAAATAGAAACACTCCCAAGTTTTATAGAAGATCCGATAAATACTAAAGCGACCATAAGCATATATGTAGCAAAACTGAAAAGATAGCCCAAAACCAAAACCTAGTAAATTTTCGAACATATACAAATTTACAAAAGACGAATCCGGCAATCAGACAGAGATATATTCACGGTGAGCTTATAACAACTTTGTTCTTCCCAGAATGAGTAACAAGGTGTTTTCTGTCTCATTTTGCTCTACACAAGGCGTTCAATGACTCCAATCAAACAATTATGCCCTTTGAGGGGTATGATTACGAATCACAGTCCTATTATTTAACACGTTTGAAGCATTTTCCATATATGTCCACTGAGCCATAAGATTCGATCTTTATGATTGGATCTCTCAGATTTCGATCTTTATGATTGGATCCCTCAGAGTGAGAGAAATGTGTTATAGCTTTTAAGATATGCAGGATAATGACTTGCATTGAATGTTTTAACTTGTCTCATACCGCTGAGCTTTGGGGAGGTCCCAGAATTTATAAGGTATGTGGTCCCTTCACCCAAAACCAATTGGCAATGGGTGAAGGGACCACATACCTTATAAGTTCCGGGACCTCTCCAAAGCTCAGCGGTATGAGACTATTCTAACAATTGTTAGAATTGTCCCACACCGCTGAGTTCTGAGAAAGGTCCTAGGCTTATAAGGTGTGTGGTCCCTTCACCCACTGCCAATTAGTTTTGGATTGAATACCACACATTCTAATATGGTATCAGAGCAAACCCCACGAGACAAGTGTGATGACCACACCCTACTTAAAAAAAAGAACAAGTGTAAGCACACAAAAGTGGCTGCACTTGAGGGGTGATGTTAGAATAGTTTCATACCGCTGAGCTTTGGGGAGGTCCCGGAACTTATAAGGTATGTGGTCCCTTCACCCATTGCCAATTGGTTTTGAGTTGAATACCACACATTTTAATATGGTATCAGAGCGGACCCCATGAGACAAGTGTGAGGACCACTTCCTACCTAAAAAAAAAAACAAGTACAAGCACACAAAAAGTGGCTGCACTTGAGGGGGATGTTAGAATAGTCCCATATAGCTGAGCTCTGGAGAGGTCTTGGAGCTTATAAGGTGTGTGGTCCCTTCACCCATTGACAATTAGTTTTAAGTTGAATACCACACATTCTAACATAAGGGACTATAGTAGAAAGGACAACTTATGCAAACAAGCAATTCTGGGGATAGCTCATTTGGGAGAGCGTTAGACTGAAGATCTGAAGGTCGCGTGTTCGATACACGCTCACCGCATGTTGGTGAATAATAATGGGTACACATATGTGTATTTTACATGCTTTGACCCTCCACTGACATACATACATCTATTACAAGTCTCATTGTTCTTATTAAAAACGTTGGAGGAAAGGTTCACAAAAGTTCTCACTACATTTTAGTAAATATATATTCAATGATAATGGGTACAAATGTGTTTTTGGTGAATATCAATGGTTAAAAATGTATTTTTACATGCTTTTACCCTCGATTGATATACATATTCTACAAGACTCATTGCTGTTATTAAAAACATTGGAAGAAAAGCTATCAAAAGTTCTCATTGCATTTAAGTAAATATTTATTCAATGATAATAGTTACAAATGTGATTTTGCATGCTTTCACCATCTATTGATATACATTTATTACAAGACTCATCGATGTAAAAAAAACCTTGGAAAATGTAATCAATTGGTGTAATGAGTATTTCGTTATATATGACTTGCCCTCAAGAATTTGTTAGCATTCAACAAAAAGTTTTCACTCAAGAATTTATGTCCCTTCAAGTAAAAATAGTCCACAAAGACGCACCCTCCCCCAATATACGATCTTAATCACCCTATACGCTCACACCTATAGAACATCAAATTTTGGTTTTCCCATTTTCCACCATTTTTTTTGTTTCCATCATAATTTTGTTTTCCTTCATGACAACTTTCCCTTTTACCGTCCTTTTGCCAAGTTAAAAATTACCCACTAACAATAGGTTTCTATCCAAACATAATATTTCTTGTAAAGATATTTTTCAAGTATAATACTTCCTCCTAAGCGCTCTAAAAAAGAACTTTGTACTAAGAATATATATTTACAAGTAAAATTCCATACCAACAATTTCTTTTTCTTCATGAATGTGATTTATTCCAAATTTAGAAAAAGAATCTTAAAGAATTTTGTTTTTCACCAAGTATGAATATCCAAATAATGATTTGTGTACCATCAAGTAAATATATATCACATGTAGTCCTCTTTCCATCAAATAAAAACCCAATAAAAAGCCTATGGCAAATGACACCTTCAACAACCCCCTGAAAGCTACTTCAACCTTGTAGGGAAATGAAAAAGGACATAATGTTTTATAAATGTAAACCCTGCTACTGAGTATGTGACTCTATGGTTCTAAGAGGAGGGCGGGCTAATAAAACACCTCCTCAATTATTAGAAGAAAAATATCCACTAAGAGTTTTATGGCATCCATGTAAACATCTCCCTCTAGGCAAACCTTTTCCGTCAAATGTTCACTCCCTTGCAAGTAAAAATCCCAAAATATTAAAATAATTAGTTCACTCATTATCAGTAATTTTCCCAGAAGAATATGCAAGCATTCAACAAAAGTTTTCTATGGAATTCTTTTTCCTTTCAAGTAAAAAATTTCCCATCAAGATTTCTCCTCCAAATATGCTATCCGAGTCATCATATATGCTTACACCAACAAAAAATTGCCCATCAAGATTTCTCCTCCAAATATGCTATCTTAATCACCATATAAGCTTACACCAACTAAACTTCAGACTTTCATACTCTCATTTTTACCAAAAAGACTTCTCTTTTCTATCCTAATTCAATTTTCCCTCATGAAAACTTTTCATTTATTAGTTTTGTCCAAGTTAAGAATTACCCACTAAAAATAGGTTTCTATCATACTAAAATATTTTCTATTAGGCATATTTTCCAAGTATAGAATTTAGCCCTATATATTCAAGTAAAATTCCCTACTAGAATTTATATATCTTTAAGAAATGTGGTTCGCTCCAAGTTCAAAAATAAAGCCAATAGAAGTTTGTTTATCTCTGAGCTCGAGTATCCTGATAATAACTCCTTTACCTCTAAGTAAAGTTTATTTTTGAGGGTTTTCTTCTCTTGAAATAAAAACCCACTAAAAATCCTATGCCAATTAGCACCTTTGACCACCCTATGTTAGTTAATTTAGCTTTGCCAATCTAACCGTGTAACATACCCAGACCTAGCATCTTGGCTCTAGAAATCATATTTCCATGATTAGGAGACCTGAATATTTGGTTCTTTAGATTTAACCAAGCAAACATAAAGGTACACCTTAGTGTATATTGTTAATACATATAACATGAATAACTCAAAGATAACCCATAAGATATACATGTCTAAAAATAAATATAACATATTAAGTGGCTTATTAACATAATAGCATGCATATGTGCTAAGATGTGATTAAGTTCATCAAATATGTCACATATGCTTCCTTTTCTAACTAATATTCATATAATGGATAAATTAGAGGTATAATGTACTTAAAAAATGTACTAGAATAACGATTAGAATTTTCATGTGCAAACATCTAAGTAAAAGAGGAATTAATGGACTGAATATGTTAAATAAGTAAAATATGGAATTTCACATATTATAACCAAAGGTAACTCTTTTGGAAGTAGTATGAATATAATAGGACCCTAAGTAAATAATTATGATGGTAATTATGTAACACTATAATAATATAATTGTAATGAGATAGAAATCCAAATTATATTAAAACTCCTAAAAGGAAATTACAAAATCCAAATATAATGGTAAAAACGTGTTCCTTGGGTCCCAATCAACTTGGATGTCAAGTTTTACATTATTTGAACAATAATAACTATCTTAATCTACTTAGAAAAGAAAATATGAGTTTTTCTCCAAAATATTAAATAATATGTTCAATAACTTAAAAAGTGGAAATACATCTCAAATTTGAATTCTACATACCAAAATTAACCTATGTGTGGATTTTCATATCAAAATTTTTTATCTATCCTAGTTTTACTCAGGGGAGAAAATGTAACTTAAAGTCAAAAATATTGAATGAATTATTAAAAAAATATGGTATATTAAATAATTACTACAAACCAACTTGTAGGGCTTATACATATATAATTTAGGTAAAGTCATAATAAATAAAATTATGGTGTAACATAAATGAAAATAATATTGTACGTGCATGATAAATCTATGGAAAATTTATCATGATGGAAATCTTGTAATAGATTTAAATGCCATATACAATAGAGTTATAGAAATATAAACTGAGGTAATTGAAACAATGTGGGATACACAAGATTTTAATAAATTAGAGAAAAATTTAATGAATTAATTCTCTCTACTGAATGTTTCAAAGCAATTAAAAAATGAAAACTATCATGTTAACATATCATAAAGCAAATAAATTTGTTAACTCAACTATAGATTTATTTGGAAAAAAATACACATTCCCAAATTTATGTTATCAATTATTAACTCAAACAAGAAATAATAATAATCTTGACTAAATATTTTCCTTAGTAAACCTCTCTATTACCTCCTAAAATTATTACCACAAGAGAAAAAAGGAAAATAATTTGATAGATAATGTTTACACCCTTTTGATTTGAAACTCATGTGTCTATTATAATTAGTTTTAGATATGTAAATTTATTAGCACATATCTCCTCTACAAATAATTCATGTAAGATAAATTAGCAATATATATGATCACCTCAAATTTTGATCTAACACAATATTAATGAGATATATGCCTTTTATTGAAATAAAGTTTTATACATGTTTTCAATGACTACAAACTGAGAAGAGAAAAATTGTGGGAATGCTCTTTTGTAATGGGATGAATAAGTCAAATTATAGAAATGAAACTCAATAAATATACCCTACACAATTGTACATTAAATTATTATACACGTTAAATTGAGTAAATAACTACACAATGAGATATTTAGTAATCTCTCTATTATAAAATTAGTAGCCAATGTTTCTATGATAAAGATGTTATAAAATGGGAAATATATGTTAAAACATAGACATAAATAAATGGAAGGGAAATGACATTTTTTATGTTTATTCTTTCGTATCATGTGTTACTAAATGCTTAACTTTTCTCCTTTACAATATACATTACATATTTTCCCTATACAAAAATAGATAAGTTTCTTGCTACCCAAGCCAAGTAGTTCTATATATATAGACCCCTCCCCATGACCTTTACACATAGAAATCACTTGACCAATAGGACATGACTCCTAACCTTCTCCTTTATCCTCCTATTCAAGTTCCTTAGTTGAGTCATTAAAACCCTATAATCTTATGAAACAATTCATATGGTGGTCTTTTCTCAACAAGCAATGTTTTAAACCTTAGAACCTTGACTTGGATCTAGGATTGAATTTTGACAAGTGGACAAAAATATAAAGGTATGTTTCATCCCTATTCATCATATTGAGAAATCACATATATTCTCTCTCTCTCTTGGAACTATGGACAAATTAACCTACACAATTTCTCTCTCTTCTGAAAATTTATTTCATGTGAAAGATTCTATGTTGATACTGATCTTGTGATCATATTATGTAGTTGGATATTCTTATTGGACTCTTATTTGACTATTGGATAACCTAACCATCTTGTGGTAGACTTTAATGGTCTTGTGTTGCATATTATTGTGAACATGATTAGATATTTATTTATGGGTCCTCTGATCTCACATTATAAATGTTGGATGTTCTCATTTTATAATTTTAGATTGACTAGACTTATTCTTACCTTTATATTTTGTGCATGTGCAAATAGACTAAGTTTATTTATAGTAGTATGTACATATGTACTATCATAATTATTGGGCGTGTCTCTCCACCCTGACTGTGCCTTTCCACTTGTATTTTATATATTGGACACACCTTTCCGCCTAGGGTGCACCTGTTAACCTGACTTAGGCTTGAGATTTTATGCGCCTCAACCTTACATAAATAGAAGTAGTCCAATTATTTTACATGCACTGATTATGATCTATTAATGTTGTTAGATGGGAAGAATTCTTTTGTTGATTATTTAATTTTTAATAAATGCCTCATCTATTGACTTGCTTATCATCATTTTGAAATTCTTATTCTTTTGACATCTAATTGGATAGTACTTTCCTCTTCTATGGGAAGCGTTGTTATATTTTATGTCCTTCTTTCATAATGTTGCTCAATTCCCTATTAACATGCACATACCGACTTTTATGCTGACAACATCCATTTTGTCTTCTTTTGTGGGATATACTTCCAACCCCAGGTGTAGGATATGGTGGGCATGACAAGCATATGTGAATATAGCTATGGGGTTGAATATCAGGAGATGGACATGACATAGTTTAGATATCCCTCTACTTAGATCTTGATGTTGTTGCTTTCATGTTAGCCTATTACTAGGAGATTCTTTTGTAATCTTGTATAAATTGAATATAGTCATGAAATGTTATTCTAGTGCTACGCTCTAGTAATTTTGTATACCATCATTTGAGGAATGAAAAAATGTACACTTGTTGTATAAATTTAATATAGTCATGAAATGTTATTCTCCTGCTATACTCTGGTCATTTTGTATACCATCATTTGAGGAATGAATATCTTTACACCAATTACACATACCTTTTTGGTGTTTGGAATATATGATTTATATTTCTTAAATTAAGTAGGGAATGGATATCCTCTCAAGTCCCACTCCTTATAAGATGATATTAGAGCCATGGTAGTCAAATTCTGATTATTTCTTTTTTGTCTTCCTTAAGTTTCCTATATTACGCTATAAGTTCCTAATTAGAACCCTTACCTTACATGGATACCCTTTACGTGAGATGTTTACCCTAGAATTAACCTATATTATTCATGAGATGATAAAAGGTCAATTTAGGATCATATGAGGTACACATAAGAATCTTGATGAGTAACCAAGAGAGAGGAGACCCTTAACATCATATTTAAGTTTTTTGTAATATATCTCTTTGTAATTATGAGTTTTGACTTTAGGATGGGTATATGTATGAGGATGGAAAAGTAGTAGGATATGTGATCATGGAATACTTTGTGACTCAACTCTTGCAATTGATTTTAGATCCCCTTTTATTTTATGTTGAATAGATTTTATAAAAAAACATTTTCCATTATACTATTATTTTTACAAAAGGAAATTTGGATTTATCGATGTTTTCTCAGACCGAGTCACAAAGAAGAGAGGTATGAACTTTGATATAGAAATCCTAGATTTAGTTGTAGTAGAAATTTTAAACTCTAAGTTATGTGTATGTGGCTTGCGCTAAAAGGTTTAGTTGACCTACCCATTTGTACCTTATGACTTTTTATATGATAATATGAATCTTAAGGTTGATAGGTTCATAACACAAGGACCTGAAACTCAACCCTAGGTCTTTTGGTTGTATGCATGATCTATGAACAACATAAACTCCTAAAATATTCACAACTAAAAGATAAATTAGTAACCCTAGCACCTTGATGTTTCTTAGCTTGGCTTATTAGGTTAAACTTTTAAGGGATGGATGGAAGTTGGTTGGTAGTATAAGGATGGTTGTATTTTGGAAATGAAATCCTCTTTAAAGGGTGGAATGTTGTAACATATCCAAACCTAGCATCTTGACTCTAGAAATCCTATTCCCATGATTAAGAGACCAGATTGTTTGGTTCTCTAGATCAGATCAAATAAGGATAAAGTCACACCTTAAAGTACATTGTTAATATGTATAACATATAAATCACTCAAAGATAACCCATAACATATATACACCTAAAAATTAATACAACATATTAAATGGAATTTTCACATAGTCACATATATATGTGCTAACATGTAACTAAGTTCATCAAATATGTCACATATACTTCCCTTTATAAATAATATTTATATAATGGATAAATAAGAAGTATAATGTACTTAAAACATGTATTAGAATAACAATTAGAATTTTCATGTGCAAACATCTAATTAAAAATAAATTATTGGACTAAATATGTTAAATAATTAAAATATGAAATTTCATGCATTATAACCAAAGGCAATTCTTTTGTTAGTAGTATGAAGATAATAGAGTTCCAAATAATAAATAATGATGGTAATGATGTAATATTATAATAATATAATGGTAATGAGATAAAAATACTAATTATATTAGAGTTCCTAAAAGGAAATTTCAAAATCCAAATATAATGGCAAAAATGTGTTCCTTGGGTCCCAGTTAGTTTGGGTATTGGGTTTCACATAATTTGAACAATAATAACTATCCTAATTTCATTTAGAAAAGAAAATATGACTTTTCTCCAAAATATTAAATAATATGTTGAATGACTTAAAAAGTGGAAATACATCCCAAATTCAAATTCTACATATCAAAGTTAATCTAGTGTGAATTTTCATATTAATTGAACATTCCTATCTATCCTAGTTTTACTTAGAAGAGACAATGTAATTTCAAGTAAAAATATTAAATTAATAATTGGATAATATCTAATATATTAATAAATTTTATAAATCAACCAGTATGACTTATACATAAATAAGTTAGGTGAATTTGTAATAAATAAAATTTTGGTATAATATAAAGAGAAACAATGTTGTACGTGCATGATAAATATATGAAAAAATTATCATGAAGGAAAATCTTATAACAGATTTACATTCCATATACAATCTATTTTGCATGAACCTGGGAATATGGGTCTGGACTGCTTTCTAGGAAGGCTGACATGACCTTTTTCATGAAATGTCATTTGATTGATTTGACTTATAGGAGTTATAGAAATATAAACTGAACTAATTACAAAAATGTGGGATACACAAGGTATTTTAATAAATTAGAACACATTTTAAAGAACTAATTCTCTACTTAATGTTTGAAATCAATAAATAAATGAAAACAATCACGTTAACCTATCATAAAGGAAACAAATAGATTAACTTGATTATATATTTATTCAGAAACAAAAAAATTCCAAATTTATATTATCAATTACTTATCCTAAATAATAAATAATAATAATCTTGACTAAAGGATTTCATTAGCAAACCTCCCTATTATCTCCTAAATTGTTACCACAAGGAAAAAAGTAAAATGGTCAATAGATAATGTTTACACCTTTTTGATTTGAAATCCAAGTGTCTATAATAAATAGTTTTGAATATATAAATTTATTAGCATCTATCTCCTTTGCATATAATTACTATAAATATATTATCAATATATTTGGTTGCCTCAAATTTAGATCTAACTTCATATTAATTAAATATATGCCTTTTATTGAAATAAAATTCTATGCATGTTTTCAATGACTACAAAGTGAAAAGAGAAACATAATCGGGAAGTTCCTTTATAATGGGGTGAATAAGTGAAATCATAGAAAAGAACTCCATAAGTATATCCCACAAAAATGTACATTAAATATGATACAAATTGACATTGAATAAATAATTACACAATACCATATTTATAAGTCTCTTTATTGTAAATGTATTATCCAAATAATTATGTGACCATGTAGTTAAAAAATGGAAATATATGAATAAACATATACATAAATAAATGGAAGGGAAATGTCTTTTTTAATATTTATTCTTTCCTATCATGTGTTAAAGAATTCTTAAATATTAGCCCTTTTACAATATACAATACATATTTTTCCCTAGTAAACAAAAACTGATAAGTTTCTTTCTACCTAAGACAAATAGTTCTATATATAAACCCCTCCCCATGACCTTTACACATATAAAAATCATTTCACCAATAGGACATGAATCTCAACCTTCAACCTTATCCTACTATTCAAGTTCCTTGGTTGAAACTTTAAATCCTTGCAATCTCATAAAACAATTCATATGTAGGTCTTTTCTCAACCATTGGTGTTTTTAAATGTTGGAACCCTGACTTGGATCTAAGATTGAATTTTGACAAGTTGACAAATATCTAGAGGTATGTTACATTTCATCATAATGAGAAATCACCTATATTCCCTCTCTCTCTTAGTACTATGGAAAAATTAGCCTACACAACTTATCTCTCTTCTAAGGAATTTCATGTGAAAGATTCTATGTTGATTCTGATTTTGTGATCATCTTATTTTGTTGTATATTCTTATTGGACTCTGGTTAAAGTATTTTATAACTAATTCTCTTGTGGTAGACTTTATGATCTTAGTTTACAACTGTAACATCCTCAAAATCCTAGATTTATTAATGTACCTTAATGTGAAACCCTAGTTTTCAAGTTTAAGCTTTTATCGAACAAACTAGAATTTTATGGGACCTCTTAATCCAATGTATGATGAAATAATCTCATAAAACTAGCTTTGGCTTAAATAGCTCATTTAGTAAATGATAATTCTATTAATGTCACATTTTCCATAATGCATGTATTCAATTATCAACCTACATGAAATTGATGAACAAAAGAGCAACAAAATGCGAATCCAATTGGATAGAGAGATTTTATACCCTCTAATTAGCTTGTGGTCCAAATTTGAAGTCATTTGGACTTCGTTTGACCCCTCAATCATTTTTGGGAAGTTTCACTATAATTTAAACCCTAAAATCTAATGATTTTGATTTAATCTCGTCGATTTAATATGGTTTGTGGTTATTTTAATGTCATGCTGACATTTTGATTTTTTGGCTGAGACTCACCTGTCACGCGCGCCACTTGATGCACCGTCTATCCAGACCATCAGATGTCGATCCGATGGTTGTGGACTCGTCTCCTACCTCAGGTAAGAGACCGAGAGCAGCAGGTCTCTGGCGCCCCATTTTTCAGTCTGGTTCTCTCGCCACGATGGTCTATTTTAGGTGATTTCTTCGCCAATGGAACCGGGATCAAGCTACGGTCCCATTGATCCCTAGTTCGACGAGTTGTGGTGCCCTATTGAGAAACGCCCAATCGAGGTCAGACTCTCTTCGCCGCCCCAGATTTACAGGAGGGCTTCTCAATGCCCAAACCTATATAAAAGGAGCCGAAAATGATCACAAGCCCTAGAAAGACCCCCCTCTTCGCTCAATTTTGCCTCCTTCCGTCCAAGACACCACCACCTATTCGATTTTTAGTCTCTAGTGCCTGCACCTCACACCATCGACCCTTGATTCCTTCTCCGCAATTGATTGCACGGTAAAAATGTCCATCACTCTAGCTTTGTTTTTCCCTTACCAGTTTGCACTGTTCTCCCTTGAGTCGGCGGACCCTGTAGGGCCACAATTGCTCCTCTCTGGCGTTCATCTCCTGGGCCATCTGGTGGCTCATTGGCCATGGAATCAGTGGCTTCGGCATCGCCTTCCTCCCGTAGTTTCTTTCTTGGATTTGGTTGGTGCTGTATTGCCCCGTTTCTTGGTGATTTTGAAACTAAAATTCGATCACTCGTACCCAAGCCCTTCCCCTGTTCTTCTTCCGCTGAGCAATGGCGGACGGCTGAGGTTAGAGCTTCACCACACACCGGAGCCTAATTCATGGCTCTGTGAGTTCGTTGTCATACAAGGAAGCTATCTGTGTTTCACGTTTTAGCTGCTTGATCGAGGTCCACTTCTTTGGATCTGGATTCTGTGCTCCCAGAGTTGGGAGTTCGACGCCATGGCATAAGGCAAGATGCCAGGTAGGGTTTTACCAGTTTTGCCCCTGTGAGTTTATTTTGTCTAGTGCGCGACCGTGGGTACTTTTGGGTTTTGAGCATCCTTGTCTTCTCTTTCGCAAATGATGGGTTTGTTCCCCAGTTGGCGGCCCCCGATTGGGCCAACTAGGCAGGGCCCGCAACCCTTTGGATATTTGATTTTCGTATTTGGTTTTTCTTTGAATTCTGATTGGCCGGTCTATGAAAAATAATAACTTTTAATCGGTAGATCGTATGGGGTCAAGTTTTATATGAATTTTGCTCAATTTTTCGAGATCTATCTAATGGTCAGGGTTTTGAGACATGTTTTGGTTTGGTTTTCACGAAGTTTCAGGTTTGAGACAATTAGGGTTAAGGATATAATTAAGATGATAATTAATATAAACCATGATTAATTTCAGGAACCTAGGACTCGACTCCGGATCATGGAAACTGAGATTAGGTTTTGCTCTAACAATGTAAGCGGGTCATGTAATTATGCATATATACTTTGGATGAATTGCTTGCTATGTATGATTTAAGATTATGCTTTAGAATTTCATGTTAACGAATGAAATCAAGATAATGCTTATGCCTTTGATTATATGCTTGTTGTTATGTTCACAAAGTCATATGCTTACCACTGATGTTAATTAGTTTAATTACATAATCATGCAATGATTAAGAAATTGAATAAGGAATCATGGAAATCATGTAATGTTAATGTCAAGATTAATAGGGAGAAATCCCATGATGATTAAGCTAATGTACTTTAGTTGTAAATTGTTCCTCTTTATGTTATTTTGCCTTTATGGCATTGATGAGCAATTTGGTGCAACTAAGGTGAGCCTTTACCGGCATGATGAGCATTTTGGTGCAATTATTGGATGAGGACAATTTACATTGATGGCAAGATAAGAACAATGATGTTAATGTTAATTAAGAGAATTAAGTAACTCATTATATGTTTCTCGAAATGATGGAACTTTATGGTCGTTATGGGCTTCCTAGCAATGATGGGCTTTCCGAGCATGATGTGCCCCATGTGGGCAGTGAGGAGAGAATGATATAATAATGTTCTTAATTCATTGATGTAATGAAGATTAATGTGTAATGAGAATTCGTAATGCCAAATTATGTCAAGTTTATTTTAGTTCAAGTATATGTTTATTTTCAGTTCTTATAACATGAATAATGCCGCTTACTGATGTTGATGATTTCTTTCACATGGCCATGGGATGAGATGTCCCTAGATCAAGGAGAAGGAGGGAACTGACGTGAGCGATCAAGGGTAGCTGATTCAAGAAAGGCTTTAGCTCAGTGGGGTGCCATCTACCACTCAGTAGATCCTTTAGTTTAGTTATCTTTCCATGTTTTAGATTTGCTTAGTTTATATGTATTAGACTTGAGATCAAGATAAGATAGTTTATGCTTTAGTTTTGCTCAGCCTACATGTATTAGGTTTTGATATCAGATGATACAGTTATGTCTTTCCCTTCCATGAACAATGTATTAATCTATATTTTTAGTTGAATGCATGGTGTTTCATTTATCTTATTGCTTTTGAGTATCATGTTTTGTGACGTTCCTCTAAGATGAGCTACCCATGTTATGGACAACATGAGGTCTCCTTCCGCTGTCATGTATGTGATTGGAGGGGCGTTACAATATGGTATCAGAGTAATGAGTAGATGGCCACTGAGCTAAAGATTCACATGTTCTAACCCTAGGTATACCTTGTTTTTCTAGATGGATCCTAAGAAGTCTGATAAGGGAAAAGATAGGGAAGATGGTGATAGCTCTTCAAGTGAGGGAAGTGGATCAAGAAGAAACCCTAAGGAAATCCTGGAGGAATGAGTCCAACTACTCACCAATGCCCTAGGACAAGGACAACGTCAACCCAGACACAATGAGATAACCTTGGTGGATTTCTTGAAGATCAGGCCCGACTCCTTTGCTAGAGAAGGAGAGGATGATGTCGTCACCAAGGGAGAAGAATGGATTATGAGCATGGAGCATTGTTTTCGTGACCTGGACTGCCCTCAACAGTCTAGGGTTCGCTTTGCCACCCACATACTAAAGGGAGAAGCCCGTACACGGTGGGAGAACTTCCTCAACTTCAGAGCTGTTGATGCACCTGCACTCACATGGGAAGGTTTTGTGGAAGCCTTCCAGGAGCACTACGTGTCTGAAGCCATGATAGAGAAGAAGGAGATGGAGTTTGCCAATCTAGCTTAGGTTGGCGACATGACAGTGACCCAGTACGCTATGAAGTTCAGGGTTCTACAGAAGTACAAATATGACTATGACGGGCGACGTAGGACGAATAAGTTCATCTGAGGACTGAAGCTAGACTTGAGCTTTGCCCTATCAGGAAGAGGCCACATGACCCTTCAATCTGCATTAGATGCTTCCCTAGATCTAGAAGACCACCCCGGGAGGTCCTACAAGAAGGAAGTTATTCAGAAAAAGAATCAGCATCAACCTCCCAACAATAAGAGGAAGGTTCCTGAGGTTGAAGCCCCTACTGCCCTAGAGAAAGCACAGTGCCCGATTTGCAAGAGGGTCCATGGAGGATCGTGTAGGTTCGGTACTGGTTTATGCTACTACTGTGGAGAACCTGGACACATAAAGTTTGACTGTCCTAAGATACAAAGGAAGGAAGCAAGAAACCAGGACCCAGCCCCTAAGAGATAGGCCAGAGTGTTTGCTATGGACATGGAGGAGGAAAGTGATCAAGGTATGGTTTAGATTGTCACATTTAGATTTTGACTTTATCCTTGGATCATATATGTGTTTGTCTTGAGCTTTGAATGGTAAGTTATGATGTTATGAGGATATGGAAAACCCTAAGGTGTGTAGTAGTATAAGAAATTTCGAGGACGAAAGTTATTTAAGGTGGGTAGAATTGTAACATCCTCAAAATCCTAGATTTATTAATGTACCTTAATGTGAAACCCTAGTTTTCAAGTTTAAGATTTTATCGAACAAACTAGAATTTTATGGGACCTCTTAATCCAATGTATGATGAAATAATCTCATAAAACTAGCTTTGGCTTAAATAGCTCATTTAGTAAATGATAATTCTATTAATGTCACATTTTCCATAATGCATGTATTCAATTAGCAACCTACATGAAATTTATGAACAAAAGAGCAACAAAATGCAAATACAATTGGATAGAGAGATTCTATACCCTCTAATTAGCTTGTGGTCCAAATTTGAAGTCATTTGGACTTCGTTTGACCCCTCAATCATTTTTGGGAAGTTTCACTATAATTTAAACCCTAAAATCTATTGATTTGGATTTAATCTCATTGATTTCATATGGTTTGTGGTTATTTTAATGTCACACTGACATTTTGATTTTTCGGTAAGACTCACCTGTGACACGCACCACTTGATGTGCTGTCCATCCAGACCATCAGATGTCGATCCGATGGCTGCAGACCCGTCTCCTACCTCGGGTAAGAGACCGAGAGCAGTAGGTCTCTGGCACCCCCTTCTCCGGTCTGGTTCTCTCGCAACGATGGTCCGTTTTAGGTGATTTCTTCACCAATGGAACTAGGAGCAAGCCGTGGTCCCATTGATCCCTGGTTCGATCTTGTATAAATTGAACATAGTCATGGAATATTATTCTGTTGTTATGCATTGGTCATTTTGAATACCATCATTTGAGAAATGAAAAAAATTACACCTATTAGCTTTCAACACATAAGTGTTCTCTGAATGTAAACCTTGGTACTTCTGATATGAGATTTAGGAACAGGGCGGGCAAATAAAATAGTCTTGGCATTTCTTAAGAAAAAAATTTAATATGAGTTTCACGGAATCCAATTAAATGATTTCCTTCTAGGTAAAATTTTCCCTAGTAAATAATTCATTCCCATCCAAGTAAAACAATATAAGAAATTAAAACAATCAATTCATTCATTGTAAATAATTTTCTCTCAAGAATCTATTAGCATTCAACATGTTTATGTACGCCTAAGTAAAATTTTCCCAACAAGATCCCCTTAAGATATATTATCTTAACTAAGTGGAGATAACACATCATATGGGCGAGACAACATAAGTTTACCCCCCTCTTATTTTAACGATATTATGTAGCAACTTTCCCCCCTCTTTTCCTATACATAGTAAATTCAAAGAACTATTTTTTCTCTCTAAATCTTTCCACTCACGTTCCATATATCCTCCCTTAACCTCTCACCTTACCCCTTTTTCAATGTTTGAGCACAAGAAAAAAGACTCCACACCACCACAAAATAAATAAATAAAGGAGTTACCTAAGTGGATGCTATTATGGAAGTAAGAGTTTATTTTAAGAGATTTTGGGTTCCAAGGGGAATGATTCTATCCTTGTATTCAAAATAAATGAAGGTAGAAAACATATCAAAGGTGTTTAAGTTGTTCCAAACACTCGAAGTAATTTTGAGAAAACCCAATCTGGCCTGTGTAATGCTTTTTATTACATTTCATTCATCTACTATTCTCAAAGTTTGTCCAAGATGAGGGTCTTCTTAAACTACAAAGGACCATCCTACAAGTTTGTATCCAAGGAAGTGTCACTAACTAATTTGATTATACCTTATCTTATTGACATGTTTTAACATAGTTCAGTAGTAGGCGAGTTGTCTATCGTAACGATGGAAGTATCAAGATTAGCATGATGAACTTGTCATACATCTACGTTTGCATAAGTACGCCTCAAAGAAAAGTCGTGATGTAGTCAACATTGTCCTCTTTAATTTGTTCCATTTGAACAACAAAAAGTTTAAGCATTAAAAGTTTTTGTTCTTACAACTTTATCTATGATGAAAATATGGATAATATAGCGATATCACATTTCTCTATATATATGACAAATTTTTAATTAAAATTTCTTTTTTTAATATATCTCATGTCTGATGTCATTTTAGAGCCTTTGAAGAAATATGGTAAATATTTGAGGAACAAAATGTCGTTGTAAGACAATACCCTTTTGATTCATTAGATTTTTTTAATAAAAAACTATGCTAAATTCAATTCAAAATTGGGAATGAATAATATCAAGCTTCTTTAAGTTTTGGATAACATTGTTGATAAAAATCATAATATTTTAGACATGATCCTTGAGTTATCTCAGCTATTTTGATCCAAAATGTGTCAATATAATTCTATTATCTTGTCAAAAATATCTTACATTGATCATACACCTATTAGTCATGATTGAATAATTTTTTCCATAATTCCTTTATTTAGTTTGAAGATATTTATTCTTACTTTCAACGATTCACATATACTTCTTGTATGATGATTTTTGAATTTGTAGGTAGTGTTGGAGTATTCTAACTAAATATAAAATATTTATTAATGTCTCCTCAAATCACTGTAGCAAGGTTTGTTGGATTAGTGGGTTTGTTTTGAATCATTTTGATATAAAATTTAATCTTGAGATGATATTCAATTGGATATTTTCATGAAAATTTTAATACTTGTAGAAATAAAACATTACATTATAATATTTGACAGATGTGTGACTCAAAAAACTGTTGACATCCCATTTTCCCATTTAGTAGAAATTTACAATTAATATCAATTCTCTAACTAATGATGAAGTCCACTTCACATTCCACACACTCGACCACTTTCCTACATCAACCATATTTTCTCACATTTTCCCACCTATTTAATCCATTCCTTTCACCCACTTTTACATTTGATGCTTTCTGTGAAGAATTTTTTCTTTCAAATTATAAGTGCAATTTACTCATCAATTCTGCTTTATATAAGCCTTTTTTATAAAATTTTTAGTTGAATGATCCAGAATAGAGTATTTCCTTTTCCCCATAGATATTCAATTAGCTGTTCCTAATAAATGTGAGGTATAATCTTAAACTATCTCTCATCTATCTCTTTTATTATTTTTTTTATAAAATCTGTAGTTTTACATGATTTTCTTTAGAATACTTCTAAAATAACTAGAAAATTGGAAAATTGGTGTTATCCATCCCAAGCCACCTTGTAGATTAGAGACATACGCCATGTACCACATGGTAGATTGCCTCGATCTATAGTACATGCCTTGTGGCAATCCTATTCCTCTTCCAAAAAGTTCTATTTAAAACCCAGATCCCTAATTCCATCCTATAAATAACCCCATATCCACTGTATTCTAGGCCCCTTTCAAACCTCCTGAAGACATATGTTAAAACTACCTCTCACTTTTATTTTCTGCATTATTTTTGATCATATGATCCTTCCTCTGACACAACTTACCTCTAAATTTCCATTAAGCTATGAAAATCATAATTTCTGAATGTGTTCCTTTTTGCTAATATGACTATCTACCTTAATTGATTTGACTGCATATAAATGCTCATATCTGCTTAGAGCTACTAACATGATCTATTGTGTACTCTTAATCATCTTTTCTTGGAAAAAAGATTTGATATTGCTTTCAACTTATATCTACTTGCCATCCTCTAGAGCTTCCTACTCATCAGTCCTAATCAGCCATCACAAATCTCTGCCATGGGAGGTCCTGAGGCAATTAGGACCCTAATCTACCTAATAAAAGGACCTTTAGGACAATTATGGGAAGGATGATGAAATCTCCAGTCCCTAAAGGTCCGCCCACATATAAAACATATTTTCATCTCTTTCTTTTGGTTTTTCTTGTTTTCACCAACATGAAACTGCTTCTTTTTCATGCTTAAAATTGGTTCGATATCGATCCACATGAGAGATGGGGGTGATAAATTTTCCCCACTCATAAAAATATTTTCACATCTAAAATTTTTATTGTTTTTATCATTATATATTATTTGACTCGAATGCTAGATCAAATTTCAAGTGTGGATTCACAATAACTCATTCTATTTTTACTTATTTTCTATGTAAAATGTGGTGGGGGTTCCAAACACCTTTTTTCCCTTTACATTCCACGTGACCACTAGACTATGTTTCACCTCCAAGGATGTATGTTGAAAGTATACTCTTTTTGAGTAGGGTGTGACAGAATGACGACTCCGCTTGAGAATGCCAAGATGGTCTTGGTCAAATTCCACCTTTTTTGTGAAGATTAAGTATTTTCTAGGCTTGTTCAATTTTGTTTTCTTCTTTCTATTTTCTTTACTTTTTATTTTTTTTGTTCGAACACATGGCATGACCGCATGTCATTGTGATCTGCGGGCCCCAAACATGCAGATCAAGGTGATCTGCTACCCCCTGCCATGCTATCTCTAGTCAAGTTTTTGTAGTTTCCTATTTCCTCTATTGTTTTAAAGTTTCTTTTTCTATTTTTAAGGATTCTGAGTGCGCTTTTATTTTTAGGTTTTAGATCCACTTCCCTTGCACTGTCTTTTTTTTCTTTTCTATAAAAAAATAAAATGAAAAAGGAAAAATAAAAAAAAAACCCAGAAAGGATGAATAGAAGATATGGGTTGAAAACAAAATCTCATCTTTCTTGAATAATAATGTGATCGCTTGTTTAGTTCATATGATTTGTTTTTCATGATTCATAGACTTGCTACAGAAAACATCACACTTGCACTCTAAACTACTATGAACCTACGCGCCATGAAATAGATGCCAACCTCATGTCATATCTCTGGATATGATGCAGAACCTCATGTTGGAACCCTAGATATGATGCAGGGTGTTAATAAAGGTACATGTGTAGCATTATGCTAGACATCCAAAGGCTTTGAAAATACCTCTTCTCCTAGCTCTTGCAACTGATTTGGGCCATCATAGTCATGAGGTGTATTGGGAGCAGTGTCCATGACCACTAAACCCAGGTTACCCCCTCGATGTGTGACATCTTTCTGTAGAGAATTTTAGGACAAACCCCTCCTATAGAGGTCATGTTTGAGGGAGGATGCAAGTTAGACCTAAACTCATGGACTAAAAATGGGAGAGTTATTTCTTCCTACGCATGCATTTTGTGTTGGTTACTGAAAAATTGGAGATTGTAGCTAACCCCTTTGTTTGCATGTTAAAAATCTTTTCAAACTCAAACAATCTTTTTATATATAAATATTTTTTCAAATCCAAATAATATTTTTAAGATTTAATAATATTTTCAAAATTAAAAAAACATTTTAAAGATAAAAAGTATTTTCAAACGCAAACAATCTTTTTAAAGTTGAACAATATTTTCAAAATCCAACAATCTTTTTAAAGACTGACAATTGTTTCAAAGCCAAACAATCTTTGAAAAGATTAAGAATCTTTCAAAGCTAAACAATTTTTTTGAAGATCAACAATCTTGTCAAAACTAAACATTCATTATAAGAGTAACAATCTTGTAAAAACCAGATAATCTTTTTAAAAATTAACATTCTTTTAAAATTAAACAATCTTTTATAAGATTAACAATCTCTTTAAAATCGAACAATGTCTAAAAAGATGAATAATATTTTCAAAATCAAACAGTTTTTTTAAAGATTAAAAATCTTGTCAAAGCTTGACACTCTTTTCCAAAATCAACAATCTTCCAAAGGCTTTGAATACACCCCCTCTTCTAGCACTCACAAATGATTTTGGCCGCCATAGTCACGAGGTCTATTGGGAGAAGTACCCATGACCACTAAACCCAAGTTACCCCTTTATGAGTGCCATTTTTCCATGGAAGGGTTAAGGACCAAACCTCCTATAAAAGTCATATTTGAGTGAGGATGCTAGTCTGACCTAAACTTATGGGCTGAAAGGAGAGGGTTATTTTCTTCCTATGCATGCATCTTGTGATGATTATTAAAAAGTTGAAGATTGCATCCAACCCCTTTGTATGAAGGTTAACAATCTTTTCAAACTCAAACTATCTTTTTAAAGATTAATAATTTTGCCAAAATGATGCAATATATTTAAAGGTTAATAATCTATTCAAAGCAAACAATCATTATAAAGATTAATAATCTTTTCAAAATAAACAATCTTTTTAAATATCAACAATCTTTTCAAAATCCAACAATATTTTTAAAGATCGACAATTGTTTCTAAAACAAACAATCTTTGAAAAGATTAGCAATCTTTCCAAAACCAAATAATCTTTTTGAAGATTAACAATCTTGTCAAAATCAAACATTCATTTTAAATATTAACAATCTTGTCAAAATCAAACAATATGTTTAAATATTAACAATATTTATAAAACCAAACAATCTTTTTATAAGATTAAAATCTTTTTAAAACCAAAAAAATATTTGAAAAGATGAACAATTGTTTCAAAACCTAACTATCTTGTTAAAGATTAACAATCTTCTTAAAGCTTGACAATATTTTTGAAAATAAACAATTTCCATGGTCCTAGACTACGACCTAAAACTAGACTACCTAGCTCCTTTCACACTTGTATCTATGGTCCTAGACTATGACTTTAAACTAGACCATCCTATGCCTTTCATACCTATATTTGTGGTATGGACTATGACCCAAAACTAGGCCACAAAATATAACCAATTTCATGATCAATTTAGAGATGGCAAGTCTAGGCTCCCTCTAGGTTGGCCGCTCACCGCTTCCAAGGGAAAAGAAGCCTAAGGAGAAACTCCTCAAAATAGGAGGAAAATAGGGCATCATGGATGCCACTAAGGGTTTCAATTCGGGAACTCCACTGGATTAGGACACCCTAGGGAGGAAAGCGATTGATTAAGCACAATCACTATTCTAGAAGGGCCACCTTAATCTTGATCATCCACTCCAACTCCATCTCCCCCCTATTTTTATAACCCTCTTGGGATGCCTATCTAAGGAGATTCATGCCCCACTAACACCACAACATGTCATCCCACTCCCACCATCTTTAATTTTCCCCTGCTATGGCATTGGCAAGCACATCTGATGCTAAAATTGAATAGCCCATCCATCTCGCCCGAGCTAGGGGTTGGTGCCATCACTTAAAAGTAATCATAAAAAAGAGACTATCACATGTATCTCTATTCATGGGAGGTTGAATATCCTTTTTTTGAATTTTCTAAATTAAATGGGAAGTTCTCTTAACTTATTAGCTGATGTAATGCATGTAGAGGGACTCATATTGAAATACAATATATTCTCTTGTTCCATGTCTCACCCTTTTTTAATCATATTGATCTAAATTTTAGGATGTCATAGGAAGATCAAGGAACCCATACTTCACATACTCCTACATGCATTCAACACAAATGACCATAGACATCACAAACCCATGGTATGATAGCGGTGTCAAAGGAGGTGCCAACAACAATAAGCAAGATAAGCCAATCGAAGGGGATAAACCCGAGGAATCCATAACAATGCCTAAAGCTTCCTCCTCTTAGGAAACCACTCAACAATGCATGCTGGGATAATCACGAAATGTCCCTTTCATGCCTCCTCCAAGCACTAGATACGTGCGAGGGTGGCATTATCCAGGGTCCACCAGGAAGGGAGCTTCATACCTAGCTCATCAATACCATTCTTTCCATATGGCATATGGACCCCCATCGGCTGCAACTAGAATCATTTCAACTAGGGCCTTACTAGTGTCTACCATTTACGAACACTAGGATAGTCCCAGTAACTTTAAAGGTGACAACACCCATCTTGATTCCGAAAGTCGATGATGAAGGAAAAAACAAGGAAGAAGATGAGGCAATAAAGGAAGATCCTAGTGCCACAGAGGATGCCAACATTGCAATGAAGGTTTGAACACAATACATGAATGGGTGAGGTCCTATCCCCAACCAACATTCCTTTTACCCATCACCACAATTATCGTATAACCCATATGCGGAAGGAATGTATGGAGTTCCACCACTAGTACACATAGTGCTGCCGACAACAATCCAACCACAAGTGAAACCAGTGGTGACTTCCCACCAAGAAGCTATAATTCCAGAGCCTACCTCTATAGACCCCCTCCTACCTAAGATTCTATATAAGATTAAGCAACTAGAAGGGAAGAAATATTGTGGGAAAAATTTCAAAAAATTATATCATTCTTAGATGAAAAGCTTCCTGACAACTTCAACATGCCTGTGTTCTGCAAGTACTCTGGGAAGGGAGATCCAATGGGCCACATCAGGTGATACATTCTCAAACATGGTGGTGGTTCAAGATGATGACAAAGTGTTGATCCCCTGCTTTGCACAGACTCTGACGGACCTAGCTTTATCATGGGATAACAAGCATGGCAAGCAAACAATCACCACCTAGGTCAAGATGGCTAAAAGGTTCATGGACTGATACACTTGGAATCTAGATCAAGTCCCCACCAACAAAGACCGAGAGGCACTACAACAGAAGGTGGAAGAAAGCTTCTTTGAGTTTGTTGCATGACGGAAAGAGTTGGCAACCCAACTAGAATTCAAGTCTACAAATAAAGATGCCCTAGACATGGTGATCAAAGCAACCACACTAGTCCTCATGACTCTGTTATATCTACAAAGGTATAATACATTAATTCATGGGATTGTAATGATGTGGTTGGCAAGCAATTAGGGCAAGAAAAAAATCCCACAAATGAACAGTATGAAGTAATGCATGTTTGATCTAGCTTCTTTTGTGGTGTTTCCCCTGCCACGTTTGCTCATCATTCAAGAGATCATAGAAATATTTGTCAATAGTCAGTAGGAAATTTCATTTGTAGGGGGGAGGGTGGTTGATCCAAACTATATTGATCTGCACTTTTTTCAGTGAGTTTAGAGTGAGTGATCTCGTGCAAATGACTTCTGAGTATTGCACATTTAACTTAGACGTCTTTCATTTTGGGGTTTCATCAAAGGTTTCAGCCTCATGCTTCCTAGACTAGCCTTCCAGAGTCAAGTAGTTATTGTGCATGAAATCAAAAGCACACTACTGAGCATGATTCCTTTTGTTTCATTTATTGCTTGCACCCACCGCTCAGTTTTGTTTTTTGGAATTCTGGCTCATTCTAGTACACATTTTCCTTTGAGAAGACTTGTGCTTTTCCACCAACAACTATGAGTTACTCTAGCTTTGATCAATTGTACTCCCTACACTCACCTTTCCTGGGCCACCTTCTGCAAACCTCAAAACTCTTTTTTTAGTATGCTTTCCACTCACTCTTGAAAATTTGATCACTAGTATTCTGTTTAGCTTCTCATTCTGCATGATTGGTGCTTAGAACAATTTTTTTTTGGCTTTTGATTCCTCCTATGTCCCATTTGTCTCATGATCCTCGTGCCTTTGTTTCCTCCATGATATTCTCTAGTCCATTAGTCAAAGTAATTTCTTGTTTCATGGTTAGGGTCTATATGAGATGACCTATTTTTATCTTCTTCTCATTTCTTTCATATGTTTACCTTTCGATTCTGAATTTCAAGTGGACTCTTGAATCCCAAGTAGCTGATTGCTGATGGGTAGCCTATTGCTGACCTTGAGTTATGTTTCTATCTATATCAGTTGATTGGAAAGTGTTTCCCCTCCATAATCGACCACTCATGCTTGGTTCTGATTCATTCATGTTACAAGGTCAGCTACCTTCCCTCAATGACACGACAAGGAAAATTACATGCTCTTTTGAAATTATGTAACACCACCACATGTATTTGTAGCTTATACCTCAAGTGCATGAGAGAGTTCCTCACCCCTACAGGAGGAGTTACTACCCCACTTTTCTCTAATATTTAGATATATATATATATATATACATATGTCTAACTAATACTATTCTTGCCCCCTTCCATATAGTATATGTACGAGGTTCTTTTCAAGGAAAAACTCACATGTATTAGATTTCCCACACTTTCCTTTCTGTCTTGAATCAATGGCATAATCCATGATGTGCTGAGGCGTGATATTACAGAAGCCTATGTGACCGACTTGCGAGGGTTGATTCTCTAGTTTCAAATGCCTCTAGATGCGAAGAAGCCCTAATCTTTGAGTCAAGAGGTTAGATACCCACCATATGAAGGGGATTGGCTTGCTATAAATGCTTTGATCACTTTTCTATCCTTTAGTCAAGACCAATGACTTACTTTCTAAAAGAACCTCTTCTCATTCTCCTTCATTTGCAACCCCACCTTTACTTAAAACTGACGATTTGACAACAAAAGGAGTATGGAATCACCACTTGAAAGTCTTGTATAAAGTCAGTTTAGTTTCCATAATCTGATTCCCATGTATATGACACATTATAACTCGTAAACAATAAAGAAGAAGGCCTGGGTAGGGAAAGATTCATTCAAGCAAAATATCTTACTATATATGGACAACGTTGTAGGAGTATCAGAAAAAGATGCTTCAAGTTCCTTTTTAGATGAGGGGAGATAGATTCACCAAGGGAGTCTCATTTATACGGATGGGAACTCAACAGAGGACATATGTTTTGGAAGGTCCAAAGATTCATTTAGAAAAAGGACAATTATGATTTTCATTCAATTGTTCAGTTTCTCCTATTTATTACCTTCATGGAGGTAAGGAGTCAATACCCCTTATTCGATTGGTAGGGACTCCTTTATCAAACTTACCTTAGTGTATAGGGGGTAAGGAAGTCAGGGACATTTTTAAAAGGAATAGATGTTGGACGAACCAAGCTTTGAGAGAAGGAATTGACTAAAGCATTGATTGGAGGATGGACTCCTTTATCTAACTGAAGGGAACATCTGAAAGACTTCCTTAGTCTTAGGGTAAGTGGAAAGATTAGTTTGAGCTATCCCCCTTCACACCCTTTGATTAATAAGGTTTTCTATTCATAGAGTGCATTTCTTTGTAGTTTTCATGGCCGAACTCTTTTTCTCTGATAGTGTACCAGTCTGATTATGAATGTCAACTCGGTAAGTGGTCTAATTTTTGAGCACTTCCAGTTGTAGAGTTTATTTATGAAATTCCTCTCTCTTATATCTTTCTTATATAGAGAGTTGAGTGAATAGGGATGGAACTTGTCTTGAATTTCTTTACGTTCAATAATTTGAATATTAAGTCTTCAATATATCCTTATTTGTGGGACTCAACCAAGTTGGGATTTTTAAGCCTTAGGCTAACAACTGAAAACCTAATTCTTGGCTAACCCTTTGACTTTTCAAATTACCAAGTCTGATCTCCTTTTTTGTTTGATCTCAGATTCTGGGGTTTGAATTCCTTCCATTTTTGAGAGCATGAGTACTTCTCTTTATACAATAAAACAACCGACGAAGACCTACATTTTCAATATTTAGCATATAAGAGAAGACAATAGGGGAGGAGTTCTTTTTAGCCTTTTAATCTTTGATATTTGATATAAGTTGCTCCTTTATTTGTTAACAAGAAAATGGCGTCTAAAAAACACATGGCCCACCTTTTAGCCTGATTCCACCTCTACAAAGATCATTTAGAAGTCCAAATGGACCAACAATAAGCAACATATTCAACGGTGGTTGATGTACTAATCCCAACCAACAATAGAAAGAAACAACAGTCGACCATCCTGGTGTCATTGTTTCAAGCTCCAATAGCTCAAGCTTGGAGTAATGCCACCGAACTATCAACCTAAATATAGGAGACCTTAGGATTTATGGCCAACAAATAGCTTTATGGGTACACACTATCACCCTTCCAACCACCTATGTATCAACTTGTGGAGAGCACCCCTCTTGCAATGAGTAACATCCCACCTCAAGCGGAGATAGAAACATATTCTCCCACATCACAAGATCCTTCCAAGTTGGAGAGGAAGTTCACTCCCCCGGGGCATCTATTAGCTCCACTCTTCCAGATATGAAACACATGATGTAGTTCCCTATGATAAAGGAACCTCCAAATCTCTTGTCAAAGAGTTACAGTGCCAATGCCTTTTGTGACTGTCATCGAGACAAGGGGCACAAGATAGATTCATGTCTTGCACTTAGGTATGCTTGTAAATGATACGAACCTCCAACACCAAAATTTGAATGTGACCTCATCCCGAGAAAAATATCAAAATCTCGAGGAGTAACTAATGAAGAAGGTAGAACCTCAAGAGGAGAAGCTGCCTTAGCAGAGGTGGATGACAAAACTCATATCCATAAACATCCTACTCCTTAGTAGAGTCATAATCAATCACCTAAAAAAGACTCATGTTAATACACCACAATTAAACAAAGATACATCAAAATATGAACACCTACCACTGAAGGGCACCCCAGAAGATCATATACCTCTCTGGAAAGCAATATCAACTATCAGTGCACATAGTAAAACTCAACATACTCCTTGTGTGTCACTAACCCCACACCAAATCCCCAACCTCCTAATGAATACCAAGACCAGGAGAACCACTCTTGGCATATGGTCAAAAGGGATGTGCTAGCCACCAAACCACTGATTAGTATGATGCTTGCTTATGTAAAAAACACTCTCAGAGGCTGACTCAAACTTGATATGACAACATTCTAGAGACAATGCCTGAAAGTATGCCACACACGAAATAGACACTTTGCTACGCTGGATCCCAGAGAAGATCCTGAATTGGACCTAGGAAACAACAAGGAAAATCTAAAGTTAGCTAAAATACATGCATATAATATCATATAACATCAAATCATCATGCATACCTCAGCTAAAACATCATCTCCATTTTGCCTCTGCCTATATTGCACCCTGCTGCTACACTCCTCCCAATGGTGATAGTGGAGAGAAAGGCATAAATATGACCCTTTGTACCACTTAGAGTAATAGGTGCATGATTCTAGAAGTGCTCATAACCCCACATATACAAAAGGAAAGGTCATCAAAGTCAGTGACTATTGATATTTCATGCAAAAAACATAAAATAATAGATAAAGACATACTACAATCAAGCCTATGAAGACTCAACAACTCTTCATAGCACGAACCATCTCCTTCATAGAGAATTCCCCTACAAGACACCTCGTCAAGCTCGTTCGTAGGTGGTCATGCACATATCCACTCCAGTCAAAGGAAGGAAAACCAACCAATTCTTTCCTATGCACAACATTATTTCCAAAAAGGCAACCAATTATCAACATAAAGAGATATACCCTGAACCTCAGGACAACATAGAAAAGGTCATTAGTAACCCGCATATCACCCTTGCAAAAGAAGGTGGCTCACAGCAATGTGAACTTGACTTTGTATCTGGAAGCCAGACCAATGTCATCAGGGTTCACCCCTAGTATACCAACAAGGTAATGACATCCCCACCTCTATTTGTCTGGCAACGAATAGATAGGAATCTCACAAAAACCTAACCCAAATTTCCCAAAGAACTCACTAAAGGTTATGGCCAACTCACCAAAGGTGAGGTGAAAGGTACTAGTTCTAGGGCACAAGTGCTCAATGGAAGGAATTACATAGCGCTTGTAAAATATCTCACACCATAAAATGATACCAAAACCACTCCTCTCAAGTAGCTCTAGTTACTCAACAACTAAGCTGACATACATTAATCCCATCTCATTCCAATGGCTCCCTAGATATACATTTAACAATCCAAGAACCTAAAGAAGACGAAGCAAGAGGCAAAGTAAAAAAACCACCACAAGTGAAAAGCCTGATTCAAGATCTGACAAACACAAAGGAAACAATGCAAAACAAAGTTTGCAAGTTATACCTTATCACCCACTCGAAGATATCTATGATACATATTCATCTTCAATATACTTGAATGAGCCAAAAATGCTCATCTGGGAGAAGTTTTTCCACGATCTTGCTTGAACCATCGTGACATGTGCCCAAAGAAAAATAGATCCAAAAGTTCATATCCAGATACGAATTCATTAGATAAGGCAACAACACATATCAGGGATATACCTCGGTGCCAATATCATCTCCCACATCATGATCATTTATGATGGAGTCCTCCCCATGCCAGGTACAAGCCACCATATATGAATTCATAGCCTCAATGACCTAAAATTTGCACAACAATTCGAATGAGTTCAATCTGACATGGATGACCAAGAAAGTGCAAAAACAACCAAGTTACAAATCAAATGTAACTTAGGTCATCTTCAACCTCTAGATCACAAATAATTCCAGGAGACCAGAATTCTAGTTTTGCAACCATGGCCAAAATGGCCAAAGGAAACTATAAAAATGAAAGCCATACCTGCCATAGATGAATAGTTCTGAAAGTTGCACAAAAGCCAATGATATGGGGGATTTGAAGCTCCACGCCACTGGAGATGTACTACCTATTGTTATATTGAGGAGGGCTCATAGAATGCGGTGACCCTCCGAAAGAGGGCCGACAGACCAGTGCAATTTGTGATTGTGTTTTCTCTCTCCTCATTGTAGCTACAGCCGTCGTGTGCTCGAGCTAATATTCTTTGTGCTGCTTTCTTCTCGAGTAGAGGATAAATGAAAGGGGTACTCGACCTCCTCTCATTTCCTCTCCTTATAAAAAAGTTTGTATAAAAATTGCAAATATGTCCCTATATTTTCAGCATAAATTCCATAAATTTATTTAATATTGAAAACCACAAAATAATAAGAAAAGTACAAATAAATACCAAAAAATATTATAAAATATAAGGATTTTTGATGCTGACTTAAAGGATAAAGCCTCCCTATTTGATAGAGTAATAATTATTTGATCAAACTCTAATTTTCATATAGTCTTGGATCATGACGTAAATTGGACTAGACACAACTTCTTTTCTGATTTTTTTGACAATCTTGGGCCATGACCTAAAACTAGACCATCACCCCACTTTTATACCTATTCTCATACAATCCCTAATCATAAAAAAAACTTTTATCCTTTCATTTCCAAATATTTCTAGGATCCTGCCTCATGACCTATAATTGAAACAAAACTAAAACTTAAAAATCATTGGGTCCTGACCATGGCCTAAAACTGAATCAGTATTGTACCTGAATTATTAGATCTTTTGATGGTCCTATTTCACGACCTAAAATAGAACTAATCATGTATCAATTTAGAAATCTCTATACGGTCCCAGATCATGACCTAAAACTAAATAAAGCTCATTTTGGATTTATAAATTCATTGATCACATACACTCATACCAAGTGAGAGCCAAAAAGTTGGAGATAACCGCTCATTGAAAATATAGGGAAATGGAAGATAATCAAAAGGTGGAACACACCCCAGAGACCACCTTATAATTGGATGATAACCTTATGACAAATCTCAACATGTTTTAATGCTTTTCTTGTAAACTACAAAAGATCACAATTAAGTAGATGATTCCCTTAAGGGTATAGACCATTCTCAAATGAACAAGACTTATTGACCTTTTGAAAGAATATAAGAATGTATCTTGATGGTAACACGATAATATACCTCAATTCAACACATACATAGTCCAACATCAAATCCCTCTTTAAGCCATGAAGGTCACCTTAAATCTCGGAATTCATCTGGCATCTAAATATTCAACGACCAAAGTCCTATCCTGGATAGGCAAAATCACCATATTTTAACTTCTCAGGGTTATGGTCCTACCATAAATTGGCCCACTAGAAAAAAAATCCAAAAACTAAATATGCTTATGAAGAAGAAGACACAATTATTATTTCTTAAAGATATTTCCACAAATTAAGCAATTTCCATAACTTTAAATGATCAAATGACTCTTAAATTTTAATATCTTGGACAACCAAAAATGTTATTTTCTATTTCTCATATACCTTTTCTCACTAAGGCACGAATTAGTAAGAGATTCATACATGATGATGTAAGAAGTGGAGGAATGATGAGAGTGACTTTTGCATCAGATAAACCTCGAATGGCTCATCAACACTCTAGGGAAATGAATGATTGGCCATATATAGGTAGGTGCCTCAGTTAGAGGCTACACTTATTTTGGAGAAATAATTTGCAAAAAATCTTATTTTAGTTATGAATGCCTATTTTATTAATTCATCCTTAAAAATAAAATATGTTATTTATGCTTTCCACCCTTCGTAAGGTTAGTCATAATTTTCTTGATGAGTCTAACCTTTTTGGCTTTTTGCAACAAAAATGTGGGTCATACTTGACTCAAGAATGTGGTTCTCACTCTTATCTCAAACATTGCATTAGGAGGGGAAAACTATTGACACCCTTTTTTTTCCACACTCAATAGAAATTCATGACTAACAACAATTCTCTCGCTAACGGTGGAGTCCATTCCATATTCCACATTCAACACAATTTATCAGGTACCCACATTTATCCATACTTTATCAAATTTCCCACCTATTTAATCCATTCATTTCACCCACTTTAACATAGTTTGGGGCTTAACGTGAAGAAATCTTCTTTTCAGGTCAAAAGTGCAATTTACTCATTAATTCTGCTTACTATAAGCCTTTTTTATAAATTTTCTAGTTGAATTATTGATGTGATGATTTTGAGTCGCATTTATAGACATATTTTACTTGTGTTTTATGCATTTATTGGTCATTTTGGTGGTTAATATTGCATGATTCATTTACTTTGGTCTATGATCCTTCTCAGTGTCAAATCTCCCTTATTTTGGTATTTTGAGCATAAATGATTACAATCACTGTTCGGAAAATCGGTCGCTTAGGCCGAATAATCGGCCGAATATTCTTTTTTGGGGGTCTACCGCTCCAATTATGAATAATCGGCCTATAATCGGTCCAAGACCGATTAATCGGCCGATCGGGGGAATAATCGGACGATTAATCGGCGATTTTCAAAATCAAATGCTAGTAATAATTTTTTTTACATTAATTTTTTCTAATACTACTATTGGTCATTACAATTACATTCTCTTCTTCCAATTTACATATTTGGTCTTCTCCTCATATTTTCTCTATAAGTTTGTAGTTAGTGTTTATTGAACTGATCCTTACTGTTGATGTTTTCTTCTTTAATTTCATCAATGTTTCTAATTACTTCTTAATGCAATATTAGTCTATGACTTATCAATGTTTCTAATTACTTATCAATGTTTTTTCCCCTAATTTCATCAATGTTTCAAGTTACTTATTAATGCAATATTAGTCTTATCACTTATCAATGTTTCTAATTACTTATTAATGCAATATTAGTCTATGACTTATCAATGTTTCTAATTACTTATTAATGCAATATTAGTCTATTACTTATCAACGTTTCTAATTACTTATTAATGTGATATTAGTCTATGACTTATCAATGTTTGTAATTACTTATCAAAGTTTTCTTCTCTAATTTCATCAATGTTTCTAACTACTTATGAATGCAATATTAGTCTATTACTTATAAATGTTTCTAATTACTTATCATTGTCATTATTATATGGTCAATATATAATTTACATATCTTTATGGTTAATATTAAAAAAAAATCAAAACCGATTAAAACTGAATATTCTCCTGCTTATACTCCCGCATACCGTATATACTCTATTTGGTACCCTCTCCGCCCGTACACTGATTACCGCTTTTTAGAACAATGATTACAATAATATGTTTTATTTCGGCTTATGTGGTTTTGTGTTGCAATTTCAGGAAAAACGAATATCTGCTACTGTCGATACTATCGACAGTGGTCGATACCATCGACGAGACCACAGGTTGCCAGCCGCAAGGAGCATCACGAGTCGATACTATCGACCGGAGTATCGATGGTATCGATATACCATCAGGTTGCTGGCGAGAAGATAGTCGATACTATCGACTCCAAAGTTGATAGTATCGACCAGTGGAGCTACAACGACAGAAAAGGACAAAAACTGACGCCTTAGGTTGTCGATACCATCGACCCTCGTCGATGGTATCGAGTTAGCATCAGTCGCGACAAAGAAAATAAAAGAAGACCAACTGATACCGTGCAGGGTCGATACCATCGACTCGAGTCGATGGTATCGACACCGTCAGATACAAGTTTGCTTCAGATCGATCTAAATCTGACGGCTATGATATGTTTGCAACCTAACTCGATGATTATACCTAATGACGACGACTAAGAGGAATCTATCACATCATTAGCCACTGAACACATCCCGCGAAGGTGTGGAGAAAAGAACGGAGCCTAGAAGCACGCCCCAGCCATTCCGGACGCCGAAGAAGACATTTTCCACCGCCGAAAGGCCGGAGATCGCGCATTCTACACCAGGGAACACTTGGATTTTCTCCGTTCAGGGGTTTTATAGCTTATTCACATTTTTCTCCATGTTTCTCCTTTTCTCTACCATGTTTTGCTCTGAGATGAACATGCAGGGCTAATCTCCTTTATCTTTAGGACTGGGAGTAGCCCGGGGAAGCATTGTATGACATTTTTATCATAGTAATTCGTTATTAATCTCTTAAATCCGTGGCATGAATTCGTTTTCTCAATTATATTGTTATGCTTGATCACCACAATAATAATCTAATGCCCTTAATTACTTTGAAAGAAGAATTAACGGTTGAAAAAAGACAAATATCACATTAATTAACAAATCCCTTGAGCAAGGTGATGTAAGATTAATGGTGTATACCCAGAGGTCGATTCTAATGCACCTTGTTTAGGGTATAGGTTACTACGACGGTGGAACTGACCTAGACATAGGTAGTGAATTGTACCACGATAGTGGGCAATTTTGACTACAGGCCACTACCCAGATTGAGAGATGAACCTGAATTATTATATAAAAATGCATACAATGATAACCCACGGTGAAACCGCAATCGTAAAGATCTCCACTTGAATTGATTAAATTAAACCTTTAATCGATTATTTTATTTTATTTTATTTCCTTTTAATTTTACAACAAATCTCAAACCATTTTAATTGATTTAGCTGATCGCAAACAGTTAGTAGTAGTCTACCGATAGTTCAGTGTCCCTGAGTTCGACTTGGGCCTCACAAGGGCCTATACTACATTGATGCGTACACTTGCGTTTTATGCACAAAAAATTCGTGTCAAGTTTTTGGCGCCGTTGTCGGGGACACGGAAATTGTCGGCACTACGAGTGCTGCAAGCGGCCATTCTAGGCCACCTTTTTATTTTTATTATTTTGAAATCATTTTTAAAATTCATAGTCTATCTTTCCAATTTTTGTAATCGTCTGGCACATCACTGAACTGAAATTTTCATTTTGCAGGTATTGTGCATGGTGCAGACGCGTAGCACCGACTACACGCAACAGGCACCAGAGGTTCCACAGTCGGGACCTTACGACGAGGAGGATTACAATCAAGACCACTTGGAAGAAACAGACTCAGAATCTGAACAAAAAGAAATGGCAGAGGAACAAACAATATGGGAGAAGATCAAGGCTTCTTCTTCATCTGCGTCAAAGGGGCCAATAAAGAAGCAGGCGATCAACATTCTGACTTACAAGATTGATCCTGCATTAATCAACTTGGTCAAGTCAAATGCGTTCCATGGGCTAAAGAATGAAGACCCAGTCACTCATATAAGCCAATTCGTGGAGAATTGTGACATGATTAAAATTGATATATTTCCACAGGAGACACTCTACCTGAAGCTGTTCCCGAGTTCTCTGGCAGGAAATGCACGAGAATGGTTGCACAATCTTGACGATGAATATGTGGAATCGTGGAACCACATGGTGGATGTATTCTTTGAAAGGTTCTTCCCGCCCGAGAAGACTAATGACATGATTAGGAAAATACACAATTTCACCCAGAAGGTAGGAGAGACCTACTCTGAGACCTGGGAAAGGTTTCAGATCATGCTTAGAGGTGCCCGCATCACGGGCTTGACAAGGAGACACAGGTAAAAATCTTCTATTTTTCTCTCTCCGAGCATGATAGAAGTAACTTAGATTCCACATGCTCAGGATTATTTTTGAACAACACAGACACGAGGTGCTGGGAAATTCTGAAAAACATGGCCAAGAAGCAATCCTGGGGCGACAGGGACACCATAGAACACGTTCGAGTTGCGGGAGAGTCCAAGGCCATCAAATAGATGAATGAGATGATGGACCTTCTAGCAAAGAAACTGCTTGCAAAAGAAGATACTGAATCTGAGGATGAAGCCCAAGTCAAATTCATGCGCCAGCAGCAGGGTTATAGAAATAACGATTACTCATGGAGGAAGGACAAGAAATTTTATTGGAAAGATCCGAACAACTTTTTGCAGGACCCCAATGCAAGACCCCAACCGGTGGCATAGGATAAGAGAACAGAGTTGCTCAACCAAGTGATAAAGTAGAATCAAGAACTTATGAACACTTTTGGTCAGCAGATCAAGCAACAGGGGGAATTTATGAATCAGTTTGGACAGACATTGCAGAGCCATGGGGCTCAGATGAGGACAATAGAGACGTCGATGGCACAAATGGCAGCTGAAATAGCCAATCTGAAGAAGCCATTGCAACAAGGTTTTCTGGGTAACAGAAACATTCCAGGAGGAAACCAACAAGCGAAGGCAATCTTGCTAAGGAGTGGCAAGAAGATTTTAAACCCCAGGGATGATGAACCAAGCAAACCCCAGTCAGAAACTGAAGGTGAGGCCACTGAGGAGGTGCCAATCTCAGTCACAGAGCCGGTTGAAGAAATAGCAGAGGATGTCACTGCAGATCCCATTGTTGTTGAGGAGGAGACACAGAAAAGGACACCATATGTGCCGCCGCATCAAAGGGCACAGGCTGTCCCGATCTCATATCCAAATAGTGTGAAAGCAAAGAAGGTGGACGCCCAGTTCAAGAAGTTTTTAGACAGTTTCAGAAAGCTCTCTGTCAACATCCCATTATTAGAGGCAATAGAGAAAATCCCCTCTTACGGCAAGTTTTTGAAAGACATCATTACTAAGAAGAGGAAGATCCCTGACACGGAGGTTGTAGTTCTCAAGGAGCAGGTGAGTGCCTTCATCATGGGCACATTGCCACCTAAGAGGCAGGATCCATGTTGCTTCAACATTTCATGTTACATTGGTAAGGTGAAATTCAGAGAAGCACTGTGTGATTCCGGGGCAAGCATAAACTTGATGCCTCTCTCTACATTCAAGAAATTGGGATTAAAAGAATCAAGGCCGAGCAATATGACAATTCAGCTGGTAGACAATTCAGTGGTGAAGCCTTACGGTATTTGTGAAGATGTATTGGTGAAGGTAGATTGGTTTGTATTTCCAATAGACTTTTTTGTAATGGAGATGCAAGATGAACAAGGCAATGAGTTACTACTTGGACGACCCTTCCAAGCTACAGCTGACATGATACTTGAGATGGGGAGAGGTCGTTTGACCTTGGGTATCACCGATGATTGGTTCGAGATGTTCACGCCTTCCATCACCACGTCATCTAAAGCTAAGGAGCAATGCCGCATGGAGAAGCATTTTGATCACAATATCTCACTTTGTCTAGGGAAGCCATTTTTAGATATGGCTCATGTAATGACTAAGGTGGAGAAAGGGACATTGGCGGTTGACATCATGGAGCAGACCAAGGTTGTGTCCCTTAACAAAGTTGTGGGTTTTCCTAATGATGAAGAGGAGGACATTCCCCCCTCTACTGAAGATGAGGCCATAGCGAGTTCGGTCTTCAATGCATATCCAGAATTACCACTTGAAGCTTGCTTGGTCAATATAACGCATGATTGGATGAGAAGTAAGTCACTACAGGAGTGTGCCAAGATGCTTCAGGTGCTTCCATGTTTTTATGCTAAGTACTATGAAGACCTCGGTGAACTCCCACCACTGCTTCAGTCATCCTTAATCAGCCCGCCAGATTTGGAATTGAAGCCATTGCCACCACACTTGAAGTACGCATTTCTAGCTAAGGATGAGAAGCTTCCTGTGATTATTTCGGCATACCTGAGTGCCGAGGAGGAATATCAACTGCTGATTGTGTTGAAGAACCACTGAGGTTCTTTCGGGTGGTCAGTTGCAGACATCAAGGGGATCTCTCCTACATTGTTCCAGCACAAGATTCGGCTTGAAGAAGGAGCCAAGCCGGTGATTCAGCCACATCATCAACTAAATCCTAGCATGATGGAGGTCATCAAGAAGGAGGTGATCAAGCTCCTTTATGCAGGTATCATCTATGCTATATCCGACTCGACGTGGGTGAGTCCTACAAAGGTAGTCCCTAAAACGGGGGGGGGGATTACTGTTACACATAATATGTTAAATGAACCTGTCACGACCCGCTTGGTAACCAGGTGGCGTGTATGTATAGACTACCATCGATTGAATGCTGCTACGCTTAAGGATCACTTCCCTCTTCCATTCATTGATCAAATTTTAGAGAGTTTAGCCGGCCGATCGCATTTTTGTTTTCTTGATGGTTATTCGGGGTACAATCAGATTTCAATTGATCCTAAGGACCAAGAGAAGCCCACCTTCACTTGTCCTTACGAAACATTTGCATACCTCCGTATGCCATTTGGGTTGTGTAATGCACCTGTAACCTTTCAGCGTTGCATGCTTGCCATCTTTTCTGATATGGTTGAACGCTGTTTGGAGGCTTTTATGGACGGTTTCTCCGTCTATGGTGCGTCCTTTGACGAGTGCTTATATAATTTAGATAAGGTTTTGCAACGTTGTGAGGGCACACATTTGGTCCTCAATTGGGAGAAATGCCACATGATGGTAAGCGAAGGAATTGTGCTTGGGCATAAAGTGTCTAGCAAAGGGTTGGAGGTAGACCCGGTTAAGATCAAAGTTATTTCCAAATTTCCCCCACCGAATTCGGTTAAAGGGGTTCGGAGTTTTCTAGGTCATGCCGGTTTTTATCACCAATTTATAAAAGATTTCTCTAAAATCGCCAAACCATTATCTGAGTTGTTGGAAAAGGATGATGTGTTTGACTTTAATGACAAGTGTTTACATGCGTTCAACGTGCTTAAAGAAAAACTGATTTCCGCACTGGTTGTGCAAACACCGGACTGGACTAAGCCGTTTGAATTAATGTGTGATGCATCCGATTTCGCAGTTGGAGCTATTTTGGGACAACGTGTGGACAATAAACCCGCTGTGATTTTCTATGCATCCAAAACCTTAAATGACGCACAACTGAATTACACGACAGCCGAAAAGAACTTCTTGCCATTGTTTTTTCTTTTGAAAAATTTCGGCAATATCTTGTTGGATCAAAAGTCATGGTATGGATGGACCACGCCGCCATTAAGTACTTGATGGAGAAAAAGGATGCCAAACCTAGATTGATTAGGTGGATCTTACTCTTACAAGAATTTGATATTGAAATCAAAGATAAGGTGGGCATTGAAAATGTGGTCGCAGACCATTTGTCTAGGTTGGAAAGGGTGGATGAGAAGGATTTACATGTACCCATTACCGAGACATTTCCTGATGAACAACTTTTGTCTATGAAATTGAAAGATCCTTGGTTTTCTTACATTGTTAATTATCTTGCCTGCAAAATTATCCCGGATGACTGGACATACCAAGAGAAGAAGAAAATTTTCCATTCTTTGCGTTATTATTTCTGGGATGACCCTATTCTATTGAAGTAGTGTAGGGATGGTGTCTTACGCAGGTGTGTACCGGAGGTGGAATACAAAAGTGTTCTTCGTCATTGCCATACACTACCGACGGGTGGCCACCATGCAAGTTCTCAGACTGCCGCAAAAGTACTTGAAAGTGGCCTGTACTGTCCTACTTTGTTCAGGGATGCTTATGATTTTGTGCGGCAATGTGATTCCTGTCAAAGGGCAGGTAACATTTCAAAAAGACAGGAGATGCCCCTCAATGTATTTCAAGAGGTTGAGGTGTTCGACTTGTGGGGTATTGATTTTATGGGACCCTTTGTGTCCTCAAATTCTAACTTGTACATTCTTTTAGCTATTGATTATGTGTCGAAGTTGGTAGAGGAAATACCCACAAGGACTAATGATGCTAATGTAGTGTGCATGTTTGTCAAAGAATACATTTTCTGTGGGTTTGGTGTACCAAGAATGATCATTAGTGATGGTGGTACGTATTTCTGGAATCAAAAGTTTGCAGCACTGTTGAAAAAGTACGGGGTGAAGTACAACATTGGTACCCCGTACCACCCGCAGACACATGGGCAAGTGGAGGTCTCTAATCGGGATATTAAGAAGATCTTAGAGTGCACTGTGTCTTCCACGAGAAAGAATTGGAGCACCCTGCTACCGGATGCTTTGTGGGCGTACAAGACGATGTTTAAGACACCTATAGGTACTACGCCTTTTAGGTTGGCTTATGGTCGGGCCTGCCATTTGCTGGTGGAATTGGAGCATAAAGCGCATTGGGCACTGAGGAAGTTAAATTTGAGCTATGATGAAGCGGGAAAGAAAAGGTTGCTTGAGCTCAATGAACATGACGAGCTGCGGATGAATGCATATGAAAGCTCGCGGATCTACAAGGAGCGAACAAAGTTGATTCATGATCGCCATATTCAGATGCGCATCTTCAAGAAAGGAGATCGTGTACTTTTATTCAACTCCAGATTGAAGTCATCCCGGGAAATTGAAATCCCGATGGAGTGGACTGTTCACCGTAGAGGAGGTCAGGCCACATGGCACAATCATGGTGCGTGATGGCGAGACAACATTCCTAGTCAATGGACAACGCTTGAAATTGTACTTCGGTGAAGATGTCACAAGGAAAGTGAATGAGGTCAAACTCATTGCACTTCTAGATGCATGAGGAGCTTAATGTCGTCTAGCCTAAGACGTTAAATACGGGCGCTTGTTGGGAGGCAACCCAACCATCGATAGCTTAGTTAGTTTCTTTCACATTTGTACTTTGATTTGATTTGATTTCATTTTTAGTGTAAAAAAGATACTGTGATCGTTTGCTTTATGTGGAGGACTGAGGCAGAGTCGATACCATCGACCATTTTGTCGATGGTATCGAGATGGGTACATGTTGGCGGCTGCAAATATCGCTCTACGTCGATACTACCGACGGCCTCATCGATGGTATCGACACACCAACAGGTTGATCGCAAAGTCAAGGTCGATAGTATCAAAATGCATGTCGATACTATCGAGATCTCTGGAGATATTTAGACGCAAATTGTCTCAGTGAAGTCGATACCATCGACAGGCCTGTCGATGGTATCATCCAAGTTACAGGCAGAAGGCGGCGGCCAGGCCTCGCGAGGTGTTACCCTAACCATAAGTCGATACTATCGACTCACGTCGATGGTATCGACGCGACACGCCACCGATCCGCGAGAGGAAATCAACGGCGATCGCTGCATCGAGAGAGTCGATCCGTGGGACGGGTCGTTACCATCGACACCTGTCGATAGTATCAACACGTCATCGATCTGGGCCCCCACATCAAGCCATCGATGACCGTCGATACCAGCGGCGGACGGATTGTGCTACAGGAGTCGATACCATCGACTCACGTCGATGGTATCGATGGGCATACAGCAGCTCCGGCCACAGTTATATAAGGGATGGATTGTCATCATATGACGTCACAACTTCAGAGCAATCCTTCTCCACTTGTGCCGTGCATCTTTGTGAGCAATCGGAGCCCGGCTACGAGCATCCACGGTGTGCATTCTTCACCGAGCCTTCAACGAGCGGAGTTTGTCTTCTCTGACCTTCTCCGAGCTTCATCTTCTAATCCTTCTTCCTACTCGACAATGGTGCATGTTGTCGGTGCATCCTCTTCCCGGGTAAATCCAATGGAGATCCCGGAGTTCGTTCCTCCACCAACTGCTTCTATTCCGCGTTCGCGGATCGTTCATCCTTCCGCAGAGGTTCGGAAGGTCTATGAGGAGATCATGAAAAGGAAGATTGAGCCAACCCGCTACGTCGACTGGAAGATGATCCACAATCTGGGGTTTGAGGCTAATCTGGCCTACGTGCTAAAGGGGCAGGCAAGGCATACAGGCAGGAGGCCTGATGAGATGGAATTCCACACTGACGGCCAGCCATTCTTCGGTGAATGGCCCACGTACAAGGAGCTAGTGGCGGAATTCATGGCGTCGCTGTACATATGTGTTGTACCAAATGACATCATTGCCATGGATCGCGAATGGATCAAGGGTCGTGTTTCTTTCCGGCTGTACAACAATGACTACACTCTCACTCTCAGGCAGTTCAATGAAATCTATAACTGGAATCATGTGCGAGATCAATACCGGAGGCCAGACAACCAGACTGATTATGATGCTATCTTCACCGAGCTAGTGACTGTGCCGCCCGATAAATCAATGAGCTACCACAATGCGGCGGTGGAAGATTTCGAGCATCCGTTCGTGCGGGTTCTTCATCGCATGCTTTGTTCGCCCGTGGTGATCTGTCTCTCAGCAAATTTCAAGAGACATACCTGTTTTTCCTGCACAAGTTACTGAAGCGGGAAGAGTGTAACTGGGGAGCGTTTTTCTTGCAACACATGTTAGCTGTAAAGAGAAGCACACGGAAGGATCCAATTCACTTTGGAGGGCTCATCACACCGTTGGCCTCCTATCTTGGGTTGAATTTTTCCCAGCTGACTCCTCTCTCCAACAGGATCAAGGTCAACTTGCAACATCTACACCGCTCCAACCTTATCCTACTTCGTGATGGCCTGGCGTATGCACACTGCCACGTGAATCAAGCATATCATGAATGTTTGCTCCCCGACCCTGTTTTCCACATCGAGGGTGCTCAACATTTTCGATGGCCTGTCATTGCCATCGAGAGTTCAGATGAAGACGACGACAATGACGACAACGACAATGACGAGGATGAAGAGGAAGAGGAGGCTTTCACTCCTCTTCGCGCACGAGTGGCACCTAGGAAGCGTCCCCGCATGCATCCAGGTGCATCTTCTTCTTACCAGCCTCCGCCACCGCAACCACTACAGCCACCGCAGTCCTCGCAGCAAAGCGAGGATGTCTACTCCATGCAAGGGATGTATGCAATGCTGCAAGATATTCATCAGACGCAACAGCACCACACAACAACATATGCTGGTATTTAGGAGACGACGAACCAGCTTCTTGACAACCAGAGGGCTATTTTTGAAAATGAGTGCCTCCTCCTCGACAACCAACAACACATTCACAACAGGTTGCATAGGATGGAGATGCAGCAGTAGCCCTTCTATGATCATTACTGGAGCCAGAACTACTTTGGGGGGTATCCACAACCTCCGCCCATGCCCCAGTATGATCCGAGATTTCAGGGGCAGTACCCGTCCTGGGACCCCACGGCCCCGCAGTATCCGCCTCCGCCGGAAGAATGATCGGTATCACTGTTCCACCTTTTAAGGTTGTTTTTTACTATGATGCCATAGTTGAATTCAAGCTTAGGGGGGGACTTGGAACAGCTCTATCCTTTAGTTTTCTCAGTTTTTAGTTTTTATTATTTTGTCTTTTGTTGTTTTTCTTAATTCTTAGTTTGTTTGTAGGATCCACACTCTATCTAGTGTAATTGTGGATGTCTTAACTCATGTGTCATCTCGTTTGCTTGTATATGGGAATTAAGGGAAAATTTAAAAATTTTAGTGTTTGCAAGCTTGTGTTGTTCAACTTTGAGCACATAGCTTAAGAAAATGATTGGGTTTGTCTACTCTAAAATAGGAAATCACAACTGTATATTCCTATGATTCACGAAAAGTGGACGGAATTGGTTGTTTGAGCCTAAACTGACCAAATGATAATGAGACCTTAATCTGAAGTAAGAGAGAGAAACCTCTTAATTGCTACACAGGTCAATAAGGAGGGACACATAATAATTTGCAAAGGTTCAGTCAATAAGTCTTGTGATCTATCCACCCTCATTCTTTTCATAATCCACCATAAGAATTGGAAGTACATTACAGTTTTAATCTCTTGGATTTCATTCCATGTAGATAGGTCTTGCATTGCAACTATTTTCACATGTTTTGCATGAAAATGAAAAATTAGAGTAGTTGTACATGCACATTACCCGTAGGTGCGTGTCATTTAGCTGCATTCATATTTTTTGTGTGCATATAGACAACATCATGCATCTTATTTCTTCTAAAACATTAAAGGTGATAAACTTGTTCCATACCTTCTGAATGCTTCAAATATTTAAGTTATGCAACAAGAAGTGAGCCCGACAAATAATTCATTGTCATTATTGGATATAAGGGCCTTACAAAAAGAAAAAAGAAAAATATGAAAATGAAAAAAAAAGAATTGAGAAGTAAATAGGAATGAGAGGGAGAAAGGAACATGCTTTTCACTACATATTAAGAAGAATAAGAACATGATGTAGTTCTCTTAGATATTCCATCTCACCTTGAGACGGAATGATAGTGCATGCATCATTCCACCCAAATGTAGGCATTAGGGCATTTACACTTGCATATGCATCATTTAGGTCATTTTTGCTTTGTGCATGTTGAAACCGTATAATGCTTCCATTTCTTCCATGAGCCACCCATTCCATCCACCCGTTGCTTGAATTGGTAGGCCACCTTGATTCTCTCCTCACTTGTGAATATCAAGACAGCTGCTTCCATGTAGATGGTAGTTAGGGCGAGCAACGTAGAATAGGGATTCACAAGTTGCACCGAGTCTGAACTGGCGAATTTTATTATGTTAAATGCCTTATATGATAGTGTTCATCACTTTTGAGGTAGATTTCTATTATGGATGATTACTGTCACCTTTAGGGTAATTATCATTTCATGGTTAGTGAGGGCCGAAATGTGAATGTCCGGTGGGGATCATAAGGTGATGTTTGTTGTGATGATTTGTTCTTTAGTTGACCCTCACAATTCTATTCTAAAGTTTAGTTGCTCGAGGGCGAGCAATGTTCAAGCTTAGGGGAGTTTGATGCGATGATTTTGAGTCGCATTTATAGACATATTTTACTTATGTTTTATGCATTTATTGGTCATTTTGGTGGTTAATATTGCATGATTCATTTACTTTGGTCTATGATCCTTCTCATTGTCAAATCTCCCTTATTTTGGTATTTTGAGCATAAATGATTACAATAATATGTTTTATTTCGGCTTATGTGGTTTTGTGTTGCAATTTCAGGAAAAATGAATATCTTCTACTGTCGATACTATTGACAGTGGTCGATACCATCGACGAGACCACAGGTTGCCAGCCGCAAGGAGCATCACAGAGTCGATACTATCGACCGGAGAGTCGATGGTATCGATATAACATCAGGTTGCTGGCGAGAAGATAATCGATACTATCGACTCTGAAGTCGATAGTATCGACCAGTGGAGCTACAACGACAGAAAAGGACAAAAACCGACGCCTTAGGTTGTCGATACCATCGACCCTCGTCGATGGTATCAAGTTAGCATCAGTCGCGACAAAGAAAAGAAGACCAACTGATACCGTGCAGGGTCGATACCATCAACTCGAGTCGATGGTATCGACACCGTCAGATACAAGTTTGCTTCAGATCGATCTAAATCTGAAGGCTACGATATTTTTTCAACCTAACTCGGTGATTATACCTAATGACGGCGGCCAAGAGGAATCTATCACGTCATTAGCCGCTGCTCACATACCGAGAAGGTGTGGAGAGAAGAACGGAGCCCAGAAGCACGCCCCAGCCATTCCAGACGCCGAAGAAGACGTTTTCCACCGCCGAAAGGCCGGAGATCGCGCATTCTATGCCAGGGAACGCTTGGATTTTCTCCGTTCAGGGGTTTTATAGCTTATTCACGTTTTTCTCCATGTTTCCCCTTTTCTCTACCATGTTTTGCTCTGAGATGAACATGCGGGGCTAATCCCCTTTATCTTTAGGACTGGGAGTAGCCCGGGGAAGCATTGTATGATATTTTTATCATAGTAATTCGTTATTAATCTCTTAAATTCATGGCATGAATTCGTTTTCTCAATTATATTGTTATGCTTGATCACTATAATAATAATCTAATGCCCTTAATTACTTTGAAATAAGAATTAACGGTTGAAAAGAGATGAATATCACATTAATTAACAAATCTCTTGAGTAAGGTGATGTAAGATTAATGGTGGATACCCAGAGGTTGATTCTAATGCACCTAGTTTAGGGTATAGGTTACTACAATGGTGGAACTGACCTAGACATAGGTAGTGAATTGTACCATGATAGTTGGCAATTCTGACTACAGGCCACTACCCAGATTGAGAGATGAACCCAAATTATTATATAAAAATTCATACAATGATAACCCGCGGTGAAACCGCAATCCTAAAGATCTCCACTTGAATTGATTAAATTAAACCTTTAATCGATTATTTTGTTTTGTTTTATTTCCTTTTAATTTTACAACAACTCTCAAACCATTTTAATCGGTTTAGCTGATCACAAACAATTAGTAGTAGTCTAATGATAGTTCAGTGTCCCTGAGTTCGACTCGGGCCTCACAAGGGTCTATACTACATTGACGCGTACACTTGCGTTTTACGCATGGAAAATTCGTGTCAATTATCATGAATAAATATTCCCTTTTCCATATGGATATTCAGTTGCTTAGTCCCAGATAATCCCATTCTTCAATCATTTTATTCAGAATATTAATTTTTCCATAATTTTCTCTAAAACACATCTTAAATAACTAGAAGATCAAAAAGTAAGTTTTATCTAGCTCGAGCCACCCGTCAGATCAGAACCATCCGCCGTGTGCCACATGGTAGATTTCCTCGATTCGTGGGCCACACCTTGTGGCACATCATTGTGACCCATCACCTCTTCTAGAAGGTTCGATCTAGAGCCATGAATCCTAAATTCATCCTAAAAAGACCCTCCATATCCACCGTATTTTGGGCCTCTTTCGAACTCTCAAAGCCATATGATTGACCTATCTTTCTCTTTTATTTTTCACATTTTTTGTGATGAAAAGATCCTTTTTTTGAAACCACCTATCTCTGAATCATCATTAGGATGCTAAAATGTGCTCCTAATCGCTCATTTGATTATTTACTTTATCTTCTCTAATTGCATTTAACTTCTCATATCTACTTAGAATTGCTTATGTGATCTATTTCTTTATTCTTAGCCATCTAGTCTTGGAAAAAAAGATTAGATATTATTTTCAATTTATGTATGCTATCCATCCTCTAGTGCTTCCTACACATTAGTCTTAATTTCCTATGAGGGATCTCCACTGTTGGAGGTCCTAAGGTGATTAAGACCCCAATCTACCTAAATAAAACCTTTAGGAAAATGATGAGAAGGATGTGGACATCTCCATCCCTAAAGACCCACCTACACATAAAATTTGTCTTCATCACTTTCTTTTTATTTTTTAAGCAAACTTGGAATCACTTAATTTTCCAAATCGCTTAAAAGTATTTGATACCAGTCCACTAAGAGAGATGGTGATTCTAAACATTCCCCACTTGTAATAAGATTGATGAATATGGAATTTTAATTTATTTTATTATCATCATTATTTATCTAAATTGGACACCAAATTTAGTTTTCCTTTGTGGATTCACAATATCTCATTCTATTTTTCCTCATTTCCATATAAAATGTGGTATCCGAACACCTTTTATTTTTCCTTTGTGACCAACAAACTAAGTTTCACTACCAAGGATGTATATTCAAAGCATACCATTTTTTTGAGTAGGATGCAACAAAAGTAATTAAAAAAAATCATTGTTGTTCTATTTGTGACTCTCATGTATCCATATCCTATCCAATTTCCCCATGCTTCCAATTCCTATAAGATAATTATTCCAAAATAAACTCATAAAAATGTCTATACTACTCTTTTGGCCCACAAATGGTACATGTAGAATTACTAGATATATATAACATTATAATGTTCTTGTGATCCTATTTATTGTAGCCTTGCCCACAATTTGTCTATTGTTAAAATGTCATTATATCTAATTAATACAATGACAAAATACTAATGTGCTTTGGATAACTACATCTAAAAAAAATCCTTGAATCTATGCTGTGATGATACACATTGGGAGCATATCAATTCATTTTAAATGTTTGTTTCAGTATAATTTTATTGTTAGTACTCAATTCATTCTTCTACATATTTTTCATTCGGTGAGTAACTACTTAAAATATAAAACATGTGAAATATTGGAGAAAACTTTTGAAAGCTACATAATTGAAATGTCCTTAATTATATGATTTTGTTCTTAATTTACCATTTAAGTATCAACTACTCTAATAGTAGTTATCTATGGTCATGTCAACCATCACTATAGGACTAACTGTTAAACCTATTTATATGATATTGTCTCGATGCAATTGAGGAAACCTACAAATATCACTATACTTTAGAGAAATTATAATTATACATCCTTATATTTTTCTTATTTTCTAATTAGTTTTATGTCTTGGATATTCTTTCAATGTTAGTGTGCTTTTTGAGTCCCATATATGGATATGATTTCATCAAATTCTTCACTATTATTAAACCCATAGATGATAATCCATCCTTGGATTTTGTACTATACTTGAAATTATGCTAAAGTTGATGATCATATAATCCCATATTCTAATTATAACACAAACATTCTACCTAATATTAGTGTGTCACCATTATTATAATGGTCATTTATTTTTCAAGCAATTAAAAGAGTATGATGAATTTCAAGTGCTATTTTTTCAGAGCCATACATTTTTTAAAATCATGTTACTCTACTGAGGTCCTTTCTTAAGTTTCATAAGGACTTTTTGGCAATTTATTGTCTATGTTTGTGACATGAATGTTCTATGTTATGATGCTCCAATCAAGTATAGCCTTGTGCCACCATGTCACAATACCTTATTCATGAAACTATACTAGGGCCTCTTATAAATCAAATGAAACTAGTTTAAGATTTTTCATGGATATAATAAAGAAGCGTTAAGTAGTGATATGATCATTCAATATTTGGTAAAAAAACAATATGAATTCACTATTGTCCTTCATCATATGTAACATAATAATACACAATATAACTAAATGTTTAAAACATGCACACATATAAAAGAAGCTGAGTAACATACTATTATGTTATATCCACACGATCTTAGAACTAACCAAGAGATCTTTAATAAGAATTATACCCTAAATACTATGCACCAACTCGCATACACCACTATTAGTATTTTTCCAAAATCATGACATTCCTTTAGATATCAATTCAAAACCATTTCCTACAAAGGTAATCAATATATTATCATAGAAATCATCTCTTGCAATTAAACCTGCTTGCCCATACATGCCAAGTCTAAGTCGTGCAAATTATGGTTCTAATTACTCAATATATATATCCTAAGGTTAACACGTGACCTTTAGGACTAACTAACTATTTTGATCCTCTATGAGGCTACCAAGTTTGGATACATAGGCTATATGGAGTTTGTCAATATCCATGATTATCATATCACTCAAGAGAAGCTCCTCAATTGTAAACAATCACACCAAAACTTGTGGAGAGGACCCTCATAGATCAAATACGCTACTAATCCCAATGAGAAGGCTCTATGCAAGGCTATTAAATTTTTTAGGATAGATGGAGAAGGCCTTTAAGTTTAAATTTTGATTGATTGTTAAATTACAAATCATGAGTATGAACATTAACGAGAACGGTTCTAAAATATTTCTCTAAAAATCCAACACTAGAAGGGAGTCCCTAGAACTTGATCCTCATATGTTCTATACAATCTTATCAAAGTTTATCTAATAACCTATTTTCCCTTGTCTTAATCAACACTAAGGGATATATCTAAGTTTTTAGAGCATTTCAATAATATTATGTCTCCACTCTATTTTCATAGTTATATGTGATGTTATAGGGGGGTTATCTAATGGAAAGTTTGATCTAGATCTTATTCTTCATGAAGAGTTTCTAAGAAAAAAAGTACATTCCAACTTGTCAAATTACATATTTTAAAATAAAATTCTTTAATGAAATAGAATTTTAGTGCACAATGATACAACATGATATATGGAATAATGAATATAACCTATAATACTGTAATTATTTATAAATTACTATTAACTCCACATAGCATTTCTTATTCATTTCAATACATAAAATATAAAACACAAATGGATAGTAGTATCCACAAATGATTAGATTAAAAAATTTCTATCATAAATACATAATAAAACAACTATCATTTTCAATGTGAAAATTACCGATTCCACTTTATCCTTTCCAAGTTTATTGTATTTAATTATATAGAATAGGCCACCAAACTCACCTCATAAATCTCAGTGATAGGTTTTTTGAGTTGAACCTACCAAAAACAAATTCTTTATGTGATTCCCCTTTATTGCTTCAACTATATGCCTCATCCTTCATTACATTTTTCTTAAAAATAAAATTACAGGAGTTAAATCGAAAAGGAGGAAGGAAGAAATAGTGTAGAGTTATGATTTCCAATAGAGGAGATACAAACTATACAATAACAAAAACAAAAAATGACATTTGGAACAAAACTAACTGAATTAAGTGGAGCAAAAATTTCTAGATTTTATTCTCACTTCAAAGTAAAATATGTGTAAAAAATAATTAGAATGATACAATGAGTATCAAGACTAAGGACCATATTTGGTTTTCTGAAACTAAATTTGATGAGGTTTGTAATGATTTCCTAATATATAACTAAGTTTGTGGTGGAATATATCTATATGGATCAATCAATCTAATTGAGTTTTGTTGTATCTTGGGAGGTTGAAGCACTTGAGTATATATATGGAAATTTAGATTTTCACTTTGGCTTGGACAATTCACGACTTCTATGTCTATATTTGATCATTAGACCCTAGTGGGTCCCTTTGTGAACCACATGATACTCATGTACTGGCCCAAGGTTGGAGGTTCAACCTTGGTAAATGCATGCCTAGATAAGTTGGATACCTATGAAGATCGATGCAATTCAACTATGGACCAAACCATTTCTTAATGTCCTATTATCATACCAAAATGTATTCTTGTTGGGTTGAGGAATTCCCAACTAGGACTATCCATCTCATGCCCCTTACCCTGAAAACCAATTACACTTCTCTATGGAAATCATATTTCTACATCCAATATATTATAGAAGTCAATATCAACCCAAACCATGGGATAATTCTATAACTCTTACAATATTTTACCAGCCTAAATCACACATCAAAAAAAGAAGAAGATCTAGAATAGTCAGACTTTTAAGAAAGTAACCTGATACTTAAGACTCCACAACTATTATACGGGGTCTAATGTAGTAATCGGGGTCGAACCATAGGGACAAGGTCAGCAGGTGTTAAGCACACAAGGTCTCACACTCATATACTCCGGATAACAGATGGTTAAAAGGGTGTCCCCTAAGGAACGATGGTACTCAAACCAAGGTAAATCAAAATAAAAAAAAAGATAAGAAGAACAAGGTGTAACAAAATAAAATGGAAATAAAGATATGGAAGGGAAACCTGGATTGGGTTTCACCTACTAAGACTTCTCACCAACATGCAATATAATCTCTCCCTCTTGTATACTCCTATCAAGATTACAAGCAATCATACATGGTGTCTATTCCACTCTCTCTCGAGATGAGGATAGATCTAAGTCTAAGGGAAGCCTCTCTCTCGAGATGACTACTCAAAAACCCACAAGACAGAACGTATGATCTCAAGCTTTAGCATTCCAACATTCTCATGCATTTTCACTACTCCATAACATAAGATAAAAGTGATATTACTCTCTCGAGATATCAAAAATCAAACATCACAAGATGGTAGCTAAGCATACAAGTGGGGCATTAAAACCGGTGCATGGAGATAATCTTAACAAGAGTATATAAATTCAAAATAGAGAGACAATATACATGTTGAGAGAGCCTTAGTGGCTACTCCCAACCCAAGTTAAGATGCTTAGCCATACATGTTCACAGGCAGCATAACGGCATTACAATAAGATAGATACATCAAGTTTCACGAAGTGATAAGGGAAGTACATCGAGATTGAAGGATAGATCTAGACAGAGAGAGAAGGACGTGATACAACATAGTACTTCTTCAGATCCAGATCTAGGAGTTGATGGTGTGGATGGTCTTCTTCTCTCAAAGAAGATGGAGCCTTTAGTCTTCTCTCTCCTCAGCTTCTGCCTTTGGAGATCTAAGATTGATTGGATGGATGGATGGAGATGAGTATGGAAAGTGGAAGCACTTCGTGGTACTTGATGTATCTATCTTCTTATAATGCCGTTACACTGCCTGTGAACATGTGTGGTTAAACATCTTAACTTGGGTTGGGATTAGCCACTAAGGCTCTCCCAGCATGTATATTGTCTCTCCATTTTGAATATATGTACTCTTGTTAAGATTATCTCCATGCAACGGTTTTAATGCTTCACTTGTATGCTTAGCTACCATCTTGTAATGTTTGATTATTGATATCTCGAGATAGTAATATCACTTTTATCTTGTGTTATGGAGTAGTGCAAATGCATGAGAATGTTGAAATGCTAAAGCTTGAGATCATACGTTCTGCCTTGTGGGTTTTTGAGTAGTCATCTCGAGAGAGAGGTTGCCCTTAGACTTAGATCTATCCTCATCTAGAGAGAGAGAGTGGAATAGACACCATGTATGATTTCTTGTAATCTTGATAGGAGTGTATGACAGGGAGACAAGATGTTGCATGTTGGTGTAAAGTCTTAGTAGGTGAAACCCAATCCAGGTTTCCCTTCCATATCTTTGTTTCCATCTTATTTTGTTACACCTTGTTCTTCTTATCTTTGTTTTATTTTGATTTAGCTTGGTTTGAGTAGGATCATTATGCAGGGAACACCCTTTTAACTATATGTTATTTGGAGTATATGAGTGTGAGACCTCGTGTGCTTAACACCGGCTAACCTTATCCCCGTGGTTTGACCCTGATTACTACATCATACCACGTATAATAGTTGTAGGGGCTTAAGTGTCAGGTTACTTTCTTAAAAGTATGACTACTCTAGATCCGCTCCTTTTTGGACATGTGATTTAGGCCGGTCAACTTTTTGGCACCGTTTCCGGGGACAAGGCAAAATGACACTATTAAGAACTTGTGTCCACTCACTATACTCCCGTGCCTCAAGCTTAGTAATAAGCTTGACCGCATCGTCACTTTAAGTCTGCTACACTACATTTGTGTAAGAATAGTTCATTTTAACACGTCCAATTTACTAACTCGACTGTGCGGTCTATTCAGGCACCCAAAAAGGAAGAAGACTCATTCAACTTAGATCCTCAACCTTGAGTCAACATGCCACCTCGTGTGGAGTTTACTCTCACTGGGGACGAGCGGGATGCAAGGAATCAACACAACCACCCACCACCGCCAAGGTCAGATGAAGACAAAGATGGCCATTACAATGACAGCCGTCAATGTGAAGAAGAATGTAGGGATGAAGATCGTTGTGATGACGATCGATGTGATGAATATCATCGCGAAGAAGTTCCACGCGATGAAGAACGATGCTACCGACATCAAAGAAGACACCGCCGCAACCATAATGACAATGAACGAGAGCATGATGATCAGTATAGCGACAGTGAGGACGATGAAGAAGGGAAGAATCTTAGAGAACTGGCATCAATAAGGGCCAATGAATCTAGATGCCTGATCGTCATACCACACTTCAACACAACAAATTTTGAATTGAAACCAACTGTCATCTTGATGATCCAGAATAAACCTTTTCGTGGGAATTCGAGGAGTGAAAACCCATACCATCATCTCGATGCATTTAAAAATATCTGTAATACCATCAAGATGAGGGGAGTGCCGCAAGAGGTGATATACTATAAAGGCTTCAAATTCTCTTTAGAAGACAAGGCTCTATCTTGGTACCTCAATCTCCCTCACCAATCTATAGATGGGTGGAGACCCCTGGCAGATGCTTTTTTTTATTAAGTTTTATACAACAGAGAGGACCATCCACAACATGCAGAAGATCACTTCTTTTGCATAGAAGCCGGGAGAGAACTTGCATGAAGCATGGGAATGTTTCCAAGAGTACCAGAGAGATTGTCCACACCACAATAATCATAAGGGGTTCATCATGACCACTTTCTATAATGGGATAACTCCTACTGAAAGGACTTCGTTAAATGTAGCTGCTGGCAGTGATTTCCTTGGTAAGAAGCCAAGCGGAACTATGAAGATAATGGACAATATGGCTGCACTACAAGTAGGCATAGACTATGATAGGAATGACAGAGGGTCAATGAGGAAAGTAGGGTCTGAAGGACTGTATATTGAATCCAAGGCTTTAGAGACCATAACGACACAAATTCAGAAAATAGCAACCGATGTGAAACAATTGAAGGATATTGGAGCTAGGGGCAAGAAACATACTGAGAAGGTCTTGAAGTGTTTTACGTATGGAGAAGGAGGGCATGGGTTCGATAACTATATCTACACTAGGCCCGATGAAAGTGATGAAAGCGAAAGTGAAGAAGAGACACAAAATGCTTCCTATGCCAACTTCAAGAGACCAGACCACCCCAATTTTAGTTATGGAAAAAAGATGCAATCAAGAATTCACACCAACTGAACAACACACAAAAATTGCACCCAGGGTTTGAAAAGAGGAGCAGATAGACCCAATATACGTGAACAACAAACTATCAGACAAATAAGAACAACTATCAGGGTCAAAGTAAGAATTTGAACCATCAAAGCATAGGACCGAGTCAAGGGCAGAACCAAAACCAAGGGTCAGGGTAGGGAATAGATAACAAAAAACTGGATTTAGTTGCCCATCTAATTGATTTCGCTAAAAGGCAAGCTACGATGAATGATCAGTTAGCTCAAAGCACTCTTGACAACATTGGTGTTTTGACCACTATGCAAGTTTAGATGGCCGATATGTAAACCCATCAACATCAAATCGACCAACAACTGGTGCAGTTGGAAGAGCTGGTAAAGAATCCTTCTGGAAAAATTCCATCAAACATCAAAACGGCAAAGATGGATACCCTTCAATCTAGAAGGATGATAAGTAACTCAAGAACTGGAAGCAACGATGAGGAAAGACCAGATGATGAACAACCACCTGAGAAAGAGGTTGCTCCTAAAAAATCTGTTAATAAAGAAAAAATGGAAGAAGGCAAGAAGAAAGGTGAAGAAGTTAGGAAACCAGATGCTGTCAAGGAGATTTTCACAAAGAAGAGTCCATATGCACTGATAGTCCCATTCCCATATAAGTTCATTAAAGCACACCTGAAGAGAAGATACGAGAAGTTCATGGAAGCGGTAAAGAAACTACATCTGGACGTTTTGTTCCTGGATGCTATAGAGGAGATGTCGACCTATGCCAAGTTCCTCAAAGATCTCATCACTAAAAGGAGGAAAATGGACCATATCGAGACAATGCAGTTAGTTAATATGCCAAGTTCTTTCATCCAGGCAGAACTGCCAACAAAGAAGGACCCCAGAGCATTCAATATACCATTTGGTGTTGGGGACAATGTAGAGAGAAAAGGTTTGGTGGATTTAGGAGCGAGCATTAGTCTTATGCCTATGAGTCTAGCCTAAAGGCTTGGGCTGATGGATATGGTTAAAACAAACATGAGGATTGAATTGGTTGATCACACTTTCAAACGACTGGTGGGAATATTCAAAGATGTACCCATTCACGTCAGAAGATTCTTTATCCCCTGCGATATCATGGTGATCGACATAATTGACCATTCTTGGCAAATGGAAGAGCATTTATATATGTCGTGGAGGAGATTATTACCCTATGTGTGGGCAATGACCATGTAGACTTTCGAGTTCAAGATTCCATGAAAGGACCGTCTCTTTTTGAGTCGGTCTACTTTATGGATAGTTACAACCAATACTGTGAGGAAGGGCAAGAAGAAAAGGCAACTGTGAACCCCCTGATGCGGGCCTTGAACAACCCTAATCTGACTGTTGAAGACCCCAAGGTGGTTGAAATCCTAGACTATCTGAATCAGGACGAAGGAGACCTTAGTGACAAAGAAGAAATTATCAAAATAGTTAAGTATGCTTCACTCGAACAGTCTCTCGAAGAGAAAGAGGCACCTAAGTTGAATCACAATTTGAAACCACTTCCAGAAGGGCTAAAGTATGAGTTTCTAGACCATGAGGAGAGGAATCATGTTATTGTGAATGCAAGCCTGACAGAAGAACAAATGGAAAGATTGCTAAAGGAGCTAAAAGAACATAGAAAGGCGATAGGATATTCTGTAGAGGACATCAAAGGGCTTAACCTGGTTCTCTGCATGCACTGAATCTATTTGGAAGAGTCCACTAAGCTTCTAGTTCAGCCCCAATGAAAGCTAAACCAAATGTTGGAAGAAGTGGTAAAGAAGGAAATCCTAAAACTATGAGATAGGGGAATTATCTACCCGATTAGTGATAGTAATTGGGTGAGTCCCATTCACGTCGTGTCTAAGAAAGGAGGAATGGAAATAGTAAAGGGAGAGAATGGTGACAAAGTCATTACTAGAACCGTTACTGGGTGGCGGATGTGCATTGATTACCACAAGTTAAATATAGTCACAAGGAAGGATCACTTCCCCTTACCGTTTATTGAGAAAGTTCTAGAAAGGTTGGCTCATCACGACTATTTATATTTCCTAGATTAATATTCTAGATTCTATCAAGTCCCTATTCATCCATATGATCAAGAGAAAACAACATTTACGTGCATCTATGGCACATATGCATTCATAAGAATGCCGTTTGGACTGTGCAATGCACCTGCAACGTTCTAACGTTGCATGATCTTGATGTTCTCCAATTTTTTGGAAGATATAGTGGAAGTCTTTATGGATGACTTCTCAGTTTATGGGATGGATTTTGACGCATGTCTAAGAAATTTGTCCCTGGTCCTAAAAAGATGCGAGGAGAAACATCTGGTTCTGAATATGGAAAAGTGTCACTTCATGGTGCAGAATGGCATAGTCCTGGGACACAAAATTTCTAAAAAGGGGATCGAAGTAGACGTGAGTAAACTAGAAGCCATATCAAAACTGCCACCACCGAAGTCTGTAACGGGAGTAAAAAGTTTTCTTGGTCATGCCAGATACTATAGGAGGTTTAAAAAAGACTTTTCGAAGATTTCGAAGCCCTTTTCAAATATTTTACTCATAGATGCCGAATTGAATTTCAACAACACATGTTTGGAGGCTTTCAATACCCTGAAGGAAGCATTAACAACTTCACCCATCCTACAAGCCCCAGATTGGGAGTTACCATTCGAGATAATGTGCGACGCTAGTGATTACACAATAGGCATTGTCCTAGGTCAAAATAAAGACAAAAAACACCATGTAATTTGCTATGCTAGTCGCACATTAGATGAGGCACATGTAAACTATACAACAACTGAGAAGGAGATGTTAGTAATAGTTTTTATTTTTGACAAGTTCAGGTCATATCTAATAGGATCAAAGGTGAATATATATATACCATGAAGAAATTAAATACTTGATGCAGAAAAACAAACCATGACTTTTGCGGTGGGCTCTATTGTTGTAGGAATTTGATCATGAAATCATTGATAAGAAGGGGAAAGAGAATGTGGTCACAAACCACTTGTCTAGAATAGTTTTCGATGAAGAGAACCAGTTACCCATGAACGACAATTATGTTGATGAAGCTCTACTGTTGGCTCTGTCTGATGAGTAGAGATTACCTTAGTTCACTGATATCTATAATTATTTAGCCTGTGGCCAACTGCCATAGGAAATTACATACCACCAGAAGAAGAAACTATTTTCCGTCATCAAGAACTATTATCGGGATGACCCATTACTGTTCAAGAGGTGTTTTGATAATCTATACTATAGGTGCATACCAGAGTATGAGGGTCCTTTGATTCTAAAAGAGTGTCACTCTTCACCCTATGGTGGGCACCACAGTGGAGAAAGAACTGCATTGAAAGTAATGTGGGTTTTATTGGTCCACACTTTTCAAAGATGCAACATATTTTGTTAGATCATGTAAGGAATGCCAACTCACAGGGAACATAAGCAGAAGAAATGAGATGCCCATGGCAAAATGGATGGAATTTGAAATTTTTGATGTTTGGGGAATTGACTATATGGGGCCATTTCCATCGTCAAAAGGAAATCAATGCATTCTTGTTGCTGTCAATTATGTTTCAAAATGGGTCGAAGTTGTTGCCACTCAAAAGTGTGACTCTAAGTCCATGATTAAACTCTTTGAGAAAATCATCTTCCCGCGCTTTGGAGTGCCCCACACAGTCATAAGTGACGGGGGATCACGCTTCAGAGAGAGATAGTTTGATGTGTTGCTAAAGAAATATGGAGTGAAACACAAAGTCGTCACACCATACCATCCCCAAACATTAGGGCCGGTAGAAGTATCAAACATACAGATCAAGTAAATTCTAGATAAGATAGTGAGTTAGACAAGAAAGGACTGGTCAATGAAGCTAGACGATGCTCTATGGGCTTATCAAACTGCATACAAGACACCTATAGGGACAACACCCTACAAGCTTATTTATGTAAAGTCCTGTCATTTACCGCTTGAGCTTGAACACAAAGCTCTACGGGCCATCAAATTTTTGAATATGGACCTTGACAAAGCAGGCCATAAAAGATTTGTACAGGTTCAGGAGCTTGAGGAACTGAGACTGCATGCCTATGAGAATGCGAGAATTTATAAACAAAGGACTACAGTCTGGCATGATGCCCGCTTGAAAAAAAGGATGTTCATGAAGGGGATAAGGTCTTCCTATTTAACTCAAGCATCAGACAATTTCCAGGAAAGCTAAGAATGAGGTGGTCAGGTCCTTTCTCTATAGTGAAGATATACCCATCAAGAATGATGGAAATTTCAGGGGAAAAGACAGGCACTTTCAAGGTTAATGGACATAGGGTAAAGAGATTCTATGAAGATGAAGCCTTTGTAATAAGGTCTAAAATTAGTTTAGAGGAACCCAGTCAGCCAAGAAATGAAAAGAATGAGGAGACACCACAGTCAGCTGATGAAATTGTAAAGTGAATGATTAGGAAGTCGAGCTAGAGACTCTAAACAAGCGCTCCTTAGGAGGCATCCCAAGTTTTTGCTGATTTCCTGAGTTTATGTTTTACTTTATTTTAAACTTTCCCCTTTTCTAGTAAGATTGTATATATCTTATGTTTCCTTTGAAAAAGATGGTTTGATTAAAGGATAAAGTTTAAGTTTTGGTTTAAGTGTTGAATTGGTTTGGGAGGATTGTGAGTCACGGTGCAAACCACAGTTGAGGTGTTAACCTTGCTCAAATGTGAGGATATGCACCACGACCACAGTGATTTCCATAGACTGAACCAAGCCGTGACCTGAGGTACATGCTATTGAGAAGGTAGACTGCGATCACAGTCCTTGTTTGCGCTGTGAGTTTCGATGTCTCTCCTATATATTCTAAAACCCTTAGGACACTGTTCCTCTTGCCTAAAATCTCAAATTTCTCATCAAGAAGAATGAATCGCCAGCCCTCTCACCTACGACGCTAACCAAGCTTGCTTCGTCGTCATAGCAGAAGCATGAATTGCCACCACTACTAGCCCTTCACCCCCACATTTAGCTGATTTTTTCGCCGCTAAGGTAACCCCCTAAACACCTTTTGTTTCTAGTTTTCCGATTCACCGCCCACTGCCGCAACCATTGTAGGACCTGGTTCGTTATTTCGCACACTATTTTCACATGCCTTTACCCCTTTTGCTGGTCTGAGTTCTGTTACATCATCAATGGCTCCACTGATCATTTTTTCCCCTCCCTCTCGCCGATTGTTCTTGCGGCGCCCTTGCCCACCCTAGGGTAGTGTTTTCGAGCATGTATCGATCTCAAAACATCGGTGTTTTAGCTATCTTCATCAACCTACCAACTGAGGCCTTGGCCTTCCGCCCAACCCTCATTCCCAATGGAACAGGTCTAAACCCCAACTCCACGGTCACGATGCAAGACCCTTGACCGCGGGTCACGATGCTCCACGAACAAGCTAAAAACTGAGTAGATGTGACCACGGGTCGTAGTGGTGACCTATTGAAGAATTCTTGACCTCGAGTCACAATCTCCCTTAGTTGTTTCCTTTTGAGTGCGATCACTTCTTTTTCATCAACATAGACCATGGTCACAGTGTTCTTCACTTCATAAGTAATGCTGCGGGTCGCGGTCTCAGGGGAATAACAAAAAAAATATACAACATACATATACATATTATATGAGAAAATTTAAATAGAATCATTGATGAATTAAAAGATATATTAATCAATTTAAATTTTTTTAGGATGTCTGCTTCAAATAGCGACTCACTAGCAAAGAGGGAAACCTCATTGAAAGAGGTAGAGATGATTGTGGAGAAGATAGCAAAGGACTTGGAGACCAATACAAGCCTACCACCAGCCAGGAGGCTACAACTGTAGCTACATATGGAACAATATCAAAACATTCTAGGTCACCAGATACCAGAAGAGTTAGAGCCTTCAAAGAGTGCGACATAGACAAGAACCTCAGAATACCAACCCACAAAATATGAGCTAAGAAGTCTGGGCAAGATGAAGGCTGATCCCAAGGAAGCACGAAGCAACACAAAGGTAAAGGTGATAGCTGCTAAAAAGATAAGGGCAAGAGGCAGAGACGACCTACAAGAAGGGAGAAGATACTGAGGAGGCAACTGTTGGTATGTATGCCCTAAGAGCCAATCATGGGATGATTGGTGGGATACATTAAGATTGATTTGATAAACATCAAAGGCAAGCTTCCAATTCTTTCTAGTTTAGTCATATGAGATAGTGATAGAACATATTGAATGTCTAGAGAATGACAGTACTCAATGACGTATGCCTTCAGGTTGAGGACCTGAACGATGAGATCATACGGATGCTAAGAGTTTGTACATTCTTGTTATGTCCCTAGTCGGATGTCATTGTGGAAGGTAGATAGACAACAATGACACACAAGACTAGATTGTGGTGTTGGTTGATGACAGAATCTCATTAGTCATGATATAGAGATATCAAACCAAACACATAGGTACTTGTTAGAGAACAAGTGTACCAGACATACCCACCGTGAGTTTGACACATGGAACCATGACATGGTAGTCACAGTCAGTACTCACAGTGATGGTGGTGAGTGTGATTCTTAGACCTGAAATCACTGCACTCAACACATGTCGTTGGGCACACTTTGACATCATCAAACGCAGTCCTGAAACATGGGTTGTTATAAAGGTGATGATTGGGTGGCTTTGACACATGGGGCTTTTGAGGGGTGAGTGATAGATATGGGATTTGTCCCTCCTGAGGGAGTTTGATATCCAAGGCCACTTGATGAGTAGGATTGAGATAGGCGTGCGCACACATGTGTGAATCAATATGTGATATTGATGTCATACATATCTCGTTCAATCTACTCTGAGATCAAGAAAGTGAATGAACGTTGACAGGATGACTGTTCCATGCCTCGAGTTCATTCGGGATATCAGTGACAAAGGAATTATACATTCACTGTAACACCATTCACGGATTGTAGGATTGAAAGTTGTTCTCCAACTTTCTACTTTCACTTTGGTAGCACTGATGTGTGATTAGGCACCGCTCTTTGCTTGTGAAGTCATAAATGCTATGAACTCTCACTGCCAATGTGAAATGGACCTGCAGGGTCACACACATAGGATTTAACATGGAAGAGGAGTTTTGTCCACAAGCAACGTTTAGATTGATTACTAAAGGAGTTTAGTAGTTCAATTAAACACTCAATCAATTGATAGCTCAATATCATATTGTTCAAGGTGTTGGACATATTGATTGGAGTATCGGATTGATTGAAATCACATTTGACTGATTCTGCACAACCTGTACTCCCAACCGATCGGTTCAAGTGTTGAACCGGTCGGCTGAGGTTGCTGAACCGGTCGGCTCAAGTGTTGAGGTGATCGACTCATGGTCAGAGTGAAATGATCGGTTCAAGTGTTGAAACGATCGGTTCAACTGGTGCAACCGAGCAAGTTGGGAAAGTCAGGTCGGTGAGAATTTTCCTTGCGTTTCACTTGCCCAATTTGATTGGAACAAGGATTGGTATTCGATACCAATTAGAAATAAAAGAAGGAAAGTCAATCGGGAACTGATCAGGACCACAAACCGACTGGTTCAGAAGTGAACCGATCGGCTCATGGGTCCCAACCGACCGGTTCAGGTCCCCAACTGACCGGTTCACTTGTGAACCGATCGGTTCAGGTTGCGAGTTGGTTGCTTTTGTGGAAAATCTCGAACCCTTCTACTCCTGCTTTTAGTCCTGCATTGCCCGGGATGGAGAACCCTGTCCCATGACCCTCCTATATATATAGGGGTATTGGGGGCTTCTCAAAGAACAACTCAGTACAACCAGTTGCTCTGCAAACTTGTCGTTCTCTCTAGTTTTGGTAACCGAGAGAGAGCCCGAGCAAGTGCTTCCCACAAAGGGAGGTGCAACAAGGGAAGGACAACTGCAGTTGCAACTAGAGGCAGGAGAGTGTGTTGGCGACTAGTACATCAACAGGAGGGTGTGAATCCTTCCACTTCCTTGTGGGACAAGGAGTGTGGAGTTCCAGGTGGTCCGTGTGGACTACTACAGAGGCGGGAGGTCACTGCCGCTTAGGAGGACAACTGTCATCCGACAGTCCGGTTCGAGTAGGAGTCGTCAGTCCCGGGGCGACCAGGAGCTGCATAGACACCGTCCAAGACCGAAGGTGAAGACCACGCTAGGCACGAGGTATTGTCGCCGAGCAAGCCTCGGGACAAGGTATGATACCACAAACCATCCTTTCCTATTATATAGACGTTGACGCGTTTCCTTGTTTCGGGTTTGGGGGAGAAAATTTTTGTTTCCGCTGCCTTCTCTGCCTCCCCTAAAACCCGATAGTGGTATCAGAGCCACGTCAACTACTCTATATTTTAGGAATATCGATATGATTGATTTTGGTTTGTCACCTTTATTTATTACATACGATGCAAATAATATTGGCTTTATGCATGTCCAATCCTAAATCCACAAATCCCAATTACATATATGATATGTATTATTAATGCACTCGATACGCGTCGCCCTTAAACGAGTTTTGTGGTGGATGTGTGTAGCATGATTATGGCCTATAAACCCCTATCTGTGTGTGGTTGTTTGTGGTTTCTTACATCTCAGTCTGTGCACCGATCTTCCCTCTCTTATTCCTGATGTAACTCGAAATAATTCGAGATTCTTTCCTACCTTTGCTCCCCCCGAATGTAACTCGGGGTTTCTTCTTTTAAGCAATGTAATAATAGGATAGATTTTATTTCCTGTTATGTCGAAGACCGGCAGACATCAAGACAACAGCTGAAACGATCGGTTCAAGGCGTGAACCGATCGGTTGACGTTCCAGACGGTCGGTTCAAGGAGTGAACCGAACGGTTGATGACCGATCGAGGAGCGAGACGACCGGGTGGCGTACATGATGAGATGCACGACGACCAGGCAAACTGATCGGTTGGAGGAGCCAACCGATTGGCTGGTGGCACCCATACGACTAGCCAGAGAGAGCAGATCATTCATATGATGAGTTGATCAACTCGGATGGCAAGGCACAGATGTTCATCTTGTACAGGTTGCATGTGATGTTGACCTAGATGACCGTGATTCCTCTTGGCTCGAGGAATCACATTAGGATGGCCATAATCATCGCTTTTTATCGTTTGTGCATGTTTTCTGTGGGATATAGCATGTATATGATACATACTATGTATTGTGGTGATTGGATATGTATATGTATATAAAAACCAAATCCCTCATTAAAATATTAAGTTTTAAATGCCTTCCAAATGCGACACACGTGAAAAGCTTGATCGACCAAGTGTGGGCACGCCCTAGCATGGTGCACCGTCTATCTCGTGGAAGCGTGAAGGATGAATGTGTGGGTCTGCCCTAGCAGGGTGCATATTCATCATGTTTGCTTTGGGTCAGACTTAACAAGGTGATCTAGATGTGATCTAGTACCTTGAGGCATGGAGATGATCATTGCAAAGAGTTGTATATGACATCTTATCAAGAGTTGCATATGATGCAATTGGTAAGAGTTGCCTACCTGAGAGATCTAAGTTGTGGGCGATCAGCCCTAGCTGACTCATGACTTAGAGGATTTCAGGATCTTGCCCACTAGAAGGTTGTATGCTGCAATCTTCCGAATTGATGGTGAGGGCTATCAATTTGAAGTAAAATAGTGGGAGTGATAATTAATTAAAGGCCTAATTTTATCGTCAACTTTTCAAATCAATCAAACAAGTCAAAAAGAGTTTTGGACTAAAATTGCATATATTTCCTTTTGTTAAAATAAATGGTTAATCAACAAATCACTTTATTTGCGATCGAGACCAACAAATTAAATGGGAATAATTCCACGACTGGTTAGGATAATGAGAAGTGTTCTCAAAGAGAGAAAGCTCTAAGTCCTAGTTATACCAAGACCAGATAAACTCAATCCCACCACATCAATGGATGAAAGTATGCTTATGGAAGCATACCAAGGAAGACATTGATGAGGAGTGCTTGATGTTGTATTCTCTGAACTATGAGCTACAAAGACAACATGAGACATATGATGTCTCAAGGACACTGTCCTAGTATGTCATGACAGAAGGAGATCCAATGAGGTATTCACACACTCAATATGATTGGGTATGTGGAAAACCTGACTAAGAAGGATTCCCTCTAAGCCAAGAGTTGGCTATTGGTATGATATTGCAAATGTTGCGAGAATCATACAGTTCGTGATAAACTACAACATGTACAATTTTGACAAGTGTTGACAAAATTATTGGACATGTTGAGGTTGGTAGAGGCAAAGATGAAGAAAGACAAACCATAATCTTTGATGTGATCAAAGAAAAGGTAATTCTTAAGGGCAAGGACAAGGGCAAAGCAAAGAAGTGTTCTGATGCTAGCCAGTAATCCAAGCCATCTTCAGCCTCAAGGCACATGGGGAAAGGGTGTATGAGGGAATTGCCCTCTATATCTGGAAGAACAAAAGAAGATGAAGGAGGGGATGGAGATCTCCACCTAAGGTATCATGAAATGAACCGCTTCTTTATCTGAGGTATATGATACCAAGATATGGATCTATCATATATGATATGCAAGATCCGCAAAGAAGTGATGGCCTTTGTGAAAGGACCAAGAAAGAAGTACCCATAATTGGAGCAAGTGTTGCTGCCATAGATAGGAGTATCTTTCAGTTTATTTCAGCCTAAAGGGCATAAAATAGAGTTGAGAACTGCTATTTCACATATTGTCAATAGATAGAAACACTTTATTTTGCATATTGTATGACAATGATGGCAATCAATATAGTTGATGTTTCAATCTAAAAGATATGATCTTTATGGAAATGCCTTGTTTGTCTTGTGATATTTGATATGCATAAGATAAGATGATACCTAAAAGTTATAGATAACTCAAACAATCAAATTAGCATCAATCATGAGAAATTCATTTCTAGTTTCCATGTGATGGATACATCTAGACTCTTTTGGTTAAGAGAACCAGTAAGAGACATGAATATCTTGGACATGATTAATCAATCTTCACTAATGTAGTGGGAGAGTGATTATTCTATTAGGTATAATACATGTGATGTATTTACATACCTATTGGAACAAATGCTAATACTTCAAATGGTGTTTAGAAAAATACCAATATGAATATCTTGAAGTGTTCAAGATTATCATAGATGAAGTGCAAATTTGGTAAAGTGTTAATTCTTGATGAGATAAATGAATGAAATACTTGGACCAAATGTTTGAGATCCTTTTGAGTGATTATGATAGTGTATCATAGTGAACTCATGATTAAGGCATGGTGATGTCTAAATCAAGAAGGAATCATACTCTAAGGAGTTAGAGAATGATTATCAAATAATTGAATTCTTCTTAATAAAAGAATACCCGTCACTAATAAAGGAAATTAAGAATCACAAGGGTTGTGAGTTCTTATATCCTTAACAGATACACCTCAATTATCTATGTGATGAGTCAACTATCTAGATAAATATGAGGAACCAAATTTTGAGTTATGGTTTATGACCATTACATCCTAAATGACATCCATGTGAACCATAAGGTATGACCTTGATGGCAAAATTCATTGGATGAAATCCATAAGTGCAAATGAGTCTTAAGTGTTAAGACACATGGATAACATTTTTGAGAAGGATGATGCTTGTTGATTGCAACTTAATGACTAAGACATTTTGCATATGGATACTAAAACCGCATTCCTATGAGGAATAAAAACAAGGATGTGTACGTGACACAACCTATAAGGTTTATGAATCCACTAATGCAAATGAAGTCTATAAGTTACAATGAACTAATCAATATGATTGATTGAGTACAAGCAACTCAGAATTGGATCTCTACTTTGATGATATAGTCAAAGGGTTTGACTGATATGTCAAAGATAAAGAAGGGATCTGTGATTTAGTGGGAGCGTGTTCACATTCCACATATTGATGTGAAATGGAAATGTTCTAAAATGGCATTCCAAAAGTGGAAATTATCTTTAAGGAAGATAGAGATGTTTCCTATGTGATAGGACTAGAGATCTATGGAGATAGTTCTCGAAAACCTCTTGACCTAAGAAGAGAGAGCATACATTGGCAATCTGTACTGAAGTGTTCAGTATGCACATATTCAGTGGGAGAAAAACTTGTCCATGTTACATGGAGTTAGTATCCCAAGGCCAAGTGTCCAATTCTTATGAAGAATGGGAACACTAAGAATAGATATGGATCTATCATGTATGTAATCATCCCATTATCTTGCATGTATGGACATTGCAAGAATAAAATGCATTCATCATCTTGTATGTAGGACATGGCAATATGATATGCTCATCCTGTTAACTCGTATGTGGGACATGATGAGTGGATGTCTGTCTACTTCCAGTAAGGGTTACTGGAATACCATGAGAAATTGATAAGTACTTGTGAAGTACTAGTTCTATGGAGATAAGGAAGAGTTCGATGTAAAGAGTTACATTGATGCAAACTTCCGAAAGGACAAAAAATTAATCGCAAAATATACATAGGATGTATAAAAGTGAAAGTTTGTTGATAATTGGAAATGTTCCAATAAAACCATTTAAAAGGAAATGCCGAGTATCTATGTGTTAGAGAACAACAGTAGATACTATATGGATCTGGAAGTTCATGAGATGAACTTATAGATATTCCGCTCATTGATGACAAGTCTGGAATCCTTGATCATACAATGTGGCTAAAGGTTAGCAAAGGAATACTAGATCACATATTACGACAACTCCATCTCATACGTGTGACGTACAGTGAAGAGATGTGAGACATGCAATTTATACTGACTTTGGCAAGGTGTTCCCATTACTCACTATGTTTGCACTAAGAGCACAGTAACATGTGGGACATGTTTGAGGATCACTATGAATATGATTCAAGGGTTATTGGCTCACAGTGCAAGTGGGAGTCTGTTGGTATGTATGCCCTGAGAGCCAATCATGGGATGATTGGTGGGATACATTAAGATTGATTTGATAAACATCAAAGGCAAGCTTCCAATTCTTTTCTGGTTCAGTCATATGAGATAGTGATAGAACAGATTGAATGTCTAGAGAATGACAGTACTCAATGACATATGCCTTCAGGTTGAGGACCTGAACGATGAGATCATACGGATGTTAAGAGTTTGTACATTCTTGTTATGTCCCTAGTCGGATGTCATTGTGGAAGGTAGATAGACAGCAATGACACACAAGACTAGATTGTGGTGTTGGTTTATGACAGAATCTCATTAGTCATGATATAGAGATATCAAACCAAACACATAGGTACTTGTTAGAGAACAAGTGTATCAGACAGACCCACCGTGAGTTTGACACATGGAACCATGACATGGTAGTCACAGTCAGTACTTACAGTGATGGTGGTGAGTGTGATTCTTAGACCTGAAATCACTGCACTCAACACATGTCGTTGGGCACACTTTGACATCATCAAACACAGTCCTGAAACATGGGTTGTTATAAAGGTGATGATTGGGTGGCTTTGACACATGGGGCTTTTGAGGGGTGAGTGATAGATATGGGATTTGTCCCTCCTGAGGGAGTTTGATATCCAAGGCCACTTGATGAGTAGGATTGAGATAGGCGTGCGTACACATGTGTGAATCAATATGTGATATTGATGTCATACATATCTCGTTCAATCTACTCTGAGATCAAGAAAGTGAATGAACGTTGACAGGATGACTGTTCCATGCCTCGAGTTCATTCGGGATATTAGTGACAAAGGAATTATACATTCACTGTAACACCATTCACGGATTGTAGGATTGAAAGTTGTTCTCCAACTTTCTACTTTCACTTGGGTAGCACTGATGTGTGACTAGGCACTGCTCTTTGCTTGTGAAGTCATAAATGTTATGAACTCTCACTGCCAACGTGAAATGGACCTGTAGGGTCACACACATAGGATTTAACCTAGAAGAGGAGTTTTGTCCACAAGCAATGTTTAGATTGATTACTAAAGGAGTTTAGTAGTTCAATTAAACACTCAATAAATTGATAGCTCAATATCATATTGTTCAAGGTGTTGGACATATTGATTGGAGTATCGGATTGATTGAAATTGCATTTGAGTGATTCTGCACAACCTGTACTCCCAACCGATCAGTTCAAGTGTTGAACCGATCGGCTGAGGTTGCTGAACCGGTCGGCTCAAGTGTTGAGTCGATCGGCTCATGGTCAGAGTGAAACGATCGGTTCAAGTGTTAAAACGATCGGTTCAACTGGTGCAACCGAGCAAGTTGGGAAAGTCAGGTCGGTGAGAATTTTCCTTGCGTTTCACTTGCCCAATTTGATTGGAACAAGGATTGGTATTCGATACCAATTAGAAACAAAAGAAGGAAAGTCAATCAGGAACTGATCAGGACCACGAACTGACCGGTTCAGAAGTGAACCAATCGGCTCATGGGTCCCAACCGATCGGTTGGTGTTCCAATCGACCAGTTCAGGTCCCCAACCGACCGGTTCACTTGTGAACCGATCGATTCAGGTTGTGAGTTGGTTGCTTTTGTGGAAAATCTCGAACCCTTCTACTCCTGCTTTTAGTCCCGCATTTCCCGGGATGGAGAACCCTGTCCCATGACCCTCCTATATATATAGGGGTATTGGGGGCTTCTCAAAGAACAACTCAGTGCAACCAGTTTCTCTGCAAAGTTGTCGTTCTCTCTGGTTTTGGTAACCGAGAGAGAGCCCGAGCAAGTGCTTCCCGCAAAGGGAGGTGCAGCAAGGGAAGGACAACTGCAGTTGCAACTGGAGGCAGGAGAGTGTGTTGGCGACTAGTACATCAACAGGAGGGTGTGACTCCTTCCACTTCCTTGTGGGACAAGGAGTGTGGAGTTCCAGGTGGTCCGTGTGGACTACTACAGAGGCGGGAGGTCACTACCGCTTATGAGGACAACTGTCATCCGACAGTCCGGTTCGAGTAGGAGTCGTCAGTCCCAGGGTGACCATGAGCTGCACAGACACCATCCAAGACCGGAGGTGAAGACCGTGCTAGGCACAAGGTATTGTCGCCGAGCAAGCCTCGGGACAAGGTATGATTCCACAAACCATCCTTTCCTATTATATAGACGTTGACGCGTTTCCTTGTTCCAGGTTTGGGGGAGAAAATTTTTGTTTCCGCTGCCTTCTCTGCCTCCCCTAAAACCCGACAACAACCCTAGAGCAGAGCGGGCCCCCATTTGTACCAAGGAACGTTGTATACTAGTCGTAATACGACTGGATGTTAAAGATCAAGATCTTCAGGCCCATGAGGTACCTGAACATAGACAACTTCAAAAAGATGGGAGTCTACGACATGGTCATCAAGTTCTTAGAGGGTAAAAATCTATACACCCTATGCACCTCGGAAGCCCCATCCTTGAAGTAGTTGACAACTGAATTCCTATCTTCAATAGATAAGCTCCCGGTAGACAAAAAAGAACGCAAAAAGGATGGCAGAGACTACAAGCTGGAGGTGAGACTATGGGGAAAGTCTCACACAATCACAGAAGCAATTTTGAATACTATCTTCACGAAGAGAACAATAGAAGCCCAAGCCTGCTCAGCCACCCCGGGAGAGAAGGAGACCATCAGATATGATAGCCACAAGATATGGGAAGACCTGACAGGTGAAGACAAACATAACTCTAAGAACTCCAAGGCTACCTGATCACCTATTGCTTCATCAGGGTGATACAAAAGATAACTACTAACATGATATACAGGAGGTCAGAGATAGGGGGAGTAACCAAGGGAGATCTGTTCGTGATATGATCAATGTTGAAAAGAAAGCCTGTGAATATAGGGAAAATACTAATCGAAAGGCTGTGAGCAGCTGTGGGAGGGGAGTCCAAGCAGAACCAGGAGTTCTGCATGGGAGGCTAGATAACAAAGATAGTCTACCATTTTATGGATTCAGAAGTGTTGAAGAAATATAAAGCAAAAGAGGGACATACAAAGATCGACATCAAGTCCCTTGTCAACAGGAGAATCCTGGCACAAAAAGAAGATAAGTTGTACTATAAGCAGAGTTGCTCAAAGAAACTCCTTCCCCTCCCAGAGATGGTGTATTATGACACCCACAAGCTATGGCCCACCCCAGAAGACATCAAAAAGATGTGGTCAGGGGCCATCCACAATATCACAGAAAAGACACTGACAACTGATAAAGAAGGCAGTAATGGCAAATCTGTAGAGATAGAGAAGAAGAAGCCAGAGGAGAAGAAAAAGCTGGTAATATGGAAGAAGAAGGAAGTGGTGGATGAGCCCACAACTCTAAAGGCAACCTCACCTCCCATATCCACTAAAACAATAGTGAGAAAGGAATGCCAACCTCACAAATTAATAACAGAGCAGGACATCCAGGTGAACCTAGACGATACAATAAGAAAAATCCCACATCTTGAGGTGGTAGCCGCAGAACAATAGGCAACGGGCAAACATGACCCCCACCATCAAGGCAAGGACTCTGAAGGTATGCCCGAAATGATGATTCCAGAAGTGATCCTTCAAATGCCGAGACATTCAGAGCAAAGAGTGCCCAACCTGAAACTGCCAACTCCACACTTGAAGGAACCACAAGCATCCACGATATATGTGGAGACACAACCATGACACCTTCCAACCTTTGGCGACATACTGGGTAACAAGTTTGATGCAATGTGGTAACACATGCATCAAAAATATGACTTTACTTCAAGCATAACCTCCACCCTATGTACGCTAACCACACATGTTCAATTACTGAACGAGAGGATTGAGGCGCTACCCCAGTTCATACTGGTGTGTTAGACACCCAGAACGTGATGATGGGAGCGCTAAAGGCCCTCACAGAGGAAATGACAGCCCTCAGGAGAGAAAGGGACGCTATGCGGGCTGACAGAGACCACTCAACAAGTGGATACAAAGAAGCGATGAATGACCTTAACCAGGAGTGCCAGCATTTGGAAAAAAATTGCCAGAAGCTAGAAGTCGAATGCAAAGGGTTTGATAACCAATGACGTAGGGAGAAGATCAAGCGTGTGGCAGGTCCCTCAACATCACAAACTTCATCGAGCCCTCCAAAACCTAATGACGAAGACAACAACGTGGGAGGGACAGGTGTAGGTTCAGCACAAAAAGAAGAAAGCACCAATGTAAAAACTACCTCGGTAGCTGAACCTAAAGAAAAGGAAGCACCACCGTCATTGGACTCTCCCAAAGACAATGAAACAAAGAAGAAGACTACTATGTTGTCAAGGGATATAGATTTGAACAGTAATCCTGAAGAGGACAAGGAAAAATATGATAAGGGGAAGGGGGAACCAAAAGAAGACAAAACTACCCCGAACACAGAAAAGGCTGCATCAGAAAAACCAACACAAGCAGTCATCACCAGAGCTGAAAGAATAGTGACAGAAGATCTCATGTCCAAAGAGATTAGAGATATAAATAAGTTGCTGGATGATTTGATGTCTGGGATGGACATGTGCAGTGGCTTCCTACAATCCCCAGTCCACAACGAACATAATGACTACATCTATGATGGGAAGATGGAGGCAACTCTAGCAGAACTGGCCGCTGCCAAGGTTGGTCACACATCTGAGGTAAGCAATATCAAGGACGACACAACTATAGAAGCTTCCTCAGAGGTGGTAGAAAAGGTGACTACACCCATGACAACAAGCACAGAGGGCCTGCATACAACCGAAAAAACACCCATCCCTGTAGAACATGATGGAACCTCGGACGATGAGGAAGGCGAGATTGCTGCTTTCTTCACGAACGAGCGCGCCAAGGAGCGGAGCACACCAGTTAAAGACACATAATTAGGTGTAGGTCCTCCTCTTCTATGCAATATGACAGGAATAGATAGGATTGCACTATCAAGAATCACATGTAAAGATGTCCACATCTTAGCAGATATCCTAGACGACAATCTATCCAGAGCAGATGTCATATATCACAACAAGGGTAGAAATCTAACTAGAGAACACTTCAGAGGGATCTTCTTAAAAAGGGTACGAGTATACAAGAAACTATTTAAAGTGCTATATGCCACCCTTCTTAAAGAGTTCTTACACTCAAACAATGTGCAACCAGTGTTCAACGACACCACACATCTAGCATGCCTCTTATACAACGAGGACTACAAGGATGTTGATGTGACTGAGCTGAAAGAAGCAATGCATAGAAAGGGGACAAAGTTCATAGTCCTGCCCATAAGGAATGTGAAGTACTAGGCTGTAATCATTGTCGATCTATACGAGTGAAAGACGACAATGCTCAACTACTGCATAGTCAAACTGGACAACACTACCCTGATATATAAAAGGAAAGAGGCCAGAGATGTCCTAAAGATACCGTTACGTATGCAGAAAGCAATACAATCACCAAATGATAGATTCAAGGGCATCTAGAAACTATTTTCTATCTATAAGAAAGTCTTGCAAGAAGAGGCTGGATCAGGAGATTGCACCTTCATCATACTAAGGATGATAGAATCCATCAACAAGGGCATCCCTTGGAGGACTTATACATGGAAGATCTACACAGGCTGTGTAGTGTGTATGTTATGGAGGTCATCTATGATCGTCACTTCTTTAGCGACCCGACAATTCATTAAAACACAATACCGTGCAGACTTAATAAGGAGATCTATCTACTTGAAAATGTAACTTGGAGGTAACAACTAAAAATCCTTTGGATCGATCTGACATAACTAGGCAGGGTTCTAGTATGGAAAGAAGGTTGGAATACAGAAACTAGAGCAGGTACAACAAGCATACCAGAGACAAAATTGAACAACCTTCAGTGATAGAAGACAAAGGAGAACAACCTTCAATACAACAACCAGAAGAAGGAGAAGTCGAGGAAGATGATCTGTTAGAAGAAAAACTAGACAGACCGACGAGGAAGATAATACCCACTTTCAAGGACTTCGATAGATGGATCTGTGTCAGCCTATCTTTAGAATCACTATACATCATAATGAAGTACTTGAAAGATGATGACATGCCGACAGAAACTGAATTTAAAAGAGAAGGGATATGTGTGTTGAAGGACAACCTCTGAGACATGCTGAGAACATGAGTGTACCAATTAGTAAGCACAACGTCAGCCTACCAAGCCCTCTTAAATGAAAACATGCCAAATGCACATATGGCATACTTCCTTCTAGTAGATGACATCATAAAAGATAAAAGATCAAGCGAGAAGGAATGCCTGCAACAACGCCTCATGACGTCCCTCCCGGACTACATCTTCTTTCCGATTCTTCACCACAGTCACTAGACTTTACTAGTGGTCAACATTATAAAAGGAATGTAGTATTATATAACAGCTCAGACATAGCCTTTAGGTTGAACAAGAAGACAAACATGACTACCGCAAAGACTCCAACCGAAGAAAAGGCTGTCACATGCGCGGAGGCGATTGTTGATGTGCTGAAAAGTCATGGAAAAGGGTACAAGCATACAATAGGAAAAGACTTCAAGAAGACACAATTTTGCCACATGAGCCCTCAACATGTTCCTCTATCGAACGACTGCGACTTCTATTATCTAGCCTGGATGACAGCCCTAGCCAACCTAAATATAAAAGTGGAGGGGATGCAATACGAGCAGTATCATCTGCTATGAAGAGTATACACGAGTATGCTCCTCGAGTCCAAGTGGGCCTCCAACACTGACAAACAAGAATAAAGAAAGCCCATTTATACGTCTCACTCAAATTTTGACACCCCAGGTCGGGGTGAATGATAAGTTTGGGGGAGGGGTCATAAACGGGCTAGAGAGGTACAATTTTATCATAATTTTACCTCTCAATTTTTTAAAATTTTCATAGTTCCACAAACTTTACTTGTACATATTTTAGTTCTGCCAAACTGCTCTTGCCTTTTTGCCTAAAGTTTTTGTGAAGTTACCTTAGAATTTAGAATTTAGTCTTTTTTCTTGCTAAATGTGTAGTACTATCATTTTCTTAAAGAGAAATATATGAGAATCTAAAACACATAAAGGTAAAATGAGAAACATAGCAATACTGCTCTATGTCATTCTTGAATAAGACATTGTGTATGCAACAACCCTAAGTTCATGAAACCCTTGGAGACTAGAGAACTTCACCTACCCGTACTCCTGACCAACCACCCTCGCCTGACGATTCCAACCAGAAAATCCTTATCTCTGTAGAGAAGGAAACAACTACCCCTTTCATGTAAATCCATCCCCGCTTGGGACTAAAAATGAGGCTTGGCCGCCCAGAAGACCACTTAAATCCCTCTCACCTAAGCAAGAAAGGAGGTGTAAAAAGCCAAGATGAAAAAGAATATATATATATATATATATAGTTGTGCCTAAAAGATGCCAAAAGTTTCCACACGATTGGTGTATTGCTACACTCATGAATGTAGATATGTTGTGCCCGTAAGTGGAACCTTGAAGCCAAACTTACACACCTCCAATCTAGAATGGAACTCACGAAACCACCTAACTTAAAGTTAGACGCCCAAAAGGGCAACAATGTCTTTATGGAAATTGTGGGTGAGGAAGGTCAGGAGGAGGAAAACACTTAAAGCTAAAAGCCTACCCGAACACATTAGCATAGGAACAATTGAAAATAAAGAAAGAGTGTGAAAACTACCCCTAGAGGATATGTTGTATTAGTATGATTGGTAACCTAAAGGGAAGGGGTGATACATTGAGAAGGAGAAACCTCTTACAATTGAAGGCAATGATGAGAACTAGAAGTTGTGCAACTCTAGATATAAGAGGGAAGAATGAGACTTTAGGGGGTTGAGAAAACATACCACGACAATCTTGATGCAAGAATGAGATAATTCAGTAGTGTTAATTTTGCAAAATTTTGTCACACAAAATTTTTTTTCTCTCTCTCTCTCTCTATGATTTCAAGCCTACACTTAGCCTGAGGACATGCTTGATTCTAAGTTTGGGGGGAGTTGATAACACTTTATTTTATGTACTTTTTGCATACATTTTATACCTTCCCTAGCATATCTTTTGTTAACTTTCTCTACTATTTTATCATCTTATGTCAAATACTTCACTTACACATCTTCCCTTGATTTCAGGTACATATCTAGCCCAGGTCATGGTCATCACCTCGACCGTGACTCATTCATCCAACAAAGAACATCTCACCATGGTTGAGGCCTCCAAGTTCACCCTAATACCTTGCGTTCACGGTCAATTTGCACTCAAGCCCTTTGGGACCGCGATCAATATGGAGACCGTGACCAACGTTAAGACTGCGGCCTGGACTTTTCCAAAGCAAGGTACACCTCGACCTTGACCGCGGTCCAAAAAGGAGTAGATCTAGAGTAGTCAGACTTTTAAAAAAGTAACCCAACACTTAAGCCACCAAAACTATTATATGGGGTCTAATTTAGTAATCGAGGTCGAACCACAGGGACAAGGTTAGCAGGTGTTAAGCATACAAGGTCTCACACTCATATACTCCGGATAACTGTTGGTTAAAAGGGTGTTCCCTAAGGAACAATGGTACTCAAACCAAGGTAAATCAAAATAAAACAAAGATAAGAAGAACAACGTGTAACAAAATAAGATGGAAACAAAGATATGGAAGGGAAAACTGGATTGAGTTTCACCTACTAAGACTTCTCACCAACATGCAACATCATCTCTCCCTCTTGTATACTCCTATCAAGATTACAAGCAATCATACATGGTGTCTATTCCACTCTCTCTTGAGATGAGGATAGATCTAAGTCTAAGGGTAGCCTCTCTCTCGAGATGACTACTCAAAAACCTACAAGGCAGAATCTATGCTCTCAAGCTTTAGCATTCCAACATTCTCATGCATTCACACTACTCCATAACACAAGATAAAAGTGATATTACTCTCTTGAGATATCAATAATCAAACATCACTAGATGGTAGCTAAGAATACAAGTGAAGCATTAAAACCGTTGCATGTAGATAATCTTAACAAGAGTATATATATTCAAAATGGAGAGACAATATACATGTTGGGAGAGCCTTAGTGGCTACTCCCAACCCAAGTTAAGATGTTTAGCCACACATGTTCACAGGCAGCGTAACGACGTTACAAGGAGATAGATACATCAAGTTCCATGAAGTGATGAGGGAAGTACAATGAGATGGAAGCATAGATCTAGATAAAGAGAGAAGAATGTGATACAACACAATACTTCTTCAGATCCAGATCTGGGGGTCAATGGCGCAGACGGTCTTCTTCTCTCAAAGAAGATCAAGCCTTCAATCTTCTCTCTCCTCAGCTCCCACCTTTAGAGATCCAAGACTGATTGGATGGATGGAGATGAGTCTGGAAAGTGGCAGCACTTCGTGGTACTATCAGATCTGATGATTTGAAAGGTCCGATGGGTGGTCTATTTATAGGCACACTCCACTAACTTAACCCCTCGACCACGGTTTGGGTCTGGTCTTGGATGAAGCTTGATCATGGTCGAGGCTCCATTGCCATTCTTTCCTCAGTCGAGGTTAGTTGAACCCCTCCCTTGGCTGTAGTCTAGTTGTTGCATACTTGGGTGAGGATCGCGGTTGAGGTTGATTTAGTCCCCCCCTCAGTCGCGGTCTAGTTGGCCACCTTCTGTTATGATCACGGTCGAGGTCGAGGTGTGCCTTGCTTTGGAAATGTAACATCCCAGGATTTGAAGCCTCAGATAAAATGATCTTAAAAGGAATGATTGGACTTCCCATATCACCAAGGTGCACCTCCTTTTCAGGGAGCCCATCTCTAAAGAACTCCATAGTTAAGTGTGCTGAGCTTGGAGTAGTACTAGGATGAGTGACCAGTCGGGAAGTTGATCCTGGCTTGCGCGTCGGTGTGGACAAAGTGCGCAGTTAAGGCTAGTGGTGGTTTGTGGGGCCAGTCATCATTCCTAAAACCCTGATAGAACATCCCAGGATTTGAGGCCTTGGATAAAAAGATCTTATAAGGAATGATTGGACTACCCATATCACCAAGGTGCATCTCCTTTTTAGGGAGCCCATCACTAAAGAACTCCATAGTTAAGCGTGCTCAGCTTGAAGTAGTATTAGGATGTGTGATCAGTCGGGAAGTTGACCCCGGCTTGTGCATGAGTGTGGAAAAAGCGTGCAGTTAAGGCTAGTGGTGATCTGTGGGGCCAGTCGTCATTCCTGAAACTCTACTAGAGCCTTGGGCAGTGGGCCCGAGCATTACAAAATTTATTGTAACATCCCAGGATTTGAGGCCTCGGATAAAAAGATCTTATAAGGAATGATTGAACTACCCATATCACCAAGGTGCATCTCCTTTTCAGGGAGCCCATCACTAAAGAACTCCATAGTTAAGCGTGCTCAGCTTGGAGTAGTATTAGGATGGGTGACCAGTCGGGAAGTTGACCTCGGCTTGCGCATGAGTGTGGAAAAAGTGTGCAGTTAAGGCTAGTGGTGATCTGTGGGGCCAGTCCTCATTCCTGAAACTCTACTAGAGCCTTGGGTAGTGGGCCCGGGCATTACAAATGGTATCAGAGCCAATTCCCCTCCAGTAGGTGGGGCCCACATGGGCATGGCATGCCAGTCTTGAGCTGTGCAGTCCAGGCATGTGGGAAAGGGTTGTCCATGGTTGACGTAGCCACCCTTGCACTGGTATTCTGTGATCGGGAGCTGGGTGTCCATGGGCCATTGTGGGTCTGCACTAAAATGGGGAAAAGATTATGAGGCCTTATAGTTGAGCCTTGACGAGGACGTCAAGAGCCTAAGTGGGGGAGATTGTAACATCCCAAGATTTGAAGCCTCAGATAAAATGATCTTAAAAGGAATGATTGGACTACCCATATCACCAAGGGGCACCTCCTTTTCAGGGAGCCCATCTCTAAAGAACTCCATAGTTAAGTGTGCTGAGCTTGGAGTAGTACGAGGGTGGGTGACCAGTCGGGAAGTTGATCCTGGCTTGCGCGTCGGTGTGGACAAAGTGCGCAGTTAAGGCTAGTGGTGGTCTGTGGGGCCAGTCGTCATTCCTGAAACTCTACTAGAGCCTAGGGCAGTGGGCCCGGGATTTACAAATGGTATCAGAGTCATAACCCCTCCAGTAGGTGGGGCCCACATGGGCATGTGGCATGCCAGTATTGAGCCGTGCGGTCCAGGCAAGTTGGAAAGGGCTATCCGTAAAGACAAGATGGAGCCGCCCTTGCGCTGGTAGCCGTGGATGGGAGCTGGATGTCCATGGGCCATTGTGGGTCTGCACTGAAATGGGGTCAGATTATGAGGCCACATAGTTGAGACTTGACGAGGACGTCAAGAGTCTAAGTGGGGGAGATTGTAACATCCCAGGATTTGAGACCTCGGATAACATGATCTCAAAAGGAATGATTGGACTACCCATATCACCAAGGTGCACCTCCTTTTCTGGGAGCCCATCTCTAAAGAACTCCACAATTAAGAGTGCTCAACTTGGAGTAGTACTAGGATGGGTGGCCTGTCGAGAAGTTGATCCTGGCATGCGCGTGAGTGAGGACAAAGCGCACAGTTAAGGCTAGTGGTGGTCTGTGGGGACAGTCGTCATTCCTGAAACTCTACTACAACCTTGGGCAGTGGGCCCGAGCGTTACAAAGTCAAGGTCGCGGTCTTCACGTTGGTCACCATCTCCATATTGATCGCAGTCCCGAAGAGCTTGAGTGCAAATTGACCATGAGCGATAGGTAGTAGGGTGAACTTGGAGGCCTTGACCATGGTGAGATGGTCTTTGTTGGATGAATGAGTCATAGTTGAGGTGATGACCGTGACCTGGGCTACATATGTACCTAAAATCAAGGGAAGATGTGTAAGTGGAGTATTTGACATAAGATGCTAAAATAGTGGGGAAAGTTAGCAAAAGATATGCTAGGGAAGGTATAAAATGTATGCAAAAAGTGCATAAAATAAAGTGTTATCAATATTGTCATATTGAAAAATCAAAACCAATGTTTCAAGATTTATACATATCTAGTTCATATCTAAAACTAAAAACCAAAATTAAGTTACAAGAATATAGTTCAGTTTTCCATTTTAGAATTATTTGATCAAAATAACAAGAAAACATACATATATTATAATATACTAGATATCATTTAATAAAGTTGAATGAATAATTTAAAATTTAACATAGATTATATCTAGGATATAACTAAAAATTAATCTTTTCTAAGATTCTTCAACTAAATCTTGTTTACCTTGAAATCTATGTGGGGTGTTTTACCCAAAAAATCACATACATGGGATGAAGGCATTATGTTAAATGTGTAGAAAAGAAGGATAAAACAAGTCAGATAAGAAAAACGAATCAAAAAAAATATTTGGGAGAAAACAACAAAAAATAATTGTTAGGCATTAAACTAGTGGGAAGCACAAAAATGAACTTGATGTTGGTGTGTATATCCTAAGAGACAATCATACGATGATTGTAATATGATACTTTGTAGTTTATTTGTTATTAACAAAGATGTTTTTACTTATTACATTTTCTTAAAGTATGGGATAATGATTAAAGATAATAATTCTAAAAATGTACAACTTGATAGATATGATTTCTCATTGAGGACCTGCACATGAGATCATGTGTGTTCTAAAAGTATTTATTCTTATCTATTCCCTATTCAAATATTATTGTAGAAATTAGGATGAAAACAATGCATCAAGGCTAGTATGTGTATTGATAGATGACTACATCTCATTAGACATGATGTTGAGTCAAACACATAGCCCATGTTTGGTTCAAGACTAGATCTGGATTAGTAACTATCTTTCAATTATAGATCAACTCAGTTTGATTCTGGTTAGGGTTGAATGGTGTTTGGAAAAGAAACTAGACTAACATACCTCATTTAAGATTCTTAATCCCAAAATCTGAACTAAGTCAGTCCTACTTTAGTCGATATTGGAGATTGTAGTCCAATTTAAGCTTTGTCCTGTCTGAATCTGGCTTGACTTTGGCTGACATGTCAGACCAATTTCATTCCTCCTCTCATTAGTACCATTTCTCCCCAAACCGAGCATTGTCTATGGGAATCTATTGTCTCTACAATTAATCTCTGTGCTCTCATCCACAATTAGTCATTCCAATGGCATTGCCATCATTCTATAGTGTGAATACGTGTGCCCTTCTATAATGGTGTTGTCAATAAGTTGTGGCATGGTTCTCTTTCAAAGCGCCATGGAGATCAAGGAATCCACCTTTGATAGGGTTTTGTACGTCCATACAAGCATGAGTCCTTAGAGCGCCAAATCGATCAATCATGGTATCACATGTTGCAACTCTACTATTAGGCATCATGAATCTTCTAGGTTAGCCCTACGCACCTTATTTTATTGGTTGTCACCTTCTTTTTGACTACTATAATGGCCTTGTAAAGGAAACCACAATTAAATCCTAGCTCATTCCTACTGTTGGAGAATGCTTTTTAAAATGTGAGGTATGTTTGTGGAGTTGATCATGCTTCATTTCCCCTCATACTCCATAGCCTATCCCAATCACTTGGGATTTATACTACTAGGTGTTCCAAGATTTATGATTGGTTTTCAAGGTACAACATTAAACTTGGAACATTGGGTCATTTTGTTTTGCTTGTATTTTTTGTTTGTGATCTCTCTTTCATACTAGCCCCATTTATGTTTTCATTTGTTTATATCAAATTTGGATTCTTGTGGATGCGAATATGGAATGCCTTTTCATTATCCCAACACCTCCTCTCTTTCAAGGCATATTTGGCTTTTTTTGGATGGTGATATTTGGTTTTAATGCTTCTCTTGTATAAAGTCTGTGCTATGTCGTTAGTTGCTTAGTCCTCATGTTTTTATTTTCTCACACATACATTCTATTTGAGCTATGTTTGTTTGTGGCCAATAATGCTCAATGGTGTATTCATTGGTATACAAATTACCCTCAACCACCACTTATTTTATAATGTAACCCTATAAGTAGGGGATAACTTGCATTGACACAATTATTGTCAAGTTTGAGTGAACACTTGATTCATAATGATACTTATTTACATTTCTTGTTTGTTTTCAATTGTTGTTTATCATGAATTTTCCAATGAATTCATGTCATTGATATTAGTTGACATACATGAATCGTCTTCCTTGAATTTAGCAGGCACAAAGGTCCTATTATCTTTTGCAAAGATTATGAACCTATCCTAGCATATAGGATGAGTCAAGGTCATTAGATCTAGACTAACCTAGCCCAGATTATCAGTATGATTGCTATTAGTCCAAGTAGATAACACAATATGGTGCATATTTGATGTGTCAAGGTTATTAGACCTAGCCTACATAACTTTATACCATGAACCTAGGAAGAGTCATTTAGAATTAGAACATAAGAAGACTCAATTTGGGCTATCATATACATGATATGGATCAATTCATTTATTATTAGGCCAAACCCTTAACATGATATGGATCACTTGGCATAAAGTATAGATAATAAACACAACCTAACAAAATAATCCTAACATGGCATGGAATTAGTATATGTGATCTTATTCTTGTGAGATTCAATGATGCCAAGTTTAAAAAAATCCTACCTTTAGGTATACCTATTATCTTATAACTATGACAAATTCAACTTAATTGAATGAGTTTTTCCTTATTTCTAAAATAGACAGGGTTCTCATATGATGAATGTTTAGATTTTTTTTCAAGAAGTACTTCCTTGATATTATTGACATGATTCATACTGATCATATAAATATAATACACCTAAAGAGTCTTTGCCAAACCAAAATCTATATCCAATAGGTTGAATATCTATATAAACTTCAAATTATCCTATTCTTCCATGCATTGTACATTCCAGAAGCATGATCTAATTTTTCTTTATATTAATAGTCAATTATCATACAACGGTTGTGGTATACCATCTATTATGATCTATTATTAGATATTTTCACTACAATTCTTATATTTCCTTCCCTAATCATTGGATTATTCCTTCTATTTCTAGTGGAAGTAATGAGACTTAAAACCTATTTCCTTATGAAGCTTCTTGTATACAATTAACTCAAAAGTAATGGTCAATAAACTTTAGAATATCATGACTATTCTTGTCTTTCCTAATCAATCATGATTTGAAAAGGATAGATTGATATATGGTGCTCTACATGAAGAATACACGAATTTACATGTTATACTAGAAGATTGATTAGGTTAGATCCCATGAACCCATTGATTTGGATATATGTCTTTATAATTCTATAGAAAATATTTTTCATAGTCTTTGAACTAGCTTGGTTTCTTATACTTTTCATTCTATTTAGTTCCTACTATTTGTTCATATACTGCTTGCTAATGTATTTACCCATGTATTTCTATAAGACACATGCCCATTACCACCATATGCATTCATCATTATCCTGCAAGCCTTTTAAGCTATGATGAAGGTTGTTGAAGCTAAAAATCTAATTTTTTCTCTTATTTTTAAAAACAACTTCAAAGTGTCTCATTAGTTATTTTTTGATGATGTAATGATATTATTAACTTCTAAACAAACTCTTACTATTAAACAAACACTTTATGTTCTCCACATTTCATCTCACTCCATGTCACTTCTAGCCCAACAAACTATTAGATAATAATTTATTTTTAGGAATTAAATTTTTTTTGTTTAATAATAGACCTAGCCCTACCAGGGTCCGACAACCAAGTATCCTATATTTCCTATAAGCAACACTATTTATTTTTGACATCCAAATTAACATGATTTGTTAATTTTAGACATGATCTAAGTACCCCGAGTTCCATATAGATCCTTTTGGTCTTAGTATTCAACTTATGAAACATGATGTCCATATAAGGTATGCAAGCATTCCTCATTCTTATTTTTTCTTGTGTAAGTATCCTAATTAATTATTTCCCATATGTCATTGGTTCAAATTTCCTACAGTAGGCCTAACTAAATACAACCATACATTTTCCTAATTTAGTTTAGTATTTCTTAGAATTAGTTCATAATCATGGACCTAGGGCCCAATCAGTTGGCCAATATTTTAAATATTATGTGACCTAGTCCTACCGACATCTGATAACCAATTGGTCTACATTAACTAAAATTTGACCTATAAGGGTTTGGCATCCATTTCACCATGCATTTTTAGTTTTTGACCCATCCCCAACTACTTGAAGTTCTATTTTGTGGCATTAAATTATTTTATTCCCATTTAATGTATATTGTCAAAATGAAATTTGAATTTATCAGCAACCAAAATTATGTTTTTGGCATTGCACATGTCAAACCCCAAACTAATCTCTACCCTTATGTCGGTATATAGGTAACCATAACTAGAATCCATTTAGAATGTAATATCCAAGTGAAAGTCTACCACGAGGACTATAATGACCCTTTTTCATCTTATCCATCTTATTAGGTTTAGTTAGATGACTACATGATTAACTAGATTGATCATTATTTACCCTTAAATTAATGATGGTAGCCTAATTATGATGTTTTAAACCTAATGGAAAACTCTAATCATGTTTCTATTTTGAATAATTAGGTTAGAGAATTGAAAACTCTAGTAAGACAAACTAGAACTTTGATAGTAAATAAATACAAATTTGATAAATATAGTGGCGTCGTTAAAGTTTTTAATATTATATCTCTAACTTCAATATAGTTGAAATTTGTATATAGTTGAATATTTGCTAGCCTATTTGTCAGCCAAGTTTCCCCAGGACAAACTCAACCGACTATGCATTCATGCTAAAGTATAGCAATATGGTATTTGATTTTATCTTTCTATTGGTACATCCAAAAGATATGAAATTTTAAATATATATTAAAAATCAATTTCAAACATCCTACTAAAATTTTAATTTTTTTGGATGATATAAGGGTGATACAGAGTATTCTGTCAGTCAAGTTTCTTATCGGTAACAACTCACCCAACCAACCGATTTGAATAAATAAAAAAGAAGACTAAGAATGAATTTTAGACTTGTTTGTAAATGTTCCAAACACATCAATTGATCTATATCATAAAACTAGCACCATAGTAGCTCCCATAATTCGTAGTTCTTATGCAAGATATAAGATTCAATATAGAGAGGAGGATTAGAGTTTTGAAAGAGAAATTTGTCGAGAAGGCTGATTTAGGGATTCAATTTCCTAAAGTATGTGAATTCATGTAAGTTCATCAACCCTAGATATGCTTTTATGGTGCATCTTCTCTGCTATTTTTGAAATTCACCGATCCTCTAATTTGAATAGAAAAGAATACTAAATCACCTATTTTTTTCTTTCTTTCTTTCTCCCCTATTCCCCATTTCTGGGATTTCTGAGTTGGAAGGAGGAAGAAAATGAATCGATGGTTAGAACCTTGATAGATTTCTAAAAACTAGGATATATAAGACATTTATAAGGTTCTTGGAACCTTAGATGAGTCTTTACCCCCTATTAAGATTTGTAATCATGTTACCTAATTTCATTCAACTAAATTAAATAAGATCCTTTATTGAATTTGTATGCGATTGGGTAATCACTTGGGAGTGTTTTGGGGAAATAATTTCTACTGAGTTATCTTGATTCTTATTCACTTTATGTTGTATCATTCCTGAACTATTGAATTAATTTGTATGAAAAATCCTATGGATATAAAACTATGTTATTTTATATGATTATGCCTCAAATCATCCTAATGAAGGATATGCTTGAAAATTTACTTGACAAGTACATAATCATGATCAGACTTAATAAGATTGAGTTCCTCAATTGTATCTTCAATTGTTTGCTAGAATTACATATGTCATGTATGTTAATATTAGTACCAATGTTTGAAATAAAAGCATTCTCTTTTGAGGGTTAATGTTGAGGGATTGACTCAAATGAGCCAATGAATCAATGCATACTTACAATTAATGGAGGGATTTTGTGTAAATGGAAACTATGATTTCCATGTGTGACTAAAACTAATTAAGTACCTTCTACACCCTGATGATATTAGTGAATGATAAGGGTCTTATGATGTTTTGAACTAAGTATGTTCTTTCAAAACCCTAATAATTTATTATTAAGTTGAGGATAAGAGATAAATCTCAAAACTGTATATAATCTTGTAATGTGAACAATGCTCAATTGTAAGTGTTATTATTTAAAATGAAGATAATACATTTTATCAAGATGATCTTAACCTAAATGCATCTATCCGAGTGTAATTTATGGAATAATGAGTAAACTCTATGTGAATGCAAGTCATTGATGTGAGTCGAATATTGATGAGTTGAGAAGATTACTAGAGATTAAAAGGTAAGAGGAAGTAATCTTAATGTTTGGTATTTTCTAAATTGAGAGTTTTGTATGGAATAGAAGTATAGATTTTATTTAGCAAAATACCATTATAATTCAAATGATATGGTACATATATCTAGATGCAATATAAGAAATGGACAAGGATGAACTGAATTGTGATGATAAATAAGGAATGAAATATTAATAAGATAAGTATGATGAAGCATCTTGTATATTTACTTTATATATATGTGGGTTGACCAAATCTGATTGGAATACACTAAATTTAGATTACAAGAAATTTCAATGGGAGAGAAACTTTATGCATTAAGTAAATTTAGATTTTTTTATTCTTAAGAATAGTATTGAACATGATTTTGAAGAATTTGTGACTAATGATTATGAAATGAAGGATAAATGCAAAAATAGTAGTTGGATTTAAGAACCTAAATCTAACCATAATATGATGAACTATGTGAAAATAGTGAATAATACTGTAATTTTTATTATTAAGGAATGTATATAAGTATATCTTGATTCAATTATAAGGTGAAGTTCAAGAATGTGGATTGATTCACAAGAATACATTTTTGGATTGTAATTGTCTATAGAATGCTTATATTCTATAGATGGTCTATTATGAGGGATTTCAAATGAGATCACATATGTATCAAATATTAATCCTAATTAAAGAATGGTAAATAGTAAAAGATGAGCATTAAGTGTGTTATGCACGTTTACACTTTGAGAATTTTTCATATCTATAGAAGTAGATGAAATACATATATGTTGTATGATAAACCTGCTATGTGCATGATGAATGATATTGAATGAACCAATAAGAAATATATTGGGATTGAATCAACATGCAATGATTATATTTGAGAAACCTTGTTTAGGGTAATTACTAGATAATGAGATGATATATCAAGCTGATATCTCACTAATGATGACTTATATAAATGATGTGTAAATGTAAATAATTATATATGTTACAAATTCAAATCATTGTGTTTCTTATTCCAATCATTGTCTTTCTTGTTAACCCTAATTTTCTTTATATCATTCTAGTTGTGTAAGGATACACACACTTGATAAATGATGATTTGAGTTCTTTTAATTTGATTAAATGGATTAAATAACAAGTAAAATGATGATACATATAGTTATGTGCCCTGAACACTGTAAGTTTCCCTTGAGTCCCATACTCGAGAAATGACATACATCTCCTTGTAGTAATAACATAATTTTGAGAAAGATTTCTTGAGTGTGGATCAAGACCTTTAATGTTAGTCCACCATGATTTAGAAGTGAGTCATCAGTGTGATTCTGGTCCTAAATCCTCTACTGCAAAAGTCTATGTCCATGCCAAATAGACTTTGATGATATGAAAACTACAAAATATGATGATATGTGATGTTATGGTATGTTGATTCCTATCTCGTGTACTAGATATGTGGACATGAGCCTTTTTAGGAAACCCTATAGTAGACCACGGTCTATTGTTGATATCTTAGGGTTGCCGGCTAAATCTTAAGATTGTGATGGTGAGTTGTTGACATGAGAATCAGGTGTGGCAACTTCTACTTGGTGAGGTACAATCCAAGTAGTTTAAGGGAAACAATAGATGACAAATCATGTAAACTATGAGTTGAATGTTTCTTACACGACCTTTACTTCTAACTGAAAAAGCCTACTATTGGTGAATGTATTTCTTGTTGTGGAAATTAATAATTATTTTATAGAGATAATTTTGTTTGTATATTCTTATTTATCTATCTTGAAATTTGATGTTAAATGTTGATAAGTGTTTGATGTTGGGATTTAATATCCACTCTAAATATGATTGGGATTTACTTGTCATATGAATAGTCCTATTTGGTAGACATGTCTTGTGTGTACACTTCAACTTTGGGACTACAAGATGTGTTATCGATCTGGCTGGTGGGTGTCACAAAGATTATTTTATTGTTATGTCTTGATTCTAATGGCTAAGATATTGACTTGTTACTCCTACAATTAGATTCTCATTCTTAAGCAATAAACATTTACTGATATGTCCACATATATTCTCTTCAAGATTTTTTAAAGTTGAAATCATCCTAAGTGAATACATAATTTGATTGATTAGATTATTTTCATGAATGGATGTGCTAAATACTAGAATTACTTGTTAGAATTCATAATATTTTCCAATTTATTTAAGTTTAATGTACTTAATGTAACTATGATGCATGTACTCATCTTAAGTGGGAAACATCACTCACTAAGGCTGTATATGAGTCTCATGAGGTTGCTTCAAATATTATTTGGTATGATGCTATCTAGCAGAAAGGTCATGACAAAGAAGATGTTAGTAGAATAACGTAGATTTAGATGTCCATGCATTCTCTCTTTCTTGGGATAAGTAGATATCATGTCTATTTTTTCATGTACGTGTAGCTGATGTAAACTGAACTACATATGATACATAGGATTTGATTCTGGTCTTGACTGAGTTGAATAAGATATATGATAAGGAATATTTTGTCCTTGATGTGACATTGGTTTAGGAGGTTTTATATAAATGGAAAATGAAAAAATTTCCTATGTTTTTGTATACCATGTGAATCATGTTTATTGAGAACCAAGTGTTCTATTTCTTAATCTAGGTGTAGGATTAAGGTTTTTCTCTTATGGTTGACATATATGTTGATCAATAGAGAGGTCCTGATAATGAACCTTTCCATCCAAGTTAGTTAGTTAGTTATTAGTCCAAGCAATTAACATGATATGGTGTATTATAGATGTGTAAAGGTTATTAGACCTAGACTCCATTTACAATAAAATTTTTAGACCTAGAAAATATTTCATCCTACATTATCCAAATGTAGTCATTTTTTTACAACCAATTCATCACACATTGTCAGTTGTACATTCTCACACATTATGCCTATTTGATTCCATATATAACTTCCCTGACAATCATCATAGCATTGGTCACTCTTCTTAAATGATTGTTTACCTGAGCCAAATTGTTTTGCCAGGATTTTGGATGTTAATGTGAAGTAACCGTACTAGGGCCTGACATCCAACCCTAAATGCATTATTAATTTAATACATGCTCATAAGTATCTTGAGTTCCGTATAGTGCCATTATTTCTTAGTATGCATTTTCTAGAACTTTGTGTGAATTTTTATTGCTCTTATTTTCAATTTGGTATGCCCGACCTAAACTTATACACGTGAAACTGATTTTCAATGTGGTATGCCCTACTTGTAATATACTCACAAATGGGCTAGGTGTAGTTGCTGGCCATACCACATTATGGTTGATTCATATTGTTGTTGGTGAATGTGTTAGTTTTTATATGGGTTTGATTTTCCACATGGAATCAATTTCTTGACCATTCAATGTCAACTTTTTGTGGATGAGATAGACCATGTTCACAGTTTATCCACCAAGGTTTTGTAACCATTGTCATGTCCAAGGATCCCTTCACCACAATAGGGTCGATCCATGTAGAGCAGGACACATTATAATTTTGGACCTTTGCTTAAACTTTTTGATAAAAATTTGTATGCCAACAACAAGTTAGTCAACTAACCCTACTAGGGCCTTCCATCCAATTGATCTAGCATGTGATGTGTTAGTACATTGCTTATTAGGCCTAGGATGATTATCCCTCCACTACCAAACACTGAGAAAGTAATTCTTTATTAGCCATTTGAAGTATGATTTTCCTAAACATTATATCACAACTAATTTAACTATCAATTTTTGTCATCCATTTTCCCCACACTTACATTCTTGTTGAGTTCCATATAAGGTCATTTGTCCTTAGTATGCATTTAGTTGAACACATTCTAGATTTATTTAGGTATAACTAAACCTTCTTATTTTGTCTTTATTTCAATTAATTATGTATGTACACACCATATCATGCTTTGCTATTTGTTGACACCTCATTTTTTCTCACTTAGTAAAAATGTATGCTCAATGTTCATTTACTAGCTAATAATGGAGTTTATTTCCACATTTTTCACATTTTCCCACATAACACCCATTTTCTACATTCATTTGTATTTTTTCATTTTTTTCCTACCTATTCAATTCATCAACTTTCACCTACTTTTACCTAGTTTAGGACTTCTTAGATAGGAAATATGATTTCTCAGACTCAAGTGAAACTTGTCCACAAACTCTTCTTTTTATAGGACTTTTTTCATAAATTTCCCAGTTGAATTATTCAAAACAAAATATCCCCCAAAGATATTTAATTCCTTTATTATAATGATGAAGGATAATCTCGAATTCTCCTTTCTCCATTATTTTATTCACATTCATCCAAAATATATGAGTCTACCTAATTTTCTCCAGAACACTAGCAATATAAAAAATTAGGAAAACATGTTTTATCTCACTTGATCCACCTAGTGGATTGGAACAATATGAGTGTGATGTGTGGTGAATTGCCTCGATACACACACCACACATGCATAGTGCATCACTGCGATACACTGCCCCTTCTAGAAGATTTTTTTCATAATCTTGAACCCTAAAATCTACCTACAAATATCACCCATGTCCACCATATTCCAAGCCCCTTTTGAACCTCTTAAAGAAAAAGGATCGACAATATCCCCCTTAATTTTCTACATTATTTATGACTAGAGGATCCTTTCTATACACCACCTACCTCTGAATGTTGTTAGGCCATGCATATGGTAACCATGTCGTGCTCCTAACTACTAACGTTACTACTCTCTTAAGTGCTTGAAGTGCATATAACTATTCATATATGCTTAACTTCGCATGTGATCTGTTTACCTATCCCAAATTACCTGATCAGAAACATCACATGTTGTTATTAGTATATATTTTTCATCATCCTCTAATCTTCAAGTGCATTGGTCCAAACTGTCCATGGAATCTCTATTGAGGGAGGTCTTGTGTCTATTATGACCCCAAGTTATGTAAACATTCACGACCTTTAGGGCTATGATGGGGAGGACATAGATATATCCAACCCAAAGGCCTTCCAACAATAGAAATGTGCTTTCTTTGCTATTTTCTCATTTTTGTTGATGTTAATCAACATGATACCGCCACTTATTTCTTTAAGCACTTAGAAATAGTTTAGTCCCAATTTACTGAGTGGGATGGGTGGTTTGATCCTTCCCCACTTGTAATAAGATTGCTAGATTTAGATTTAGATTTTTTTATTTTTTATCTATCTAGATTGGAGCCAGATCTATGTTCCACTATAGAATTTAAATTTTTTATTTTCCCCCTCATTTTAAAAATAAAATGTGGTGGCAACTCCAATCTTTGTTTTATTGTTTTCCATGTAACCACCAAATTAAGTTTCACTACTGAAGATACTAGTGGGACATGTATTTAATGTAGGGTGTGACAGACTGGTGACTCCATTGGGGACTTCCAAGATGATATAAGTTGAATTCCCCATTTCCTTGTGAAATTTCAATGCTTCAATGGTTTCATGTCCAATTTCATTTTTTTCTCTTTTTTCATAGGGAAACAAATCCCTGCATCACCCTGTAATATGATCCCTATGGCATGTGGATCCAGGTGATCTATAGGGCCTCTGCACCTTATCAAGCTAGGTCTCTGTTCAATTTTGATTTTTTGCTTTATGTCATTTTTTCCCTTTACTTTCTTTTTAGGGCTATTTAGTTCCCAATTTTTGTTTCGAGGCTTGATGTTCACTTCCCTTTTTAGGGTTTCAAATCCACTTCCCTTTGGTCTTTCCTTGTTTTACTTTTTATTCTTCTAAAAAGACTAAACATGAATAATTAAATACAATCTAGAAAAGAAGAAAGGACGAGAAAAGATACATGATGAGAATAAGAAATATTCTTTCTTAAATAATTATGTGGTTATTTGCTTGTATTCTTATCATATGCCTTTCTTACTTTATTATTATTGGCTTGCTCCATAGAATCTTTAAAAAAATCTTACACTAGGCACTCCTATAAACCCATGTGTCACAGAATGGGAGTAGACCTCACATTGGATCCCTAGATGTGGCATGGGGGTATTAGTAAAGATATCAACACAATGTTAAGTCGTACATCCAAAGGCATCGAGGACATCCCCCTCTCCTAGAACTCAATCTTGATTGTCATCTCTGTGGTCATGACCATATATTGGAGTCATTACCCATGTCGTTGAACCCAAATTACCCCCTCGATGAGCACTATCTTTCCATAGATAAGTTAAAGACCACCCCCTCCTATGCAAGTCACATTTGAGTGAGGACACAAGTTGGATCTAAGCTCATGGGCAAAATGGGGAAGGTTATTATTTTCTTGTACATACATCTTGTGTAGGTTTCAAAAATATTTGAGATTGTTGCTAATGCCTTTGTGTGAAGGATATTTTTTTTTCAAATTAGAATAATCTTTCAAAGGTTAATAATATCTCTAAAATATCAAAAAATCTTTCAAATATTAACAATATTTCTTAAATTCAAATAGTCTTTCAAATATTAATAGTCTTTTTAAAATTCAAACATTATTTCCAAGAAGATCAACAATTTCAAATAAGGTTGACTATCTCAAACAATATATCAAAGAAAATGAACAATCTCAAAGAAGGCTGAAAATCCCAAACAATATTTCAAAGTAGATTAACAATCTCAAACAATCTTTCAAAGACTAATTTTTTTTTCTCAAATTTAAATAATCTCTCAAAGATTAGTATTTTTTTTCAAATCAAAATGATCTTTCAAAAGCTAATAACCTTTTTCAAACTCCATCGACCCATATGATTCTTCAAACATGACTAGGTTGCCACTTTTCAATGCTAGGTTTTCCCAGCACTCAACATCCATGGTCATGGACTATGACGTAAAACTAGACCATCCCATGATCTCCATGTCAATGCCCATGGTCCTAGACTCTACCTTGGAGCTAGACCATCATGCTCTCTCCATGCATGTATATAGGGTCATAGACTATGGCCTAAAACTAGGCCACAACCTACACCCAATCTCATCATCAATTAAGAGATTCCAAGTCGAGGCTCCCTCCCTTTTGACCGCTCATAGCTTCCAACGGACATGGAACATTAGGAGAAACTCATCAAATAGGAGGAAAATAGTGTGTCATTGATGCTGCCAAGGGTTTCAATTTGGGAACCCCACTGGATGAGGACACCCTAAGGAGAACAAAAATTGATTGAGTACTATCCTAGAAGAGGGTACCTTAATATTGATCAACCATTTAGCCTCCACCTCCCCCCTCTTTAATATAACCCTCATGAGGATACCCACCTGAGGAACATCATTCTTCACTAAACTTGCTAGACTATGCATCATCACACTTTCTACCATCACTAATTTTCCCAAACATGGCATGGGAAAGTACATCTTACGTGAATATTAAATAACCCATTCATTTTTCTCAAGCTGGGGGAAGGAACCATCAAGAAATAAATTTCACAGGCACTATTCATAACAAGAGAATTGTGAAAGGCCAAGAAGTATCCTTTTTGACTCTCCCAAATAAAAGGGAGAGTCCTATTACCTTTTCAGCCAATATAATGCTTGGGGAGGGATTTGTCCCAAAGCACAAAATACCCTCTCATTTCATATTACACCTGGATTTTGAATCTCGTTGGTCTAAATTTCAAGGCATCACGAGATGACAAAGGAGTTTGTATTTCATCGGGTCCCACAAAAGATCAATCCATATGATCAGTAACAGCATCACAAATCTATAGTCAAGTAGCAACTTCAGGGGAGATGCCAAAAACAACAAGCAAGATTAACCAGTCAACGCGGAGAAGGCTAAAGAAACTCCATTTGTGTTGGAAGCTTCTACCTCTCAAGAGATTTCTTAGCTATGCACGTTGGAGCAGATAGGAAATGCCATCTTTGTATCTCCACAAGGTGTAGGTTACACAAGAGGGTGGCTTCATCCATGGTTCTCCAGACCGGGAGCTCTGTATGCTATCTTGTCAACTCCATCCTTCCCTAAATCACGTGGAACCCACATAAACCTCAACGGAGCCATTTCAAATAGGAACACACAATATCTACCAAGCATGAATGCTTTGGGAAGTCTTGGTGATTCCAAAAGAAACAACATCCATTGTGATTATCAGTGGTGAGGCTGAAGTTAGAGAAAGGAAGAAGAAGAAGTCAAAGCCTCATAGGAGCATACTAAAGTTGCAAAAAGCATCAACACCAAAACAAAAATACAAACACAGTACAATAAAAATTGGGAACTGTTGCCCAACTTGCATTCAGTATATCCGCCACCACACTCTTGGTACATCCATACATGGGAGGAATGTATGGATTCTCACCACTAGTATATACATGATGTTGTAAGTGACAATCAGAATACCAATAATATTGGTAATAGCCTCCCACCAAGAAGTAGCAATCCCAAAACCCGATTTTATGGATTCTATCATTCTCAAAATTTAATAGAAGATCAAGCAACTGAAAGGGAAAAAGGACAGAGAGAATACTTTTAGTGTTTCTACCACTAGTTTGATGCAGAGTTTACTGATAACTACAACATGCCAATGTGTCATGAATACTCTAGGAAAGGGGTGCCAATGGCTCATGTCATGGTGGAGGTTTAAGAGGATGACAATATCTCGATCCACTACTTTACATGAACTCTAATTGATCCAGTCTTGACATGGTACAACAAGAAGGACATGAAAGCAACCACCACCTATGACAATATGGTCGAGAAGTTCATTTACTAATATGCTTGGAATATTGACAAAGTGCCCACCAAGGAATAACTGGAAGAACTATAAAAAAAGTGGAGTAGAGTTTCTCCGAATTAGTTAGACAATGGAGAGAGCTAACCACCCAGTTAGAGTTCAAGGCTACATACTAGGAGGACCTAGACATGGTACTTAGGGAAACTACATTGGTATGTAGTCTTTAAGTATAGCTCTACATAGGTCAAATACCTTCCTAGAACTGATCCCAGAAGGGGTGTAAATTGGGGTTATAATCAAAGCAAGAGTCCATTAATGCGTAGGCCTCACCTTCCAGCCTCAATATACCTCCATAATGTCCAACTGGAAGTTGAAATGGATGAAGTTCAGATCAATAGGCTCGATAGTGGGACTTGTACCAATTTTGGTTGGAAAGAAAAAGCCAAAACATCCGGTTATGTTGATATCTCTAGTTCATGCTCAACCTTCACAAGCTACCATCACCATGGTGCCACAATAGTAACAAGCTTAGACAATGCTACCCAACCGCCAACTGTGGTTTGTGTCATCAAAATATTTGTGGTCAACCAACCATTTCTATGGGTATGATCTCCCTCCATTTTATCTTGTGTAAAAGATGGTGGCAAGAAACCCTCAAGCAGTAGGTAATGTGCCACCCTAAGTGGAACCAGTGATAATCACTCCTACACTAAAAGGGTCTACCAACCAGAACACAAGATAAATTAATGTAAAATAGATAGAAGTATAAGACAATCAATATCAAATGAAATTATAAGTTTACAAGGTATTTTTACCCCAACATGGCATCAAAGACACATTTTAGCCCCAAACATCCCACCTAAAGGACTAAGTAACTCATTATATTAAAAAATTGCAAAAGAAGAAGTGGAGAGAAGAGTAGACATTGAATCTCATGGAATCTCATTCTTCTTCACCTCCAACAACTAGAGCATGTCCTACTCCCTCCAACATGGATGAATGGCATGAAAATGTGGGTGGAGGTAGCCAAAACTATAAAAAACTAGGGTTTTAAGGTGGAAGAAGGTTGAGATGAGTTGGAGGTAGGTGAGAGTAGGTGGGAGATCAATGAAAGCTAGAGTAAATGCTTAGAATGATTAAAATGTGGATAACCTCATGCTCCACTCACCACTCAAGTATATTTAGGTGACGGGGAAGAACTAAGTCAAGTGGGGGTAAAATAGGTAAAGTAGTGTAGAAAAATGGTAGGGTTTTGATGGTAGCATGACCATTTTGGGAAGCATGAATGTGGTGCCCATAGGGTAACATGATTGTTCTAGGAGGGAACTAACATGCTAGTGGAGATGAAAATATCAAGTTGAGGGTGAATTTTGGAAGGCTGATAGAACAGCTGTGGTGGAGGGTGGCAACATGGTTTTGGTGGACACCATGGTCGTGGTGGATGGGTGGAAACACGACCATGGTGGATAGTTGGCACCAAGACTGTGGTGGACTATTTGTTGTAGCTGCTTCAAAACTAAGATTTCCCCTATGAATTTGTCATCGGTAGCATGACTATTTCTTTTCACCAAGGCATGATGGGGGCTTTTGCTTACATTTTGATATTTGACTACAAAATTCATGGACTCCTTTGCTTTGGCTTGACTCTTGGCCACTAGGGGTGTGTTGAGGGAGTTCTTGGACATTCCTTAGACTCCTCCATGGGTAGAGGAAACCTTAGATCATCCTCCTTCTCTCCCAGCCATCCAAAGAATTGTCCAAGTACCTAAAAGACATACAAAGAACATCCATCAGTGCATTTGATAGTAATACACTTATTGAGGGAAATATTATGCATTCTAACATGTTTAGATGTGATTAAAGTACAAAATGGCACAAGGTGAAGCCCTAAATGAGGGCTGCAAAAAAGGACAATGTGGAAGTCAAACAGTTGGGCTAGCTTTCCTCAGTCAATCAACTCATTGAGAATGTTGATGTTAGCTACCATGTTGTCAAGGATAAGAGAATGGGTAGTATATTTGGGCTCCTCAATGTGAATACTCCCTCTAAACATGATGACAATGAGTGTTATAGGATGTGGAATTTCATGCTTTCTCTTTTCCATTCCCCTTGCGAAGATGGTAGGAAAACCTCCATATGGATCTATCCTAGGACATTACTGCTATTGTGATGATGCCAATTGGTCAACTGGGACACGGGTCAGTCAGTCTACTGGAAGTAGCTGATTGCTGCTTGGGTTGGTTGACTGGTTAGGAGAAGAGAGTAGGTATCAAGCTAGCCAACTAGATAGTTGGATCCCCAGTTGATTGATTGAGATGGGAAGAAGGGCAAGTTTCCTGAGTGTCACTTGGTGCAATAGTGGTGAAGCACAACAATGTTGATTGTGTGGGTGTTGTAGTAATGGAGGTGGGCTGGTCAATCAGCTCACAGACTGAGTGATGGCAGAGGGTTGAATGGCATGGGTGAGTTAGCTCACCTAATAGTCATTGAGTTATATGGATAAAGATGGCAGTGAAGCACACCGATGTCGATTTATCGGCATGCGGGCAACAATGAGGCAGAGAAGGTTGAGTGAGTATAGGTGATGGTGGCTCGAGAGACACATGGCTGCTAGTAGTATTGAAGAGCTGGTGAATGGTGGTGGCAAGGTGGACTGTTGGAAATATCTAGGTGGCTCTCCTGGGTTGCGGTTAAAGAGATAGGGTCAGTGGTAGTGCTGTGGGGCTAGAAAGTTGTTGTGGGGGGGGGGTGGGGGCTTGGATTGGAGAAGATGATTCAACCCCCCTCTCAAGTGGTTGGGCTAAATAAGTGAGCCGCGATCTTCTAGTCAACTGACTAGGTACCATGTCAATCGACTGGGTTATGAAGTGAGGTGGGGCAAAAAACCCGACTTCAATAATCTCCCACTTGTTTGGATCAATGGTTTCCAATCGAGCGACTTGAATCCCCCTTTTTTGAATGGGATTTCCTGAAAAATAGGAAGAACAATTAGCAAAATAAGAAATGGAGAAATTATATGTAGGAAAAAAGTAAAATAAAAACAAAGGTTAAAAGAAGAATGGAATGCTGGGTTGCCTCCTAATAAGAGCTTTGTTTTGACATCAAAAACCTGACTCTTGTGATCAAGTAGTTGTTGGTTCCAATTCTAAAGCGGACAAGGGTAGAATCTCTCTTAGCTCTAGGTCTTTAGTGGTAGGGTAGTGATTACTCATTGCGTTACAAAATTGTCAATTGTAAGGTATGCTTGATTTAGTGTCTATTCATCAAAAATTCACCCTTGACCTTTTCCTATAGGAGAAAGGCACCCTATGGATAGGCATGCTTTACTAGGTATTGTTGGGTTTTGTGGGAGGCAGAGAAGCAGCGGAAACAAAAAACAAAATTCTCCCCAAACCCGGAACAAAAGGAATCGCGTCAAAATCTATATAATAGGAAAGATGGTTTGTGAATCATACCTTGTCCCGAGGCTTGCTCGGCGACAGTACCACGCGTCTTGTGCGGTCTTCACCTCCGGTCTTGGACGGTGTCTGTGCAGCTCCTGGTCGCACCGGGACTGAAGACTCCTCCTCCTACCGGACTGTCGGATGACAGTTGTCCTCCTGAGCGGTAGTGACCTCCCGCCTCTGAAGTAGTCCACACGGACCACCCAGAACTCCACTCTCCTTGTCCCACAAGGAAGTGGAAGGAGTTGCACCCTCCTGTTGACGTACTAGTCGCCAACACACTCTCCTGCTGTCAATTGCAATTGCAGTTGTCCTTCCCTTGCTGCACCTCCCTTTGCGGGAAGCACTTGCTCGGGCTCTCTCTCGGTTACCAAAACCAGAGAGAACGACAACTTTGCAGAGCAATCAACTTGCACTGAGTTGTACTCTGAGAAGCCCCCAATACCCCTATATATATAGGCAGGTCATGGGACAGGGTTCTCTGTGCCCGGCAATACGGGACTAAAGCAGGAGTAGAAGGGTTCGGGATTTTCCACAAAAAGCAACCATCTCACAACCTGAACCGATCGGTTCACAAGTGAGCCGGTCGGTTGGGGACCTGAACCGATCGGTTCACCACTGAACCGATCGTTTGGGACCCTTGAACCGATCGGTTCACTCATGAACCGGTCGGTTGGGGTTCCAGGTTGGTTCCCGATTGACTTTCCTTGTTTCTTTCCCAATTGGTATCGAATACCAATATTATTCCCAATCGAATTGGGCAAGTTAAAACGAAAGGAAAATTCTCACCAATCCTACTTTCCCAAGTTGCTCGATTGCACCAGTTGAACCGATCGGTTCAACACTTGAACCGGTCGTTTCACTCTGTGCATGAGCCGATCGGTTCAACAATTGAACCGACCGGTTCAGCAACCTCAGCCGACCGGTTCATCACATGAACCGATCGGTTGGGAATGCAGATTGTGCAGAATCAGTCAAATGCGATTTCAATCAATCCGATACTCCAATCAATGCGTCCAACACCTTGAACATTATGATATTGAGCTATCGATTAATTGAGTGTTTAATTGAACTACTAAACTCCTTTAGTAATCAATCTAAACATTGCTTGTGGACAAAACTCCTCTTCCAAGTTGAATCCTATGTGTGTGACCCTGCAGGTCCATTTCACGTTGGCAGTGAAAGTCCATAACACTTATGACTTCACAAGCAAAGAGAGGTGCCTAGTCACACATCATTGCTACCCAAGTGAAAGTAGAAAGTTGGAGAAAAACTTTCATCCTACAATCCGTGAATGGTGTTACAGTGAATGTATAATTCCTTTGTCACTGATATCCAGAATGAACTCGAGGCATGGAACAGTCATCCTGTCAATGTTCATTCATTTCCTTGATCTCAGAGTAGACCGAGTGAGATGTGTATGACATCAATATCACATATTGATTCACACGTGCATGCGTATGCCTTTCTCAATCCTACTCATCAAGTGGCCAAGGATATCAAGCTCCCATAGGAGGGACAAATCCCATATCTATCACTCACCCCTCAAAAGCCCCATGTGTCAAAGCCACCCAATCATCACCTTTATAACAACCCATGTTTCAGGATTGCGTTTGATGATGTCAAAGTGTACCCAACGACATGTGTTGAGTGCAGTGATTTCAGGTCTAAGAATCACACTCACCACCATCACTGTGAGAGCTGACTGTGACTACCATGTCATGGTTCCATGTGTCACTCTCACGGTGGGTCTGTCCGGTACCTTGTTCTCTAACAAGTACCTATGTGCTTGGTTTGATATCACCATATCATGACTAATGAGATTCTGTCATCAACCAACACACAATCTAGTCTTTAGTGTTATTGATGTCTATGGTTATTTCCACAATAACAACCGACTAGGGACTATACAAGAATGTATACTCTTAACATCCGTATGATCTCATCGTTTAGGTCCTTAACCTAAAAGCATACGTCATTGAGTAAAACAATCTTTAGACATCTATCATGTTACACCATCATCTCAGGAATAGTTTAAACATATAGATTGGAAATTGCCTTTATTATTATTCAAATCATTTACAAAGTATCCCATTACAATCATCATATGACTTGCTCTATGGGCATACATACCAACAGACTCCCACTTGCACTTAGAGCCAGTCACCAAGGAAACGCATTCCTTGTGACCTAGCATGACCATCATGTTTCTGCTGAGAAAGGGCCTTAGTCAGTGGATCAGCTATGTTGTCTTCAGTTGGTACTTTGCAAATCTCACATCTCCTCGCTGTACGATCTCTCGTATGAGATGGAAGCGCCGCAGTATGTGCTTGGACCGCTGATGTGATCTGGGCTCCTTAGCTTGTGCAATAGCTCCATTATTGTCACAATAAAGCTCAATTGCATCATAGCTACTGGGAACTACACCAAGTTCAGAAATGAATTTCCTGATCCACACAGCCTCCTTTGCTGCATGCGAAGCAGCAATATACTCGGCCTCTGTAGTAGAATCGACAACTGTTTCTTGCTTGGAACTCTTCCAGCTCACAGCTCCATTATTAAGGCAAAACACAAATCCTGACTGCGATCTGTAATCATCTTTATCGGTTTGGAAGCTTGCATCGGTGTAACCCTTTACAACCAGCTCTTCCTCGCCGCCATACACAAGAAACTGATCCTTAGTCCTTCGCAAGTACTTGAGGATGTTCTTCACGGCTGTCCAGTGAGCATCCCCGGGATCTGACTGGTACCTGCTCGTCATGCTGAGAGCATATGAGACACCTGGGCGTGTGCACAACATAGCGTACATGATGGATCCGATGGCTGATGCATATGGGATCCCATTCATACGCTCCCTCTCTTCACAAGATTGGGGACATTGAGCTCTAGAGACGGTAACTCCATGTAGCATAGGGACGTTGCCTCTCTTTGAGTTCTCCATGCTGAACCGCTTCAACACCTTGTCAATGTACGTGCTCTGACTTAGTCCGAGAAGCCTTCTAGATCTATCTCTATAGATCTTAATTCCTAGAATATAGGATGCTTCTCCTAAGTCCTTCATTGAGAAAGTTTTCCCAATCCAAGTCTTTACCTTCTCTAAGGCTAAGACATCATTCCCCATCAAAAGTATGTCATCCACATACAATATGAGAAATGTGGTCGAGCTCCCACTAACCTTCTTGTACACACAAGGTTCATCTTCATTTTGAATAAAGCCAAACACTTTGACTTCTTCATCAAATCGAAGATTCCAACTCCGAGATGCTTGCTTTAATCCATAGATTGACCTTTGCAGTTTACAGACTTTATTGGCATTCTTTGGATCTACAAAACCTTCAGGCTGTGTCATGCACACATCCTCATGAATATTCCCATTAAGGAATGTGGTTTTAACATCCATCTGCCAAATCTCATAGTCATAATAAGCTGCAATAGCAAGCATGATCCTGATGGACTTAATCATGGCAACTGGAGAAAAAGTTTCATCATAGTCAACACCTTGAATTTGTCGAAAACCCTTTGCAACCAATCTACCTTTATAAGTTTGCACATTTCCATCCATGTCGGTCTTTTTCTTGAAGACCCACTTGCACCCTATGGGTTTTACCCCTTCGGGTGGTTCCACCAAAGTCCATACTTTGTTGGAGTACATGGATTCCATCTTGGATCTCATGGCTTCTAGCCATTTCTCAGAATCTGGTCCCTCCATAGCCTATACGTAGGTAATTGGATCATCATCTATGATTAACTCTCCACCTTCCTGAGTTACAAGGTATCCAAACCTCTCAGGTTCAAGGCGAGTCCTACTAGATCTACGAGGTCCTTGTGTTACCTGAGGAGACTGAGATTCCACAACACCTTGTGAATCTCCATTTTCCTCTGGTACATCTACCGGTTCAATGTTTTCTTGTTGGGCTTGAACCTCTTCAAGCTCTACTTTCCTCCCACTGTTTCCTTTGGAAATAAATTCCTTCTCTAGGAACACAGCTGTCCTGGCAACAAACACTTTGTTGTCAGTAGGGTGGTATAAATAGTATCCCCTCGTTTCCTTGGGGTATCCAACAAAATAACATTTATCGGATTTGGGTCCAAGCTTATCAGGAAACAATTTCCTAACGTAAGCCTCACAACCCCAAATCTTCAGAAAAGACAAATCGGGACGCTTCCCAGTCCATATCTCATATGGTGTCTTTTGAATCGATTTAGATGGCACACGGTTAAGAGTAAAAGCGGCGGTTTCAAGAGCATGACCCCAGAAGGAAATCAGAAGATCAGCGAAACTCATCATTGATCGCACCATATCTAACAATGTGCGATTCCTTTTTTCAGACACACCATTATGTTGTGGTGTTCCAGGCGGAGTCCATTGTGATACAATACCACGGGCTCGCAGAAGGTCCTCAAACTCCTGGCTCAAGTATTCTCCACCTCGATCGGAACGAAGTGCCTTAATACTTTTACCAAGCTGGTTCTATACTTCATTCATGAAATCCTTGAACCTTTCAAGGGTTTCTGATTTATGTTTCATCAGGTACACATAGCCATACCTACTGAAATCATCAGTAAAGGTAATGAAGTACTGATACCCATTTCTGGCATTAGTTCTAAAAGGCCCACATACATCAGTATGTATGAGTCCTAATAGATCACTAGCTCTCTCACCTTTACCTGAAAAGGGAGTCTTGGTCATCTTGCCCAACAAACAAGATTCACATGTCTCTATTGATTCATAATCAAAAGAGTCTAGATAACCATCTTTATGGAGTCTAGAAATGTGCTTCTCATTTATGTGCCCTAGACGACAATGCCAGAGATATGTTTCGTTTGAGTCGTTGAGTTTTTGCTTTTTGGTGTTTACGTTGTAAATACTTGTCTCCAAGTCTATCAAGTATAGACCATAAGACATAGGGGCACTGCCATAAAAGATCTCATCTTTAGAAATGGAACACTTTCCATTCTTAATAAGAAATTCAAATCCATCTTTTTCCAAACAAGAGACGGAAATGATATTCCTATTTATGGCAGGTACATAATAGCAGTTCTTCAACTCTATTATTAGCCCACTAGGTAGAGTTAACTCATAGGTTCCTAGGCACTGGCGGAAACTCTTGCCCCATTAGCAACACGTAGTTCAACCTCGCCTTTCCCCAAAGGCCTACTTCTCTTAAGATCCTTCACATTTGAACAAATGTGAGATCCGCATCCGGTATCAAGTACCCATGATGAAGAAGTAGTAAAGTTAATCTCTATCACGTATACACCATAAGTAGAGATCTCTATCTCCGACTTCTTCTTCCATTGTCCCTTCCATCCTCTCCATGTAGAAGAAATTGGTTTGGCGAGAGAACACTTCTCTCCCTTACCTAATTTCTTCTTCACCAACGCATTAAGCGTACATAGAGTGGATTCTAAGGCTCCTGGTATATCTGGATTGTGCAGAACACTTCTCACAGTCCTCAACCAGTTATGGAATTTATTCTCAATTAATTTTCCCATTTTAAAAGATGATTCTTTTGCCATTCTACAAGAGAAAATTTGCATTTGTCAAAACCTTTTTTATTTAATTTGAATAAAATTTGACGATAGTTAATTAGGCCTTTAATTAATTACCGCTCCCACTATTTTGACTCAAATTGATAGCCCTCACCATCAATTCGGAAGATTGCAGCGTACAATCTTCTAGTGGGTCAAGATCCTGAAATCCTCTGAGCCATGGACCAGCTTGGGTTGTCACCCACAACTCAGATCTTCTAGGTAGGAAACTCTTGCCAATTGCATCATATGCAACTCTTGAAAGATGTCATATGCAACTCCTTGCAATGATCATCTCCATGCCTCAAGGCGCTAGATCCTATCTAGGTCACCTTGTTAAGTCCAACCCAAAGCCAACACGATGAACATGCACCATGCTTGGGCAGACCCACATATTCATCCTTCACGCTTCCACGAGATAGACGGTGCACCACGCTTGGGCGTGCCCACACTTGGTCGATCAAGCTTTTCACGTGTGTCGCATTTGGAAGGCATCTAAAACTTAATATTTAATGAGGGATTTTGTTTTATATACATATACATATCCAATCACCACAATATATAGTACGTATCATATACATGCTATATCCCACAGAAAACATGCATAAACAATAAAAAACAATGATTATGGCCATCCTATTTGTGATTCCTCGAGCCAAGAGGAATCACGGTCATCTAGGTCTACATCACATGCAACCTGTACAAGATGACATCTGTGCCTGCCTTTCTGGGTTTGATCAGCTCATCTCCATGACTGATCGGCTCGCCATCAGGTAGGTTGTTCGGGTGCCACCAACCGATCGACTGGCGCCTCCAGCCGATCGGTTCACCGGTCATCGTGCATCTCCTCAGGTCGCCACCTGCTCATCTTGTTCCTCGAACCGGCCGTCTGGATCACCAACCGATCGGTTCACTCCTTGAACCGATCGTCTTCAGGTTGTCTGCCGTTCTTTGACATAACAGGAAATAAAATCTATCCTATTTACAATTGAATTGAGAAACCCCGAGTTACATTCGGGGGGAGCAAAGGTAGGAAAAGAATTCTCAAATTATTTTGAGTTACATCAGGAATATGAGAAAGGGAATCGGTGCGCAGACCGAGATGCAAGAAACCACACAAACAACCATACACAGATATAGGGGTTTATAGGCCATAATCATGCTACACATCCACCACAAAACTCGTTTAAGGGCGACGCGTATCGAGTGCATTAATATTACATATCATATATGTATATTAGGGATTTGTGGATTGGACATGTATAAAGCCGATATTATTCGCATCGCATGCAATAAATAAAGGCGACAAACCAAAATCGATCATATCGATAATCCTAAAATATAGAGCGGTTGACCTGGCTCTGATACCACTGTTGGGTTTTGTGGGAGGCAGAGAAGCAGCGGAAACAAAAAACAAAATTCTCCCCAAACCCGGAACAAAAGGAATCACGTCAACATCTATATAATAGGAAAGATGGTTTGTGAATCATACCTTGTCCCGAGGCTTGCTCGGCGACAGTACCACGCGCCTTACGCGGTATTCACCTCCGGTCTTGGACGATGTCTGTGCAGCTCCTGGTTGCACCGGGACTGAAGACTCCTCCTCCTACCGGACTGTCGGATGACAGTTGTCCTCCTGAGCGGAAGTGACCTCCCACCTCTGAAGTAGTCCACACGGACCACCCGGAACTCCACTCTCCTTGTCCCACAAGGAAGTGGAAGGAGTCGCACCCTCCTGTTGACGTACTAGTCGCCAACACACTCTCCTGCTGTCAATTGCAACTGCAGTTGTCCTTCCCTTGCTGCACCTCCCTTTGCGGGAAGCACTTGCTCGGGCTCTCTCTCGATTACCAAAACCAGAGAGAACGACAACTTTGCAGAGCAATCAACTTGCACTGAGTTGTACTCTGAGAAGCCCCCAATACCCCTATATATATAGGCGGGTCATGGGACAGGGTTCTCTGTGCCCGGAAATACGGGACTAAAGCAGGAGTAGAAGGGTTCGGGATTTTCCACAAAAAGCAACCATCTCGCAACCTGAACCGATCGGTTCACAAGTGAGCCGGTCGGTTGGGGACCAGAATTGATCGGTTCACCACTGAACCGATCGTTTGGGACCCTTGAACCGATCGGTTCACTCATGAACCAGTCGGTTGGGGTTCCAGGTTGGTTCCCAATTGACTTTCCTTGTTTCTTTCCCAATTGGTATCAAATACCAATATTATTCCCAATCGAATTGGGCAATTTAAAACGAAAGGAAAATTCTCACCAATACTACTTTCCCAAGTTGCTCGATTGCACCAGTTGAACCGATCGGTTCAACACTTGAACCGGTCATTTCACTCTGTGCATGAGCCGATCGGTTCAACAATTGAGCTGACCGGTTCAGCAACCTCAGCCGACCGGTTCATCACATGAACCGATCGGTTGGGAATGCAGATTGTGCATAATCAGTCAAATGCGATTTCAATCAATCCGATACTCCAATCAATGCGTCCAACACCTTGAACATTATGATATTGAGATATCGATTAATTGAGTGTTTAATTGAACTACTAAACTCCTTTAGTAATCAATCTAAACATTGCTTGTGGACAAAACTCCTCTTCCAGGTTGAATCCTATGTGTGTGACCCTGCAGGTCCATTTCACGTTGGCAGTGAAAGGCCATAACACTTATGACTTCACAAGCAAAGAGCGGTGCCTAGTCACACATCATTGCTACCCAAGTGAAAGTAGAAAGTTGGAGAACAACTTTCATCCTACAATCCGTGAATGGTGTTACAATGAATGTATAATTCCTTTGTCACTGATATCCAGAATGAACTCGAGGCATGGAACAGTCATCCTGTCAATGTTCATTCATTTCCTTGATCTCAGAGTAGACCGAGTGAGATGTGTATGACATCAATATCACATATTGATTCACACGTGCATGCGCATGCCTTTCTCAATCCTACTCATCAAGTGGCCAAGGATATCAAACTCCCTTAGGAGGGACAAATCCCATATCTATCACTCACCCCTCAAAAGCCCCATGTGTCAAAGCCACCCAATCATCACCTTTATAACAACCCATGTTTCAGGATTGCGTTTGATGATGTCAAAGTGTACCCAACGACATGTGTTGAGTGTAGTGATTTCAGGTCTAAGAATCACACTCACCACCATCACTGTGAGAGCTGACTGTGACTACCATGTCATGGTTCCATGTGTCATTCTCACGGTGGGTCTGTCCGGTACCTTGTTCTCTAACAAGTACCTATGTGCTTGGTTTGATATCACCATATCATGACTAATGAGATTTAGTCATCAACCAACACACAATCTAGTCTTTAGTGTTATTGATGTCTATGGTTATTTACACAATAACAACCGACTAGGGACTATACAAGAATGTATACTCTTAACATCCGTATGATCTCATCGTTTAGGTCCTTAACCTAAAAGCATACGTCATTGAGTAAAACAATCTTTAGACATCTATCATGTTACACCATCATCTCAGGAATAGTTTAAACATATAGATTGGAAATTGCCTTTATTATTATTCAAATCATTTACAAAGTATCCCATTACAATCATCATATGACTTGCTCTATGGGCATACATACCAACAGGTATACCACCTAGATGTGAGCTTCCCAGGGAATAGTCTCAGTCTAGAGTTTTACACTAGAACTGGATTACCCTATTTGATATCTTTTCTTCTCATGTGGCCATGATGCCATATTTTTGTCCTATCCTTATATATTCTCACACTTTCATAGGCAAACATTCTCAATTCCTCAAGTCCTTGCATTTGGAGGAAATTCATGTCACGAGATGTAGATAAATCAAATTTGAGGCCCTGATGGTCCAAATAGCTTTATGCTCCATCATGGGGAGGAGGCAAGATATTTTGTAGATCAATCAAAAGGGCTTGGTTCCCAGAGGTCTTAAAGGTGGTTCTATATTCCCACAACGCATCATTCAACTTTAAGGTCCAATCAATCATAGTATGATTCATAGTCTTCTCTAAGATAGATTTCATTTGGTAGTTAGACAGTTCCACTTGGTGACTAGTTTGAGGATTGTAGGAGAAGCAAATTTGTGTCAAACACCATATTTCCTTAGCAGTGATTCAAAATTATTTTCTAGAAAGTATGGTCCTCCATCTAAAATCATTGTGTGAGGGACCATGAACCTAGGAAAATAATGTCCTTGAAGAGCTTCATCAAATATTTGGAGTCACTAGTTTTTGTGGGAATGGATTCCACCCACTTGGACACAAAGTCCACAACCACAAAAATGTAGGTAAACCTGCAAGAAGAGGGAAAGGGTCTCATGAAATAAATTTCCAAAATGTCAAAGATTTCTAAATCCCTGCCATGAAGTCACATGCATTTGGTCTCTTTGATATGTTTCCATATCTCTAGCATTGCTCGCATGCAAGAAAAAAATCACAAGAATCTTTAAACAACATGATCTAAAAGAATCCACATTGAAGTGTCTCACTGGTCATTTTTGTGAACTCATGTGTCCATAGGTCAACCTCGACTAACAATGCTCCAGAATAATGTGAGCTTATTCATCAATGGCACACCTATGGTAAAGGCCAATTGCAAACAACTTGAACATAAAAGGGTCATTCCAATTGAAATTCCTAATGTCATGCAAGAACTTTGTCTTTGAGTGTCCTTAGTACTCAAGATGTAGGACACAAATTGGAAGGTAGTTAACACAATAAACAAACCATGGAATATGAGACTCAAATTTTAGTAGTTGATCATCAGACAATGAATCATCATTTTCCATCTGTAACTATCCAAAAATCAAGATGACTTTAGGTGGTTAGCTACCACGTTATCAGAACCCTTCTTATAACATATCTCTAGAGAGAATCCCTATAACAGTAGTATACAACAGATGAGCCTAGGCTTGGTGTCTTTCTTCATCATAATGTAACAAATGACTACATGATTGATATATTCTATCACTAGGGAAACCAAGTAATGTCAAAACTTATCAATGGTGAGATGATATCTAGGTTCTCTTTTTCCAATCATGGTGTAGTTGAGATGCACATCATCTAAAGAATTTGAAGCATAGTAGATGACATGGTAGTTCTTATCAATCCTCTATCTGAGTATAGCTCCTACCGCATAGTCACTTGTGTCATACATGATGTCGAACCATACAGACCTATCTGGTGCACAAATAACTGGAGTGGAGGTGAGTGCTTCTTTCATAATATTGAAACTAGTCATGCAAGCTTGACCAAAATCTAAAACAACCTCTTTCAATAAGAGATTAGTGAGAGGCTTGGAAATTTTGGAGACTTGAATGAATCTTCTATAGAATCTATCATGCCCAAGTAATGCAAAGACTTCCCTAATAGAGGAGGGCGGTGGAAGTTTGGTGATGACTTCAACTTTTGCTCTACTAACCTCTATTCCTCTAGAGCTCACCCTATGAGCAAGAACAATGCCTTCTCTTACCATGAAATGACATTTCTCCCAATTTAGCACCAAATGTGCTTTTTCACAATTTTATAGCATGAGAGTTAAGTGATGTAAACAAGAATCAAAACAATTGTCATAGATGAAGAAGTCATCCATGTAAATTTTCATCATTGTTTCTATCAATCTAGCAAAGATGGTGGCCATGCATTATTGGAAGGTTGATGCAGTGTAGAAGAGGCTGAAAAGCATCCTCCTAAAGGTGTAAGTGCCAAAGGGGCATATGAAAGGGGTATTTTCCTGGTCATTGGATGGATAAGAATATGGTAGAATCCCAAGTAGCCATTAAGGTAGAAGAAGTCTCTTGATGTGTGAGGCGATCCAACACTTAATCAAGAAAGGGGAGAGGGAAGTGGTCTTTCTTTGTGGCCTTGTTCAATTTTCTATAATCGATGCACATCCTCCACCCTGTGATAGTACATGTGGGGATGAGCTCATTGTTAACATTTTTCACCGATGTGGTGTCTCCTTTCTTGGGTACGACTTGAACAGGGATGACTCATGAAGAGTCAAAGATTGGGTAAATGATCCCCATAGTGAGAAGTTTGATGACCTCTATGCAGAAAACCTCCTTCATGCTTGGAATTAGATTATAATGAGGGTCCCTAGCAAGATGTAGTCCTTGACCATGGGGGTCTTATGCATGCAAATAGACTGACTAACCCCTGAGTAAGAAACTCCTGATCAGATCGCGTGAGAAACAAGACATATATATTTATATACATATATACTTAAAGAAATCATTGCCTTGCAATTCTTCAGATAAGTGATGTTCTTCCAGTCCATCTCGTCATTAAGAATGCAACAAAGTCTATATCATTGGCTAGTCTTGCTAACGTTTGATGCCAAGTCATTTTCTAATCTCACTATTGTTAGACATCGATAGCCTTGCTCGTTACGTTGACGCCTAACGTCTCGTCGTTTGGTTGTCATGGAATAGATGACTTCACATCGTTCGGTTTGTCTGGCTAACGCTAGAAGCCGAGTTGCTCTGCATGACTGCTTGCGTTTAACATCGCTCTTTCGGCACATCAATTTGACGCCGAAACATTTGCACCACCAATGCAGCCCAGCGATCGCAGGTACCACCGCCTGGACAGATCGTGTCAAAAGAATAGAAGGACAACATTATTCGTCTCATTCAGGAGAAGGATCTCCATGAGACAACTTTTCTGAATACTCGCTACGTTTTGAAGACAAGTCCCCATAAAGCAGCAATTCACATGGGTGAAGGGAAAGAAGAGAAACACTCCGTCAAGAGGACACATGTCTCATCTCTTGCAAACGGAAGCTGACGGCTGTGTGTTATGTAGAGAGAGACTGAATTCATTGTGTGTTCAACTCTATTGACATGTTTCCCTTTTTATAACCCTTTCATGCCCCACGTCCTAATCCTAGACAGACACGATCACTCGATCACTCTTGTACATAAAATGTACATGTCTTTTTCGTTAAGGAAAGGAGACCATTAAATATATATAATTAACTTCATCTCTTATTTACATAATGGAAAGTTGTTGAATCGTTTCAGATTTGTACACGAAACATACATATCTTAATCATTAAGGAAAGGAGACCATTAATTATATAAATAATTAACTTCATCTCTTATTCACATAATAGAAAGATGCTAAAACGTTTCGGAAAGATACAATTAATTAAATCAATGATTAATAATGTGATTATTCTTTTATACAAAAGGGGTAACTTACGTTCCTTTCCATTATGTACTGGCTGCGCTACATTGGGCTTAACCCATGCTAAATAATAGTTGTAAAATCTATATATCTAACAATCCCCCACAAAGTCCAATGTGTAGTGCCCTGTCAAACAGTCCTCCATACTATGCTTTCAGTAGATACCTTTCGGTTTGAATCTACCTGAGTTATCCAACGTAGACTCCCACAGGAACTTAATGAGTGAACTAAAGTCTTGAACTTGAACCTTGGTTGCAAGAGTATCGGTTGGTAACAACATAATAAAGACATGGCAGTAAAGAAGTAAAACGATACATTAAAGGCCATTCATCCTAATCAGGGAATCATGATTGATATAGGAAACAATCCTATTCCTTGTTGCGACCCACACAACATCAATCACTTAGTTGAAGTCTCCAAGGATGTACTGCTAGCATCTTGTCCTAAGACTTGACTCCATTCAAAGACTAATCTCTTACTAACTTGCAACTGATGATACTGAACAAGTTTTTAGGGGAGAGAGACACATATGCATGGAGCATCAAAGATAAATTTACATAGTGTCATCAATTCACCCGACAACTTGTTATTACCACATTGAACCCAATTCGTGGGATCTCCACTCTTTTGGGTTGGGTTGCTACTGCCTATGAATAAGAAGGGGTTTCAGCCCCATCCCCAACCTGAATTTCTCAACTAATGCCATATTAAGACATATATTAAAGGATTGTCTTTATAAGAAAAAAGGTACCTACGTAGTCAAGTCGTGACCCCACAAGACACCAACTCCCTTACAAACTTAAGTCTGACTTGGATGTGTCAATGTTGTTTTAATTATACTTGTCAATCTTTATATCTTTTATAGTTGTATTGTTACTAATATGAAATGAAATTGTAGGAATCATAATTATTTTCAATAGCTAACTTAGATTAAAATCTATGCAGTCATTCAACTTCCAATTCAATTTCATATATAAAACACCCAACTAAGCTTCAGAAGAAGACCAAGACAATCCATAAAACAACACATTTTCTTATTAGGAAAATATCTCACAAGACACCATTACTCCTAGAGTTCATGACAAATCGGCATGCATTATTATATCCTTCTACTACCAAAGGATATTTGTCATAATGAAGTCAAGGTAACACGTTCCCTTTACAGACCTCAATACTCTATCAAGAGATTTCTAAATGGGTCTTAGCATGATCATTCGTGTATCTACTCAACTTGCACATAATAAACGTAATGTATGTACTTGTGTGGTTCTTAAGATACATCAAACTTCCAATATCCAAAAAGTATCGTAATTAATTCATTAGAACTCTAGTCACATTCTTATACAAGACATTTTGATGAGTTCATATAGAGTCTTAACATGGTTGCATGATGTGTACTCAAACTTCTCTAGTATCCTCTCAACATAATGAGACTTTTAGTGAGTTATACCATTAGTAAATCTCATGATTTTAGGCATTAAAATCATGTAAACGACTCCCATCTATATTTCATCTAAAACTTGTTACATAAGAATGATAGTCTCATTTATACTTTTATATTGGAAACAAAACATCATCTATGTATAACAACATGAATCAACCATTGACGATTTTTACAGTAGATACATTTATCAAAATTATTAAATGAAGCATTTCATTGATAGTACTCTATCAAACATCTCATATCATTGCTTAGGAGCTTGTTTCAAGTCATGCAATAGCTTTAATAAATTTACACAGTTTTATGCTCATTCCTACAATGCACAAATCCATCAGGTTATTCCACACATATATATCTTCTCGTGAATATTACTGTGTAAGAATATGGAATTCTCATTCATTTATTGAATATGAGATTATATGTGACAACCAATGCCTTAAGCATTCAGATTGTGTTCATGTAGGAAACATAGAATATGTATCAAAATACATTATTCCTTCGGAGTGTAAAATCCTTACCAACTAGCCTACAAAAGTACATTATTGATTATCCAGTCTGAATTTTTTTACATCATAAGGATCCATTTACTAACAACTTTAGAACAACTAGAAGACAAATCTATAAATTCTCACAATTGATTTGAGAGAATTCATAAGATTTCTTTGTTAACAAATTCTTTCAAAACTAAGCTTCTAGAGAATCCATAGCATGTTTTGAAAGGAACAAGATCATCTTCGATATTATAAGTGAGAAACTCACTTCTATCATCCTTGAAAATCTTAGTATGTTAACTTCTCCTTTGTTCATCCATTTCATCAGAATCAATAAATTCAAAAATAGCAAATTCTAAGTTGCCCCCACATTTCTCATCCTTTCTACATACTCGAGAAAAGACCGGGGGAACTTGTCCCTCGATCTCTTGCTGAAAACGAGACGCCCCCCCAGGCAATGGTTGCCCCTGGCTAGGAGGCTCCAGCCGGGGCTCACCCGCTTCCCGTTGGGGGCAATCCTGAGCATTGGCGTGAGGGCCTAAGAGGCCGCAACCAGAGGAGGGGGTGGGGAGTACTCTGGATATCCTGAAGAAATTTTGAGGAAGGGGGGATTTTTTTCAGTCAGATGAAATAGTTGAGGGGCTAGCCATCGACATCCCCCCTGTCGAGTGGAGTGGGATGACTAAATGGATCATTGATGATCAAGACGACGAGCGCCCCCCAACTCTCCGCCCTCTCCCCGACGCCGTAGTAAGGGAGAGGGGCCCGGACACAACCCAAATTCTCAGTCTCGAGAGAGATTTGAAAGGGAGTCAGTGAGTGCTTTCTTTTTGGAGAAGGGAACTTGGAAGAAGAAAATGAAATAAGAACAACCGCTCTGGTCGTAATAGATTGACTTGAATGCTGGAGCAAGAAGACACATTCGAGTTCCATTTCTGTGAAGGACGACGTACCATGATACTTTCTGTTTTGTATAATGAATCTTTTATGAGATATTTCTTTAGATACACCTATTTTTCATGGGAAACACATTATCACAGAATGTTGTACGTAATATCACAATTGTTTAAACCTTATAGCCTAAGATTTTAGATTTTACAATCATAAATCTAAAGGCATAACTTGTCTTTACATGACCCAATAAAATGGCATCAACTATTTTTCTAATTTCTTTTCTTTTGTGTTCAGAGACATATACCTTAGTAAAATTCCCCCACATTTACAGATATTAGAGGAACAATTCTTTCTCAGTCAATAACTCAATCATGTTACTCTTATTATGTCTACGAAAAACTTTATTCAAAATTTAGCAAGACATAGTCAAAGTTTCTTCCACATATGTATGAGTAAACATGAGATCTAGAGAAAGTTATTATCCATTTAAATAAGGAATTAGATTTTATGTTCTACAACCCAATAAACCATGGTGTATACGAAGCAACAACCTTCATGAACTAAACAGTGGAGTTGTTAAAATTCCAACAAACAAGTTCAAGGTATGTTCTTCTCCCCATCAGAACTTAATCATTTAAGTACCTTACTAGTTTGAGTTTTAGCTTCCATCTAAAATATTTTGAATTTTCTAATGTCTCAATTTTACTTCTAAGTAAAATTACATAACAATATATACACAAATCATCCACATATATTATTAAATAACAATTTCTAGTTCCTATAAGTAGCTTCATTAAATTCACAGATGTTATGGTGAACTAAATCTAGAATTTCAGAATTCTTATTATAAAAAGAAATTCTTCTAGGCAATTTAGTTTACATATATAATTTATATCTTTTAGAATTAATGTCGGATTTTGGAACCAATTCATGATTCATCATTTATTTCATTGAGACAAAACAATATGTCTCAAACAATAATGTTATATATTAGATGAAACAAGATTCATGCATACATAACTATATTCATTCAAATATTGCAATTTGAAATATGTTCAGCAAGAATCTTAAACTTGTTCTCCATGTTACACAAATATCACTTGCTAAAGAACATAGTATCATGAAGGTATGTAATAATAAATTGTTACATTTTACAGACTATTACAAAACCATCTCATTTAATAATCGAGATTTCGGGTTTTAAAAATACAAACCCATCATTAAGGTTCAAGAAAACAATTATCTAATTATAATCTCCTTAATTTCAGATGTGGCAACTGTCACGGAACTGTTCTTACCCCAATCCCAATCTCACCACCTAGACAGTGGTAAAGGGATTGAAGCGCCCATCCCTGAGTGGCCCGATAGGATTCATCACAATAGCATATAAAATAAGAAATAAATAACTCAAAAACTAGATATTTAAAGAACAACTAACCCAATATGAAGATATAACCAATTTGTCTTTGTCATCAGAGTATATGAGTACGGAAGCGATCTTATTCAGTTTTCCATGTATATTGCCTAAAATAAAGAAAATCAAGACACAATCATGCAATTGCACAGAACGATATCAAAATCAAGTAAAACGGTTTATAAGAAAATATGTATACTTGGCAGGACTTATATTTCAAAGTATAACAAACTATTTCCAAACATTCAATATCATTCGACAAAAAGGTTGTTATTCAACGATTCAATGTTTATTACAAGTTTCCATTATGCTGTAATTCGAGAAGCATGCTTATATATTTTTGTGTGACTTTATCACCCCAACGCGATGGGGTAAGTCATTGGGCTCCTTCTCACCATAGGAACATAGGAGGCCAATGTAACAAGTCCCACCTCCAATGAGGGGGTTGTTGTACTCAATATCAACATTATCAACATTATCAATATCATCATCATTATCAATATACGGGCAGTCATAATGGGCATGCAATTTATGTTTTCATGTTTTTCAAAATATAGTATAGAAAAATAGAAGACTAATCATAGGGAACAGTAGCTCATCCAAATAAATAGCCAAGTATACAATCAAGAGATACATAAAAGTATCTACAATACAATCAAGGAGGTGTCATATAATAGCGTACCTTGCACCGAAGATTTTGAGTATAAAACATCAAGAGTAGATGATCATGGTCTCAAATAGTTCCTAGATCAATCAAGATATGGATCGAGGGTCAAGATCATATTATACACCAATACCAAGTACACCAGATTAGGGTTTTCCATTCCTATTCATCCCTAAGGTAGATCATTCATTTAGAGTCAACACTATATCAAGATTTCAATATTTACTTAAGTGTCAAACATATTCGAGGATGGATGATCTACCTAGGTATTTTAGGAATATATTTGCTAACCCTAATTATAATCATCAATATTTGAGTCATCATTCAAGTTTCTAGATCATCATCATGATACTTAGCATCATTGGAATTCCAAATCAGGTTGATGGGTCAAAGTATATCAAGTGTTTAGCAAGATTAAGATCAATATCAAGATTACTCATATTCATTATACTCAAGATTGAATACAGTAAAAAGATCTAGAACACAATGATTTATTTTCAAGAGTAGATGATTCAAAAATATTAGATCTAGGTTATAAGAATAATCAGAGTCCAAATCAAGGGTTTTCAACATTTAGTCAAGATTAACCACAAATAGAGTTAGTTAGACCAATTACATAAGAAAGAGATATATATTTAATTATATCAATGATCATCATTTGGAATTAGGATTTATGAGTATTTTTAATGGATTCACTGGATTTTTCTGATCAAGATAGACTACTTGTTCATAATATTTGGAGCTAGGATGTATTTTCTACAATTAAAACAAGATTTGTACATTTAATTGAATATCTGAGCAGAGGAGGTGTAAGGTACCTTAAATCATAAAATAGTGGGTCGTTCAATGTGTAAACGATGGTTGATATTTCTCCATGTTGGCAAGGAAACCCTCTTGCTTTGAGGTCTGTTTCAAAGGCTAAAATGGCTGATTCGATTACTTGATTTCTTGGTTCAGACCTTGGTTCAACTGAGTCGGGTCTACTGGGCCCCTTGGGTCGAACTGAACCCAGCGGTTCAGGGACCCTTCTTCCCTTTGTACAGGTCCCTCATGCAGGTCCCTCATGAGGAGGCAGAGGATCCTCACCGGCATAAGGTAGATCTGGGGTAGGAGCGACTGATGGAGGAAGTGAGGTGGTCGTCCAACATCTCCATGATCTCGCGAGCTTAGCGATGGTCACAGGCGGTGGTAAGGCACTGTGAGGAGGAGACGCCCAACTGGGCTAGGCGGCGGTGCCGCACCAACAGCAAGGAGGTCGGGGAGGTAAAATAGGGAGTTAGAGGCGGGTTGCAAGCTCCAAAATGAAGGCTTCTCTTGTGAAAAGATGGAGGGGGTCCTTTGCGGGGGTTTATATAGTACTAGGGTTAGGTTTATGGGTTGAACAAGGTCTAGGTGCAGCCATGGCCGCCAGAAGGAGAGGGAAGAGATAAGAGATCATTTTGGTGGCATTTCAATGCATTAAACATGGTCAAGGTTGGGCCCGTTGAGTTCGAATTTGCGAGAACAAGATTTCTATTCGCTTGGATTTTCGAACTTTGGTTGCGAGTAGGAGATCTCACTTTTGGGCTCTCATTCACTACTCCCCACTGATTGCAGAGGTAGAAGATGATCAAATGGCCACTGGATCCGGCCATGATCCGTGCAGGTCAGATCCAAGGGCTGGGGTTCATCCCCTCCCTTTGCAGCGGATCGATGACATGGAAAAAGAGTGATTAAAAAGGCCAACAAAGGGATTTTTAGTACAAAACTTCCAAAATTCATAGAAACTTATAGGAATGTCCAAATGGGATGAAATTTGGACCATAGCTTCACACAAATGTAGATAATATCTATAAAAAGTTTGAGAATCAAATGATAAATTTTAATGGATCAATTTGATTCTTTGGACAAAGTGATGAATGAATCCAATTTGAAGTGTTATAACATGTATAAAATCCACAATGGTCATCATATTTCGGTTTTGAGCATCAACAATGATTATGAAGATAAGAAAAATGATTTGAGATCATGAGTGAACATAAATTGGTCAAAAAGAGTAATTAATTCATAATTATGCAAAATCCACTTTGTCACATCCTTCCCTCCTTAAAAGGAATTTTGTCCCCAAAATTCAAAAACATCCTCAAAATTTGGGATTATCTAAATTCAAATCATATCCTCAAATACTAGAACATTCTCAATTATATAATCAAAATCATGTCCTCAAAGTTCAAGTAATACAATCATCATAATTGGAATTCCACGTTCCATATCATAACCAACTTGGTACTAACATCATTTAATCATTGAGCAATTGATTATCAAGGTCAGCACATACATTGTCCAAGGTCATTATATGAGTCACAAATATGGAGATACAAACAAATAGAGTTCAAATTCACAAGGTGACTTTCAGTCCCAATATCTTAGAGTCTTAGCTTTACATTGTCCCAAGTGGGGTTATACATCCATGATTTGAGATTTCATATTTCAGTATTTCAAGACAACATCATACTTTCAATCTCATGCTTTCAAGCTCAAAATCAATGAGAGGTCCCAACCTAGTCCTAATGAGAGCTAAACCTTAAGTCATAAATCGAGAGAGTCAAAATAGTCATCATTTCAAAAATTTCAAAATTTGGGATTTTGAAGTCATTAGTCATATATTTCAAGGTCCGAATAGTGTGATCATAGGATTTGTATCATTATTGAGATTGATTAACCGTGAGTCACAATATTATATATCAGTATCAAGAGTCGAGATCAAAAGTCATAGGTCCAAAATTTTGAAGCTAGGGTTTAGATTCCTATTTAGACCTTAGGGGGTATCATTCATCTATATCCAATTTCGAGCAACATTATTCAAGCAATATTCGAGCAATATATCATAATTTCATTATCATGTTTCCAAGGTTGATGAATGATATAGACCTAGGTCTATCTAGGAAATAAACCACAAGCTATAGTCAACATTGTCATATATCAAGTTCATTATCAAATCGATATTTAGGATTGAGTATCAACCATGGGTTTAAACTATTAGGCTTAGGTCAACCAATCAAAATAGGGTGGAAGGGAATACCTTTCCAGACTCTAAATAATCAACAAGGTGAAAATTTAGAGGTAATCAAAATAGGGATGTGATCTAGGTTAGGGGAGTCATGAGTCAACTACCACCCTAATCTAGCACATTACCAACATTAGTCATTATCCATTTAGCCTATTCAAATAGGGAGAGTATCAATGATCAAAGCATGTTTTACAAGGTCATAACATCAAAATTTAAGATAATAGGTCAATAATGTCAAGGTTTGCAATTCTTTTTTTCATGATCAAGGTAGTGATATAATTTGGAAATCAAGGATTTGAATTTGACATTCGAGGAATTAGAGCATAATAGTGCAAAAACTAGCCCATCATCATCATATCAAAATCGGGATTGCAAAAGGCATCAATAGTCAATAGGAAACTGCTTTTTGCATCATAATCATGGTTTTGTGAGTCCTAGACTCAGTCACTTAATAGCATAGTCAAGGTGTGTATAAAATAGGATACGAGTTTCCTTAACTATGTTTGAGGTTTAATCAACAATAGGGCAACATGGGCTTAATCAAACAGAGACCTCATCAATAATGAGGTATAAGGTACAAGTCATCCTTATTTCACCAAATCAAGATTATCGATATTTACCTCAAACATAGCAAATAGGTAGTCAAGTTTTGGTTAAATTGAGTTTGCATGATATTAGGGTCATACAAGAGTATTCAAGTTTAATTGATCAAAATTGAGTATTCAAATTAAGGTCAGATCATAGTATCAACTTTCAAAATTTAGTGATATTCATATTTCCCGTGCATAAGCTACCCATAATCAAAACATCATATGAGAAGGACCACATGATGGGATGAGAAGACTACCTAATCTTCATCTATATGGGTGGCTTGGGTAGTCCTTAAAGAAGAGATGAGATGCTAGAAGACTCTCTAGGGATTCACAAGAGAACCTTTAGGTCCAGTTCTGGATCAATTAAGGCCAGGTAGAGCGGGGGATCTCAGCCACCATGAAAACAGATAGGAGAAATTATGTCAGGACCCCAAGCCTAGACACCTCAATTTTCACCATTATGGACTTTAGGGTTTCTGGGGTGTAAGAAACTTGAGAAATTATTTACTTAAAGTATATGGGAGTGTGAAATCTCTGATACCAACTGTCACAAAACTGTTCTTACCCCAATCCCAATCTCACAGCCTAGACAGTGGTAAAAGGATTGAAGCACCCGTCCCTGAGTGGCCCGATAGGATTCATCACACTGGCATATACAATAAGAAATAAATCACTCAAAAACTGGATATTTAAAGAACAACTAACCCAATATGAAGATATAACCAATTTGTCTTTGTCATCAGAGTATATGAGTGCGGAAGCGATCTTATTCAGTTTTCTATGTATATTGCCTAAAATCAAGAAAATCAAGACACAATCATGCAATTGCACGGTACGCAATCAAAATCAAGTAAAACGGTTTATAAGAAAATATGTATACTTGGCAGGACATTTCAAAGTATAACAAATGATTTCCAAACATTCAATATCATTCGACAAAAAGGTTGTTATTCAGCGATTCAATTTTTATTATGAGTTCCCATTATGCTGTAATTCGAGAAGCATGCTTATATATTTTTGTGTGACTTTATCACCCCAACACGATGGGGTAAGTCACTGGGCTCCTTCTCACCATAGGAACATAGGATGCCAATGTACAAGTCCCACCTCCAATGAGGGGGTTGTTGTACTCAATATCAACATTATCAATATCATCATCATTATCAATATACGAGCAGTCATAATGGGCATGCAATTTATGTTTTCATGTTTTTCAAAATATAGTATAGAAAAACAGAAGACTAATCATAGGGAACAATAGCTCATCCAAATAAATAGCCAAGTATACAATCAAGAGATACATAAAAGTATCTACAATACAATCAAGGAGGAGTCATATAATAGAGTACCTTTCACCGAAGATTTTGAGTATAAAACATCAAGAGTAGATGATCATGGTCTCAAGTAGTTCCTAGATCAATCAAGATATGGATCGAGGGTCAAGATCATATTATACACCAATACCAAGTATACCAGATTAGGGTTTTCCATTCCTATTCATCCCTAAGGTAGATCATTCATTTAGAGTCAACACTATATCAAGATTTCAATATTTACTCAAGTGTCAAACATATTCGAGGATGGATGATATACCTAGGTATTTTAGGAATATATTTGCTAACCCTAATTATAATCATCAATATTTGAGTCATCATTCAAGTTTCTAGATCATCATCATGATACTTAGCATCATTGGAATTCTAGATCAGGTTGATGGGTCAAAGTGTATCAAGTGTTTAGCAAGATTAAGATCAATATCAAGATTACTCATATTCTATAACATACCGAATCTTAGACATTTTGCCTTTTTGGTCCTCTTTTCCATCTTTTCCTTTCATTTCTATCCTCTTTGGCCTTTCTATTTAATTTGTGGACAATATGATGGTTTAATGAACATTTGTTCACATTTTCTCTCAATATTTGGGTTTATGCACAAATACCTCAGTTAGATTTTAGATAATGGGCATAAAGTGCAAATTGTACACTAAGCAATAAAAAGAATAAGATATTTCATCCTAGAACTTTCTAGCACTTCCTAGAATAAGGGAAATAAGAGAAAATATGAATTTTATATAAAGGAGAAGATAAATGCAATAATTAGAATTAATATGGGATTTAATGGATAAAAGAGGATAATGACAAATATATTACACCAAAAATTACAATTGGAAATCCAAAAGGTTAATTTGACACTCAAGTTGTTTTTCTTGACCAAAAAGCAACTTAAGGGCCAAGTATCATTTTAAAGTGGAACATAAATGCAAATAGTAATGTCATTATCAAAAGAAAATAGGTAATAGGCCAATAAAGTGAAATAAAATATTTAATGACCTCAAATTAGAAAACAAATAACTCCATATTAATAATTGAAACATAAAAATAAGCCTTCGGGCAAATTTGCATTTAATTTGGTCAATGTTTAATATTTTTTTTAATCTGGAGAGAGAAAATTACTTAAAGACCAAAAATATTAAATATATGTTGAAAAAAATTAATTAATGCCAAAAACGTGTTCATAACGTTTATTATTGATTATAGACCAAGTTTTGAATTTTTAGGAAGTTTCTAGATGCCTCTAATAAATTAAAAAGCTAAATAAGTGATAAAATTTAAATGAATAAAATAAAATAATAAAAGTCTTCAAAAAAATATATTAATGCCAAATTCATGTTCTACATGTTAAAATAAACCTTTTTATGAATTTTGAATCAATTTGGAAAATATTTGATGAGACGATAAATTAAGGAGAGAGAAAGTGTACACAACTTTCAAATCATTATTTAAAATGACAAACGACTTCAACAAATAAAAATAATAGCAAATTCGTAACTAACATACTTAATATGAGTTATGGGTAAAGTTTTGTAATTTTTGAATAATCATAGAGTCATAAATAAATGAGGAAAGAGAAAATGACATTTTAGTTATTTAACACATCAAACTTTCTCAAAAAGCAAAACTAATTCCATATTCGGATTCTACGCATCAAAATAAGTCATAATATAAAATTTGGTAATTTTTGGATAACTTTTGGGACTCCAAATGAGGAGAGAGAAAAACATTAAATCACTTTTTTCGAATTTAATTAGGAATCAAATTTACAACTTTTATTTGGCGCGAAATCTCGGCTGTTGGATCATGATCTGAAGGCTCGCAGATTGTCTTCTTCCTCGATCCGTTTTGGGCAACAGGTCCTTCGTTTCCAAAATTTCGAATCCACTTTTCTCAAGATTTACTCAACGAAATTCAATAATTCTTGGCTCTACAAGTTCCTTGTGCAAATCCGCACCGTTTTGATACCAATGCTTTTGTGTTTTGACGAAGATTCGAGAACCTCCCAAAGCTTGCACCCCAAGCTTCCACGGCCGACTATTAAAACACTAACCCACGTATCGTTGCTTATATATACCCCTACCCCTACGTGCGCCGGCACATTTGCAACTCAAAGCACCATCCAATTTCAAGTTTTGCAGCTGTTTCGAACACCGTAGAGCAGCCGAAGACACAAGGCTTGCGGCACCCCTTGCTCCTAGTTTTCTCGATAATCGTCTCAACTGAAGGTAACACCAAGTTAGTCTTGCTCTGAGCTTTCTTTCGCATATCTAAACGTCCAGTTTGGTCTAGTATACCGGTTTCGCCCAAGTTTTCCCCAAGCTAGCTGCTCGTGGCAGCAACTATGGCGTTCGGGTGAGAGGAAGGGGATAACCCAACCTCGTTTTACCGTTTTGCCCTCAGTTCCTTTCTTCTTCGTTTTGTTTTCGCGCGAGGGTATAACCATCTTTCATCTAGTTTTATTTTATTTCAGACGAGTCAAACCTGGATGTTGACCGTGTGACTTGGCTGCCCCTTATTGGGCCAAGTCAGCAGGTGGGCCCGGGATCTCGCTCTCTCTCTCTGTGTTTGATACAAAGTGCCTATGTGGCAATTTCTTATTGGTGCGTTTTAGAAAATTCATAACTTTTTACTCGTTGCTCCAAAAATTAAAAATAAATATTGCTTTGAACTCAGGAGAATGAGATCTATTCAATAAAAATATTTTTTGGTCTGATTTTGAGTTTTTCGAATATGTATTTTTTGAGTGGATTTAATTAACTAATAAATATGGAAAATACTCTAAAAAGTCATTAACTCAAAAATATACAAATATATATGTTATTTTGATCAGAAGAACGTAACTAAGACATTAGTGAGGTTTTTAGAGTCTAATTCCATTGTTTGTGGAAACATTCGATGGTTTTGAGGTTTTAATCCTTTAATGAATATACATATATCTAATACATAAATATGATGATCATATTAGGGAAAGTGGAACTGATCTTGTGTAAAAGTTATGAAAAGTGGTTATGGGATTCTAAAGATTAAAGGTATGTGCATCTACCCCTTCAGTTGGGAAATTTTATACCAATACCCATATTCCCTAATGAGGCTTAATCTGAACTAATTCTTGATTCTTGAAACCTAAATTATTTATTGCCTCAAAATTAGTTGTAGTATTATCTTATTTGGGTTTTCATACCCCACTGCCATGTTATTTAAATCTTTTTATTAATCTTGCCATAACTCTTTTTCTAGCATGTTGATTTTATTAGACTAAATAACTAGTGTAGTGGTACTTGTATGTACAACCACCCATAGTTGGGGAATGTGCTATTTCTCCCCTGGGGAATGTGATACTCTCCCCCGCACACAAAATATGTGTAGGTTACTGGGAATGTGATACTCTCCCCTCGCCCTTTTGGTTGAAGGTCTGGTAGGTGCCTCAACCCTACATAGTTAAGATAGTCAATATTAATCATACATGCAAATCATTGGTTATATATTATTTATGGCAAGCATCTATTGAAATATTCTTTTATATAAATGGCCTCATCCTCTTGATATCTCATGTTTTGATGAATCCCTAGCCTAATTTGCTTGTTATATTTATCTTTTCACCTTTAGTATAGTTTAGTGACACATACTTATTTTTTCCTTCCCTCTTGCTGGGTGTTTTCCCAACCACCCAGGTGTGGAGCAAGGTGTTGGATATGACATGAAGATCATAGTTTGGGCATGGACTTGGTCGATGGATGTGTTGCTTGGAGACAAAAGTGGAGTAGTCTAGTTTCCCTCTACTTAGATCATCTTTTTGAATAAAGCATGTACACCCATATTGGGGAAATTTTTATGTACACTTTATTTATAATTGAATATAGTCAAAATTTTATCTTCTGCTGCTATCCAAGTTGAATTTTGTTTACCATTGTTATTAGTAGAGAGGTGGATTGATTTCACACTCTTTACAGCATGGTATCAGAGCCAATGGTAGTCGGATCTTTGACTATTTCAGTTTGTCTCCCTAATTAGAACCCTAGACTTGCATAGTTTCCTTTAAGTGACATGCTTGCCTAGATTTGATCTACCTTGATGATAGGTTGACTTAGGAACCAATAGTTCCACATTAGAACCTTGATGAATAAAATCCTAAAATACTTATAATTAAAATATGCATAATTTGATGTTGTTTAGGTTTGCCTTTAGGCAACTATTAGGGCATGTAGTTGAAGCAAGGGTGTCTAGAAAGGATCAGGGTTTTGGGGACTGGCAAAATTTTCCTACGCACCACTAGCTTGGTATACGAGGACTCCCGTGCCCATATGATACCGGCCTGGCCTGCGCTGATACGAATTGCCCAATATAGTTTGCTTTTAGGCAATAGTAACCTTAGACATATATGTTGGATATCTTTGAGAACCCTAACTTGACTTGGTTGAGGATGAATACCAAGATAGTTTCCTTATGTCCCTCAAACCACAAGCTTGGATAAGTTTATCCGTAGAACCTAGACCTTGGAGTTTGGGTGTTTGGGAAGATATCAGAGTGCGCAGTGGAAGCATGATGGATCTTGAGAATGGTTTAGTTAGACTTATCCTTTAACCCTATGTAGTTTGTCTTGATGGGTTGAACCCTTTAAGGGGTGGAGTATGGTTAGTTGATGTTTGAGTGGTTAGATTTCATGGACAAAATCCTCTTTAGGGGGATGGAACCCTATAACATCTTGAGTTCTATCTAATATATCTTTAGAAACCCTAACTCCATGGATAGGAGGTTAGTATGCTTGGATCTTCAGCTTTGACCAAACAAGTTAATAGTTGTAACCCTAACATGCTTGTTTATATATGAGAACATAATGATCATCTAAGGAATAAATCATATGCTTGAACCCTAATGAAGACATAATGCACATAATATGAATATCAATGCTAATTATCAATATGTAATATGTTGACATGTCATGAACCTATAAATCCTAATGATATGATGAGAATGATAATTGTAACCTAATTCATTCTAAGGATGGATAAGTGAAATAAAATGGACATGTTGACCTAAACCCTAAGTTGTAATAATCTCACCCTAATCTATACATCTTTAATGCCTTTCATGATACGTTAATGATGTTAACAGCCATAATCAGTTAACATACTTTGATACACATAAATGATATATATATATATATATATATAATCATCTAATCACATATTAATCAAGTCATTAATATAAAACACATGTTACCTTGTTAACTAATATACATGTTATTAGTCACTTAATGTGAATCAAATCATTAATATGACATATGTTCCACCTTGATCATTAAAATACATATAATGGATTCAATATGAATATGAGATGATCGGAATTCACATAAATGTGAAAAATCAATAATATAAATGAATAAATATGAATAATATTAATGATGACATTAATGTGAGAAATAAAGATAATGTGACATTGTGACAACGTTAATATGAATATAAGTAACTAATGTGACATTAATTGAAATAATTGTATGCTTAACGACAAATTGGATAGAATGTCTTATATTCATGTAAAATAATTTGTGATAATTAATAAAGTGATAATATGAGGATAAGGAAGTTTAAATACAAATTATTAAGGACAATGATCAAATATAATAATGAATGTTGAGATAATTGAGTAACCTCTAATTGTGCATAATAATGAAATTTAATTCTTTTTGGAAACTAAGTGAATGTGACATGACATAATTAAAAAATGATGACGATGTGTTATCATAATGAATATAATGTTAATAAGTCAAAAACGTAAATAAAGTTAAATCTGTTAAAAAGAATATCTTAATAGTGGAACCCTAAGTGATCCTCGAGAACCCAACCTACGACGAGCTGTATGTGAAGTTCTGAACCCTTAGGTGTAGTTGAAGTATAAGTTTTGGTGGAAGCTTTATGGTTCAAGGAACAATCTAATGTTTTGTGATGTGAGGTTGCACACTCACCCTTCCCTAATAGCTAGTGATTTCGGGGACGAAATCCTCTTTAAGGGGTGGAGTGTTGTAACATACCGAAACTTATACATTTTGCCTTTTTGGTCCTCTTTTCCATTTTTTCCTTTCATTTCTATCCTCTTTGGCCTTTCTATTTAATTTGTGGACAATATGATGGTTTAATGAACATTTGTTCACCTTTTCTCTCAATATTTGGGTTTATGCACAAAAATACCTCAGTTAGATTTTAGATAATGGGCCTAAAGTGCAAATTGTACACTAAGCAATAAAAAGAATAAGATATTTCGTCCTAGAACTTTCTATCACTTCCTAGAATAAGGGAAATAAGAGAAAATCCGAATTTTATATAAAGGAGAAGATAAATGCAATAATTAGAAGTAATATGGGATTTAATGGATAAAAGAGGATAATGAGAAATATATTGCACCAAAAATTATAATTGGAAACCCAAAAGGTTAATTTGACACTCAAATTCATTTTCTTGACCAAAAAGCAACTTAAGCGCCAAGTATCATTTTAAATTGGAACATAAATGAACATAGTAATGTCATTATCATAAGAAAATAGGTAATATGCCAATAAAGTGAAATAAAATATTTAATTCCCTCAAATTAGAAAAAAATAACTCCATATTAATATTCTAAACATAAAAATAATCCTTTGGGCAAATTTGCATTTAATTTTGTCAATGTTTAATATATTTATTTTAATCTGGAGAGAGAAAATTACTTAAAGACCAAAAATATTAAATATATATTGAAAAAAATTAATTAATGCCAAAAACGTGTTCCTAACATTTATTATTGATTATAGACCAAGATTTGTAATTTTAGGAAGTTTCTAGATGCCTCTAATAAATTAAAAGGCTAAATAAGTGATAAAATTTAAATGAAATTAAATAAAATATAAATGTCTTCAAAAAAATATATTAATTCCAAATTCGTATTCTACATGTTAAAATAGACCTTTTTATGAATTTTTAATCAATTTGGAAAATATTTGATGAGACGATAAATTAAGGAGAGAGAAAGTATACACAACTTTCAAATCATTATTTAAAATAACAAACGACTTCAAAAAATAAAAATAACAGCAAATTCGTAACTAACACACATAATATGAGTTATGGGTGAAGTTTTGTAATTTTTGGATAATCATAGAGTCATAAATAAATGAGGAAAGAGAAAATGACATTTTAATTATTTAACATATCAAACTTTCTCAAAGGGCAAAACTAATTCCATATTCGGATTCTACGCGTCAAAATAAGTCAAAATATAAAAGTTGGTAATTTTTTGATAACGTTTGGGCCTCCAAATAAAGAGAGAAAAAAGCATTAAATCACTTTATTCGAATTTATTTAGGAATCAAATTTACAACTTTAATTTGGCACGAAATCTCGACCGTTGGATCGCGATCTGAAGATTTGCGGATTGTCTTCTTCCTCGATCTGTTTTGGGCAACAAGTCCTTCGTTTCTAAAATTTTGAATCCACTTTTCTAGAGATTTACTCAACAAAATTCAATAATTCTTGTCTCTACAAGTTCCTTGCGCAAATCCGCACTGTTTTATACCAATGTTTTTGTGTTTTGATGAAGATTTGAGAATCCCCCAAATCTTGCTCCCTAAGCTTCCACGACCCACTATGTCTCGTTGCTTATATATACCACTACCCCTACATGCGTCGGCACATTTGCAACTCAACGCACCGTCCAATTTTAAGTTTCACAGCTGTTTCGAACACCGTAGAGCGGCTCAAGGCTTGCGGCACCCCTTGCTCCTAGTTTCCTCAATAATCGTCTCAATTGAAGGTAACACCAAGTTTGTCTTGCTCTGAGCTTTCTTTCGCATATCTAAACGTCCAGTTTGGTCTAGTTTCCCGGTTTCGCCCAAGTTTCCCCCAAGCTAGCTGCTTGTGGCAGCAACTATGGCGTGCGGGTGAGAGGAAGGGGATAACCCAACCTCATTTTACCGTTTTGCCCTCAGCTCCTTTCTTCTTCGTTTTGTTTCCGCGCGAGGGTATAACTGTCTTTCATCTAGTTTTGTTTTGTTTCAGACGAATCAAACCCGGACGTTGACCGTGTGACTTGGCTGCCGCTTATTGGGCCAAGTCAGCAGGTGGGCCCAGGCTCTCGCTCTCTCTCTCTGTGTTTGATACAAAGTGCCTATGTGGCAATTTCTTATTGGTGCTTTTTAGAAAATTCATAACTTTTTACTCGTTGCTCCAAAAATTAAAAATAAATAGTGTTTTGAACTCAGAAGAATGAGATCTATTCAATAAAAATATTTTGTGGTCTGATTTTGAGTTTTTCGAATATGTATTTTTTGAGTGGATTTAATTAACTAATAAATATGGAAAATACTCTAAAAAGTCAGTAACTCGAAAATATACAAATATATATGTTATTTTGATCATAAGAACATAACTAAGACATTAGTGAGGTTTTTAGAGCCTAATTCGATCGTTTGTGGAAAAAGTCGATGGTTTTAAGGTTTTAATCTGTTAATGAATATACATATATCTAATACATAAATATGATGATCATATTAGGGAAAGTGGAGCTGATCTCGTGTAAAAGTTATGAAAAGTGGTTCTAGGATTCTAAAGATTAAAGGTATGTGCATCTATCCCTTCAGTTGGGAAATTTTATACCAATACCCATATTCCCTAATGAGGCTTAATCTGAACTAATTCTTGATTCTTGAAACCTAAATTGTTTATTGCCTCAAAATTTGTTGTAGTATTATCTTATTTGGGTTTTCATACCCCACTGTCATGTTATTTAAATCTTTTGATTAATCTTGCCATAACTCTTTTTCTAGCATGTTGATTTTATTAGACTAAATAACTAGTGTAGTGGTACTTGTATGTACAACCACCCATAGTTGGGGAATGTGCTATTTCTCCCCTGGGGAATGTGATACTCTCCCCCGCACACAAAATATGTGTAGGTTACTGAGAATGTGATACTCTCCCCTCACCCTTTTGGTTGAAGGTCTGGTAGGTGCCTCAACCCTACATAGTTAAGATAGTCAATATTAATCATACATGCAAATCATTGGTTATATATTGTTTATGGCAAGCATCTATTGAAATATTCTTTTATATAAATGGCCTCATCCTCTTGATATCTCATGTTTTGATGAATCCCTAGCCTAATTTGCTTGTTATATTTATCTTTTCACCTTTAGTATAGTTTAGTAACACATACTTGTTTTTTCCTTCCCTCTTGCTGGGTGTTTTCCCAACCACCCAGGTGTGGAGCAAGGTGTTGGATATGACATGAAGATCATAGTTTTGGCATGGACTTGGTCGATGGATGTGTTGCTTGGAGACAAAAGTGGAGTAGTCTAGTTTCCCTCTACTTAGATCATCTTTTTGTATAAAGCATGTACACCCATATTGGGGAAATTTTTATGTACACTTTATTTATAATTGAATATAGTCAAAATTTTCTCTTCTACTTCTATCCAAATTGAGTTTTGTTTACCATTGTTATTACTAGAGAGGTGGATTGATTTCACACTCTTTACATATTCATTATAATCAAGATTGAATCCAGTAAAAAGATCTAGATCACAATGATTTATTTTCAAGAGTAGATGATTCAAATATATTAGATCTAGGTTATAAGAATAATCAGAGTCCAAATCAAGGGTTTTCAACATTTAGTCAAGATTAACCACAAATAGAGTTAGTTAGACCAATTACATAAGCAAGAGATATAGATTTAATTATATCAGTGAGCATCATTTGTAATTAGGATTTAGGAGTATTTTAAATGGATTGACTGGATTTTTCTGATCAAGATAGACTACTTTTTCATAATATTTGGAGCTAGGATGTATTTTCTACAATTAAAACAAGATCTGTGCATTTAATTGAATATCTGAGTAGAGAAGGGGTAAAGTACCTTAACTCAGAAAATAGTGGGTCGTTCGATGTGTAAACGATGGTCGAGATTTGTCCATGTTGGTGAGGAAATCCTCTTGGTTGGAGGTCTGGTTCAAAGGCTAAAATGGCTGATTCGATTACTTGATTTCTTGGTTCAGACCTTGGTTCAACTGAGTCGGGTCTACTGGGCCCCTTGGGTCAAACTGAACCCAGTGGTTCATGGACCCTTCTTCCCTTCACACAGGTCCCTCATCCAGGTCCCTCGTGAGGAGGCAAAGGAGCCTCACCGATGCAAGGTAGATCTGGGGTAGGAGCGGTTGACGGGGGAAGTGAGGTGGTCGTCCAACATTTCCATGATCTCACGAGCTTAGCGATGGTCACAGGCGGTGGTAAGGCACTGTGAGGAGGAGACGCCCAACTGGGCTAGGCGGCGGCACTGCACCAACAGCAAGGAGGTCGGGGAGGTAAAACAGGGAGTTAGAGGTGGGTTGCAAGCTCCAAAATGAAGGCTTCTCTTGCGAAAAGATGGAGGGGATCCTTTGCGGGGGTTTATATAGTACTAGGGTTAGGTTTATGGGTTGATCAAGGTCTAGGTGCAGCCATGGCCACCAGAAGGAGAGGGGAGAGCAAAGAGATCATTTTGGCGGCATTTCAATGCATTAAACATGGTCAAGGTTGGGCCCACTCAGTTCGAATTTGCGAGAACAAGATTTCTATTTGCTTGGATTTTCGAACTATGGTTGCAAGCGGGAGATCTCACTTTTGGGCTCTCATTCACTGCTCCTCGCTGATTGCGGAGGTAGAAAATGATTAAATGGCCACTGGATCTGGCCATGATCCATGCAGGTCGGATCCAAGGGCTGGGGTTCGTCCCCTCCCTTTGCAGTGGATCGATGACATGGAAAAAGAGTGATTAAAAAGGCCAACAAAGGGATTTTTAGTACATAACTTCTAAAATTTATAGAAACTTATAGGAATGTCAAAATGGGATGAAATTTGGACCATATCTTCAAAAAAATGTAGAGAATATCTAGAAAAAGTTTGAGCATCAAATGATAAATTTTGATGGATCAAATTGATTCTTTGGTAAAGTGATGAATGAATCCAATTTGAAGTGTTATAACATGTATAAAAACCACAATGATCATCATATTTTGGTTTTGAGCATCAACAATGATTATGAAGATAAGAAAAATGATTTGAGATCATGAGTGAACATAAACTGGTCATAAAGAGTAATTAATTCATAATTATGCAAAATCCACTTTGTCACAGCAACCTTCTATCCTTTGTATATAAAGGACATACTTTGTTCTTAGCCATAGATATATGTACTATCTTTAATATCTTATCTTTGATCTTAGTACTAAAATTAACTGTCGGGTAAGAACTAACATGTAACTTGACATTTGTATCTTTCAGGTGTACGTCTTGTTTATTAATGTCTAACATGAGACCACTTATTGACATTCTCCTTTATATTTGAGATATATGTCAAACGACTTCCTAAAAAATTAAGAATATCTCAACTATAGACATAACAGCAAAATTTTCAAGCATTTAATGCATGCATTCAAAATTTGTACGCCAAGAATTAAAACATTAATTACTTATTCAAGAGTAGATTTGTCTCTACTAAATAAAATGTTTAAAAATATTATAAAATTTGAAACGTAGCATGGTTTAGTACCCTTATTCTCAGTTTTATATTTTATTTCTACCATCCCTATACAATGTCATAGAAATAAGCAATACTTGCTAAGAGTATAATTATACAGTTTGTATTTTTGATACTAACAAAATTAACTCTTGGAATCTCGTATCAGCCTTTTTCCAACAAGAAATAATATTCACATTGTTGGGATCCATTTTAATATTCAAAACAATAAATTCTAGGCATATGTTTATTGTTAATTCTAGCACACGTACCATGATCTACATTGTTAATTAACGACAAAGAATGATTTATTTAAGATTGTTAGATAATTTAGGTATAAACGTCGTTACATGTAACAACAAACAATTGCAAAAAAATTAACAATTACAGGTAGATCAAGATAAGATATACAATAATAAAATATTATAGGAGAACATAAATAAATGAGTAAGAAACTCCTGACCGGATCGTCCCGTTGAGAAACAAGACACGTATATTTATATACGTATATACTTAAAGAAATCATTGCCTTGAAATCCTTCATATAAGCGATGTTCTTCCAGTCCATCCCGTCATTAAGAATGCAGCAAAGTCTATATCCTTGGCTCATCTCGTTAACGTTTGACGCCAAGTCATTTTCTAATCTCGTTGTTGTTAGATGTCGATAGCCTTGCTCGTTACGTTGATGCCTAACGTCTCGTCGTTTAGTTGTCATGGAATAGATGACTTCACGTCGTTCGGCTCGTCTGGCTAATGCTAGAAGTCGAGTTGCTCCGCATGTCTGCTTGCGTTTAACGCCGTTCTTCCGGCACGTCATTTTGACGCTAAAACATTTGCACCACCAGTGTAGCCCAGCGATCGCAGGTACCACCGCCCGGATAGATTATGTCAAAGGAATAGAAGGACAACATTGTTCATCTCATTCAGGAGAAGGATCTCCATGAGACAACTTTTCTGAATACTCGTTTCGTTCTGAAGACAAGTCTCCACAAAGCAGCAATTCACATTGGTGAAGGGAAAGAAGAGAAACACTCCGTCAATCTCCATGAGACAACTTTTCTGAATACTCGCTTCGTTCTGAAGACAAGTCTCCACAAAGTAGCAATTCACATTGGTGAAGGGAAAGAAGAGAAACACTCTGTCAAGAGGACACATCTCTCGTCTCTTACAAATGGCGGCTAACGGCTGTGCGTTATGCAGAGAGAGACTGAATTCATTGTGTGTTCAACTCTATTGACATGTTTCCCTTTTTATAACATTTTCACGCCCCACGTCCTAATCTAGACAGACACGATCACTCGATCACTCTTGTACACAAAATGTACATGTCTTTTCCGTTAAGGAAAGGAGACCATTAATTATATATAATTAACTTCATCTCTTATTTACATAACGGAAAGTTGTTGAACCGTTTCAGATTTGTACACGAAACGTACATATCTTAATTGTTAAGAAAAGGAGATCATTAATTATATAAATAATTAACTTCATCTCTTATTCACATAACAGAAAGATGATAAAATGTTTCGGAAAGATACAACTAATTAAATCAATAATTAATAACGTGATATCCTTTTATACAAAAGGGGTAACTTACGTTCCTTTCCATTATGTACTGGCTGCACTACATTGAGCTTAACCTATGCTAAATAATAGTTGTAAAAATTATATATCTAACAAGGTCTACCATTATACATTCATTTAGTTCAAGAATGATAGCATCGTACTAGTATTAGTTGAAAACGAGCGTTAAACAAAGAACATATGACTTGAGTAGGATAAGAAATATGAAACCAAGTAATAAAGATTGGTAAATAGGTATATAGAAGAAGTATAAACCTTTTGACGATTGGCAAATAGGTAGAAAAGGGCCATTAATATGCTTCTGTAACTTCTCAAGATGATATGCTCACGCAAGGAGTGAACTTTATAACATAAGGATATAAAATAAGATAATGACCGTTGAACTGAGAAGTATTCCTAAAGCATTGAATGAATAGCTTTAAAATTCTTTTCCACGGTTGATATAGATTTTCGTTCCTTTTTCATTGTGGTTTTCATTCGGATTTGTAGCGAATCGACTCGTAGTTTTTGTTGGGATTGAAAGGTTTCGGCCCATGTCCTATTGTGATTTGGACTTAATAGGAGTTGGCTTGTGTTTCCAATCCTATTGGAAGTTAAATCCAAGAAGGAAAGAAGATGGCTCCTTACGTGTACCTTTAGAATTGGATTAGGATTTAATTGGAGTTGATATTTTGTGTTGTCAATCCTAATATGACTTGAGTCTAAGAAGAAAAAAGTTTCTATGTGCAACATGGAGTTGGACTAGGATTTGAACTAGGATTAGAATTCCTGGTTGCAATCACATGCATGGAGGCCTATAAATAGAGGCCCTCGGGGTGGCCATTGAGATCATCCCACCGGTTGGTATGTGATCCCACCAGTTGTTGGTTGTTGGTGCCTTCTGTGGTAGAAGAGCCAGAAAATGATAACAACTGGTGGTGCTCTCTTGTGGTAAGAGAGGGTCAGCGACTTTGTCTTGAAGCGAAGTAGCGGCTGACAGTTGGTGGCACATTAGGTGCACCGATAGTGTAGCTCTCTTGTGGATGAGAGAGGGCCAACGACTTTGTCTTGAGGCAAAGTAGCGGTTGGCAGTCGGCAACACAACAGCAGTGCATCGACAACGGAGGCGAGTCCGAGTAGCGGAGGACGCACATCAGTTGGTGGTACTTTGTTGGTGTTGTGACATTGACATCGACTACGGCAGCGGATCTGAGCAGAGGAAGACGTTCATAAGTCGGTGGCTACTGAAACGATGGCGGACTGTCCAGTCAGTGGAGGACGCACATCAATCGGCGACACATAGGTGGTGCATCAACTACGACAGCGAATTCGAGCAGCGGAAGACGCACATCAGTTGGTGGCACACTATTGGTGACGCGACAACAACAGCGGTTTGTCCGATCAGCGGAGGACGCATATCGACTCTTATAGGCGGAGAGAGTTGTGGTGGTATGTCGGAATCCTAGTTGGAGGAGCCAACTAGAACGAGTACCGCAGACAACGGCAGAAGATGCGACCCGGTCAACGGTCGCAGCGACAACAAGCAGTCCCATCAGCGGCAATGGTTTCGTGAGGAGAAAAAGTGAAAAGGGAGGGTTTGTACACATTAGGTGTAATTATGTTCTTCCTTATCTTTGTTCTCGGGTAGGGGGAGCCTCCCAGATTTAGGGGCGATTAAATCTGGGCAGTGTGTGTTGTAATTCAGATTACATAGTGTTTGTTGGTCGGTATTGCCCCGTGGTTTTTCTCTCCTAGTCTTGGGGAGAGTTCTCCACGTTAAATCTTGTGCCTTTAGTCTTGCAGAGCATTGTCACTTACCCACCACAATTCCTAACAAGTGCTATTAGAGCAAGGTTTGAAGGATTTCATGGGCGTAGTGAGATGGCATCTGAAGATAGGAAGGGCAACGTTGACAAGAAGGGATCACAGAATAGCCGCATGTTTGAGATGCGAGATTCAATCTGGAGGACAACAATATGCAGCAAGGACGACTCCCAATTAGAGAAGGTCGCTCTAAATACTTTCTCGAGACAGCACACATGTGAGGTAGGAGGGCAATACATTGAAGATGTAGTTGCTACACCCAGACTGGAGGATCAGACTCTTGATGTAGAGTTACATCGACAGGGGGAGCGTCATAAGAAGGTTTCTGAAGCTTACTGCAGAATGCCAGAAATATGGTTTTTATCCAGGAGGGCTCGACTGATCGGTCAGGGGGAGCCAACAAAGTTCCAGGTGTGGGCATGGAGAGAGAAGCAGTGTGGCCAAAATACTTCTTCTCTGTTGCTTGGGAACAAAGTAAAGTCAAGGTGGGACTTCAAGAAGAGGGATGAAAACAACATGGTGCTGACATATTTGAGGAGATTGTATCTATCACATGGGGTGGTAGGATACAGAAGATACTCCAGATGATCTCTGAAGACAAAATCTCCCTCATGGACAGGAGGGGGAGATTGTTGGGATTGAAAGGTTCTGACCCATGTCCTATTGTGATTTGGACTTAATAGGAGTTGGCTTGTGTTTCCAATCCTATTGGAAGTTAACTCCAAGAAGGAAAGAAGATGGCTCCTTACGTGTACCTTTAGAATTGGATTAGGATTTAATTGGAGTTGGTATTTTGTGTTGCCAATCCTCATATGACTGGAGTCCAAGAAGAAAAAAGTGGCTATGTGCAACATGGAGTTGGACTAGGATTTGAACTAGGACTAGAATTCTTGGTTGCAATCACATGAATGGATGCCTATAAATAGAGGCCCTCGGGGTGGCCATTGAGATCATCCCACCGGTTGGTGTGTGATCCCACCAGTTGTTGGTTGTTGGTTGTTGGTGCCTTCTGTGGTAGAAGAGCCAGAAAATAATAACAACTGGTGGTGCTCTCTTGTGGTAAGAGAGGGTCAGCGACTGTCTTGAAGCGAAGTAGCGGCTGACAGTTGGTGGCACATTAGGTGCACCGACCGTGTAGCTCTCTTGTGGATGAGAGAGGGCCAACGACTTTGTCTTGAGGCAAAGTAGCGGTTGGCAGTCGGCAACACAACAGCAGTGCATCGACAACGGAGGCGAGTCCGAGTAGCGGAGGACGCACATCAGTTGGTGGTACTTTGTTGGTGTTGTGACATTGACATCGACTACGGCAGTGGATCCGAGCAGAGGAAGACGCTCATCAGTCGGTGGCTACTGAAACGATAGCAGACTATCCAGTCAGTGGAGGATGCACATCAATCGGCGACACATATGTAGTGCATCAACTACGACGGCGGATCCGAGCAGCGGAAGACGCACATCATTTGGTGACACACTATTGGTGATGCGATAACGACAACGGTCTGTCCGATCAGCGGAGGACGCCTATCGACTCTCTCAGGCGGAGAGAGTTGTGGTGGTATGTCGGAATCCTAGTTGGAGGAGCCAACTAGAACGAGTACCGCAGACAACGACAGAAGAGACGACCCGGTCAACGGTCGCAACGACAACAAGCAGTCCCAGCAGTGGCAGTGGTGTCCTGAGGAGAAAAAGTGAAAAGGGAGGGTTTGTACACATTGGGTGTAATTATGTTCTTCCTTATCTTTGTTCTCGGGCAAGGAGAGCCTCCCAGATTTAGGAGCGATTAATTCTGGACAGTGTGAGTTTTAATTCAGATTACATAGTGCTTGTTGGTCGGTATTGCCCCGTGGTTTTTCTCTCTTGGGGAGAGTTTTTTATGTTAAATCTTGTGCCTTTAGTCTTACGTAGCATCGTCACTTACCCGTCACAATTCCTAACAGTTTCTCCTTTCGGTTTCCTGCGGTTCATTTCGTTGCCCACAAAAGAAGGCACAGTGGGAATAATGCATTGGATTCTTCGTTGCAAGTCAAATAGCGTGTAACAAAGCTCCTAAAGGACAAGAAATATGCAACTCACCTGACCTGCATGTGGCTCCGCCACTGATCGCCGCTCGGCTGGCTGTGAGCTGGTAGAAGAAGTTGACATCGCCGACGACGACGGGCCGCGCCGGCTGCTGCTACTAGAAGCTACCGCCACGCGACGTCATATACGTAACCAAATCAAAATCATGTACTGCCATCTTTTTTATATCTTCCGTGGTGGGTTCGCAGAAGCTCCGCGATATTAGTTTATCGCTGCTATTGGTGGGGATAGTATCGTTTAGGCTACCGTCAAGTAGTATTCAAGTGGTATCGAATATGGTCAAAACGCTAGGTCCTGCATACTCCATCGTTTCTTTGTCCATGCATGGGCATAACAACGTTACACATTAGCGTCTTCACGTCGACCTTCGAGACAAACAGTTATTAATGTGGTTGTAATGCTACTTATGGTAGATTGGTAGCGACGTTTTGGGGACTAATACCTGCCCATAGTTAACTACGGTCATTTTACAGGTAATTTAATGTTTATTATAGGAATCGATATCCATTCACCTAACACTTCAAATGATAGAAGAAGACGACGCGTTTTCTATAGGACAGAGTCCTATAGAAACTCCATAGGACCCAATCAGATTGTGTTATTATCGAGAATTTGTGTTTCTCTTTTCTTATTTTTTCTAGGGGGTTGGGTTTTAAAGATGAGTGAGAAGAGATTACTGCATTGTGATTGGTTGTCCTATATAAAAAGTATAGGACATAGTCCTATAATATCCGCTACCGAAGACGACGCGTTTTCTATAGGACGAGTCATATAGAAACTCCATAGGAACCAATCAGATTGCGTTATTCTGGAGAATTTGCGTTTCTCTTTCCTTATTTTTTCTAGGGGGTTGGGTTTTAAAGATGTGTGAGAAGGGATTACTGCATTGTGATTGGTTGTCCTATACAAAAAGTATAGGACACAGTCCTATAATATCCGCTACAGAAGACGACGCGTTTTCTATAGGGCGAGTCATATAGAAACTCCATAGGACCCAATCAGATTGCGTTATTCTGGAGAATTTGCGTTTTTCTTTCCTTATTTTTTCTAGGGGGTTGGGTTTTAAAGATGAGTGAGAAGGGATTACTGCATTGTGATTGGTTATCCTATACAAAAAGTATAGGATACAGTCCTATAATATCCGCTACCGAAGAAAACTGTTCCACAGATGGTGAAACAAATGCAACTTGCGTGCACACGTTGAAGAAACTGGCTATATAATCAGCTCAGAACACAGATCCTTGCTCAACCACTTCTGGTATAAGTTATCCTAATCCAATCCAAGAAGATCATGGCATTGAAGCTAAAAGATTTGAAGGTGGTGCGCAACAGCGTGATTAAACCCCGAAGCCTGCGCTCTTCTTCTTCCAACACTCCCTCTCACCCTTACCTGCATACCCTAGTCCCGCTTACTGTCTTCGACCTTGCAAACTATAACTGCCATATTCCTATTCTCTACGCCTTCAAGGCCCCCTCGCCGGACAACAGAACTTTAGAGGACGCCCTTGCTTGGACCTTGTTCCATTACCCTCACCTTGCCGGCAGCTTTGCTAGTGACGACGATGGTTGGCCGTGCATCCTGCTGGATGACACCGGCATTCGCTTTATCGAGACGAATGTCCCAACAACCCTTGCTGACCACCTCCCCTTCGACTCTCCCGATGAGGTCACCAGCCTCATCCCGCTACTGCCCGCCGCTCGCGAGCTCCTCCTCGTCCAAGTCAACCGCTTTACCTGCGGAGGCCTTGCCATCGGCGTAGCGTTCCAGCACCGTGTGGCGGATGGTGGCGCCATCAGCGCGTTCCTCGTTGCATGGGGAATGATGGCTCGAGGCTGGGAAGATCTCCCATCACCGCCGTTCCACGATCGGAGAGCCGTGTTGACTCCCCGGAACCCTCCCCGGATTGACTACCCACACAATCAGATTGAATTTAAGAATAAGTCCTTGGCGCTACTCCGCAAACCGTTGAGTGACAGCGAACTGGCCGCTTCTCTTGTCGGCCTCACTGTTGTCGGCATCCGTTACTCTAGTGAATTTATTGCCACACTCAAAGCCGAAGCCGCACATGCTGATCCTTCTCGTCGGTGCACTACTTTCCAGTGCATCCTTGCGCACGTCTGGAAGAAACTCACGTTCGTGCGGGGGCTGTCTTTAAACGAGTACACCACCATTCGGGCAGCCGTCGATGGCCGGCGCAGGATGAGGAACCCTCCTGTACCTCAGTCGTACTTCGGTAACGCCGTGCTGTGGGCTTTCCCAAGAGTGAAAGCCGGAGAGCTCCTATGCATGAGCTACGGCGAGGTGGCAGGTGTCATCCGTAGAGCTGTGGCTAAGGTAGATGAGGCTTACTTCCGATCATGCATCGATTTCGGAGAACTCAAATTGAAGAGTGAAGATGACGAGTTCGTGAATTCCTTGCCGTCCGCTGGGGACATACTGTGTCCAGACGTGGAATTCAACAGCTGGCTCGGTTTGCAGTTCACCGGCGTAGATTTCGGCGGCGGGCTGCCATGCTGTTTCTGCACCCCGTTTCTGCCGCTGGAGGGACTTGCAATACTTGCACCATCGTGCGAGGACGGTGGTGGCGCTCATCTATTCATAGCAGTGAAAAAGGAGCAGGCCCCGCTCTTCCGGGAGATCGCCTACGCCTTAGAGTGAAGCAACTATGTATAATATATAAATAAAGTGTATATACGAGATATTTCAAAAAATCTTGTGAGTACCATCTTTCCATATGCATATTTATATATATTGTTCATCCTAAATATATCGTCAGTGGACCTAATCCGTTAATTTGAGACGTTATATGATATCGAAATGTGATATAATTGAAATAATAGAAATACATAGTAATCGATTTTTTTTTTGCTTCCACCAAGTTAAAGACAAAGTGATACTTGATGCTAGTGGAACATTAGAGAAGACTCCTCGCCACTCGTTCCCCAACACGTTTGGTGCATACTATCCGGAGTAAGATTGGATTTGAATCCTGTTCGTTTTAAAAAACCTGTGTTTGGTTGTACTTTTTCAGAGAAGGATTTCAAAACCCAAGGCAACACAATCCCGGTCCACTGAGACTCTTGCATACCAAGATCTCCCCAAGTATTCGCCCGGTAGATAGAACGACGATTCTCCGAAAGCCCCGACGCCGTCCTCCTCACCCGCCCCCAACCCCGCTAGCTGATGGTCCGGAACCCTTCTTCTTCCTCCCAACTTTTAGAAAAGCTTTGTGATTTCTGGTAGCCCCGACCCCCTTTGCTACTCCAGAAATGGCGGTGGATGACTGAGATCCTTCTTCTCCCAACTTTCACAAAATCTCTAACTTTGGACCTACTTTTCTGTATTTTGCATTCTAGATTCCTGGTCACTCATGTGACATACATGAACTCCAACTGCCTCCCACGTTCTCACAATGGTGGGCGGCATCCGTAATTATCCGACCAGTCTTTTGTCACTTCTTCAAATGAGAATTCTGCTCCTTTTTTATTCCTATAACATTGATATCTAAATGCTCGTTGCCGCTAACTTACAGCCGCAACACGATTTGTTCTAACGCGAGTTCTGAGATCTAATTTGTATCTTGTTTCAATATTATACATATGTTATTCATTCAACTTTGATTTCAGAAATTACATAAGATCGTTAATCAAATTAGGCGGTGAAATAATGTCAAATTAGGGATCTGCAACAACACCCTTTGCAAAGTTCAGCTGAATTAAAGGGCAAAGGGGGACGAACAAGACAAGGTTATAGATATATCTTCCTGTGCACATCCAAACACAGGAGCAGAAAACACAAATCCTACCCACAGTGGTGGATCCAGAAAACCACGACGAGGGGAGGCTAAGTTATACATCGTTTAGGAACGGGACAATTGCAATCCTACATTGGCCTAAATACTAAGCCATAAACAAACGAAGATGTTCATGGTCATATAGTGATGATTGATCTTTGTAAAAAGAAGAAAAATAAATCCGATCGACAAATGACGGTATACAAGATATAAAATATATAAATTGATATGTGGCACAATAATATTACTTGTTACAAAATACACTCTCCAGTAAAGAATAAAAAATGTGGCCAATTTGAGATAGAGAAATATGTCAACTGGTTGGAATATGAATAGAGAGATTGACAAAAATATGAAAATATGTTAAGATTAGCCATCAAAAAATACTAAATGACCTCAAATAACTCCCAATTGAATCTAATTTACTAAGTAAAAAAAAAAAAGTAAGTGTGATGTTTGGTATCGAAACGGATCGTCACACTAGTCCACAAACAATGAAGTATATTGTGCTTTGTCAATTGTCAGAGCAGTCAAACTAGCTATGACCTTTTGTATTCGCTTTTGACTAGTGGTCACAAGATCTTCAGTTAGTCGTCAAGAAATCAGTGAAGAAGGCCTTTAAATTTTGACCAAAAATACAACTTTTCTATTTGTATTTATCGATACTTGAGCAACGAACAAGATGTCCAATCTTTATTTCAATATTTTTTTCAAAACGTAAAATTGTTGGGCGCTCACTTTCTCAAGCTCGTCATGCTCTTATTCGTTCATTCAAAATTCACCACAATCTTCACTACTCATTCATCATACATTTTGTTGAGCACTCATCAAAAATTTCTCCTGATAGTAGGGTGATTACCATTTGCGTACCAGAAAGAATAAAGAAAATATGATTCCAAAGTTTACACCTTTATTGCCGCCGCACAAAAGTGATGAAAATGGGAAGCAGCTGATATTGTCTCGCACAAACCTGTTGGAAAGCATTGTCTACCACAATAGGCGGGGCTAGCTTTCTATATAAATGTCTTCTGATTTGTTTGTCTATTCATTTACTCCGTCAATTGTCTTTTCTGATTCCAACAACAATTAGGCTCTGATTCATTTGTCGTAACTGGTCTGGAAAACTTATGAACTAGGGTTCCTTAAGCAATTTTTCATGATTGGTTTAATGTAAGTGTTGAAACTTGAGTTTCGTGAGTTCCGGTGAGTTACAGACTCATATACAAAATACAAATTTTGAGTTCTCTTTTAAAAAGAGCAGAAAACGAGTTTCGAAACAACTAACAACATTTCATGTATCATAATATTTTTCATTCTTCATAAATAACACATGTAAAATATTTTCAACTAGAAACGTTAGCCGTGTGGATATGATTTATTGCCTACACCATAACATAATATGACAATACACTATTATCACACTATGTAAAATATTTTACAATATAACCATCATTCTTAGAACGATTTATGAAATAAAATATATATAAACACCATGTAAAGTAACCACACAACACATGTGACAAAAATATGATTAGTCTAACATATTTTTATTTTTCATGTTTACACAATATTATGTAAAAGTTGATAATTAACTATAACCATGCACAAAAAATACAGTAAAAAAATATTGTACATTGTTAAAAAATAATTGTAATAAAATAATATTTTTATAACAATTACAATTATACAACATTAATATATATTTATTGGGACAACATCCATACCATGACCACTTGTTGAGGTTATTATAGTTAAAAATATTTTGATTATTGACGGATATAATTCATTCTTTATGTTTTTCTGTCTTTGCTTATTATATATTACACAATAAAAATCAAGAATAGTTTTGATCAATTCCATATTTACACTTACAAAAAAACAATCACATAAAACTAAATGAAATTTTAGTTCCAAAAACTGAACTATAGTTCTTGGAAAATGAGTTTTATATAACTTATGACTTACACCAAACCAATCAGAGCCTTAGTGACAGACAAATGGTAAAAAGACTTCTATTGACAATAAATAATGGTCAACAAATTAAATTTAAGGTTGACGGGGGGGGGGGAGCTCAAGCCCCCGCAACCCCCTGCCCATATACGCCACAGCCCATACATATGTCATATGATCCTAACCTTTGACATATCCCATCTTAATCCTTTCCAACCAACCAAACATACCATAATGGTCTATAGAGTATGACTTTGAATCTAAAGGCTAGACACATCTAAGCGCCTAGTTCACGTCAATATTTGTATTAGGTGATACCACTAAGGAAAATAAGTGAATTTAGCATTCTTTGAGAAAAATAGTAATGATTGCAACACCTCTATGAGAGTAGTAAAACATTAAAGGTGTTTTGTAAGTCAAGTAAAGATGCCACATGCTTGACTTTTTTATTTTTAATATTAAAAACTAATTAAGACAAGAAAATACCACATAGGCCAGTGCTCTGAATAGTGCATTTTTTTACTTTTTTATTTTTTAAATTAAAAATACCAACATGTGTGGTGCTTTGAATCTGTCTGGTTCATTCAAATGAGGACATTCTTTTTGGAATCAGATTGGACCCACCGGTCGGACCTCTCAGATCAGTCAACCGGTCTGGAATTCTAAAAAATTAGGGGTTGACCCCTTTTTTCAGTTCAACTTGTCAGAAATACGATTCAACCAGACTGAATCAGATCAAATATGTAGTGCATTTAGAGGAAGAAAAAATAAAAATAGAAATACAAAAGATAACTCTTGACCCCCCCTAACAAACTAAACAAATTCCAACTACATGAAAAGGAAATACTAACTTACCCAACAACTAACCCTATTTTTCATTTGCACAAGAGAACAATGAGTTCAAAGATAAACTCTTGCCTATTGTTCCTATAAAAATGAAAAACTTGGAATAGTTGGAGGATATGGTTTATCAACCTATTATAAGTGAAGGACAATTTTATTATTGGGTTGGTGAGAAAGTGTGATGTTTGATGTAAAATTTGATAAAGGATGATTTTTGTGTGTCTTTACTATCATTGATGTACAATTTTTTTCTAATTTTGATTTTAAATATTGTGGGTATGCCATTGCAAATCACAATCTCTGATTACGAATATGACACTTGATTACCTTTTGTGACTTTTTGTGTTGGATCAAGTTTACTTTTCACATGGCCAAAATTCAACTTTAGTTAAGATTTTGAACAAGTTGTTAACTATTGTCGTTACTTTAGAATAATTTTCAAAAATATGTTTAATTTATAGTGATATTAAGTAACCAACAAAATTAACTTATATGTTTCATTATATAAAGGTATGCATCACAATATAAGTTACTAAATGATACATATATGAAGTGGGAACAAATATATATATATATATATATATATATATATATATATATATATATAATGAAGAGAGAGAGAAAGATGTTTTTTGTAGCTATTCCATCTATTTGTGCATCAAGTTTGAATAAGATATCAATCTATAAACAGGAAAATGAAATTTACAGCGCTCCTCTCGTCCGCAACCTAGCGGTGATCGCCCGTGCGATCTAGGTTTAGCGGCGGTGCCCTAGGCTTGGGGGGGCGGGGGCGGCGGCGGCGGCTGCGGCCAGTGGTCTCTTCCCCTACTCCCCCGGAGCCTCTTCCTACCTCGCCTCATCTCCACCAAGCTGTCGTCGAACCCGTTCGGCTGGTTCCTGCCTCTCGTCGTTCTTATGCGGCGGGTCCTCTGGGTGGCGCTGCGGCCGCCGTGAGCGAGCTCCAGGATTGCTTCTCACCTGGTGGGGGCTTATCCATCTCACCCAGGGTGGTGTCGCTGCCTTTGCAGGCACTTGCCGAGTCAGGGGGAAACGGTGCGGTTGTGAGGGGCTGAGGTGCCCGTTTCTTCCTTTCTGGTTTGCTCTGTTTTCCTTTCAGTGGTCTGTGGCAGCTTCAGTCTACCCTTTTAGTCGCCGTTCATCGGCATTTGTTTCTAGTCGCTACTGGTTAGCCTTCTGCTCGCTGCTTGTCAGCATTTGTTTACCCGCTGCTTGTCAGCGTTTAGTTTTCCTTGTGTCTTGCTGTGGCTTGTTTGTTACTTGGTTATACGGCGTCCCTTGAGACGATGATGCATCGGAACACCGCACAGATCCAGGGCCTCTATCACTACTACACACTCAAGTCGAAGGAATTCTTCGTGGAAAGCTGCTTAAGACAGCAACACGGAAGAAGAATCAATACAGAAGCGTTCTATTCTCGTTCCGATATGAGTTGTAGTGATGTTAACTTAATCTTTGTTTGCTCCTGCTGTATTTTTGACTCAAATTGTAGATGCCGTATGGCTTATAAGTAATGAATCGAGCCATCTTGCCCTAAAAAAAAAGATATCAATCTATAATGAAGAAATGATAGTAGTTGGTTGTTTTATAGGCTTTCTCATATTCAGTTGGAAGAGTTTAGGTAAGTATTTCCAAGAAACTCTCAGTGGGAGAATCGAGTCTATTTAGGAAGAATCGCAACAATTATCAAATCCTAACAAAGTCCTTCCTCTAGAGAGTCAGGATAGAATGCACTCGAGTGTACAGATCACACGGTACACTCAAGTGGTGTTTACATATCTAGATAAATTTTTTGAAAAATCCAAACTAGTGATATTTATTGTTATACCAACTACAGGCTACATGAAAAATTTGAGCTCATTTGGGATTTTCTAAGTCACTCTTTCATGACCAATAACATTGGCGCACAAAACTAATTTAATTGTATAATTTTTTTCACCTTTAGATGCAAGACCTATAAGTATCAAATGAGCTCAAATTTTATATGTATGTTTATATGATATCTAAGAAGTTCAATGAATTAGATTTTCAAAATAAATGTTACATGATGGAAAACAACTTGAGTATATTCGGTCTATGCTACACTCGAGTGTATTCTAGCCAGACTCATATGTATATATATATATATATATATATATATATATATATATATATATATATAGAGAGAGAGAGAGAGAGAGAGAGAGAGAGATTGTATTTAATACCCGCACGGGTACTATAGAGATTGCTACCCGTGCACATGGTGGCATCTTTGGTAAATACACATAACACTCCCGGTTTCTCCAGTCAGCGATCACGCGCTGGTCGGGCATGGGCTAGCCATGATAATAGAGGCCGAAAAGAATATCATAGATCCAGGCAGAGTCGGAGGTGGCCCAGGCGGTAGGGTTCGAAGGGTCCGCCGGCAGTGGCCACCGGGAAGAACAAGTCATGGGTTGGTTCCACAATCTTTAAGTATAGCGATAATAGCGTCGTGATGGAAACATCTATTCCAGGGAAGATCGGGTCCTTCCGTGATGGGGGAGGAGTGTGGGACCCCACTATCCCATACAAAGTAGACTTCTTGCACGTCCACTGATGGCAAGAACACCATGAAGCAACTAGAAACCTAGGTCAGTCGCTCGCAAGTTTACCCGACCACCGACGGTGTAAAGAAGTCGCACACGTTCAGGCTAGAACTGCCGCCCTCTCTAAGATCCCTAAGTATCAGAAATCCATGGAGTTCTTTATCCACAAATTGCCCTTCTAGAGGCTCATCAGTGTGATCGCGTAGGGCTTGTCGACAGACTTGTGATTTCAAAGCTCAACCGCCGATGATGAATAACTACACAAGTCTAAGAGCACCTTGACCATGTTGATCTCCCAATCCCTGTAGAGGCATTGAACTGCAGACCTTGATACACAATGTCTGTAGTGCTTAGTGGCTAGGAGAGGGTACATAGTGGATAGAATTTATAGTGGATGAAGGTATGTCAACGGAAATTTGCTATTAAGGTATGGTTATTGGGTGTACATTTTATAGTGGAATATATGTAGGAAGTCATGGCCGCTAGCTTTAACAAGTTCTACAAACATTGCCTTCCTTGAATTTGTTACCTTATCGGGATCCACATTTTTCTAGAGCGTCTTCATTGAACGGGCCCCTCCTAGTATAATTGGAACTTGACCTCGCCGGACACTACTGAATGAATCTGAGTCAAGAAGGTCAATAGTGAACTTTCCCTAAAAATAGCCCAGCCGATTGTCCAGGTCATATTGTAATAAGAAAGTGTCATATGTAATATGGATAGTCATATTGTAATAAGCAAGTGTCATATGTAATATGGACAGTCACATTGTAATAGGCAAGAGTCAACTGTAATGTAAGTGACAGTTTGTAATATGGTCCGGAACCCTTCTTCTTCCTCCCAACTTTTAGAAAAGCTTTGTGATTTTCGGTATCCCCGACCCCCTTTGCTACTCCAGAAATGGCGGTGGATGACTGAGATCCTCCTTCTCCCAACTTTCACAAAATCTCTAACTTTGGACCTACTTTTCTGTATTTTGCATTCTAGATTCCTGGTCACTCATGTGACATACATGAACTCCAACTGCCTCCCATGTTCTCACAATGGTGGCCGGCATCCGTAATTATCCGACCAGTCTTTTGTCACTTCTTGAAATGAGAATTCTGCTCCTTTTTTGTTCATATAACATTGATATCTGAATGCTCGTTGCCGCTAACTTACAGCCGCAACACCATTTGTTCTAACGCGAGTACTGAGATCTAATTGGTATCTTGTTTCAATATTATACATATGTTATTCATTCAACTTTGATTTAAGAAAGTACATAAGATCGTTAATCAAATTAGGCGGTGAAATAATGCCAAATTAGGGATCTACGACAACACCCTTTGCAAAGTTCAGCTGAACTAAAGGGAAAAGGGGGACGAACAAGACAAGGTTATAGATATACCTTCCTGTGCACATCCAAACACAGGAGCAGAAAACAAAAATCCTAACCAATACAAAGTGGCGGGTCCAGAAAACCACGACGAGTGGAGGCTAAGTTATACATCGTTTAGGAACATGAGTTACGGGACAGTTGCAATTCTACATTGGTCAAAATAATATGCCATACACAAACAAAGATGTTCATGGTCATATAGTGATGATTGATCTTTGTACAAAGAAGAAAAATAAATCCCATCGACTAATGATGGTATACAAGATATAAAATTGAAAAATTGATATGTGGCACTATCAATAATATTACTTGTTACACAATCCACTCTCCAGTAAAGAATAAAAAATGTGGCCAATTTGAGATAGAGAAATATGTCAACTGGTTGGAATATGAATAGAGAGATTGACAAAAATATGAAAATCTATTAAGACTAGCCATCAAAAAAATACTAAATGACCTCAAATAAATTCTCAATTGAATCTAATTTACTAAGTACAAAAAAATAGTAAGTGTGATGTTTGGTATTGAAACGGATCGTCACACTAGTCCACAAACAATGAAGTATAATGTGCTTTGTCAATTGTCAGAGCAGTCGGACTAGCTATGACCTTTTGTATTCGCATTTTGACTAGTGGTCACATGATCTTCAGCTAGTCGTCAGGCAATCAGTGAAGAAGGCCTTTGAATTTTGACCAAAAATACAACTTTTGTGTTTGTATTTACGGTACTTGAGCTACGAACAAGATGTCCAATCTTTATTTCAATATTTTTTCAAACATAAAATTGTTGGGCGCTCACTTTCTCAAGCTCGTCATGCTCTTATTCACTCATTCAAAATTCACCACAATCTTCAGTACTCGTTCACCATAAATTTTGTTGAGCACTCATCAATAATTTCTCCAGATAGTAGGGTGATTACCATTTGCGTACCGAAAAGAATAAAGAAAATATGATTCCAAATTTTACACCATTATTGTTGCCGCACAAAAGTGATGAAAATGGGAAGCGACTGATATTGTCTCGCTCAAACCTGTTGGGAAGCATTGACTACCACAATAGGCGGGGCTAGGTTTCTATATAAATGTCTTCCGATTTGTTTGTCTATTCATTTACTTCGTCAGTTGTCTTTTTGATTCCAACAACAATTAGGCTCCGATTGATTTGTCGTAACTGATCTAGAAAACTTATGAACTGGGGTTCCTTAAGAAATTTTTCATGATTGGTTTAATGTAAGTGTTGAAACTTGAGTTTCGTGAGTTCCGGTGAGTTATAGAATTATACACAAAACACAATTTTTTAGCTCCCTTTTAAAAAGAGCGTAAAACAAGTTCATAAACAACTAACAACATTTCATGTATCATTATATTTTTCATTCTTCATAAATAACACATGTAAAATATTTTCAACTAGAAACGTTAGCCGTGTGGACATGATTTATTGCCTACACCATAACATAATATGACAATACACTATTATCACACTATGTTAAATATTTTACAATATAACCATCATTATCAGTGTGTTTTATGAAATAAAATATATATAAACACCATGTAAAGTAACCACACGACACATGTGACAAAAATATGATTAGTCTAACATATTTTTATTTTTCATGTTTAAACAATATTATGTAAAAGTTGATAATTAACTATAACCATGCACAAAAAGTACAGTAAAAAATATTGTACATTGTTAAAAAATAATTGTAATAAAAATAGTATTTTTATTACAATTACAATTATACAACATTAATATATATTTATAGGGACAACATCCAAACCATGACCACTTGTTGAGGTTATTATAGTAAAAAATGTTTTGCTTATCGACGGATATAATTCATTCTTTATGTTTTTCCGTCTTTGCTTATTATATATTACAAAATAAAAATCAAGAACATTTTTTGTTCAATATCTATATTTACACTTACAACAAACCAACAACATAGAACTAAATGAAAATTGAGTTCCAGAAATTGAATTAGAGTTTTTGGAAAATGAGTTTCATATAACTTATGACTTACACCAAACCAATCGCAGACTAATGGTAAAAAGACTTCTATCGACAATTAATATTGGTCAACTAATTAAATTTAAGGTTGGGGGGGGGAGAGCTCAAGCCCCCGCAACCCCCCTCCCATATACGCCACTACCAATACATATGTCATATGATCCTAACCTTTGGCATGTCCCATCTTAATCCTTTCCAACCAACCAAACATACCATAATGGTCTACAGAGTATGACTTCGAATCTAAAGGCTAGATACATCTAAGCGCCAAGTTCACGTCAATATTTGTATTAGGTGATACCACTAAGGAAAATGAGTGAATTTAGCATTCTTTGAGAAAAATAGTAACAATTGCAACACCTCTATGAGAGTAGTAAATCATTAAAGGTGTTTTATAAGTGAAGTAAAGATGTCACATGCTTGACTTTTTTATTTTTAATATTAAAAATTAATTAAGAGAAGAAAATACCACATAGGCCAGTGCTCTGAATAGTGCTTTTTTACTTTAATTTATTTTTTTAATTAAAAATACCAACATGTGTGGTGCTTTGAATCTGTCTGGTTCTTTCAAATGAGGACATTCTTTTTGGAATCGGATCAGACCCACCGGTCGGACCTCTCAGATCGGTCAACCGGTCAGGAATTCTAAAAAATTGGGGGTTGACCCCTTTTTTCGGTTCAAACTGTCAGAAATACGGTTCAACCCGATTGAATCAGATCAAATATGTGGTGTAGTTAGAAGAAGAAAAAATAAAAATAGAAATACAAAAGATAACTCTTGACCCGCCTAACAAACTAAACAAATTCCAACTACGTGAAAAGGAAATACTAGCATACCCAACAACTAACCCTATTTCTCATTTGCATAAGAGACAATGAGTTCAAAGATAAACTCTTGCCTATTGTTCCTATAAAAATGAAAAACTTGGAGTAGTTGGAGGATATGGTTTATCAGTCTATTATAAGTGAAGGACGGTTTTATTATTGGGTTGGTGAGAAAGTGTGATGTTTGATGTAAATTTGACAAAGGATGGTTTTTGTGTCTTTACTATCATTGATGTACAATTTTTTTTCTAATTTTGATTTTAAATATTGTGGGTATGCCATCACAAATCACAATCTCTGATTACGAATATGACATTTGAGTACCTTTGGTGACTTTTTGTGTTGGAGCAAATTTACTTTTCACATGGCCAAAATTCAACTTTAGTTAAGATTTTGAACAAGTTGTTAACTATTGTCATTACTTTAGAATAATTTTCTAATTTATAGTGATATTAAGTAACCAGCAAAATTAACTTATATGTTTCATTATATAAAGGAATGCATCACAATATAAGTTATTAAATGATACATATATGAAGTGGGAACAAATATATATATATATAGAGAGAGAGAGAGAGATTGTCTTCAATACCCGTGGGGGTACTATAGAGATTGCTACCTGTGCAGACGGTGGCATCTTTGGTAAATACACATAACACTCCCACCTTCACCCTATTTCTCCGGTCCGCAATAACACGTTGGTCGGGCATGGGCTAGCCAAAACACTAGAGGCTGAAAAGAATATCATAGATCCAGGCAGAGTCGGAGGTGGCCCAGTCGGTAGGGTCTGAAGGGGCCGCCGACAATGGCCACCGGGCAGAACAAGTCATGGGTTGGTTCTACAATCTTTACGTACAACGATAATAGCGCCGTGATGGAAACATCTATTCCGGGGAAGATTGGGTCCTTTTCTGATGGGGAGGAGTGTGGGACCCCACTGTCCCATTCTAAGCAAACTTCCTACATGTCAACCGACGGAAAGAACACCAGGAAGCAACTAGCAACCTAGGTCGGTCGCTTGCAAGTTTACCCCGACCACCAGCGGCGTGAAGAAGTTGCACACATTCAGGCTAGAACTGTCGCCCTCTTTGAGATCCCTAAGTATCAGAAATTCATGGAGTTCTTTATCTACAAACTGCCCTTCTAGAGGCTCATCGGTGTGATCGTGTAGGGCTTGTAGATAGACATGTGATTTCAGAACTCAACCGTCAATGATAAACAACTACACAAGTCTAAGAGCACCTTGACCATGCTGATCTCCCAAACCATGCAAAGGCGTTGGACTGCAGACCTCGATACACAATGTCTGTAGTGCTTAGTGGCTAGGGGAGGGTACATACTGGATAGAATTTACAGTGCGTGAAGGTATGTCAACAGAAATTTGCTATTAAAGTCTGGTTATTGGGTGCACATTTTACAGTGGAATATATGTAGGAAGTCATGGTTGTTGGCTTTAACAAGTTGTACAAACATTGCCTTCCTTGATTTTGTTACCTTATCAGGATCCACATTTTTCTAGAGCGTCGTCATTGAACGGGCCCCTCCTAATCGAATTGGAACTCGACCTCGCCAGACACTACTGAATGAATCTGAGTCAAGAAGGTCAACAGTGAACTTTCCCTAAAACTAGCCCAGTCGATTGCCCATGTCATATTGTAATAAGAAAGTGTCATATGTAATATGGACATTCATATTGTAATAAGCAAGTTTCATATGTAATATGAAAAGTCACACTATAATAGGCAAGAGTCAACCATAATGTAGGTGACAGTTTGTAATATGGATAGTCATATTGTAATAAGCAAGTGTTATCTGTAATATGGACAGTCACATTATAATAGGCAAGAGCTAATAGTCATGTAAGTGATAGTTTTGTAATATGGATACTCATATTGTATTAAGCAAGTGTCATCTGTAATATGGACAGTCACATTGTAATAGGCAAAGCCAACCGTAATGTAGGTGATAGTTTTGTAGTAAGGATACTCATATTGTAATAAGCGAGTGTCATTTGTAATATGGACAGTCACATTATAATAGGCAAGAGTCAACTGTAATGTAGGTAACAGTTTTGTAATATGGATACTCATATTGTAATAAGCAAGTGTCATATGTAATATGGACAGTTACATTATAATAGACAAGAGGCAACTGTAATGTAGGTGACAATTTTGTAATATGGATAGTCATGTTCTAATAAGCAAGTGTCATATGCCATATGGACAGTCACATTGTAATAGGCAAGAGCCAACCGTAATGTAGGAGACAGTTTTACAATATGGATACTCATATTGTAATAAACAAGTGCCATCTATAATATGGGAAGCCATAGTGTAATAGGCAAGAGTCAACCGTAATGTAGGTGCCAGTTTGAAATATGGATAGTTATTTCGGTGGTCCAAATTTGAATGGTTTAAATAAAAACATCCCATCATTGTAACATTAGTTGAAAACATGAAGGGACAAATTATAACATGAAGGGACAAATTATAAAGTAGGTGAACATTTTGTAATGTATACTAGAAACTGTAACTTGAAAATATAAATCATAAGGTGAGTGACATTTTGTAATTTGTATCTAAGAAAAAATTGTAAGGTGGGTGAAATTTTTGTACATAAAAAACATGTTGTAAGGTATCAGAACAAACTATAATGTACATAGATAGAACAAATAGGAACATAATGTAAGTGTAATTAAGTTCTTGCTTGGGGGAATTAACAAAGAGGTCATAGGGATGCCTTCGTGTTTTTGTTGCCACCACGCACCAAGCAGGTTTATTGATAGATACTAACTCATTTTTTTTGGTCCTCGATAGGTACTAACTCATTGATAATGCATGCTTCCCTTGCCACCTTCGACTACTTGAAGTACCAGACCTTCTAGCCTCCTCCCATTCCTCACTTAACACACGCATTCCCCCATTCGTTTTCCAGCAACCTTCTCATTTATTTCTCGGTATGCTATGTACTGTGGTGAGTGTGGTCGATTCATCATCCTCTTTTCCACTGGATCAAGCACACGTTGTTACACAATATCCCAATTGGTGTTCTGTAGTGCCGATTCATCTCATGGACCTATGATCGTTGCAAATATGAAGAATTCAACCACCACCGACCTTGGGTCCGCAGAGCAAGGCTCCATCCTCCATGGCCCTCGCGGCCCTCTGTCTCTGCTTGGCGCTCCTCACCCTCACACCCGTCTCCACAAAGCCGTTGGTAAGGGTCAACATCAATAAGAGCCCCATGGATTTCTGGTCCGGCTACGTTGCTTGTGGTGACGTTGAGGCTACGAAATCTCTCAAGTTGGCCAACACCAAAAGGGGAAAGAGGACGTCGTGATCCTCACGAACTGCATGAACGTGCAATCCTACAGCAAGATCGAGGTCACCACCCCGCGCCAAAAATTCACAGTGGTCTTTGACACAGGGGGCTACCACCTCTGGGTGTCATCTTCCGTTGTGGGCTAGGAGACATTCAGCCAATGCATCCTCATATATATATATATATATATATATATATATATATATACATATATATGGCTCATCTTTAATACCAGTGCGGGTAGCTACCCGAACACCCTTCCTGTCACTTTTTTTAAATTGCAATTGTAGATGAACATTTCATCTAGCTCCCCAAAAAAGTTCATCCAAAAATAATATCATTTGCCCCACTAAAATCAAAAAATACGTCCATATATTTATTGACTGTATATTTTCTGCGTAGTTACTTTTTTAGTCATACAGTTACTCTTTTATCAATATAGTTACTCTTTTGATCTTAGAGTTACTTTTGTGTACCATATAGTTATACTTTTGGATGTGCGGGTAGCGAAAAATTAGGCTACCCGCATGGGTATTGAATGAATACTCATACATACATACATACATATATATATATGTATATACATATGTATAGATATACATATGTATATGTATATGTATACATATACATGTGTGTGTATCTGATTCAAGCAGTTCGACCAGTGCGACTGCTAATTGTCTTATATTATGGTGACCGGTTAAGTTTTTTCCAGTTCAATATTTTGTAGATGTCATGCTAATGTCATTTCTAGTCCAACCGGTTTGACCAATATGGTTTGACATGACTCAATGTGATCTGAGTCAAAATCGATCTGGTTCTAAGAAACTTGACCAAGGATATAAAAAACCACCACAATGAGGGGTGGGTTTCACACAACATGTGCTAATATTATAAATATTTTAATTGTAGTACTATGATGGCAATTATATTTGCTACATTGTCTATATTGATTTTTTTCCCTTCCTTACATCTTCCTTCTTGTGAGCCAAATACATACATATTATGGAAAACTAACATTAATACTTGAATTTTAGTAGAAAAAATGTTTTCTAGAATGGAAGTGTACACCATGAAAGGAGCACCAAGTTTCGTTTGTTATTCACGCTTTTTCCTATATTTCTTGTTTTCCAAGCCCTCCTTTGCATGTTGTCTCAATATCTCTTTTCTTATATTTTTTGTTCTCAATAATGAGAGAGAAAATGAGTGTATTGACTTTTTTCTCATTCATTTGTATCTTCTTTTATGTTTTCAATTTATAACTAAGAGAAATATCAAAAATTAGATGATACTTGTTATGTGTCTTGAAGAATAATGTTGATTTGAATGTAAATCTAGTATAATATTAAATGAATTTTCTAGCCGAGTCGATCAAAAATATATTTTCCAAATTTAAATAAATACCCAATTATTTTTCTACACATATATGTATATGCACCCTTGTGAGGGTTTTGAATCATCATGTATTTTATATTTAAGATGGTTGTTGTTCGTACTCCAGAAAGTAATCCTACTCCTTTAAGAGTGTTTTATCTATACTTTGTTCACTAATATAGTAAACATCATATCTCTTTCCATGAAGTAGGTTACTATGATCAATCCACGTTACTTTCATTTTCTTTGGCTGTGTGATTGTTTCTCCTTTCTCGTCCATGCTTTTTGACTTAGCTCAGCATATTTTGCTACTATAAACTTGAAAATTGGCATCAGAGTGTAGTTTTCAAGATTTAAACAATGTAATGTTCATTCTTGGTTGAGAAGTCTAATCATTATGTAATCTTTGAACTATGGAAGGTAATGATGCACATATTGTTCATACAGTAAGGCATCGCTAAGTCTCTACTGGAGAATGAGAATGTGTATGTGACAATGAAGGAAGAAGTTAAGAAATAAATTGAAAAGGAATCTCTCTAAGCCATCCAATTATAATTATCCTACCAAGTACTATGTGAAGTCTCTAAGGATAAAACTACAACATATTTGTGGAAGAAATTTTGAAGATCTATATATGGTCAAGTTTCTCCAGATAAAGATGTACCATATGCAGCATGTCTACTTATTATAAATGGAAGAAGACAACTCTATTCCTGACCATATTGATGAGTTTAACTCTATTATTATGGATCTTGAACACACAAATATAAAACTTGAAGATTAAGATAAAGCCCTTATTCTGTTGAGCTTGTTTCCTCCTTCATACACGCAATTTCCTGAAACTATTTTTTTATAGAAAATCATCAATCACAGTGGAGGATGTTATGTCCTCACTGTTACCAAAGATAACAGTTGAAAAATATGTAATTACTTCATCTCGTGGGAGTCAGTCGAATGCTCTCATGATCAGGGGTTGAAAAAATAAAAGGAAAACAACAATAAGGAGATATGCAGATTTAAGTCAAGACCCAAGAGTGGTAAACTCTGCAAATATTCTAAGAACACTGGATGCATAGTTGATGATTGTTACTAGTTACTAAACAAGAACAAGTAGGAGAATAACTGCAAAAAGCATTAAAAATCTGTTAATGTAGAGTGAGAAGATCCATAATTTATTTTTATGGCATCATCAACTTCATCTCCATTGACTAATTTTTAGAATTTACAGATATTGGACTCTGGTTGCTCACATCACATGTGTCTGCATAGATACTAGTTTTCTTCTTATGAACATTATGATGGGGGAATAGTGAACATGTCAAACAATACTACATGCAACACTATTGGCAATGGATCAATCCAAATAAAGATGGTTGATGGAGTTATTTGTGCTATCTTTAATGTTCATATTGTTCAAGACCACTAGAAAAATCTCATCTCAATTGACTTGCTTGTAGACAATAGTTTTCTATACAGGGTTCAAAATGGAATTTTTTCTGTAATCAAAGGAGATGATGCTCTGATTAAGGGAGTATTTATAAATGCAAAGCTTTACTATATTATTGGTGAAACTATCACATGTATAGATGTTGTTGTTTATTCGTCAACTACTTTGTATCTAGAGACCACCAACTTGTAGCATATGACTAGAACACATGTGTCAGAAAGGTCTCAAATTATTAAGAGAAAGATGTCTTCTAGATGGTGTCAGTACTATAAAGTTACATTTATGTGAGCATTGTGTAATGGGAAAGCAAAAAAAGGTTAGCTACTAAAATGCTTACTACAAAAGCTATTGTTGATTATGTTCATTCAGACATCTGGGGTCCTTCTCAAGTTTTGTCCCAGGTGATTCTAGATATATACTTACTTTATTTGACTATTTATCAAGGAATGTTTGGGAGTATTTTTAAAGAATAAGTTTGATGCTTTTTTATCATTTTAAGAAATTTTGAAGACGTTGGTTGAAAAGAAGTCAAGAAAATGCATGGAAAGGTAGAGGACAAACAACAACATGGAATTTTGTTATTTTAAATTCGATGAACTTTTCGATCTGAAACTATATCTAGACTCCACATAGTTAAACATATACTATATTAGAATGGTATTGTAGAACATATGAACAAAACTCTTTTAGAGAGAGCATGATGCATGATGCATGATAATTAGTGTAGGTCTTAGAAAATATTTTTGGGCTGGATCTTTCTCTATTGTAGCCTATCTTGTCAATTAGTTTCCATCTACTCCACTTGGTTTCAAAATTCCAAAAGAGGTATGGTCTGGTCATCCTGCAAATTACTCAAATCTGTATATTTTGGGTTTCCTTGCATATGTCTATTAAAATGAAGGAAAGCTCAAACTTCGAGAAAGAAAGTGTAGTTTTCTAGGTTATATTGATGGTGGAAGGGATATAGATTCTGGTGAACTCAAGCAAAGTCCTCAAAGTTCTTGATTGAAAGAAATGTCACATTTGATGAATCTGCAATGTTATCTACAAACAAGATGGTTCTACTTCTTTTGTTGCAGGATTTTCTTAGAACTTCACATAGTGGGTGGGGGTTAAAGTTAGTGCACATAGCCCGAGACCTCCAGTTATTACACAGGAAAACCCATATGATGATGATGATGATGATGATAATGATGTTCCTAAAAACAAACATATAATTGCTTCTAGAATAGAAAGAAGATAGATCAGACCACTTGGAAGGCATTGATATTATGATGTTCGGTATGCCTTGGCTATTATAGAAGAGACAAATGATTTTGATGAAGCATCTACCTATGCGGAAGTAATGGCTGATCCCAATTCTTTTATGTGGGTTGTATCTATGAAAGAAGAGATTGAGTCTCTTCAAAAAGGCAATACTTGGGTTCTTGTAAATTCGTCTTCTAGAAAGAAGATTGTTGGTCATAAATGGGTATTTGAGAGGAAGGAAGTTGGTTCTGGAGATACTACTGCATGGTGCAATGGATGGTTAGGTGAAAAGGATATAGTTGATAAAAGTTTTCGAACACACCTCCATAAGATTTATATTGACATTAGTTATTAGATATGATTTGAAGCTGGAACAATTTGATGTAAAGACAACATTCCATCATGGTGACTTAGAGGAGAAAGTCTACATGCATCAACATGAAGGTTATGATTTTGTTACAAAGAAGGATATGCGTGCTTATCGAAGACATTTTTTTTGGTTTAAAGCAATACCCACAATAATGGTATCATAAATTTGATCTTTCATGGTCATGTATGGTTATTCCAGGAGGAGATGTGATATTTGTGTCTACTTGAAGAAACTTCCTAATAAGTGTCTTGTTTACCTCTTACTTTGTGTTGATTGTAGCAAGCAAAATTTATGTAATACACAAGAATAAGCACACACTTAATAGTGAATCCAAAATGAAGGATCTGGGAGTAGAAAAAAATTTTGAGGATGGAAATTAATAGAAACTATAAAGCTAGAAGGTTATTTCTCAGTCAAGAGAAGTATGTGAAGAAAGTTCTACGTTGATTTTCTATGCTCGGGTATCTATTTCTTTAGATGACCAATTCAAGAAAGTCTTATATACTGAGTATCCACAATTAAAATAGGATGAAAATTATATGTATCATGTTCCTTGTTCCAATGCAACTGGAAGGATCATGTATGACATGATTTGCACTCATCTAGATATTGCTCAAACATTTAGTGTGGTGAGTTGATACATGTCCCATCAAAAAAAGCCATACTGGAAGGCAATATAGTGCATTCTTAGGTACCTAAAGGGTACCACCTTGCATCGGTCCTTGGTTTGTCAAGAACATAGAGATACTTGTTGGATATATTAATTCTATTTTTGCAAATGGCCATGATAAAAGACATTCACTTGTAACCTATTTTTAAGTATTGTTGGCAGTGTTGTGAGTTGGAAGCTACACTACAACCCACTATTGTTTTGTCCACCACGAAGGCTGAGTACATGGCATTGACATAGGACATCAAAGAAACTACATGGCTTAAAGAACTGTGTGTAAAATTATGTATTTTTGAAAAGATAATGACCATCTATTGTGATAGTCATAGTGCATTTCACCTCAAAAAAGATAAAATGTTTCATGAGAGAACAAAACACATTGATGTATAGTATCACTTCATTAGAGAAGTGATAGAACAAGGAAACATTACACAAAACAAGATTCTCAATAAGGAAAGTCATGATTATATTATGAAAAAACCATTGCCAATTTCTAAGTTCAGACACTGTCTAGACTTTTTTACTCTACACAACCTGTAGCAACGTTGTTAGGGGCTATAGGTGGAGAGAATCCACTATTGTTCTTTTAAAGATATTTACAGTAATCTATTCATGGTGGAGATTTTTATGTGCTTTAAAGAATTATGCTTATTTCTTTATCGATCCGGTATAAAATTAAATGGTACATTCTTTTTTTCATATTTGAATAATAATCCAATTACATTCAACACACATATGTATATGAGCCCTTGTTGTACTTTAGAATCATCTTGTATTCTATATTGGAGAATGTTGTCGACCGTACTTTAGGTTGTAATCTGCCTCATTAGAGAGTGATTTTCCTATATCCCTTTCTATTATATAGTAAGCATCTCATCTCCTCTATGTCTCAAATAATCTTATATTTTGTATACATGGAGTAGGTCATCAAACTGAACCATGTAATTACCATGCTCTCTTATTTTTTGATTGTTTCTCTCTTCTCATAGGTATTGTTTTAATACGTGCGAGACATATTCTTCTTTTAATAAACTTAATACTACCCAACATCCGTTGTCAATATGTCTTAACACACTTTCACTAGAGAAGGAACTAGGATGATTTTGCACGTGGACCTTTGTGGTTGTAGAGTTCTAAGAGAGAGAAATAATCTTCTATGAGAGAGAAAGAAAAGTATTCTAGGGTAGAGAAGGTAGTATTCTAGGTATAAAATTGGAGAATAAGAGAGAGAAAAGAGAAAGATAACTAAGAATGAAATTGGATAGATAATATGAGAAATAAACAAATATTGAGTTTGTATTTAATTTTTGTGTTTGTTTCTCAATTTTGTTCCTTCCCAGTTTAAATTTAAGTATTGTATATCATTTTTGAACGAACACATCTATATTATATACAAACTCTATAATGTACTAAACAATACACAAAAATAAATTTATGTGACTTGTTATGAGTTTTTATAAGTACCATATGTCATTTAGATGAACAATATAATATATTTATACTTTGTAATGTAATATATAATAAAATAGGTAAACATTATGTATTATGAAGCAAGGAGTGAGAGTGAGAGTGAGAACGAGAGTGTGAATGAGAATGTGATAGGAGGGCACCGTCGACCATCTCCATGTTGGCATTCTCAGATCTAGAGGCTTAAAGGTGATGGTTCTACAAATTTGGATCAAAATTCTATCTTCTCTTTCACTACATGAAATTGGTTTGATAAATATGATGTGAGGAAGAAGACCGATGTTTTCTCTAGATGGTATTGAAGTTATGGTTATCAATGGTAAGCCAGTTTATCGAATAGATGAAGCACTTGAGAATGCTCAGAAGCAGAGTAGGTGTCTTACAGGTTATGTTCTAGCCTTCAAACCCCATCTACCTACTTGAGAATACTCAAAAGTGTTGTAGGTTTCTTGTTGGCTTATTAAAAGGCTTAAGCACTTGATAACGCTTTGAAGTTGAAACCATGGTTTGTGAAAAATAGACTATTGGTTTTGTTTAAATGGAATCCTAGTTCTCCTCTAGAAAGACTATGTTTGAAAAATGTTCCTATATGAGTTCGTATCTATCTACTTCCTCTGGATTTATGGGACAAGTGTATGTTTGAAAGGATTGGGTCTTTTCGAGGGGTTCCACAGTGTGCTGATGAAGCCACAAAAACCTATTCTAGAATTGAGTATGGACAAATCCAAGTTTTGATGTCCTCTAGTTCAACTTTTCCTAATCATATTTTGATGGAAAGTGATGACGGTGATTTGCACAAGATTGAACTTTCTTATGAATGGATTCTTACTATCTTGTCAAAGTGATCTTTCTCTGACCACTACAATGATTGTTGTTCATTCTCTACTATTACACTAAGTGGTAGACAAGTCCGGAAAAGTAAAGAACTATCAAGGTTCTTTCATTTTAGAAATCAATGATGATTCTTTGGATGCTTCTTGTGTTACCATTTCTCAATTACCTAATGAATGCTTTTATGGTACAATGTTTAATAGGAATGGTGGTTAAAATTTGATTCCATATTCTCCTATTCCACTATTCCCTGATAGTACCTCATGTTCTAGTTCTAAAGGTAAAGGTTGTATATTTCCTAAGGTTTTGGGTAGTAAGAAAACACCTTACCCTCCTCAATTTATGAAGAAAGTTAGTAACATTATTCTTCAATGGTTATTTACTTCTTGGTTTTCTCCTATGTTAAACAATTTTGGTGTTCTAGAAGTTATTGTTGAAGATGCTTTTGTTGAGGCTGACAACTCAACAACCTGTCCATCAAATGTTTGAATCTTTTCACATCTCCTCTTGGCATGTTAGAGGAATTAGTAACAAGTTGCAAGGGGTCTAGGATGAGTTGAACATGTTGTCGTGTGATATTATTATGCTAAATGAAACTAATATTAGGAAGGATAAGACCAGCAAAGTCATTAGTAAGTATTTTCCTCAATACAAATGGATCGCTAATCATGAGTCTCATTTTCTAGGCATGGTTTTTATCCCGTGGAATGAAGTTTCTTGTTTTGTTACTAATGTTTCGAAAATGCATGAGTTGGTTCATGCAAGAGTCTCTATTAACAATACTGATTTATATGTCTCTATTATACATGGGCACAATTTAGATTCAGGTAGAGTTGGTTTGTGGAGAACTCTTGAACAAATCAATGCTTACATGGATGCCTCTTGGATTATTCTCAGGGATTTCAATGCAGGAAAACTAATGAGAAAATTGGTAAGAACCCCCCTTATGTTATATCTATGGAGAATTTCAACAATCGTATTATGGATTATGCTCTAATTGAGATGGATCTTTTGGGTCCTTTCTTACTTGGGATAACCATTAGGATGTTGTGTATTTTGGCACCTCCAAGATTGATAAGGTTTTTTATAATTCTGAATTTCTAAATGTCAATATTGATGTCTATGAATATGTTATTTCTAATGTTGTGAGTGACCACATAATTATTTCTATCAAAATTTGTAAAGACAAGAAAGTTAAATCGCCCATCATATATATTATTGCTTCAGAAACACATAATGATTTTCTGGATGGTTTTAGGAATTCATGATATGTGGATATTTAGGATTGTTCTATGTAAAAGGTTTACAAGAAGTTCTCTGTTCTTAGGAATAATGTTAGAGAATGGAACTTGACCATCTAGAAATATATTTGATAATGCCAAAATAGCCAATTCCATTTCTCTCAAAACTTAAATTGAGTATGATCTAGACCCATTGAATCATGTTCTTGTTTCTAAAGCTAAGGAGTTAAGAGAGTTAGCCAAGAAGGAAAGTAGTCTTGAAGAATTCTTGTACAAACATAATTGTAGAGTTTAGTGGCTTGAATAAGGAGACACAAACTCAAAAAAAAATTACTCATCGATGAAGACTAGAAGGCAAAGGAATCAAATGAGATCTCTAGTTATTAATGGTTCTCTTAGCTATAATCTTCATGACATTAAAAGCTTTGTTGCTGAATTTTATTATAATCTTTTCAATAGTGCAACTGAGGGAGATGTTTAGTCTGGTGTGTTGTCAGGTGCTTCTCTTGGTAGAAAACAAAAGGTTAGTATCATTGTTGATGTTACTCAAAAGGAGATTGAGAATGTTTTTAGTTCCTTGAAGGAAGAAAAGGCTCCAGACCTAGATGAATTTAATGGTTGTTTTCTCAAGAAGACTTGGTCTATTGTTAGAGAGGATATCAGCTTTGCGGTTAAAGAGTTCTTCAAGAATGTTAAGTAGTTGAGAGAAGCAAATTGTGCATATATTACACTTATACCAAAAGGTTCTAATGCTTGTGAGATGTATAATTGGAGTCCAATATGTCTTTTTAATGTGGTTTATAAACTCATTTCTAAGATTTTGGCCAATCATATTCAGTGTGTCCTTCCTTCTATCATTTATGTTAATCAACACACTTTCATCAAGGGGAGGAGCATTAAAGATGTTATCCTATTGACTAAAGATTTTTTCATGACTTTAACAAATATAGAGATAAAATGTGCATTCACGTTGATATTTCAAAGCATATGATTCACTGAGTTGGAAATTTCTTTACTCTATTCTCTATAAGATGGGTTTCCCTGCAATATAGATTGAGTAAATCTTCAATTCTATGTCATATCAAGTGTTAATCAATTTTTGATTTTTTCTATGCATAGAATGGTATTAGATTGGGGGATACCCTAGCCTCAAACATCTTTGTTGTCATTTTGCAGGGTCTTGTGGATATGATTAAATTTGTTGTGGTGGATAAATCCTTGACTCCTATCTTGACTTCTAGAAACTTTGCTATGTCTCACTTAATCTTTGCAGATGATCTTGATATTTCCCAAAGTTGATGATGCTAGTGCTCAATGCATTAAGAAAATTCTAGATTCTTTTGGTCTTCTTTCTGGTCTTTAGATTAATCCTAACAAATGAGTTGTCTTCTTTAGTAAATATGTTGACAAGGTGCAGATTTCAAATATCTTGGGTATCTATGAGGGTTTCTTCTTCCAACTATGTGGGTGTTCCCCTTTTTATAGGGAAATTATTAAAAAATTATCGTTCTGGTATCATTGATAAATCAAAAAGAGGTTTGAGTCTTGGAATCTAAAATTTTGTCTATGACAGTAAGGCTTGAGTTAGTTAAGTCTACTCTATCTAATTTACATCTTCATTGGGCTTTTTCTTTTCCTATTCATTGCTCTGTTCTTGTTAATATCAACAGGCTTTCTAGGAACTTTTTATGGGGTCATTCTGGAATGAATAATCCTCTGCATCTGATGAAATGGGAGGTAGTCGCCCTACCTAAGAAATAAGAAGGTTATAGGTATAGGAAAAGTAGAGATGTCATTAAAGCTTGTACTCAAGTCAATGTTGGCATATTGCTAAAAAAAGACTCTGTAAGGCCCCTAACCTATTTTAATGATAATTTGTGCTTAATTGAATAATAGGATTCTTAGAACTTTAATATTATCCTTTGAGGTGTTTTGTTATCATGTGATATGCTTGTGATTCAAGTTTGGCCCTGTTTGAATGTTGTTTGAGCTATATCTGCTTGTTTTGGACTAAAATGCAATTTACTAAGTTGAGAGGGTAATCTTGCAAATTGTCACATGAAGAGAGTGCATCTTATTCTTTAGCATCATGGGAGAGAACATTATGCAATGGGGTGCCTTGTTTGAATTATGGTTGGTGATGTGACATCTTATGGTGATTCTAGGGTTTCTAGGGTTTACTTAATTGATATGGTGACTATGGTAGGGTTTGGTGTTATGACAACTACTCCACTTTTGGGGAAGGTTGCGACTGAAACACATGCTTGGGCTGCATGGTCTCCACCGATAAAACCTTGTGAAGGGCGGGTTGAAACACTGTGTCTTATGGTGTCTCGACCATATACTAATGTGATCTAGGGTTTTGACCTTGAAGTGTCTTGACCGAGACAAATCGATGGAAGTATGTCGTCCGAGACAATGAGGAAATAGACCTAGTTTCTCATGACACAATTGTTGGGTAAACACAACATTTCATATATTTGCATGTGAATGGAGGAAAGGATATATCCTTAATTGTAGGGCATGTGTCCCTTGATGGTCTATTATGTTGACACATAATAAGAACCCTACTTCCCTCCTCCTTTGGGTATATAACCCATCCTTTTCACACATGAGAAACCTTCTAGCCCTATACTCTTTCTTCATCCTTGAAAATGATCTTGGAGCTTCAGGAGCAAGAAAGATCATATCTTGAAGCATGGATAGCTGATCCATCTTGCATGTTGGAGATCTTATTCTAGATCAAGTCCTTTGTGGTGATTTCCTATAGATCCTTCTCTTAGTAAGTAACATTAACCCTTGATCATGTTTCCTTTCTTTGAAATATCCATCATCTTCTTTTTCCTTGGTGTTAGTCTATGGATTGTCTTTGATGGACGTTTGAGGGGAACTCCTCCTCATAAAGGGTCATAGACCATGATTAACATGGAGAATCTGAGTGAAAGGATGATTCCTTATTTTTCACCTTATTTCTTGTTTAGGCCAAGAACTATTTTCCATCTTTCTTGAAATATATGGTGACCATGGTTTCTTTCTCTTCTTAAGGTGATCCGTTGGTAAAAAATGAAAGCTTGGTTAGAGATCTTGGAGCTTGAAACCTTGGGAGATTGATTCTCTCCAAAAATATGTGGGTTTTATAACTCTTTTCCTATAACATCCCTGACCTGGGTTATGTGTTAACCCTAGATGTTTTCCTTAATGAGGTTGATTATATGCTTGCTCTTATCTTTTGAAAAGTAATTAAGGCTCAATAGGAACTTATATTTCAATTTGAGTCCTTTTTGAATAATGTTGAAACAATGTTTTGTTAGTTTTGGACTAAAAGTGCAAATTACCCAAGTTGAGGGGTTAACTTGCAAATTATACATGATAAAATGTTCCTCAGATATCGAAGCATTATAGGAATGAGTATGATGCAGTGGTATGGCTTCCACAAGCTTGAGCACCAAGATAGAGCTTGCTGAGCAATCTTTGTGCATTAAAACCTAGTTTTGGTGTAATGTGCAATTTACCCAAAACCTAGGGTTCAATATGCAAAATACCACATCAATATGGTCCCTCATGATTCTTGTCATCATTTAGAGAAAAAAATTTGAGATGGGCGCCTCATTTGAATCATTTTGGAAGAGAGAGAATCTTGATATTAAAATAATCAAGAATTAAGCATAAATGGAACTTTACTTCAAATTAATTCAAAAATAAATATGTTAATTGAAGTTCCCTTCAACAAAAAATGATATGGTTGAAATTATATAAGTGTGGACGTCCTTATGCCTTGAAAAGGCCATGAAAATATCTAAGTGAGTGGAGAGCCCACTCACATTAGTTAATTAAAAGTAATATCCACTAAAAATGGGATATTAGTATTATATGAATTAAGGTGCTTAATTGCTTTTCCTTTAAATTGTGGATAATGAAAAAGAATTAAAGGAAAAGGAGGATGCCTTCGTATGCAAGTAGTAGAGGGGGTTAAGTGGCACCAATTTGGGGAGTTGAAGGATTGCTTTTCAACTTTCTCTCTCTTTGAAAATCCTTATATACACTTCATTTCCCACTCAACCAAGGACTCTTTTTCGGATTTGCTTTCACTCTTTGTTTGAAAAACGACCAAGGGAGCTTTGGAGCAACAGGAGGACGACCCCCAACCTGTAAGTAAGCTCCATGATCTCCTTTCACCTTGATTTCATGGTGGAAATTGAAAATCAATGCTTGATTTCTTCTTTTCTCCACTCAATTCTCAACTTTGACCATTCATTTCACTCAAAGAGTTGAGAACGAGCTTGGGATAGTTGAGAAAGCTTCTTACACCATTAAAGACGTGGATTTGGATCTTTGCAGCATCCTTTGAAGGTGGGTTATATAACTTGAACCCTCAAACATTGTTATTGATTTCACTCTTTCATCCATTGTTGATTCTTTCTTCATTCCCAAAATTTTATTTGGTTGATTGGTGAAATCACCATGAAGATCACAGCAAGTTTCGAAGGTTTGTAGCTTGAATATGATGATGTCATCTTAAGCACACACCTCAATTGATATCTTGGGCAAACGGTTTCAATGACTTGAGACCAAACAGTTTCAAAACCATTTGGGATCAAACGGTCTTAAGACCGTTTGAGGTCAAACGACCTCAAAACTGTTTGAAGTCAGGTGTTGTTATAAATTGACGATGATCCAATGGTTTTCAATTGAACTAATTTCAAAATGGGTCAATACTTTAGGGCTTCTTGATTGCAAACCCTAAATCAATTTGTTGAAGAATCCCTATTTGAATTCAATCAATTTCAGTGATTGGATGGGTCAAACGGTCTCAAGACCATTTGACACCAAACGGTCTCAAGACCGTTTGAGGTCAAACAACCTCAAGACTATTTGAGGTCAGTTGAGGTCATGATTGAATGGTGATTCAATTGTTTCAATTGAAGTAATTCCAATGATTACAATAATTGATGGGTTGAATAATTGGAACCCAATTTGATTGATTGAAAATAACCCAAAATGACTCATTCGGTTTCAAGATGTTTTGGACCAAACGATCTTGAGACCGTTTGAGTCCAAACAGTCTTGAAACCATTTGGAATCAATCGGTCTCAAAACCATTTGAATGACCAAGTGGATTCAACTTTCAAACGGTTTCAACTATTGGTTTGTCCAATTGATCTTAGTGATGAATTGTTCAAACAGTTTCTAATGTTGAGTGCCCAAATAGTTTTAAAACCGTTTTGAGGGCAAATGGTCTTAACACTAGATGCCCAAATGGTTTCAAAACCGTTTGGAGGGCAATTGACTTCAAACCATTTGGAGATTTAAAGGTCAAAACCGAATGGAGGTTCAACATATACAAAATTGATTAAAGACTTAAACTGATGAAAGATCAGTTGATCCCATGATTGATAATGATGATTGTCAAAGATAAATACAATGGTTGAATCCCTAATGTACTTAGATGATTGGTACCCTTATAGGGGTTAACCTTTGATGCTTATGGAAGTAATGACTCAATACACTAGGCTAACCCTAAATGTATGTAATTGAATAAAGGATCGACTCAATCTAATCAAGATTGGAGTAATGAACATTCTAGAGAGGATGAGAGAGAGAAATTCATACATGTATAATAATCATGTGGCAATCCATCCTCAACACATTCAAAATAAATAGAATATGTAATTAGGGTATGATCATTGATAAAGAGATCATGAAACCCTAATTGAGGTGGTTGATGAACCTAAACCCTAATTTAGGGCAGTTCTATGTAAAACCCTAATCTAGGGTGATGGTGTGACTCTAATTTAGGGTAATGACATGAGAAACCCTAATTCAGAGTATTTTGATGAAAAACCCTAATTTAAGGGAATGCTTCATGAAACCCTAATTCGGGGAAAAGCTATTATAAACCCTAATTAAGGGTGATGTGATGTGAAACTCTAATCCAAGGTGATACTATGTAATGATATGTGAAACCTTGATATGGAATCCTAACCCTGATATAGGATAAAGGTATGTGAAACCCTAACCTTGGGTTATAGTGTACGAAACCCTCATTTTGGACAATATGATGATAAACCCTAACCCTAATGTGGGTAATGGGATGATTATTCCTAATGGACATGAATTGAGAAACCCAAACCCTAAAAAGGGTATAAGTGGTGTTACTTTGAATTGCATGGTGCTAAATTGTAATTGATATAGTTGTTATCAAGTATACTAACCATGCAGGTACCATGAGATGATGAGCATAGCCAGGTATGATCTATGATGTTTCATTTATTATTGTTAATTGGCCTTGTGAGCCATACCATGCTTTGTTGCCTAGTGAGAGGTAACAAGAGATGAAATGGGCTTTGAGAGCCATGTTAGATGCTTGTGAAGCAAGTATCATGATTACCTTGGTCAGATGACCTGAAGGTGTTTTAGTTACCTGATAAGTGGTAACAAGTGTTCTTTGATGAACTGAAAGTTTTGAATACCCATTTTCTATAATCATGATGACAAATTTGTGAAAGGATGAGAATTCTCCTGATGAGATGAGGGATTGAGATCCCAATGTTTTATTAAAAGATTTGAACAAGTACCTGATGAAAGTATTACACATTCTTTGTAGCAATTGTTAAAATAGTTGATGTTTGGAAACTTGTTTGATGATAAAAGAATATGGTAATACATTTAATTAATCAAGTGATATTATATAATGTAGTCGCCCTAACCACAGATCCATCAATGTCAGAATTTGTTGAATGGTGAAATGAGTTAACACTCGGAACATATATTTTTGAATATGTGGGGGTAATTGGGAAATTATAACCTCATGCCCAATAAGAATGGCTGTAGGCTATATCCTATGTACGGGATTGGTTACGGACCATACCCCAGTATGAGTATGGCTACGTGCCATGACTCCATGATAAGATACCAGGCATTGGCTACGGGCCATAACCCTGAAGAGAGTATATGTTGCGGGCTATAACTCTATAGAGAAGATGGCAATATACCCCAGAAAGCTAATTGCAGTTTGACACATGATGTCTCTTCCATATAATCTCACACTGATCGAGAAAGATGAGGCCTTGGAGTCTGACTCTTCCATTGACCTTGTGTGGTACCGATGCTTAATGTAATCGTGGTCAGTTGGAGCATGAACGGTATACTTCATCTCTTCAGGGCATTAAGTTTGATTGTAAAATATAATCAGCTGTGTAGTGTAATTGCTTAAGGTTGAAATACGAGAAGCACTGGTTGAGGTTATCTTGCTTAGTATAGGGGATAAATGTTATACATGTTCTTCATGTTCCGTATTGAATAAATGACATGCTGATTTATCAAGTTATAGCTGAAATGCTTTGAATAATAATATTGTTCTAATCTATTTAGAAAATGAATTATCTGTTGTTAAACATTTATGATTCCTCTGTTCAGTTTTATCTTATTAAACTATAATAATAACATTTTTGGCAGAGAGTTATATCTCTTACTGTGGCAATTTACAATTGTCTCACCCCCGTGGGATCCAACTTTTTAGGTAGACGCAGAGGAAGAGGCAGAAACCCTACATCAAGGGAAGAGCAGCAGCAGGGACAATTGTGAATTCTCAGGTGGAGACAATGGCTGTTATGTTTTGTATATAGAGTCCTATGTGTCATCTCTATACTCTCAGGTCCTCAGAGTCAGTAGATGGTTTTAATGAATCGATTTGAGATTTTGGCTTGATGCCTCGAGGTCTTTATGTTGTCTTTGTACAGTATTTACAGGGCAGAAAATGTTTGTAATCCTCAAGAAGGAATGGTACATGGGATGCACTTTATGAACCAAGATATAAATGTTTACTTTGGTGTTTGTTCAAAGATTTTTCCTAAGTTTGGATCTCTTTGTAAAAAGTTTTAAATTTTTAGTGATTTTTAGTAATCCGCTGCAAATGATCGCTTCCGCTTAAGTAATTCATGTTTTTGCGAGTTGGATGTCACAAGTTTTGTGGTATCAGAGCTCTAGGTTCGCTGAGTCTATAGAGACATAGGATTAAAGTTGTTGAGTCTATTCTAAGTGTCTTCCAGTTTATCTGATAGTATCTTCTACTCATATAGGAGAAGAAGAACTTCAAGATGTCTAGATCACATGAAGAACATGCTGCTGAGAGCAGCATTGCTGCACCAGGACGAGGTGCAAGAGATCAAGCTAGGGAGGAGCCAGTACCTGAACATCCCCAGTTTGACCCAGCTATGATAGAGAATCCAACCTTCCATACCCTATTCAGCCAGTTCATGGTGACCATGACACACATGGCAGACAGAATGCCACCACCTGCACCGAGGGCACCAGCCCACCATGATGGACATGGAGCCGGCAAGACTTTTGAGAGACTTCGATGGGTTGGATCCATAGATTATGTTGGTACAGCTGATCCAACAGATGCTGATTTGTGGCTGAAGGAGCTGGAGAAGGCTTTCAGGATCCTTGACATTCCTCAAGCTGAGAAGGTAAGACATGGTGTATACCTTCTAAAGCGGAGTGTTGGCCATTGGTGGACGATAGAGGAGGGTAAGAGGCCAGGTGTAGAATTCAGATGGGAGGAATTCTGACGAGAATTTGACATTAGATACTTCCCTAAGACTTACTTGGATGAGAAGATCTCTCAATTTGAGAGGATCAGACAAGGACATATGAACATTAGCGAGTATGAGGCTAAGTTCATGGAGATTTTGCAGTTATGTCCGCATATGGTAGCTAATGATGAGGAAAGAATCCGGCATTTTGAGAAAAGGTTAAACGTTGAGTTGACCACTCCTATGTCTGCTCTAGAGAACAGAGAGAGGTTTGCTACTTTTGTGGAGTCCGCGAGGAGGATAGAAAGGTCTGTGATTGAGAAGCGACAGACCAGTAATAAGAAGATGTTTACCTCATACCAGGGACAGAGGTCTGAGAGCTTTAAAAAGATGAGGTTTTTTGCACCGGCAGCACCATTAAGATTCAATCCCCAGATGCAGTGGACGTAAAGTAGGGGTAGGGGCCGTAGTTTTGTTCCAACTAGAGCCCCCAACACAGTATCAACATTAGTGACTGGACCTCAGAAACCTTATCCTGAGAATAGGATTTGTCACTAGTGTAGACAAGTTGGACATCTGGCAAGGGATTGTCCAGTTGGAAACACAATAGTGACTCAACCTTAGAGGCAGAGTCAACAAGGAGGTTCACAGAGGTGATAGTTTTCTAACAATGCTCGAGGATGTGGACCGGAGTCTTGAGTTGGATCATCAACACCCAATAATCGAGCATCGAGTCAACCGCAGGCGACGGCAATATTCTATCAATGAACTAGCCTGAAGCAATTGTCAACCCCAGAGTTGTGACAGGTCAGATGGAACTGTTTCATTCTGATATGTCTTCATCCTGCTTCGTATCTATTTTGATTGATCCGGGTGCTACACATTCCTTCATCACTCGAGAAGTGATTCTTGGCTGCAATATGATTGTCAGTCATAGAGCAGATAGTCTATTGTTAGAAACCCCTTTGCTGGGATTTGTAGTACTGTGGGAGGTGTGTTCTCCCTACATTCTTTCCTTTTCAGAACATCTCATTTAGGTGGATCTTATACCACTTGAGATGCACGGGTTCGATATAATTCTTGGGATGGACACCCTAGAAAAGTCTAAGGTTGTCTTGGATTGTGGTTCCAAGCAAGCTGTGTTCACAGATGATGGTGACACATGGATCTTTTAGGGAGACATAAATATTCTTCCAACTTGTCTTGTGTCTGCTATGGTAGATGAAAAGCTGATGAGACAAGGGTGCCTTGCATTCTTAGCTCATGTGGTAGATACCACAATGGAGAGCCCTAAACTTCTTGAAGTTCCAATAGTTTGGGAGTTTGAAGATGTATTTCCTGAGGAACTTCCAGGTGTACCTCCGCCCCGAGAGATTGATTTTTAGATTAATCTAATCCTGAGCATGCAACCAATAGAAAAAACACCATATAGGATGGCACCTGCTGAGATGGCAGAGCTCAAGAAATAGTTGTAGGAGTTGCTTGAGAAAGGTTTTATGTGACCGAGTACTTCACCATGGGGTGCTCCGATTCTCTTTGTTAAGAAGAAGGACGGATCAATGCGGTTGTGCATTGATTACAGACAATTAAATAAAGTAACTATAAAGAACAAGTATCCTTTACCAAGGATTGACGACTTGTTTGATCAGTTGTGTGGTGCAACTATCTTTTCTAAGATAGATCTGAGGATGGGATATCATCAGTTGCGTATCAAGGAGGGTGACATACCTAAGTCTGCCTTTAGGACAAGGTATGGTCACTATGAGTTAATAGTTATGTAGTTTGGACTAACTAATGCACCGACTACATTCATGGAACTCATGAATAGAATCTTTCGATCTTTTCTTAATCAGTTCATAGTAGTCTTTATAGATGAAATCTTGATCTACAGTAGAGATACTCAACAGCATGAGCAACACTTCCGTCAGGCTTTAACTTTGCTAAGAGAGCATAAGCTGTATGCTAAGTTAAGCAAAATGTGAGTTTTGGCTACCAGAAGTTTCTTTTCTAGGACACATAATATCTGCCTCAGGTATACGTGTTGATCCTAAGAAGGTAGAGTCTGTCCTGTAATGGAAATTGCCAAAGACACCGAAGGAGATACACAGCTTCCTAGGATTGGTAGGCTATTATAGGAGGTTCATTAAGAAGTTCAGTTCTATAGATTTACCCCTAACCAAGTTGACCAGGAAGGAGGTTCCTTTTGTCTGGAATGACAAGTGTCAACATTCTTTCCAGATATTGAAAGAAATGTTGATAAGTGCACATGTTCTAGTGTTACCTGAGCAAGGGAAGGGGTACATAGTTTTCTGTGATGCATCTAAGAATGGTCTAGGATGTGTGTTGATGCAGGATAATCAAGTGATTTCTTTTGCCTCTCGATAGCTTAAGAAACACGAAGAGAATTATCCAACACATGATCTAGAGCTAGTTGTTGTGGTCCATGCTTTGAAAATCTGGAGACATTATCTCTATGGAGAAACATTCCAGATTTTCATAGACCATAAGAATCTAAAGTATATCTTCTCTCAACATGAGCTGAATATGAGACAATGCCACTGGATGGAATTAATCAAGGACTATGATTGTACAATTGATTATCATCTAGGAAAGGCTAATGTAGTGGCCGATGCACTAAGTAGGAAGTCATCATCACCAACCCTAGATAAAGCATAGTTGAATTCCTTAGTGTGCTTTAAAATAGATATACATATCTCTTTGAGGAAAAACAATATAAATCTTAAAGTATCCTTGTTAGCCGAGTTGTTAGCTGAGATGCAAGTGAAACCTACTCTGAGACAACAGATTAAAGAAGCACAACAAGTTGATACTGTGATTTAGCATATTAGGTCAGAGTATGGTAGTGAGAAACGGGATGGCTTTCATGAGTCAAAGGATCAAGTAGTTTGTTACCATGGTAGGATGGTAGTGCCTGATGCCAATGACTTAAGGAAGTTGGTTTTGGAGGAAGCTCATTCTTTGATGTATGCAATGCATCCAGGGAGCACCAAAATGTATCATAACTTGAAAGATATGTATTGGTGGCCTGGTTTGAAAAAAGATGTGGCTGAGTTTGTTATGCGGTATCCGGTATGTCAGCATGTTAAAGTTGAACATCAAAAGCCAGCAGGGACAATGCAACCTTTACCTATACCACAGTGGAAATGGGATCATGTGACCATGGACTTTGTGGTTGGTTTTCCTAGAACAACCAAAGGTCATGATTCCATATGGGTTATAGTTGATAGGTTGACTAAGATAGCACATTTCCTTCCTGTCAAAACAACCTACACTACTGAGAAGCTTGCACAATTATATGTAGATGAGATAGTATGGTTGCACGGGGTTCTAGTTACAATTGTTTCTGATAGAGGTCCTCAGTTTACGAGTCATTTTTGGGAACGAATACATAAATATTTGGGTACGCAGTTAAGGTTTAGTACTGCTTTTCACCCACAGACAGATTTGCTTAGGGTAGGTTTCCTTCAAACCTTGGAGGATTTGCTTAGGGTAGGTTTCCTTCAATTTGTAGGAAGTTGGGATCTACACCTGAGCTTGATAGAATTTGCTTATAATAATAGCTATCAACACAGTATTGATATGGCACCATATGAAGCATTATATGGTAGACGTTGTAGGTCTCCTTTATGTTGGTATGAAACTGGAGAATATCAACTTTTGGGTCCTGAGTTAGTTCAGTAGACAACTGAGAAGATTAAAGTAATCCAACAATAGTTAAAGGCTGTACAGGATAGACAGAAGTCATACGCTGACAAACGGCACAGACCTTTAGAATTCCAAGAGATAGAGTATATCTCAAAGTCTCACCTTGGAAAGGTGTTCGTAGATTTGGAAGGAAAGGAAAGTTAGCTCCTAGATTTATGGGTCCTTATCCAATCATTGAACAGATTGGGAAAGTGGCCTATAAGCTGGAGTTGCCACCTGAGTTGCATAAGTTGCATCCAGTGTTCCATATCTCTATGTTGAGAAAGTGTCACCCTGACACAGAGTTAGTTTTGCAACCTATGGAAGTAGAATTAAAAGATGATATATTATATGTTGAAGGACCAGTGTTGATTCTTGATAGAAGAATCAAAAAGTTGAAAAAGAAAGACATATGTCTTGTAAAAGTTCTTTGGAATCATCGTGGTGTTGAAGAAGCTACGTGGGAACTAGAGGAAGAGATGAGGAGTAAGTACCCTTCTCTTTTCTCTTAATGTTTTCGTTGATGATTTCGGGGACAAAATCCCTGTTAGGGGTGGATAATTTGTAACATCCCTGACCTGGGTTATGTTTTAACCCTAGATGTTTTTCTTAATGAGGTTGATTATATGCTTGATCTTATCTTTTTAAAAGTAATTAAGGTTCAAGAGGAACTTATATTTAAATTTTAGTCCTTTTTGAATAATGTTGAAACAATGTTTTGTTAGTTTTGGACTAAAAGTGCAAATTACCCAAGTTGAGGGGTTAACTTGCAAATTATACATGATAAAATGTTCCTCAGATATTGAAGAATCATAGGAATGGGTATGATGCAGTGGAATGGCTTCCACAAGCTTGAGCACCAAGATAGAGCTTGCTGAGCAATCTTTGTGCATTAAAACCTAGTTTTGGTGTAATGTGCAATTTACCCAAAACCTAGGGTTCAATATGCCAAATACCAATTCAAGAGGGTCCCTCATGATTCTTGGCATCATTTAGAGAAAATAATTTGAGAGGAGCACCTCATTTGAATCATTTTGGAAGAGAGAGAATCTTGATATTAAAATAATCAAGATTTAAGCATAAATGGAACTTTACTTCAAATTAATGCAAAAATAAATATGTTAATTGAAGTGCCCTTCAACCAAAAATGATATGGTTGAAATTATATAAGTGTGTACGTCCTTATGCCTTGCAAAGGCCACGAAAATAACTAAGTGAGTGGAGAGCCCACTCGCATTAGTTAATTAAAAGTAATATCCACTAAAAATGGGATATTAGTATTATATGAATTAAGGTGCTTAATTGCTTTTCCTTTAAATTGTGGATAATGAAGAAGAATTAAAGACAAAGTAGGATGCCTTCGTATGCAAGGAGTAGAGGGGGTTAAGTGGCACCAATTTGGGGAGTTGAAGGATTGCTTTTCAACTTTCTCTCTCTTTGCAAATCCTTATATACACTTCATTTCCCACTCAACCAAGGACTCGTTTTCAGATTTTCTTTCACTCTTTGTTTGCAAAACGACCAAGGGAGCTTAGGAGCAACTGGAGGACGACCCCCAACCTATAGGTAAGCTCCATGATCTCCTTTCACCTTGATTTCACGGTGGAAATTGAAAATCAATGCTTGATTTCTTCTTTTCTCCACTCAATTCTCAACTTTGACCATTCATTTCACTCAAAGAGTTGAGAACGAGCTTGGGATAGTTGAGAAAGCTTCTTCCACAATTAAATATGTGTATTTGGAGCTTTGAAGCATCTTTGAAGGCGGGTTATATAACTTGAACCCTCAAACATTGTTATTGATTTTACTCTTTCATCCATTGTTGATTCTTTCTTCATTCCCGAAATTTTATTTGGTTGATTGATGAAATCACCATGAAGATCACAGCAAGTTTCGAAGGTTTGTAGCTTGAATATGATGATGTCATCTTAAGCACACACCTCAATTGATATCTTGGGCAAACAGTTTCAATGACTTGAGACCAAACGGTCTCAAGATCGTTTGAAACCAAACAGTTTCAAAACCATTTGGGATCAAACGGTCTTATGACCGTTTGAGGTCAAATGACCTCAAAATCGTTTGACCTCAAAATGGGTCAATACTTTAGGGCTTCTTGATTGCAAACCCTAAATCTATTTGTTGAAGAATCCCTAATTGAATTCAATCAATTTCAGTGATGGGATGGGTCAAACGGTCTCAAGACCATTTGACACCAAACGTTCTCAAGACCATTTGAGGTCAAATGACCACAAGACCATTTGAGGTCAGTTGAGGTCATGATTGAATGGTGATTCAATTGTTTCAATTGAAGTAATTCCAATGATTACAATAATTGATGGGTTATATAATTGGAACCCTATTTGATTGATTTAAAGTAACCCAAAATGACTCATTTGGTTTCAAGATGTTTTGGACCAAACAGTCTTGAGACCGTTTGAGTCCAAACAGTCTTGAAACCATTTGGAATCAAACGGTCTCAAAACCATTTGAATGACCAAGTGGATTCAACTTTCAAACGGTTTCAACTATTGGTTTGTCCAATCAATCTTAGTGATGAATTGCTCAAACGGTTTCTAATGTTGAGTACCCAAACGGTTTCAAAACTATTTGGAGGGGAAATGGTCTTAACCCTAGATGCCCAAACGGTTTCAAAACCGTTTGGAGGGCAATTGACTTCAAACCATTTGGAGATTTAAAGGTCAAAACCGAGTGGAGGTTCAACATATACAAAATTGATTAAACACTTAAAGTGATGAAAGATCAGTTGATCCCATGATTGATAATGATGATTATCAAAGATAAATACAATGGTTGAATCCGTAATGTACTTAGATGATTGGTACCCTTAGAGGGGTTAACCTTTGATGCTTATGGAAGCAATGACTCAATGCACTAGGCTAACCCTAGATATATGTATTTGAATAAAGGATTGACTCAATCTAATCAAGATTGGAGTAATGAACATTCTAGAGAGCATGAGAGAGAGAAATTCATACATGTATAATAATCATGTAGCAATTCAGCCTCAACACATTCAAAATAAATAGAATATGTAATTAGGGTATGATATATCCTTGATAAAGAGATCAGGAAACCCTAATTGAGGTGGTTGATGAACCTAAACCCTAATTTAGGATAGTTCTATGTAAAACCCTAATCTAGGGTGATGGTGTGACCCTAATTTAGGGTAATGACATGAGAAACCCTAATTCAGGGTATTTTGATGAAAAACCCTAATTTAAGGGAATGCTTCATGAAACCCTAATTCGGGGAAAAGCTATTATAAACCGTAATTAAGGGTGATGTGATGTGAAACTCTAATCCAAGGTGATACTATGTAATGATATGTGAAACCTTGATATGGAATCCTAACCCTGATATAGGGTAAAGGTATGTGAAACCCTAACCTTGGGTTATAGTGTATGAAACCCTAATTTTGGGCAATAAGATGATAAACCCTAACCCTAATATGGGTAATGGGATGATTATTCCTAATGTACATGATTTGAGAAACCCTAACCCTAAAAAGGGTATAAGTGGTGTTACTTTGAATTGCATGGTGCTAAAATGTAATTGATATAGTTGTTATCAAGTGTACTAACCATACAGGTACCATCAGATGATGAGCATAGCCAGGTATGAGCTATGATGTTTCATTTATTATTGTTAATGGGCCTTGTGATCCATAATATGCTTTGTTGCCTAGTGAGAGGTAATAAGTGATGAAATTGGCTTTGAGAGAAATGTTAGATGCTTGTGAAGCAAGTATCATGATTACCTTGGTCAGATGACCTGAAGGTGTTTTAGTTACCTGATAAGTGGTAACAAGTGTTCGTTGATGAACTAAAAGTTTAAATACCCATTTTCTATAATCATGATGAATAATTTGTGAAAGGATGAGAATGCTCCTGATGAGATGAAAAATTGAGATCCCAATGTTATATTAAAAGATTTGAACAAGTACCTAATCAAAGTATTACACATTCTTTGTAGCAATTGTTAAAATAGTTGATGTTTGGAAACTTGTTTGATGCTAAAATAATATGGTAATACATTTAATTAATCAAGTGATATCATATAATGTAGTTTCCCTAACCACAGATCCATGAACGTCAGAATTTGCTAAATGGTAAAATGAGTTAACACTCAGAACGCATATTTTTGAATATGTGGGGGTAATTGGGCAATTATAACCTCATGCCCCATAGGAATAGCTGCGAGCTATATCCTATGTACGGGATTGGTTACGGACCATACCCTAGTATGAGTATGGCTATGGCCCATGAATCCATAATAAGATACCAGACATTGGCTACGGGCCATAACCCTTAAGAGAGTATATGTTGCGGGCTATAACTCTATAGTGAAGATGCCAATATACCCTGGCAAGCTAATTGTGGTTTGACACATGATGTCTCTGCCATATAATCTCGCACTGACTGAGAAAGATGAGGTCTTGGAGTCCGGCTCTTCCATTGACCTTGTGTGGTATCGATGCTTAACGTAATCGTGGTTGGTTGGAGCATGAACGGTATACTTCATCTCTTCAGGGCATTAAGTTTGATTGTAAATATAATCAACCATGTAGTGTAATTGCTTAAGGTTGAAATACGAGAAGCACTGGCTGAGGTTATCTTGCTTAGTATAGCGGATAAATGTTATATATGTTCTTCATGTTCCTTATTGAATAAGTGGCATGCTGCTTTATCAAGTTATAGCTAAAATGCTTTGAATACGAATATTGTTACAATCTGTTTAGACAATGAATTATCTGTTGTTAAACATTTATGATTCCTCTATTCAGGCTTATCTTATTAAAATGTAATAATAATGTTTTTGGCGGAGAGTTATATCTCTCGCTGGGGCAATTTACAATTGTCTCACCCCTGTGGAATCCAAATTTTTAGGTAGATGCGGAGGAAGAGGCAGAAACCCTACAATAGGGGAAGAACAGCAGCAACAATAGGGACAATATTGAATTCTCAGGTGGAGACACTGGCTGTTATGTCTTGTATATAGAGTCCTATGTGTCATCTTTGTACTCTCAGGTCCTCAGAGTCAGTAGATGGTTTTAATGAATCGATCTGAGATTTTGGCTTGATGCCTCGAGGTCTTTATGTTGTCTTTGTACAATATTTATAGGGCAGCAAATGTTTATAATCCTCGAGAAGAATGGTACATGGGATGTACTTTATGAACCAAGATATAAATGTTTACTTTGGTGTTTATTCAAAGAGTTTTCCTGAGTTTGGATCTCTTTGTAAAAAGTTTTAAAATTTTAGTGGTTTTTAGTATTCCGCTGCAGATGAACGCTTCCACTTAAGTAATTCATGTTTTGCGAGCTGGATGTCACATTTCTCATCTACTATTAGCATCTTAGATCTAATTATATGTTCCTATTCTACCTGACAAAAATGAGTTCCTGATAATAGATGAAATATGTTTTTAGGGTTTAATCTTACAGTACTTTTTAAAGGATTACTTTTCCTATAAACCCTAATTCCCTTATCCATCTGATTATGTGGTGATGGGAATTTTGATGTATTCCTTTGAGCCACCATCTATGGAATTGTAACACATGATATATGGTATAGTTACCATGAATAAAAATAGATTATGAGTAGGTTAACATGGATAAGAATCTTGTCTTTATCTCTTCCAAACATAGTTCTTTTGAAGATCTTCTATAACCCATAATCTAGGGTTGGATACACATACCGTTTGGAGTTTTCCCCTTTACTTGACATTTGATTTTGCTAGTTTGACCTATGTCTCAACCTGTTTGAACCTGTTCAGATGATGTACAAAGGACTAACATGAGGTCAAGATGTCCTTTAGTCTTCTCTTAGGTCGAGATCATGTTTAGATGGTTGTTTCAACTCATCAACCCCAAGAAAGGGTGTTTCACACTTAATAGTTTGCAATGCGATGTCACAGAGGAAAGGGTGTTGCACGCTTAATAGTTTACAATGCAACGTTGCAGTCAAGACTTTGCACCCATTGTGACCCTGCATGTTTTACATATGAGACACACACTGAGCATATGGTGACCAAGATAGAGTTGTACACACATGGCGAATGAGACAAAGCTATGTGTGAGTCGTGACTGAGAGAGCGACCATGTATGTGTTGCTATCCGACTGAGCATTGCACACACCGTGAGAAAGTCTAATGTTGCATGCATTGCGAACAAGAGAAAGAAACATTGCACACATCACGGACCGTGACACCCCTTGAACGTGTTGTAGGTTGAGTCACCTATTGTGTGATTTACAGGTCACTACTCGTTGTGTGAGTGAGCAGTGTAATGTATTTAGTTGTGCACATGGTTATTACCTGGTGTATCGGTTGATTTAAAATGAGATGATTATAAATGACTAATCATTAATGATGGTGCTTAATTCTATTACTCTCCAAACATGTGGGATATTATAGGATTAGGGTTTAGTGGTTGAATAACATTATGAAAACCCTAATGAGCTATGAACAAACCTTAACTCTAATCATGTGATAATATAACATACGTACTCACTCTACTTGAAGGTTTGTATCCTATGATTGTGTTTTCTCTCTCTTATTTAGGTAACCCTAATCTTATAGGTGTGTTAAATGGAATTTCCATGTGGGTGATTTGGTGAACCTTGTATAATATAGGGTTTGTAATTATGATCACTATAGTGATATAATGTGCTGTGCAGGAACTATATGAATGAGTCTAATGACCTAATAAGTACCTTATGTACAATTTGAAGTTAAATCCTCTATAGATGTGATTGAGGGAGTGGAATCCCATATTTATGTGATATTATTAATGGCCTTAGGAGAGGCAGTAATACAAGTTTCATGTAATGACGGGACACCTTGTTGATAGTGAGTCTAAATACCATGTTGGTGCATGGTTGATATATTTATATGATACATGGTCATGACACATGTATGAGATAATAAGATGGTACAATCATATATGTACATAATGATGATACTTACTATTGTAGATAACATGGCATGTATGTTCAACTAATGATGTTAAACCTTATTTGTGTACCTTAACCCTAATATGCTTCAAGAAAGTGGGAAATGACTTAATTAGGGTTTGGTGCAATAATCATGATGGAAACTCTAAATGTCTATGTGAGTGAACCCTAACCATAATCCTAGGGTATCTTATACTTATTCAATGTCCATGAATGAATAACATGTGATTATACTTTTTCTCTCTCCTACGTGTATGGTTCTAACCTTACAGGTTAATTGAGTGTCATAGCTTGTGAATTCTATGATGCAGAGTTGTAAATATGTGAATGTGCACACTTAATAATAACTTATAGTGCTTAACCCTAATACACTCCAAACTTGTAGGAGGTAATGAAATAAAATTTTTGGTAATTAAATAATGACATGGAACCTTATTTGGTTGATCATGAATCTCTAACCCTAACATGAGGGGACATATGATGCATTGCTTACATTTCCTAAAGTGTGAAATATGATGAGATAACAATGAGTAATCTCTCTCTCTGTGTATAATATTGATTTTGTAGGTGAAATTCTCATTATAGCTAATGATTGCTATGGTTTATATGTGAAATGACACATGTAATGTTTATATGCCTGATGAGGCATGATGTGGTGGTTATCATAGTTAACAATTATTATGGTGTATATGTGATTTCGAATAACTATCCCGAATTCGTGATTCTTATATTCCTGAGGAGGCATACTGAGATAATAATGAGTTATATGAATAATATGATTAGTCTTATGACCTAGTAAAGGATTGATGCCTAGTGTGAGGTTATATCCTCGAATGATATGATAAGGGATTATTATTATCCCCGGTGATGTGATAGAAATGATCAACCAGATATGGTAGTATTAACAGGTAGTGTTGTTCATGGCCTTATTTAAGTCATTGAGACAGTGTTGCTTTGAGATGATGTAACAAGTTCATACCTTATACATTTTATATCTTCTGAAGTTGTTTCTTAGTTATTCTTGCTATATGATTAGTTTCTGTATACATTAGATCCATCTACATCATTAATATCTATCTAGATAGTGAAACAAGTAACTCCTATAGGAAACTTGGAGCACATATTGTTGAATATGTAGGTTACCAGTGGACGTAACTCCATGTATCCTTATATTGTTGAACTAGAAGTATGATGTTTTATTATAGAACGGCCATGCATGGGTCAATTATCTAGCGTTGTTCCTCGTACTAAGGCAGGCTAGTTGTTTTACAGGACCATAGCCTTGACTATGAGTTGTTGTCTTAACATGACTATAGCATTGATTATAAGTTATTGTCTTTGCAGTATGACAATATGTCACTGTGTTGTAGACTCGAGCTAACCGAGTGGTGTTGGTGATGATCATGGAGTCTAGCTCTTCCATTGATCTTGTATAGTACTAATTTCAACTTAGCAGTGGTCAGTTGGATTTGAGTGGTATGCCTCAAATCCTCAGGGAATAATAATTAAAGGTGTAACAAAACCATGTAGTGTTATTGCTTAGGGGCATATACGAATAATATTAGATGACCCTTGTTATGTTTCTTTTACTATTTAGTTAATAACAGTTATACATGTTCTTCATGTTCCTTCTCATCGCATGAGATATTCTACTACTCAGTTGTACATACTTGAACTGCTTACATAGTGATAAATGCCTTGTTCATAATATTTAGTTAACCTGCTTAACTGTTAATGGTATAAATTATTGTTTAGTTTATATGTGCTTATAATACATGTCAGTAGAGAGTTATATCTCTCCCTGAGACTTGGATTCACCCCATGAATCCCTTTTTTTTATCTGGTGGTCGACCATGTTGAGATAAAGATTGTGTGGTTGAGACTAGCAGTAAAGAGATTTGTAGCCATTGAATCATGTATATGCTAGTGTCTAGTAAGAGAGTCCTATGTGTAGTCCCTGTACTCTCAGGTCTTTGGGGGTGTTTTGTGAATATTGTATATAATTTTGAGTTTTTGGATGTATGCCATCATGGTACAGAAAGTTTTTGTATACATGAGAAGATGATTATATTTAATAGGTGGTGGCTAGATAGCCACTATACAATGTTGTGTAAGACTTTTGATATAAATGAAATAAGATTGGTAATAGTTTATGGCCTTAATTGTGAGTTGTTCTATTGAAAATCATGATATGAGATCGGTTTTAATTTTCCATGTTCTATGGTAATATTGATATTAGTGATAATTTTGTGGTTTGTTTTGAGTAATCTCGTTAGTGTGGCGATGACCCTCAAATCTTGTGGTATTAAAGATATAGGTTTGTTGAGTCTACAGGGACATTTGGACAGACTAGGATGATATCTAAGATGAAAAATGATATAAAATATGGTGCATACTACCTAGCATCATTTTTTGAGTACCCTGGCCAGGTATTCCAATGCTGAAGGAAAGAGAGTATGCAACTCTTAGATTGATTTCTTTCTGATTACTCTGATCAAGTACTCATTTTGAAACAACCTAAAGAGCATAAAAGATCAGGAATCATGGTGATAATACTTCCATCTTACTCTAAAAAATATGGGAACTACATCATAATGTACTAGAACATTAAATGTTTGGTCATTAAAAGAGAGAGAGATGACACCATGAAACCGAGACCTCAACACAAGTAAGCTATGAGAGGTTCTTGAAATTGTAATTTCGAGAAATTTATGAAGCAAGAGGAAGATAAATATGTGCTAATAAGGTAAGTCAAGGTGTAAAATACATGTACAATAGAGAGAACTCCTAAGATAAGTATGAAGTGACGAGGCATATAAGAACAAATAGATAATGGGTAAGGTGGAACTTGAGTTAATCTTAGACCAACCTATGAGTATAAGAAAGTGTAAAGTGCAGTCTTCATGATATGTGAGAGAGAATAAGGGAGATAATCCCTATTCAATATAGAACATGAGAAAAATAATGATCTATCTTTTAATGTGAACTTGTAAAACATGGTAATATATTGGTATATACATGAAAATGATGAACAGATAATAAAGGAGTAATGATAAGTGTTTCTCTATAAAATTTCTATGTTGTTGGCAAGGGAACCAAGATGAAATAGGTTAAAATGATACATCAGTAGTGGTAGATCTTCATAATAACAAAAGAAAGTTGGTAATCTCCTTCTCCTTATTAGCAATCCTTGGGTGGTGATGTTGTGATAAGGGAAGTGTATTCCCCTTATGCTCTTTCTTTCCAAGAAAATGACATTCAAGTAAGTCTTATATCACCTGATGTGCATGGGATGTGACCTTGAGATGAATACTTTGAAAACTATTAGTTGGGCTTGGACTTTAGTTCCAAGATGGTGACATCTGTGAATGATGATGTTTTATGGATCTTATAAAATGATAGGAAGATTCTTCTGACATGTTTGGTATCGATAGTGACAATTGAAAAGCTGATTGGATAGGAATGTGATGTGTTTTGACACATGTGATGGATACCAAGGTGAGGATCCTAGTATCCAAGTGGTGACAATTGTATGTAAGTTTGAGAATATATTTTTCTAATGAGACCCTAAGTGTTTTGCTTTCTAGAAAGATTGAATTGATATCAATCTGGTTATCGATACCCAACCTATAGTATAGACATCATATGTTAGGGGTTTATGAACCATATGGGATGACATAGATAAGCAAGTAAAAATTAAATAGAAAGTTGCAAGATATGCTTGGGGAAAGAGTTATATAAGATTTTGAGAAGTATCAAGGAATTGTTTGGGTTACTAATACCTTGAGTAAGATGTCTTCTTTGTTAACATTTTATACACAAGCATAATTGTATTCATTCATGTACCCTAAATATGACATGAACTGATGGTGACTTTAAGCTCAACATCAGAGGGTGTTCGGTGATAGTAGTATTGGCCCCATCTTCCAGTGGTGATATGATGCGTCACAACTAATGGTGGTTCAGGTTACCATACGATGGTATAACTAGGTATCATGAGTTGCTTTAAGTAATCCTTAAAATAATGGCTTCTTTGGTTATATGATTTAAGGGTTAAACCTACATATTAACCAATAGTTTTGAAATATCAAACCTAATTCAATAGTTGTGAATGAATGCTATAACATCCAATGGTTTATAATGAAGTCGATAGTATAATGTTTTGGTTCTAATTATGATAAGTAGATGGCCAATACCCTTACAGTTGTATTCTTACCTTTTCCCTTGGATAGATATGTTAAACTCCTAGATTTGTGGACCTTATTTTGTAATGCTACAAGTTGAGAAGGTGGCTTACAAGTTGAAGTTGCCTCCTAAGTTGTATAAGGTATGTAAAATGTTTCTATGTTAAGGAAGTGTTACTTGACATAGAGTTGACTCTACAACTAGTAGTGATAGAGGTATTTGAAGGTGTGTCTTATGTGGCAAACCCAGTGTTAATCTTAGACAAAGGGCATTGTGTTGGTTAAAGTTTTATAATATCGCTATGGCATAGATGAAGTCATGTGGAAGTTTGAAGACATGATGCTTGTGAAGTATCTACCTCTTTTTCGTGTGGGATTTTGGGGACAAAATCCTTGTTTGGGGTTTATAGTTGTAAGGCCCCTGACCTAGCTTAATGCTGATTCATGCTTAATTTGAATAATATGATGATTATAATTTTATCTAATCCTTTGAGGTGTTTTGTTATAATGTGATATACTTATGATTCAAGTTTAGTCATGTTTGAATGTTGTTTGAGCTATATTTGCTTATTTTCGACCAAAATGCAATTTACCCAAGTTGAGATGGTAATCTTGCAAATTGACACATGAAGAGAGTGATTCTTATGTTTTAGCATCATGTGAGAGAATATGATGAATTGGGGTGCCTTGTTTGAATCATGGTTGGTGATGTGACATCTTATAGTGATTCTACAGTTTCTACAATTTGCTTAATTGATATGGTGACTATGCTAGGGTTTGATGTTATGACTACTACACCACTTTTAATGAAGGCTACAACCGAGACAACCTTGTTATGGGAGGGTCAAAACACTTTGTCTTTGTGTCTCGACCATATACTAATGTGACCTAGGATTTTGATATTGAAGTGACTCGATCGAGACAAGTAGATGGAAGTGTCCCGACTGAGACAAGGAGTCAACTGACCTAGATGGTCACGAAACAATTGTTGGATAAACACAATTTTTTTTATTTTTGCATGTTAGTGGAGTAAATGATATTTACTTGTATGGCATGTGTCCCTTGATGGTCTATTATGTTGACACCTCATAAAAACCCTACTTCCCTCCTTCTTTGGGTATATAACCTATCCTTTTAATACATGAGCAACCTTTCAACCCTACACTCTTTCTTCTTTCTTGAGAATGAACTTGGAGTTCTAGAGGAAGAAAGATCATATCTTGAAGCATGGATAGCCAATCCATTTTTCATGTTGTAGATCTTGTGCTAGATCAACTCCTTAGTGGTGATTTCATTGAGATCCTTCTCTTAGTAAGTAACTTTAACCCTTAATCATGTTTCCTTTCTTTGAACTACCCATCATCTTCTTCTTCCTTGGTGTTAGTCTATGGATTGTCTTTGATGGGCGTTTGAGGGGAACTCCTCTTCATAAAGTGTCATAGACCATGATTAACATGGAGAACCTGAGTGAAAAGATGTTTCCTTCTTTTTCCCTTTCTTTCTTGGTTTAGACAAGAATTGTTTTCCCCCTTTCTTGAACTCTATGGTGACCATGGTTTCTTTATCTTCTTGAGGTGATCCCTTGGTCGAAGATGAAAGCTTGGTTTGAGATCTTGGAGCTTGAATCCTTGGGAGATTGATTATGAACAAAAATAGGCAGGTTTTATAATTCTTTTCCCATCTACTATTAACATCTTAGATCTAATTATATGTTGATGTTCTACGTGATAAAAACAAGTTCTTGATGATAGATGAAATATGTTTTTAGGGTTTAATCTTGTAGTACTTTTTAAAGGATTACTTTTCCTATAAACTCAAATTCCCTTATCCATATGATTCTATGGTGATGGAAATTTTTATCTGTTCCCTTGAACCATCATCTATGGAATTGTAATACCTGATAATGGTTCAGTTACCATGAATAATAGTAGCTTATGAGTAGGTTAACATGCATAATAAATGTGTATTTCTCTCTTCCGAACATAGTTATTTTGAAGATATTCTATAACCCATAATCTATGGTTGGATACACATCCTGTTTTGAGGTTTTCCCCTTTAGTTGACATTTGATTTTCTTAGTTTGACCTCTATCTCGACCTGTTTGAACCTGTTCAGATGATGTACATAGGGCTAACATGAATTCGAGACGTCCTTTGGTCTTCCTTAGGTCGAGACCATGTTTATATGGTTGTTGCAACTCATCAACCCCAAGGGAAGGGTGCTACTGCTTTACAGTTTGCAATGCAGCGTCACGATCAAGACTCTACAAGCGTCACGGGAGAGACACACGATGAGTGTGTCATGACTGATACATAGTTGTTCACACATCGCGAATGAGACAGAGTTGTGCACATGTCACAACTGAGAGAGCTACCATGCACACATTGCAATCTGACTGAGCCTTACACACGTCGTGGACAAGTCTAGTGTTGCGCACGTTGTGAGAAAGAGAGAAAAACATTGCACGCATCACGGTCCACGACACCCCTTACACGTGTTGTAGGTTGAGACGCCTATTGCACGAGTTGCAGGTCATGACACCAAGTTTGATTGAGCAGTGTAATCTATTTAGTTGTGTACATGGGTATTACCTGGTGTATTGGTTGATATAAAATGAGATGATTATGAATGACTAATCATTAATGATGGTGCTTAATCCCAATGCTCTATAAACTTATGGGAGATGATGGGATTAGGTTTTAGTGGTTGAATAACATTATTAAAACCCTAATGAGCTATGAAACAACCCTAACTCTAATCATGTGATAATATGACATATGTGCTCACTCTACTTGAAGGTTTGTATTGTATGATAATGTTTTCTCTCTCTTATTTAGGTAAACCTAATCTTACATGTGAGGTAAATGGCACAGCCATGTCGGTGCTATGGTGAACCTTGTATAACATAGGGTGGTAATTATGAGCATTGTTGAGATGAAATGTGTTATCACTATGCACGAACTATGTGAATTAGTCTAATGACCTAATAAGTACCTTATGTACAATTTGAAGTGAAATCATCTAGAGATATGATTGAGGGAGTGGCATCCCATATTGATGTGATATTGTTAATGACCTTGTGAGAGGAAATAATACAAGTGTCATGTAATGATGACACACCTTGTTGATAGTAAGTCTCAATACCATGTTGGTGCATGGTTGATATACTTATATGATGCATAGATGTGACACATGTATGCGATAATAAGATGGTACATTTACATATGTATATAATGATGATACTTAGCTTTGTATATAATACTTAGTTTTGTATATATCATGACCAAATTGTGTTGAACTAATGATGTTAAACCTTATTTATGTACCTTAACCATAATATGTTCAACAAAGTGGCAAGTGACTTAATTTGGGTTTGGTGCAATAATCATGATGGAAAATCTAAATGACTATGTGAGTGAACCGTAACCCTAATCCTAAGTTATCTTATACATATTGAATGTACATGAATGAATAGCATGCGATTATACTTTTTCTCTCTCCTACTTGTATGGTACTAACCTTACAGGTGAATTGAGTATCATAGCTTGCAAATGCTATGAAGATGATTAGATAATACTAGATGATGGCCATGATCCTTAATGAAATGCATTAGAATTGTAAATATGTGAATGTACACACTTATTAATAACTTATAGTGCTTAACCCTAATAAACCCCAAACTTGTGAGAGGTAATGAAATTAGAAATTTGGTAATTAAATAATGACATGGAACCTTATGTGGTTAATCATGAATCCCTAACCATAACACGATGCATTGCGTACATTGCCTAAAGTGTGAAATATGATGATATAACAATGAGTAATCTCTCTCTATTTGTATAATGTCAATTTTATAGGTGAAAGCTCGTTATAGGTAATGATTTCTATGCACTACTACAAAAAATGGTTTTTACAACAGTTCATTTTTCCATTTTACAATGGGTGTCAACTGTTGTATTAGATCGTGTGGTCTTATGGGGAGGGTTCTTTATACAACAGGTGTTGCGCATGTTGTAATATATGTATTTTATAAAACAGCTAATACATGTTGTAGTTCATTGAACACACCTGTTGTAATAGGGGTGTTGTATATAACATGTGGAGACAAAAGGAAAATACATCTAGACACAAGGTTTCAAACTTGAGACCACTTCTAAGTAAGGCACATCTGAAACTGTTGAACCAGTTTCATTTTATGCAACACATATATTCTTTGTTGTACATATACAACAAATGACATACAAACTTGTTGTGTGATTGTGGTCTATTACAATGGGTAACTATTACAATAGGTGAAAGCATGTTGTGTAATTATAGTATACTACAATGGGTTATAGTATCTTGTATAATGATGGTCTATTACAACAAGTTAACATATGTGACTATTACAACGGGTAGAGCATGTTGTGTAATTATGATCTTTTACAACGGGTTAGAGTATGTTGTGTAATGATGGTCTATTACAATGGGTTAACATACATGACTATTACAAGGGGTTAGAGAATGTTGTGTAATTATGATCTTTTACAATGGTTTAGAGTATGTTGTGTAATGATGATCTATTACAACAAGTAAGCATATGTGACTATTACAACGGGTTAGAGCATGTTGTGCAATTATGGTCTTTTACAACAGGTGTGAGTATCTTATGATATTACAGTCTATTACAACAATTTAGCACTTGTTGTAGTATCACATATACTACAACTAGTTTGGCCCATTGTATATAACTTGTGTTGTATAAATATATAATTCACAACATACAAATAGACTTGTTGTAAAAGATATTCTAACTACAACACAACCAACAGAACTACTATGTTTTTCCCATTGTAAAAATCATTTTCTGTAGTAGTGATGGTGTATATGTGATATTACACATGTAATGTTTATATGCCTAATGAGGCATGATATGGTGGTTATCATAGTTAATGATTATTATGGTGTATGTGTGATGTGAAACAAAATGATGCCTATATGCCTGAGGAGGCATGATGAGATATAAATGAGTTATATGAATCATATGATTGGTCTTATGACCTAGTGAAGGCTTGATGCCTAGTGTGAGGTTATATCCTCCAGTGATATGATAAGGGATTATAATCCCTAGTTATGTGATAATATTGATCAGCCTGATATGGAAGTTTTAACATGTGGTGATGTTGATGGCCTTATTTAAGGCATTGAGATAGTGTTGATATGAGATAATGTAACAAGTTCATACCTTACACATTTTATATCTTCTAAATTTGTTCCTTAGTTATGCTCACTAGATTGAATTAGGGTTTTGTATGGTCACTTGATTGATGGAGCCTTAATTCACCCATTTGGCATCACTAATAAAGTGAAATCTTAATCATGTAGTTGCCATGTACCATAGAACCATATACAACGTCAATATCTAGCTAGATGGTGAAACAAGTAACTCCTGTGGGAAACTCAGATCATATGGTTGAATATGCGGGGTACCAGTGGAGGTAACTCCATGTATCTTGAAATTGTTGAAATAGTAGTATGACATTTTATTATATAATGGCCATGCATGAGCCTGTTCTCTAGCATTGTGCCATGTACCAAGGTAGGCTAGTTGTTTTACAGGACCATAGCTTTGAGTAAGAGTTGTTGTCTTTAGAGGACTATAACATTGACTATAAGTTGATGTCTTTGCAGTATTGATATATGTCACTACGTTGCAGACTCGAGCTGAGTGAGTAGTGTTGATGATGCTCATGGAGTCTGACTATTCCATTGATCTTGTATGATATTGATTTCACCTTAGTAGTGGTCAGTTGGATTTGAGTGGTACACCTCAAATCCTTAGGGCATAATAATGAAAGATGTAACACAGTCTTGTGGTGTTATTGCTTAGGGGCATATACTAATAACATTGGATGAGACTTGTTGTGTTTCTTATACTATTTAGTTGATAACAATTATATGTAGTCTTCATGTTCCTTCCGATCGAATGGGATATTCTAATACTCAGTTGTAGATACTTGAACTGCTTACAAAGTGATAAATGCCTTGTTTATATTATTTAGTGAACCTGCTTAACTTTTAATGGTATAAATTATTGTTTAGTTTATCTATACTTATAATAGATGTCAGTGGAGAGTTATATCTCTCGTTGGGACTTTGGCCTCACCCTGAGGGATCCATTTTTTTTATCAGGTGGTCGAGCATGCTGAGATAAAGATTGTGTCATTCAGACTAGAAGTAAAGGGATTTGTAGCTGTTGAATCATGTGTATGCAACTAGTGTCTAGTAATATAGTCATATGTGTAGTCCTTGTACACTCAGGTCTTTGGGGGTGTTTTGTGAATATTGTATATCGTTTTGAGTTTTTGGTTGTATGATATAGTGGTATAGATGGGTTTTGTATACATGGGCAGATGATTATATGCAACAGGTGATGGCTAGATATCCAATGTAATACTTTTGATGTAAAATACAAGTGGTAATAGTTTATGGCCTTAATTGTGGTAATACTGATATTAGTGATAATTTTTTGATTTGTTTTGAGTAATCTCATTAGTGGCAATGACTCTCACAGATTCGTTGTGGGTTAGTGAAAAAAATTTAGACCATTTATCATTTTGGTCTATTGAGGAGTCAAATAATTCATCCTGGTTATTTCATAATATTCTTAGATTGAGAGAAGATCTTATTCAGCTTGTTGATTTTAGAATTGGAAAAGGGGACAACGTTTGTATGTTGAAAGATCCTTGGCTAAAGAAAGGCAAGTTGTCTGAATTCTTTGGAAATGATATTTATATTAAGACTGGTCTTTCTAGGGGCATCTATTTGTCCTATGTTATTAAGAATGTTCATTGGTGCTTACCCAATTCCAAGAATTGTTTTGCCCTCTCTTTGTTTCTTAAGTCCCTGGATATTTCTTTTAATGATGAGGATCAATTATTATTTTGTGAAAGAAGCACGTTTATTTCAAAAGAATGTGGGATGTGGTCAGATTTAAATTCTCAGAATCTAAAATCTATGGTGTTTAAAAGTTCCAAAGAGGTGTATTCTTCATAATTGGAAAGTGATCCATGATAAATTGCCTACCTCTGACCATGCTATAAGAAGAGGTATCTTTCTAGCTTTTATGTGTTTCCTATGCAATAGTAGTTATCATGATACTTCTCACATTTTGTTTGAATGTCCCTTTTCTAGAAATGTGTGGGAAATTGCTAAAGCTGAGGGTGTTTGTGATTTTATTCTGAGTAAATGGGATAAAGTGATTTTTATCAAAAGTGATAAATGCAGTAATACTTGTGCTCTTATATACTATCATTTCTTGCTTGAGATAAATATATGGGTTTACGAAGGTCTTTATGAAAATCTTTGGAATATCATCAGAAGTGATGTGGTGGTTTTTGTTTGACTTTGTGATGAAACGAGCTATCTTCAGGGATCAGTTTCTAGCTGATTTTATCTTGCCTCATAGATTTGGCTTTGCTTGTTTTTGTTCTTTACTCTGAGATGGATTGTTGGATGAAGTTTCTTCTTGGTGTTGAAATTCCACAAAGTATCTTGATCATCTATTTTTATGGGAGTTCATATGTCATTGATTCTGCTTGGTTCCACTCTCTGTTCTAAGATGGTAAGTTGGATGGATCTTCTTCTTGTAAAGGTTTTCAATTGGTTATCATAAAAAGTTGATCCCTCACACGATTTTGAATATCTATCTTGATTCTATTTTATAGGAGGCTAGCTATTTTTCTGTTGACTTGTTCCTTAGATTGATTATGTACAAATATTCTAGCTTGAGGACCTGATGTTTTTCTTGACATTTGTTTTTTGGAGTCCTGATACATGTTTGAAACATTCTTTATATGTTTTAGCTTTTCTCTTTGCAATCCTATGTGATTTCCCTTCTAGATAAAAAAATCTGATTCTATTTCCTATTTGTTACACTATGTTCTTTAGTTTCAAAAAGGAAAAGAAAGAAGAAGGCTTTCGGGTAACCAAAAAGAACATTATGTATATTGTTATGAGTTTATAAAAAAATTATTTTATGTAAATTGTATTATATTAAATATATAACAAAAACACACAAAAATAAATATAATGTTCATTGATATGAATATTTATAAGTACAATGTTATTAAAATGAGTATTATTTATATAGTTGAGACATATACAATTAAAATATACACAATATTAATGACATAAATATATCATTCTCCCCTATATTTTTGCATCTCTCATTTTTTTTTCTTTTCTGTGCATCTCTATGTCCCCAATATTTACATTGTTTAATCACACACTCTCTCTCATTCTTTTTCTCTCTCTATGTCTCTAATAATTATTTCCCTGATTAACTAGCCTACAATGAACATTTATCCACCCTAATTGTGTGTTGCCTCCCTAGATTGCGGTGTTACTCTAGGTGTACAAGAGCCGATGAAAATCATTTTTCCCAACTATAGAAGGCGAAGATAAACGTCCATAACCACTAATGTGGAAGGTAACTGCCCAAAACCACCAAGGTAATGGGTGACTACCATGTGGGGTGTTTATCACAAATAATTAGAAAGGTAGTGAAGAGTGTCACACACATGTTGTTTCTAACTTCTCGTTCCAACATCATCACGCTCAAGTCACCTTAATTAGAGAAAATCGTAATATTACTTACATTGGCCATATTGAAAATATACACTCCTAATATGCTATGCCCGATAGAACTCGTTACATATCTAATGCCACAAAAATTAATTTCTCTTACAATGGAATATACATCTATGTGATTGTGTAATATCTGGACCCACTGCCCAAGGTGGTAGTAGAGTTTACGGATCGACATTGGCCCAACAGAATATTACTGGCCTTAATTGTGGTTTTTGTTCTCATTAATACATAAGTCAAGATCAACTTCTCGACTGATCACCTGCTCTATTACTACTCTAGGCCGAGCAAGTTAAACAAATTATTGGTGTTATGTGTCGTCGAATCATTTTTTTTATGATCATTTGATTAGAGACAACTATTCCAGGGACGTTACAACCTCTCACATAGACTCTTGACGTCCTTATCAAGGTTCAACTATACGGTCTCACAATATTTTTCTATTCCAATGCAAACCCAGAATGGCCCATGGACAAGTGCCCAATCATAGTCAACGTGAGGGTGGCTATATCACCATACATAGTCTTTTCCAATTTGTATCGACCACACAACTCAAGAGTAGCATACCACATGCCCATGTCAGACCCACCTACGGGGTTATTATTGTGATATCATTTGTAATGTCTGAGCTCACTACCCAAGACTTTGGTAGTGTTTAAGAAATGATAATTGACACTAGAGATCACCATTGACCTTAAGTGTATCTTTTGTCCTCACTCACGCACAAATCGAGAACTTCTCGACTGATCAGTCCTCCTAGTATTATTTTAAGCTGAGCACACTTAACCACATAGTTCTTAATGATAGTCTCTCCGAAATTAATGTGCACATTGTCAATATGGGTAGTTAAATCAATCCTTTTAAGATCATTTTATAGAAGTCTCACATTTGGAACGTTACAGATTGTGTATATATATCTTTGCTATTTAGTAGGGAACAAAATAAATTAAAGACGTATCAATGGACAATGTTTGACATAGAAAGCTGACATCGCGATCGTAGATGGTAATCGATAACTAAATCGTGTCAATTCAACAATGTAATCAATAACAGAAGCGATGTTAGCTCTAGTGATTGTGTGTGTAGACCGTCTGTATATGAGGGGCCCAACCAAATCCAGACTGGTCCATCCAACCTATTCTCTATCAAAGTATAATGTAATAAACATCAGCAATTGCAAGAGACGGATCTCTGAATAAATATCTCGCAAAGACCAATAAGTCGGCGTCAGGTTAGGTTGGTAACAGCGGCTTTAGTTGGCATCTTTCTGGTAATATCGGCAGCAACTCTGAAGCGCATCGTCATCATTGAATACTAATGATGCAATTCGAGAAAGTGACATTCTACAAATGAATACAATTAAATCTAAAAATGAAAAAAATGACTAAATTGATGATCTCTTTGAGTGACACGAGTATAATCGATTCTTTGGAAAATTCTAACCGTAGTCACCCTCCCACTGGCTGACATGAGATATTCCACCATCAGTCATTATTGCACATACAACGGTCATACAAAGTACATGCAAAATACAGTTATTGCATCCATTCACGAATAAATTACACAAATGATATCTTAATTCCACCACAGATTAAGTGTATGCAAAGTGCAGTTATTGCATTCATTCCCCAATAAATTGCACAAGTGACATCTTTACTCCACCACAAATTACAAAAATATTTAGAATTAAGTTTTCTATTCGTTTCTGATTCCTTCCAACTCAGGTACTGTAAACGCATGTACTGTACACATATTTATTGACATTTTTACGTAAAGTACAAGACGCACAACACAAGACATACAAGACATACATAACGAGACATACAATCTTGAATGAATATCTCTCCTTTTAAAAGTGATAGTTAGTGATAATCAGAATCGTTGATCTCATTTTACGTACAATACAAGTCGTAGAGTACAAGACGTACAATACATACACACATTATAATACCTTAGATATTGCATATATTTTATTTTAGATGTCATTAAAATATCAAATGTATAGTATAAGTACGCGAAGTACAGTACAAGACGTGTTGTACTAACATTCTACGATGAACGTAAAATATAGAACGTTTGACTTTAACACAAACAATGCGAACCTACAACATTGGCGAGAGTTGAGAATAGTACATACTATACTAGTGTGGAAACATTGGCGGGATGGAATATGATTGTCGGACGTACTGCATGAAGTTAATTCATGTGGAGTTAATTCACGTAAAAAAAAACGGCTGGGACAGACTTTTGCGGACTCCTGAGAAACGAGTGTGTGGGTGGGTCTAGAAATGAATGTGTAGCGTTACTCGGATTCTTTTAACATCGTAACCAATATTATATGGACACATCGTGATGGATGTAACTATGTTCTACCGTGAATTCTTTAGAAGACCCTTCAAATATAGTTGAGATGTGCCACTTACACCAATTATTTCTCGCTTTATCTTCCTTCCATAACATGACGCAATAGATGGTTATCGTTTATTCGTCATTGTTGATAATGACTACGCGACCCACATCTCTATTATTATGTTGTAATGCCATGCTCTAGCATACGGGTGTCTCATTCAATGTAACTCCAACTACACTTAAACAAATATTTCTGACAGTACTTACTTTTAATATTTACTATAAGAGTGTATGATATTCAATTTAAAATCAATTAACAATGAGTAAAGGGACCGCACAACTTATAAGTTTGAGGATCACACCAGAACTCAAAGGTGTGGGACTATTCCAACACCCCCCTCAAGTGCAGCCATGTTTGTGCACTTGCACTTTTTATATTAAGTAGGATATGTTACTCATATTTATTTCATCAGATCCGCTCTAATACCATACAAGAATGAACCAATTGGCAAAGGCTAAGAGATCACACACCTTATAAGCCCAAGGACCACCCTAGAACTCAAACGTGTGGAACTATTCCACATTTACTAGCGTTGAACAAAATAATATGAATAATTATTTATTATTTTGTTAGAAAAAACCCCATTCCAATATATAGAAAGGGGGACACTTACATGTTCTAGACTTAAGAATATTTTTGAATAAAGTATGGTTGGGACTCAAACAAATTCATATGAACTAAAATGCATTGGCTCATATACAAATTTTTTCTAAATCAATAATTTTCTAGCACTCTTGCTAAAGTTGGAGCATGTATATCATGTAAGATCAATTTGAAACATATCATTTGAAGGCATTTTTGAGTAAGTGGCTTTGTGAATATTTCTGTCAATTGATCAAATGTAGAAATGTAAGGAGGTTAAGTTTTTCCAGTAAGAACTGTATTTTTAACAAATTAGTAATCGATCCCAATATGATATAGTTGTTTCATGGAAGTCAAGATTACTGTAATTGGAAGTAGTAGCTTTAGCATAACAACAGATGGGCACAAGTCTAGAAATTGATGCTAAACTCTTGGAGTAAAGACACCACCCTCTAGGTTTCACATATAGTGTGTGTCAAAATTCTTTAATCCAATTCAACGCTAAAGTGTAATACAACATTATACTTGTTTTTTCTTCAAGTGACAACATTTTCACCTACAAATGTATAAAAACATGTTGTAGAGCGTATTTCCTCATGGGAACTTTCTTATCAATATTAAAATCCTCAAATATTAAGGTGCCCATGACTTTTATTGAGTAGCCTTTTCCAACAGAGGACTCTAGTACTGGATTTGGGCACAACACTAAAGACGACTTAAGGCATGTCATTTTGGGTCAATAAGGCTGGGTTGTCCCCTAGTCGATGCTAATTCTTCTTTAGTGAAAATCGTACAGAACCGGTGTTACACCCCCCGCTAGTCGGAATGGGAATCCCATATTTAGGCTAAAGTCAACCCCTATTGGAGTAGGATATGGGGTTGAACCATAATCCAACTTGCATTGTGGCATACTTGTGATTAATCTACCTATTCACCCTCAAGCATGCCCCCTGCATCCCGACCCCCTCCATCCCAACACCCCTGCCATTCTCATGTCTCCCTCCTATCCCTTAGTATAGGACACCACCATCGTTGTTCCTCCCACTTTGCCACATTATTGTTGGTTATTCTTATAGCATTTCTCGTGCACTGTGGTTTCCACATCAATGAACGAATATGCTCTGGGTGCCTTCGTGTGTAGCATTTAAGGTTTGGCGACTCTAGGCTCTTTCCTCCTTCACATGCCCTTTGTGAGAATCATGACATACATTTATTTCCCATGGTCCACTTTTTCTCCATTGTATTGCCACATCCACTTTACTATTTTGAGGAATGACTATGTTATCCAAACCCTAGAATGTGATACTTTCACCCTTATCTTTTGTACTACTCTGTATCTTCTTGGATTTTCCATTTCTATTTGGGGGGAGTGCTTTAATGTGTATTGTTGGAATTGCAACGAAACTCCATATAGATCGCTTGATTTTCAGCTATGCCCCCTCCTACTTCCACTCCTCATCACTGACTACCTTGTGCGTGTGAAGGTGAAGAAGAGGACTGCATTATCATCCAACGATCCATACCAAGGTACACAGTTGTTGCTTATTTTTTTATTTTCTATTCTACAATAGTTTCATTTTGTATCTTACTAATTTGCATTTTCTTTTTGTCATGAACTATGATCATTGCTTGGTTAGTTCTTTGGATGTGCTTATTGATGGTATATGGTAGTGGTTCATAGATGCAAAACAAAACTATGTACTTGTTTTTTTTTAAAGACACCACATTCATTACATTAAAGCCATACGACATCTACATGGAAAGGGAGATACACCAACCAAACAAAAAAAAGTAAAGAGCAGATATAATAACCAGAAACTCATATCAGAACGTGATAAGTACAATGATGTATTGATCTCTCTTCTATATCGCTGACCAAAATAGCTTTTTATGAGAGATTCCTTCAACCTGAGATTATATCTGATATAAAGTATATGCTCCAAACCAAGTTGAGAGGGTAATCTTGCAAATTGTCAAATGAAGAGAGTGCATCTTATTCTTTAGCATCATGGGAGATAATATGATGCAATGGGGTGCCTTGTTTGAATTATGGTTGGTGATGTGACATCTTATGGTGATTCTAGGGTTTCTAGGGTTTGCTTAATTGATATGGTGACTATGCTAGGGTTTGATGTTATGAAAACTACTCCACTTTTGGGGAAGGTTGCGACTAAAGCACATGCTTGGGATGCATGGTCTCCACCGATTAAACCTTGTGAAGGGTGGGTTGAAACACTTTGTCTTATAGTGTCTCGACCATATACTAATGTGAACAAGGGTTTTGATCTTGAAGTGTCTCGACCGAGACAAATAGATGGAAGTATGTCATCTGAGACAATGAGGAAACTGACCTAGTTGCTCGTGACACAATTATTGGGTAAACACAACATTTCATATATTTGCATGTGAATGGAGGAAATGATTTTCCTTGTACGGCATGTGTCCCTTGATGGTCTATTATGTTGACACATCATAAGAACCCTACTTCCCTCCTCCTTTGGGTATATAATCCATCCTTTTAACACATGAGCAACCTTTTGGCCCTATACTCTTTCTTCATCCTTGAGAATGATCTTGGATCTTCAGGATCAAGAAAGATCAGATCTTGAAGCATGGATAGCCGATTCATCTTGCATGTTGGAGATCTTATTCTAGATCAAGTCCTTGGTGGTGATTTCCTAGAGATCCTTCTCTTAGTAAGTAACGTTAACCCTTGATCATGTTTCCTTTCTTTGAACTACCCATCATCTTCTTCTTCCTTGGTGTTAGTCTATGGATTGTCTTTGATGGACGTTTGAGGGGAACTTCTCCTCATAAAGGCTCATTGACCATGATTAACATGGAGAATCTGAGTGAAAGGATGATTCCTTATTTTTCCCCTTCTTTCTTGTTTAGGCCAAGAACTATTTTCCCCCTTTCTTGAAATCTATGGTGACCATGGTTTCTTTCTCTTCTTAAGGTGATCCCTTGGTCAAAAATGAAAGCTTGGTTAGAGATCTTGGAGCTTGAAACCTAGGGAGATTGATTCTCTCCAAAAACATGTGGGTTTTATAACTCTTTTCCCATCTACTATTAGCATAATAGATCTAATTAAATGTTGCTATTCTACCTGAAAAAAATGAGTTCCTGATAATAGATGAAATATGTTTTTAGGGTTTAATCTTGTAGTACTTTTGAAAGGATTACTTTTCTTATAAACCCTAATTCCCTTATCCATCTGATACTGTGTTGATGGGAATTTTGATGTGTTCATGTGCCAAGATTCTTATGCATGTTAACCTACTCATTATCTATTGTTATTCGCATTCCTACAAGATCTTCTATCAAATTCTTTTGAAGATCTTCTATAACCCATAATCTAGGGTTGGATACACATACTGTTTGGAGTTTTCCCCTTTAGTTGACATTTGATCTTGCTAGTTTGACCTCTGCCTCAACCTGTTTGAACCTATTCAGATGATGTACATAGGACTAACATGAGTTCGAGATGTCCTTTAGTCTTCCCTAAGGTCAAAATCATGTTTAGATGGTTGTTGCAACTCATCAACCCCAAGGGAAGGGTGTTGCATGCTTAATAGTTTGCAATGCAACGTCACAGTCAAGACTTTTCACCCATTGTGACCCTACATGTGTCGCAGATGAGACACAAACTGATCATATGGTGACCAAGATAGAGTTGTACACGTGTGGCGAATGAGACTGAGCTATGTGCGCGTCGCGACCGAGAGAGCGACCATGTATGTGTTGCTATCTGACTGAGCATTGCAGACGTCATAGGAAGTCTAGTGTTGTGTTCGTTGCGAGCAAGAGAATGAAACATTGCACACATCACCGATTGTGACACCCCTTGCATGTGTTGCAAATCAAGCTACCTACTGCATGATTTGTAGGTCATTACTCCATGTGTGAGTGAGAAGTGTAATGTATTTAGTTATGCACATGGGTATTACCTACTGTATCGGTTGATATAAAATGAGATGATTATGAATGACAAATAATTAATGATGGTGCTTAATTCTAGTGCTCTCCAAACATGTGGGATATAATGGGATTAGGGTTTAGTGGTTGAATAACATTATGAAAACCCTAATGAGCTATGAACAAACCCTAACTCTAATCATGTGATAATATAACATATGTGCTCACTCTACTTGAAGGTTTGTATCCCATGATAGTGTTTTCTCTCTCTCTTATTTAGGTAACTCTAATCTTATAGGTGTGGTAAATGGCATTGCCATGTGGGAGATTTGGTGAACCTTGTATAATATAGGGTTTGTAATTATGAGAACTATAGAGATATAATGTGTTATCACTATGCAGGAACTATCTGAATGAGTCCAATGACCTAATAAGTACCTTATGTACAATTTGAAGTGAAATCCTATAGAGATCTGATTGAGGGAGTGGAATCCCATATTGATGTGATATTGTTAATGACCTTGGGAGAGGCAGTAATACAAGTTTCATGTAATGAGGGGACACCTTGTTGATAGTGAGTCTAAATACCATGTTGGTGCATGGTTGATATATTTATATGATACATGGTCATGACACCTGTATGAGATAATAAGATGGTACAATCATATATGTACATAATGATGATACTTACTATTGTAGATAAAATGGCCAGTATGTTCAACTAATGATGTTAAACATTATTTGTGTACCTTAACCCAAATATACTCCAAGAAAGTGGAAAATGACTTAATTAGGGTTTGGTGTAATAAAAATGATGGAAACTCTAAATGTCTATGTGAGTGAACCATAACCCTAATCCAAGGGTATCTTATACTTATTGAATGTCCATGAATGAATAACATGTGATTATACTTTTTCTCTCTCCTGTGTGTATGGTTCTAACCTTACAAGTTAATTGAGTGTCATAGCTTGTGAATTCTATGAAGATGATTAGATAATACTAGATGATGGACATGAACATTGATGAAGTGCACTAGAATTGTAAATATGTGAATGGGCACACTTACTAGTAACTTATAGTTCTTAACCCTAATACACTCCAAACTTGTGGGAGGTAATGACATTAAAATTTTGGTAATTAAATAATGACATGGAACCTTATTTGGTTAATCATGAATCTCTAACCCTAACATGATGGGACATATAATGCATTGCTTACATAGCCTAAAGTATAAAATATGATGAGATAATAATGAGTAATCTCTCTCTATGTGTATAATGTTGATTTTGTAGGTCAAATGTTCATTGTAGCTAATGATTTCTATGGTGTATATGTGATATGACACATGCAATGTTTATATACCTGATGAGGCATGATGTGGTGGTTATCATAGTTCACGATTATTATGGTGTATATGTGATGTGACACAACATGAAGCTTATATTCCTAAGGAGGCATGCTGAGATAATAATGAGTTATATGAATAATATTATTAGTCTTATGACCTAGTGAAGGACTGATGCCTAGTGTGAGGTTATATCCTCTAATGATATGATAAGGGATTATTATCCCTAATGATGTGATAGAAATGATCAGCTTGATATGGTATATTAATAGGTAGTGCTATTCATGGCCTTATTTAAGGCATTGAGATAGTGTTGCTCTGAGGTGATGTAACAAGACCATACCTTATGCATTTTATATCTTCTGAAGTTGTTTCTTAGTTTTGCTTACTAGATTGAATTAGGGTTTTGTAGTGTCACTTGTATGATGGGGCATTAATGCACTCAATTGGCAGAACTAATAAAGTGAAATCCTAATCATGTAGTTTTCTGATACATTAGATCCATCTAGATCATCAATATCTAGCTAGATAGTGAAACGAATAACTCCTACAGGAAACTTAGAGCACATATTGTTGAGTATGTAGGTTACCAGTGGAGGTAACTCCATGTATCCTTAAATTTTTGAACTATAAGTATGATGTTTTATTATAGAACAGCCATGTGTGGGCCAATTCTCTAGTGTTGCTCCTTATACTAAGGCATGCTAGTTGTTTTACAGGACCATAGCCTTTACTATGAGTTTTCGTCTTTACAAGACTATAGCATTGTATATAAGTTGTTGTCTTTGCAGTATGGCAATGTATCACTGCATTGTAGACTCAAGCTAACCAAGTTGTGTTGGTGATGATCATGGACTCTAGCTCTTCCATTGAGCTTATATAGTACTAATTTCAACTTAGCAGTGGTCAGTTGGATTTGAGTGGTATGCTTCAAATCCTCAGGGCATAATAATTAAATATGTAACAAAACCATGTAGTGTTATTGCTTAGGGGCATATACGAATAACATTGGATGACCCTTGTTGTGTTTCTTATACTGTTTAGTTAATAACAATTATACGTGTTCTTCATGTTCCTTCTAATCTCATGAGATATTCTACTGCTCATTTGTAGATACTTGAACTGCTTACATAGTGATAAATGACTTGTTCATATTATTTAGTTAACCTCCTTAACTGTTAATGGTATATATTCTTGTTTAGTTTGTATGTGCTTATAATACATGTCAGTAGAGAGATATATCTCTCCCTGAGACTTTGGACTCACCCCATGGGATCCCTTTTTTTATCAGGTGATCGACAATGCTAAGATAAAGATTGTGTGGTTGAGACTAGCAGTAAAGAGATATGTAGTTGTTGAATCATGTATATGCTAGTATCTAGTAAGAGATTCCTATGTGTAGTCCCTATACACTCAGGTTTTTGGGGGTGATTTGTGAATATTGTATATTATTTTGAGATTTTGGTTGTATGCCATCATGGTACAGAAAGGTTTTATATACATTAGAAGATGATTATATTTAACAGGTGGTGGCAAGATAGACACTGAACAATGTTGTGTAATACTTTTGATATGAATTAAATACAAGTGGTAATAGTTTATTGCCTTAAATGTGAGTTGTTCTATTGGGAATCATGTTATGAGATCGATTTTAATTGACCATGTTCTATGGTAATACTGATATTAGTGATAATTCTATGATTTGTTTTGAGTAATCTTGTCAGTGTGGTGATGACCCACAAATTTTGTGGTATCAAAGCTATAGTTTTGTTTAGTCTATAGGGACACTAGGACTAAGAATAGGAGAGCTCATATGCATGAGCAACAACGAGGTGGTAGGTGTTATCAGTAGATCTATGACTAAGGTTGATGAGTCTTACTTTTGAGCATGCATCAATTTTGGAGAACTCAAATTGAAGAGTGAAGGCGACTAGTTTTTGAATTCCTTGCCATACGCTGCGGACATACTGTGTCTGGACGTGGAGTTCAACAGCTGGCCCGGGTTGCAGTTCACCGGCGTAGATTTTGGGGGCGGGCTGCCATGCTATTTTTGCACCCCGTTTCTATCACTGGAGGGACTCGCAATACTTGCACCATCGTGGAAGGACTATGGTGGTGCTCATCTATTCATAGCAATGAAAAAGGAGCAGGCCCCGCTCTTCTAGGAGATCACCTACGCCTTGGAGTGAAGCAATGATGTATAATATATAAATAAAGTGTGTATATGAGATGGAATCCAAAGTGTATCCTCATCGTGCTAGAAAAAATCTTGTGAGTATGATCATTCCATACACATATTTATATATATTGTGCATCCTAAATGTATCGTCAGTGGACCTAATTTGTTAATTTGAGACGTTAAATGATATTGAAATGTAATATAATTGAAATAACAGAAATACATAGTAATCAAATTTTATTTGCTTCCACCAAGTTAAAGACAAAGTGATACTTGATGCTAGTGGAACATTAGAGAAGACTCCTCACCACTCGTTCCGCAACACGTTTGGTGCACACTATCAGGAGTAAGATTGGATTTAAATCTTTTTCGTTTTAAAAAACCTATGTTTGGTTGTACTTTTTTATAGAAGGATTTCAATACCGAAGGCAACACAATCCCGATCCACTGGAACTCTGGCATACCAAGATCTCCCCAGGTATTCGCCCAGTAGATAGAATGACGATTCTTCGAAAGCCCAGACGCCATCCTCCTCACATGCCCCCACCCCGCTAGCTGATGGTCCGAAACCCTTCTATAGGATTAAACCTAAGCTACATATTGCTGAGGAAGAGTCAGTTGCACAGACGAGGAAATGGGGAAGCTTGCAATGGAGGAAGCGATACTCTTTATTTTTGTTGAGTTCCTTCTTAAATACCAAAAGAAACATGCTAATAGAACTAACAAAGGTGGCCTACATAGGTTCCACGATCAACCTGAGTTCCAACAAACTTGGATCTAACCTTATGACTTGGCTGAGTGCCCAACTATTTTTCAGTTGTTAGAAGCTTGACATCTGAATTGCACATAATAACTAATTAATTAGGACTCGAGCAAACAAACAAATCAGGCCCAAATTACACCCAACATATTCCCCCCTAATATGGACTTTGATCTTTGAGGTCTCGTACTCCAATTAGCTTGCTCATATCAGCAAACTTTAGTTTCTCGAGTGGTTTGGTGAGTATGTCAGCTCGCTGTTCATCAGTACATACATAATTGATGATGATCTGACCTTCTTCAACTTTCTCCCGAATGAAGTGGAATCTGGTGTCAACATGCTTGCTCCTTCCATGAAAAATAGGATTCTTCATTAAGGTTATAGAATATTTATTGTCTACTAATAGTTGGACTGGCTCTAGTTTCCATTTCAGTAATCTCATGGAGCAAATTCCTAAGCCATATGCCTTGGCATGCGGCTGCCAAGGCTGCCATAAATTCATCCTTGCATGAGGATAAAAAATACTTTTATGCTTCTGTGATACACACAAGATGGGTTTTTGATTTAGAAAAAACACCATCCCTATTGTACCTTTCCTTTCATCTAAATCTCCTGCCATATCACTATATGAATAGCCGATTATCTTGACATCATCATCCCCCTTTCTATAAATCAAACCATATTTATAGTGCTCTTTACATACCTGAGAATGTTCTTAACAGCTTGCTGATGCGTCACCTTCAGTTGTTCCATATACTAGCTTACCAATCCAATAGAGTAAGATAAGTCAGGACGTGTATGGATCAAGTACCTTAAGTTCCCAACAAGACTTCTATAGTATGTGGGATTTACACTTTCACTGTCCATATCTTTCCTCTGCTTCAGTTTTGACTTCATGGGAAACATGATGCCATTGCAGTCTCTCATGCATGCCTGCTCGAGTATGCGTTTTGCATATGTTGATTGCTTTATGGAGATGCATCTATTCTTTTGCTCAACTTCAATTCCTAGGTAGTGTGATTTTGAAATCCATCATTTGATCTTTGAATTGATCGATGTCATTAACACTTGGCCCAGTGATGATCAGATCATCGACATACACTCCAACAATGAGTATATGTCCTCTGGCATTTCTCACATACATTGTTTCTTCCTGTGTGCATCACTTGAATCCAAGCGTCTTCATGCTCCTGTCCAATTTTATATTCTAGGATCGGGGTGCTTGTCACAGTCCATACAGTGCTTTTGATAGCTTGTACACTTTCTGCTCTTGTCGTTCTACCACAAAGCCTTATGGCTGTGCAACATACACCTCTTCATGTAGCTTGCCATTTAGGAATGCTATTTTTACATCGAGGTGATGAACCTTCCAACTAAGATGTGCTGCAATTGCCAGAAGTAACCTCACAATCTCCACTCTTACTACTGGAGCGAAGACTTCTTCAAAGTCTATTCCTTAGTGTTTCACATAAACTTTTGCAATGAGTCTTGCCTTGTGTTTGATGATATTCTCTTGCGAGTCCTTCTTTAATTTGAATACCCATTTCAATCCTTTAGCTTTGTGTCCAGGTGGCAGTTCCCATAACGTCCAGGTATTGTTCCTTTCAATGGCCTCCATTTCCTACTCCATCACCTCACGCCATGCTACAACCTTGATGGCTTCTGAGTAGTTGATGGGTTCTTCAGTGCTCATGAGTAGCAACTCACCTGACATTTCCTCTGTGCCTTGGTAAATGTCTGCAATAGATCAAAATTTCGCTGACATGAATTCACCTGAGGAGGTTCCAGAAGCTCCAATCTAGGTTTGAGCCGTTGATGAGCCTATTGATGCATTGGATGAAGAAGGTGTATTTGGCTCTTGAGATCGAGGTGGTGTGGTGGCTTCAGATGATTCTTCTTCTTCACCAATGTTTTCTTCATTACTAGAGAATTGGCCTTCCTCATGATCACTGTTAGTCGATTCCTCCACAGAACATGCAACCTTGTGATGTGAACTTTCTTCTTCAGTTCTAGAAGCTTCGCTCCATGTCCATTTTATTTGCTCATCAAATACAACATCTCTACCAACATGAACCCTTCTTTGTTGAGGGTCATAGAGCCTATGAGCTTTGCTACCTGGTTCCACACCAAGGTAGACTACAAGCATGCTACGATCATCTAATTTCATCGTGTGCTCGCTGGGAATCTTCATGTGTGTAGTACACTTGAATATCTTCAGATTATCGAGATGTGGTTTGCTCCCTAACCATGCTTTTTGGGGGGTAAGATCTTCCAGTGCCCTGGTTGGCATACGATTCAACAAATAAACATGCCTCACTGCCTCTCCCCCACATTTTTTTAGGTACATTCATGCTCTTCAATAGGCTCCTTGTGGTAGCCCTGATTGTGCTATTTCATCTCTCCACTACACCATTCTGTTGTGGGGTGTATGGTGTTGTGTAGTGTCGTTGGATTCCTTCTGCTTCACCGAATGAGATGAATTTGGATGACGGGAATTCACCTCCATGATCGGTTCTGAGAATTTTCAATTCCACCTCAGTTTCCTTCTCTACTAAGGCCTGGAATTTTTTAAAATATTCAAATGCCTCTCCCTTCTCCTTGTGCATATATACCCACATCTTCCTACTATTTCCATCAACTAGAAGGAAAAATACCTATTTCCTGTAGGCGTTGGTGGAGAGATGGGACCACAAAAGTCTGCATGAACCAGATCGAATCATCTACTGGACCTGAAGCTTGCTGCACTTGGGAATGAATGGCATGCCTACTTTGCAACCAAACATCCTTCACACATTTGATTTGTATGATCTATCTTTGGCAATCCAAGGACCATTCCTTTATCTACCATTGTCTTAAGAGACTGGAAATTTATGTGTCCCAGCCTGGTATGCCATAACCATGCTTGATCAACCTCCTTCACTGCATGGCACATTGGTTCGCAGGACTCAATCTAAACCTTGTAGAGTCTGTTGGGTGATTTCTTCACCTTCATGAGAAATTGGTTGTGCCTGTCATACACCCATAGGTGCAATCCGATGAGCACAATTTTGTTTCAGGCTTTAGTCAATTACCCTAGACTGATGATATTGCTCTGAAGGTCAGGTATGTAGTAGACATTTGCTAGACGCCTCTTCTCCCCATTACTGAACTGGAATAGAACACATCCCTTTCCTTCAATTTGTACCTTCGATCCATCTCCGAATTTTACTTATCCTTGGATTGATTTGTCCAACTCCTTGAATTTGCTTCGATCTCCTGTCATGTCGTTACTTGCGCCATTGTCCAAGTACCACATATCTGAGTGCTTCATATTTCCTATGTCTGTGTATCGACTTGGTACGCTCTTCTCTTCATTCAGAAGAACCTTGCTTAGCTCTTGTTCAATATGCCTGGCCAACAGTAACGCTGGTTCCTCATCTTAAACATGGCTCCAGCTCGCCTCATCCATCTTTTGCTTCCCTCGACACTCAGAGGTGTAATGTCCAAGGTTGTTGTAGTGAAAACACTTCACTTTGCTCTTGTCTTGACTTGTATCTGGATTGATATCTACTTCCTAATGAGGTGTGTTAGCATCATCGCAACCTCCTCCACCGTGTCCTTGCCCTCATCCTTAGCCGCGTGAGCCACTTTGCCCACGCCTACGGGTGCTGTGATAGATGATGTCTTCTCCGAGTTGTGTCTTTGGCTTAGGTCTTCAATCCCTCTTCATCATTAAGTCTTGTTCGTGTCTTCCATCGTAGTCACGATACCTCTCTTCATGTGCTTTGAGAGCACCGATGACTTCATTGACCTGCATTGTAAGGACCATGACCTTCGTTTTGGGCTTACCCTATTTGTTTTGCCTAAACCTTGTGCTTTGTTTCTTACTAATCATCTTTAGTGATGATTAGGGTTTGTCTGTGCTTAGTTGAGAGCTGGAGGTGCTACTTGCAAAATAACCTAAGTTAGGGTTGAAGAGCAAGTTTGTCACCTTGAGAAATGTCTTTCTCTATCTTTAGTGATGATTAGGGTTTGCCTGTGCTTAGTTGAGAGATGGAGGTGCTACTTGCAAAATAACCTAAGTTAGGGTTGAAGAGAAACTTTGTCACCTTGAGAAATGTCTTTCTCTCTCTTTGCTTCCTATAGAGTTGAGAGGAAGGTTTAGGCTCGTACTTTGAGTTGTCTTGGGCTTGGGTGACTCTTTTGGGCCTTGTTTTCCCTTGTTTGGGGCTTGCCTTGCTTGGTTGAGCCCTGTATCTGGCAAGGATGCTTTGTGTCACCCATGGGGGTGTCGACCATGGATGGAGTGTGTCGGCCTTTGACCTTGTTTGACCTCCTTGCTTTGGTTGTGTCACCCTAGCCTGGACATGTGGCCGAACCTTGGTTGAGTGGTGGCATGGCATGTGCATGCATTTTGCAAGGTGGTAAAACATGTGGACAAGTGTCCCTTAGTAAGGTGACACCTTGCCTTGGTTTAACCTTGACCCTCATCTATATATTCCTTGCCTTTCTCTTCCTTGGGAACCCTTTAGCTCTTTTGTTGCTCTCCCCTCCTTGTGTGCATGACACACCTTCCTTGGAGAGCTTGGTGGCCGATCCTTTCCCCTTGGTGGAGATCTCTTCTTCTTCCTCTAGCTTGGTGGACGAACCCTAGGTGGGTCTTGTTCTTTGGTGGCAGAACTGGTGAGCTTGGAGCTTTGGATCTTGAGGAGTTTTCTTAAGGCAGGTTACATAACTTCTAACCCTAGCTATACTACCTTCTCTATGTTGCATGTTTCATATATGTTGATGATCGGCCATTGCATGTTATGTTTCTTGCTCTAATACATGTTGTTGATCATATGGATATAATGAGCATGATGTTGTTGATGTTGTTGATGGTCTATATGCCTTTACACCAAGTTGGCCGAACCATGGTTTAGGGTTTCCTTGTTGATCAATACCCCTTTTCTATCCTTGGTCTAGAGAAGTGAGTTTGAGCTCTAGTGATGTAGGCAATACCCCTCTCTCATTTTAGTTGAGAGGTGAGTCTACATTCTAGTTGCTTGGGCGACACCCTCCTCTCACCATGGATTTGAGAGGTGAGCTTTTGAATAGATGATGACCTATGTCGAGGTGGATCCTTGTGGTTGCCCAATTTGTGATAGAGGTTGTGCAAAACCCCTCTCTCTTGGTTGTTGAGAGGTGAGCCAATCTTCTTGATTAATTAGGGTTTGGTTCCCTTGTGCTTGAGGTTGAAGATGACCTTGTGGGGTTGTGCCTTGCACAATATTACCTTGGAATAATGTTTCTCGATAACCATCTTGTCTTAGGTTGTAGACTTGGCGGTTACACCTAGTTGGGTTTGGTTGGTGCTCGATATGGTTCCCTTGGTCGAAACTTAGTGGAGATGGAGCTTGGGCATTACACCTTGAGCTTGTGTTCTGAACGACACACTCTAAAGTAAGGTTGCATGATGCCCTCCCTTGCCTTGTGTTGATCTTGTTCGGTATGCTTCGTTGAGCCCTAGTGGCTTTATGCCTGGTATGCCTTGTCCGAGATGACCCTTGTCTTGGATGTGCTTTGACCGATATGATGTCTAATAGCTTTCCATATGTTGGGCAATATGAAGTATTCTTGTGATGCCTGATATGATGGTTGTATAGAGTACCCTAGATGGTGCCTTAGTGGTGGCCGATATGAGTAGCTTGACCTAGATGGACGTTAGGTCTGTGTCGGACATGGGGTTGTGTTTCCCGACGCACCCCTAGTGGAGTTGGTAGAGATGCTTCTTGTTTAGCCAGCTGGTCCATGCACGATATGGTACCTTAGGCGATAGGGTGCCCTAGTCGATATGAAGGACTCTTGGATGACATGGAGATGGTTGCACATAGAGGCGCATTGGACGTTATACCCCCTTGGCCGATAGGCTTGGATGAGGGTAGTCACCCTGCCCGATGCTACCTATCGTGAGGGTTGCAGGAGTTTTGGTGAGGGTTCTGATAACTCAGAATGTATACAGCTAATTATAATAACACAAGTGATATGGTGTAATCACCTTGAATCCTGCAAATATGATAATGAGATATATTGATAGGTTGTGAACTAGTAAATTTGGAAGGATATGATGTTGCTACACATGTTAATGTGACACGTGTATATATTCACAGGTATAAGGCATAATATATGCTCATGATTGATAATAATACCATGAATGATAAAGCTTATGAGTGATATAATCATAGATGTTGCTCTATATTTGATAGTGTAATAATCCTATTAATCCATGATGACTTCAATTATCTCTGTGAATGTGTATACTAACCATGCAGGTATTTCATGTGGATTCATAGCCTGGTAAGAGCTATGAGACATATATGCTGGAATAGCACCATGTGGTAATATGGCAACAAGTTGATAGGTCTGAGGACCTGATATAAGGCTGAGTGCCTAGCAAGGTGTTATCCTCTGATGATGATATAAGGGATGCGTTCCTAGGATGCTGATACATGATTATGATGCCTTGAGAGGTAGTGGTTGATGTAATAAGGGATTGAGGTCCCAGGACAATATGATGATGGCAATAATTATGTAATCCTATAAGGCTATGTTTATACTTTGTTTTGCCTCAACAATTGGCTTAAAAGATACTAATCAATTATAGATGAACATATCATGTAGTTTTCCCTGACCATAGATTCATTACCGTCAGTATTTGGTGATGGTGAAACAGGTTTATCCTACGGGATTACCTGGAGCACATATTGTTGAATATGCGAGGTTTCCCCTAGCCTAAAATAGGAGGGTTGAGTGCAACTGTGGTTGCAAACTTGGGACATATGGAGCATGGTGAATCGACCCATGGCTCAGGATATGTGATGATGAGCATGATGCGTTCATGGCTCAGATGTATGCATTAGCACCTATGATGAGGTGAGCTAAACATATGGGTAGCTTGCAGAGCTGACCCAGAGGCTGAGGCCCTATAAGCATAAGACCGTTGTCTTGCTTGATGATTCGTGTACTGACCACGAGAAGGTGAGGTCATGGAGTCTGGATCTCCTTAGACCTTGTATAGCATCGGATTGGGCTTCGTAGCCAATGGTTGGATTTGAGTAGGGAAGGCTCACTTCCTCAGGGCATAATTAAACGTAATCCAGCCGAATAAGTATATCTTGCTTAGAGAAAAATATGCAACATTGATTGAGGCCTTGCTTATATAGCTGATCTAGTTGAACTATGCATTTGTGTGTACGATCCTTATATCTTGTGATAAGTTCTTATAAATCTTATCTTGTCAATCATGTTCCATAAAAAAACACTGGGTTATATGCCTCCTGGATATCTTGGTAAGCTTGATGGTAATAATAGCTTTGCTTAGTATGTTGCTCTTGTTATACACTTTATCAGTTATATGTTGTTATCTACTTTAACCTATTGAGGTTTTATAGTTTCGGTGGGGAGTTATGTTTCTCGCTGGGACTGTGTGTCTCACCCCACTGGTTTACACCCTTTTTAGGTGATCGTTCTAGATGTGGTGGTGGTCGTGAGGTTGCGACCGAGCAGTAAGAAGAGAAGTAGAAGGCAAGAGATGGACGTGCTGATGTTTTGGTGGTTTTGTAGTAGAGTCCTAGAGTCATCCTTGTACACTCAGGTCCTTGGAGTTGTTTGACAACGTTTCACGATGCTGGCTATTGTAATTTTTGTATATCCTGTTGCTGGTTGTACGTGGCCGTTATGAATATATGAATAGGTGTTGAACTCTGGTGCTGACAGTACAACTGGTTCTGATAAGTTGTGGACCTATAACATGGCTTGTGAATGTTTATATATACAAAAGTTCTCGCATGTATGCTTTCCGCAATCGGTTTTAATTAACCCGTGTTTTTGATAATGTGAGGTTCTTCACGTTTTCGCGTGTCATCTTGTTGTCTGTGTGATGGTGGGGTGTCACAGTTGGTTTGGTATCAGAGCTCTAGGTTCGCTGAGTCTACAGGGATCTAGGACTAGGTTTTCGTCTGCTCTTGTGAGTTTTCTAGATTTTCTTACAATAACCTTCTGCCCTCAGTGGAAGATAAAGCTTAAAGATGTCTGGAAACCATGAAGAACATGCTGTCGAGAGCAACAATGTTGCATCAATTGATGAAGCAGGAGGGCAGGCACATGAAGATTGGGTGCCTGATGTCCCCCAACTTAACCCAGCCATTCTTGAAAATCCTACCTACCAGCAGCTTATGGGGCAGTTGATGGCTACGATGAATCACATGGTAGAAAGAATTCCATTGCCTCTGCCAAGAGCACAGGCTCCCCATGGTGAAGCATCAGGTATTGGGAAGACCTTTGAGCGGCTTCGCCAAGTCAGAGCTTCAGATTATGCTGGAACGGCTGATTCGGCAGATGCTGATCTGTGGCTGACAGGTCTCGAGAAGGCCTTCTGGATCCTCGACATCCCTGAAGCAGACAAAGTCACGCACGTTGTCTACCTTCTGAAAGGTAGTGATGGCCACTGGTGGGCCATCGAGGAGCAGAAGTGACCTGGTGAGGAGATTGGTTGGGAGGTTTTCCGGTGAGAGTTCGTCAGCAGATACTTTCTGAAGATGTATCTGGATGAGAAGATCAACCAGTTTGAGAATCTATGCCAAGGATTGATGAGCATCACCGAGTATGAAGCCAAGTTCATGGACTTGCTGAGGTTTTGTCCTCACATGGCGGCGATAGATGATGAGTGGATCAGGTGGCTTGAGAAAGGTTTAAGTGTTGAGCTGTCGACACCTGCTGCTGCTTTAGAAAATCGGGAGCGGTTTGCCACATTTGTGGATTCCGTCCACAGAATTGAATGATCTGTTAAGGAAAAAAGGGAGTCCATGACCAGGTAAAGGCCTGCTCAGTTCCAGGGATAGAGGTTTGGTGGCTTCAAGAAGCTAAGGTTTTCAGCACCTTCCGTAATGCAGAACTCTTTTACACCATCTCAGTGGTATCTGAGTAAAGGAAGAGATTATGTTTCTTCGCCATCAAAGGCACATAGTACAACTTCTGTGGTAGTGACAGGGCCATCTAGGTTGCAGACAGAAGGCAGGTTGTGTTATCACTATGGACAGACTGGGCACTTGAGGTCAAATTGCCTAAAGAGAGATGTTGAAGTAACACAACAGCTGAGACAGAATCAACAAGGGTCAGACAGACCGTAGCCCAGTGGTAGAAGAGGGCGAGGACGCAGTCAAGCGTCGTAAGCATGATCGTCTACTCGAGGGAGCAGAGGACGTGGACAAGCAATGGCTCGATTCTATGCTATGATTCATCCGGAGGCGATAGTCAACCCGTGAGTGGTGACAGGTCAGATGGAGTTATTTCATTCTTATTTGTCTTCTTCTTGCTTTATATCTATTTTGGTTTACCCCGGTGCTACACACTCTTTTATCGCACATAGTCTACTTGATAGTTGTCTTTTACCTATTAGTTGTAAGAAAGATAGTCTGTTGTTAGAAACCCCTCTCGATGGTTCTTCGATACTTTGAGAAGAGTGTCTATCTTGTGTTCTATCTTTCTCAGGACACAGTATATAAGTGGATATTATACGAATTGATATGCATGGATTCGATGTGATCCTTGGGATGGATACCTTAGAGAAGTATAAGGTTGTGTTGGACTGTGGTTCCAAGCAGACAGTGTTTCATGACGGTGGAGAGAAGTGGATCTTCCAAGGAAATAGGAAGATTCTTCCGACATGTCTAGTGTCAGCAATGGTGGCAGAAAAGTTGTTGCAGCAAGGTTGTAAAGCATTCTTAGCTCACGTCATGGATACCAAGGCAAAAGGTCCTAGCCTCGAGGAGTTGACGGTTCTCCGAGAGTTTGTAGATGTGTTTCCTGATGAGTTCCCCAGTGTACCCCCACCCCAAGAGATTGATTTTGAGATCAATCTGGTACCAGGAACACAGCCAGTTGCATAGACGTTGTACAAGATGGCTCCAGTAGAGATGGTAGAGTTGAAAAAGTAGTTACATGAGTTGTTGGAGAAAGGTTTCATCTGACCGAGCACATCGCCTTGGGGTGCTCCAACACTATTCGTTAAGAAGAAGGATGGGTCGATGCGATTATGTATAGATTACCAGTAGTTGAACAAAATTACGGTCAAGAATAAGTACCCGTTTTTGAGGATAGACGATCTGTTTGACCAATAGTGTGGCGCTACAATGTTCTCAAAGATCGATCTACAGTTTGGATATCATCAGTTGAGGATTAAGGCGGACTACATACCAAAGTCAGTGTTTAGGATGAGATATGGTCACTTCGAGTTTGTGGTTATGCCATTTCGGCTAACCAATGCACCTGCTGCTTTCATGGAACTGATGAATAGGGTGTTCCGTGTGTTTCTAGATCAGTTTGTTGTAGTTTTCATAGATGACATCTTGATCTATAGTTGGGACAAGCAAGAGCATGAACATCATCTTCGACAAGCGTTGACTCTTCTTTTTCAACACCAGTTATATGCCAAGTTCAGTAAATGCGAGTTCTAGTTGAAGGAAGTGACTTTCTTAGGTCACGTGATATCTGCAGAAGGAGTCAGAGTGGACCCTAAGAAGGTGGAGTCAATTGCAAATTGGGAGCAACCAAAGACGCCGATGAAAGTTCGTAGTTTTCTGGGTTTTGCAGGATATTACCAGAGGTTTATCAAGGGCTTCAGTACAATCGTGTTGCCGATGACAAAGTTGACCAGGAAGGATGTACCTTTTATATGGGATGATTGTTTTCAACAAGCTTTCCAAAGTTTGAAGGAGAAGTTGACTAGTGCTCCAGTGCTAGTGCTTCCAAAGCCTGGGAAGGGCTATGTTGTTTTCTGCGATGCTTCCAAGAAAGGCGTAGGTTGTGTGTTGAGGCAAGAGGATCATGTAGTTTCTTTTGATTCATGACAACTTAAGAAACATGAGGAGAACTATCTGACACATGATTTGGAGTTGGCAGTGGTGGTCCATGCGTTAAAGGTTTGGAGACACTATCTTTATGGGGAGGTATGTCATATCTTTACAGACCACAAGAACTTGAAGTATATCTTTTTGCAGAGTGAGTTGAATATGCGATAACGTCGTTGGATGGAGCTAATCAATTATTATGATTGCACCATTGAGTATCATCCTGGTAAGGCAAATGTGGTAGCTGATGTGCTTAGCAGAAAGTCTTCTTCTCTCTCCACAAAGAAGGCACGATTGAGTTCCTTGGTATGTCATAGGTGAGATATGTTTATCTCCTTGCTACATATGAATGTACAGTTGAAAGTTTTCTTGTTGGCAGGACTGTTGGCACAAATGCAAGTCATGCCTACGCTGAGACAGAAGATCAAAGACACACAGCAGGCAGATGATACAGTGCAGTTGATCAGGTCAGAGCTTGGCAGCGAAAAGCGTGATGGGTTCCATGAGTCTGAGGATGGACTAGTTTGCTATCATGGTAGAATGGTGGTCCCCGATGGTGATAATATAAGAAAGCTAGTGCTCGAGGAAGCACACGCGTCAATGTATTCTATGCATCCAGGAGTCACTAAGATGTATCATAATCTGAAGGACCTGTATTGGTGGTCTGGCTTGAAGAAGGATGTAGCTGAGTTTATGGCTAAGTGTGCAGTATGTCAGCAAGTTAAAGTTGAGCATTAGAAGCTGGCAGGTACGTTGCAACCCATGTCGATACCACAGTGAAAATGGGATCATATAACCATGGATTTTGTAGTTGGTCTACCAAAGACAGCTAGGAATCATGGTTCCATTTGGGTAATAGTGGACAGGTTGACAAAATCTGCTCATTTCATACCTGTAAAGACAACATATACAATAGAAAAGCTTGCTCAGGTGTATGTAGACGAGATAGTGCATTTGCACGGTGTACCAGCAACGATAGTTTCCGACAGAGGTCCTCAATTCACAACTCATTTCTGGGAACACTTGCACAAAGCGTTGGGAATGTAGTTGAGGTTTAGTACTGCCTTCCACCCCCAGACGGATGGACAATCTAAAAGGACTATTCAGACTTTGGAAGATCTTCTCTGAGCTTGTGTTTTGCAGTCCCTAGGAATTTGGGACGTGCATCTCAGTTTGATAGAGTTCACTTACAATAACAGTTACCAGCGGAGCATTGACATGGCTCCTTATGAGGCTCTATATGCCAGGAAGTGCAGATCCCCTTTATGCTGGTATGAGTCTGGTGAATATCAGCTTTTGGGTCCTGAGTTAGTACAATAGACAACAAAAAAGATCAGAGTGATACAGAAAAAGTTGAAAGCGGCACAGGATAGACAAAAGTCTTATGCAGACAATCACCGACGACCTTTAGAGTTCCAAGTGGGAGACAAAGTGTATCTCAAGGTCTCACCTTAGAAAGGTGTGCTAAGGTTTGGCCGGAAAGGCAAACTGGCACCCAGGTATATGGGGCCATACCCGGTGATAACACATGTTGGCAAGGTAGATTACAAGTCAGAGCTGCCGCCAGAGTTGTACAAGTTGCATCCAGTGTTCCATGTCAGTATGCTAAAGAAAAGTCATCCAGACACAGGGACAGTGATACAACCAGCTGAGGTTGAGCTTGATGAAGACGTGACCTATGAGGAGGGTTCAGTGGCGATCCTTGACAGAAGAGTAAAGAAGTTGAAGAGGAATGAACTGGTTCTTGTGAAGGTTCTTTGGCATCATCGTGGTGTTGAGGAAGCCATGTGGGAGCTTGAGGAAGAGATGAGGAGGAAGTATCCCTCACTTTTCTCTTCGGATTTCGGGGACAAAATCCCTTTATAGAGGTTTATGGCTTGTAAGGACCCTGACCTTCGTTTTGGGCTTACCCTATTTGTTTTGCCTAAACCTTGTGATTGGTTGCTTGCTAATCATCTTTAGTGATGATTAGGGTTTTCCTGTGCTTAGTTGAGAGCTGGAGGTGCTACTTGCAAAATAACCTAAGTTAGGGTTGAATAGCAAGTTTGTCACCTTGAGAAATGTCTTTCTCTCTCTTTGCTTCCTCTAGAGTTGAGAGTAAGGTTTGGGATCGTGCCTTGAGTTGTCTTGGGCTTGGTTGAGCTCTTTTGGGCCTTGTTTTCCCTTGTTTGGGCCTTGCCTTGCTTGGTTGAGCCCTATATCGGGCAAGGATGCTTTGTGTTTCCCATGGGGGTGTCGGCCATGGATGGAGTGTGTCGGCCTTTGACCTTGTTTGACCTCCTTGCTTTGGTTGTGTCATCCTAGCTTGGAAATGTGGTCGAACCTTGGTTGAGTGGTGGCATGGCATGTGCATGTGTTTTGCAAGGTGGTAAAACATGTGGACAAGTGTCCCTTGGTAAGGTGACACCTTGCCTTGGTTTAACCTTGACCCTCATATATATATATGCCTTGCCTGTCTCTTCCTTGGGAACCCTTTAGCTCTTTTGTTGCTCTCCCCTCCTTGTATGCATGACACACCTTCCTTGGAGAGCTTGGTGGCCGATCCTTTCCCCTTGGTGGAGATCTCTTCTTCTTCCTCTAGCTTGGTGGCTGAACCCTAGGTGGGTCTTGTTCTTTGGTGGCCGAAGTGGTGAGCTTTGAGCTAGGAGCTAGAAGCTTGGAGCTTTGGAGCTTGAGGAGTTTGCTTAAGGCGGGTTACATAACTTCTAACCCTAGGTATACTACCTTATCTATGTTTCATGTTTCATATATGTTGATGATCGACCATTGCATGTTATGTTTCTTGCTCTAGTACATGTTGTTGATCTTATGGATATAATGAGCATGTTGTTGTTGTTGTTGTTGTTGATGGTCTATATGCCTTTACACCTAGTTGGCTGAACCATGGTTTAGGGTTTCCTTGTTGAGCAATACCCCTTTTCCCTCCTTGGTCTAGAGAAGTGAGTTTGAGCTCTAGTGATGTAGGCAATACCCCTCCCTCATTTTAGTTGAGAGGTGAGTCTACATTCTAGTTGCTTGGGCGACACCCTCCTCTCACCATGGATTTGAGAGGTGAGCTTTTGAATAGATGATGACCTATGTTGAGGTGGATCCTTGTGGTTTCCCAATTTGTGATAGACGTTGTGCAAAACTCCTCTCTCTTGGTTGTTGAGAGGTGAGCCAATCTTCTTGATCAATTAGGGTTTGGTGCCCTTGTGCTTGAGGTTGAAGATGACCTTGTGGGGTTGTGCCTTGCACGATATGACCTTGGAATAATGCTGCTCGATAACCTTCTTGTCTTGGGTTGTAACCTTGGTCGTTACACCTAGTTGGGTTTGGTTGGTGCTCGATATGGTTCCCTTGGTCGACACTTAGTGGAGATGGAGCTTGTGTGTTACACCTTGAGCTTGTGCTCTGAACGACACACTCTGAAGTTAGGTTGCACGCTGCCCCCCTGCCTTGTGTTGATATTGGCCGATATGCTTCGTTGAGCCCTGGTGGCTTGATGCCCGGTATGCCTTGGCCGAGATGACCCTTGTATTGGATGTTCTTTGACCGATATGATGTCTAATAGCTTTCCTTGTGTTGGGCAATATGAAGTATTCTTGTGATGCCCGCTATGATGGTTGTATAAAGAACCCTAGATGGTGCCTTAGTGGTGGACTTTAGGTCTGTGTCGGACATGGGGTTGTGTTGCCCAATGCACCCCTAGTGGAGTTGGTAGAGATGCTGCTTGTTTAGCCAGCTGGTCCATGCACGATATGGCACCTTGGGTGACAGGGTGCCCTAGTCGATATGAAGGACTCTTGGACGACATGGAGATGGTTGCACATAGAGGCGCCTTGGGCGTTATACCCCCTTGGCCGATAGGCTTGGGTGAGGGTTGTCACCCTGCCCGATTCTATCTATCATGAGGGTTGCAGGAGTTTTGGTGAGGGTTCTGATAACTCATAATGTATATGGCTAATTATAATAACACAAGTGATATGGTGTAACCACCTTGAATCCTGCAAATATGATAATGAGATATAATGATAGGTTGTGAACCAGTAAGTTTGGAAGGATATGATGTTGTTATACATGTTAATGTGACACGTATATATGGTCACATGTATAAAGAATAATATATACTCATGATTGATAATAATACCATGAATGATAAAGCTTATGAGTGATATAATCATAGATGTTGCTTTATACTTGACAGTGTAATAATCCTGTTAGTCCATGATGACTTCAGTTATCTCTATGAATACGTATACTAACCATGCAGATATTTCATGTGGATTCATAGCCTGGTAAGAGATATGAGACATATGTGCTGGAATAGCACCATGTGGTAATATGGCAACAAGTTGATAGGTCTGAGGACCTGATAAAAGGCTGAGTGCCTAGAGAGGTGTTATCCTCTGATGATGATATAAGGGATGCGTTCCCAGGATGTTAATACATGATTATGATGCCTTGAGAGGCAGTGGTTGATGTAATAAGGGATTGAGGTCCCAGGATAGTATGATGATGGCAATAATGATGTAAACCTATAAGGCTATGTTTATACTTTGTTTTGCCTCAACAATTGGCTTAAAATATATTAATCAATTATAGATGAACATATCATGTAGTTTGTCCTGGCCATAGATCCATTACCGTCAGTATTTGGTGATGGTGAAACATGTTTATCCTACGGGATTACCTGGAGCGCATATTGTTGAATATGCGAGGTTTCCCCTAGCCTAAAATAGGAGGGTTGAGTGTAACTGTGGTTGCAGACTTGGGACACATGGAGCATGGTGAACCGACCCATGGCTCATGATATGTGATGATGAGCATGATGCGTTCATGGCTCGAATGTATGCACTAGCACCTATGATGAGGTGAGATAAAGATATGGGTAGCTTGCAGAGCTGACCCAGAGGCTGAGGCCCTATAAGCATAAGAGTGTTATCTTGCTTGATGATTTGTATACTGACCATGAGAAGGTGAGGTCATGGAGTCCGGATCTCCTTAGACCTTGTATGGCACCGGATTGGGCTTTGTAGCCAATGGTTGGATTTGAGTAGGGAAGGCTCACTTCCTTAGGGCATAATAAAACGTAATCCATCTGAATAAGTATATCTTGCTTAGAGCAAAATACAGAACATTGATTGAGGCCTTGCTTATATAGTTGATCTAGTTGATCTATGCAGTTGTGTGTACGATCCTTATATCTTGTGATAAGTTCTTATAAAGCTTATCTTGTCAATCATGTTCCATAAAGAAATACTGGGTTATATGCCTCCTAGATATCTTGGTAAGCTTGATGGTAATAATAGCTTTTCTCAGTATGTTGCTCTTGTTATATGCTTTATCAGTTATCTGCTGTTATCTGCTTTAACCTTTTTGAGGTTTTATAGTTTTGGCGGGGAGTTATGTTTCTCGCTAGGACTGTGTGTCTCACCCCACTGGTTTACACCCTTTTTAGGTGATCGTTCTAGATGTGGTGGTGGTCGTGAGGTTGCGGCCGAGCAGCAAGAAGAGCAGTAGAAGGCAAGAGATGGACATGCTGCTATTTTGGTGGTTTTATAGTAGACTCCTAGAGTCATCTCTATACACTCGGGTCCTTGGAGGTGTTTGACGATGTTTCAAGATGCTGGCTATTGTAATTTTTGTATATCCTGTTGCTGGCCGTATGTGGCCGTTATGAATGTATAAACTGTTGGGTTTTAGGGGAGACAGAGAAGGCAGCGGAAACAAAAATTTTCTCCCCAACCCATACCGAGGAAACGCGTCAACGTCTATATAATAGGAAAGGATGGTTTGCGGAATCATACCTTGTCCCGAGGCTTGCTCGGCGACAATACCTCACGCAATGCGCGGTCTTCAACTCTGGACTTCGACGGTGTCTGTGCAGCTCCTGGTCGCACCGGGACTGACAACTCCTACTCGAACCGGACTGTCGGATGACAGTTGTCCTCCTAAGCGACAGTGTCCTCCCGCCTCTGTAGTAGTCCACACGGACCACCTAGAACTCCACTCTCCTTGTCCCACAAGGAAGTGGAAGGAGTCGCACCCTCCTGTTGACGTACTAGTCGCCAACACGCTCTCGTGCCTCCTGTTGCAACTGCAGTTGTCCTTCCCTTGCTGCACCTCCCTTTTGCGGGAAGCACTTGCTCGGGCTCTCTCACGGTTACCAAAACCAGAAAGAACGAAAACTTTCATAGCAACTGGTTGCACTAAGTTGTACTTTGAGAAGCCCCCAATACCCCTATATATATAGGAGGGTCATGGGACAGGGTTCTCCATCCCGGGCAATGCGGGACTAATGCAGGAGTAGAAGGGTTCGAGAATTTTCCACAAAAAGCAACCGGTTCGCAACTTGAAATGATCGGTTCACAACTGAACCGATCGGTTCGGCCATTGAGCCGATCGGTTGGACTTGAGCCGATCGTTTGGGGCACTCCAACCGATCGGTTGGTGCCCTGAACCAATCGGTTCATGGTCCTAATCCGGCTCAAAAAGACTTTCCTTGTTTCTTTCCCAATTGGTATCGAATACCAATATTATTCCCAATCGAATTGGGCGAAAGGAAAATTCTTGCCGACATGACTTTCCCAACTGGTCGGTTGCACCAGTTGAGCCGATCGGTTCAACTCTTGAACCGGTCGTCTCAACCTGGGCATGAGCCGATCGGCCTGGACACTCCAGCCGACCGGTTCAGCAACCTCAGCCGACCGGTTCATCACATGAACCGATCGGTTGGGAGCACAGGTTGGGCAAAATCAGTCAATTGCGATTTCAATCAATCCGATACTCCAATCAATGCGTCCAACACCTTGAACCATACGATATTGAGCCATCGACTGATTGAGTGTTTAATTGAACTACTAAACTCCTTTAGTAATCAATCTAAACATTTCTTTGGGACAAAACTCCTCTTCCAGGTTAAATCCTATGTGTGTGACCCTGCAGGTCCATTTCACGTTGGCAGTGAAAGTCCATAACACTTATGACTTCACAAGCAAAGAGCGGTGCCTAGTCACACATCAGTGCTACCCAAGTGAAAGTAGAAAGTTGGAGAACAACTTTCATCCTACAATCCGTGAATGGTGTTACAGAGAATGTATAATTCCTTTGTCACTGATATCCCGAATGAACTCGAGGCATGGAACAGTCATCCTGTCAACGTTCATTCACTTCCTTGATCTCAGAGTAGACTGGAAGAGATATGTATGACATCAGTATTGTAACACCCCTGACCTGGGTTATACCTTAACCCTAGGTGTTTTGATTAAGAAAGATTATTAAATGCTTAATCTCATCTTGTGAAAGGTAATTATGGTTCAAGAGGAACTTATATTACAATTCTTATCCTTTTTGAACATTGTTGAAATCAATGTTTTGCCTGTTTTGGACTAAAGTGCAAATTACCCAAGTTGAGGGGTTTAAGTGCAAATTGTGCATGATAATATGTTCCTCATGTGTTTAAGCATCATGAGAGTAAAGATGATGCTGAGGTATGGCTTATGGAAGCCTAAATACCAAGAAAGAGCTGATAAAGCAATGTATGTGCATGAAAACCTAGTTTTGGTGTAATGTGCAATTTACCCAAAACCCAGGGTGTAATATGTAAATTACCACTTCAATAAGGTCCCTAATGTTTCTTGGCATCAAGTAGAGAAAATAAAATGAGAGGGGCGCCTCATTTGAATTAAGTTGGAGGAGAGAGAATCTTGATATTAAAATAATAAAGATTTAATCCTAATTGAAACCCTAATTCTATTTAGTGTAAAAACAAATATAATAATTGAAGGGCCTTCAACCAAAAACGAGATGGTTGAATTTGCTCAAGTGTGAACACATTTGTGACTTTTCTAGGCCACGAAAATATCTCAAGGAAGTGGATAACCCACTCACCATTATTATAAAGAAAAGCAATATCCACTCAAATTGGAATATTATTATAATATGATCTAAGGTGCTTAATTTGCTTTTCTTTAAATTGATGGATAATGAAGAGGAATAAGAGGCAATGAAGATAGCCTCGTCCTTAAGGATTTTGAGGGGAATTTGAGGGGGAAGAGGCGGCCATATTTTTGGAATTTAATGCATTTTAATAATGCATTTTCTCTCTCACCAAGTTTCTTATAAAAGTACCTTTACCAAGCCAAAACAAAGGCTATTTCGGATTCTTTTCTTTACCCTTGCTTGGAAAACGACTAAGGAGCTGTGGCGGAGCAGGAGGACGACCCCAACCTGTTGGTAAGGTCCTTGACCTTCGTTCTCCTTGATTCCATGGTGGAAATAAAAAATAAATCATTGATTTCTTCTTATTTGGATCTCCTCTTCAACCCTAGCCAACTTTTTCATCCAAAAGCTTGAGGACGAGCTCAGGGGGAGTTGCTAGAGCTTCATCCACCATTAATGGCGTTATCTTGAAGCTTTGGAGCTCAATTGGAGGCGGGTTTTATAACTCAAACCCTTAATCATTGCTATTGCATCAATCAATTATGCTTTGTTGATTGTTTTCTTCAATTTGATACATACTTGTTTCCTTGCTGCAATTTCCATCAAGAGCAGTTGCTGTTCTTGGTTTTTCGAAGGAAGGGGATGATTACATCATCCTATATGCTTATCCAAAGAAAAGTACCAAGCCAAATGGTCTTGATATCTATTCCAAATCGTTTTAAATTGATTGGCTATGCAGTTTCAGAAAACTGTTTTAGGGAAAACGGTTTCAAGACCATTTGATATGGTTGAACAAGCGTTGACCGTTTGGGAAACTTGTTCCTAATTATGTAGGATAATGACCCTCCAAATTTTAGGGGTTAACTCCAAAGGAATCGTGAGTTGAAGCCTAATCAATTAGGGAAACCTAATTGAATTAAGTGCTGATTTTCAATCTGATTTAATTGACCTTTTTGAGTAAACGGTCTCAAGACCGTTTGAATGCATTGACCAAGGGTTGAATGTTTGGGATTACTGTTCCTAATGATGTGGTCTAATGACTCACCAAATTTGAGGGATTAACTCCCAAGGAATCGTGAGTTGAAGGCTATTCAATTAAGCAAACCCTAATTGTTTATGGAAGCAATAACTCAGTATACTATGTCAAACATAGTTGTTTGTATTTGATCATATGGTTGATGTAACCAAATCAAGTGGAGAGAATGATAGAAATGAATTCATACATGAGTATGATTCATATGGTGATTTAGGGTAGGATCCTTAGTAAAGAGATCAAGAAACCCTAATTGAGAAGGTTAACGAACCCTAACCCTGATTTAGGGAAATTTTGAGTAAAACCCTAATCTAGGGTAATAGTGTAACCCTAATTAAGGGTAATAGTGTAACCCTAATTAAGGGTAATGACTTGGGTAACTCTAATTTAAGGTAATGAAATACCAAACCCTAATTAGAGGAATAATGAATCCCTAATTTATGGGTAATTGAATGAAACCCTAATTGGGATGATTAGTGAAACCCTAATTGAGGGTGATTCCCTGAGAAACTCTAATTGAGGATGATTCCATGTGAAACCCTAATCGAGGGTGATGTCATATGAAACCTTAAACCTAACACAGAGTAAAGCTATGTAAAACCCTAAATTTGGGCTATAGTGCATGGAATTCTAATCATGGGCAATATGATGATAAATCATAACCCTAATGTCTGGGTAATGATATGAGTAAACCTTAATGATGAAATAATGAGTAATACCCTATAATGATGAAATATCTTAAGTGGTTGACTATAGGCAACCTTATAACAAGCAATGCCTTAATTTGAGATGAGTCCATATCATTGAAGATAGTTGGACAATCCTTGTGTGTGATCTATGCACAACATGGTAAAGGTGATAGGTTGGTGGATGAAAGTATTAAGATGTGAAATTCCTTATTATAAGATAAGTTAATAAACTCATGTAAGATAGAAGTGATGAGGGAAGTGATACATTGAGACATGATAGATATCACATTTAGCATTTCAGGGTTGATATACCTTGATGCATCTCAAATCCAATATTTTTAGATAAGATACACAAGGAGAGTGTTATGTAAATTGTCACAATGAAATGTAATGAGTTTAACATACTTGATAAGTAAGCTAAAATGAGTATGATGTAATCATACCATGATAATGATGAGAGATAAACTCATACCTTGTGTTGATGATCATTTAATGATAAATGATAAGAATATTAAATACTTGGAATGCCGATGGATGCTCCTAGATGTATGGAACAATATATTAGGGTTGTATTGATAAAATAAACATGAAACCCTAATTGATGTGAATAGTAAACCCTAACCCTGTGGAGGAAATAGTGGTGTTACTATTATATTACATGAGTTAATATGTTATTGTTGCCTAGTGAGAGGTGACAAGATGTTTAATGGCCTTGTGAGCCATATGGTTAGATGTTACCTGGTAAGAAGTAACAAGATGTTTCATGGGCATGATTGAGCCGTGAATGAGGTGTATTCCTCTTATGTTGATAAGGGTTGATACCCTGTGCTATTGTGAAAAGGATTTATATCCTGTGATAATATGATAATTGGTGTAATCTAATGAATGGCAAGTGAATATTACCATGTGATGAAGAGATGAGAAATTATGTTTCATATGTTTTATATCTTTTCAGGTTTTGATATTTATATGCTTGCTAGAAATGAATTAGGGTTTGTATGTCCACTTGTTTGATGCAGCCTTAATTCACCTAATTGGCATAACTAATTAAGTGCAACTCTAATCATGTAGTGCCCTGTGCCGTAGAACCATCTTCAGTGTCGAACTTGCTGGATGGTGAAACGAGTATTCCTAAGGGAAACTCGGAGCGCATATTGTTGAATATGCGGGGGTGGCAGGTTGAGGATATATATATACTTGTCATCCACAATTTCAGGTTACAGAGGATGGCTATGGTCATGCCTAAAATATTTGATGTGATTGAGGACAGCTGCGGTTGTACCTTGGATTAGAGGGTTTTGTATACCCTATTTTCTAGTGTCGTAACTTGTACCAAGTACGGACTAGTTGTTATCAGTTGACTATATGTCACTGTTGGCAGTTTGACTGGTATGTCACTGTAGTTTACTCGTACTGACCGAGGGGAAGAGATCTTAGGATGTCGGTACTCTTAGATCTTTTACGGAACCGAATAGCCCTTCACAGGGGTCGGTTGGACTTTGAATGGTACGATTCAAATTCCCCAGGGCATAATAAAAGATGTAATACAGCCGTATAGCATATCTGTTTAGGGTTATACATGACTCTTCACATTGAATGGAAACCCATGTTTGTTCTCTTTACATAAAGATGATGCTTAGTGCAACTAAGAGATAGTAATTATACTTATGTTGTGGATATGCATAAGACTGTAATTGTGTACATACAATGGTCATGCTTATGTTGATATCTTACTGCTACTGTTGATTATAATCATGATGCTAGATATCTCATGTTGATAGTTATGTTTCACATGCTATCCATGCCTCTATAATTAGAAATACCTGACAGAGGCTTAATGCCTATAATTAGGTTTGGTTAAAGTCCAATGCCTGGATGTGTAATCAGGATTGGTATAGTCCAATGCCTGAAATATTTATACCTGATTGATATAGTTTAATGCTTGAATAATACATGATGATTTATATAATCACATGTCTGGCATAAGTGAATACTTGTTTAGCAGATTGGCTAAGTCCAACAAATAGAAACAAGAATGAATCATGGGTGACACATCAGAATAATGAATGACATGAGCAAAGCTTGAGATGTTGAAAATGTATGGTAGATGAATGTTATACATGTTCTTTCTATTTCTTATAAAGAGAATAGATGAATTACTGTTCAATCATAGATATGTGTAATACTTTAAAAGATGAGAATGATCTAAACTACTTATCCTCTGCTCAGTTTTATATTAATTAAACTACAATAATGATGTTTCTGGCGGAGAGTTATATCTCTCGCTGGGGCAATTTTCAATTGTCTCACCCCCGTGGGAACCAACATTTTTAGGTGGACGAGTGTGAAAGAAACTGATAATATCTTTCGGATGAAGAACATCAGCAGCTACAAGGACAGCAGTGACAACTCAGGTTGAGTGTGCTGTCTATCGTGTTTGGTAGATAGAAGTCATATGTGTCGTCTCTGTACTCTCAGGTCCTCGGAGTTAGTACTTAGTGCTTTTAATGTATCGTTTTGAGATTTTGGCTTGATGCCTCGAGGTTATTATGTTTTCTGTGTTTAGCTTTTAACAAGGCAGTTGATGTTGTAACCCTTGAAAAGAGATGGTATAAGATATATACTTATGAACCATGATGTAAATGTAATACATTGGTTCTTGTTGAAAGAGTTTTCCTATGATTGGGTCTCTTTGAAAAAGGTTTAAAATTTTTAGTGATTTTCTATAATCCGCTGCTTAGTGAACGCTTCCGCATTAGTTAATTATGTTTTTGTTAGTTGGATGCTACAAGTATCATATACTGATTCACACATGTGTGCACACCTTTCTCAATCGTACTCATCAAGTGGCCATGGATATCAAACTCCCTCAGGAGGGACAAATCCCATATCTATCACTCACCCCTCAAAAGCCCCATGTGTCAAAGCCACCCAATCGTCACCTTTATAACAACCCATGTTTCAGGACTGCGTTTGATGATGTCAAAGTGTGCCCAACGACATGTGTTGAGTGCAGTGATTTCAGGTCTAAGAATCACACTCACCACCATCACTGTGAGTACTGACTGTGACTACCATCTCATGGTTCCATGTGTCAAACTCACGGTGGGTCTGTCCGGTACACTTGTTCTCTAACAAGTACCTATGTGTTTGGTTTGATATCTCTATATCATGACTAATAAGATTCTGTCATCAACCAACACCACAATCTAGTCTTGTGTGTCATTGCTATCTATCTACCTTCCACAATGACATCCGACTAGGGACATAACAAGAATGTACAAACTCTTAGCATCCGTATGATCTCATCGTTCAGGTCCTTAACCTGAAAGCATACATTATTGAATATTGTCATTCTCTAGACATTCAATCTGTTCTATCACTATCTCATATAACTGAACCAGAAAGAATTGGAAGCTCGCCTTTGATGTTTATCAAATCAATCTTAATGTATCCCACCAATCATCCCATGATTGGCTCTCAGGGCATACGTACCAACAGACTCCCACTTGCACTGCGAGCCAATCACCCATGAATCATATTCATAGTGATCTTCAGACATGTCCCACATGTTACTGCGCTCTAGTGCCAACATAGTGAGAAATGGCAACACCTTGCCAAAATCTGTACAAATTGCATGTCTCACATCTCTTCGCTGTACGTCACACGTATGAGATGGAGTTGCCGTAATATGCGATCTAGTATTCCATTGCTAACCTTTAGCCACATTGCATGATCAAGGATTCCAGACTTGTCATCAATGAGTGGAATATAAGTTCATCTCATGAACTTTCAGATCCATATAGTATCCATTGCTGTTCTCTAACACATAGATACTCGGCATTTCCCTTTTTAAATGGCTTTATTGGAACACTTCCAATTATCAACAAACATTCTCTTTTATACATCTTATATATATTTTGCGATTAATTTTCTGTCCTTTCGGAAGTTCGCATCAATGTAACTCTTTACATCGAAATCTTCCTTATCTCCATAGAACTAGTACTTCACAAGCACTTATCAAGTTCTCATGGTATTCCAGTAACACTTACTGGAATCAGACAGACATCCACTCGTCATGTCACACATACGAGTTATCAGGATGAGCACATCATATTGGCATGCCCTTCATACAAGATGATGAATTCATTTTATTCTTGCCATGTCATACATGCAAGATAATGGGATGATTACATACATGATAGATCCATATCTATTCTTAGCATTCCCATTCTTCATAAGAATTGGACACTTGGCCTTGGGATACTAACTCCATGTAACATGGACAAGTTTTCTCCCACTAAATCTGTGCATACTGAACACTTCAGTAAAGATTGCCAATGTATGCTTTCTCTTTCTAGGTTAAGAGATTTTCGAGAACTATCTCTATAGATCTCTATTCCTATCACATAGGAAACATCTCTATCTTCCTTAAAGATAATTTCCACATTAGGATTTCCAATCTAGAACATTTCCATTTCACATCTATATGTGGAATGTGAATACGCTCCCACTAAATCACAGATCCCTTCTTTATCTTTGACATATCAGTCAAATCCTTTGACTATATTATCAAAATAAAGATCCAATTTTGAGTTGCTTGTACTCAATCAATCACATTGATTAGTCCATTGTAACTTATAGACTTCATTTGCATTAGTGGATTCATAAACCTTATAGGTTGTGTCACGTACACATCCTGGTTTTATTCCTCATAGGAATGCGGTTTTAGTATCCATATGCCAAATGTCTTAGTCATTAAGTTGCAATCAACAAGCATCATCCTTCTCAAAATGTTATCCATGTGTCTTAACACTTAAGACTCATTTGCACTTATGGATATGATCCAATGAGTGCTACCATCAAGGTCATACCTTATGGTTCACATGGATGTCATTTAGGATGTAAAGGTCATAAACCATAACTCAAGGTTCGGTTCCTCATATTCATCTTGATAGTTGACTCATCACATGAACAACTCATCACATAGATAATTGAGGTGTATCTGTTAAAGATATAAGAACTCACAACCCTTGTGATTCTTAATTTCTTTTATTAGTGTGGGGTATTCATTTAATTAAGAAGAATTCAGTTATTTGATAATCATTCTCTAACTCCTTAGAGTATGATTCCTTCTTGATTCAGACATCACCATGCCTTAATCATGAGTTCACTATGATACACTATCATAATCACTCATAAGGATCTCAAACATTTGGTCCAAGTATTGATCTCATCAAGAATTAATCTTTACCAAATTTGTACTTCATTTATGATAATCTTGAACACTTCAAGATATTCATATTGGTATTTCTCTAAACACCATTTGAAGTATTAGCATTTATTCCAATAGGTATGTAAATACATCACATGTATTATACCTAATAGGATAATCACTCTCCCACTACATTAGTGAAGATTGATTAATCATGTCCAAGATGTTCATGTCTCTTACTGGTTCTATAACCAAAAGAGTCTAGATTTATCCATCACATGGAAACTAGAAATGAATTTCTCATGATTAATGCTAATTAAATTGTTTGAGTTATCTATAACTTTTAGGTATCGTCTTATCTTATGCATATCAAATATCACAAGATAAATAAGGCATTGCCACAAAGATCACATCTTTATAAATTGAAACATCTCTTTATTAATTTCCATCATTGTCATACAATATGCAAAAATAAAGTGTTTCTATCTATTGGCAAGTATGAAATAGCAGTTCATAACTGTATTACATGCCTTATTGACTGAAAATAAACTAAAGTATTCCTATCTATAAAGGCAACACTTGCCTTAAGTAAGAATGCTTTACACTTTACATCTTGATATCATATATCTCAAAAAGTGTTACAAGTTTATTTACATGACACCTTCAAGTAGAGGCTTCAGTCGCCTCCTTCTTCTTTTGTTCTTCCAGGTAGAGAGGACAATTCCTTTTCCAATGTCCTGGCTTTTGACAATGGTGGCAATTTCCTTTCTTGGTCAGGCCTCCCTTGGCCTTGAGAGTTGAAGATGGCTTGGACTCCTGGCTAGCTTCAGAACCTTTCTTAGCTTTGCCCTTTCCCTTGCGCTTGGACTTGCCTTTCTTGCTCGTGATCACCATCACGGACTTAGGCTTGTCCTTCTTCATCTGTAACTCGGCTGTCCTCAACATGCCCAACAACTCTGACAATGGCCTATCAAAGTTGTTCATGTTGTAGTTCATCACAAACTGACTGTAAGATTCTGGCAACGATTGCAGTATCACGTCAGTAGCCAACTCTTGGCTCAGTGGAAATCCCTGTCTCTACAGGTTCTCCACACACCCAATCATCTTGAGTGTGTGAGGACCAATTGGATCTCCTTCTGTCATGACGCACTTGAACAACGCCCTAGAAACATTGTACCTCTCTTGCCGTGCCTGATCTTCATACATGTTCCTGATATGTAGAATCATCTCTATGACACCCATGTTCTCATGTTGCCTCTGCAACTCATGGTTCATTGAACATAGCATCAAGCACTTTGCATCAATGGCATCATCAGAATGCTTCTTGTAAGCATCCCTTTCTGTCCTTGGTGCATTAGGAGCGGGTTCCTCTGGAATTGGAGTATCCAGGACATAGAGCTTACGCTCTTGAGTGAGAACAATTCTCAATGTCCGATACCAGTCGTGGAAGTTTGTCCCATTTAGTTTGTCCTTGTCAAGGACCGATCGCAAAGAAAAGTTGTTGTTGTTTGTTGACATTTGAACTACAAAAAGGAAAATATGCAATTTTAGTCCAAAACTCATTTTTGACTTATTTGATTGATTTGAAATTTTGACGATATAATTAGGCCTTTAATTAATTATCGCTCCCACTATTTTACTTCAAATTGATAGCCCTCACCATCAATTCGGAAGATTGCAGCGTACAACCTTCTAGTGGGCAAGATCCTGAAATCCTCTAAGCCATGGACCAACTAGGGCTGTCACCCACAACATAGATCTCTCAGGTAGGCAACTTTTGCCAATTGCATCATATGCAACTCTTGATAAGATGTCATATACAACTCCTTGCAATGATCATCTCTATGCCTCAAGGTACTAGATCCCATCTAGATCACCTTGTTAAGTCCGACCCAAAGCAAACACGATGAACATGCACCCTGCTAGGGCAGACCCACACATTCATCCTTCACGCTTCCACGAGGTAGACGGTGCACCACGCTAGGGCGTGCCCACACTTGGTCGAACAAGCTTTTCACGTGTGTCGCATTTGGAAGGCATCTAAAACTTAATATTGTAATGAGGGATTTGGTTTAATATATATATATACATATCCAATCACCACAATACATAGTACGTATCATATACATGCTATATCCCATAGAAAACATGCACAAAATGATAAAAAGCGATGATTATGGCCATCCTAATGTGATTCCTCGAGCCAAGAGGAATCACGGTCATCTAGGTCAACATCACATGCAACCTGTATAAGATAAACTCTGTGCCTTTGCCATCCAAGTAGATCAACTCATCACATGAATGATCTGTACTCTTCAGCCGGTCATCTGGGTGCCACCAGCCGATCGGTTGGCTCCTCCAACTGATCAGTTTTCCTGGTCGTCGTGCATCTCGTCATGTCCGCCACCCGCTCGTCTCGCTCCTCGAACCGGTCATCAACCGATCGGTTCACTCCTTGAACCAACCATCTAGAAGGTCAACCGATCGGTTCACTCCTTGAACCGACCGTCTGAACAGTCGTCTTGATGTCCGCCGGTCTTTGACATAACAGGAAATAAAATCCTATTCTATTTATTACATTGCTTTAAAAAGGAAACCCCGAGTTACATTCGGGGGAAGCAAAGGTAGGAAAGAATCTCGAATTATTTCGAGTTACATCAGGAATAAGAGAGGGAAGATCGGTGCGCAGACCGAGATGCAAGCAACCACAAACAACCACACACAGATAGGGGTTTATAGGCCATAATCACGCTACACACATCCACCACAAAACTCGTTTAAGGGTGACGCATATCGAGTGCATTAATAATACATATCATATATGTAATTAGGGATTTGTGGATTTAGGATTGGACATGCATAAAGCCGATATTATTCACACCGTATGCAATAAATAAAGGCGACAAACCAAAATCGATCATATCGATATTCCTAAAATATAGAGCAGTTGACGTGGCTCTGATACCACTATTGGGTTTTAGGAGAGACAGAGAAGGCAGCGGAAACAAAAATTTTCTCCCCAACCCATACCGAGGAAACGCGTCAACGTCTATATAATAGGAAAGGATGGTTTGCGGAATCATACCTTGTCCCGAGGCTTGCTCGGCGACAATACCTCGCGCAATGTGCGGTCTTCAACTCTGGACTTCGACGGTGTCTGTGCAGCTCCTAGTCGCACCGGGACTGACAACTCCTACTCGAACCAGACTGTCGGATGACAGTTCTCCTCCTAAGCGGCAATGTCCTCCCGCCTCTGTAGTAGTCCACACGGACCACCTGGAACTCCACTCTCCTTGTCCCACAAGGAAGTGGAAGGAGTCGCACCCTCCTGTTGACGTACTAGTCGCCAACACGCTCTCCTGCCTCCTGTTGCAACTGCAGTTGTCCTTCCCTTGCTGCACCTCCCTTTTGCGGGAAGCACTTGCTTGGGCTCTCTCACGGTTACCAAAACCAGAGAGAACGACAACTTGCAGAGCAACTGGTTGCACTGAGCTGTACTTTGAGAAGCCCCCAATACCCCTATATATATAGGAGGGTCATGGGACAGGGTTCTCCATCCCGGGCAATGCGGGACTAATGCAGGAGTAGAAGGGTTCGAGAATTTTCCACAAAAAGCAACCAGTTTGCAACTTGAAATGATCGGTTCACAACTGAACCAATCGGTTCGGCCATTGAGCCGATCGGTTGGACCTGAGCCGATCGTTTGGGGCACTCCAACCGATTGGTTGGTGCCCTGAACCGATCGGTTCATGGTCCTAATCTGGCTCAAAAAGACTTTCCTTGTTTCTTTCCCAATTGGTATCGAATACCAATATTATTCCCAATCGAATTGGGCGAAAGGAAAATTCTTGCCGACATGACTTTCCCAACTGGTCGGTTGCACCAGTTGAGCCGATCGGTTCAACTCTTGAACCGGTCGTCTCAACCTGGGCATGAGCCGATCGGCCTGGACACTCCAGCCGACCGGTTCAGCAACCTCAGCCGACCGGTTCATCACATGAACCGATCGGTTGGGAGCACAGGTTGGGAAAAATCAGTCAATTGCGATTTCAATCAATCCGATACTCCAATCAATGCGTCCAACACCTTGAACCATACGATATTGAGCCATCGACTGATTGAGTGTTTAATTGAACTACTAAACTCCTTTAGTAATCAATCTAAACATTGCTTTGTTGACAAAACTCCTCTTCCAGGTTAAATCCTATGTGTGTGACCCTGCAGGTCCATTTCACGTTGGCAGTGAAAGTCCATAACACTTATGACTTCACAAGAAAAGAGCGGTGCCTAGTCACACATCAGTGCTACCCAAGTGAAAGTAGAAAGTTGGAGAACAACTTTCATCCTACAATCCATGAATGGTGTTACAGCGAATGTATAATTCCTTTGTCACTGATATCCCGAATGAACTCGAGGCATGGAACAGTCATCCTGTCAACGTTCATTCACTTCCTTGATCTCAGAGTAGACTGGAAGAGATATGTATGACATCAATATCATATACTGATTCACACATGCGTGCACGCCTTTCTCAATCATACTCATCAAGTGGCCATGGATATCAAACTCCCTCAGGAGGGACAAATCCCATATCTATCACTCACCCCTCAAAAGCCCCATGTGTCAAAGCCACCCAATCATCACCTTTATAACAACCCATGTTTCAGGACTGCGTTTGATGATGTCAAAGTGTGCCCAACGACATGTGTTGAGTGCAGTGATTTCAGGTCTAAGAATCACACTCACCACCATCACTGTGAGTACTGACTGTGACTACCATCTCATGGTTCCATGTGTCAAACTCACGGTGGGTCTGTCCGGTACACTTGTTCTCTAACAAGTACCTATGTGTTTGGTTTGATATCTCTATATCATGACTAATAAGATTCTGTCATCAACCAACACCACAATCTAGTCTTGTGTGTCATTGCTATCTATCTACCTTCCACAATGACATCCGACTAGGGACATAACAAGAATGTACAAACTCTTAGCATCCGTATGATCTCATCGTTCAGGTCCTTAACCTAAAAGCATACGTTATTGAGTACTGTCATTCTCTAGACATTCAATCTGTTCTATCACTATCTCATATGACTGAACCAGAAAGAATTGGAAGCTCGCCTTTGATGTTTATCAAATCAATCTTAATGTATCCCACCAATCATCCCATGATTGGCTCTCAGGGCATACGTACCAACATAAACATGTGTTGGTTCCGATAAGCTGTGGACCTATAACATGGCTTGTGAATGTTTATATAACATGTCTTTAGGCAGGATCTAGATGCAAACGTTCTCTCATGTATGCTTTCCGTAATCAGTTTTAATTAACCCATGTTTTTGGTAATGTGAGGTTCCGCACATTTTCGCGTGTCATATCATTGTCTGTGTGATGGCGGGGTGTCACATGCATGGTCTTGAGGTTGCCAAACTACTCCATCATGGGTTCTATCTGCATAAACTTTGGGGGAACGTGCCTGGGAATCTTCTTCACAATGTGTGATTCTTCCATTTGTTTGCCGAGGGATTGGATCTGATTCACTAGCCCGCTTAATTTACTGGCGATGTCATCCACATGTTGGCCTTTTCTCATGTGAAGATTCTCGAATTCCCATTACAGTGCTTGGTGTTTCACCTCCTTCACTCTTTTGACTCTGACGTGCATCGTCTTGAGGGCCTCCTAGGCCTCACTAGCCATCTCCTTCCCGGCAAGCTGTAGCATCATTTCTTCAGGAACAATTTGGTAAATGATAGCAAAGCCATCTGATCCTTCCTCTCCTCGACCTCGCCATCTTCTGTGAAGCTTCAATTTCCGCCCATACTCCTTGAGCGTGCATGTTAGCTTTCATCTTCATTACCCTGATCGGGTAATTGGACTTTGTTAGCATGGGATACTTTAAGGTAACAACTCCTTCTTTCGTGGTTGTAGTATCAGTGGACTCTCCTCCTTTGGAGCCACCGGATGAAGACCTGTACTTAGGCATCCTGATGCTCTGATACCACATATAGGATTAAACCTAAGCTACATATTGTTGAGGAAGAGTCAGCTGCATAGATGAGAAAGTGAGGAAGCTTGCAATGGAGGAAGCAATACTCTTTATTTCTGTCAAGTGCCTTCTTAAATACAGAAAGAAACATGCCATCAGAACTAACAAAGGTGGCCTAGATAGGTGCCACAATCAACCTGAGTTCCAACAAACTCAGATCTAACCTTATGACTTGGATGAGTGCCCAACTATTTTTTAGCTCAGCCGTTACAAGCTTGACACCAGGATTGCACGTAATAACTAATTACTTAGGACTCAGGCAAACAAACAAATGAGGCCCATATTACACCCAACACCTTCTTCTTCCTCCCAACTTTTAGAAAAGCTTTTTGATTTCTAGTAGCCCCGATCCCCTTTGCTACTCTAGAAATGTTGGAGGAAGACTGAGATCCTTCTTCTCCCAACTTCCACAAAAGCTCTAACTTTGGACCTACTTTTTTGTATTTTGCATTCTAGATTCCTGGTCACTCATGTGACATACATGAACTCCAACTGCCTACCACATTCTCACAATGGTGGTCGGCATCCGTAATTATCCGACCAGTCTTTTATCACTTCTTGAAATGAGAATTCTGCTCCTTTTTTATTCCTATAACATTGATATCTAAATGCTCATTGTCATTAACTTACATCCGCAACATGATTTGTTCTAACGCGAGTTCTAAGATCTAATTGGTATCTTGTTTCAATATTATACATATGTTATTCATTCAACTTTGATTTCAGAAAGTACATAAGATCGTTAATCAAATTAGGTGGTGAAAAATAATGCCAAATTAGGGTTCTGCAACAGCACCCTTTGCAAAGTCTACCTGAACTAAAGGGCAAAAGGGGACGAACAAGACAAGGTTATAGATATACCATCCTGTGAACATTGAAACACAGGAGCAAAAAACACAAATCCTAACCCATACACAGTGGCAGATCCAGAAAACCACGACAAGTGGAGGCTAAGTTATACATCGTTTAGGAACGGGACAGTTGCAATCCTACATTGGTCAAAATACTATGCCATAAACAAACAAAGATGTTCAGGGTCGTATAGTGATGATTGATCTTTGTAAAAAGAAGAAAAATAAATCCGATCGACGAATGATGATATACAAGACATAAAATATAAAAATTGATATCTGGCAGTGTCATTAATATTACTTGTTACACAAGCCACTCTCCACTAAAGAATAAAAAATGTGGCCAATTTGAGATAGAGAAATATGTCAACTGGTTGGAATATGAATAGAGAGATTGACAAAATTCTGAAAATCTGTTAAGACTAGCCATCAAAAAATACTAAATGACCTCAAATGACTCCCAATTGAATCTAATTTACTAAGTACAAAAAAATTATTAAGTGTGATGTTCGGTATTGAAATGGATCGTCACATTAGTCCACAAATAATGAAGTATATTGTGCTTTGTCAATTGTCAGAGCAGTCAGACTAGCTATGACCTTTTTTATTTTCTTTTGACTAGTGGTCACAAGATCTTCAGCTAGTCGTCAGGTAATCAGTGAATAAGGCCTTTGAATTTTGAACAAAATACAACTTTTGTGTTTGTATTTATCGATACTTGAGCAACAAACAAGATGTACAATCTTTATTTCAATACTTTTTCAAACGTAAAATTGTTGGACGCTCAGTTTCTCAAGCTCGTCATACTCTTATTCACTCATTCAAAATTCACCAAAATCTTCAGTACTCGTTCATCATACATTGTGTTGAGCACTGATCAATGATTTCTCCAGATAGTAGGGTGATTACCATTTGTGTACCAGAAAGAATAAAGAAAATATGATTCCAAAGTTTACACCTTTATTGCCACCGCACAAAAGTGATGAAAATGGGTAGTGGCTGATATTGTGTCGCACAAACTAGTTTGGAAGCATTGACTACAACAATAGGCAGGGCTAGCTTTCTATATAAATATCTTTTGATTTGTTTGTCTATTCATTTACTCTGTCAATTGTCTTTTCTGATTCCAGCGGTAGTTAATGGTAAAAAGACTTCCATCGACAATTAATATTGGTCAATAACATGATTTAACCATGTGTAAAATGCAAGTGTACGCGTCAATGTAATATAGGCCTTTGTGAGGCCCGAGTCGAACTCAGGGACACAGAATTATCAGAGACTACTACTAACTACTTGCAATCAGCTAGACCGGTTAAAAAGTTGGAAGTTGTTGTAAAATTAAAAGAAAATGAAATAAAACAAAGCAAAACAATCGATTAAAGGTTTAGTTTAATCAATTCAAGTGGAGATCTTTAGGATTGCGGTTTCACCACAGGTTTTCATTGTATGAATTTCTGTATAATAATTCAGGTTCATCTCTCAATCCGGGTAGTGGCTTGCAGTCAGAATTGCCCACTGTCGTGGTACAATTCACTACTTATGTCTAGGTCGGTTCCACCGTCGTAGTAACCTATACCCTAAACTAGGTGCATTAGAAACGACCTATGGGTTTCCACCATTAATCTTACATCACCTTGTACAAGGGATTTATTAATTAATGTGATATTCATCTCTTTTCAACCATTAATTCTTCTTTCAAAGTAATTAAGGGCATTAGATTATTATTATGGTGATCAAGCATAACAATATAATTGAGAAAATGATATCATACCACAGATTTAAGAGATTAATGATGAATTACTATGATAAAATTGTCATACAATGCTTCCCCGGGCTACTCCTGGTCCTAAAGATAAAGGGGATTAGCCCCGCATGTTCATCTCAGAGCAAAACATGGTAGAGAAAAGGGTAAACATGGAGAAAAACATTAATAAGTAAAGAAACCCCTGAATGGAGAAGATCTAAGCGTTCCTCGACGTGTAATGTGCGATCTACAGCCTTTCGGCGGTGGAAAACATCTTCTTCAGCATCCGAAATGGCTGGGGCATACTTCTAGGCTCCGTTCTTCTCTCCACACCTTCTCGGGATGTGTGCAGTGGCTAATGACGTGATCCCCTACTCTTGGCCACCGTCATTAGGTATAATCACCGAGTTAGGTTGCAAAAATATCACAACCATCGGATTTAGATCGATCTGAAGCAAACTTGTATCTGACGGTGTCGATACCATCGACACGTGTCGATGGTATCGACCTTGCGCGATATCGGGCAGTCTTCTTTTCTTTTCTTCGTCGCGATTGATGCTAACTCGATACCATCGACAAGTGTCGATGGTATCGACTCTCTTAGGCGTAGCTTTTGTCCTTTTTCATCGTTGTAGCTCCACTTGTCGATAGTATCGATGTCTGGGTCGATAGTATCGACTATCTTCTCACCAGCAACCTGATGGTAAGTTGCTACCATCGACTTCTCTGTCAATGGTATTGACTCTGTGATGCTCCTTGCGGCTGGTAACCTGTGGTCGTGTCGATGGTATCGACCACTGTCGATGGTATCGACAACAACAGATATTTGTTTTTCCTAAAATTGCAACACAAAACCACATAAGCCAAAATAAAACATATTATTGTAATCATTTACGCTCAAAATAATATAATAAGGGAGATTTGACACTGAGAAAGATCATAGACTGAAGTAAATGAATTATGCAATATTAACCACCAAAATGACCAATAAATGCATAAAACACAAGTAAAATAAGCCTATAAATGCGACTCAAAATCATCGCATCAGTCAACAAATTAAATTTAAGACTGTCGGGGGGAGCTCAAGCCCCCGCAACCCCTCTCCCATATATATCGTTGCCCATACATATGTCATCCGATCTTAACCTTTGACAAATCCCATCTTAATCCTTTTCAACCAACCAAGCATACCATAATAGTCTACATAGTATGACTTTGAATCTAAAGGCTAGACACATCTAAGCGCCTTCACATCAATATTTATATTAGGTGATACCACTAAGGAAAATAAGTTAATTTAGCATTCTTTGAGAAAAATAGTAACGATTGCAACACCTCTATGAGAGTAGTAAAACATTAAGGGTGTTTTATAAGTCAAGTAAAGAAGCCACACGCTTGACTTTGTTGTTTATAATATTAAAAATTAATTAAGAGAAGAGAATCCCACATAGGCCAGTGCTCTAAATAGTGCTTTTTTTACTTTTTTTATTTTTAAAAATAAAAATGCCAACATGTGTGGTGCTTTGAATCTGTCTGGTTCTTTCAAATGAGGACATTGTTTTTGGAATCAGAATGGACCCATCGGTCAACTGGTCCGGAATTCTAAAAAATTGGGGGTTGACCCCTTTTTTCAGTTCAACCTGTTAGAAATATAGTTCAACTAGATAGAATCAGATCAAATATGTGGTGCAGTTAGAAGAAGAAAAAATAAAAATAGAAATACAAAAGATAACTCTTGACCCGCCTAACAAACTAAACAAATTCCAACTACGTGAAAAGGAAATACTAACATACCCAACAACTAACCTTATTTCTCATTTGTACAAGAGAACAATGAGTTCAAAGATAAACTCTTGCCTATTGTTCCTATAAAAATGAAAAACTTGGAGTAGTTGGAGGATATGGTTTATCAGCCCATTATAAGTGTTGGACAATTTTATTATTGGGTTGGTGAGAAAGTGTGATGTTTGATGTAAAATTTGACAAAGGATGATTTTTGTGTTTCTTTACTATCATTGATGTATAGTTTTTTTTTCTTCTAATTTTGATTTTAAATATTGTGGGTATGGCATCACAAATCACAATCTCTGATTACGAGTATGCACTTTATTACCTTTGGTTTCTTTTTGTGTTGGAGAAAGTTTACTTTTCAAATGAACAAAATTCATTTAGTTAAGATTTTGAACAAGTTGTTAGCTATTATTGTTAATTTAAAATATTTTTTGAAAATATGGTTAATTTATAGTGATATTAAGTAACCAGAAAAATTAACTTATAAGTTTCATTATATAAAGGTATGCATCACAATATAAGTTATTAAATGATACATATATGAAGTTGGAACATATATATATATATATATATATATATATATATATATATATATATATATATATATATAATACAGGGAGAGAGAGATGTTATTTATAGCTATTCCATCTATTTGTGCATCAAGTTCAAATAAGATATCAATCTATAATGAAGAAATGATACTAGCTGGTTGTTTTATAGGATTTCTCATATTCAGTTGGAAAAGTTTAGATAAGACTTTCCAAGAAACTCTCGATGGGAGAATTGAGTCTATTCAGTAAGAATCACAACAATTATCAAATCCTAACAAACTCCTTCCTCCGTAGAGTCAGGCTAGAATGCACTCGAGTGTACAAATCACACGGTACACTCAAGGGGTGTTTACATATCTAGATAACTTTTTTGAAAAATCCAAACTGGTGATATTTATTGTTATACCAACTATAGGCTACATGAAAAATTTGAGCTCATTTGGGATTTTCTAAGTCACTCTTTCATGACAAAAAAACCGGCACACAAAACTAATTTAATTGTATAATTTTTTTCGCCTTTAGATGCAAGACCTATAAGTATCAAATGAGCTCAAATTTTATATGTATCTTTATATGATATCTAACAAGTTCAATGGATTAGATTTTCAAAATAAATGTTGCATGATGAAAACAACTTGAGTGTAATCGATCTCTGCTACACTTGAGTGTATTCTAGACAGACTCACACACACACACACACACACACACATATATATATATATATATACATATATATATATATATTGTGTATTTGGTTCTAGCAGTTCGACCAGTCTGACCGCTAATTGTCTTATATTCTGGTGGTCGGTTAAGTTTTTTACAGTTTAATATTTTGTTGATGTGTCATGCTAATGTTATTTCTAGTCCATCTGGTTCGACCAATATGGTTTGACATGACTCAATGTGATCCGAGTCAAAATCGATTTGGTTCTAAAAAACTTGATCAAGGATATAAAAAATGACCACAATGAGGGGTGGGTTTCACACAACATGTACTAATATTATAAATATTTTAATTGTAGTACTATGATGGCAATTATATTTGCTACATTGTCTATATTTATTTTTTTCCTTCCTTATAGATGCTTTCATGTGAGTCAAATATATACATATTTTGGAAAACTAACATTAATACTTGAATTTTAGTAGAAAAAAATGTTTTCTAGAAAGGAAGTGTACACCGCGTTGAAAGGAGCACCAAGTTTCTTTTGTTATTCACACTTTTTCCTATATTTCTTGTTTTCCAAGCCCTCCTTTGCATGTTGTCTCAATATCTCTTTTCTTATATTTTTTGTTATCAATAATGAGAGAGAAAATGAGTGTATTCACTTTTTTCTCATTCATTTGTATCTTCTTTTATGTTTTCAATTTATGACTAAGAGAAATATCAAAAATAAGATGATACTTGTTATGTTCCTTGAAGAATAATACTGATTTGAATGTAAATTTGGTATAATATTAAATGAATTTTCTAGCCGAGTCGATCAAAAATCTATTTTCCAAATTTAATTAAATACCCAATTATTGTTCTACACATATATGTATAGCACCCTTGTGAGGGTTTTGAATCATCGTGTATTTTATATTTGAGATGGTTGTTGTTCGTACTCTACAAAGTAATCCTAATCCTTTAAGAGTGTTTTGTCTGTACCTTGTTCTCTAATATAGTAAACATCATATCTCTTTCAATGGAGTAGATTATCTTGACCGATCCACATAAATTTCATTTTCTCTGGCTGTATGATTGTTTCCCCTTTCTCATCCATGCTTTTCCACTTAGCTCAGCATATTCTGCTATTATAAACTTGAAAATTGGCATCAAAGTGTAGTTTTCAGGATTTGAACGATGTCAAGTTCATTCATGGTTGAGAAGTCTAATCATTATGTAAACTTTGAACTATGGAAGGTCATGATGCACATATTGTTCGTACAACAAGGCATCACTAAGTCTCTACTGGAGAACAAGAATATGTATGTGACAATGAAGGAAGAAGTTAAGAAAGAAATTGAAAGGAATCTCACTAAGCCATCAAATTATAATTATCCTACCAAGTACTATGTGAAGTCTCTAAGGAGAAAACTACAACATATTTGTGGAAGAAATTTGAAGTTCTATATATGGTCAAGTTTCTCTAGATAAAGCTATACCATACTCATCATGTCTACTTATTATGAATGGAAGAAGGTAACTCTATTCCTGACCATATTGATGAGTTTAACTCTATTAGTATGGATCTTGAACACATAGATATAAACCTTGAAGATTAAGATAAAGCCCTTATTCTGTTGAGATTGTTTCCTCCTTCATACAAGTAATTTCATGAAACTATTTTGTATAGAAAATCATCAATCACAGTGGAGGATGTTATGTCCACACTGTTACCAAAGATAACAATTGAAAAAGATGTAATTACTTCATCTTGTGGGAGTCAGTCAAATGCTCTCATGATCAGGGGTTGAAAAAAAGAAAAGGAAAACAACAATAAGGAGATAAGCAAATTTAAGTCAAGACCCAAGAGTGGTAAGCTCTACAAATATTCTAAGAACATTGGAGGCATAGTTGATGATTGTCACTAGTTACTAAACAAGAATAAGACAGAGAATAACTGCAAAAAGCAATAAAAACTTGTTAATGTAGAGTTAGAAGATACATAATTTATTTTTATGGCATCATCAACTTCATCTGCATCAACTAATTTTTAGACTTTACAGATATTGGACTCTGGTTTCTCACATCACATGTGTCTGCATAGATACTAGTTTTCTTCTTATGAACATTATGATGGGGGAATAGTGAACATGTCAAATAATACTACATGAAACACTATTGGAAATAAATCAATCCAAATAAAGATGTTTGATGGTGTTATTTGTACTATATTTAATGTTCATATTGTTCAAGACCATCAGAAAAATCTCATCTCAATTGACTTGCTTGTAGCCAATAGTTTTCTATACAGGGTTAAAAATGGAATTTTTTTAGTAATCAAAGGAGATGATACTCTGATTAAGGGAGTATTTATTCATGGAAACTTTTACTATATGATTGGTGAAACTGTCATAGGTATAGATGTTGTTGTTTCTTCGTCAACTACTTTGAATCTGGAGACCATCAACTTGTAGCATATGACTAGAACACATGTGTCAGAAAGGTCTCAAATTATTAAGAGAAAGACGTCTTCTAGATGGTGTCAGTACTAGAAAGTTAGATTTATGTGAGCATTGTGTAATGGGAAAGCAAAAAAAGGTTAGTTTTTCTACTAAAATGCATACTACAAAAGCTATTGTTGATTATGTTCATTCAGACATCTAGGGTCATTCTCAAGTTTCATCCCAGGTTGTTCTAGATATATTCTTACTTTAATTGACTATTTATCAATGATTTTTTGGGAGTATTTTTGAACAACAAGTTTGATGCTTTTTTATCATTTTAAGAAATTTTGAAGATGTTGGCTGAAAAGAAGTCAAGAAAATGCATGAAAAGGTAGAGGACAAACAACAACATGGAATTTTGTTATTTTAAATTCGATGAATTTTTTTTATCTGAAGGTATATCTAGACACCACATAGTTAAATATATACTTAAGTAGAATGGTATTGTAGAACATTCGAACAAAACTCTTTTAGAGAGAGCATGATGTAAGATAATTAGTGTAGGTCTTAGAAAATATTTTTGGGTTGGACTTATCTCTATTGTAGCCTATCTTGTCTATTGGTTTCCATGTACTCCACTTGGTTTCAAAACTCCAAAAGAGGTATGGTCTGGTCATCCTGCAAATTACTCAAATCTATATATTTTGGGTTTCCTTACATATGTTTATTAAAATGAAGGAAAGATCGAACTTCGAGCAAGAAAGTGTATTTTTCCAAGTAATATTGATGGTGGAAGGGATACAGATTCTGGTGAACTCAAGCAAAGTCCTCAAAGTTCTTGATTGAAAGAAATGTCACATTTGATGAATCTACAATGTTATCTACAAATAAGATGGTTCTACTTCTTTTGTTGCAGAATTTTCTTAGAATTTCACATAGTAGGTGGGGGTTAAAGTTAGTGCACATAGCTCGAGACCTCTAGTTATTACATAGGAAAATCCATATGATGATGATGATGATGATGGTGATGTTCCTAACAAACAAACATATGATTGCTTCTAGAATAGAAAGAAGATAGATTAGACCACTTGGAAGGCATTGATATTATGATGTTCTGTATGCCTTGGCTACTGTAGAAGAGACAAATGATTATGATGAAGCATCTACCTATGTTGAAGTAATGGCTGATCCAAATTCTTCTATGTGGATTGCATTTATGAAATAAGAGATTGAGTCTCTTCAAAAAGGCAATACTTGGGTTCTTATAAATTCGTCTGCTAGAAAGAAGATTGTTGGTCGTAATTGGGTATTTGAGAGGAAGGAAGTTGGTTTTGTAGATACTACTGCATGATGTAAAGGATGGTTAGGTGAAAAGGATACAGTTGATGGAATTTTTCAAACACACCTCAATAAGATTTATATTGACATTAGTTATTAGATATGATTGAAGCTAGAACAACTTGATGTAAAGACAACATTCCATCATGGTGACTTAGAGGAGCAAGTCTACATGCAGCAACATGAAGGTTATGATTTTGTTACAAAGAAGGACCTATGTGCTTACTGAAGACATCTTTTTTTGGTTTAACGCAATCCCCTCAATAATGGTATCATAGATTTGATCTTTCATGGTCATGTATTGTTATTCCAGGAGGAGATGTGACATTTGTGTCTATTTGAAGAAACTTCCTAACAAGTGTCTTGTTTACCTCTTACTTTGTGTTGATTGCAGCAAGAAAAATTTATGTAATACACAAGACGAAGCACACACTTAGTAGTGAATCCAAAATGAAGGATCTGGGAGTACCAAAAAAATTGAGGATGGAAATTAATAGAAACTATAAAGCTAGAAGGTTATTTATTAGTCAAGAGAAGTATGTGAAGAAATTTCTACGATGATTCTCTATGCTCTTGTATATATTTCTTTAAATGACAAATTCCAAAAGGTCTTATATACTAATTATCCACAATTAAAAGAGGATGAAAATTATATGTATCATGTTCCTTGTTCCAATGCAACTGGAAGGATCATGTATGACATGATTTGCACTCATCTAGATATTGCTCAAACAATTAGTATGGTGAGAAGATACATGTCCCATCTAGAATAGCTATGTTGGAAGGCAATATAGTGCCTTCTTAGGTACCTAAAGGCTACCACCTTCCATCTGTCCTTGGTTTATCAAGAACATAGAGATACTTGTTGGATATATTGATTCTATTTTTGCAAATGTCCATGATAAAAGACATTCACGTGTAACCTATTTTGTAAGTATTGTTGGCAGTGTTGTAAGTTGGAAGCTACACTACAACCCATTGTTGCTTTGTCCACCACTAAGGGTGAGTACATGGCATTGACATAGGACATCAAAGAAACTACATAGCTTGGAGAACTGTGTATAAAATTATGTATTTTTAAAAAGAGAATGACCATCTATTGTGATAGTAAAAGTGCATTTCACCTAAAAAAAGATCAAATGTTTCATGAGAGAACAAAACACATTGATGTCCAGCATCACTTCATTAGAGAAGTGATAGAACAAGGAAATTTTACACAAAAGAAGATTCCAAGTAATGAAAGTCATGCTTATATTATGAAAAAAGCCATTGCCAATTTCTAAGTTTAGACATTGTCTAGACTTTTTTAGTCTGCACAACTTGTAGCAGCATCATTAGGGGCTATAGGTGGAGAGAATATGCTATTGTTATTTTAAAGATAGTTACAATAATCTATTCAAGGTGGAGATTGTTATGTGCCTCAAAGAATTATGCTGATTTCTTAATTGATATGATACAAAATTAAATGGTACATTCTATTTTTCATATTTGAATAATAATCCAATTACATTCAACACACATATGTATATGAGCCCTTGTTATACTTTAGAATCATCTTGTATTATATATTGGAGACTGTTGTCAACTGTACGTTAGGGTGTAATCTACCTCATTAGAGAGTGATTTGTCTAAATCCCTTTCCATTATATAGTAAGCATCTCATCTCCTCTATATCTCAAATCATCTTGTATTATGTATACATGGAGTAGGTAATCCAACTGAACCACGTAAATACCATGCACTATTATTTTTTATTGTTTCTCTCTTCACATAGGTATTGTTTTAATACAAGTGAGAGATATTCTTCTTTTAATAAATTTAATACTACCCAACATACATTATCAATATGTCTTAACACGCTTTCACTAGAGAAGGAACTAGGATGATTTTGCACATAGACCATTGTGGTTGTAGAGTTCTAAGAGAGAGAAATAGTCTTTTATGAGAGAGAAAGAAAAGTATTCTAGGGGAGAGAAGGTAGTATTATAGGTAGAAAATTGGAGAACAAAAGAGAGAAAAGAGAAAGTTAACTAAGAATGAAATTGGATAGATAATATGAGAAAGAAACAAATATTGAGTTTGTATTTAATTTTTGTGTTTGTTTCTCAATTTTGTTCCTTCCAAGTTTAATTTTAAGTATTGTATATAATTTTTGAACTAACACAACTATATTATATACAACTCTATAATGTACTAAACAATACACAAAAATAAATTTATGTGTCTTGTTATGAGTTTTTATAAGTACCATATGTCATTTAGATGAACAATATAATATATTTATACTTTGTAATGTAATATATAATACAAAAGGTAAACATTATGTAATATGAAGCAAAGAGTGAGACTGAGAGTGACAAGGAGAGTGTGAATGAGAGTGTGATAGGAGGGCATCGTCGACCATCTCCATGTTGGAATTTTCAGATCTAGAGGCGTAAAGGTGATGGTTCTGCAAATTTGGATCAGAATTCTATCTTCTTTTTCACTATGTGCAATTGGTTCGATAAATATGATGCGAGGAAGAAGAGTGATGCTTTTCTCTAGATGATATGGAAGTTATGGTTATCAATGGTAAGCTAGTTTATCGAATAGCTAAAGCACTTGAGAACACTCATAAGCAGAGTAGGTGTCCTACAAGTTATGTTCTAGCCTTCAAACCCCATCTACCTACTTGAGAATGCTCAAACGTGTTGTAGGTTTCTTGTTGGTTTATTCTAAGGCTGAAGCACTTGAGAACTCTTTGAAGGTGGGACCATGATGTGTGAAAAATAGACTATTGGTTTTGTTTAAATGGAATCCTAGTTCTCCTCTAGAAAGACTATGTTTGAAAAATGTTCCTATATGAGTTCGTATCTATCTACTTCCTCTGGATTTATGGAACAAGTGTATGTTTGAAAGGATTGGGTTTTTTCTAGGGGTTCCACAGTGTGCTGATGAAGCCACAAAAACCTATTCTAGAATTGAGTATGGCCAAATCCAAGTTTTGATGTCCTCTAGTTAACCTTTTCCTAATCATATTTTGATGGAAAGTGATGATGGTGATTTGCATAGGATTGAACTTTCTTAAGAATGGATTCCTATTATCTTGTCAAAGGGCTCTTTCTTTGACCACTACGATGATTGTTGTTCATTCTCTACTATTAAAGTAAGTGCTAGACAAGTCCAGAAAAGTAAAGAACTATCAAGGTTCTTCCATTTCTGAAATCAATGATGATTCTTTAGATGCTTCTTGTGTTACCATTTCTCAATTACCTAATCAATGTTTGTATGGTACAATGTTTAATAGGAATGGTGGTTTAAATTTGATTCGATATTCTCCTATTCCAGTATTCCCTGACAGTCCCTCGTGTTCTAGTTCTAAAGGTAAAGGTTGTATATTTCCTATAGTTTTAGGTAGTAAGAAAAAGCCTTACCCTCCTCAGTTTATGAAGAAAGTTAGTAGCAGTATTCTTCAATGGTTATTAACTTCTTGTTTTTCTCCTATGTTAAACAATTCTGGTGTTCTAGAAGTTATTGTTGAAGATGCTTTTGTTGAGGCTGACAACTCAACAACCCGTCCGTCAAATGTTTGAATCTTTTCACATCTCCTCCTAGCATGTTAGAGGAATTAGTAACATGTTGTAAGGGGTCTAGGATGAGTTGAACATTTTGTTGTGTGATATTATTGTGATAAATGAAACTAAGACTAGGAAGGATAAGACCGGTAAGTTCATTAGTAAGTATTTTCCTCAATACAAATGGATCGCTAATCATGAGTCTCATTTTTCAGGCATGGTTTTTATCCTATGGAATGAAGTTTTTTGTTTTGTTACTAATGTTTCGGAAATGCATGAGTTGGTTCATGCAAGTGTCTCTATTAACAATACTAATTTATATGTCTCTATTATATATGGGCACATTTCAGATTCGGGTAGAGTTGGTTTGTGGAGAACTCTTGAACAAATCAATGTTTCCAAGGATGCCTCTTGGATTATTTTTAGGGTTTTCAATGCAGGAAAACTAATGAGAAAATTAGTAAGATCCCCCCTTATGTTAATCTATGGATAATTTCAACAATCGTATTATGGATTATGGTCTAATTGAGATGGATCTTTTGGGTCCGTTCTTACTTGGGATAACCATTAGGTTGGTGTATATTTTGGCACATCCAAGATTGATAAGGTTTTTTATAATTCGAAATTTCTAAATATCAATATTGATGCTTATGGATATGTTATTTCTAATGTTGTGTGACCACATAATTATTTCTATCAAAATTTGTAAATCCAGGAAAGTTAAATTGTCGTTCAGATTTATTAATGCTTGGGCAGTACATGATGATTTTCTACATGTTGTTAGGAATTCATGATATGTGGATATTTAGGATTGTTATATGTAAAAGGTTTAGAGGAAGTTCTCTGTCCTTAGGAATAATGTTAGAGAATGGAACTTGACAGTAGAAAAATATATTTGATAATGCCAAAATACTCAATTCCATTGCTCTTAAAGCTCAAATTGAGTTTGATTTAGACCCATTGAATCTTGTTCTTGTTTCTAAAGCTAATGAGTTAAGAGAGTTAGCCAAGAAGGAAAGTAGTCTTGAAGAATTCGTCTACAAACATAATTATAGAGTTTAGTGGCTTGAATAAGGGGACACAAACTAAAAAAAAATACTCATCGATTAAGACTAGAAGGCAAAGGAATCAAATGAGATCTCTAGTTATTAATGGTTCTCTTAGCTATAATCTTCATGACATTAAAAGCTTTGTTGCTGAATTTTATTCTAATCTATTCAATAGAGCAACTGAGGGAGATGTTTGGTCTGGTGTTTTGTTAGGTGCTTCTCTTAGTAGCAAACAAAAGGTTAGTATCATTGTTGATGTTACTCAAAAGGAGATTGAGAATGTTGTTAGTTCCTTGAAGGAATACAAGGCTCCAGACCTAGATGGATTTAATGGGTTTTTTCTCAAGAAGACTTGGTCTATTGTCAGAGAGGATATAAGCTTTGCGGCTAAAGAGTTCTTCAAGAATGTTAAGTTGTTAAGAGAAGAAAATTGTACATATATTACACTTCTTCCAAAAGGTTCTAATGCTTGTGAGCTTTATAATTGGAGTCTAATATGTCTTTTTAATATGGTTTATAAACTCATTTCTAAGATTTTATCCAATCACATTCATCATGTCCTTCCTTCTATCATTGATGTTAATCAATGCACTTTCATCAAGGGGAGGAGCATTAAAGATGTTATCCTATTGACTAATGATTTTTTTCATGAGTTTTACAAAGCTAGAGATAAAATGTGCATTCAAGTTGATATTTTAAAAGCCTATGATTCATTTAGTTTGAAATTTCTTTACTCTATTCTCTATAAGATGGGTTTCCCTAAAATATAGATTGAGGAAATCTTCAATTCTATGTCATATCAAGTGTAGTCAATGTCTGATTTTTTCTATCCATAAAATGGTATTAGATTGGGGGATACCCTAGCCTCAAACATCTTTGTTGTCGTTGTGCAGGGTCTTGCGAATATGATTAAATTTGTTGTGGTGGATAAATCCTTGACTCCTATCTCTCCTTCTAGAAACTTTTTTGTGGCTCACTTAATCTTTATTGATGATCTTGATATTTCCCAAAGTTGATGATGCTAGTGCTCAATGCATTAAGAGAATTCTAGATTCTTTTGGTCTTCTTTCTGGTCTTCAGATTAATCCTAACAAAGGAGTTGTCTTCTTTAGTAAATATGTTGACAAGGTGTAGGTTTCAGATATCATGGGTATCTATGAGGGTTTCTTCTTCCAACTACGTGGGTATTCCCCTTTTTGTAGGGAAAATATTAAAAAATTATCTTCTTGGTATCATTGATAAATCAAAAAGAGGCTTGAGTCTTAGAATCAAAAATTCTCTCTATGATGGAAAGGCTTGAGTTAGTTAAGTCTACTCTATCTTATTTGCATCTTCATTGGGCTTTTTATTTTCCTATTCATTGCTCTATTCTTGTTAATATCAACAGGCTTTGTAGGAACTTTTATAGTGTCATTCTGGAATAAATAATCCTCTACATATGATGAAATGGGAGGTAGTCATCCTACCCAAGAAAGAAGGAGGTTTGAGGCAGAGGAAAAGTAGAGATGCCATTAAAGCTTATACTCAAGTCAATGTTGCCATATTGCTAAAAAAAGATTTTGTAAGGCCCCTAACTTGTTTTAATGATAGTTTGTGCTTAATTAAATAATAGGATTCTTAGAACTTTAATCTTATCCTTTGAGGAGTTTTGTTATCATGTGATATGCTTGTGATTCAAGTTTGGCTCTGTTTGAATGTTGTTTGAGCTATATTTGCTTGTTTTGGACTAAAATGCAATTTACTAAGTTGAGAGGGTAATCTTGCAAATTGTAACATGAAGAGAGTGCATCTTATTCTTTAGCATCATGGGAGAGAACATTATGCAATGGGGTGCCTTGTTTGAATTATGGTTGGTGATGTGACATCTTATGGTGATTCTAGGGTTTCTAGGGTTTACTTAATTGATATGGTGACTATGGTAGGGTTTGGTGTTATGACAACTACTCCACTTTTGGGGAAGGTTATGACTGAAACACATGCTTGGGCTGCATGGTCTCCACCGATAAAACCTTGTGAAGGGTGGGTTGAAACACTGTGTCTTATAGTGTCTCGGCCATATACCAATGTGATCTAGGGTTTTGACCTTGAAGTGTCTTGACCGAGACAAATCGATGGAAGTATGTCATCTGAGACAATGAGGAAATCGACCTAGTTGCTCATGACACAATTGTTGGGTAAACACAACATTTCATATATTTGCATGTGAATGGAGGAAAGGATATTTCCTTGTAGGGCATGTGTCCCTTGATGGTCTATTATGTTGACACATCATAAGAACCCTACTTCCCTCCTCCTTTGGGAATATAACCCATCCTTTTCAAACATGAGCAACCTTCTAGCACTATACTCTTTCTTCATCCTTGAGAATGATCTTGGAGCTTCAGGAGCAAGAAAGATCATATCTTGAAGCATGGATAGCCGATCCATCTTGCATGTTGGAGATCTTATTCTAGATCAAGTCCTTGGTGGTGATTTCCTACAGATCCTTCTCTTAGTAAGTAACATTAACCCTTGATCATGTTTCCTTTCTTTGAACTACCCATCATCTTCTTTTTCCTTGGTGTTAGTCTATGGATTGTCTTTGATGGACGTTTGAGGGGAACTCCTCCTCATAAAGGGTCATAGACCATGATTAACATGGAGAATCTAAGTGAAAGGATGACTCCTTATTTTTCCCCTTATTTCTTGTTTCGGTCAAGAACTATTTTCCCTCTTTCTTGAAATCTATGGTGACCATGGTTTCTTTCTCTTCTTAAGGTGATCCCTTGGTCAAAAATGAAAGCTTGGTTAGAGATCTTGGAGCTTGAAACCTTGGGACATTGATTCTCTCCAAAAATATGCAGGTTTTATAACTCTTTTCCCATCTACTATTAGCATCTTAGATCTAACTATATGTTGCTATTCTACCTGACAAAAATGAGTTCATGATAATAGATGAAATATGTTTTTAGGGATTAATCTTGCAGTACTTTGAGCCACCATCTGATTATGTGGTGATGGGAATTTTGATGTGTTCCTTTGAGCCACCATCTATGGAATTGTCACACATGATATATGGTATAGTTACCATGAATAACAACAGATTATGAGTAGGTTAACATGCATAAGAATTTTTTCTTTATCTCTTCCAAACATAGTTCTTTTGAAGATCTTCTATAACCCATAATCTAGGGTTGGATACACATACTGTTTGGAGTTTTCCCCTTTAGTTGCCATTTGATCTTGCTAGTTTGACCTCTGTCTCAACCTGTTTGAACCTGTTCAGATGATGTAAAAAGGACGAACATGAGTTCAAGATGTCCTTTAGTCTTCCCTTAGGTCGAGATCATGTTTAGATGGTTGCTGCAACTCATCAACCCCAAGGGAAGGGTGTTGCACGCTTAATAGTTTGCAATGTAATGTCATAGAGGGAAGGGTGTTGCACGCATAATAGTTTGCAATGCAATGTCACAGTCAAAACTTTGCACTCATTGTGACCCTACATGTTTCGCAGATGAGACACACACTAAGCATATGGTGACCAAGATAGAGTTGTACACGCATGGCGAATGAGACAGAGCTATGTGCGAGTCGCGACCGAGAGAGCGACCATGTACGTGTTGCTATCCGACTGAGAATTGCACACGTCGTGAGCAAGTCTAATGTTGCATGCACTATGAGCAAGAGAAAGATACATTGCACACATCACGGGCCATGACACCTCTTGAATGTGTTGTAGGTCGAGTCGCCTATTGTGTGATTTACATGTCATTACTCGAAGTGTGAGTGAGAAGTGTAATGTATTTAGTTGTGCATATGGGTATTACCTGGTGTATCGGTTGATTTAAAATAAGATGATTACGAATGACTAATCATTAATGCTGGTGCATAATTATATTGCTCTCCAAACATGTGGGATATAATGGGATTAGGGTTTAGTGGTTGAATGACATTATGAAAACCCTAATGAGCTATGAATAAACCCTAACTCTAATCATGTGATAATATAACATACATGCTCACTCTACATGAAGGTTTGTACCCTATGATTGTGTTTTCTCTCTCTTATTTAGGTAACCCTAATCTTATAGGTGTGGTAAATGGTATTTTCATGTGGGTGATTTGGTGAACCTTGTATAATATAGGGTTTGTAATTATGATCACTATAGTGATATAATGTGTTATTACTGTGCAGGAACTATATGAATGACTCTAATGACCTAATAAATACCTTATGTACAATTTGAAGTTAAATCCTCTAGAGATGTGATTGAGGGAGTGGAATCCCATATTTATGTGATATTGTTAATGGCCTTAGGAGAGGCAGTAATACAAGTTTCATGTAATGACGGGACACCTTGTTGATAGTGAGTCTAAATACCATGTTGGTGCATGGTTGATATATTTATATGATACATGGTCATGACACATGTATGAGATAATAAGATGGTACAATCATATATGTACATAATGATGATACTTACTATTGTATATAACATGGCATGTATGTTCAACTAATGATGTTAAACCTTATTTGTGTGCCTTAACCCTAATATGCTTCAAGAAAGTGGGAAATGACTTAATTAGGGTTCGGTGCAATAATCATGATGGAAACTCTAAATGTCTATGTGAGTGAACCCTAACCAAAATACTAGGGTATCTTATACATATTGAATGTCCATGAATGAATAACATGTGATTATACTTTTTCTCTCTCCTACTTGTATGGTTCTAACCTTACAGGTTAATTGAGTGTCATAACTTTTGAATTCTATGAAGATGATTAGATAATACTAGATGATGGACATGAGTGTTGATGAAGTGCATAATTGTAAATATGTGAATGCACACTTAATAATAACTTATAGTGTTTAACCCTAATACACTCCAAACTTGTAGGAGGTAATGAAATTAAAATTTTGGTAATTAAATAATGACATGGAACCTTATTTGGTTGATCATGAATCTCTAACCCTAACATGAGGGGACATATGATGCATTGCTTACATTGTCTAAAGTGTGAAATATGATGAGATAACAATGAGTAATCTATGATTTCTATGGTGTATATGTGATATGACACATGTAATGTCGATATTCCTGATGAGGCATGATGTGGTGGTTATCATAGTTAACAATTATTATGGTGTATATGTGATATGACACAACGTGATGCTTATATTCCTGAGGAGGCATACTGAGATAATAACGAGTTATATGAATAATATGATTAGTCTTATGATCTAGTGAAGGACTGATGCCTAGTGTGAGGTTATATCCACTAATGATATGATAAGGGATTATTATCCCCGGTGATGTGATAGTAATGATCAACCTGATATGGTAGTATTAACAGGTAGTGTTGTTCATGGCCTTATTTAAGGCATTGAGACAGTGTTGCTCTGAGATGATGTAACAAGTTCATACCTTATACATTTTATATCTTCTGAAGTTGTTTCTTAGTTATGCTTGCTATATGATTAGTTTATGTATACATTAGATCCATCTACATCATTAATATCTAGTTAGATAGTGAAACAAGTAACTCCTACAGGAAACTTGCAGCACATATTGTTGAATATGTAGGTTACCAGTGGACGTAACTCCATGTGTCCTTAAATTTTTGAACTAGAAGTATGATGTTTTATTATAGAACGGCCATGCATGGGTCAATTCTCTAGTATTGTTCCTTGTACTATGGCAGGCTAGTTGTTTTACAGGACCATAGATTTGACTATGAGTTGTTGTCTTAACATGACTATAGCATTGATTATAAGTTGTTGTCTTTGTCGTATGACAATATGTCACTGCGTTGTAGACTCGAGCTAATCGAGTAGTGTCGGTGATGATCATGGAGTCTATCTCTTCCATTGATCTTGGCAGTGGTCAGTTGGATTTGAGTGGTATGCCTGAAATCCTCAGGGCATAATAATTAAAGGTGTAACAAAACCATGTAGTGTTATTACTTAGGGGCATATACGAATAACATTGGATGACCCTTGTTATGTTTCTTTTACTATTTAGTTAATAATAGTTATACATGTTCTTCATGTTCCTTCTCATCACATGAGATATTCTACTACTCAGTTGTACATACTTGAGCTGCTAACATAGTGATAAATGCCTTGTTCATATTATTTAGTGAACCTGCTTAACTGTTAATGGTATAAATTCTTGTTTAGTTTATATGTGCTTATAATACATGTCAACAGAGAGTTATATCTCTCCCTGAGACTTGGACTCACCCCATGGATCCCTTTTTTTATCAGGTAGTCGACCATGTTGAGATAAAGATTGTGTGGTTGAGACTAGCAGTAAAGAGATCTGTAGCTGTTGAATCATGTATATGCTAGTGTCTAGTAAGAGTGTCCTATGTGTAGTCCTTGTACACTCAGGTCTTTGGGGGTGTTTTATGAATATTTTATATAATTTTGAGTTTTTGGCTGTATGCCATAATGGTACAGAAAGTTTTTGTATGCATGAGAAGATGATTATATTTAACAGGTTGTGGCTATATAACCACTGAATAATGTTGTGTAAGACTTTTGATATGAATGAAATACAAGTGGTAATAGTTTATGGCCTTAATTGTGAGTTGTTATATTGAAAATCATGATATGAGATCGGTTTTAATTTTCCATGTTCTATGGTAATACTGATTTTAGTGATAATTCAGTGGTTTGTTTTAAGTAATCTCGTTAGTGTGGTGATGACCCTCAAATCTTGTGGTATCAGAGCTATAGGTTTGTTGTTCACACGTTGTGAATGAGACAGAGTTGTGCACACGTCACAAATGAGAGAGCTACCCTGCACGCGTTGCAATCCGACTGAGCCTTACACACATCGCGGGAAAGTCTAGTGTTGCGTACGTTGTGAGCAAGAGAAAGAAACATTACACGCATCATGGTCCATGACACCCCTTACATGTGTTGTAGGTTGAGACGCATGTTGCACGAGTTGTAGGTCATGACACCAAGTGCGAGTGAGCAGTGTAATCTATTTAGTTGTGTATATGGGTATTACCTGGTGTATTGGTTGATATAAAATGAGATGATTATGAATGACTAATCATTAATGATGGTGCTTAATCCCAATGCTCTACAAACTTATGGGAGATGATGGGATTAGGTTTTAGTGGTTGAATAACATTATGAAAACCCTAATGAGCTATGAAACAACCCTAACTCTAATCATGTGATAATATTACATATGTGCTCACTCTACTTGAACGTTTGTATCGTATGACAATGTTTTCTCTCTCTTATTTAGGTAAACCTAATCCTACAGGGGAGGTAAATGGCATAGCCATGTGGGTGCTATGGTAAACCTTTTATAACATAGGGTGGTCATTATGAGCATTGTTGAGATGAAATGTGTTATCACTTTGCACGAACTATGTGAATGAGTCTAATGACCTAATAAGTACCTTATGTACAATTTGAAGTGAAACCATCTAGAGATGTGATTGAGGGAGTGGCATCCCATATTGATGTGATATTGTTAATGACCTTTTGAGAGGCAATAATACAAGTGTCATGTAATGATGAGACACCTTGTTGATAGTAAGTCTCAATACCATGTTGGTGCATGGTTGATATATTTATATGATGCACGGATGTGACACATGTATGAGATAATAAGATGGTACATTTACATATGTATATAATGATGATACTTAGTTTCATATATATCATGACCAAATTGTGTTGAACTAATGATGTTAAACCTTATTTATGTACCTTAACCATAATATGCTTCAAGAAAGTGGCAAGTGACTTAATTAGGGTTTGGTGCAATAATCATGATGGAAACTCTAAATGACTATGTGAGTGAACCCTAACCCTAATCCTAGGGTATCTTATACGTATTGAATGTACATGAATGAATAGCATGTGATTATACTTTTTCTCTCTCCTACTTTTATGGTACTAACCTTACAGGTGAATTGAGTATCATAGCTTGCAAGCTATGAATATGATTAGATAATACTAGATGATGGCCATGAACCTTGATGAAATGCATTAGAATTGTAAATATGTGAATGTGCACACTTATTAATAACTTATAGTGCTTAACCCTAATAAACCCCAAACTTGTGGGAGGTAATGAAATTAGAAATTTGGTAATTAAATAATGACATGGAACCTTATGTGGTTAATCATGAATCCCTAACCATAACATGAGGGGACATATGATGCATTGCTTACATTGCCTAAAGTGTGAAATATGATGATATAACAATGAGTAATCTCTCTCTATTTGTATAATGTCAATTTTATAGGTGAGAGCTCGTTATAGGTAATGATTTCTATGCACTACTACAAAAAATGGTTTTTACAACAGTTCATTTTTCCATTTTACAACGGGTGTCAATTGTTGTATTAGATCGCGTGGTCTTATGGGGGGTACTTTATACAACAGGTGTTGCGCATGTTGTAATATATGTATTTTATACAATAGTTAATACATGGTTTGGTTCATTGAACACACCTTTTGTAATAGGGGTGTTGTATATAACATGTTGAGACAAAAGGAAAATACATCTAGACACAAGGTTTCAAACTTGAGACCACTTGAAAGTAAGGCACATCTCAAACCGTTGAATCAATTTCATTTTTTGCAACACATATATTCTTTGTTGTACATATACAACAAATGCCGTGCAAACTTGTTGTGCGATTGTGGTCTATGACAACGGGTAACTATTACAATAGGTGAAAGCATGTTATGTAATTATAGTATACTACAATGGGTTATAGTATCTTTTGTAATGATGGTCTATTACAACGGGTTAACATATGTGACTATTACAACAGGTAGAGCATGTTGTGTAATTATGATCTTTTACAACGGGTTAGAGTATGTTGTGTAATGATGGTCTATTACAACGGGTTAACATACATGACTATTACAAGGGGTTAGAGCATGTTGTGTAATTATGATCTTTAACAACGGTTTAGATTATGTTGTGTAATGATGATCTATTGCAACAAGTTAGCATGCGTGACTATTATAACGGGTTAGAGCATGTTGTGTAATTATGGTCTTTTACAATGGGTTTGAGTATCTTATGATATTACAGTCTATTACAATAATTTAGTACCTGTTGTAGTATCACATATACTACAACGAGTTTGGCCCGTTGTATATAACTTGTGTTGTATAAATATATAATTCACAACACACAAATAGACTTGTTGTAAAAGATATGCTAACTACAACACAACCAACAGAACTGTTATGTTTTTCTCATTGTAAAAATCATTTTCTGTAGTAGTAATGGTGTATATGTGATATTACACATGTAATGTTTATATGCCAAATGAGGCATGATATGGTGGTTATCATAGTTAATGATTATTATGGTGTATCTGTGATGTGAAACAAAATGATGCATATATGCCTGAGGAGGTGTGATGAGATATAAATGAGTTATATGAATCATATGATTGGTCTTATGACCTAGTGAAGGCTTGATGCCTAGTGTGAGGTTATATCCTCCAGTGATATGATAAGGGATTATAATCCCTAGTGATGTGATAATATTGATCAGCCTGATATGGAAGTTTTAACATGTGGTGATGTTCATGGCCTTGTTTAAGGCATTGAGATAGTGTTGATTAGAGATAATGTAACAAGTTCATACCTTACACATTTTATATCTTCTAAATTTGTTTCTTACTTATGCTCGCTAGATTGAATTAGGGTTTTGTATGGTCACTTGTATGATGGAGCCTTAATTCACCCAATTGGCATCAGTAATAAAGTGAAATCTTAATCATGTGGTTGCCTTGTACCATAGAACCATATATAACGTCAATATCTAGTTGGATGGTGAAACAAGTAACTCCTGTGAGAAACTCAGATCGTATGGTTGAATATGCGGGGTACCAGTGGAGGTAACTCCATGTATCTTTAAATTGTTGAAATAGTAGTATGATATTTTATTATATAATGCCCATGCATGAGCCTGTTCTCTAGCATTGTGCCATGTACCAAGGTAGGCTAGCTGTTTTACAGGACCATAGCTTTGAGTAAGAGTTGTTGTCTTTACAGGACTATAACATTGACTATAAGTTGATGTCTTTGCAGTATTGATATATGTCACTACGTTGTAGACTCGAGCTGAGTGAGTAGTGTTGATGATGCTCATGGAGTCTGACTATTCCATTGATCTTGTATGATATTGATTTCAACTTAGTAGTGGTCAGTTGGATTTGAGTGGTACACCTCAAATCCTTAGGGCATAATAATTAAAGATGTAACACAATTGTGTAGTGTTATTGCTTAGGGGCATATACTAACAACATTGGATGAGATTTGTTGTGTTTCTTATACTATTTAGTTCATAACAGTTATATGTATTCTTCATATTCCTTCTGATCGTATGGGATATTCTACTACTCAGTTGTAGATACTTTAACTTCTTACAAAGTGATAAATGCCTAGTTTATATTATTTAGTGAATCTGCTTAACTTTTAATGGTATAATTCTTGTTTAGTTTACCTGTACTTATAATAGATGTTGGTGGAGAGTTATATCTCTTGCTGGGACTTTGGCCTCACCCTAAGGAATCGATTTTTTATATCAGGTGCTTGAGCATGCTGAGATAAAGATTGTGTCGTTCAGACTAGAAGTAAAGGGATTTGTAGCTGTTGAATCATGTGTATGCAACTAGTGTCTAGTAATACAATCCTATGTGTAGTCCTTGTACACTCAAGTCTTTGGGGGTGTTTTGTGAATATTGTATATCATTTTGAGTTTTTGGTTGTATGCTATAGTGGTATAGACAGGTTTTGTATACATGGGCAGATGATTATATGCAACAGGTGATGGCTAGATATCCAGTGTAATACTTTTGATGTAAAATACAAGTGGTAATAGTTTATGGCCTTAATTGTGGTAATAATGATATTAGTGATAATTTTGTGATTTGTTTTGAGTAATCTCATTAGTGGCAATGACTCTCATAGATTCGTTGTGGGTTAGTGAAAAAATTTTAGACTATATATCATTTTGGTCTATTGAGGAGTCAAATAATTCATCCTGGTTATTTCATAATATTCTTAGATTGAGAGAAGATCTTATTCAGCTTGTTGGTTTTAGAATTGGAAAAGGGGACAACATTTGTATGTGGAAAGATCCTTAGCTAAAGAAAGGCAAGTTGTCTGAAGTCTTTGGAAATGATATTTATATTAAGACTGGTCTTTCTAGGGGCTTCTATTTGTCCTCTGTTATTAAGAATGTTCATTGGTGTTTACCCAATTCCAAGAATTGTTTTGCCCTCTCTATGTTTCATAAGTCCCTGAATATTTCTTTTAATGATGAGGATCAATTATTATTTTGTGAAAGAAGCACGTTTATTTCAAAGGAGCGTGAGATGTGGTCAGGTATAAATTCTCAGAATCTAAAATTTTCAAGTGATTATGGTGTTCAAAAGTTCCGAAGAGGTGTATTGTTCATAATTGGAAAGTGATCCATGATAAATTGCCTACCTCAGACCATGCTATAGGAAGAGGTATCTTTCTAGCTTTTATGTGTTTCCTATGAAATAGTAGTTATGATGATACTTCTCACATTTTGTTTGAATGTCCCTTTTCTAGAAATGTGTGGGAAATTGCTAAATCTAAGGGTGTTTGTGATTTTATGCTGAGTAAATGGGATGAAGTGATTTTTCTCAAAAGTGATAAATGCAGTAATACTTATGCTCTTATATACTATCATTTCTAGCTTGAGATAAATATATGGGTTTACGAAGGTCTTTATGAAAATCTTTGGAATATCATTAGAAGTGATGTGGTTGTTTTTGTTTGACTTTGTGATGAAACGAGCTATCTTTAGGGATCAATTTCTGGCTGAGTTTATCTTGCCTCATAGATTTGGCTTTGCTTGTTTTTGTTCTTTACTCTGAGATGGATTGTTGGATGAAGTTTCTTCTTGGTGTTGAAATTCCACAAAGTATCTTGATCATCTATTTTTATGGGAGTTCATATGTCATTGATTCTGCTTGGTTCCACTCTCTGTTCTAAGATGGTAAGTTGGATGGATCTTCTTCTTGTAAAGGTTTTCAATTGGTTATCATAAAAAGTTGATCCCTCACATGATTTTGAATATCTATCTTGATTCTATTTTAGAGGAGGCTAGCTATTTTTTTGTTGAGTTGTTCCTTAGGTTGATTATGTACAAATATTCTGGCTTGAGGACCCGATGTTTTTCTTGATATTTGTTTTTCGGAGTCCTGATACATGTTTGAAACATTCTTTATGTGTTTTAGCTTTTCTCTTTGCAATCCTTTGTGATTGCCCTTCTTGATAAAAAAATCTGATTCTATTTCCTATTTGTTACACTATGTTCTTTAGTTTCAAAAAGGAAAAGAAAGAGGAAGGCTTTTGGGTGACCAAAAAGAACATTATGTATATTGTTATAAGTATATAAAAAAATTATGTCATGTAAATTATATTATATTAAATATATAAACAAACACACAAAAATAAATATAATGTTCATTGATATGAATATCTATAAGTACAATGTTATTAAAATGAGTATTATTTATATAATTGAGACATATACAATTAAAATATACACAATATTAATGACATAAATATATCATTCTCCCCTTTATTTTTGCATCTCTCGTTTTTTTTCTCTTCCATGCATCTCTATGTCCCCAATATTTACATTGTTTAATCACTCTATCTCTCATTCTTTGTCTCTCTTTCTGTCTCTAATAATTATTTCCATGATTAACTAGCCTACAATGAACATTTATCCACCCTAATTGTGTGTTGCCTCCCTAGATTGCGATGTTACTCTAGGTGTACAAGAGCCGATGAAAATCATTTTTCCCAACTATAGAAGGCGAAGATAAACGTCCATAACCACTAATGTGGAAGGTAACTGCCCAAAACCACCAAGGTAATGGGTGACTACCATGTGGGGTGTTTATCACAAATAATTAGAAAGGTTGTGAAGAGTGTCACACACATGTTTCTAACTTCTCGTTCCAACATCATCACGCTCAAGTCACCTTAATTAGAGAAAATCGTAATATTACTTACATTGGCCATATTGAAAATATACACTCCTAATATGCTATGCCCGATAGAACTCGTTACATATCTAATGCCACAAAAATTAATTTATCTTACAATGGAATATACATCGATGTGATTGTGTAATATCTGGACCCACTGCCCAAGGTGATAGTAGAGCTTACGGATCGACACTGGCCCAACAGAATATTACTTGCCTTAATTGTGGCTTTTGTTCTCATTAATACATAAGTCAAGATCAACTTCTCGACTGATCACTCTAGGCCGAGCAAGATAAACAAATTATTGATGATATGTGTCGTCCAATCATTTTTTTATGATCATTTGATTAGAGACATTTGTTCCAGGGACGTTATAGCCTCTCACATAGACTCTTGACGTCCTTATCAATGTTCAACTATACGGTCTCACAATATTTTTCCATTCCAATACAGACCCAGAATGGCCCATGGACAAGTGCCCAGTCATAGTCAACGTGATGGTGGCTACATCACCATACATAGTCTTTTCCAATTTGTATGGACCACACAACCGAAGAGTAGCATACCACATGCCCATGTCAGACCCACCTACAAGGTTATAATTGTGATATCATTTGTAATGTCTGAGCTCACTACCCAAGACTTTGGTAGTGTTTAAGAAATGATGGTTGACACTAGAGATCACCATTGACCTAAGTGTATCTTTTGTCCTCACTCACACACAAATCGAGATCAACTTCTCGACTGATCAGTCCTCCTAGTATTACTCTAAGCTGAGCACACTTAACCACGTAGTTCTTAATGATAGTCTCACCGAAATTAAGGTGCACATTGTCAATATGAGTAGTTAAATCAATCATTTTAAGATCATTTTATCAGAAGTCTCAGATTTGGAACGTTACAGATTGTGTATATATATCTTTGTTATTTAGTAGGGAACAAAATAAATTAAAGGCGTATCAATGGACAATGTTTGACATAGAAAGCTAACATCGCGATCGTAGTTGGTAATCGATAACTAAATCGTGTCAATTCAACAATGTAATCAATAACAGAAGCGATGTTAACTCTAGTGATTGTGTGTAGACCGTCTGTATATGAGCGGCCCAACCAAATCCAGACTGGTCCATCCAACCTATTCTGTATCAAAGTATAATGTAATAAACATCAGCAGTTGCAAGAGACAGATCTCTGAATAAATATCTCGCAAAGACCAATAAGTCGGCGTCAGGTTAGGTTGGTAACAGCGGCTTTAGTTGGCATCTTCTCGTAATATCGGCAGCAACTCTGAAGCGCATCGTCATCATTGAATACTAATGATGCAATTCGAGAAAGTGGCATTCTACAAATGAATACAATTAAATCTAAAATGAAAAAATGACTAAATAGATGATCTCTTTGAGTGACACGAGTATAATCGATTCTTTGGAAAATTCTAACCGTAGTCACCCTCCCACCCGCTGACATGAGATATTCCACCATCAGCTATTATTGCACATGCAACGGTCATACAAAGTGCATGCAAATTTCAGTTATTGCATACATTCCCGAATAAATTACACAAATGATATCTTAACTGCACCACAGATTAAGTGCATGCAAAGTGCAGTTATTGCAACCATTCCCCAATAAATTGCACAAGTGACATCTTTACTCCACAAATTACGAAAATAGTTAGAATTAAGTTTCTATTCGTTTCTAATTCCTTCCAACTCAAGTGTTGTAAACACATGTACTGTACACATATTTGTTGACATATTTACGTAAAGTATAAGACGTACAACACAAGACATACAAGACATACATAACGAGACATACAATATTGAATGAAGGTCTCTCCTTTTAAAAGTGATAGTTCCTGATAATCAGAATCGTTGATCTCATTTTAAGTACAGTACAAGTCATACAGTACAAGATGTACAGTACATACACATATTATAATACCTCAGATATTGAAAATATTTTATTTTACATGTCATTAAAATATCAAATGTATAGTATAAGTACGCAAAGTACAGTACAAGACGTGTTGTACTAACATTCTACGATGAATTCGACTTCAGCACAAACGAAGCGAACATGCAGGATTGGCGAGAGTTGAGAATAGTATGTATTGTACTAGTGTGGAAACGCTGGCGGGATCGAATATGGTTGTCGGACGTACTGTATGGAGTTAATTCATGTTGAGTTAATTCACGTCAAAGAAAACGGCTGGGACATATTTTTGCGGACTCCTAAGAAAACGGGTGTGTGGGCGGATCTAGAATGAATGTGCAGCGTTACTCCCAGTGGCGGAGGGAGGGGGGGCAAGCTGGGGCCTCAGCCCCCCCCAAGCCCATGAGAAAAAAATGGATTCCTAGTGATATGCGGTAGTCAATTCTCCTAATATAATTGCTATTTTAATCAAATTATAATTCGTCAGTCATTATCCTATATAACTTTGCCGCTTGGTTGCCCAAGATGCCCACAATCTACGAAAACGGAGCAGACTACAAAGACTTCGTTTCCCTGACCACAGTCATTGCAAGATCTAGCCTTAGCCAGAACAACCAAACATTGAGCACAAAACCGCTAGCTTGCGTGAAACACAAAAGCCGGTGCCCAGATCTAGCGCCGCCCGTGCCAACTCAACAAAGCGCAGCAGAGCACGGAGCGCGTAGAAGAAGCTAAACGTGAAACGATCAAACACCAAGTCAAGCGTGAACACAGTGACGCGGAACCAAGGCAGTGAACGACTGATCAGTAAAAAAGTAGATCTTGATATTGTTGTATGCCACCGTAGTCAAGTGTGAACGCTGCAAAAATTGAAGATCAATCATCGAGTCAAAAGTTTTGGTTGATGTGCAATGCCATCACAACATTCCCAGCGACAGTCATTTTGTTGGTCTTGTGAAAACTCAAGGCTTGGCGGTGACAATATCTTTGGAATTTGGATACTATCATTGTTGGACACAATTACAAAGGTACAAAGAAATTTATTCATACAATTTTAGTTTTTAACTTGGTACTAAGTCATGCCGACGACTGATATTAGATTTGATCAATTACTCTTCATATTTGATACTAGATTGAACATTTGAAGAAGCATACACCATGGATTTTATTCCTAATCGTATACTATTCATTTATTGATTTTCTTCCAGAAAAACTATGAAGCACACATTATATTGTATTGAATAATTCAACTTCATTTTTTAAAGATTGAAGTATGATGAAAAACAATTTAGTCTGTTTACTTAAAAATGACTAATGATGCACAAAATTTATCAATCTCATAAGATATGGCTGATTTTTCTTCTACGGAACCTCATAGGTCATCTAATGATCCTTCTTCGTGTGAACTTGGAGGTTTGCCTAACACTAATCCTGCTAATAAGCGACAAAGAACAAAAGAAGGAAATAAGGATGAGCTTTAAATAGTTCATGATCCTGAACGGCACAAATGATGATATAATTGATGAGTTCTATGTGTTAAAGAATCACAAAGCACAACTCAAATAGCTTTTTGTAATTACAGTTGTATTTTTTGACATTAGTATTGTAGCTTGAATATTTTTTTAAAGTTATACAAAGTGGCCACCGTAACATCAAATTCATGGCTCCGCCCCTGGTTACTCCGATTCTTTTAACATCGTAACCAATATTATATGGACACATCGTGATGGATGTAACTATGTTCTACCGTGGATTCTTTATAAGACCCTTCAAATATAGTTGAAATGTGCCGCTTACACCAATTATTTCTCGCTTTATTTTCCTTCCATAACATGACGCAATAGATGGTTATCGTTTATTCGTCTTTGTTGATAATGACTACGCGACCCACATCTCTATTATTATGTTGTAATGCCATGTTCTAGCATACGGGTGTCTCATTCAATGTAACTCTAACTACACTTAAACAAATATTTATGTCAGTACTTACTTTTAATATTTACTATGAGAATGTATGGTATTCAATTTAAAATCAATTGACAATGAGTGAAAGGACCGCACAACTTATAAGTTCGAGGATCACACCAGAACTCAAAGGTGTGGGACTATTCCAACACCCCCATCAAGTGCAACCATGTGTGTGCACTTGCACTTTTTATATTAAGTAGGGTATGTCACTCATATTTATTTCATGAGATCCACTCTAATACCATACAAGAATGAACCAGTTGGCAAAGGCTAAGAGATCACACACCTTATAAGCCCAAGGACCACCCTAGAACTCAAACATGTGGGACTATTCCACATTTACTAGCGTTGAAAAAAATAATATGAATAATTATTTATTATTTTGTTAGAAAAAAAACCCCATTCCAATATATAGAAAGGGGGACACTTACATGGTTAAGACACACACATGTTCTAGACTTAAGAATATTTCCGAATAAAGTATGGTTGGGACTCAAACAAATTCATATGAACTAAAATACATTGGCCCATATACAAAATTTTTCTAAATCAATAATTTTCTAGCACTCTTGCTAAAGTTGGAGCATGTATATCATGTAAGATCAATTTGAAACATATCTTTTGAAGGTATTTTTGAGTAAGTGGCTTTGCAAATATTTCTGTCAATTGATCCAATGTAGAAATGTAAGGAGTTTAAGTTTTTCCAGTGTATTTTTAACAAATTAGTAATCGATCCCAATATGTTATAGTTGTTTCATGGAAGTCAAGATTACTGGAATTGGAAGTAGCCCCCCCTCCCCCAAAAAAATTAATATAAGTAGTAGTCTTTTTAGTATTAAATATAGATCACGTATAAATAAATACATTAACTGCATACTAATTTATAATGAAAGGAGCTAGTTGGAGTGGTAGAAAGTAGGTTTTTTGAGACAAGTGACACAGGTTCCATTCTCAATGTTGGTATTTTTTCGACTCAACCCCCCTTATGTGTGAAAATACACACATATATGATTTCAGCCCCCCTTAGTGTAATTTTCTAGTTCCGCCACTCTACAACATTATACTTGTTTCTTCTTTGAGTGACAACATTTTCGCCTACAAATGTATAAAAACATGTTGTAGAGCGTATTTCCTCATGGGCACTTTCTTATCAATATTAAAATCCTCAAATATTAAGGTGCCCATGACTTTTATTGAGTAGCCCTTTTCCAACAGAGGACTCTAGTACTGGATTTGGGCACAACACTAAATACGACTTAAGGCATGCCATTTTGGGTCAATAAGGCTGGGTTGTCCCCTAGTCGATGCTAATTCTTGTTTAGTGAAAACCGTACAGAACCAGTGTTACACCCCCCGCAAGTCGGAATGGGAATCCCATATTTAGGCTAACGTCAGCCCCTATTAGAGTAGGATATGGGGTTGAACCATAATCCAACTTGCATTGTGGCATACTTGTGATTAATCTACCTATTCACCCTCAAACATGCCCCCTGCATCCCGACCCCCTCCATCCCAACACCCCTGACATTCTCATGTCTCCCTCCTATCCCTTGGTATATGACACCACGATCGTTGTTCCTCCCACTTTGCCACATTATTGTTGGTTATTCTTATAGCATTTCTCGTGCACTGTGGTTTCCACAATAGTGAACGAATATGCTCTAGGTGCCTTCGTGTGTAGCATTTAAGGTTTGGCGACTCTAGATTCTTTCCTCCTTCTTCATGTGCCCTTTGTGAGAATCATGACATACATTTATTTCCCACGATCCTCTTTTTCTCCATTGTATTGCCACATCCACTTTACTATTTTGAGGAATGACTATGTTATCCAAACCCTAGCATGTGATACTTTCACCCTTATCTTTTGTACCACTATGTATCTTCTTGGATTTTCCATTTCTATTTGGGGGAGTGCTTTAATGTGTATTGTTGGAATTGCAATGAAACTCCATATAGATCGCTTGATTTTCAGGTATGCCCCCTCCTACTTCCACTCCTCATCACTGACTACCTTGTGCATGTGAAGGTGAAGAAGAGGATTGCATTATCATCCAACGATCCATACCATGGTACATAGTTGTTGCTTATTTTTTTTATTTGATATTCTACAATAGTTTCATTTTGTATCTTACTGATTTGTATTTTCTTTTTGTCATGAACTATGATCATTGCTTGGTTAGCTCTTTAGATGTGCTTATTGATGGTATATGGTAGTGGGTCATAGATGCAAAAAAAAACTATGTACTTGTATTTTTTTTAAAGACACCGCATTCATTACATTAAAGCCATACGACATCTATATGGAAAGGGAGATACACCAACCGAACACAAAAAAGTAAAGAGCAGATATAATAACCAGAAACTCATATCGGAACGTGATAAGTACAATGATGTATTGATCTCTCTTCTATATCGCTGACCAAAACAACTTTTTATGAGAGATTCCTTCAACCTGAGATTATATCTGATATAAAGTATATGCTCCAAACCATTGACTGAAGATAGGATCACCCTCGCACTTGCTTCCATATAACAAAGAAACAAAAGAAGACCTAACATGAAAGGAGGACACGAATCACATGACAACATAGAACCTATAACTCACTAAAGAAAACTGCAAACAGAGAGAAAGATAACAGATAGCAGGCCGCATTACAACACTAGTAGAAAAAGCCACTACGTATCCCTTTCAAGGACAAGCAGAGGAGCAGAAAAGGCCGGAGGAAGAATAAGGATGGGGGATAGAAAACACAGCAGAACCCCACCCCCACTCACCAAGAATCCTAACTCGATCACAATCGAGAGAGGAATGGAAGCAATGCCTCCAAATCCAAGACCCCTGATTATCCCCTACCCAAGCAAGCCAACAGAGAAACTGAGGGCACACCCACCAAACCTCAACCAGCAGAACAGACATAGACAAGACACATAAAAAGGAATACCCCAACAACCTAGACCTACGAACAACACAAAACAGAAACAACAAGATGAAAAGAAAGGAAGAAGGAAAACCAGAGCCGAAGGAACCCAAAAGGAAAAGACAAGTTAGATCTGTCCAAAGATGAAGCGCCGAAAGGACCACACCGATGGAAGAAGTCATCGCCACCGCACAGCCGCCGACGCACCATCCCCGCAAATCATCACAGAGGAACTGATCGAGCAGACCAGCCGCCACGTCGAGAAGTAGAAAAAAATGGATTCAAAGTGTACCGCCCTGTGAGAATCACCAGCTCCGGTGAGAGGGCCAGGGGGAGAAGGCTGACGCCGAAAGGCAGCAGGCACCCCTCCCCCAAGCCGGCGAGGTGCTGAAGAAGGGGAGCTTCCCTAGGACCGGCACTCGCATAGCCCAGCAGGGACTTTTATTTTTTATTATACTTGTATTGATTTAGTTAGTTGTGATTAATAATGATTTAAATATTGCCACCTACACATTTTGAGTTACTTGATCCTATTATGTTAACATATTGGGAGTTGTGTCTAGTTTTAGGATGATATTTTTTCCTTTATGTGAGCCTTGTGTGTCATGACTGCAAGATTACATCTTGGTCTGGGTGGGTAAGGTTGATCATAAGGGCAAGGTATGGTATTTCCCATTAGGAGAATGTTATATTTGACCCTAGACTCACCATACTTGATTTCCATCTCAACACTCGCTTGTTTTCTTGGTTTTCTATGAAATCATCCTCTTTTTTCTTCTTTGGACATTTTGTAATGAATGCCTACTTTATCAGGATCAACGATGATTTTAGTTTTTATTTTAATTATTATGAACAACATTTCCCAATAGTGATCATGCCATTTATTTTCTTAACAATTCACCTAATCTACTACAGAAATCGTTTGTCTTTAATGAGGATTTCAACATTAGATTATACTCCCATGTATGTTTATCTTGGGTTGGGTTATGTGAATTCCCATATTATGTTTTATGCTTTTTCCTTGAGGATTTTCTACCCTTAGGTAATTGATATGGTTTGTATTCAACATGTTTGTTTCTCATTAGTTGACAATCATGTGCTATCCCCAATCTATTTTGTTTTCATTATATCATGCAATCACATTCATGTGTTGGACCTAAAAGGCCTAATTTTTGTGTTGGGAACAAGAACTTGGGACCCCAAGTTTTAAGTTTTGATTGTTATTTTTCCTTTTTTAGAACATTATTTGTGCTCTTCGGTGTATGTATGTGTGATTTTTTGTTTTTCTATGTGTGGATAATAATGTTACTATCTTCAATCGCTTCCAAGTCTTATACATTTTTATTTCTTTCACAAGTCATGTCGATTCTGGGGGCAATAATTTGAGGTTAAAACTACCTACATCATGTACATGTGTTATGCACTTTTTCTATTCCTTATTTGTTTTTTTATATTGGTCTTTGTTTATATGATTTAATGTTATTGAGTTACATGGGACATTGGTTTCTTGTCTATTCTTGTTGAGATATATCAATGGGGTTTACTATTAACATTTAAATGGTGTTGCATTTGATTTTCAAAGGAATGTGGTATCCCCCAAAATCATAATTTTTAGATTTTATGCTTTCCAACATCCCATGATCTTCATTAATGTCCTTTGGTTTCTTTTTACTTTAATATTCTTGAATATAGCATTCATATGCATGTGAAAAAATTACTTTTAGTGTTATTGGACTACAAATGGTATAACCTCAATTTTTTCTTGTATTTAAATAAATTGAAATGCAATTATGCAAGTGAAAGAGACTTGAACGGAAATTTGTATGCTTTGTTTGTAAATAATGGTCTTCTTTTCAAATATCCCATGGATGCATGATTTGATGGTTTATACTATTTAAATAAATCCAATGATGGACAAAAGGGAAAAAGGATAAAAGAAATCCCATAATAAGTAAAAGGGAAAAGAAATAGAAGATAATTGTGAGCATGTAGAATTCTACAGAAAGTGGCACGGGTGAGCACTATTGATTAGTTTTTGGTTCTACATGGCTTCTAATAAGAAAATAAGTCAAAATAATGAAAATGGAAGAGAAATAAAGAGAAAAGATGGGTTTTAAATGCATAATATATGCCTTAAAAGTGGATGACTTTCATATGAATAAAAGTCTCTTTTATTTTTGAGTTTTGGTCCCAATCATTGCATATGAGTATTTTAAGTCAATAAATACATTCATTTAAATTTTGGGATTAAAAGGATGCATGGTTTGAGAGATATGGGTATTTGAAAAATCCCTATAGTGATTGGAATATCACATTTTTGAATCAAATTAGAATTCTTTTAATTAGCCTTTTATCTTGGCACATTAGTTGTGGGCCATTGGATTTGGGATCCATGGTGGAGCGCTCATCCTCTACCTTCGGTCAAGTAAGGAAACATGAACTCGAAATAGGTGCATTTCGAGGGCAATTTCCTCACAACTCAGTATTCGAGCAGATCAAGAAAGCATCTGAATGAGTTCAGGATAACAAATTGAACCGACATACCCTATATTGGCCCTAGTTTTGAGGTCTCTAGAAGAATCCCCTAATCTACAACCTGCTATGGCCAACACACCACTATAAATAGGGTGTTGTAGATCATTTGTGAAGGAATGAATAGATTCCAAACCTTCAATAGAGTTTCATGTTTACTTTTGCACCATCAATTGCCCTATTTATATCCATCTTCACCTTGGTCCATCTCTATTTCCTTTCCACACCCTCTTCTTGGTCGTCCTGATGACAACAACCCTTAATGAAGAAATTGAGGGTGTCGATGAGTTTGAGGAGGTGTAGTGAAGGAGTTCATGGCCTGAGAACGTGTGTTGGTGGTCTTGTTGCCCGAGTCAACCTAGTTGTTGACCACTTAGCTGAGCTCAAAGATGAACGGAGTGTGAGAAGAGGGACTATCAATAGATGCTTTTGCCCTCACCTCCTATTCAAAATAGGTTTGACCTATTTGGTCATTTCTGTGCTTTTGAATCAGGTCCAGCAGTCATCGCAACGTGGGTTGGGGAGCTGAGTTGGTTAGAGCCCATTGGCTTAGCCCAACTGCATTGGCAAGGCGGCTCTCGAAGCCCCGATGATTAGTTAGCAAATTATCATTGGTCTAAAAATGATTTATTTTGAAAAATCATAACTAATTATAGGATTATCCAATGGGAATAAGTAATATATGGATTTTTCTCAAAAATATCCATAGAATACAATAAAAATATAATTAGAGTGTAGCTTTGTTGCTAGTTTGGAAAGATGCAAAAAGTTGTTATCTTTTAGATGGCTAATGAACTAGAACCCTAATTGTTGAGAATTGATGATCTTAACATGTTCAATTGTTTTTGTTGATAAAAGACTGATCTTATATGAATAACAAGAGAAATTAGAATGTTATTTGAACTTAGCAACCCCTAATTTGGTAAATTAGGGTTTCTTTAAAATAAAAGTTGTAATTAATGATGAATTTGGGTTTGTGAACCCAATGGGCGTAAAAAGTGAAAAATAGGGTTTGGGAAGCCAAAACCCTAATAAAACCCTAATGTTGATCTAGAAACCCTAACTTGAGAACCAAGTCTATCTTAATGATTATTTGGATAAAATAATGATACATGGGAGTATTGCATTAACTTTTAGGGTATCTTTGCTTGGTTGATTAATTGATTGCTCTTGTTTGGACATCTAGACTCTTGATCAGGTTTGTGGTTACCCTTATTATGATCAATTGTTCTAGTTTCCCGACGATTTTTGAGGTTTTATCGATTGCTTAAAATTAAATTCATGAATGAATTTTAATTCTTGCAATCTATAAAGTGACTATGGATATCACTAAGTAAGCTTATAACTTGCTCGAACAGACACACCAACTTTGGAATTGTGAATGAAAAGGGAACTAAAGTGATGGTGATGACTAAGAGACCAAGCCCCAGGTTGGGAAGGTCAGACCAGGCCCTAGATTGGGATGGTCATAAGTTGTCAAGCCCCAAATTGGGAAGACCTAATGACACCTAGCTCTAGATTGAGAGGTGGTCAATGAGGCACCTAGCTCCATATTGAGAGGTAGCCTAAAGTCCATTGAATGGACAAAACCCTAAGAGAGGGTATACCAGAAGTTGTGTAAAAATGATTGATGCGTTATAAAGAAAATGTAAATTTTGATTTATAACAAATAATTGTTGTGATTATGTTTTTACAAGTATACGTGAACTTTTGGTTACTCGACATACCAGTATAATTCGTTATACTGACCGATGTTTTCTTTCTCAGCATTTTAGGATAAGCTGCCATTCTGCAATTATGATGAAATCAAACATCTAGAAAAAAGGCACAAGATTAAGAAATATAATGTTAACATGGAGGTTATGATTCAATTTTATTTTATGTTGCATCTTTAGATATTTCATCTATTTTGTACCAAATTCCTTTTTTGTTAGTAAAATATATTAATTATTTCTGAGTAATTACTAAACATGTGATCATATTTTAGTGATGATGGCCCTTGCCCTCTCGATCTTCCTAAATAGGAGATAATAGGGGGAGGGGGTCGTTACATTTAGTATTAGTGAAGGGTTTACTCTTTAACGTATCATAATTATTAAATTTTACAAAGTTTGTAGAACCCAAAGGGAATTATTAGAGTATTTTCCAAAGGCAACGGTGTCTATAAAGGACCATGGTCGAGGGCTAGCAATATTTTCATTCACACGACTAGTCATCTTACGAGGACTCCTGGACCCCTACTTTCGGCCAGGCCAAAGTTCGAGGTCTTTACTCGAAATAACATACCTCTGGGATTTCTCATCTATTTTTTTCTTTTCCTCTACCGCCCCTTCACTCACAAAACCCTAGGTGCCTATAACTGCTATCTATGCCTTGTTATGAGTACTAGGGTTATGAGAATTAAGGGCTAAGGCAACCTCCACCAAATAATAAAAAAACATGTAATCAAGATGTCATGGACGTAATTTATTATGATGTAACACTCTAAAAATTTAGACTAAGTTTGATTACATGCTTATGAGTATCAGCATGGCTCGTACCAAGACCGTTGCCATCCCCTTTCACACCCCTCAAGAGAACATCGAGGTTAGGCTCTCTCGCAGGAAGAGAAGGTCTCTAGAGAAGAGAAGGAAGGATATGGAGAAAGAGTCTACCAGGAAGAGGAAGAGACCTGAGGAAGCCTCTGAGGAAGGCTCAGGCCCTAAGCCTATCCCCTTTGACAACCTAAAACTAGAGAAAGACCAGAAAGGTGAACCTATATTAGAAGACAAGGTCAAGCCCAAGGAGAACCCAGCCGATGGCCCACGACCGAAAATCGGGAAAGTAGTAGTCCATACTCTCGATCCCCTCTGGATGGAATAGAAGAAGAAGATGATTGAGGTCATTAGTGCCTTGGCCATTAAGGACATAGTCAGAGATGAGAATGATGAGCCACTTACAATTCCTCCATGCCTTAGAGCCACCATTTTGGACTTCGTGAAGATGAACATTGAGAAGTTTTTGGGAGAAGACAAGATAGAGGTGGTCAGAAAAGCCAATGCTTGGCTTCTAGAGGTAGAGAATGGGTTCTGCATGCTATAAGTGCAGCGAACAAGAAGGTCCCTATTTTTGCTCAACTCCTAGAAGGAGCATCCAAGATCTGGTGGGAGAACCACACCATCAGCTGAGACCTGAATGAAGACCCAATGGTCAGGTATGATTTGAAAACCATCTTCTCCACCAGATTTGTGCCCGTCTCATCCATGAAAGAGAGAGAGAGGGAGTTCACCTACCTTATTTAGGGAAATCTCTCTATAGAAGATTACACCCACAAGTTCTACCTTTTGGAGTAGTTTGGATACATGTTGACTGAGGAAAGAAGGGTGGATCACTTTATAGAGCATCTGCATCCTTCCATCAAGCCTCATGTGATGGCGAGCAAACCGAAAAACTTCACTGACAGTTACAACACCACCCAGGACATGGAAAAGAAAGTGATGTCTGCATCAAACCCACTGAAGGGGTACCTGGATTTCACTGAAGGTACTTATGGCCTGATGAACTACCATTGGAAAGGACAAGGATACAACCATTCCAAAGGATGACATGGAGCTAAGGGGATGATCAACAATGAGAAACGCCACCCGAGGTGCCAAAACAAAGGAAGGTCACACCTAGGCAAGTGCCGCTTTGAGAAGAAGGTGTGCATTCATTGCTAGCAATCAGGCCAACTATCCTCTACATGGCCTGAGAGGTCCAGGCCCAGTAGCGGTCCCGCTTGTACAACAACACCACCAATGCCAATAGTTGCACCAGTTGCAGTCTTGCTCGTAGGTGAGCAGAGGCAAGCCTGAGTTTTCACCATTGACAATGACGAGGCTCAAGCCAATGCTAACCGTTTGATAGAGGGTAATAACCCTTCGAGTTTTCTTTCCTATTTTAGCTAAGCATGCAGTAATTTGACATGTTATGAAAAACAATGTAGGCATGCTTGAGATCATGGGACACAATGTAAAAGTTTTGTTTGACTCTTACTTTTATTTCGATAAATTTTAAAACTATGCTTTATTTGGACGTCAAGGTTTTAGGTTATGCTTTGGATGTCACAACCCCGAGTATTCAAATATTTATGTCTCTCTTGAAAACCCAGTTATTCCCATTAAATATCTAGGTAATGAGCTCCCTAGGGATTTTATCCTCCTTGACATGAATGACTTTGATGTGATCATTGGTATGAATTGTCTCTATACTTATAGGGCAAAGATAGATTGTAGGGTAAAGAAAATAAGAATAGAGAGACCATGTCATCAACCATTCACCATTAGACGTAGCAAGGATGCTACCATCAGCATGAATGTGTCAGCCTTGAAGGCAGAACAGATGATAGCCAAGGGTTGTTCGACATTCCTAGTAGTAGCTACCAAGCCAAAGCCTAATATGAAGCCTTTAGAGGAAATAGAGGTAGTCTGGGACTATGTAGATGAGTTTCTGGATGATTTGTGTGGGATTCCTCCTGAGAGAGAGATAGACTTTTCGATAGAGTTAGTTCCCGAGAAAAACCCTATTTCTAAGACACATTATAGGATGGCCCCTTCTGAGTTGCTTGAGCTGAAAAGGCAATTGCAGGAGTTTCTAGACAAAGGCTTTATCTGACCTAGCGCATTTCCATGGGGAGCACCAGTCCTCTTTGTAAAGAAGAAGGACGGATCACCCAAAATGTGCTTAGACTAACAAATGATAAACCAGGATACCATTAAGAACAAGTATCCTTAACCCTGTATAAATGACCTGTTTGACCAGCTCAAGTCGGCCCGAGTCTTTTCAAAGATTGACCTGAGATCCATGTATCATCAGTTGTGAGTCATGAGTGAGGACATCTTGAAAGCTGCTTTTTGAACCTGTTATAGTCACTATGAGTTTGTGGTTATGCCTTTTGGATAGTCCATTGCCCCAAATGTGTTTATGAATCTTATGAACAATGTGTTCTAGCCTTTCCTAGACTCATCTGTCATAGTGTTCATAGATGACATCTTGGTTTACTCCGATGACTTAGAGAAACACGGTGACCACCTGGGTAGAGTCCTTGACATCCTGATAAAGCAAAAGTTCTACAGGAAATTCTCAAAGTGTGAATTTTGGATAGAAAATGTCATGTTCCTTGGATACATCATATATGAAGGAAGCATCTCACAGGATCTTGCTAATGTGTTCTCCATGTGAGATTGGCCAGCACCAAAGAAGCATTTCGAGATTTATAGCTTCTTGGAATTGGCTGGATATTATTGACGCTTCATAAAAGATTTCTTAAAGACTGCTTTGCCACTCACCAAGCTTACCCAGAAGGACGCGAATGTTGTGTGTTCAGACTTGTGCGAAGCTCGATTCCAAGAATTGAAGGAAAAGTTGACCACAAATCCGATGTTGACTCTACCGTCAGGCAATGAAGGTTTTATGATCTTCACCAACACATCAAAGATGGTACTTGGATGCGTGCTAGGGAAAAATATGCATGTTGTTGCTTATGCCTCCAGAAAAGTCAAGACAAATGAAGTAAACTACCCAACACATGATTTAGATCTGGCTGTGACTATACATGCCATGAAGATTTGGCGATACTATCTTTATAGAGCTAGTTTTGAAATCCTTGACCGAGTTGGTAGTTTTCCAGTTAGCCAACCCAGAGCTTGACAAGATGAAAGGTTTGTTGGATAAACCTCAGACACATCTCTCAGTGGGAGTAGATGGTGGAATCTATTACAACAGTCGTATTTGGGTTCCTAAAGATTCTCTTTAAGAATCATATCTTGCAAGAAGCTCATGATGCTAAGTATAAAGTACACCCTGGCACTACCAAGATGTTTAAAGACTTGCAATAATACTATTAGTCGCCTGGAATGAAGAGAGACATAGTAGCATATGTGTCATGTTGTCCCACATGCCAGATGGTGAAATTTGAACACCAATAACTCAGTGTATTACTAAAGTCAATTGAGATTCCTAACTAAAATTGGGAATAGATCACCATGGACTTTGTGGTGGATCTCCCCAAAACAAAGAAGGGTCATGATGAAATGTGGGTTGTGGTATATCTCCTTACCAAGTCAGCACATTTCCTTGACTTAAAGATCACTACCAAAGTGATAGACCTAGATGAACTATATATTAGAAAGATAGTTTGACTACATGGTGTTCTGAGTTCAATTACTTCTGATTGTGATCCTAAGTTCATTTCCAAGTTGTGGAAGCAAGAGCATGAAGAACACAATACTAGATTGAAGTTTAGCACAACTTATCACCACTAGACTGATGGACAGTCACAAAGGATGATCCATACTTTTTAGGATCTATTGAGATCATGTGTGCTCAATTGGGGTGGATCACAGGAGAAGTACCTTCCCTTAGATGAGTTTGCTTACAATAACATCTATCAAGCCTGTATTGGGATGCCTCTGTATGAAGCTTTCTATGGGAGGTCATGTTGGTCATCGCTTCACTGGGATGATGTCAGTGAGAGGACCTTGTTGAGGTCAGATGAACTGTAGTTGCATGCTAATAAAGTCACTTGGGTCAAGCAAAGGTTGAAGAGAGCCCACGATCGATAGAAGTCATATGCTGATGTGAAACAGACTAACTTACACTTCACTGTGGGTGAACATGTGTTCTAAAAATCTGACTCCTCCGAGCTATAGCTAAGAACAGAGGAAAGTAGAGTCCCCGATATGTGAGTCAGTTTGAGATTTTGGAATGGATTGGTGAAGTTGTTTATCATTTATCCTTACCCCCTCAGTATATTATTATGCATGATGTGTTCCATGTGTCCAATCTGAAGCTCTATGTGAAGGACCTGAGCCAGGTGCTGAGCATTAAACCTATTGAACTCTAGGGGAAGTTGACATACCCTGAGTCACCAATGAGGGTATTGGATACTAAGGTGAAGAGCTTAGGAGTAAAAGGATAGAGATAGTAAAGGTTCTTTAGAACCACCATGGAGAGGATGAAGCCACATGGGAGCTGAAGACAGACATGGAAAAATCTTACCCTGAGTTGTTTGCTTGATTAGTCCAATTTTGAGGGTAAAATTCCTATAAGAGGGGAAGGATGTCTTACTTCAATTTTTGCTTCTATTTCAATAAATTGAAATGCAGTGATGCAAGTGAAAGAGACTTGAATGGAAATTTGTATGCTTTGTTTTTAAAGAATGGTCTTCTTTGCATATTTCCCTTGGATGTATGATTCATGGTTTACACTATTTTAATAAATCAAATGATGGATAAAAGAGAAAAAGGATAAAAGAAATCCCATCATAAGTAAAAGGAAAAAGAAATAGAAGATAAGTGTGAGAACATGTGAGAATTGTGTAGAATTCTCTAGAAAGTGAAAATGGGTGACCACTATTGATTACTTTTCGGTTCCACATGGCTTCTAATAAGAAAAGAAATCAAAATAAATAAAATGGAAGACAAAGAATGAGAAAAGATGAATTTTAAATACATAATGTATGCCTTACAAGTGGATGACTTGCATATGAAGAAAACTCTCTTATATTTTTGATTTTTGGTCCCAATCTTTATATACAAGTAGTTTTATTCATTAAAGACTTTCCCTTAAAATTTGGGATTAAAAGAATGCATGTTTTGAGATATATGGATTTTTGAAAAATCCTTAAAATGATTTGAATATCATTGAATGTCACAACTTTGAATCAAATTAGAATTCTTTTAATTAGCCTTTTATCTTGGTGCTCGAGTTGTGGGTTGTTGGATCTAGGAATCAATGGTGGAGCACTCATCCTCTACCTTCAGTAAAGTAAGGAAATAGGAACTCAAAATAGGTGGAGTTCGAGGGTGATTTCCTTGCAACTGAGTACACGAGTAGATCAGAAAAGTATCCCAATGAGTTTGGGAAATCAAATCAAACTGACTTACCCAAGATTTTCTCTAGGACTGAAGTCTCTAAAAGAATCCCCTAATCTACAGCCCTCCATGGCCAACCCACAACTAAAAATAGGGGGATTTAGATAATTTGTGAAGGCACAGATAGATTCCAAACCTTCAGCCGAGTTTCGCATTTACTTCCGCACCATCAATTTCCATGTTGATCTCCATATTCACCTTGGTCCATCTCATTTCCTCGACATGACTTCTTCTTGGACATCCCGATGACAGCAACCCTCGACAAAGAAACTGAGGGTGCCAGCGAGTTCGAGGAGGTGTAGTGAAGGAGTTTGTGGCCTGAGAACGTGTGTTGGTGGTATTGTTGCCCAAGTCAACCTCACTTTTGACAACCTAGTTATGCTCAAAGTCAAACGGAGGTTGAAGATGAGGGTCCATCAATTGATGCTTTTGCCCTCGCCTCCTCTTCAAAATAGGTATGACTCTTATGGTCTTTTCTATGCTTTTCAATTTGGTCCAGTTGTCGTCGCCACACGGGATGGGGTGATGAGTTTGTTGGAGCCCATTGGCTTAGCCCAACCATGTTGGCAGGGCGGCTCTCAAAGCCCCTATGCTTAGTTGGAAATTCTCATTGGTCTAAAAAATTATTTCTTTAGACAAATCATAAATAATTATAGGATTATCTAATGAGAACAAGTAATATATGGTTTTTGCTCATAAAAATCCATAGAATCCAACAAAAATATAATCTGAACCTATTTTTGATTCTAGTTCGAAAAGATGCATAAAGTTGTTTTCTTTAATATGGTTAATGAACTAGACCCTAAGTTTTTAGAATTGGTGATCTTAATATGTTCAACTGTTTATGTTGATAAAATACTTATCCTATTTGAATAAAAAGACAACTTGAAAGTTATTTGAACTTAGCAACTCCTAATTTGATAAATTAGGGTTTTCTTAAAAATAAAAGGTGTAATCAGTGATGAATTAGGGTTTATGAGCCCAATGGGCATAAAAAGTGGAAACTAGGGTTTGGGAATCCAAAACCCTAATAAAACCCTTAATTGAGGACCAAGTCAGTCTTAATGATGATTTGAATAAAATAATGATACATGGGAGTATTACATTTACTTTCAGGGAAACTTTGCTTGGTTGATTGATTGCTTGCTATTGCTTGCACATCTAGACTCCTGATCAAGGTATGTGGTTATACTTATGATCAATCACTCTAGTTTCCCTACTAATTTTTACGTTTTACAGATTGCTTGCAATTAAATGCTTGGATGACTTTTAATTCATGCAATCTATAAAGTGACTGTGGATATCACAATAGTAAGCTAATAACTTGCTCGAACCCACATTCTGACTTTGGAGATTGTGTATGATGATGGAAGTAAAGTCATGGTGATGACTAAGAGACCAAGCCCCAGGTTGGGAAGGTAAGACCACACCCCAGATTGGGAAGGTCATAAATGGTCAAGCCCTAGATTGGGAAGACTACCTAGCTCCAGATTGGGACGTGGCCAATGAGGTACCTAGTTGTAGATTGAGAGGTAGCCTAAAGTCCATCGTAGGGATGAAACCCTAATAGAGGGTATACCAAAGGTTGAGTAAAAATGGTTGAGAAGTTATAAAGAAAATGTAAATATTGTTTTGTAACAAATAGTTGATGTGGTTATGTTGTTACAAGTATATGCAAACTTTTGTCTCCCCTACATACCAGTATAATCTATTATACTAACCGATGTTTTGTTTGAAGGTGTTTTAGGATAATTTGTCGTTCTACAATTATGATGAAACTGGATATCTAGAAAAATGGAACAATATGAATAAACATAATGTAAACATGGAGTTTATAGTTTTTATGTTATGTTACATATTTAGATATTCCATCAATTTTATACTAAATTCCTTTTTGTTAGAAAAAATTATTAATTATTTACGGTTAATTACTAAAGTTGTTATCTTGTACTAGTGATAAAAGTCCTTTCCCTCAGTCCGCCTGAATAGGGGATAATAGGAGAAGGGGACTCAACTTTCCATGCTAGTTTTAATTTGTAGATTCTTGTTGTGATCCTAGTCAATAGTTAATGAACTCTCTCTATCATCACCACATCAATGTATTGTGTTGAAGTTGTTTAGTTTAACTTGATGTGATATCCCCACACAATTTCAATTTTAGAATTTACTACATTACCACATCCCATGCTCTCTATATGTGTCATGAGGTTTCTTTATTCCTTATATGTTCTTGATTAGTGTGTTGGTATGCATGGTTAGTTTTTATTTTTGATGTTATTAAACTACAAGCCACTCTATTTTTTAGTTTATCTATTCATGTTGGTATCTAATTAATGTTTGATGATCTCCTCGTATTATTACAACACCATTTTATTGTCTCCATTTGGTTCTTCTCAAATGAATTTGGTAGCCCTGAAAGGCCTAATTTTGAGATGTACTTCTTTCCCACATCCCATGATCTTCATTATTTCCCTACGGTTTCACCTTTACTTTCCTATTCTTGATTGCAACATTCATGTACATGATGCAAATTTGTTTTCAATATTATTGGACTACATACAACAATGGTTGTTATTTTTTATTTATGTTAATATCCTAATTAACAATCAATGATATCAATATATCTTTTTCACATCAGTTTATGGTGTTGGATTTGCTTCAGTTCAACTTAATACACTATCCTCAACAAATTTTAGTTTTTAGATTTAATACACTCCCACATCCCATGCTCGCCATCAGTGTCTTTTTTTTGTATGATGGTGGCTCCTCCTCTGGAGTGGTTCCTAGTCCCCTTGACTACCCATACATCATAGGGGGCATTTGAATCACACATTGGACTGGCCTGTGTCATGGTATAAATTCATTTCTAATGAGGACAACCTGGATTCGTGTCTGGTGCCCTTCATTAGGGAACCCAAGCCTTTCCCACTCAAGCTACAACCTCGTGCTCTCTATTAGTGTCTTGAGGTTTCTTTTTTTCTTATATATTTTTGATAAGTGTGTTGTTATGCATGATTCACAAATATTTTTAGTTTTTTGGACTACTTATGTTATAATTTGAAATATCTCACATTTGTTTTATCAAAATGTAATTTGTGTTTTTAATAAGGTATCTTTGAAAACCCTAGAAATCTAATTATTTGTTTTGCAATTTAACAAATGAATGAAAATTTACCAAATTTAAGGAATGTTTTTCTCTTATCTAATCTAAATAATTCCTTAAGAGTTTTTTCAATTATAAATAAAAGAAAAACCTAGATTCTATAAGACTCTAAGATATTAATTAATTGAGTAAATAATACATGAGTTACCCTGGTTTACTTAAACAATAACTTGAAGGCAACCAACGGCCTTAGTTGGACCCCACCAATGCTAAATGTGGGATAATTACCGTATGAAGATAATTGATAAGTTTGGAAGGATAATATGTTTATATGCTACCTGGGTGATTATACTAAGTAAATACTTGAAAGGCAAGAAAAGGATAAATATCTTTTGTACTTTGATCTCATTTTTTCCTAGGATAAGATAATGATACGATAAGGATCCTATAAATTCTTGATATCATGTAGATACTTCGAAATGCATATACAAATTTTCAAAGAATTTTCCAAAGTGAGATAATCCTAGACAAATCAAATTTAAACAAAATTTAGATGATCTGGCCAACCTAAAATCCTGATAATGCGAGACTTAGCCACATGACAGGTGATGTGGGCACTGCCTGCATCCCTTAGATGTAGACATGATGACTGACATGCCTTATTATTCCTTGCAACTTCAGTCACTCTCGACTCAAACCCCCTCTCTGGTCCTATCTCTCTCATTTCTCCACCCATTTTTCCTGGATTTTTCTATTAGAATCAGGAGAGAAACTTGAATCTAACAAAATAAGACCCATCCATTATCTTTGATTATAGGTTTAATGCTCAAATTGTCTTTTACTCTAAATATTTAGGGTTAGACCTTGTCTCCTCCGCTAATCACCCTAGTTTATAAATAGGATCCCAGTACTCTACCCACACCCTCAAGAGTCCAAGCCACCTCTCAATTGGAGATGAGAACCTTTGTAGGATCCCAATTGTACACCGTCATCTTCCCCAACTCAATGACCCCACCTTGAGGCTACAATCCTGCTCTGACCAATTTCTTTGATCAAGAGCTCAGCGAGAAGGTTTTATAAAGGCCCCAATACTCATAATTAAGTGAGAATCCCTGTAACATATCAAAATTTTCTACCAAATCTAATTTTGAGCTACTTTCCATAATATTCATGATTTGAATTATCTTTATTTCTAATCCTTATGCATATTTTGGTACTTGTTAAATTTATTAAAATCAAGTATATAAATGCAACTATCCCTCACTTTGATCAAATCATCCCTTGTGGGTCCCACAACTAAATAGTGGAACCTTAATTTGGAAATTTGTCTTTGGAATCACATAAAGAACATTATTGAGATTTAGATATTAATATTTGGATTAAATGTGAGATAAATGTTTTAGACATCTTACACTCATAAATAAGGTGACTTAATATATTTAAGATTTATGGAAATTTCATTTAAACTTATGTTCAAATTTTCATAGAAGATGGAAGTGTAGATTGATAGAAATAAATTTAAAAAAACTAATACAATTAATGAAGTAAAAGTTTCCTTTCTTTTATCCTAGTCAAACGAGACTTTGACCTGTCTCTAACCTAGTGCATACTTGCATTTATCTATCATGGAATATGTTAAATTCATTGGCCATTAATGACCGACAACCCTTCCCCCTTGACCTCTCACTTCCTCATTTTTGTTCCCCAAGTTCCAATCTCCACTTCTAGAAATCGCCAACCCATCAATCGAATGCGAGAAGGCTCAAAATGCCTATGTAGCCATCGATGGACAGTGATTCCAAATAAAGGGCGATGAACCTTGCTAAGGCATTATGTCACCTCGGGGTTAATAAGGATACCATGGACATCGTCTCAACCACAAGGCACAAACCCTAACACTAGAGATCCTCTTAGAATCTCCCCTCATCCTATGACAGACATGCACTTCCATAGTTGATACATATCTTTTTATCCTTCTTCCTCCTCCCGACCTTTAGACTCCTCCCAATGTCCCCTTTCCATCCACAGAGGTTTGTACCAAGATGCCATGTGATCTTAGAACTGCTTGGAGGCCTCCATCGTCACCCCTCCTCCAGTCTCTCCCCCCTTCAACCTATTGTGCCATCCATCCAATAGTAGATCTCACCAACAATCGAGATCTAGCCAACAGCTACTACCATCACCATTGTGGCACCATCGTTGCTACCTCCAACCAGATTGCATCACTGAAGACATGACTATCACCTTGGTGCATTGAGATGTTCATTGACCTGTTGAGCTTTCAGCTAGATTGTAATCAACCGCACATTAGCGTACCGCCTCCACCACAACACCGCCGACCTATGTTTATTGCAGTTGATTGCACATCCCCGCTTCCCTCCTCACTGCTAACTTGGTGTGTGCCTAGAGAATTTTTAGTAAAATTGATGACCCTTAACACCACCTAGTTGCCTCCCTCACTCCAACAAAAAGTATATCAAGATGTGCCATTACAAGGTAATATTGATAAGCATACCTTCTCCTTGGTTATGATGTTCTCTAGTTCATGAGTAAACCACCTCATAATACAATATCTTAACTTTAATCTTATGTCACCCATTCGATATCAATGGAATATAATTCCAATATGGTGATATACATCGAATAACAAAAAGTTCTATTAGTCTAGCTTATGTTAATTTTATGTGATGCCGATGCAATATACATGATTACCCAAAGCAAAAGCCTAAGAACTAGAATAAAGACTAGGAGAATACCCCAAATGATGTAATCCATTATCATAGGCCATATCTCTCTAATTTTTAAAATTTAATCACATGCATCTCTCTTTCATAACCTATGAAATAGAAAAAACGTAATTTCCACAACACATGAATTTGGACTATAGCCTTTGATATATTGGAATAGAAATTATTATTGTTAATTCTGATGTCTATCATAAGAGTATTAACCATCCTAATGTTTCCAGGAAATAAATTGGTGAAATTTTGTCGAAATACTTTTGACTATATTGTTCACATAGAAACTATAGCCTAGTAAATATTCTATTTTATTTATTTATTTCATAATATGTATCATTAAAAGTTACATATATGTATGGCATGTATTAGTACAATATATAATCTTGATACAAATAAGTTTTATGTAATGCATGAATTTATGTATACAAAGCTTGGTATAATTAAGTAACATCCTAAGGTAGTAATAACACCTGGAGTATGTATCAAAGTAATAACGATGGACTCACACCTAATGAAACATATAAATTATTTCCAAAGCCAAGGATTTCATAATAATACAAGATATTCCCCTTTTTCTAGGATTTGAAACTTCAGAGCTTGTACAAACTTAGTCTGGAAATATAGGATTTTTCTTGGATTCTAATGTACTAGATTATCTATTTTTCTTATTGAGATATTTCTTATCCCTCTTCAGTTCTATACAATTTGTTTGGTGGTGAACGCTAAACTATGTTATATGTCATTCCGACCTTAAAGGTCACCATACCTCCAATCATAATTGTTGGATTTCATTACATATTATGATTGCACTTGATATGACTAGTGGAGTTTTGACTCCCCTAGGGTTTTGACCCCTTAGAGCTTTGTCTCACTTGAGGTAGGAAATGTCTCTCCGCCCTATGCATAGGTTGTAATGGATTATTTGTCCCCTAATCAACTGGTTAAATAGAAATTAGGCTTTGTTATCATTCTATAATAGATGATTTAACACACGACACTTTATCCCTCAAAGGAAATGATATGATAGTTCTCAATCCTATTTTTTAAAGTTTATCATTCCAAATATTTTGATAATTTTATATCTTGAACATGGATGATTTTGTATAATTGGTATCCTTGTGGAATTTTTATTTTGAACAATGAATATTGGAACAATGTTACCTATTATCCTTGTTGTGTCGGATTAAGTCCACCAAATAGTCCCTACCTAGATTTAATATAACCTTTGAGTCTTACTTTGTACATATTTTTTAAAATAGCTCGATATAAGAATATAGTATCTGAAATGGTTGACCCCTTTTCTCTTGGTCCATGTCATAGATTATTTATCCCTATGGGATATTGCATGGACAGTGGGACCTACTCACTTGGAGTCTTCCGATGATAACTTCTATGAGAAAGCTAGAATCATGGCAAGGTGTCAATTGTGTGGTGTATTATCTTTATCTTTCTTTATTAACATCATGAGGTAGTCCCTCATGTGGGAAACATTCTTTTCTTTCCTTTATCTTATGTTATGTTGATAAAACAAACATTGTGTTTTCATATTGTTGATTTTATTAAGAACTTTAGTTATCATATTATGTTGTACATGTTTTTTAAACTATGTCCTCACATGAAATGGTGTCAGAGACATCAACAACCAAAATCCTCCTTACTTGAGTCTAGAATTTCTTTTAAGATCCTATATTGATACCTAGTATCTCTCTATTATCTGATAGGAGGAATCTATAAGAACTGGTTACACCAAACAAGTAAAACACAAAACTTAATCGATCACTAATTAATCACATATCTAGAATTGAGAATAACTTAAATCTGATATCAACATTTCCAACATGCTCTGAAACATTACACAAGAGACCAACATCTTACTTGTATTCATATTATATCAAAAATATTTTACAATTTATTCCATGGCCTCAGCCACAACACATATGTATACACAGGAACATTATCCATATATGGCACATGAGCAAGCATCATGTTGCTACTAAAAAAAAATCAATTGAAACACTATTTACAACCTTTTTTGCCTAGACCTTGGTGTATAGGGATGCCTCTAAGACATAATAGACCTCTAAAAACCTTCTCAAAGGTTCATCACTACAACTCAACCTTGCTTCCACGAGTCTGTTGTAATTGCTGCTGATTACCTAAAAAGATGTGGCAAATCACATGGGTGAGACCCATGTCCCAACAAGAGATATAATCTCCAACAACGCTTATTGAATACATCAATTAAATCAACTTAACAGTCTAGGTAGATCAAGCATGTATAATAGATATCATAGTAGCAGCGATGGTTAACAAGATACCCAAAGAAGTAGATAACAACTATCATCATTAGTCTGACTATCATCATTTACCTTGCTAACAATATAAGCAATTCAATAGCATATGCCTAAATAGCATAAGTAAATCTAGTAGCATAGCATCTCTATTATCATGAACAAGTTTGGAAACATAAGCATAACTAACATCATTAGCATATTTAACAGGTTGAACAAATCAACATCATAAGTATGGCTAATAGCATAAGCACAATTATATGCATATACATGATTAGCAGTATAGTTATCTCTAATTACAGACGCATGGCTAACAATATAAGCATAGATAGTAGCTTGTAATAATTATCAACATAAGCATGTGTATTGTATGTACACATCTACAACATGATCATATCTACAACATAGCATGTCTACTACCTTTTAATGCACGAAACATCATCTCTTTGTAAAAGAGACCAAACAAGGGTTATCATCCAATGTGAAGTGTTGTGTATAACCCTATACAAATATGATACATGGTTGTATTACATCTTTTAGTTAGCCCTTGGAGGTTTGTGTCATACCACCCAAAGTCCAATAGACCCATGCGAAGGGCTACTCTATTCCATACAAGATCTAGGAGAGATGGAATCCTAATATCTCTTCCCCTCAGTCAGTACAAGTAAAAGGAAGTAACATATCAGTTAATGCTGCCACCAACGACATATAGTCAATTTCCTAACAACTAGTCTTCCCTTGGTACAGGTCATGCACTAGAGAATAGGCTCACACATGGTCAATCTATATGAGGCATTATGCAATTATATTGTGGCCTTTAACACATCACAATATCACAATATATGAGGCATGACCGTATCCATCCTCCACAACATGCAATTGTGGATGTAAGGAGGTACTCGATTTGCGCCCCCGCATATTGAACAATATGTGTTCTGAGTTTCCCTTAGGAATTCTCATTTCACCATATAGCAAGTTCAGAAACTGAAGATGGTTATACGGCACATGGCACTCCATGATTAGAGTTTCACTTGATTATTTATGGCAAATGGGTGAATTAATGTCACATTAAACAAGTGGACATACAAACCCTAATTCATCTCTAATAGGCACTAACATATTAAAACTTCAGAAGATATAAAATGTATGAACCTTATTGTTCATCATCTCATAATTATATAGTACTATTCATTGCCATTCATTAGACTAAACTTGTCGTCATACATTCACAAGATATAAATCCTCATCACAATATCACAGGGTATCAACCCTTGTCAACATAAGAGGAGAAAGGTCATTAAGACCACTAAACCATTACATGCAAGGTCATAATTATCTTTCCATGCCTTACAACATGGCTCAACAAACATCACTCTACATGTGACACACATGCTCATAATGATATTGTATTACAGAACTAAAAGATGTTCATAGTATAACATTGCAGGGCTATCTTAGCATTAAGAGCATTACTTTATTCTATCAACATATAAGGAAGCTATATAATTGGCCAACATCACACTATTGTGTACAAGCTCAACATAAGAAATCATAAATCATGAAGCTCTGATGACCACTAGTTAACACATTAGAGTTGCAATCCATCATTAGGAAGGGTATTCCATCATTATATTAATCATTCAAGGAAGGATCACATGACTAACCATCATCATCTATTTGTATTAGGGTTAGATTTAGAAAGATAAATTATATTGAAGTTATAGTTCAATACTCTTTCACAAACCCTAACTCATGGCATGCACATTGGATCATGGATGCATAAGGTGAAGCATAACCATCACATTCCATACTATCCTCAAGTATGGATCCACACATAACTCAAGGTGTAACCATCAAGTTATAGAATACTAGGTTTTCAATAACAAAAAGAGATTAATCCATTATTTTATTAGCCATTCAAGGGGTCTATTCATAATCAATCACCATCACTTAGGCACATACGATTAGGTGTAACAAGGTATGCTTCATTAGGTTGTATATCAACTCATCATGGGTTTATCAATTATATTCATTTGAGGGAAAAGGTAAGACTATACATTTAAGGGAATTGGACCATCAAATTCTCATCGTTAGAACCCAAACATTACACTATAGGCTTCACCCTAAACCATTGGATGTTTTAGTGTCAAATCTTAATCCATGGATCATGTTCTATATTCAAAACCCTAGGTTGAATCATAGGTTCAATCCTTGAATCCATTCACTAAGGAACCATCAGTTTAAGGTTTAGAAGAATGAACATATGGAAACTAGGTTCACAATCATTTGTGGTATTATGTATCACCATTGGTATATACATTTAACATCTCCATCGGTTTAGTACCATCTGTTGATACTATGAGAAAATCATTTTACCATCAGTTGGTAAGCTAATAAAAGAGTCTAGAACAGACCTGAGGTGTGACCATCGGTTCACACCATTGGTTGTTACCATTAGTCATCACCATCGGTTGCCACAAAGGCATCACCATTGGTTCCAATGAGGAAGCAACCATCAGTTCCAATATGATGGTATAAATTAACATAAAACACTAAACATAACCATCGGTTGGACCATCACTTAGGCCAATAAAATCATCAGTTGTGCTGCATATTCAAATGTCTAAAACATCACTAAGGTTGACCATTGGTTGGCACACTTAAGCCAAACCAAAATAGCATGAAAAGCAACCATCGGGTCAAGGTTTAAAAGAGATAAAATAGCACTAAAATACTAGATATAATCCATTGTTCATGGATCTACATGTGCTATATTTGGCATATAAACAAGGTCTAGATATTTACTAATCTTTAGTAAATCATACCCAAGATCTCAGGTTGGTTTATGTCAGTAAACTATTCAAGAACAACACCTAAAAGTTAAACCCTAACCAAGGGTTGTTTTCTTCAAGCTTAGAACATCATATACTAGGTTTAGGGTAACCATCAACCATAGGTGACCAAAATAGCATAACCATCGGTTCAAGAGTTGACTAAATTCATCAACACAAAAACAAGGCAGCAACCATCATCATGCATAGGTACCAATCATCGGTCACCAAGGAAAAGAAGGAAAACTAGTTCATAAGTACTTATAAGGAACCACCATTTATCCCTACTAAATCACCATCTGCTAAAGCCATCACTAGGCATTTAAAACCATTGATTTAAGGCACCAAAGGAAAGATAAAATAGAAGCAGGGTACCTACCATTGGTTGGCATACCCATGCCAAACAAAATAGAAGAAAGGCAAAACCATCAAATTGCCTTGGAAAAGGAGGAAAACCACTCCAAAAACCTAATTATGGCCATATATGTTATACCAAAAACCGTTGTTTGCTCACATAACTATAGTTTCTTGTACCAAGCAGGTACATGCACAAGGTTTAAGATCCATTAGTGGAGAAAAATTACCTAAGGATCATCATATAACTTGAAACCCTAAGCAAGGTAGCTTCTTTTAGCTTAGAACTTCATTTTTAGAATAGAAGCATGAACATGCATGGTGGTAGTAAACAATAAAAATGGAGAAAGTTATATAACTTGCCTCTAGGAAGATGGTTCCACTTTGAATAGCAGAAAAACTCAATCAAGGAGAGTAGAAAACCCTAGTTTCAGATCCGAACTCGACCAACAAAGCTTCTTCATCAAGAAAGGGAGTAAACCCTAGATGAAGAGAGCAAGAAAGGTGAGTCTTCAAGCTTTAAGACAAGTTTTACCCTAGAAAACCCTAGTTTCGTCCAGGAAGAAGGAAGGAGGAAGAAGAACAAACAATGAAACAAAAGAGAGAAGGATAAACTTACTATCTTAGGTCGGAAATAGCAAAGGATGCTTTACAAACCCTAAAAGAGGGTAGATCTCATCTCTAGCCATACATGCAAGAAGTAAAACCATCATCTTCTTCCATGAACAACTCCTTTGCTTATATAGCATGGAGAACAGATATATAACATCAAGTGAGTGATAAGGGTCAAAATGTTTCGTTTGTGTGCAAAAGGAAGGGTATATAAAGCACTTAGATAAGGGAGTAAAGAAGCTTGAGGTATCCATCTAGGTTGCCATGTGTCAATGGTTGTTTTGCATGTAACACAGTAGGTCCATCGGTCCCCCTTTTGTCTAACCATCAGACATTGATTCTAGGAGGACCATCGGTCATACAACACAGTCTAGCCATCGGTCTCCACCTCTAAAAGAACCATCGGCCCTCACATATAACCATAAAAGGGCAAAAAGGTACATTCTACCTCACCATTGGTTGAGGGCCTCCATCTACCTCAACCATTAGTACACCACTTCTAGGGTGAATATACATCCTCCCTAAATCTAAGGGAACAATAATTTGGCACACCCATCAGGGAAAACCTTCGGTCTCCTTGGTTGCACACTTAGCTACTCCATCATCGATGAAGGGGTAAAACCCTAATTCACCACAGAAGTGAATCACCACCAAGCCAAGGTTCAAGAAAGTGCCCCATAGATTAAAAATCGCAATAATGATAAAATAACATCTAAGGAACATAATGCATGTGATAAATTTCAAGAAAAATTGCAGATTTGGGTAAATTGCATAAAATCCCAAAATGTGCAAAAAATTGCATAACTTGAACATACAATGTCCAAACTGGGCCAAACTTGAATTAAGATTTTGACATGATATAAAAACACTTAAATAGTTCAATTACGGTTTAAAGTACTTAATTATGATAATTAAGAATGTTTAACTGAAAACAAGGTTCAAGGTTTCACAAAATTTGTTGTTCGATTCTGGGGATGAGTATGAGAGCTTGAAGAAGAAGATGGAAGGATCCTCATACTATAGAAAGTACAATACACCCTCCTATGAGTGATTTTAATGGCCTACCACACCCAAGGGGATCATGGCATCCAACTATCCCAAATTCAATGCATCTTGGGGTTAGCCACGATGGGCCTTATTGACAAAAATGTTGGCCCACGGAACCCACCATCGTCGATTTCATCAAGGTGAAACCATCTGAGTACTATGGGTGAAAATGAAAGGGATATGGTTGAGAAGGATGAATTGAAATTTATCCACCAAGATATACTAGAGGGATTAGACCTTCTTAGGAAACTCAGATCACTAAACTAATTGTCATGCCTTTCCATCAGTTGCGGTTCAGTGTAAATACTTTGCTTCTTCATTAATTAAGAACTAGTTGGATTGATCTACCCTTCCATCAGTCTAGTATCGATGGATGGCCGGTTTTTCTAACTATATATGCTTTCATCATTAGATAATATATGGGTTAGTTGACCATCTTGGTACAAAACTTTCATCAATTGCGGACTGACAAAAATTGGCACCAACATCAACTACTAATGGAAATGGACAAAGAGCCTATTATGGTAGTTCTAGGATGAATAATCAATTGTCTGATGATGCTTCATTAAATGTCTTCTGATAGAAGAAATAGTATACTTAAACCAATGATGAAGATCAACTATATCTATCAATGGAACTCCACCCTTGTCTACTAATGGATAGCTAGGACTATCTATCAATGAAATTCATGCCCTTATGAATTAATGAAAATTTAGAGCTTCAATTTAGTGAAATGATAGACTAATGAAGTTGTTATTACAGTGACAAATGGTAGGACAACTTTTACCACCCTTTTCCTCTCCTCTTGGGGCAATATATACCCCTACTTCTCCTCCTTCCTCACCTCATTAGCATACTTTGTCTCAAAGAGCTAGAGATGTGACGAGACTCCATTGGCTGACACCATGGTTTGGTGCCAACCGATGAAAAGCTTGCCTCCATTTTGACCTTCATCAGAGTTGTTGTTTCTTCTCTTCTCTTCACATGTGCATATCAACACCCTTCCTTATGTCTCATGAATATAAACATTAATGTTGTTTCATTATTGATCTTAGAGTTGTGCATCTTCTTCATCGTTAAGCTATGTTATTAAGGATGGTCCTTTAGGTTTTGAATACAGTAGGCTTATTCCATTATGTCTTTCTCTATCTTGTTGTAATTGCCTTTATATCATGGATCTGCTACTATAGCAAGTCTTCTTAGAAGAACACTTAGACCTTGGAGTGTTTTGGTTGCCTTCAGAGTTCATCATGAATATCAAAGTTTTTCCAGGAATCCTCTTCAAATGAACTTGTTTCCACTATTGTGAGAGTGATATAACTATTGATATATTAAGTCCCTACCTTTTAAATGCAAATCATCATATTTGAAGAGATCTTACTTAAAATGCTAAAAGGTAATTATTGCACCACTCTAATATGGTAAATATAAAATACAAACTTGCAAGCTTTACTTAATAACTTTAATCAGGCTTCACAATTACTTTATTGATGCTAGAAACTTAATGACTTTAGATTGTCTTTGCATAAATCTAGTTCATGTTGAAACAATAAACATAGATGTAGTACTACTATAATTAATAATTTCCTTTGAGGAATTTCTCTCTTCTCTAATGTACCCTTTCTCAAAAAGAGAGTGGAAGTAATAAGGTGGATGGGAGGAGGGGAGACAAGCGACCTCCACTGCCACCACGCCAACCCAGGCCCCACTCTCCACCATCACCAGAGTTCCACGTCAAGGAAATGACAACAGCATGAGCCAATGTTGACAAAAACCAATCCACTGAAGATGATACCATCCTAGAAGAAATAGATATAAAGATCCTTGATGGATAAATCACCTTCCTCCAAGAAGAGGAAGACATAACAACGGCGATATGGAGAAACACCATAGTAGGATGTCTCATATGTCTTAACCCCCACATTCCCACCCTGGTATATCATCTTAGAAGGATATGGTCCCTTATTGGAACCATAAATGCATAGGCGAGAGCCAACAACTACTTTATTCTCTAGTTCTCCAATGCAGATGATCTTACGATGGTGGTAGAATCCAAACCCTAGTTCATGAAAAGAAACCCATCATGCTGAAGAAGTGGGAACAACGTGAACCTTTGGCGAAAGAATGCCTCACTAGTCTCCCAGTTTGGATCAAAGAACACAAAATTTCCCTGGAATTATTAGTGATATGACCTTCTTCATGATTGGGTTTTTTCTTGATCAACGTCATCATTAAAAATGAATTTACATTCCCTGATGAAGTGAAATTCAAAAGCAACACGGGGAAGGACCATTGCTTTACAATTGAGTATGAATGGAAGCCTACAAAGTGTCCACATTACAACACCTTCAGACATGAGGTGAGCATGTGCAACACCACGTTGTTAGTGAAAAATCCAAAGTCCCAAAACAACCTATTTCAACTGAACAACCAACAATAGAGCACATCCCAGAGAAGAAACCTACTATAGAAACCAACGCATCCCCTAACAAGGAGAAGAAACACTTCGCAATGGCTAACCAGTCCAACAAAAATGATGGATTGACTATTGTTCTAGTTAGAATCGTCACGAGAAGTCAAGCAAGTAGAATCCAACAAAGTCATAGCCAAACTAAAAGCAGCTCACCTCTCTCGAACTAGTTTACCCCTTTGGCAAATCAAGCTAATCCAAGCAAGTCCCAGGCTCTAGGGGACATCCCACCACTCCATCCAAATGAATGATATGCTAAAGATCATGGTCTAGAACATCACAGGTCTGAATGATAAAAATAGGTAGGATTATTTCAGGCAAGATATGAGGTGGGTCAAGGTAGACATCGCTATATTAGTTGAAACCAAAGTCAAACTTCAGAACATTCCATCTGTCATCAATATAAACTGGACAAAAGCACATTGGTTTGCTAACTCCTCAAACTAGTTTCCTACCAAAATCATCATACTATGGGAATCCCAAAGTACTATGATTCAACCCACCTCTTTAACAGATCAGCTACCACACATTTCCATCATGTTGGGAAGGAAGAAATTTGAAGTTACTGCAATGTATAGAACCAAAAATGATAAAAGTAGAAGTAAAATCTAGGAATCTATCGTTGATATCAGTCAATATCACTCACCCATGGGCTCTCCTGAGTGATTTCAATGTTGTCCGGATGGAATATGAAAGACTGAGACAATCCCCCCATCCAAAAAATCAATGCATGACTTTAATCAAGTTGTAAATGATGTTTCACTCTTTGAGAGCTATACCAAGGGGCCCTTCTACATGTGGGACAACCACCCGGAAGGAAAAAAGCACACTAGATCTAAAATTGACAGATTTTTGCATAATCAAGGCTTACATGATGAATTACCTGAGTTTTGGGTGCAAGTGATTTCCACCATTTTCACCAATCATGCTATCTTGATGCTTCATCTTGGTGTAGGGTTACCAAAAATAAGAGCACCCTTCAGATTTATCAACCACAAGACAAATGTGCATGGGTTCAAAGATGTTGTGCTAGATGCATGGATGACAACATAGGTGGAGGGGATGCGTATAAATAGACTACACAAGAAGCTCCAGGTTATCAAGAACAACCTCAAAATATGGAATCTAGATAGAGTGGGTGGCCTACATGACAATGCTAAAAATCATATAATTGAAGCCATAAAAGCCCAAGAACTGGACGACCTCATACCCCATAATGAAAATCTCTATGCAATAGCCAGAGAGGCAGTAAAAAAAACAAGGAAGCCATTCTTGTTGAGGAGTCCTTGTTGAAACATAATCAAGAGTGTTCTGGCTAAAGGAAGGAGACAAAAACTCAAGATTCTTCTATGCATCTCTCGAAACAATATGAGCCCCAAAATACCAAAAAACCATTCAACATCAATGCATTATTATCACTGAGAAGGAGATCATCCAGAAAAGCTTCACTGACCACCATAGAGCCATGTTCAACCAAAACCATGTGCATAGAACACGACCAGATTTCCAAAATATTCCAAAGCTTTCAGTTGATAACCTAAAGATACTCAATGATCATATCACTAGAAAGGAAATTGAAGACATCATCTAGTAAGCTGATGGGAAGATGGCACCTAGTCCTGATGGCTTTAATGCAACATTCTATAAGGAATGATGGGATATCATAGGCAATGATGTTACTAAGTAAGTTCTTGACTTATTTACAAATGGGAAAATTCTAAAAGAAGCAAACAAAACATTTATCACTCTCATCCTCAAAAACTTGGAACCAACTAAGGTCTCTGATTGGCATAAATATCTCTTTACAATCTCTATTACAAGATCATAAAAAAGCTTATGACAAAAAAGTTGGATACCATCCTCCCTTAGGACATTGCCCCCAACCAATTCGCCTTTATCAAAGGCATGGAAATAGGGGAAGTTATTCTGCTTGCAAATAACATCATTAGTGGTTAGAACAAGAACAATGGCCCCCAAATATGTGTATCAAGGCAGACCTATCTAAATCATATGATACGATTGACAGAGATCACATTTTGAATGTAATGTCCCAAATGAGCTTTCCCTCTAAGTGGATAGAGTGGATTAAATAATGTATGCACACTGCTTCATTTAGAATTCCAGCTTAATGGGGAACCCACACGCATTATTCAAACCTCTAATGGAATTCGATAGGGCGACTCCATCACCCCATACCTCTTTGTTCTTGGTATGCAAGCCCTTCTTCGATATTCAAATAAGATGAAGACAAAGGAATAATCTCATATCCCACTAATGCCAACTTCAAAGTGTCTCATATAATCTTTGTACATGATCTGCATATATTTTCCAGAGCAGATGAACAAAATACAAAAATGATTGCAAACATACTTCACATGTGGAAAGTTCTCAGGGTTCAACCTTAACCCAATGAAAAACCAACTCTATATCAACAAAGGGACAAACCCAGACTCTATAGCATCCCTTGGCATTTAGGTTGAATCACTTCCTTCTAGATACATTGGGCTTCCTCTTTTCTCGAGGAAATTCTCTGGAATACACTACATACATCTCATTGATAAAATCAAGGCCAAGCTTGAATCCAGGAAGATGAGATTATTCTCCATGGAAGGAATAGCAGATCTAATCATCTCTACCCTTTCATAATACCAACTCTTTTGTCCAACCACCTTCCCCCTCCTAGTAGGAGTCATAGAGGAAATTGAGAAAATGTTTTCAGTTTTTCTCTGGGGTGACAATGAACTACACAAACATGTCCACACTATCTCATGGGAGAATGTCTATAGACCCAAGAAGGAAGGCGGTCCTAGGATCACGAGTCTAGATGATTGGTCTAAGGTGGTACTAGTCAAGAACTTATGAGATTTTACTCATGGAAAGGAAAAGATTTGGGTATGTTGGATCCACAACAAGTACCTCCTTCATTAATCCATATGGATCTACCCCATCCACACCCACTCGCCCTAGATGTGGAAACAAATTCTAAAATAGAGAAGTTAAATCAAACAACAAGTTTCATGCATCATTCAAAATGGGGAGACCATTTATATTTGGCTCGATCCCATCTTTGACGGGGGAAATCAATTGAAGAGATTGTGGGCAGCAATGTCAGATTATGGTATGGTATATACTACAGACTGCCAAGCCGTCAGATCTAAGAGTTGATGGGAAATGGATGTTGTCCTTGTAATCCCATATTGCTTAAGTCAAAAAACTCATTCGAAATTTTTTCCCACCTACAACTAGCAAAGAATCGTTCCTTGTGAAAGGAAAACAAATCAGGAACCTAAAGGATACATGGAACCTCATCTGACTCACCTATCATAAACCTAAATGGGCACCATGAATATAGTCTAAACCACCACCAAGAAGACTCCAAATACACACATGGAAAGAGTCAAATAAGAAGCTATTAACTAAGGACAAAATAATAAAGAAAGGTGTAAGCCTAGCCTCTATATGCTCACTATGAAACAACAACTTCCAATCTAATGATCATATTCTCTTCAAATGCCAAAGAACCACAACCTTGTGGACTGAAAGTAACAAGCATGGGTATATCCAAGCATCCCTAGCTGACTATGAAGACCTCAGCAAGTGCTGAAACAATAGATTTTTCCTACTCACCATAGTGTCTCTATACCACATTTAGAAGCTTAGCAATAACATCATTTTTAAAGATTGTAAGCTTGATATTATGTCCACTTGGTGTTCAATCAAGCTAGATTTTGATAGTATAGAAAAAATGCACGAATAGGTTCTCTCTACCCCCTTATCATGTCCTATATTTCCCTTCACTCTATTGACTAATTTTATTCTGAAGATAGCTCTAGGACCATGTTCTGATGGTGTCCTCTAATGTCACCAACCAAAGGATGGTCCTGAAGGTCCCTCACGATGGTGCTTTCTGACAACCACTTCCAATGGATCATCTTCTAATGGTCTGTCCTGAAGGTCACAACGGAAGTCCAAAAAACCATCCAAAGGATTACTTCCACAACTACCTACCAAAGAAATGAATTTGGGTCGAATTCCTCAAATTCAAGTCAAATTCATTTATGTCCACCTTTGATCTTTTTCATCTAAGGACAATTGGATGTCCGCATACTGAAGGTTTGGCTTCCGATGGCCCCTTCTAAAGGCCACCTTCTAATGGTCCACCAACCAAAGGTTGGTTCTAAAGGCCAAATGCAATGACACCTTCCGAATCCCCCTTCCTGCGATGCATTTTGAATGGTCACCTTTGTTAGCGTCTTCCAAAGGCTGGTTCTGATGGATTCAAAACTGATGGAAAGCTAAATCCACAAACTATAGGCTTGAATGTGAGTCAAATTCCCCCAATTAGAGTCAAATTTGACCCCCACTTTCTTAGACCTATCACATTCTGCTATAAATGCCCCCTGGGTACTAGGCCAAGGGTTTTGAACTTCAGTTTTGCATCCTCTTTGTAGTTATATTCTTTAGATCCCAGAGCTCTGTCCTAGAGATCCATGTCCTAAGAGGGATAAAGACCTCACCCCTGCACCCTCTACATCAGTTTTACTTCCATCTACCTTTGATTTCCATCATCTTTCACATCTGTCAGCCACCTTCCATCCATTTCCACCCCATGTTCGACCTACATTCACCCATTCAAGATGTTTTTGTGGAGGAATCAAGGAAAAAGGAGGTCAATGATTCCAAAAGATCAAGGAGGACGACCCCAAGGACAAGGTCCATCCCATTCGAAAGCTAAGGAGAAAGATCAACCTCTCTTACACTAGATAAATCTCTTCTTCTTCCTATTCTCTTTTAATGCTCTTCTTTTTTCTATAAAACAATGTATTTTCATCATTGTTCGGTGCCAACTATGCTTTTTCCATGGCTAGTTCAGCTTCTTCTGGGCTATGTAGCCTGTTTTCAGCATAATTATGTACGTTTACCCTAAGAAAATAGTTTTCTTCTAGTTCTAGCGTGTTTTCTATTCTATATTATCTTTCGTTATTATTATTGGTTTTGGATGATCTCTTTCCCGCTTGAACCTTTTTTTAACCAAGATTGATAGATATGACGTAGAAATGGGTAGAGGAGGTAGTTTTGACTGAAATCAAGAGGAATATGTCCAAGGGAGGATCCAAAGTTGAATAAATCCAAACCAAAGCTGTGATTTATACCACATTCAATTGGATTCGACCACATTCAATTGAATTTGATTGCATTCATCTGAATTCTATTGCATTCCTCTGAGTTCAATCTGATTTACTACATGTTTCTGTGTAGGTTCTCTATTATTGCTAATGTCTTTGGATATTCTAGACATGATAAGGGTATCCTAAATACTCAGGGGCATTGATTTGATATCCTCAAGAGAGGTTTTGGATAATTTATGGGGTTTTAGTCACAATACGTGAGAATGAGTGGGGTGACCCCCACATGGGTACCTACCATGATGCATGATATGCTTGAATGTTAGTTGCTTGATAGGGTGCTTGAGGATTATCTACGCCCAAGAGGGAGGTGAATAAATTTTGTAAATTGTGGTTACATAGACAGGAACTTCTTCAGATTAATAGGATTGGACATAATCTATTTTTATTTATTATACTTTGTTTTCATTTGTTCTATTTTGCTAGACACATTCTACTTCCTTGCATATATAAACTCCTAATTTTTGTAACTAATTATGGATAGAATGTTAGATGTAAGAATGTCCCCATATCCCTGTATTTGACCCTATATATCTACTTCGACCCTATATTGAGTTGTGCGTCTTTAAAGGATTCATATTATAAACTCACAGTCCAATCCTTGTGAATGTGCCTCCATTTTGGACGTGCAATTTAGGCATCAACTTTTGGCGCCTTTGCTAGGGATTTGGTTTTTATACATTTACACGCCCAAGGATTTTTTTTACCTAGCATAATCTTGTACACATTGGCATAGTTCTTCCTTTGTTTCGCACATACTTTTTCATACATACTGAAGTAGTTTTTCCCTTTTCTTATTCCTTTTCAGCCATGGAACTTGCTTCAACAAGGCAAGTTATCTTGTCTGCATGTTCTCCTATTTTTTTCTGTAGTCCCGACTATTGCCAAATAATTGAAGGTCGCGCACTCCAGATAGTTGAGTTGTACTCACCCCCACTATCATAATACATTGACACTCGAATGATGAAGAGTGTTGAGACACCTACAAGAGTTGAGACGAGCAATGGAGCTAGAAAGGGAAAGTGTCAATGCACTCATTTTTGCCTTGTCACCTCACCAGTTAGATTATGTTGTTTCACTTTGGGAGCTACTCAAAAGAAAATATCATCAATTCCAAGTAGCCACAAATATCATGGACCACAAAAGAATTATGCCTCAACCTATTGAACAAGGATTTATCGAAGAGCAATAGTTTGATACAGTAGAGATCTAGTTAACAATGCATGGCAGAATTGGTGAACCTTGAAAGCATTTCTTCCCAAGTCCACCAACCTCATTATAAGGATTTTAAACGTGGTAGAAGACTTCCAGACCTTGTCGATTATCACATAATTGCAAGTGCCAGTGCACAATCATGATAACTTCAGTCATTAAAACCAATCCATTGAGCGCGATGTCAGACTGATCTCACCATCCTATTTGGTTTGCCAACAAAACTCACCTAGATTTTTCTATGAAGACTCCCCTAACCAAGAAATAGATTTATTCTTTATAATTGTGTTTTTTGAGAAACTAATGGAGAAAACACAATTTTACCATGTATGGTTTGGTGACAATGACTTTTACCCTCCTTAAAGAATCCAAACAACCTTACAACTTGAGGGGAAGTTTGATCACCTGAACTCAACCTTACATTATAGATCCAGGTGATACCCCCCAAATTGAGACTTGTTGTGACAGAGTGAGTTTTTACATATATTTATCTCTCTTATAATTTTTTTAATCTCAATAATAACCTCAACCATCCCCCTTACTAAATTGACTAAAGGATTTATCAGTTCCATATCATGTCATCTCTACTATTATATACATGCGAACTATATACAAAATGGAACATACTCAATTGAGGTATTTAACCTTCGAATTTGGACCCCAAAATTTTACCATAGTTACATGATAATGTCATGATGCCCTCCTTAAAATTTCAATTCAATTGGATTAACCAATTAGAAGTCATTAACATTTGAGAGTAATATATATTATGTCATTCATTTAACCCTAAGACCTAAGTCTCAGATTATTTGATCAAATTATGTGTCACGTGGCCCCCCTAGGTGTGAATCACTTATGAGATTTAATCTCTATAGACCAATTTCCTGGTCGCGGCTCGTGCAGGATCTAACGTCCCTCACATCATCCCTAACCTCCCGCACAAAGCGAGTCTCAGGCTCAATAAAATGACGACTGACGCCAACACCCCCACGCCTACCCTACCGACCTTATCACAAAACCACTCAGATATTCTTCCTCTCCTCATCAAATTAGACTCAACCATTCCTATCTCGAGCCTCCTCGCTCTACGATCAAGGAGAACGGGCTCCTTCTTCTTTGCTCCTCTCTTGGCGGTGACGGTAGGTATTAGGTCTTCGTTGCCCTCACCCTCAAAAGCCTATATAAGGCCTCCAACAACTCTGCCCGACCTCCCTTAGGCTCCCACAAAACCCAATTCAAAGCACCTGACCTATGAGCACCGCCACCATTTCCACCTCCTCTCCGTCACTGCACCACCTCGGCGTCACTTCCGCAGACCTCGCCTCACCAAATACTCCTCACCATCAACTCCACCTCAACCCAGGGGTACTTCACGGTCAACCCCTCCATCTCAAACACCCAACGCTCCTAAAGCCCCCAACACACCGACGACCTTCACCACCCTCGCTGCTGAAGGGAACTCTAGGAGGAGGCTTAGGGTGGGACCTAGATGCCTGGACGCGGCGAGGTCCATCGAAGTCGACTGCGCCATCACTTCACTACAATTTCCTTACTCTACGAGACAAGCCCTCGCCATAGTTTGATCGAGTTACTTAGGATAGCAGTGAGAAGAGAAGCAGAGCAGGAGAGGGGAGGGACCGAGGTGGACTAATATCCAATAGTCACATCAGCCAGGGTCGCGGGTCAACAAAGATCGAAGAGCGGAGCCACTCGCATGGTTAGACCAATCACCGAGTGCCACCTCAGCAAGCCAGGTCGAGCTCATGAAATCGTGGATCAACCTGAGCCGTAGATCCAGTCAGATGCAGCCATTGATCAAGGTAAGATCCCCTTCCTTTTTATCTTAATCAATAGAAAATAGGTTATTTTAGAAAAATCATAGTAAATAGTAGGATGATCGGATAGTAATGAAATTGTATACCATTTTCATCAGAAAATGTGAGCTATCCAAATGAAATGCTCTGATGACATCGATTCGAGTCCTTTTTCAAAATTAATAGCCTAAAGGCCTAATAATCATTTTATTATGATCATTTTGTGTAATAATAGTCATCCATGATTAATATCTGACTTGCAGACATCTTAAACCCTAATCGAGTCCCTGATCCTCATATGACTCAAAACCCTAATCAAATAGGGATAGTTGACTCAATAATTATGGAAAGCCTTGAATCCTAGTTTTTCTCTCTCTACATATGCATACTTTATGGAACTATATGTCAAATCCTAAATAATTCATGACCCTATATGATCATGACTGACCTTGAAACTCAAGATCCAACTATGATCCCTTAGACCATGTGAATCCTAAAAGGAAACTCTTGATGATCTAATAAATCATAATGGAAACCCTAATTGTGGACGTTTCCTTTTAGATGATTAGAGGTATCATTAAAAGGGATGAGACCTTAGTTTTGACATCTGATCTTGTGAACCCAAAAATAAGATAAAAGTCATGAATAATCCTTGATCTAATAATGAGGAGATAAAAATACTCATATCTAAACAATAAACTGTAGTCATGGGTCATATGGACCAATAGTAACAAGTATACCCTTGATTTCCTTTCAGGGTGATCTAGTTATTGTTCTTCTAGACTCTTAGATTCCAAATCTAATCAAAATAGGTATGTGGTATTTATTAAATATAAGACTAGTTTTCTTTGGTTGTTTATGATATGGTGTACCTTGTGTGAAACTACTGACTTATACCTTGTTGGTTGAACTACTATACTATATGCTTTGCCAAAACTTAATGAAACATAAAAGGACATTTTGATGAGTTGTAGCTACTAGTACACATGGCCCAGTATGAATGTATGTTGCCTAGCATGGATGTATGATGAATTTCCCATGTTAAATGTATGATGAAATAATTTTTCCCATACTGGATGTATGATAAGTGCTTATAAAATTGTAGTACAACTGCATCTAATGAAATGTATAAAAGAGGTGTTTACCTGATTTTCCACCTTAAGCAATGGTTTTCTTTTCTTTCTTCTTTCTTCGAGTATTTCCATATATGCAACCATACTATTGTATCTTTTACCATGTACCAACTTTTATTGATGATTTTTTTTATCATATTTTCTAGGTACAAGGAACAAATAAAGCATCTCAAAGTACCTGAAGCCATCAAATAAATGGACACAGAGGATAGACTAGCTAGATTTCCTATCTTATCTCTTTTCAGTTAGATAGTTACTTTTCTACTAGATGATGTATATTATGTTCTAAATCCTATGTATTTTCTTTTATAGAACTATTCATCTCTTCTATCCCCAAATAGTATATGTAATGACTTTATTATTTCCAATGAATGATTGTTTGTGTGGCTATATAATGGTGTTGTGGACAACGATCTGGCTTCTTCTTCTGATTTAGTTAACTACCACAATCTCTTATATTTTCCATTCAGACATCTATAAATATGAGTGCACGAATATCTGCGAATGTCACTCAAGAAATTATATAGAAATTGGGGTCGTCGTAGTTGGTATCAGAGCCAATGTTCACACATCATGGTCACATGAACTTCATTCACCCTATTGTGAGTCTAGGGTAGTACTTGAGTTAGGGATGTGAAGGGTGAAGGTGTCTAGGATAGCATCTACCATGGGTCTGGCTAAAGTCTCTACGCCACTGAGATTGGCAATCACGAGGCTACCTATATGGAAGTATAAGTCTAACTGGCCAATATCCTAAATGTCCCCTACTTCTAGGGAATACCTTAATTAGGACCCCTCTCATCTATAAATATTCTCTCTCATATCTTCTATAGGAAAATTTCCCCCTCGTCCTCATTTTTAAAATATTTCCATCTTACCTCTATGATATAAGGTTAGGAAAAGAGTCACTCTATTTATAAAGTCCTAAGGACTGACTGATAAGGATTTTAGGGTATCCTCCACAAATCGTAACATTAAGATCATTAATAATTAATAATAGAGAATAATGAAATATCATTTCAAAAAAATGATGATGAATGATGATAAATCTAATATGTTCCACCTAATTTCAGGATGCCTCCCAAGACTTGTAACTCTAAGGCTTCCGAATAGTCATCCTCTAAGAAGAGGAAGGAACCTGACACCTATGAGGTACTTGATCCCGATAGTATAGCCAAAGAAAGGTCTGAAGAAAAAAAGAAAATCTTTCTAGACTTTATGGAGATCCTTGCCACAAAAGGAACCCCTGAACCCAGCTCCTCTAGGAAAAAGGAAGTGATAGTGATAGATTTCATCAAACTTAACCCTGACACCTTTTGGGGGGAAGACCAGCCTAAAGTCATGGACAAGGTTGAGGCCTGGATCCTCTCTGTGGAGAATGCCTTCCATACCCTAGAAGTACCCATTGAAAAGAAGGTAAAATTTTCCACTCATCTGCTTAAGGGAGGGGCAAATATGTGGCGGAAAAACTATTGCGGGAATAGGGGAGAAGAAGTATATAACATGGGGTGGGAGTCCTTCAAAACCCTCTTCACTGATCATTTTATGCCTATAGCTGAGAGGAAGAGGAAGGAGAAGATTCACATGGAACTTAAGTAGGGAAGTCTCTCAGTAGATGACTACACCCAAAAACTTAGGCTTCTGGAGCGTTATGCACCAATTAGGACGGATGAAAGCCTCACCGAAAATTATGTTGACTGCCTTGCCTCCCATCTAAAAACCCTAGTTATAGCCTCCCATTCTAGAAGCATAGATGAAGCCCTAGACATGTCCCTCAAGCAGGAAAGGAAACATGGTTTACAGAAGCCTTCCAGCATGGGATACTTAGGGTTAACCACCATCGAGGAGGATATGTCAAGAAAGTTCCACCCTGGCCATAACAACAAGGGATCAGGAAAATGAGGAGGTTTAGGAAAAAGAGGACAGAAGAACAACTATAACCAGCTGATGGAATACCGCAACAAGTGTAAAACATGTAGATAAGGGCATGATGTATCTTGTTGATATACCAAGCCAGTCTGCTACAACTGCAAGAAGGAAGGTCATTTCCTTGCCAAGTGCCCTATCTCGTCTATCCTTGGCAAATCTCCAGCAGGTGTTCCACCCCCTCAGGGATACCACAATGCCAGAGTATTCTGAGTGATGGTAGAGGAAGCAAAGGCAAATCCCAACCAGCTCGTTGAAGGTAACCAAAAATCTTTTCATATATCTAATATCTATTCAAATGCCTTCGAATTATTCATAATATAATTGTCTTATGTAGGAACTGTATTATTAAATGATCATCCTATTAAAGCTCTATTTGACTCTGGATCCAAAAATACTTTTATTTCTCAAAATATGGCATCGATGTTACATCTGCATATAAGTGACTTGGGATATATCATGGATGTGTCTACTCCTAGTGACAAAATACTCACTACCCTATAGAAAACTGATGTCCTACCTCTAAAATTCAAAAATCATGATATGCCCTTTGAATTTATTCTCTTAACCATGGAAGACTTTGATATTATACTTGGCATGGATTGTCTATACACATATCATGCTCACGTTGACTGTAGAAACAAGATGGTAGTTCTCTCTCAGCCTCATTCCTCTCCTGTGGTGATCCCTCGGGGAATCGGATTCTATAACAACATTATAATTTCTTCTCTAAAAGGTAAAAATCTCATCTCTAAAGGATGTAAAGTTTTTCTCACTTTAGTCTCAGAGACCAGTCCTAACAACGGGCATGTATAAAGACTAGAGGTAGTATGTGACTTTCTCGACATATTTCCGGAGGAGCTTCTTGGGTTGCCTCTAAATACAGACATTGAGTTCTCCACAGACCTTCTTCCTGGAACCACTCCGATTTCTAGGGCACCGTATAGGATGGCTCTCGCTGAGCTTATGGAGTTGAAGAAACAGTTGTAAGAACTTCTTGGCAAGGGTTTTATCCGTCCTAGTGTTTCCCCTTGGGGTGCACCCGTTCTCTTTGTAAAAAAGAAAGATGGTTCTATGAAAATGTGTATTGACTATCGCATGTTAAACCAAGCCACTATTAAAAACAAGTACCCTCTCCCTCGCATTGATGACCTCTTTTATTAGCTTCTTACTACCAAAGTTTTCTCAAAAATTGACCTCCGTTCTGGATACCATCAACTTAAAGACAAGGATTCTAATATTTCTAACCTATTTTTTGAACTCATTATGGGCATTATGAATTTCTAGTGATGGCATTCGGGTTGACCAACGTACCTGGCATATTCATGAAGTTGATGAACAAAGTCTTCCAACTTTTTCTTGATGATTTTGTGGTCGTCTTCATTGATGGTATTTTGATCTATTTTGATTCTATGAAAAAGCACCGGGAACACTTGCGATCAATTCTTGACATTCTTCGAGCCCAAAAATTTTATGGGAAGCTTTCAAAATGTGAATTCTAGATTGATAAAGTCATGTTTCTGGGACATGTCATTTCGGGGGGTAATATATCTGTTGATCCCACCAAAGTCTTTATTGTACTTGATTGGAAACATCCTCAAAATCCTTCTGAAATCCATATATTTTTGGGTTTAGTTGGATATTATCGTCGATTTATTCTGAATTTCTTCAAAGTCAGACTTCCTTTGACTAGCTAACTCAGAAGGATGAGCACTTTATCTAGTCAGCTACTTGTGAGTCCAGTTTCTAGCAATTAAAGCAGAAGTTGACATCAGCTCCATTCTTGTTCTACCATCTGGAAATGAAGGGCTTGTGATATTCACTGATGCTTCGAGGAATGGTTTACGATGTGTCCTACAACAGAATGGAAAATTGGTGGCCTTTGCATCCATACGGCTAAAACCCAATGAACTGAATTATCCCACACATGATTTGGAATTAGCAGCAATCATTCACACTATCAAAATATGGAGGCTCTACTTGTATGGAGCAACGTTCGACATCTTCACCAACCATAAAAGCTTGAAGTACATTCTGACACAGAAGGACCTGAATCTACAACAACGACGATGGATCGAGTATCTAAAGGACTACGATTTCACTATTACTTATCATCCGGGTAAGGCAAATGTAGTCACTGACACCCTTGCAAGGAAAAGGGAAGTGTCTGCATCCTTATATGTTCCTGAATGGAGGAATATGGAGGACCTAGTGGGCTGGAAGCCACACTTTTTGTCTGATCGTGTTCATGTCAACAACATCTCCATCACATATGACTTGCATTATGAACTTCTAGAAGCACAAAAAGCTAGTCATGATCTTATGGAGCTCTCCTCTCTGCTGTCAAAGCCTCAAACACATATGTCTGTGGGCCTTGATGGTGGTCTTCGATATAAAAACTAGATGTGGGTTCCTGAACAGTCAGTTGTGAAGATGAAGATTCCAGTGAGGCACACAGGTCAAAGAACACAGTCCATCCCAGCACGATGAAGATGTACAAAGACCTACAATGTCAGTTCTGGTGGAGGGGCATGAAGCGTGATACTATCTAATTTGTGTCCAGATGCCTGAAATGCCAAAGAATCAAGGTCAATCACTAGAGACCAGGTGGTCTACTACAAATCCTTGAAATTCTGGAATGGAAATGGGAACAAATCACCATGGATTTTTTGGTGGGGCTACCCAGGACCAGGAAGGGATATGACGTTGCATGGGTCATAGCAAATCATCTCACCAAGTCAACTCATTTTCTCCCTGTGAAGACTACTGCAAACGTTTTTGAGTTGGACGACCTCTATATATGGGAGATAGTATGCCTACACAGAGTTCTAGCATCCATTGTCTCATATAGGGACCCAAAGTTCACTTCAAAGCTTTGGAAGTAGGTTCAACAAGAACTAGGCACCAAGTTGAACTTCAGTACTGCATACCATCCATAGATAGATGGGCATTCAAAACGCACAATATAGATTCTAGAGAACCTTATACGAGCTTGTGTACTTGATTGGGAAGTCTTGTGGACCATTACCTGCCTTTAGCTGAGTTTGTATATAATAATAGCTATCAGTCGAGTATTGGGATGCCCCCTATGAAGCTTTATATGGTCGTCCCTGCAGGTCTCCACTATTGGGATGATGTCAGGGAACATACCTTGATGAAATCTGAGGAGATGCAGCTATATACAGATAAGGTTGCATTGATCAGGTAGAGGATGAAGCGAGTAGGATAGGTAGAAATCTTATGCAGATGCTCATAGGTAGGAATGTCAGTTTAAGGAAGGTATTCACGTCTTTCTCAAGATCTGACCTATTTAAGCTTTGGCCAAGAATAAAGGAAAGCTCAATCCTCATTACATGGGACCCTTTGTAGTCCTTGAAAGAGTTGTTGCATGTGCCTATCATCTTGATTTGTCACCTCAATACCGTGCTATGCATAATGTCTTCCATGTATCTAATCTAAAGCATCAAAGATCTGAGTCACATTCTGAATCATGGGCCACTAGAGTTGAAGGATGATCTATCTTATGCTGAATCCTCAGTCAAAATTCTTGATTTCAAGACAAATGAGCTACATAGTAATCAACATAGAGATATGGTGAAAGTTCTCTGGAGCCACCATGATCAGAATGATGCCATCTGGGAGCTCAAGTCTGAGGTTGAGCAGAAATATCCATATCTATTTCAAGTTGCTTGAATTTTGAGGACAAAATTCTTAAAAAGGATGGGAGAATGTGACAGAGTGAGTTTTTACATATATTTATCTATCTTATATTTTTTTAATCCCAATAATAACCTCAACCATCTCCCTCGCTAAATTGACTAAAGGACTTATCAATTCCATATAGTGTCATCTCTGGGGTCATATACATATGAACTATATACAAAATGGAACATACTCAATTGAGGTACTTAACCTTCGAATTTGGACCCCACAAGTTGACCATAGTTACATGATAATTTCATGAATCCCTCCTTAAAATTTCAATTCAATTGGATTAATTAATTAGGAGTTATTAACATTTGAGAGTAATGTATATTATGTCATTTATTTAACCCTAGGACCTAAGTCTCAGATTATTTGATCAAACTATGTGTCACCCGGCCCCCTAGGCACGTATCACTTATGAGATTTCATCTCAGCCGACCGATCTCCTGATCGCGGCTCACGTAGGATCTAACGGCCCTCACATCATCCCTAACCTCCCACACAAATCGGGTCTCGGGCTCAACAGAACGATGACCGACCCCAACACCCCCGCGCCTACCCTAAAGACCTTATCGCAAAACCACCAGGATATTCTTCCTCTCCTAATCAAACCTAACTCAACCACCCCTATCTTGAGCCCCCTCACCCTAAGATCAGGGAGATGAGCTCCCACTTCTTCACTCCTCTCCTAGCGGCGGCAGTAGGTATTAGGGCTTCATTTCCCTCACCCTAAAATGCCTATATAAGGCCTACAACAACTCTGCCCGACCTCCCTTAGGCTCCCACGAAACCCATTTCAAAGCGCCTGACCTCTGAGTACCACCACCATTTCCACATCCTCTCTGTAACTGCACCACCTCGGAGGCACCTCCACAAACCTCGCCTCACCAAATACTCCTCGCCATCAACTCCAGATCAACCCACGGGTGCTTTGCGGTCAACCCCTGCCATCTCAAACACCCTACGCTCCCAAATCCCCCAGCACGTTGGAGACCTTCACCGCCCTTGTGGTGGAAGGGAACTCCAGGGGGGCTTAGGGTGGGGCCTAGATGTCTGGATGTTGTGAGGTCCATCGAATTCGACTGCGCCATCACTTCACTACGATTTCCTTACTCTACGAGATAGGCCCTCACTGGATTTTGATCAAGATGCTCAGACTAGCAGATAGAAGAGAAGTAGAGAAGGAGAGGGGAGGGACCTAGGTGGACCAATAGCCAATCACCACATCAGCTAGGGTCACGTTTCAACAAAGACCGAAGAGGGGAGCCACTCACACGGTTGGACCAATCAGCGAGCACCACCTCAGCAAGCCAGCCGAGCCTGCAAAATCTTAGATCAACCTAAGTCGTAGATCTAGTCGGATCCGGTCATTGATCAAAGTAAGACCCACTTCCTTTTTATCTTAATCAATAGAAAACATGTTATCTAATAAAAATCATAGTAAATAGTAGGATGATTGGATAGTAATGAGATTATATACCATTTTCGTCAAAAGAATGTGAGCTATCCAAAAAAAATTACTATGATGACCTATATCTTAGTCCTTTTTCAAAATTAATAGCCCAAAGTCCTAATAATCATTTTATTATGATCATTCTGTGTAATAATAGTCATCCATGATTAATATATGACTTGGGGAAATCTTTAACCCTGATCAAGTCCCTAATCCTCATATGATGCAAAACCTTAATCAAATAGGGATAGTTGACTCAATAATTATGGAAAGCCCTAAATCCTAGTTTTTCTCTCTCTACATATGCATACTTTATGCAACTATATTTAAAATCCTAAATATTTAATGACCCTATATGATCATGACTGACCTTGAAAGTCTAGATCCACTCTAATCCCTTAGACCATGTGAATCCTAAAAGGAAACTCTTGATGATCTAATAAATCATAATAGAAACCCTAATTGTTGACATTTCCTTTTGGATGATTATAAGCATCATTTGCTTGACAATTAAGGCAACGGACCAAAAAAAACCTCCGCTCCGCTTTGGTGAAAAAGGGCAACTAGGGCTCCCCTGCGATGCGGCTGGCTTGGGGGAGGGGGTCCAGGCTGCCAAAGAGTGCCTGCTCGATCCCCCCGGGCCCCTCTTCCACTCCAAGTCGCTCGACTCCAGTTCGCGGCGGCGGTTTAGTCCAAATTTGGCCTCGCCTCCTGTCCTTCGGCAGTGGAGTTTCATACCTCGGGTCAGACTTCACTCAGGCATCTGTGGCGGTAGAGCTTGGTGGTGGTGGTAACGACTAGGGCGTGCCTCAGTGATTTTCCTTGCAGCCCCCCCAGGCAGATCAAGCCCTATCCTCCACCGAGCTCATCCTCGTGGCTTGGATCTTTCCCCCTTTCCTCTTCTTTCCTATTTCTTTTTCTGTTTTTTGGTTTTCTTCATTGTTCGGTAGGGTCAGTGGCAGTTTATCTGCCTGGTTTGTCGCTGCTAGTCGGTGTTTTATCTGTCGCACTTTGCTACGACCTCTCTTCGGGAAAACGACGAGATCTCTAGCTCTGGCTAGATCTCCCTTTTGCTTTGGATCGATCTTGTTACTCGGTTGTATGGCTTTGTTTGAGTTGATATACAAGCAGAATACCATCTTGTTCCAGCACCTCTACCACTACTTAATGCTCAGGTTGAAGGAATTCTTCATGAAAAGCTGCTTAAGACAGCCTCAAGGAAGAAGAATCAATGCAAAAATGTCTCACTCTCGTTCCAATATGAGTTGTAGTGCTCTTGGGTTACTGAACTTGATGTTTGTTTGTTATGTTTGTATCTTTCTTCCCAATTGTAGATGTCGTATGGCCAACAAGTAATGAATCGATCCATTTTCTCTCAAAAAAAATTAGAAGCATCATTAAAAGGGATGAGACCTTATTTTTGACATATGATCTTGTGACTCCAAAAATAAGATAAAAGTCATGAATAATCCCTGACCTAATAATGAGGAGATAAAAGTACTCATATCTAAATAATAAACCATAGTCATGGGTCATATGGACCAATAGTAATAAGTATACCCTTGATTTCCTTTCAGGGTGATCTAGTTATTGTTCTTCTAGACTCTTGGATTCCAGATCTAATCAAAATAGGTATGTGGTCTTTATTAAGTATAAGACTAGTTTTCTTTGGTTTCTTATGATATGGTGTACCTTGTGTGAAACTACTTTCTTATACCTTGTTGGTAGAACTACTATACTATATGCTTCGCCAAAACTTAATGAAACATAAAAGGACATTTTGATGAGTTGTAGCTACTAGTGCACATGGCCCAGTATGGATGTATGTTGCCTAGCATGGATGTATGATGAATTGCCCATGTTATATGTATGATGAAATAATTTTTCCCATATTGGATGTAGGCTAAGTGCTTATAAAATTTTAGTACAACTGCATCTCATGAAATGTATAAAAGAGGTGTTTACCTGATTTTCCTCCTTAAGTAATGGTTTCCTTTTCTTTATTCTTCTTTGAGTATTTTCCATATATGCAACCATACTATTGTATCTTTTACCATGTGCCAACTTTTGTTGATGATTTTTGTTTCTCGTATTTTCTAGGTACAATGAAAAAATAAAGCATCTCAAAGTACCTAAAGCCATCAAATAAATGGACATGGAGGATAGACTAGTTAGATTTCCTATCTTTTCTCTTTTCAGTTAGATAGTTACTTTTCTACTAGATTATGTATAGGATGTTCTAAATCCTATGTATTTTCTTTTATAGAGCTATTCACCTCTTCTATCCCAAAATAGTATATGTAACGACTTTATTATTGTCAATGAATGATTGTTTTTGTGGCTATATAATGGTGTAGTGGACAACGATCTGGCTTCTTCTTCTGATTTAGTTGACTACCACAATCTCTTATATTTTCCCTTCTGACGTTTATAGATATGAGTGCATGCATATCTGTAAATGTCACTAAGGAAAGTATATAGAAACTGTGGTCGTCACACTTGTCACTTTGTTTCAAACAATATACCTACAATGGTCTAGAATAACTTATTTGCAGAGGAGGTTGTGTTGGATCCTAGATGGGTGATTAGATGCTCCAGAGGGGGGCGAATAGAGCTGAATGCACTTAAACAAAATTCATTAGACCTTCAAGATATATCACAAGCTAAGGTTGCTAAATATGAAATTTGAGTGCAACTAAAACATGCATAGAAAGGGAGAGAGAGATTGAACATACACCAATTGACAAGCTATTTAGAGTGGTTCCACACTTCAAACTAGAAGTGAGTCAGTCCACTACCAAGAGAGGTCAACCTCTAGGATTTCTTAACCTTGCCCCTTCATTATATTCATTATGAGAGATACAATACATGACCACCAAAGGATTTACCTATCCAATACAAAGAGTCTTCAACCTTACCAAGGACTTACCCATTTTGTAAGAGTCTTCCGTCTTCTTCCAAGGACTTACCTACTCTTACACAAGTCTTCAGCCTTACAGGGATTACCCACTCTTCTTGGATCTTCCACCTTTGACTTCACCTTCACTCGGAGAAGCTTCCACCAAGGACTTACCCACTTGAGCAAGGAGTCTTCTTCCTTCACCAAGGGATTACCCACTCTAGCTCCAAGTCTTCAGCCTTGATCTTCACTAAGGGACACCTTCCCTTGTTCTTCTTCACCTCTCTTAGCCAAGAGAGAGAACCTTCATCTTCATGATTGAAATGAGAGATAGATAGGTGGTGGAAGTGAGAGCCTCACAAGATATACATGTAGGACTAGCTCTCTTACAGATTTCCTACTCACTCTAACAAATGTAGCAAGTGATTAAGCTTAGAGAGAGAGAGGAGGAGGTTGTAGGAAGTACTCAACTATGGAATAGGAACCTCACATAGAGTTTTGCATTGAATTCTCAACCTTGGAATGAAGCCCAAGGGGTCCTATTTATAGATTGGGATGCCTCTTAGCCTTTGGGAACACTTGAGAACAAAAACTAGTAATTTTGTGGCTTGTAATGGATACATTTTCACTTGTTGCAACTCCACAATGGCTAGAAGCACTTTTCTACACTTTTCTGTACAGTGCAATCGGTCGAGTTTCTATAAGGGTAACTCGACCGATAGAGTAAAAGACAAAGCTGATATTCAGACCATCGGTCGAGTTTGTCTTGGGGAAACTCGACCGACCAATGAAAATTGAACTGGTCAGGTACTCCATCGGTCGAGTTCTATGAAGTGTAAACTCGGCCGATCAAAAGTCATTTTCAATATCCAATCAGGATCGGTCGAGTTTGCAACTCGACCGATGAATAGCCTAATGTGAATTTTGGATAATGGCTTTTGAGTGCTTAAACATTCGATCTAAGTGCTCCTAATTTTTTCTAAGCTTAATTACAAGTCATACAATCATTACAAGTGATTTACAGCATGATTCTAATGTATTTACATCTTATTACAAAAACATGCACTTGTATTGACTTTGACTTGTCTTTTCTCCAATTTGATATGTGCAAGTTAGGGCATTTGGAGTGTGTCTATACCTAATCTGAAATCACTCAAGTACAGACATTAGACACCAATATGTGGAATGGTTAGTCATCATCAAAACATAGGTTTAGTGAATTTATATGTGAGTCAACATCGACCTAATTGACCTTGAGTCAACAGGTTGATGGTTGATTAAGTTCAGGAAGTGAATATATTGACAACAAATTGGAGCTATAGGATTTGGCATTCACTACAACCCCCTTTAAGGGTTGGGTAGTGTTGAAGAAGAAGGATGGGAGATTCACCACAACTAGTTTTCGAACATGAAGATACCCCATACCTCATAGATTGTGACAAGCTTGGGGTGGTAGAACTGCAAATAGATTCACCTACGGATAATTCTTGCTCAGAATAAGATTGGATAAATCATATTGGAAACAAAGATTACTCTAAGCATCCAACCTCAAGTTCAAATATGGATATAGAAGTGAGATGTCCTCCAAAAGTTTTGTTTCCTCTTCCTACCATATCAGCATGTGTCAACATCCTAAGGCCTATATATTCTGATTCATACTTTGAAGGGTGCCTTGAGGGTCCTCAATTGATGAATTATCATTGTGTTTTAAATAAATTCTAGCATAGAGATGACTTCACCGAGTCACTCGATTTTATTCCTCTTCTTCATGCTCGGTAGGTTCAACCTATCTACCTAATCCACTTCCAAAAACCAACTACAATCGATAAGAAATGAGTGGTACTAGTTCAAAACATAGGATTTGGGATCCCAATGTTGGTATAGTGAGGGAAATAACCCCCCTCTCCCTTGCCCTATTCTATTTTTAATTTCTTACTAAAATAATTTTTTTTGTTGAAGTTCTTTCTTAGATAGTTTCTTTCCTCTAAATGTTTAATAATGTCTTTGCATGCATGCATCCTTCTAGGTCTTTGATAAATTTTGTTCCCGTATATCCATGCATTCCTTCCCTACTATGTTATGTTTATCTCTTGATTGAGGATGAGAAAAATTTTAATCTTGGGGTGGTAGGGCTATTTGCCCTTTGTCTCTTCATTTTTCATGCATGTATGTTTACTTCATGCATTTAGTACAATTTTTTATTTTTTTTTAAAGTTTAATAGTCTATCCTATCTTTAGTACTTTGTAGGACTCTATTTCTAAATTTGTAGCTTTTCAGAAAGCTTGTATGGTGCGAATATAATAGTTGAATTCTTATACATGAACTGAATTGCCCAATATTTTTCTTAAATGCTTGACATCTTGATCATTGACTTTGTCCTTAAGTTTGACAATAAATCTAAGCTTACACGCCTTTTTCATAGTTTAAAATGTGGTTCCCTTGTTCTATTTTTTTAGTTCCAAACACAAGATTTGGAACTATTTGAAGGATGTAGAGTTTGATTAAAACTCCAAGATGCATTTTCCATGAACCCAACGTCACTCTAGGGATCCTTGAATCATAATTACAATTTTTTAGACAAGTATTAAGTGGGAAATGATGAGGTTTGGAGCTATAATCAAGTTAGATTGTTTTCCTTTTATGGGTTGCATGCCTCCTTAGGCTAGATTGAATCAAAAAGATGAAGATTGCAAAATATATGCAAAAGAGGCTGGGCCACACAAATATCCCAAAATATGACAGCTCTTCACCCAGACCTATAAATTAGAATACAAAGAATAAAATCATAAGTGTGACTATAAATATGAGTGTTTGCTTTCTCTTTCAAGAGTGTTGAAGATGCCACCTTTTTTTCCCTCTCTACTGTTTGGAAAATAATAAAAATTACATAATAGATAATGAAAGTTCCCTTTCTGCGAATGCAAGACACAACAGCAGTCAACCATATAATGGGACTATCATATCGTAGACATATGATGATGTTTCCAAGTGGAGGAACATGCAAATGAGTCATCAACTGTCATGGTATGAACTCATGTTGTAGGCATACATCATCATCAAAAATTAGAAACATCATTCTCCTGTATGTTAGGAATATCTCCTTCCATCAAATTAGACATGGAGGCAAAGATGACAATACACATCGATTTTATATAACACGAGAATTTTTGAAATGATATTTGGTACTTACTCATTGAGTCATGTGTAATACATTGTCTTTCTCAACAATGAAGGTCGACAAAGTCACTTAGAGAGACTAATCTCCTAGGATACATTAATGTTGAAATGGTGAAGCATGCACACAACATTGTCTAGGTAAATGACATTTGATCACTCTTCCAACAATCACACACATAGGTGCATATAGCGTTAGCACTAAGGAGAGAATAAATAAGGTAAAAATCTAGTTTTTCATATAATAGAAAGACTCAATGACATCTACCACTAATAGTATCACACTCTAGACAGTTGGAAAATGAAAAGATGGGATTCCAACTATGAAAAAGTTTGGAATCATCCAAACAAACAAGCAAACATCAACTGATTTCAAATATATTGGACACATGTTAAACATGTGCCAAGTGGAAAAACCAAGTGGTGGTTGTGCCCCTACTAGGGGATCTTGGATGTATGATTTACACCCCATTCACGTGTGAAGTGACATGCATTGACACACATTTTAAAGGATTTCTGGACTTGATCAGACAAATCTAGTTTGGTTGCCCCACCATGCGCAAACATAATCTCCTTACATAGGAATTAAAAATGTTTGTCAGGAAGAGGGTTCAATGTCAAGAAAGAAGTTCTGAGAAAATTATCCTCAAATTAGAAATAAGAAACAAAATTAAAATTTTCATGTGAGGGGACCTTGTGAAATGGTGGTTTCTACAGGGGACACCATTGGAGGAATGCCCCATCCTACCATGCGACACCCTAATATTAATGGGTGTACCATCAAGGTGTCCTTAGGAAAGAAATGGGAGTTTTTCCTATCTGACTCTCTAACTTTATCAAATATTATCAGTGTATTTGGAATAAGAATACTAACTTCAACCACGAGATTTTTTCATAGTTCCATTAAAAAAAGAAAAAATAAGGAGAGATGGGAATTGGAGGGGCAAGTCTTTTATTTCTTATTTATTTGTCAAAATATAAAGATCTGAACTATAAATCTTCTCCATTAATGTAATGATATTTTTTATGAAGAGAGATAAAAAGTTAATTGAATTTCTAAATAGAGTCAAATTTAAATATAATGTCCTCCAGATAAAAGAGGACGACAAGGGGGTGATTGAGGTGGCAACTAGGGGTTACTCTGGTGTCGTATCCGTCGTATCTTCCACTGGAGCTAGTTTCATGATCAGGAAAGGGAGAAGAGGTCCCTCCCACCATCTCAGTGGTGAAGGAAGCAAACGCTTGGTCAGATCTGATTAAATCGAGTAAAGCTACTCCTAAGAGCAATCTTAAGAAGACTCCATGCAAGATGAGATAGGGGAAGTTTATCTATATGAGTCATAACACATAGAGAAATAAAGAAATATGGAGCAGGGCAACTTTAGGGTACAACATTGGCCTCAAGCAACATTGGCAAACACTTGTAGAGGATGTCACATACATTTGGAAGGTAAAAGGATCAATAGAGGTTAGATCTAGGGGAAAGGGATTCTTCCTTATATTTTTTTTCCAATGATGAAGATATGGAGACAACTCTTGAAGGAGGACATGGTCTGTTGTGAGGATACTATTAATAATCAAAAGATGGGAAAGAGGAACCCCGATGGAAAAGTTGAAGTTGACAGAAGTGTCAATCTGCATTAAGATCCACAACTTGCCATTGGAGCTCTGGAACGAAGAGATATTTTACTACATTGGCTCTGGGAAACCAGTAAAATTGATGTGTTAACTCTCTTGTTCAAGAGTCTGGAATATGCAATATTGCAGCTGTAAGTTCTAGTTGATTTGTCTTATCCTAAGGATCTAGAGATTGTTAGTGAGGATAGAATATCGGTCCTTATCGAATTTGAGTATGAGTGGGAACCAAAAACTTGTCTCTCATCTGGGAACTTTGGTCATGAGTCTGATCTTTGCAATGAGGTTAAAGTATCAGTGGAAAAGCAAAAGGAAAAATATGAAACAAAAATGGGTCCCTAAGAAAAATCAAATAGTGTATGGTGAAGCAGGGAGGGCAATGACATAGAGGAATTCATAGATTTTATTATAGAAATTAATATGAGTTCTCAAAGTATTGATGCTTCACTCCATGATGTTTCCTCACCATTATTAGTTCTTAAAACTCCTGTCTTCTTTAATGTTGTCGATGACTGGAAAAGGTGAGGAAACTATACAAAGAGTGCTAATATGCCTATCAGACAATCGACAGAATCCCAAAGTTAGTTTCCTTTACTTGATCAAGAGGATGTGTTGAGCTTAATTTAGGATGATCAAGGGAAGGAGGGAGAAACCACCACTTATTCAAATAGATAGACCCTTTTCTATTATTGCTTGGAATATGAGAGGAGCTCCAAATAAAATCTCTCACATACAGAGCGAGATGGTAAATTTCAAGATTGATATTATGGTTCTTATTGTATCTAGATTCAATAAATGAAATCTCAACTCTTTCACTGATACTCTTTGAGTCAGATCTACATAGGTGGACAATTAAGATATCTATTCATATGCTAGAATTATCATTTTGTGGACAAACCATGGCATCCATGTCACTAAATTCTGTGAGAATGATCAATATATTCATTATGATATCACATTTGGGAAGTATTCCCTTCATCTTCTGGTGGTTCATAGAGTAAATGATGATGTGCACAGGGATATACTTTTAGAGGTTATGTTGTACTCCTCAAGAAATTTACAGAATGAATGGTGTGTGACATGAGATTTTAATGTTGTTCGTCTAAAATTTGAGAAGTTAGGGAAAAAACCTCTTGTTGATGTATGTATGTATGGAGGGGTTTAATAATGCCTTTAGTGGTATAGATTTGCTGGAGATGCCCACAAAAGGTCCTTATTACACTTGGGAAAGCAAGAGTAAAGATGGTACAAGTACTTCCTCAAAACTTGGTTGCATTTTTCACAATGTTGAGTTTTTGAGTATTTTACCTAGACTCTGGGATGAGGTTATCTCATACATCATGAGAGACCTTAGTATTATCAAAATTCATTTAGTGAAAGGCAAAAAGGTTGTTACTCCCTTGGAATTTATAATTAGCTGGACTACTCAATCGGGTTTCGTGGACGTTGTGAAGAGGGCCTATTTTTATGAGGAACTAGGTCTCCCTATGTACAAGATATACAAGAAATTGCACTATGTTAAATATGCTTTCACCCATTAAAATAAAGATAGTCAAAAATTTCTCTTCTCATGCTAGGTCTCTTAAAGAACAATATATTGCTATGTAGAACTTGGTGGATGAAAATCTTGAGGATTTGAGCTTAGTTCTACTGTAAACAAACTCAGAGTGGAAGCTGTAAAGGCTTCTAATGAGAAAGAGGATTTCGTAAGGAATCACATGTTTAGTGGTTGAAGACAGTGGATTGAAAGACCAAATTTTTCTATACTTCTATCAAAGCTAGTAGGCTGTGAAATAGTATCTATAACCTAGAGATTGAAGGGAACTTCTATTCTGATATGGAGGTCAGCACTAACCCAATTACTTCTTACAATGAGTATATTTTTAACTCTCCTAACATTTGTAACAAGGTTGATTGGAATGAGGATCGGGTATTGCCTAAGTTAACTAAATCTCGAGTTGATTTCTAAGAAAGTGGATTGCACATTGTGAAATTGAAGAGGTGAATAAAAGCATGAATGTGGATAAAATCACTGGTCCAAATGGTTTAAACTCTTTCTTTTATAAATGTTGTTGGATAGTTGTAGAGGAATATGTTTGAAGTTGTTCTGAGTTTTTTTACAATTCTAAAATGTTGAAAGAATGCAACATGTCTTTCATTTTGTTGGTTCTACAGAAGAAGGATTCTTCTTCAATGAAATATCTTGGTCCAATTTCATTGTGCAATGTGATATATAAGATTGTTACAAAGGTTCTTGCAAATAGGCTCAAGAACACCTTGCCAAAGATTATCAATGTGAATGAAGTTGCCTTTGTAAAGGGTAGGAGAAGTGGAGAGGCTATTTTATGAGCTAATGAGATTCTCAATAGTTTCAAGAATACAATATATCCTAAGCTCTATTTGATAGAGGATCTTTTTAAAGCTTTTGGTTTTGTTAGTAGAGAAATTATTATTTTCCTTCTACGTCATATGGGTTTCCCCCCATTTTGGGTCAGTAGGATAAGCACATGCTTTTCTTTTGCAAATAACCAGGTTATTTATAAATGGAAATATCTTGAAGGGTTTCTATTCTTCAAATGAAGTGAGATATGGGGACCCCATATCTCCTTATCATTTCATTATATCTATGTAGGGGTTGACAACTATTATGGATAGTTATGTGAGGAATAATATTTTGTAGCCATTCTATTCATATAAGAAGCCAATCTATGCAAATAAGGAGAAGACCCTTTCTATCTCACATATCATCTATGTTAATGATCTCCTAATATTTTCTAAAGATGATGATATGAACATGAAATGTATTAATGAGATTCTAGATAAATTTGGATTGTTGTCGAATATAAAGCTAAACAATGCAAATGGTCAAATTTTTGTTAGCAAGAATGCAGATGATACTCTTTTGTGCTCAGACATCCCTCTTGCCAAACTCCTTGTAAAATATTTAGGTCTTCCCACATTTACTGGGAGGCTTACAAAGGATATGTGTTATCCTCTAGTGGACAGAGTCATGAAAAAGTTGGACCCATGGACGGGTTGTTTTCTATCTATGGAAAGGATGGTTGAACTAGCCATTTCAACTCCCTCCTTTTATCATATCTCTGGACAGCTACTTTTCCAATCCATAAATCCATAATAAGTGAACTCGAGAAGATTATAAGAGGATTTGTATGAGGAGACTTGTAGGATAAGAGAGAACTTCATTCTATTTCTTGGGAAGTTATCTACAAACCCAAGGATGAAGGAGGTCTGAAATTGAGAAGAATTGTGGATTGGATTGCAGCCGATTTGCTTAAAAAATTACGAGACATTGCAAGCTGCTAATCTTATCTCTGGGTCAGATAGACACATGAACTATATATTAATTATGACTCCTCTGGTCCATTAAGCCCAAGAGTAACTATTCTTGGATACAGAATAACATAGTCAAGAGTAGAAACCTTATGTTGGAAAACTCTAATTAAAAAGTGGGTGATGGGAATCCGTACCTATTATGGATGGATCATTGGTGTCTGGGAAATACATCTCTTCTTGATAATGTAGATAAGTAGTTGATGATTTGGTTGGGGGCATGCAGAAATTGCAAAGTGAAAATATGTATCAAGGATGGAAAGTGGTCTTTTCTGAATGATGTTAAAGGAGTTGATTTTGTCAGTAGCTTCATGGATACTATTCCTAAGTCGATTGATAATATGGATGATAAATTATGTTCAAAGGGAAAGGAAGTGTCATGACTCGAGATATATGGGATTATATTAAAATCCACTACCCAAAGAATAACTGGGGGTGTTGGATCTGATCTTCTAAAATACCTAGACGTTAGTCTATTTTTCTCTGGAAGATTTTTCTTAATAGGTTGAGCACCATGAAGATGATGAAAAGATTTGGATATAACATTCCCTCAAGATGATCCCTCTAACTTATAGATAAGGAGATCAGTGATCATATTCTATTTGGATGTAGTTTTACCTTCCAACTATGGGAAAATTATAATGATGTGTTCTGCACTTGGTCTAGAGGCAAAAACGATTTATTGAAGATCACAAAGAAACCAAAAATTGTGGTTTGCACTCTTTTTTGTAGTTTTTTGGATAAAAAGGAGCAATATGATCTTTCTTAATAATAGGAGAAAGATCAATACTATTTGGAATTAGATTCTCAATTGCTATGATTCTAAATATTTGTATTGATAGGTTTCTATCCCTGTACAACTCACTTTCTGTTTGCTTCTTTTCTCTTGACTATATACATATCTTGAAATTTAATACAAAAAAGGAGACACATGATAGGTTCAAAAAAAAATTATGTATAGAGAATTCCATAATGTAACTTTAAAAAAGATTATAAATAACTCATTCTAAGGGTAAATTACACTTAAGTTCAGAGAAAGGATTTGTTTGTTCGTGAAACTTCAACAAGTGAAAAATGGGTAAATGAGGACTGAATAGGTGAAAATATGGATTGATATGAAAAAAATTGGACAAATTCCTTCCTTAGTATGAGTGATTGTTGATTGAGTGATAAAAAATGAGTTGTCAACACATGTACATATGGGTAACTTTCTTTTGACTAGGGTAGGGATCATTTGTGCTTGTTTGAATTGTGAAATAGGAACTTTTTTTTAGATAAGTCAGAGGGTTTTTATTCATCTCACCCCTCTTGCAAGAAAAATCATGGGGATCATTACGGCATACAGACTTAGTTGCTAAAATAAATCTGGTAGTACTAGTACCATTACAAGACTCTAAGTTGACACAGTCAATAAGACTACTAGGAGGTACCCTATAGACAAAGGAACCATCCATGGTTTTTTGGTGATGTTTAGCAAGGCCATCATCCACCTTGTTTCTATCTCTAGGGATATATCTGAGATTCTAACTCTTCTTCCATCCATTCTTTATGTCTGTTAACCACATAGCCAGCTTCGGATAATGCTTTATATCTCCCTCAATGGCCTCTTTTGTTCTCTATGAATCCATCTCAAAACTAATTTGGTTGCACGAAAGATGTTTTCCCAGCTCAACTTCCCAGTGTATAGCTCTGACCTTAGCTTCAAGGATACTACTTGCATGTATTTTCTTACCCCAACCACCTATCCATCTACCATTCCAGTCTCTACAAATAATGGCAATGGTCGAGGGGGTCTTGTTGCTTCTGAAGGTTGCATCAGTATTGATCTTCCAACAGTTCAAATCTGGTGGCTGCCAGCATCCATTTGCAAGATGTGGTATTCTTTTATTTATCCCTACTGAGTTGAGAGCCAACTCTATTAGATTGCTCTCATCTCTTATAAGATGAGCTATATAATTGTTAGAGTGTTTAGTTCCTTCAAACACCTGTGTGTTCCTTCCTTTCCAAATTTGCCAACATCCAACCATGAAAGTTGTGCTTTACCTTTTCTCTGTCTTAATAAACTTCTCTAACCACTTCCAAGTATTAGTAATAGAGAAGAAAGTATTCCAGAATTGGTTATCCAGAATGGCTTTCCAAACCTCCTGTGCTCTTGAACAGTCACGTAAGGCATGGAGAATAGACTCCTCCTGGTCTTTACAGATAGAACACATAACATTAGTAGTTAAACCTCGATTCATCCTCTTCTTGTTCGTTAGGATAGCATTGTGGCCAACTAGCCTGATAAAGAATTTCACCTTCATCGCAACTTTTGTTTCCCAGATGATGTTCCACTTACCCTGGACTCTAATATCCTTATTCTGTCTCAGGAGTTGGTAGGCACTCTTGATGGTGAATTGACCTGTATCTGAATGGTCCCAAGCTAAAACATCTTCCTCTTCAATCTGTCTGGGGATATCCAATCTGGTTACTTTCTTTGCAAATTCTTGTGGAAACCAGTCATTTAGGAACCCAGTGTCCCACTCATTATTCAGGTTAACGAGGCTCAAAACTTTAAGATCCTTCAGTTCTTCAGGAATAGCACAAATATTGTATTGATGTAGGCTGCCCTCGACCTCACACCATTTGTCAAACCAGACGTTAATACTCCTTCCATTAATAGGTATCCAGGTAGAGTTTTCAGTTATGAACTTCTTGCAATGGAGAACTGAGCATCCAAGCCTGGATAAGCTGGTTCTTTTACCCTCAGCGTGGTTGATATACTTGAGTTTTAGGCTTTTACACCAGCTAGAACTGCTCTTCATAGCAATGTCCCAGGCGTGCTTGGTGAGCAAAGAGGCATTGAGATCCTTCATGCTTCATATTCCTACACCTCCATGTTCCTTATTGTAGGTGACCTTGTTCCATGCAACCAGAGAAAGAGGACAGCTTTTATGGTTGCCACCCCATATGAAGCTTCAGATTGTGTTGTCAATACGATCACACACTTTGGTTGGAATGAGAGAAGTTTGCATCACGTAGCCAGGGATAGCCGTGAGGGTCGACTTCGCCAGGTAGACCCTTCCATCTAGATTTAAGCATCTAGCTGACCAATCCGCAATAACGGATTCAACTTTCTTCAAAGTATAGTTATAGGTGTCTTTGTTAACCTTACCATGGATAAGGGGAACCCCAAGATACTTACCAAGATTTTTGGTTATAGTGAAGCCACTTATGTGTTCAATTTTGTACCTCTTACTTTGTATGACGTTCTTAGAGAAGAAGATGGAAGATTTCTTTACCGATATAGCTTGTCCAGACACTCAGCTGAAATGTTTGAAACATCCAAGGATGGTATGCATTTCTTTGACATCTTCCTTGGCAAATAAGACCATATCATCTGTAAAACACATGTGGGAAATTTTCAGACCCGAGTTATAGAGTTTAAATGGAGTCCATTTCTTCTCAGAGACAAGTTTCTCAATAGACTAACTGAGCCTCTCTAAGCACAAAACAAACAGGTAGGGTGACAGAGGGTCACCCTACCTCAGGCCTCTAGATTCTTTGAAGGATCCAGCAACCTTCCCATTCCAGATGATTGAGCTCTCACCGGCCGAGATGGACTTCATAACATAGTTGCAGATAGTGTTGGGTATACTGATTTTCTCAAGAGTATCATTGATGAAGGGACAGGTCATTTTATCATATGCTTTAGACAAATCGATCTTGATCATCATCATCTCCTTCCCTAATTTCCTATTCCTCATTATGTGGATAATTTCTTGAGTGACTATGATGTTATCTGAGATCCATCGGCCAGGGACAAAAGTGCTTTGTGTTGGAGATACCCACTAGAAAAGATAGGATTTGATCCTTTCCACAATTACTTTTGAAGTAATTTTCAGAATGAGGTTGTTGAGTGAAATGGGGCAAAGCTATTCACAGAGCTCAGGCTTTGGATCCTTTGGAATAAGAACTATACTGGAGTTACACATGCCTTCATTAAAATCAGCTCCTTGAAGAGCATCGTTAATAGTCAGAAGCAATGAGTGTTTAACTATGTGCCAATTTTCCTTTATGAAGCTACCATCTGTGTCGTCTGGTCTAGGTGCCTTGTGCGGGTTTAGCTTGGACTGTATGTTGTGGATTTCTTCTAGAGTAGCCTTTGAGCACAACAAATGCTTCTCTTGATCGATCATCTTTTTAAAATCTCCTAGGAACTCCTTGATATCTATTGTGTGGGTGGTAAATTGTTCAGTAAAAAGGTTCTTGAAATACCTCAAAATGAGTTGACATACCTCCTCTTCACTGCTGATCCAAACGTGGTCTTCATTTCTGAGCATGGTAATGGTATTGTGTCATCTTCTTTGTTTGACGTAGGCATTGTAAAACTTTGTGTTGAGGTCTCCATTAATCAGCCAATTGATATGGCTTTTCTTCCTGCCATCTGCTTCCTCCTTTTTCAAAATATCACCATATTAAGCCGTCATATTTATGATCATGTTAAAAGTGATCTCGTCATAATTTTTTGCAAGGTTTTTCTGTAGTAAGTTGATATTCCTCAGGATTCTCTTCTTCTCTTTCATGGTGCTTTTCATATTGTTCGACACCCATTTGTTGATGTTCTCATGTGATCTTTTTAAAGCTTCGTTGAATTTTAAGCTAGAGTTCCAACTGTCCTTAACTACTTTTTGAAAACCTTCTCATATAGACCAAGACTCTTTGATGAAAAAGCATTTAGGGATATAAGCATTCTTTGTGTCTCCAACTGCAATAGGGCAGTGATCAGAATACTCCTTTGGAAGATGTTCAACAATGAAGGTTGGATATGCGTTTAAGAAATCATTGTTGGCTATTGCACAATCAAGCCTCTCCTACAACCTTCCATGTATATACGTGAACTTCTAGCCATTGATACCGAGATCCATCAAGCCAACTTCCATCAGTGTGTTATTAAAAGTTAGGGCTTCATTGAAGTTATAATGTCTACTTCCAATTTTTTTCCTCCGGTAGCAGCGTTGTGTTGAAATCGCCAATGGCAATCCATGGAATGGTGAACTTCTTACCCATCGAGACCAGGTGTTTCCAGAGTAAAGTTCTAACTGAAATGTGTGGATGTGCATACACGAAGGTGATCAGAACCTTGTCGTTCACGTTAAAGGTTATGAATTGACGGTGGCAGTTGATGATATGAACCGTGCAATCCTCTTCCTTCCAACAAACCCAGATACCCCCAGAAAAGCCCCTTGCTTCACATCTAAAGGATCTGTTGAAACCCAGCTTCTTAATGGTGCTCTCAGCTTTATTACCACTAATGTGAGGTTCTAGGATTCTGACCAAATGAGCCTTCTTCAGTGAGATTAAATATCTGAGGACACGACAAGTATCCTTATTTCTGATTCCTCTATCACTCCATACAATTGTATTTAACATTAAAAATAGAAAAATAGAAAAGATGATGAGGGGTGAGGTCCAGTTGTGACCAACACACTAAGAATCCATAGATGCTTCTTCTCTCTCACCTGTCTTCTCAGCTTCCCCTTCTTCCACCTCTACTTGGATGTGTGGGCTTCTTCTTCTGTGTTCGTAAGGTGCTTTTGTTCTAGTAGATTTCATCTTTGGTCATGAACCTTTCAATTTCCTCCCTAGTGGTAATCTAAAGGTTGATGAGTTGGGGTCGATGTCTTTAAGTGGGTATCTTTCCTCTATTTCCTCTCCCTCCTTGTATTCCAGGTTTGCCAAATTTTCTATATTTGGGTCAGTGTTCCTCATTGTTTCTTCCTGATTCATAGTATTATTTATATCCATCGACATCTGCTCTAGATTTTTGTGTGTTTCTCATTCTCCGTGTTTGCTTCTAGTGCCTCAAGATCTATAATCTCATCAACCTATGGGTTAACAGCCATGTGAATATCTGTGTTGGTAGCTTCATTGTCCTTCATCTTGTTGATTTCATTCAACACTTCTCGTTTATCATCTACGCTCTCTACTGTTTTCTTTTTCCATGTCTTCGGGGGCATTTTGGAACCAGTTGAGTTATCTTTTCCATCTGCATCCTTCTTTCCTTTATAATTGCTTGTTTGGTTCTGATTCTGTTCATCCTCCTATTCCTGCATCTTCTCCAACTTAGAAAACTTGTTTTGGTTGTTTGCCTCAACATTTTTCTCAGTTGTTTGAGTCTTTTATCTTGGGTTATAAGTCGTGGATCTTCACTTCTGTGTCTTCCATCTGTTGTTTCAGTTGTCTTCCTGAACCGTAGTAGGAATTCCTTGCTCCTTACTAGTTCCCTCCATGTTTTCCTTTTGAACCCCAACTTTTGGGTTGAGCATGCACTTAGTATCCACGTGACCTAACTTACCACAGAAATCACATGATTTAGGGAACACCTCGTATTTGACTTGATAGATCACATTGTTGATGGAGATGGTGTTTATCAATGGCTTTGTGGTATCAACTTCAATGGCCTATCTAGCAAACTTGCTCCTTGTCCTAACCATCGTGTGGCTGTCGACTTTAATAAGAAAACCCAGTGCCAACCCTATATAGTCTAGCATGGTTGGTACGTAAAGATGAAGAGGTAAGTCTAGTATGAGTACCCAAGTTACCAAGTATCTGGGTAAATCAATGGAAGGGTGAAATGTGGGATCTCATTGCCACACAGCTAGACACTTACCAAATAGTTTCCATGGACCTCCAAAAAGAGCAGTTTCAAAATCTCGTCAGCAAGAGAACTGTACTTTATAATGACCCAAATCTACCTCATATGTGTTAAACCTTCAGATGGGGTTCCATAAAGTTTTTAGATGATCCCGCATGGTCATGAAACCCACATTGGATCCGATCAGTCTGGAAACCACGGTGTATCTCCAAGGCCTGGCTAATTCCTCCTCAGTGATCGGATTGATTTCCAGTTTTAGTTGTCCATCCAGTAGTTTCAGAGAAACATCCGGCGTTGCACGTTTGTTCTCGAATAACCTCTCCAGAAAGTGATCTTCTTCATCTTCCTTCTCGCCCCCATGGAGTAGTCATCCAGTTGTGTGGTATGTTTGTCTCTACTTAAACGGATGTTGTCTATGACTGATCATCTCTCTTATCTGTTTGATAGTTTTGTTTTTCCATCTATGACATCCTCTCATTGTTTCCACCCAGCGGTGGGAAGGATGAAGTGTACCTCTTCTCTTGATTTATGACTTTCTCGGCCTCGACGTTTCCTTGTTGATTGACTTGGCCTCTCATCCCAGCGTATTGGAACTCAAATCCAGTGTTAGGGATAACAACCTTGACTCCTCTTCCTCCGACATTCGAGTGATTTTCCATCATCCTCTGGTTATCAGTTCTTCCCCCCGTCCCTCCATCTCTTTCCTTGTTATTCGATGGATCCGATAGGGTTTCCAGATCGTCTCGGATTGCTTCACCTTTGGTAGCACCTCCTCCCTTCGAGGTACCATCATCTTCTCCCCATCGCCCCCCGCGTTCTCCCGCACCCCCAGAAACCCTAGCCGCCCCAAACATCCTTTAGCTGAAATAGGAACTTTGTATGTATTTTAATAAGAAATATAAATGTGACTTATTTTTCCAATTGATGTATGTGGTTTAAAACTAAATACAAAAAATGATTTAGTTTTTCATTCATATTTTTTCTAAATTACATACTAAATGTTCATTTAACAACACATACATAGGCTAGATCTTATGTAAATATAGATTATGTGTCGAAGACCTTATCCTTGAGTAGCGGCATAGGGTGATACTCCTGGATCTTATACTAATGATCTAATTTTATTCCTATTAGGGATAGACCCTAAATATTGATTTATGCTAATCCCCTCTACTCTGGAAACCCTGGTCAGGGATATTCCCTAACCAACCACTAGGTATCAAGGGTTGGGAGGGTAAAGGTCAAGGATTTGGCCCTAAACTTTATTCTATTTTGTTCTTGTTGTAGGAAAAACAACAATCATTTCTATTTTTTCTAGTCTTCATTCTCTTATTTCATTTGCGATGAGAACAATTTTTATCTTATATGTGTTAGTTAAAATATGTAAAATATATAATTGTCAGAAAAATATAAGCCATATAGTATAAATGGATTGTTAAGTGTTATGGATATGCAGTATAAAATATGTGACTGCACATAAATATAACTAAAAGAAATACAATTGTCAAACCCACAGAGGACATACTAGTCTTCACAACCTAATTGTGTATGTCATATGTGTGTATCTTTGTACATGGTCCATGTGTGTACCTCTTAGTTTGAATATGTTTGTATTTTGTTTAAATCAACGTGATTCTAAAATGTACAATCTATGAAAATATACATACACAAAGTAAAATTAGGTACATGAAGATTCTCATGAGCATGTATTTGGATTCATAACAAAAATTGTATATATCATTTTCACATCTTGTTGTGGGCATGTGGCTTGCATTTTCTTGAAGTTGATAAATTACTCTACATTGTTTGTTTTCATTTCTATAATCCAACTTCATCTAGTCAAAACCACAATTTATTTCTCCATCTATAGATACCAATAATTTATTCCATGTATAAATTATCTTTGAATGAAAAACGTGCACACATGCATCTTCTTGTATCTCTCTATATTTCTATATGTCCATGGGTGTCTAACCAAATCTCAAAGGTGTCTGATTTTTTTTTATGCCTGGATAACAAATTCTCTCCCATGATTGTATGATTTATTAATCAAAAGGTGCATGCTTAGTTCACTATGATGATATTTACACTTCTATTTGGAAACACCATTTTTTTATTAAAAAATGTATTGTATGTGCTTATTTCTTTTGTTACCTTCCTTCAGGTGATGGTGATTCAGTTCAGAAAGACAAAGGTCCTTGATTCCATTCTTTTTACTACCAATTGGACAGAGAAAAAGGTAAATCCTTATGACTTTTGAGTCACTTTAGGATGCCTTGGAAGAGGAAGGATGTCTTAGAAGAGGAAAATTAACTTCGGATGCTCCTTGTCAGCTGATGGTGTTGTTTTGCTTTATTCAGTGTCATTTTATCTATTATTTTTTTTAGAGGAATGTACAAGGCTATAATTGGTCTGACGTAACTGGACTAGAAAACTTATGAACCAGAATTTCTTAAGAGGTTTTTCTTGATTGGTTTAATGTAAGTATAGGAACTTAAATTCTATGACATCTAGTAAGTTATAGTCTTACATACAAAGCATAGTTCTTGAGTTCCCTTTTAAAAAGAATAGAAAATGAGTTCCAGAATAACTAATAACATTTCCTATACGATTATATTCTTCATCTACTATTTTACCATACTAAACACCACCACCCATCTCCTTCACCACTACGTTATCTTGCAACTAGTGGATTCTTCTTTTTAGTGAAATCCTCTTCCTGACCAATGCCCTTCTTGCACTAGAACTCATCTCCATCCTACATATTCTGGACTTCCTTAACGTCCTTATCTAGTCCTCTCATATGTCATCCACCGACAATCATATTTTACCTTGCTTTCGGCAAGGCCACTATATTCTTATATCTATTTTCATTCTCTTAGCTATGGACACCATACATTACTACAGTTATAAAATTTGTTGATGGTTGTCTTGTAGATGATCGAAGAAGGGAAACATCTTGACCACTATACATGATAATGACAACATCTAAACCACAGTTATTTTAGGTAAATTTTATTTCAATTCTATTGATTCAACGATGATTTAGGACCTAGTAAAGTTCAATGTTTCTCTTTAACATCATTCGTTCATAAATAAATCCATTAAGAAGGAAATTATGTGTTGAGAAGATAGTATGCATGCACGTTTGGAATCACCTTCAAAAGGAATGGTGACATCTACATGGAAATTGTTGATATTCCTTTCTGGTCTGACGACAACTATGGCAATCAACTAGCATAAGAGGAGAGTCTCCATGATTGGCAATGACTATGTCATCTCACAAGGGTTCACATACTACATAGATTGTATGAGATCAATTTGCCAACCACCCTAAATCCTTTGAGTATATTCCATTATGGATGAGTAAGTGAATGAAAATCTATGTTAATGATAAACAACTTACATCTAGTTTTATTATTTTGTGACTCATCTTTGGCATTGAGTCATTTATACTATGAGAGGCATGTGAATCATCCTAATGACATCACTTTATGAAGAATTATATAAAGGGGTTGTTGCATGTCAAGAATATAGAGGAATAGAATTCATGTGTGGACCAAGATTTACATGGAAAACCCCCACTATGTGTGAGGGAAAAACCACGGGGTCAAAGCCTGATAAAGAAATCCGCTAATATATATATATATATATATATATATATATATATATATATATATATATATATATATATATATATATATATATTACAAAGTTCAAGCGATGTTTTGACCCAAAACTTAAGGAATATAGAACAAAAGGTATAGATATACATTATACCAAATAGATAAGTGATCACACTAATAGGCCTTCCAAAAAATACCCTCTTGTAGAGAATACTCAGATATGTAGGAATAGTGTTAGTAGATAAGTCAGTAGTAGAGATCACATAGAAGAAACAAGAGCAGAATGACCCTCTTTTCTTTTCTTCTTCCTTCACTTTGTTCCTTCCATCTTATACAGATCATATTTGGAAAATAGCATGCGGTTTCTAATCTTTCCGACTCCATGTAAGTCTGTGGCAAAATGGGTATTTATACCCAATCCTCATGACATCACCCATGCCCCAAATGGCCAATGCCTAATTTGGCTGGAAACTAGTGAAAGGGTCATTGGCCCAAAAATTCCCCCTTAAACCCAAAAGAGAGATTGTCTTCATGACTCCTTAGATGTAGTCCAACTCAGCAAGTTCCTTACAAGTAGCAAGCTTCTTTTTAGAAACATCCTTCATCAGTATGCTAAAAAGGTTGTTGTTGGTGTACACCTTCTTCAGCTCCAGTTGGTCATCACAGATAGCTTCATGCAACCAGTAGTATTTGATATCAATGTGCTTTGTCCTAGATTAATAAGAATATTCTTACTCAAGTTCATGGCACTCTGATAGTCATAGTAACATACTCATCATGTGTTAAACCCAATTCTTGCAAGAAATGTTTGAGACAAACAATTTCTTTCCCTTCCTCACAAGTTGTGACATATTCTTCTTCAATAGTAGATAAAGCAACACACTTTTTCAATATAAACTGCCAACTAATATCTCCCCCTAAAAAAATTCCATAATACCTAAGGTAGACTTCATGTGATCAAAATCACCTACTAAATCTTCATCTACGGAACATGTTAAAACCAGTGGTGCCACACCAACTCACAAACAAGCACTAGATTACCTCTTAAATATATGAGTATCCATGTACATTCAAGTGCTTCGTCAACATTCCCAGACTCCTTACCAGGGTTAGATAAAAATATGCCAGTCACACTAACTACATGTGTAATATTTGGCCTAGTGCACATCGTAGCATACATCAGACTTACTACTACGTAAGAGTAGGGTATATGAGACATATCTTGGTTTTCCTACTCATTAGAAGGAGATTATTTTCTACTCAGTCTAAATTTTTTTCTTAGGGAGTCTCAACTGTATTTTCCTCCTTCATGTGGAACCTTTAAAGTAACCACTCAACATAGTTCTCTTGTGACAACCAAATTTATTTACTTTCCTATCACACTCGATATCCATGCTAAGAATCAATCTGGTTGGTACCATGTCTTTCATATCAATGGACTTAAAGAATTCCTTCTTCAACTTGACAATCCACTAAGTATCTTTTTTTGACCAACATATCATCAACATAAAGCAAGATAATGATGAAACTATCACCTGAAAATCTCTTGAAATAAACACAATGATCTTCCTCTATCATGTGGCAACCTACATTCAGCATAAAAGAATCAAACTATTTGTACCACTTCCTAGGTGCTTGTTTCAACCCATAGAGACTTTTCTTCAACTTGCAAACCATGTGTACTGTGACTTTCATTGTAAATACTTTAGGTTGCTACATATATATGTCTTCCTCTAGATCACCATGGAGGAAGGTGATCTTCACATCAATTTGATCAATATCTAGGTAAAAGCTAGCTGCCAAGTCCATAATGGTGTGGACTGAAGTCAGTTTCACTACTAGAGAAAATACCTCATCAAAATCAATCCCCTTTTTTTGTCCAAAGCTTTCCACAATGATTCTAACTATGTACCTCATAGTGTTGTCATTCTCATCTCTCTTTAGCTTGAAGACCCACTTGTTGTTTAAGGTTATTGTACCTTCAGGAAGCATGAATACTCATAGGTATCATTTTTTCAATGAGTTCATCTCATCTTGGATTGCATGCAACCACTTATCATTTTCTTGATGAGACTTTGCTTCCTCATAGTTTTCTGGCTCTCCCTCTTTTGCGATCCATGTCCATTCTGAATCATAATATCTAGTAGATGCCCTATTCTATTGAGTAGGCATTCTCAATAGTGGCTTGATGTGTGTTTACTACATGTATTAAATGCAAGTGCACATATCAAAATAATATAGGCCAAAAGAGGCCAAGATATCGACATGAGGAAATGTGAATCCAAAGACTACTACTAACTAGGACTCGATCAACTAGACCTATGAAAAAGGTGATTGGTCGATTAATTGACTAATTGTAAGAATTAAAATTAAGTTACTGAGGTTGTTATGGTAGGTGGAATATATTCCTTAGGAATATAGTTTCACCATAGTTTTACTGCAATTAACATTAATTATCAATATTCAGTATACCTAATTGTAGACCAAGGGGCCTGTATTAAGGAATCACTCGCTCTCGCAGCGTAATTCACTACCTTGTCTAACACCCAATTCTCATAGAGATTTAATTATTAGTTAGGTTCTTTAATGATACCATTAGGCTAAACCCTTCATAGTTGTAAGCCTTCTCTCAAAGAGTAGTCTAGGATAAGTAAATCTATGACCTATCTAACCCTTAATACCTCTCTCAAAGTAATTAAAGGTCTAATAAATCACCTACAGAGATCAAGAATAGATAATTCATGATGTAATCAAAGAGATATGTCTAGAAATTAGAGAAACATAAATATTAACTCATAATTGTCAATTACAGTACATAATCAGGAAACTATCAGCTCCTAACGAATTAGGGGATTAGAATTTCATGATGTTAATTGATATAGAAATAGACGAAGAAGGAAAAGATGAGGAAACCATCAAAGAATCAATGACAACCCTAGGGAAAATGGTCCAGATGACTCCCTCTGACAAACATGGTGATTTACCATCTTTCGGTTGCAAATCTTCCCACCATAACTGCCCAAAATGTATCTTTCTCCTCTCCTTTCTCTTCTTACATCTCTCCTCTATCATGCATTTGAATAGAAGGTGATTATTAGGTCTAGTTGTAGTCCTACCTAGTCATAGGATTGACTTAGGGCATCATTAAGTTATGGTAGTTGGATTAAGCACAATCGTTAATTTCATCTAAATGATGACAAGTCAGCACCACTGACAAGTTGTTGATGGCACCAAGACCTTCTCAAGATCATGATTCCTTTGTAAGTGTTGGTACTACTGACTATGTGTCGATAGAACCCATTTTCTCTCTGGCATCTCCTGACAATTTTCCAAATAGAAGTCGATACCACTGAGTTTCGGTCGATGGCACTGAGATGCTTCAGTTGAGTTATTGTTGATCATGTTGGTAGCATCAATTCGTCTCTCACTACCACCAAGTTTCTTGGGCTCTACTCATTCTTTTTTTTCAATTGTTGGTATCATCGATAGGGTTGTCGGTAGTACCAAACTGATTCAGTACTTGTCAATTTTTCCTGAAATTTAATCGGAAATAACATAAGTCCCATAAATAATGATAAATTACTATGAAAAGATAGAAATAACAAATATTTGATGAAAATGTATGCCACGGGTTAATAATGATAAACCGTGCACAAATAACATAAAAATGAGCTAATGTGAACAAAATACATAATAAAATAACGTGAAAAATGACTAATAATCAATGCATCAAAATCCCTTAAGATTAAATGTTGGTTGTCCTCGACCAACACACCCTTGAATCTATTTGAAATAATTTAGCAAAAGGATATTTAATTTGAACTTAATTTCTCAACCACCCCCACCTAAAGGTCACGAATCGTCCCTTACTGACCACTTAACAAATTACTACTCTTCATGTGACCAAAAATATTCATTAAAGATGTCCACCCTTAGATCAGTGAAACACTATCAATAGAGCAGTTAATATTATAGTCAATAAAACATTTGCTTAGTGCATCATGTGATTCCTTATCTACATTACTATTTTCTAACTACCAAACTAATTGGAAGCAGTTCTCCTTATAAGAATGAATGATGAGATCAATCATATGTGTGACCTACCAATAAGAGAAATGAGTGTGATGAAGTAGGTGTCTTATGAAGAATCACAAGTAACTTTGGAATCATTTATGCAAAAATAAACACGATGAACCTATTGAATGAAGGTAATATAGAACGCATGGATCCTAATGTCTATTGTTATGGGTGGAATATGCATGCACTGAAAGTCTCATAAGTTTGATGAGAGTGAAAAAAAAAGAATACATCATGTTGCTATTTTCATTTGTTTTTGAAGAAAAATTTAGAATTGAGCTCAGGGCATCCTTTTCTCCCTCTTTATTTCATTATAAAGTTTTTCTTTTTTTATTTTCCAACTATTTTAGCATGATTGAATATTATGCTCGAGCTTCACTATAACATCTTATTCTTTGTTTTCATTTTATTTTGAGGGGTATGGATGTGTGTCCCAACACTTTATTTTCAGAAGAAAGCAACATGGGTACACGATGTAAGAATGAAAGTTGCAAAAGATATGCAAGGTACATGGAATTATTATGCAACTAATTGATCTGCACAAAAGCTCTTATTTTCATTTTGTAACTAATGCAATAACTGACGTAATAGAGAGACTAGCTATTACATCAAGTATTATGCTATGCAATGCAATCAAGAGTAAATAATTCAGGTTACTTGATCATCTTTAGGTGGTGGATCAAATGTATTCAAAGAGGATGGAATCACACGATTAAGAGACAATTCTTTTCTTAAACTATGATATGTCCCTCAACTATTGACCTGAGTACAGGGTAAACTTAGGATTTCTTTCTAAAACTTCCATTTAAGGTCTCGTTAATTGTTTAGTTAGTTTAGGCTCAAACCCCATCGTCATCCACAATTCATGGATAATTAATACTTCCATTCCTATCAAATGTCCTTACGCTGAATAACCCATGCACTTCCTCTAGGTAATGTTTCCTTTAGAATATACAAGTAATCTATCAAAAATGCGAAAATTTTGTTTCTTTTCAAAATTTTAGATTTTTTTTTGCAATGACACGTGGTCTATTGTAAAGGCAGAAATCATGATGATATTGTTGCATGATTACACTAGATAGATATGGATCCTACAAACTCAGAATGATAAAACTATAAAAAATAAAGATAGAGTTATTCCAACTCGCCCCTAAGCTTGAACTTGACTATATCATCATAGTCAGAATCCAATCAAAGAGGTGGAATAGTGGTACCAAATCAAAATAATGGTGGTGGCATGTTTGGATCTTGTAGGTAGAAAGTGCTAGTTGTGGCATCTCTCGAGGTTGTGGGTAGTTTCCAAATTGCCCTTGACTCCAGTAATGATCATATAATGGTTGTTGGTAGTGCTCAGTACGATGTAGGTGAGTGTGCATGTTCTCCTGGTTGGCTATGAGAAGACAGTCACTATTATAGATGGCATGTTGCTTCTATAAAAGTCATCCTCAGACATTGTGGATCTCTGCCAATGTTGTCAATTGATGGTGCTTCCCTTGTTGAATTGACTACAACATTCCAAACATACCTACCATAGATATGGGTCTTCTCACTGAGCAGGAGGTGGAGGTGGGGCAGAGGAGCTTGAATCTCCATACCTTCACGAATACTTGTAGATGACCAGTCACTGTGTGAACGACATGGTTGCATCTTCCTCTTCCCCTTTGTCTTCACTGTGGCTCTGGCATGACTTTTTCTTCCTCATCTTCCTCTTCATCCTCCTCTCGCCACCTAATGTGTTGCACCCTTTATAGTTTGAAGATGAGTTCAGGGAGAGCCCTTTCCTACCACTGATCATTGAATGTACAACAAGCATACACCTTTCCTTAGTGATCACTGATGAGGTCTGTCTTCTTGGAGTGCTTCAAATCTAGCTTGGCGGTACTCAGAGGGTTGGAGGTGGAGAAGTCTAGGTTGAGATGCATGACTATGGGCGTAATAAGCCCTCCAAAATGGTTTGGGGGCTTCCTCTGTACTTGATTCTTGACTACCAGCATGTGTTGTAGAAAGAAAGAGCCAAGGTTGGCCTTCTCTTCTCCTAAAGACAAGAATGCCCAAAGGACATAAAGGTCAACCTATTCCACCTTCCCCTTCCCTTGTGTAAACCTAGAGAAGATGGTGTTGGTGAGGTAGCAGTGCAGGATCTAAGCAAAGGTGTGCTCTATGTCCATAACAAAGTTCTTGTGCATGTTGATTTTGAATCCATGTGGCAAGTCCGACAAGAACCTCCACGCCCCTTAGTAGTTGAAGTCGTTGGTTGAGTAGAGAGATCCCCTACTGGCCACCCATAGATGGTGTTGAATTTCACCGAAGTGAAGTAGTAGGTGGTGTTGAAGAGACGGAAGCACATCCTGACTTCCTCCCAACCTTCCCCATCCTTGGGAATATACCAGACCTCCAAGGATGCCAAGAACTCACAGATGATCTCCTTCTAGGAGGGACAGTCATTAAAGAAGGCATGATCTCCCTCCATGCCCTGTCAAGCACAGACCTGGTGGAGACTCTCATAAAGCCAACTGTGGCGAGGAAGGTACACTCACTATACTGTGTGGGTATCATCTCCCTCTTCATAATGATGGCGTAGATCTTTCTATGATTGTCACTAACGTGACGCATGTGTGTCGGCTTGGGTACCATCATGATGGCTCCTGTCGCTAATGAAGTTTTCCCCCTTGTCACCATAGATATGGGATGAGAAAAATATGGGGGAAAGAGAGCTTGGGGAAGACTCTGATCTCCTATAAGCTCTAGTACTTTTCTTCATGCAAGGGAGATGGTATGGATGTATTTGAAGAACAACCCACACCCTCCCTTTTATATCTTGTGATCAACCCTGACGCACTGTGTTAGTACCACCACTGGATGTCGGTGGAACTGACTCATACCCCACAATCTGTGCGAAATTGATATCAATCATTAATAGTGACATCTCTCGTCTATCGATATTGTGATGCACATATTCTTACAAGTAGGTAGTACCAACTTATGTCAGTGGCACCGACATCTGAAAGTAGTAGTCAGATCAGTACCACCTACCATTGGATGGACATGATCTGGTCCATTGATTCAACCATCCACAAATTATGTGTTTTGCTATGTCGGTACTACTAACTATTACGTCGTTGGTACCAAGTTTCTATTCACCCACCCCTATTAATAGGTATCAGTTCCACCAACTTTGTAGTCGGCGGTACCAAGCTCCTCTTGAATGGATCCTCGATATACCAAACTTGGAGCATAGTGCAGATCTCAGTGTCACCAAATTTGTAGTTGGTGGTTTTTAATTCTCTTGATACTCTCGAATAGCTCCCCAATATATTGAACCTGGAGTGTTGTGTAGGTTTTGGTTCCAGTGACATGGTGTTGGTGGTACTGAGCATACACATTGTTTGTGGTCTCTCTCTATAAGGAACTGGTGCCACAGACAGGTGTGTCAGTGGTAACGATTTAATTTTTGGTTGCCCCATTGAAAATAGTCAGTGACACTGACTGCCTTATTGGTGGTACTGAGTATTTCTCAAAATTTCCATGTTGATCAACACCCATGGTGTCAGTTCCACTGAATCAGTGTTAGTGGTACCAAATTTTCTACTCCCTGCACACTAAACAAAATGATCAAGGTACCTTTTTTATATCTAAAAATTAAAATGCAACTTAGAACAATCAAATCTCCTAAAATGAATGTGAAAGACAAAAAGCAAAATACGATAAGGGAAAATTGGGTTTCCTCCCAACAAGAGCCCTTATTTTACGTCATACATTTGATGATCAAATCAACTTGACATTAATGAAGCTCAAGGAGCTTCAACTCCTCTCCCTAATGTATTAGCTCTTCCCCAAAGTAGTGTTTCAACCACTGCCCATTCACAATAAATGGATCATCCCCATTAGTGATCTCTACTTCTCCATGAGGGAATGCCCTGACCACCACAAATGGCCCACTCCATCCAGACTTCAGTTTCTTGGGATGCAATTTCATCCTAGAATTGAACAGAAACACCTTCTGTCCTTGAGTGAACACCCTATGCAAATATTATGGTCATGGATCTTTTTTATTCTATTCTTATATATCCTTGAACTTTCATATGCATCTGGCCTAAGCTCATCAAATTCATTGAGCTCCAACATGTGATTTTTTCCTACATCATCAAGATTGTTATTCAACTTCCTCAAAGCCCACTTGACTTTGTGTTCCAATTCCATGGGTAAATGACATGCTTTCCCATAGACCAGCCTAAATGGAGTTGTTCTGATAGGTGTTTTATATGCTATTCTATATGACCAAAGAGCATCATTTAATTGCATGCTCCAATTGGTCCAATTTGTTGAGATTGTCTTTTCCAATATCTTCTTGATCTCCCAATTAGATACCTCAACCTAACCATGGGTTTTTGGGTGATATGGGGTTCCTACTCTATGCCCCACTACATACTTTCTCAATAAATCTCCAAACTTCTTATTGGTGAAGTGAGATCCCCCATAACTTATCATTACTCAAGGCACCCCAAACCTAAGGAAAATATGATCCTTCACAAATCTACAAACAACTTGTGCATCATTGGTATGGGTTGGAATTGCTTCCACCCACTTAGACACTTAATCAACTGCAAGCAATATATATAAATTAGATTTATAAGACATAAAGGGTCCCATAAAATTGATTCCCCATAAACTAAAAGCCTCAAATTCCTAAAAAAAGTTCAGGGGAATCTGATGTCTCCTAGATATGTTTCCTGCTTGTTGATGTGCATCACAATTATGCACAAAAGTGTAAGCTTCCTTAAAAAGATTTGTCCAATAAAACCCACTTTTGAAAACCTTTGGCATTTCCGTTGAGCAAGCATGGTGTCCACTAGTAGGTAGGTAGTGACAATGTGCCAAGATACTCTGCATCTCGCACTCAGGAATGCACTTCCTCAAAATCACATCCCTATATTGTTTGAGAAAGATGGGGTCATCCCACACAGAATCTCAAGGAATGGAAAATTTTCTTCTTGTCTTGATACCCCCAATCTTCTGGAAGTCTGCCACAAGCCAAGTAGTTCACAATATTGGCAAACCATGGGTCCTTACTTTTCATGACGAACAACTGCTCATCTAGAAATTCCTCAATGATGGGTATATATAGATCCTTCTCATCCACTCTTTCCATCCTAGATAGATGATCTACCACCACATTCTTTGTCCATGCATTATTCTTGATTTCTATATCAAACTCCTGCAGTAGCAAAATCCATCTTATTAATCTAGGTTTTTCATCTTTCTTTTGAAGCAGATACTTTATCGTTGCATGGTCAGTCCACATAATAACCCTTTCCCCAATAAAATATTGGTAGAATTTTTTAAATGCAAAAACTACTCCCAAGAGCTCTTTTTAAGTTTTTTGTAATTAAGTTGGTCATCATTAAGGGTTTCAGACACATAATAAATAACGAGTGTTTTATCCTTGCATTTTACTAGAACAGCTCCTACCGCATAGTTTGATTCATCACACATTAGCTCAAAGAGTTGTCTCCAATCTGGAGTCTGAACCACACGTGCAGAGACCAGTTTCTCCTTTTAACACCTCAAAATCTTTCAAACACCGCTCATCAAAATTAAATTCAGTGTCCTTCTCCAACAATTCCAGAAGAGGCTTTATAATCTTGGAAAAATCCTTTATGAAACATTGATAAAAACCGACATGTCCTAGAAAACTCCTAACCCCCTTCACCAGTGATGGTGGAGGTAGCTTAGAGATAACTTTAATTTTAACCAGATTGACTTCCATTCCTCTATTGGACACCTTATGTCCCAAAACTATCCCTTCACTCACCATCTTATGGCACTTTACTCAATTCAACATTAGGTGAGTGTCCTCACACATTTTCAAGAGTTTGTCGAGACTGTCTAGGAAGTATTCAAACGACTCTCCATACACTAAAAAAATCATCCATAAAAACCTTAATACAATGCTCTACTATATATGAAAAAAATAGCTAGCATACATCTCTAGAAAGTTGTGGGTGCATTACAAAGGACAAAGGGCATCCGTTGGTAAGAAAATGCTCCATGAAGACAAGTGAAGGTAGACTTATGTTGGTTTTGTGGCTCAATATAAATCTGATTATACCTGAAATGCCCCTATCGAGGAAACAAAATTGAGAATGGTCGGTGAGCCGCTCCATGATCTAATCAATGAAGGGAAGTGGAATATGATCTTTAAGTGTGGCGGCATTCAAACGGCGATAATCGATACATATACGCCACCAGATCACTGAACTATAAGAAACCAATTCACTTATTGAATTTGTTGTGACCATTATTCCCCCTTTATTAGGAACCACTTGGGTTGAACTAACCCAATTTGAATCAGAAATAGCATAGATTATACTTATCAATAGAAGCTTCCCTACCTCCTTCTTTACCACCTATCATGATTGGATTGAGACATTGTTGAGGTTGTACTATCGATTTGGCTCCTTCCTCAATTTGGATCTTATGCTAGAAAAATCTAGGGGAGGTCCCCTTGATATATGTGACAGACCACCCAAACATTTCCTAGTGGTTCTTCAACACCACAAGCAATTGTTCCTCCTCATGAATTCTCAATGAGGCTGAGATGATGACTGGATGCTTCTGATTTTGTGCCAAGAAAATGTAATTTAGATGTGGTGGAGTGGCTTCAACTCAAGCTTTGGTAGAATTTGCAAAGATGGAATCAACGGTGGTGGAGGTGGTCCTAAAACTTCATATTTCCTAGTGTAGAAGCATGTAAATGCCTTCAGAAACAAAACACACTACTCCAAAGAATGACAATAAGTGTAGTCATCCACCAAATTCAAGATGCACGCCTCTAGGGGTAGTTGTGGATATGCTTGAGTAAGAGTGGAAGATGCTACCTCTTCAATTGTCATTGGACATGCCTCCTCCTCTTTATCATCAAGATATTGTAATGCCTTTGTTAATGACACTTCCTGGGTATGACCCATGTTGTCCACTGCCAAAGTACCTTTTTGTACCTTTTTCATGACATGAGCCATGTCCAGGACTTGCTTCCCTAGAAATAGAGACACCTCTCCATATAAATGCTACAACATGTGACATTATGCCTTATCACCAACTAAATGTGCAGATTCTGACATCTTGATTTCAAAATAGTCTAAATGAATGTGCAGTGTTAGTATTCCTCTACCCATCTCTAGGATCATGTCTGTTGTATCTTGAAATGGCCTCCCTAATAGTAGTTCATTGCCATGAACATCTTGGATCTCCATAAATACAAAGTCTGCTGGAAAAACAAATTTGTCAACCTTGACTAGAACATCTTCACAGATACATATGGCCTAACCACTGAATTGTCTGCTAGTTGTGTGGTCATATTTCTCTTCCTAGATTCCTTCAGTCCCAACTTCTTGAAAGTGGTCAAGGGTATGAGACTAATGCTTTCCCCTGAGTCCATAGAGCCTCACAAAACTTGCTCCTACCTAATGAAACATGGTATATTGAAACAACCTAGATCTTCCCTCTTTTGTGGCAGTCTCCTCTAAATGAGTGTACTAACTTCCTCTTTCTATACATTATATATGAATCGGCAATCCTCTTCTTTTTATTGATGATGTCCTTTAGAAATTTTCCATAGGACACCATCTTCTCTATTGCATCTATAAGAGGGAAGTTGACATGAAGTTTCTTGAACGTATCTAGAAACTTTTGGAATCGTTGATCAATCTTCTTTGCTTTCAAGCTATTTGGGAAGGGCATTGGAGTCACCAAAGTCCTTTCATTAGATGGAACATTTGCTTCCTTCCTGGTCTCCTCTTGCTCTTCAGCTTCCTCTTCAACTTCCTTCTCTTGAGATGTGGTGTCTGGCTCAGGTGGATTCATAGTCAACATTGGTCCTGTATCACCTGCATTGTTGTTTGATTTTAGAATGGTCTTTCATTCATCCAACAATTTCTTCCCATTGCATAGTAACACTGCCTTCACCTATTGGTTGTTGGATGGTATATCAGTATTTTGTGGGAATCCCTACTGACTTGGTTTCTTCAAGGAAGACACTTCTATTGCTATCTAAGAGATCTAGTTCTCTATTATGTGGATATGTGCTACTTGATTCTATATGTTTGGCCAATGATTGCCTCATTCTGACTAACCAGCTTTCCAAGCATGTCTTGTATGTGATCTATCTTGTTGGGACCCCTGTCTTGCTGATACCACTGATGTGCACCACCTTTTTGTTGCTTGTCATGTTGTTCTTTAGACGGGTCCTACTAAAAGTTGTTGGGATCCTTCCAAGAAAATTTAGAATCCTTCCTCCAAGAGTAGTCATTGTTGCCCTTCTAGTTCTACTGCCGCATATACATGCATTCTTCTTCCTCACTTTCAGATGAATTTCCAGACTTCTGATCTAACTTACTGGAAATTTTATCTAACTTCTCAGTAAATGTTGTGATGACTCCAGACTCTCCAACACTTTTGAATGTTGTTGGAGCTTCTATTTCCTCTTCCCATGACTGATTTTTAGCCATGTTCTTCAGAATTTCATGACATCTAGATGCCTTATTATTGAGGAAAAATCTTGATCCTACGCTATCCCATGATGTTCTTTCTCCTTTATGTATCCCATAGTAGTAGGTATATTCTTGGCCATAAAGTTCAATCCCATGATGAGGTACCTTCCTCAACATACCCACACTTCTAAATATGACTCCACTACCTATTTCTTAAAATTATAGATCTTCCCAACTAGCTCATTCATCTTCTGGGGTAGAAAATAGCGCTCAATGAAGACATCAATCATTTGATCCCATGTTACTATTGACTCTGGCGAAAGGCTAAGAAACCACAACTTTGCATTAACTGATAGAGAGGAATGAAATAGCTTCAAATGCATAACTATAGATGGAATCATGTCAATCTTCACCATGTCACAGCTTTCTAAAAAGTTGTTGATGTGCGTCATTGGGTCCTCCATACTATGGACATGGAATACTTGTGATTTAACCAGCGCCACCAGACCATGGACTATCTTGTACTTCATATACAATATATGTATGAACAATAGTTTATATTTCTCTCTTCACTATCATACTTCTACTCATCCTAAACTGAACAAGACAATAGCAATGAAACCCTACCTAATGGAATTAATTTCCAGAAGCCTAGCTCATATACATTGCATAAGATGTTACTGATTTTTAAGGTCACAACCATAAGGGAGAGGATCACCTATTTTCTGAACTAATTGCTTGTATATAAAGGTGAGTTCACATAAGTCTAAAAACTCACTACTACAGAAATGGCTTACAACGTCACATTTACAGGCGTCGGTTGTATACAAGAAACTGATGTCTGAACCATACAGTGTCGGTTGAATACACAAACTGACATCTATCTATGAAGAGCGGCCAGACATGGGTATCGCTTTTTATTTAGCGTCGGTTCCTCAATAAGAAACCGATGCCTAAAATCGACCGCCAAATCTAAATTTTCCAGCTAAAAAAATTACCTCTAAAATTTAACATACGGCGTCAGTTGTTAACAAACCAACCGACGACAAAAGGTTTTTCGCAAAATAGAAATTGGGCCAATTTTTATCGTCAGTTTTCTTGCAATAACTGAACTGATGTGTTTTTGCGTGTTGCACCCGCAAAAATTTTCACCCCCTTTGGCGTCGAGTTTCTACGACAACCGACGCCTATAGTTAGAAGCGTCAGTTGTTTTTTATAACCGATGCCTATTGTTAACTTAATAGCACCCGTGCGAAGCAGACTCTTCCCCTTTCTCTGTTTCATTGTCGAGAGCTTAGGTCTGGAGATTTGTGATTCATGTCTCCGCTCACTGTGCTCGCCGCTGCTGCCGCAAATGCTCCTACTGCCTACCGCCTACCGCCTGCCGCCTACCACTCCTGCCACCGCCGCCTGCTACCGCGCGCACCACCGCTGCCTGCTGTTACCGCTGCACTGCCGCCTGCTCCTGCTCCCGTCGGTCCTGCTCCTACTCCCGCCGGTCCTAATCCTACTCCTGCTCTCGCCTGCTCCTACTCCTACTCCCACCGCTCCTGCCGCTTCTACTGCTGCCGTCTCTGCCACTGTCACCACCGCCACTACCACCGGTATATCTAATCATCCGATCCTTTACATTCCAGAGTCTAATTAAGCCTCTAGTTCTAAAAGTGTAGTTAATACATAAATGTAGAGTAGTTAATACATATAAACCCTAGATTTCTTTAATATATTGTGTATATCATTAAATCTATCTATTTTAATATAATCTAATGTTTCTAATAATTCAGGTTTATACCATATCGAATCATGTTGCAATGGAATTAGGGTTTGGTACCCTTATTCCTATCCAAACGCGAGACCACTCTAAACCCTAGTTAGGATATAGTCTTGGATGAACCCACGTACCAATATAGATGTAATCCCATGATTAGGAGGTTAATGTATTTGTTTCTTTAGATTTGATAAAAAAGGATGGGGTTATGCCCTAATATGGTTGTCTATAACTCTAATGAATATTGTTACTACAAAAAAATAAACCCTAGGAATTGATAGTATAAATGCTTACCCCATCATCCTATAGTCTTACCTTTTCCCTCGAATGAATACAAATATTAGATCTTTTTAAAGAGTTGATTGGCAATGCTAATTCAGCTCATAATTCTTAACCTAACCCTAATGCAAGTAAGAGATGATGGTACATAGCCTCTTGTGTGATTATTATAATGATAGAGTACTTTCTCTCTCTATGTTGTTGTAACCCTAAGTTGATGTCACATGAACATCATAACTTTTAAATAATGTTGTATTAAGCTTATGTATCACACATATGATGACAAGCCTCAATGTGGTATGGGGAGATCATGATGTTCTTGCAGGAAATAAAGTGAATGGTCTTCCTAATGAGTTTTGTTTCAAATATCTGTATATTAGGTTAAGGACATGTTTTTTCTATGACATGTTGACATAGTAGCTAGTCTTTTCAAGATGATATGTTTATGTATATATGTATATAACATTCTTTACGTAAATTTGTAGGGGTTGAAGCCATGTCATCTAAAAAGTCAAGAATATATTGTTGCAGAGGCACATGCTTACCTAGCCCTTCCTAGAGAGATGTTTCATGGGACTCCAGTACCAGCTAGTGTGGTTCCTGTGAGCCTAATACATATACTCTCTGATTGGAGGGATCTTCAACTGCCATATGCCCACCCAGATTCTAAAACGCTTGGTGAGGTAGAAGGCAGAGTGATAATGTGGCCCAAATCGGATGTCGTCTATACTATTATTGTATGGTAAATTTACATTACGTTAATTTGTTAGTATGTATATATGAGTCAATTGATCTGAAATTATATATACAGGTCAAAAAGACGACACCTGCTACATCTCACCCTCCACGTCCACCTCCTCAACTACCAAGTTGTCTTCCAAGGGACCTACATGCCTCTTTAGGTCCTAATTGTAGGGGTATGGCAGTATGGATCGGCAAACATATCGAAATTTCCCTATAAATGTTACAATTCCGGAGGATGTTGCAGGTCAATCATATGATAACAATCTATTTATACAAGTTTTGCATACGTATTAATGCATGGGTATTAATGTAGGTCAATCATATGAAAACCAGCTATTTATACAAGATATTTTGGAGTTGTTTTGTTATGATTGGCTGAACACATCTATGATAGAGTTGTGGATATGGTGAGATCTTGTTTATACATTTGTATACCTTATTTTATATACGGTGATCTGGTTTATTATATATTAATGCATACGTAATACATGTTTTGCAGCCACTTACACACGATATGTACAGATTTTGCATTTTCTCATGTGGGATTTTTGGTTCCATCTTTGATTAGTCTTGTAGATACAAATCCTTCTTCAGTTACTTCATACTGTTGTGATGCTTTTGAATATTTTGATAAAAATAAGAAGACAATGATAATAGCTCCATTCAATGTCGAGTAAGTTTACTTTGCTTATAATTTAGACTTAAGAAAATTACATTTTTATTGTGAATTTTGAGTTATTAATTTTTAACTTTCTTACCTGTAGTGGTAGGCATTGGGAGTTACTAGTTATTGTCCCCAAGACATTCACTATCTATTATCTAGATCCTGTGGGGAATGAATTGAATGCATTATATGGACACACAATGAAAAAGCCATTATTCTCGTGAGAATTATTTCATATTTTTATATTCCTTAACATCTGTTATTACATTACTATTTAATTATGCAATTTAATATGTTACATTAACATGTAGGGCTTTACAAGAGTTCAAAAAAGCTAGAGGAAAGGTCCCCAGGAAAAGAATCAACCACTAATTTGAGAGAATGTGAAAGTAAATTCCCGACTCCAATGTATATATTATTTATGTGAACTGTGCTTATTTGTATTTTTGAATATTTTGTATATTTCAATTTATAGTGTGCTACACAAGACAACGGATGGGCATGTGCCTACTATTTGATGCAATTTTTGGACCTAATCATCAAACATGCTGCAATGGAAATAAATACTATACATAAGGTATTATATATAGTCTCATTAGATAAAATGAGATATATCAATCTTATTATATATTATTAATTATATATATACATCATTCTCTTTACATATGTTTAAAACTGACTTCAGCACATGTGGAAAGTTATTAGATGTACATATTCCCTATACGAGAGAGGAATTAGATGTTGTAAGAGAAGAATGGGCAAAAGCCCTACAAGTAGTGAGAATTTTTAAATATAATTGGGGTTCTGATGACAATGATGAATAAAGAATGATATTTCTAAACTTCATTCTCATAATTATTTTTGTGTGAATGTGAATGACTTTTTCAGAATTGTCATATGTGTGAATGTGAATGACTTTTTTTGATCAATACATGAATGTATGAATGTGAAAAGAGATGAAATGAATGGAACTGAATGTGAATGTAAATGACTTTGCAGGTTTCTACATGTATATGATCAATACATGTGTCTGAATGTGAATGACTTTGTAGGTTTGTGGCCTGTTGTTGGCTGATATCAATGGATGTTGTAAACTTGCAGTTCAGAACTGAACTGCAAGTTCTACATCCTGCTGACCAGCCTTACAGCAGGCCTGCAAACTAATAAGAAAAAAAATCAGAACATAGGTGTCGATTATTTGTATAAAACCGACAACAAAGACATACATCGTTAGTTATTAGCAAAAAATCGACGTCTCTTCCATAGCTGGTGTCGGTTATCTGTAAGAACTGACGCCTATAGTGGCCAGGTACCATGGTTGTGTTGGGAAGCAAGGCCGTGTTGGTAGGGATATGGTGTCGGTTATTGTTTAATAATCGATGTGTTTAACCATGATATAGTGTCAGTTTTGTTTACTAACCAACGCTTATAGTTCCCTTGCTGGCGTGTTTTCGTGGCGGGAAGGGTTATGGCGTCAGTTTTGGTTTAATAACTGACGTCTTTGATCATGATATAGTGTCGATTTTTGTTAAGAACTGATGCTTATAGTTCCCTTGCTGGCGCATTTTCGATGGCGGGAAGGATTATGGAATCAGTTAGAAATCGACGCTGAAGGTGTCGCTCTTTAGCGGCGCCCACTTGGGTGTCATATGGAAACCGACGCTAAATGCTCTAAATAACGAATGCCAAAGGCATTTTCTGTAGTAGTGACTATGAAGACTTGTATTTGATATTGGTCTCAGATACTTCTATTGAATTTGAGGTCTAATAATCTTCAACCTATCCATATTTTACTCATTTCTAACATTATATTTTCTATTCAGTCGGCCTCTCCCCCACTTTAGGTTGGGACATTTTCATGTGGGATTGTGACAATGAGATGTGATATTACGACTTGTAATTTGTCTCGTATATTATTCTTGGTGTCTGGGAGTGCACAAACTCGCTTCAATGATCAGGTATTGCTACTTCTGGATATTATTTATAAAACTCAAATGTGAAAGTAGTAAAGAATCTAGTTTATTTGTTTTGCCTTATTTGTATTCACATAACTTAGTGTCTTTTAAACATTTTGTACATCCATTGTACCTACACATATGTCCACAAGGTAAATTAGTAGTATCATGTTGTTCCAAGAGGCACATAACACACTCCTTTCTAGGATCATTTCCATCAAAGTCATTTTCCACAAAATTGCCAATAATGTAGCATCAGGGGACTGACCTCTGATTAGAGACAAGGTGGAGGCTAAAGGAGTGGGCATAGGTGGTCTGGGCGGGTAATCCCCCAAATACTACTTGTAGCAAATAGGTTTAGGGCCAGGGTTGAAGTATTGGTGGTGATTGATGTTGGGGTGTGGGGGAGGGATGGGATGGTGTATTGATACGGGTAATGGGAGGATGCAATAATAGATTCTTATTTACTCTATTTTAATGGCTTTAGGCTACTAATACTGAATTTTAAGCTACTTCTTATCACTTTCTATCATGTATTGGTCTTGTCTATATTATAAGTTAGAACATGCCTCATTTCAATCAGTAAAGGATGTGATTCCCTATTAGTAATTCTACAACCTATTTTGCATATTTAGAGAGTTATACAAAACATATTTGAGTCTTCTCTACAAACTGCAATCCTTCATTAGCTAAACATCAAGATTTTTGGCAAGGATGATGTCTACCTATGGATCTTAATTTCTATGATCCTATCAATCGTTCATGATAAGAACATCAACCCTTTTGTTGGATTTGATTATGTTATTGTTTACTTGAGTACCTCCATTTACATTTCTATTGACTTCTATTCTTCTGATTCTAGCACTAATTGTGCATGTGTCTTGCTTCAGGAACCGTACATGGCCTTCCATGTCTAGTGTTGTGCCTCAAAGGATATCAGGTGACACCATTCATTGATTTTTGAAGCATAGAAGTTGCCTTTCTGAGGGTTGTGATGTTGGGTGGTTTCCTGTCTTGACAGTTCTTGATTATTGAATATGGAGTGAGAGGGTTGTTTTTCCCACCCATCCCACCTCAATATCTTCTCTGATTCTATTTGAGAACCGATATTGATATCTTTATTAGGTTCAATATTTGAATTTTTTTTCATTATGTAGTTATGTAAAAGGAAATAGGCATGTTCAATGTATCAAAGGGAGGTCATTAGATCTAGTGGTAAATGTGGTTTCTGTGTTTATCATATTAAAAATTTTCTTAGTGAAATAATAAATTATAGCTTTTTCCACCTAAATATCTTCCTTTTAAAACAATACCAGTCTTCAACAAACTTAATTATATGTTCAACTAGAGGTAATGTCTATTTTAGCATGAAAAAATACAACATTAAGATGATTTTTTGTAGATAACGATAGGAAGAAATTATATATGTGTGGCTTATAAACATTCACTATAATTTTTGGTCCTTAGGCATGAGGTATTTTTTCCCCTTATACTCATCAGTTCATGGGTCATTTTTACAATTTGAGAAGACATTTTGCTTCATTTGCAGTACTTCTTACATGTGTGGTTTTTATCTATCAAATCAAAACTAATGTTCCATGTATGAAGTATATCTTTTTCCTATATCAGTTCCTTGATGGGAAGATCTTATAATGGAGACATGAACCACCTAGAAAAATCAATTAAATCAATGAACTTATTTATATTACCTACTATTTACTTGAAAACTCATACTTATTATATAGGAATAATTGCTTGCATCTTCACTTTTCTTTTGCTATAGTATAACCATTGATGTCTAGATGATATTTGTTTGATAGTATTATACGAGTATAGAACTTGTGCTCCATCGTTGTATGCTTTGGGAACAATGTTGTTTAGTTACTATTTTGAGCACATTTCCAACATCATATTTTTCTATTTTAGTGTTGCCCCTCCCCCTCTTAAGGCTAGGGCATTTTCACGTGGGATTGTGACAATGAGATGTGATCTTCCAACTTGTGGTTTGGATCATATATCATTCTTTGTGTCTGGGAGTGCACATACTCGCTTCAATGATCAAGTACATGCCACTTCTAGACACTCTTCTTAAACTCTAAGGTGAAAGTAGAAAAAAAACTGGTTTATTTTTTTGGCTTGTTTGAATTCACATAGTTCAGTGTCTTGAAAATATTTCATGATTTGACTTTTTCAAGCATATATATCGATTTGCGCACTTAATATATTCATTCAGGCTTTACAATGCCACAAAGGATGAACTCATTGAGAAAAATAAGCCAATTCATATTCAACTATGTGAGAAGAGAAAGAATAGCTTATGCGAGTCTCACAAGTCTTCATCAATATCATGCAACTCATATGTTGTTGAAGTTTGCATGAAGCTACCAACCTAGACTGCCCAAGTGGACATTCTAGGTCTTGTAAATATTTTGTGATTTGACTTTTCCAAGCATATATACAAATATGCACACTAAATATATTCATGCAGGCTTTACAATGCCACAAAGGATGAAATCATTGAAATAGATAAGATGATTCGTATTCAACTATGTGAAAAGAGAAAGAATTGCTTATGTGAGTCTCACAAGTCTTCATCAATAGCATGACAGTCATACGTTGTTGAAATTTGCATGCAGCTGCCAACCTAGACTGCCCAAGTGGATATTCATCATGGCTTTTTTACTTGCATACTATTTCAACCATTGTTGTTTGACAGTTTACACAACTTCAGTGCTAGTTTTCATAGACTTTTTCTTAAATTTGATAACAATTTCTAGAAAAAGCCTAGCACCTATGTTATTGATATTTTTATGTAGTTGATAATCTTGCACCCAATGTATAGGTCCCATGACATAAGTGAAAAATTACCATCCACTACACCTTCATGGTACCCTAGTCTGGGACCCTATTGCTGTAGTTAGAGCCAATATGATATTTCCAGGCACACTTGTCAATACACGTGACAATGCCTAGGTATCATGGCACCACAAATACACTACCTTGGCCAACGCCTAGACTTATATGCACATTGAGACGTTTATATAAGTCCTCAACCTCATGTATGGGTAGTATATTCCTTTTAAGGTCATGGTATTAAAAATAAGGAATGCAATCCATGGTGATGCATTTTGGTTCTATGTATGGGAAGGTGGAGATGGTGTTGACCCAGGTGGAGGGAAACACTCGCCACCACCTCAAACCATATAAGGTTGGGTTACTGGTGGCTATTGGGTTGGGGAGTGGGGAAGGGTTGGGGCTGGGGTTGATACGGGAAAAGAGAGGCCATAATAATGCATTCTTATTGGTTCTATTTTTATAGCTTTATACTATTAATAATGAATTTTTAGTTGTTGCTTGTCGTTTCCTATTATGTATTGGTCTTGTCTGTATGATTATGTATAAGCTAACTCTTATTTACTTGAGATTTTTTTTCTAGATATCGGTCCTTCAATCAGTTTGGTCTTGTAGTCACATTATCTCTTGACTGGAACCAATTTTGCTGCTGACTCCTGGATGAGATCATCTCTAACATTGAGGATCAATTATTGATGGTTTGAGTTCATATGGTCATGACTCTTGATGTCAAATTTTGCTAAAAGGCTTAATTTAGAATATTTGGGTAGTGGTGATTGGCCCAATGTTTAGAGTTTTCAGTTGTTCTAAGTTCTTGGTCTATTAGTTCTGTCTAAATGATGATGTATCACCTATTTGCATATCAGCTGTGTGTGGCGTCGTGCCCTGCAGGTCAGGGGTGATTTAGAGGGAGAGAATGTGTAGTATGCGAGTTAGTGCACTGGAGAAGTGGGGTTGATAGGAGCAATGATTTTAGGATCAAGAGTTGGCTACAAGCTACAACTTGTTGTGGTGTGTCCAGCCCGGGACCTCATCAAAGACCATGCTTCATTTCTAGGTACCTACCTTTACATTGACTTGGTTAGATGGTTGTAAACTCTTCTTGTCTTGACTAAAAAAAATTATTGGCTGTGTGTGGCGTCGTGCGTTGCAGGTCAGGGGCGATTTAGAGGGAGAGAATGTGGTAGTATGTAAGTTAGTGCAATGGAGAAGTGGGGTTGATAGGAGCAGTGGTTTTTGGATCAAGAGTGGGCTACAAGATGCAACTTGTTGTGGTGTGGCCGGCCCGGGAGCTCAACAAATATTGTGCTTCATTTCTTGGTACCTACCTTTGCTTGGTCCGATGGTTGTAAACTCTTATTGTCTTGACCGAAATTTTTTATTGGCTCATGTATTAGACTCTCTGGTTTTGAGGATTGATCTCTACTCAAATCCTTTTGGTGGATCGAAGTTCCTATCGTCATGGCTCCTCAGATGCAATTTTACTAAAGCAAAATTAGATGCCCCCTTTTTCTGCCTGTTATACAACTATCTCCATTTGGAGCACGTTTGGTGTGAGTTCAAGTACCCTAGAGCAGCATGTTAACATTAAATACTTGCATACTTTTATGTGATTTTAAGTGTATGTATATATTAATATTATCCAAACTCATGTGTAGGAATTGGCGTTGTTGCTAAAGGAGTTGTTGGAGTCATTCGGCCAATGTTGATTGACATATTTCTATAAAAGAAAAGGACCTGCAGGAAGATGAATAATGCTGACTTCAATGCTACCGATGCACAGAGAGAGGATGGACATATCCAAAATTTCCAGGGAGCGTACAGTAGCTAGCTGATTTGAAAGATGACACACCAACTGATTTGAAAGATGACACAAGAAACCAGAAGCACGAAGTTGTATAGATGGAACATTTGTTATTTGTTTTTATGTTAATGGTTGAAGTTGAATATTGTATGATTACGCGATATAAAGAGAAAAGTTATTGCTCACTTGTTATTTATTCTCATATTTGTGTAAGATGGATCGTTGGATATTGTACAAGCAAGATTACTAGATTAATGAAATTATTGAATTGTCAATGAAATTTTTATTCAAATTGTGTAAGAGCTTGTGATGATTATCAGTACAGAAAATCATTCTATTTTTCAAGTCACCTATACGCACAATAAAAATACAAGTTTTTTAGTTCCTATGGGGTGCCTCTTATGCTATGTCCGACGCTTAAACAATGCTCATCTTCCAGCATCGGTTTTTCTGATTTACAGCACTAACGTCACGTCGGATTTGCAGTTTTTATCAGGTGTTCAAAAATTTGCCGGAAGTCTCTTACGGCATGCTTTTAAATGGCATGTTCATGGCACCAGAAAAGAAGACGGAAATGTACAAAAGCGGCACAATTTTGGCTTAAACACGGCATATTTGAATGTCGTATAAAGCAACATTTGTTGTAGAAGGACCACTTTGTAATTAACAAATAATAGATAAAATTACAATCAGTTCCATCCGGGAGCTTTCTTATATAATATAATTGAGTCTGCTGATATAATACATATATTTAAAAAATCAAAGACAAAAATATAATATACACTCACAAGAACCAGTCCGTCATTACAAAAGATAATGGAGAAACGTACAATTCTAACGACTTTCTTATATAGGTCTGTTATTTTAAGAACTATTTTACAAAAGTTATTATATTGATAATTACTTTTGACAAACTATGCTATATAAGTTTGTTTTCCAAGCTCAAGCCACTTACTTAGAATTTCCATTGCCGCCAAAGAAGATTGGGCAATATTCACTGCGTTCGGTATTTATTATTCAGTTGATTGTTTTTCATATTTTCATGTGTTTGCATGCCTTTTTGGAGAAAAACTATTTAAAAAATATCAAATGGCATGCCTTGTCCAAAGATATTAACAAATACTATTATCCATGACTAACTGATCTAGCAAACTAATAGGTTATGGTAAAGCGGCACATCATTCGGCGACTTTCATACACGCATGACGTGCTGAAGTCGTTATTCTGGCAATGTCTGCTAATATTTAAAACTTGCTAATATTTTTGGGTAGCTAACATTATTATGATATTATTACCAACAAAAACACTTGTTCATTAAAATACAATTCGTACTTGCCTCAAATAGTCAAATTGGTAAATTCATTTTCACATATGTTTCAGTCCAGGGAGTAGGCGATGTCCTGGAAGAGCTGGGCCTGCTCCTCCTTCACTGCCAAGAACACACTGGCGCCTCCATCGTCCTTGTAAGACGGCACAAGGACTGCTAATCCCTCAGCTGGCAAACACGGCGGGAAATAGCAGCATGGTGCTCCGCTCCCGAAATCCAATTCGTCGAATTGCAGCCCGAGCCAGCTGCTGCACTCCATGTCCGGGCACAACACGTCCCCAGCAGCTGGAATAGTGCTCACGAACTCCCCCTCTTCGTCGTTTCGACGCTTCAACATAGATTCCCCAAAGTCAATGAATGACCGGAAGTAAGCCTCATCCACCGCAGCCACAGCTCTGCGGATGACGCCGGCCACCTCGGCGTAGCTCATGCGTAGGAGCTGCTCGGCTTTCAGTCTCGGGAACGCCCAGAGGACTAGGTTACCAAAGTAAGACTGCGGCACGTACGGGCGGAGTCGTCAACCTGCTGCGGCCGTCAACGTCGATCCGAACGGAAGTGTAGTCGGCAGGTGAGAGGCCCCGCACGGCCGTGAGTTTCTTCCAGATGTGGGCGAGCATGCACTGGAAAGTAGTGAACTTGCGAGAGTGGTCGCCGTCGGTAGCTTTAGCTTTGAGTTTGGTGATAAAGTCCCTAGAGTAATGGACGCCGATGGTGGTGATACATATGCCGGAAAGGTAGGCGGTCGGATCGCTGCTACTCAACGATTTTCTCAGTAGAGGCGATGTCTTCATCTTAAATTCAATCTCGTCGTGATGGAAGTCTACCTGTGGACGTGTCCGGGGCGCCGTCACAGATGCTCTATCGTGGAAGGGTAATGACGGCTGAGCATCATTGCCGCGGGCCGTTGTTGCCCATGCTTCGAGAAACGCACTCATGGCCCGGCCATCGGCCACGCGGTGATGTAAAGCTACGCTGATGACAAGACCTCCGCAGGCGAAGCGGTTAAGTTGGACCAGGAAGAGCTCCGTCGCACCAACCATCGGTGGGATCAGGTTAGTTACATCATATGATGGGTCGAGGGGGAGGTTGTCTGTGAGCGTCGAAGGAACCTGGGTTGCAATTAGGCGGACACCAGTGTCATCCAGCAGGATGCACGACCGACCTACATCGTCTATCCCCAAGCTGCCGGCAAGGTGGGGGTAGTGGAAGAGGGTCCGGGCAAGGGCGTCCTCCAAAGTTTTGAAATCTGGCATGGGGGGCTGGAAGGCATAGAGAATAGGGACATGGAGATTGTAATTGACAAGGTCGAAGACAGTGAGAGGGACTAGGTGTTGCAGGTTAGTTTGAGATGGAACGCTGGAAGAAGAAGAGAGCGGGCCTCGTGGTTTAATCAGAACATCATACACTACCTCCACGTCTGTTACCTTAGGCGACATGCTCTCCATCATGGATGGACCTGGGAGTCGTCAGAGCAGATTCTATGTATGAAAACAAAGCGAGGTACTTACTTTACACACCCTACTGCTGTGGAGTCTACGCTTATCATAATGCCAGTTTTTGCGATTTAAATAAGAGACTGAAAGAGTATGAATAAAGAAAGACCACGCAAACGACGAATTGGGTGATGGTTTGATATTGATTGTTTTTGCTGAGTTTATTAGACGTTAGGTAAGACATTCACTTGTTTTTTAGTTTTCTGATAAGAAAATGATATATGTACCACGGCTGCATCAGAAACGGTGTGATCTTTACGCGTCACTTATTCCACCTTTATCAATTGTCCCATCATAGGCGGCTGCCTACGAATTCTTCTGTTGCTTTTTATAACTTGAGAAAAAGACGAAAAGAGAGATGGAGAGTGGGAGAGGGAGTGGAAAGGGGGAGCGGAGAGAGAAAGTGACGGTAGAAGATAGAAAAAAAGAGAACATATTTTTGTTAGTAATTTTTAAATAATAGTGAATTTTTTGATAAAATAAACACGGTTACACTCTTATAAAAATTACTTTAAAATAAGACTAGTGTCGACATATTTTAATAATAAAAAATAGGAGCGGAGAGAGAAAGTGATTGTAGGAAGACAGAAAAAAAAGAAAGCATATTTTTGTTAATAACTTTTAAACGATGATGCATTTTTCGTCGAAATAAACATTGTTGCACTTTTTGCAAAAAATATTTTAAAATAAGACTAATGTCGACGTACTTTGATGATAAATTTTTTAATAAAATAAATATAACACATGAGATAAATACTTTAAAATAAGATTAAAGTCGACATACTTTGATAATAAAGATTTTAAGGACAGAGAGAGAAAGTGATTGTAGGAGAGAGAAAAAAGAGATCATATTTTTTTAATAACTTTTAAATGATAATTCATAACAAAATAAATATTGTTGCACTCCTTAAAAAAAATTTAAACTAAGACTAATATTGACATACTTTAATAATAATTTTTTAACAAAGTAAGTATAACACATGAGATAACATGTTATAACATATAGAAAGAAAATATGAAAAATAGGAGGGAAGTAGGTGACATACGTTATCTCCGGTCCAAATGTATATTATCTCCTATTCAATTGTATGTTATATCGGGTTTAGTTTATTTTTCAGAGAGAGACAATATGAAAAATAGGAGAGTAATGTCATATATTATCTCTGGTACAATGTATGTTACATTATCTTAGGTTCAATTTATTTTTTAAAGAAAGAAAAAATATGAAAATAGGAAGGAAGTAGTTTTGTACGTTATCTTTCGTCTATTGTACGTTATATCCAACTATACATTATCTCAGGTTCAATTTATTTTTCGAATAGAGAAAATGTGAAAAATAGGAGATAATTAGTGTCGTACATTATCTCCGGTCTAAATTTACGTTATATCTGGTCCAATTGTACGTTATCTCATGTTTAATTTATTTTTTAAAGAGAGTAAATATCAAAAATAGGAGTACAATAATGTCGTATATTATCTACGGTCCAATTGTGCATTATCTTTGATCCAATAGTGCGTTAATTCAGGTTCAATTTATTTTTTGAAGAGAGAGAAAATATGAAAAATAGAAGGGAGGTAGTGTCATATGTTATCTCTAGTCTGAATGTACATTTTTTCCAGTCCAATTATATGTTGTCTCAGGTTCACTTTATTTTTTAAAAAGAGAGAAAATATGAAAAAGTGTATGTTATTCTATGTTATTCATATTATTACATATTATTCATTTTAATCCAAGTTATCTATGTTATTATACGTTATTTCATGTTATCTATTTTATTGAAATTTTATGATATTCTATAATATCCATGTTATTCCATTTATATAACATATTTTTTCATGTTATCCAATGGGATAACATGCGATAATATGAAAGACATGAGATAACATGGATAACATGGTTAACATGGGATAACATGGAATATCATACGATATACATGTTATTTCATGCTATCGATTTTATCTATGTTATCCATGTTAGCCATGTTATCCAAATGTACGTGATCTCCATGTTATCCATTGAACGTAAATTTTTTTCTTTCGTTAAAAACCCATTACATATTAAAAATTATAAGAAAAATAACTCTTTCTCTCCTCTTTTTGACTTTTTACAATTACACTATATCTCATTTTTTCATGTTATCCAATGGGATAAAATGGGATAATATAGAAAATATGCAATAACATCGATAACATATGATAACATGGAATAACATAAAATGTCATAGGATATCCATGCCATTCCTTTCTAACCATGTTATCCATATTTTTACATGTTATCCATGTTATCCAAGTGTATGTTATCTACATGTTATCCATATTATCCATTTAACATAAATTTTTTATTTTGTAAAAAATTTATTACAGATTAAAAGTTATAAGAAAAATAAATTTTCTCTCTCCTCCTTTTTTCAATTACATTATATCTCCTTTTTTAGATTGTATATTTTCTTTTTTGATAATATATCGAACTTGATCTTGTTGTAATGTACTTTTTGTAAGCAGTGCAACGACGTTTATTTCGTCAAAAAATACATCACAATTCAAAAGTTATTATAAAAAATAACTTCTTCATTTTTCTCTCTCCTACAATCACTCTTTCTACCCACACCCCTCTCTTCACCCCCTCCCCCCCCTCTTTCTCTCCCCCTCATGTATCTCTCTCCCAAGTTGGGAAACAAAATTGGACCTGCAGTAGCCAGGTGACGGGATGGGATGGCTGCCGTTTAACCTTTTGTTTTCGAATGGGTGGTCGTCTTGGGCGGGGTCCGTAAATGACTTTGTATAGCAAAGCTCTTTCTAATATATACATTCCTCCATCAGTTAGATCATCTTTAACCACACAAATCTGAAGCATTTGCGTGGTAACATATGGATATTCCAACTTATTTAGTTAGGATTTATAATTTCTTTTTTGGAAGTTTTGTAACTTGTACTAAATTGAAATCCTAATTGAGTTACTTGTAGTCTGATAAGCCAAATTCAATACGTTAGGCATTTGGGGAGTCGACCTGGTTCAATTAATTGAGATGCATTTTCAAATGGAAAGTTGTTGACTAGGATTTAATGGGGAAGGGCTTGCAAAAATAGATCATATTGTCTAATGTTACCATCAGTGTTATTGTGAATGAGGAAAGATTGTATACCTACTTAGAACGTGATTGTTAAGTATGTCTATAGTATTCTTGCTGGTCTAAAAGAGTCCTTAATCCCCATTTAGTCCGACTTGAACCAAACAACCGATAGGATAAATTCTGTCTACATATAAAGAGGATTAGATCAGTCTAAACAATGATAAGATTTCGTTGGGACTAAAAATCCCATAGTGTCCAGCTTTACCTTGAGCCCACTAGACCTGGTCCTTACTAAAATGTGCTCACATGGCACAACAACACAAAACCCAATTCAGTTTGAGTCCTGAAGTATCAGGGATAATGGGAGAAGGATTAAATTCAGCGGCATCTAGCGCCAGATCGGATGCACCCATCCTCCAGGCATGTGATCGCTCTCTTCAGTGGCCAGTGGGAAGGATAAGCTGTCATCTATCACCAACATGATTGATTCGATGTCATCAACTACAAGTTAAAGTTAGCTACGAGTTGATGTTCATAAGGAAAAAACTGGTTCGGATTCAATCCCGAGGGGTGTTTTCTGAGGACATCCTGAGGGAGATTCAGACTATTCATCGGTGGGATAGATACATGGCAGTGTGGTTTCAATATGATCCTTGAGGGTTAGGGATCAGAAATAACTCTTTACACTGTCATGATTTGACATCAATCGATTTGGTCCTCCTCTACTGGTCTTCACTTGATCGCCCCCCTCCTCTATTGCTTCTTTTCCTACTCTGTCAGTCTACATTTGCTATTCCATCTCCGTTGTTTCTGCTTGTCCTACTTCGTCGGTCTTCATCTGCTCCTCCACTTCCACTGCTGATGGTCATCCTTCTCACTGGTCTGTGCAGAGGAAGATGAAACTGATGGTTTAGTTAATTGTCCTCCTCTGCTGGTCTTCATCTGCTCATCCTCCCACCAACCCCTATCATCTCTGCTCGTCCTCCTCTGTTGGTCTTCATCTATTTGCCCCCTTCGTTGTTGTTCCTCCTTCACAACTAACCAACATTCATAGGGTTGAGTATCCTATTTGGAATTTCATACCAGACCAACCTTCACGATGTACATAAGCATTCCTACCTCACAACTAACCAACATTCGTTGGGTCAATTGTTTTGTTTGGACTCTCACATCTGGCTAGATTTTGTGTGCTATAGTTACCATTCATGCCTCACAGCTAAACAACCTCTGTTGGGTAAATTATTCTTGTTTGAACTCTCACATCTGATCAACGTTCGAGTGTTATAGTAACCATTCATGTTTTACAGTTAACCAACATTGTCGGGTCGAGAGTCCTATTTGGACTATCACTTCTAACTAGAGTTTGTTTTGTACATAAGCGTTCTTGCCTCACATCTAACCAACATTCATTGGGTTGAGTGTCCTATTTGGACTCTCACATCTGACCATTGTTCCTGATCTATACCAACCCATCATGCATCACAGACCTCACCAACATTCATTGGGTCGAGTGTCTTGTTGGAACTCACACATTAGACTAGTGTTCACAAAATATAGTAACCTGATGCAACCCTATTTTAGGGCTTCATCCTGTGTCTTTTTTGCATGATAATCACATGTGAACATCATATATTACAAGCTATTTCCTCCAATATGATCTCTTATGACAAATCCACTTATACCTTCTTTTGTGTGTATTGCAAGGCACTTCTGCATGCATCGATGCATTAGTTACTTCTTGCTCAAGTAGTTAGGCTCCTTTGACATATCTTGTGTTAATTTATCTAGCTAGTGATAACTTAGGATCTTGCTCATCTTGTTGCTTAGCTTGCTTCTTAGTTGATAAATTGCCTTGCTAGTGTATTGTATCTCCTTGATCTAGTTTAGTTGCTTGTCTTGCCTACTTTCTAAGTTCAAACTTTCTTAAGGTAATCTAGGGTGTTTGTTAATCTAGTTTATTTCTTTCATGTTCTTGCTTGCAATCATAGCATAATCAATCAAAACCAACCTTAAACCCTCAAACCCTAGACCCCGCTTTAGGAACATAGCTAACATTAACCTAGCTCTAGTGCCCCCTCTATCCCTGAGTATCGACCCTAATCTTACCACTAGCCTATATTATAGCATGACCATGTACGCTTGCGGTTACGTGTGATTAGTTGAGCCTAGGTGTTGGACTAGGTCCATATACAAATTTAGATAGATCTGTGTGTTTTCCTTAGGGTTTCATTTAGTCACCTTTAGTTGGCTAGTGTGTGGCCTGTTGAAGATCGCACCAAGTTTTCTGGCACCGCTGTTGGGGATAGAGGTGCTCGGCCTAGTTAGTTAGTGTAGCTTAGCTTTTCCCACTTCCCTCACCATTGATATTCTTTATTCTTTGTTTACTTTTGCATATTGTCTTTCTAACTTTGGTTTTGTTGCTTGTTTGTGTATTGTGCATGTGACATCTGTGCATGCGCAATACACATTCAACTTGTACCGACTTGGTTCTATACGACCCTAGGGTAGGTAGAAGCCATTGCAAACAAAACCAAACAGACGAAATGGCAGACCATGAACCTCATGGAGATGCTCAACCACAACCCAACCACCCCCTCCATGAGTACTTCAACCCCGGGAACTACAATTCCCCAAATGCCACCCTTGTTGATGAAATGACAGGTCAACATATCTCCATTCTACCTTCCCTCCTCAGACTCCTTCCTACTTACTATGGGATGGATAACGAGAACTCCTACCACCATATTGACGCCTTCCATGAAACTTGCTCCACTTTCTACACACCCGCCGCCACCGATGAATCAATCTACAGAACCCTTTTCCCCTTCCCTCTAAAACAAAAAAGTTGGTACATCTCCAAGTCTAAATTGGCGACTATAGAATGCAGTAAAGAATGAGTTTCTTAAGAAGTTCTTCCTGATTATCAAGTTGACCCAGATGCATCATCGCCTTCTCATAGAAAGAAAATGAACCCTTCCACAAAGCGTGAGAAAGGCTCCAAAAGCTCATGTGTGATTGTCCTCATCATGAGGTACCTTTGTGGTAGCTTGTTAAAGCATTCTACACCAGGCTAGTTGAGTTGAGACAAAATAATGTTGATTCTTCATGTGGAGGTACCTTCATGGCATAGACACCAGAGGAGTCTTGGCCCTTGCTCGAGCACCTTGCTAAGAATTCTTGCCACTGGGCTTCCACTAAAGGGGAACATTGTGACCGGAAGTACATCACTCCACCTCCTCCTGTAGTTCCATCTCGGATTACAGTCGATCCTGGCATGATGGAAATGATGGCGGATATGATGGACATGATGAAGAACCAAAATGTTGGTTCTTCTAACCAATCCACTATGGCAGTTGATGTTGAGGAAGAACAAGTGCACGCTTTGCATTCCATTGGCAACCGAAAAAACCAAGGCTCGATGTCCAACTCCTATACTCCCCAGTAGAGGAATCATCCAAACTTCTCATGGAAACAACAAAATGAGGAGGGGTAAGGGAAACCAAGACAACAAAAAGGGCCTAGGTACAACTCTAAGTTTGAGGAAGAAGTCCTAGGAAGGCTAAGAAGCCTTGATGAAGTGAAGAAAGAGGTGTCCTCTCAGGACAAAACATTAGCCTCCTTGAACAAAGGCTTGATCAAGTATCCCTCTCACTTGCCTGTTGTGTAGAGGGGAGGCTCCCATTTCAACCCATGGCTAACCCAAACAATGATGACAGTTATGTAAGAACTACTCAAGGTGCTTATGTCCCCCCACAAGGCCAAGTACCCCCACTTCACCAATACCAAGGACCACCACATCCATATGCTCCTCCACCTCAAAACCCCCTTACAACTACCACTACCCTCCACCTCACTCATACCAACAGCCCCCTTCACAATATCACCCACATTCACCACAACAACCACAACCACAACCCCAGCCACAATTTATCCGTCAAAACCCAAATCAACCACACTTGAGGCCACCACCACCCCAACAGCCACATCCACCTCCATAAGCTTCCTCTTCCACTATCCATCAGCATGTGAAGTGTGACGTCCCCGGATTTTCAAAAACTTAATCTAATGTGTGATGTCCAAATTGAAACCCTCACCTCAGTGAGAATCCCAATTTAAACACCACACACTAGGCTAAGAAGAAGAAAATTAGAGGAAGTCATAAGGAAACAACCGTAGCACATGCACATGAACAATAATAAAACCATACAACACATGTTCACCATTCAACATATAATTACATAATGAATTGTTACAACATTTGATATTACACATTGAACAACAAACTTTTACATATACATATACCACCACTAAACAATAGGATCTTAAGACAACAGGTCCACTTGTAAATCAGCTTGCCATACAACTCACACTATCCTGGTTCTTTAAGATCATATATCCACAACCTAAACAAAAGATTACATGTGGTACACATCAGCACAATATTCAAGAATATTGTACTGAGTACGCCTACATGTATTTTTATATACCTCTCATTATGAATCTTGGAAATAAGATAAAAACTAATAATTGGCAAGAATAAGGAAATATAAGAAAATCATATACTTGAACAAAGATGTTCATTACTAAAGAAAACACATATTTTAAGCACATTTTTCATTGTATGATCCATGAATTTACTAATTGAGAGTTGAATGCATTAAGGCCTTTATGATATACTACCAAAGAGTTGGATCATTTCATAATGTGATCAGACTACCAAAGAGTTGGATCACTTTCAAGTACTTGACTACCAAAGAGTTGAAGTACTTTTTTTCCAGCACTAGATTACCAAAGGGTTGAAGTGCTTAGATATAATGGAACAAATATATTATGTTTCATGTGTTCATAGCCATAAGTATGGAAAATTAAGCAAAATATCATGCACGAACAATCATTTCAACCAATACCATATGCCAAGTATTTTACTACACATATAATGCAAGCATATTGTATAATAAGCCAAGTAAGAGGTAATGGCATACATTGATCAGAGATAATCTAATCATCACATATCCAGAGTCATCTATATCACACTTGGTGCTGATCAAGATAAGATCATATGTACCATCATCAAGTTCTCATCATCTCAACCCAAGTTATGTCCATTTTAGGGTTTGGCGTATATCATTAGGATATTCTCATTTTTACTTGCATTCTTGTCTTTGAATTATCTTATTGATGTTATTTTCCAATTATGTTATAGATTAGGGTTCATCATCTGAACATTAGCTTCTATAGCATTTTGTGCACATATTAACCCTAGGTCATATTCATTAAGAGTATTAGGGTTTTTATCACATTAAGGGAATCAACATTGTATAACATGAATTGTGTACCATCATAATCTCATAATTAAACATGATGTTCCATATACTGTTATGAGCTTATAATGAATATTACAACATTTATTGAGCATATACGTATTTTCTACATTTTATTTAGGATTATTAGCCCTAGATAGCTATATGGAGAAAAAATACATGATTTTATGCAAGAACATCATATTTAATGACATCAGATGGGTTGCGAGTCACCTTAGGATTTATTGGAACATTCTCATTCTTTTGGGTCTTCATTTATTATTATTTTTAGACATGAAAAGACCATTTTACATCTTACATGATATTACTGACATTTAAGCTTCAAAAGACCGATAATATGGTCCCATGTTGTTCTACTTATTTTTCTAAACAATGTTGATACCTTATTCATATTTTTCTAGGAAACATACATATTACTATGCATTTTCTAAGATCTAGGTATTTCTGGGATTTTTGTTACTGATGTTGTATTCCAGATTATTGCCTCATTAACTGATAATTGTGTTTCACGTTGTTATGTGAACATATAAACCTTAGGTTACATACATTAATCATATTAGGGTTACATAACAAGTATTAAGGGCCATCTTCATATAACATGAATTCTATGCATCCAACTAATCTCATGATTTCACATTAGCATCCACTTACATATATGAGAGTGTTCCATTAATTTCACCAATTATTGAGCATGTATGTATTTATTATATTATATTTAAGGTTATTATCCCTAAGTAGCCATATGGAGCAAATTACATGATTTCGGGCATCAAAATCAAAATTACTGATATCAGGAGGATTATAAGCATGAATATGGATTTAATGAGATTTTATCATAATTTAAGGTCATAATTCGATATTTATTATCAAAGAAACAAGTATATAACATCTTACACACCTTAAGAGAAATTTCATCCTCAAAATTAATGAAAATCTAGTCCTTCACATCATATACATCTTAAAAGAATTTTTGTCCTCGAAATTAAGCCATACTCATACTCCAAGGAAAAACTAAGATGTCTTCATCCTCATATAAGGAACTATTCTAAGTACAACATATTTAAAAGCAAAAGCTCCAGAACTATATCCACGCTACTAGGATGTTTTTAAAAGCATCTAGGGTGAACCACCCACCTCATAAAAGGATGAAACAAGGGTTTAGAAACTCTGGTCATGTCATGACATATATCATATATTAGGGTTTCATCTTTATATTTAGCCATGCATTAGGGTTCCAATATCATATTACCATGTTCTATAGGAGTTAACTAAAGTTAACCCACTATATCAAGGTATCATCAACATTTTATTGAGCTAATTGTTAGAACATGTTCAACATTAACATATGTCTTTTAGGAGGGAATTAAATAAAGTTAACCCACTTTATCCATCTAGATCATATCAAGGTGTCATAATCATTATGTTGTGCTAACTGTCAACCTATATTTTTCATCTTTATTAAGCAATAAGGTTAACACCTCATGTAACATGTTTCGTTCATATGATCTTATTTCATTGCTCATAATAAATTGTAATATTTACTAGTGATTTCATCACACGATTAACCAACTATATTACATTATCATTATTCATGTACATGCATCATTATTGTCATCTCATTGTACTTTCTCATATTATGTTGAAAACTCTATTAGAGATTCATCATAACATAAGCCGACTATTCAAATTATCATCATTATTCATGTATACGGTTACCCATTTATACATTGATATCTATTAAACCATCTCTAGGTTTCCATCATATCATTTCTATATATCACGTCTAGAGATTAGATCACATCCTTACATATATTATACCATGGGGGTGCAAAACAAACTTATGTGAGTGGCTTGTCAAACATATGTCAAAACTTTATTTAGTCCAAATGAGGTTTTCCTGACCCGTACCATAAGAGTAGCACCATGCTCAATTTCTATGAGATAACTCAACTCTATGAGTATCTCATATGCATATACTTTATCTTTCCTCTCTTAGTCTAGGGTTCTTGCATTACCTCAATGGAAATAGTGATAGCTTTACAAGCTCTAGCCACATAAGAACAAACCAAAACATGCTATGACATTCTCTTCTTAGATTCTCTACCTATGATATATTCCTACTCCACTCTCTCTCACATATACAACCACTAGATTCCTATAAGGTGCCACCAACCCGAGCATGAGGCTTTACAGAAGCTAACATATTTACCTTCTCTAGGGTCTCAAGACTCTCTCTCCCTCACCTAGATGGAAGGTACTCATATTCATATTCACATGCACATATATAATCAGCCTCTCTCTATATCTAGGGTTTGGTCTTCCAAAGGACATCTAGGGTTCAACAAAACTATAGGAATCAAGTATAAAGCAAATCAACTCATTCACTCAGGAGTAGTCTAGTTTAGGACATATCTTAATGCACATTTCTCATATCTTGGAGTTTAGGTTCTCTGACCTTCTCCCTCTAGGTCTCACTCTCTCGAGATTTAACCCTAAAATTGGTCCTAACACTAGAGTTCCTCCTTCGTAAAAGAGATAGAGGCTCTTACTGATTCACAACCTTGTCTTAACTTAATATATCTTATCTCATAAAATCCTAGTTACTTGCATAATCAAAACTCATCTTGCATCCTCAAAACTGAACTTATGTCCTCAAAGACACACATATATCATCATACACTATCTTATATCATATCTATACAACTTAGATCATCATCTAATCTTATTCCATCTATCACATATTCCAACAAGGCTCTAGACATAAAATCTTGAACTACTATCTCTTCTAGACTGATGTCATTCACTTTCACTTAGGTTGCATGACCACCTCCTACTCATACATGTATGGGGACACATTTTTGTAATACTAACATATATAATAAAATATCATATAGTTTTTTTACGATAAGACATGTGTTAGAGAAAACTATTGAGGTTTGATCTTATTTGAATAAAAAACCAAATCCAAAAAATTAGTGTCCCACACATAGTAGAGAGTCTACTGCCATATCACCTAGTGAAAAGGGTGATAATAGGATGTAGACTGGTGTAGCTACTGTAGACAATGAGCGCCATATTTCTAGGGTTTCTCTTCCCATGATGTACGCCATTTCTGAATAATACCATGTCCCATACAACTTCACTACAAGGAAAGCATGACACCTAAGGACCTGCTATACAACAAGCACTAGTCTAGACCTAGTTCTCAGACATCTAGGTGTTGAGGCTATATCAGATCTAGTCTCTCAAGGACGACTAATCTAACCCTAAAGATTATTAAGTTCAAGGTTTTCTTTATTTTGAGTTGCATAATGAGCAAGTGTCAGACTTTGCTATTGTTCATGCTCTGATACCACATGTGACGTCCCCGGATTTTCCAAAACTTAATCCGATGTGTGATGTCCAAATTGAAATCCTCACCTCTGTGAGAAACCCAATTTAAACACCACACACTAGGCTAAGAAGAAGAAAATTAGAGGAAGTCTGAAGAAAACAACAGTAGCACATGCACATGAACAATAATAAAACCATACAAAACATGTTCACCATTCAACATATAATTACATAATGAATTGTTACAACATTTGATATTACACATTGAACAACAAACTTTTACATATACATGTACTACCACTAAATAACATGATCTTAAGACAACAGGTGCACCTATACAACAACTCACCATACAACTCACACAATGCTGGTTCTTCAAGATCATATATCCACAACCTAAATAACAGATTACATGTGGTACACGTCAACACAATATTCAAGAATATTGTACTAAGTATGCCTACGTGTATTTTTATATACCTATCATTACTAAGATTGGCAATAAGATAAAAATTAATACTTGGCAAGTATAAGGAAATATAAGAAAAGCATATAGTTGAACAAAGATGTTAATTACCAAAGAGAACACATATTTTAAGCACATTTTCCATTATTATATCCATGCATTCACTACCTAAGAGTTGAATGCATTAAGGCACTTATCATATACTACCAAAAAGTTGGATCATTTCATAATGTGATCAGACTACCAAAGATTTGGATCACTTTCAAGTACTTGACTACTAAAGAGTTGAGGTACTTTATTTTCCAGCACTTGACTACCAAAGAGTCGAAGTTCTTAGATTCTATATTTCATGTGTTCATAGTCATAAGTATGGAAAATCAAGCAACATATCATTCAAGAAAAATCATGTCAACCAATACCATATGCCAAGTATTTTAATACACATATAATGCTAGCATATTGTATAATAAGCCAAGTAAGAGGTAATGGCGTACCTTGATCAGAGATAATCTAATCATCACATATCTAGAGTCATCTATATCACACTTGGTCAAACCCTGATCAATATAATATCATACATACCATCATCAGGTTCTCATCATCTCAACCCTAGTTATGTCCATTTTAGGGTTTGACTTAGATCATTAGGATATTCTTATTTTTACTTGCATTCTTGTCTTTGAAATATCTTACTGATGTTATTTTCCAATTATGTTACAGATTAGAGTTCATCATCTGAACATTAGCTTCTATAGCATTTTGTGCACTATTAACCCTAGGTCATATTCATTTAGCGTATTAGGGTTTATATCACATTAAGGGCAATCATCATCGTATAATATAAATTATGTGTACCATCATAATCTCAGAATTAAACATGATGTTCCATATACTGTTATGACCTTATAATGAATATTACAACATTTATTGATCATATATGTATTTTATGCATTTTATGTAGGATTATTAGCCCTAGATAGCTATATGGAGCAAAAATACATGATTTTGTGCATGCACATCATAATTACTGACATCAGATGGATTGTGAGTCACATTTAGGATTTCCTAGAACATTCTCATAGTTTTGGGTCATCATTTATTATTTTTTTAGACATGAAAAGACCATTTTACATCTTACATGATATTACTAATATTTAAGTTTCAAAAGACTGATAATATGGTCCCATGTTGTTCTACTTATTTTTCTGAACATTTTGATACCTTAATCATATTTTTCTGAGAAACGTACGTATTATTATGCATTTGATAAGATCTAGGAAATTCTGGGATTTTTGTTACTGATGTTGTATTCCAGATTATTGCCTCATTAACTGATAATTGTGTTTCACATTGTTATGTGAACATATAAACCTTAGGTTACATACATTAATCATATTAGGGTTGCATAACATGTATTAAGGGTCATCTTCATATAACATGAATTCTATGCATCCAATTGATCTTATGATTTCACATTAGCTTCCACTTACATATATGAGGGTGTTCCATAAATTTCATCATTTATTGATCATGTATGTATTTATTTTATTATATTTAGGGTTATTAGCCCTAACTAGCCATATGGAGAAAATTACATGATTTCGTGCATCAAATCACAATTACTAATATCAGGAGGATTATAAGCATTAATATGGATTTACTGACATTTTATCATAATTTAAGGTCATCATTTGATATTTATTATCCAAGAAACAAGTATATGACATCATACACACCTTAAGAGAAATTTCTTCCTCAAAATTAATAAAAATACGGTCCTTCACATAAAGGAAGTGATAATTTTGAGTGGTAGGGCCTTGGATCAGCCATATGGTAGTTCTGTTGATAACACAACTAGTGATGACATGGATGATATTGTGATCAAGAATGTTGATACTAAGATTTAGGCTAATGATACCATGATATCGAGAGTTGATACCATGATACAGAGAGATGATATTGTGATTCCAGTGATACCGCTTGATGATATTGTTGAGTTCAATCAGTTGGGAGCACAACTCCCTCCATTCCTGATGCACTTGAAGAGTCATCCACCGAAAGATGTAAGAAGAAACATACCAAGGAGATCATGAAGACCTTTATGCAGGTCAAGATCAACATTCCATTGCTTGATGCGATCAAGAAAATTTCATCTTATGATAAGTTCTTGAAAGACTTGTGCACGTTCAAGAGGAAGACTACTGGAAGGATTCCAATGAAGGTTAATCTCACTGAGTAAGTGGGCTCGATTCTGCAACACATCGTGCCAAGAAAGAGGAAAGATCTAGGTGCTCCCATCATCTCATGCTACATTGGAGAACATCACATAGACCTAGCTCTTCTTGACTTGGGTTCTAGTATAAATATGATGCCTTACGATGTGTTTGCAGAACTACAAAAGGGACAACTGGGTCGCGCTTACTGTACCTTGTAGTTGGCTGATAGATCTGTGAAAATGACTAGAGGGTGTGTTGATGATGTGTTGGTCAGACTTGATGATGAGACCTCCACATTCTTTCATTCTGATTTTATTGTCTTGGACATGAAAAAAGACTCGAGGAAAGTGTCGATCATCTTAGTGAGACCCTTCTTGGCTAAAGCTGATGCAGTGATCCATGTGAGGACTGGCACCATGTATGTGACTTTCATGCACATGAATATCTGACTAAACATCTTCATGTCTTCTTCTAAGGCCAAGGTGATAGGTGTTATAGAAGAGGATTATTATCTGATTGAGTGTCTTGATGAGATAGTAGAAGAGTGTCTACCTACATGGATTCAAACTGCCACACAAGGAAGAGGTCTAGACCCCATTGTGGAATTTCCTAAAGATGATGATGATGAGGGTGAGGAATAAGAGTTGGCCTTAGTGGTTGTAAGTGAAGACCTCCTGTCCATTTCTGAACCATTTAAGAATTCCCTTGATGCGCCACTAGTTCTTGAGCTCAAGTCTCTTCTTAAAGAATTGAAATATACTTTATTAGGCTCCAATGAGACTCTCCTTGTGATCATTTCTTCTATTCTTTCTCTGTAGAAAGAAGATGCATTAATGGCAGTTTTGAAGAAGAACATTCAGGCCATCAGATGGTCCATAGCTGATTTGAGGGGTATTGACCCTTCTATTTGTGTCCATAGAATCTATCTTGAGGATGATGGTAGACCAACACGTTAAATGCAAAGACGTTTGAATCCATAATTGAAAGAAGTTGTAGCAAAAGAGGACATGAAGCTGCTTGATGCTAGAATCATATATCCCATTTCTAACAACCCATGGGCGAGTCCCATTCAAGTTGTACCCAAGAAGGGTGGGATCATAGTCGTCGAGAATGAAAATGGGGAATTGATGCCCATGAGATAGGAATCCAAGTGGATAATGTGCATGGATTATAGAAAATTGGATGAATAGACAACGAAAGATCATTACTCTCTCCCATTCCTTGATCAAATTTTTGAGAGATTAGCTGGATAGAGTTTCTATTGTTTTCTTGATGGATACTCTAGTTACTTCCAAATAGCTATTCATCTTTTTGATCAAGAGAATATGACGTTCACCTGTACAAGTGGTACTTTTGCTTACATGAGATGTCATTTGGGTTGTGCAATGTGCCTTCGACATTTCAGATATGTGTAACATCCATGTTTGATGATATGCTTGATTCGTCGCTTGGAAGTCTTCATGGATGACTTTTCTGTGTTTGGTAAGATTCTTGATGAGTGTTTGCTTCACCTAGCTACTGTTCTTGAAAGGTGTGTCAAGGTCCGTTTGGTTATTTCTTGGGAGAAAAGCCACTTCATGGTGCCTGAAGGAATTGTTTTGATTCACTGAGTTTCTAAAGCTGGAATTGAAGTTGATAAGGCCAAAGTGGGCCTGATCTCCACTCTCACCATTCCTTCCACTATAAGACATATCTGATCTTTCTTGGGGCATGTGAGTTTCTACTGTCGATTCATTAAGGGCTTTAATAAGATTTCGAGACCACTTTGTCATTTGCTTGAAAAAGATGTGGAATTCAATTTTAATGACAAGTGTGTTGAAGCTATCAACCACTTCAAGAACAAGCTCGTCTCTACTCCTATCATGCACCCCCAAATTTCTCCTTGCCATTTGAGATCATGACCGATGCATCAGATATGGCAGTGGGGATTGTGCTGGGCCAAAGGATTGTCCGGATTCCGCATGCCATTTACTATGTGAACAAGACTCTTATTGGAGCTCAAAGGAACTACACTACCACAAAAAAAGAAGTTGCTTGCTGTGATTTTTTCTCTTGACAAGTTTTGCTCTTATCTCTTAAAAAAAAGGTTGTGTTTTATACACCACGCAACTTTGAAGTATCTTATGATGAAGAAGGATTCTAAGATAAGATTGATCTGATGGATTCTATTGCTCCAAGAGTTTGAATTATAGATTGTTGATAAAAAGGGAATAGAAATTCTACAGTTGACCATCTCTCCCGCATTGAAGCACTGTATGATGATAGGAACTACATCAAAGAAACAATGCCACATGGGAAACTCTTCTTACTTTCATCCACTTAAAGACCGTGGTATAAGCACATAGATAACTTCTTATCTAGTAGAAGGATATCGAGTACTTGGACAAGGGAGGAGAGTAAGAGACTATTTTCTATGGTGAATAACTATGCTTGGGATGACTCGCATCTTTTCAAATATTATCCCAATTTTAACTCATTAGAAGATGTGTTCCAGAAAGTGAGCAACACGAGATCCTAGCCATGTGCCACTCCAGTGTATGTGGTGGTCACTTTGGTAGGAAACATACAACCACCAAGATTTTTAAAAGTGGATTTTATTGGCCAACTTTGTTCAAAGATGCTCGTGAGTTTTGCAAATGATGTTTGAAGTGCCAAAAGGTGGGCATTATCTCAAAAAGGGACATGATGCCTCTATCACCCATCCTTCTGGTTGAGGTGTTTGATGTTTGGGGAATTGATTTTATAGGTCTGTTTCCTCCCTCCTTTCGATATGTGTACATTTTGGTGGCCATTGATTACGTATCAAAATGGATTGAATCTATTACTACTAGAACCACTTATCATAAAATGGTGTGTGATTTTTTGAAGTCAAACATCTTCAGCCAGTTTGCTATGCCAAGAACCATGATTAGCGATGGCGGAAGCCATTTCATCCATCGCATATTTGAAGGATTACTAAAAATACATGGAGTGAATCATCGTATGGTTACTCCCTACCACCCTCAAATGAGTGGTCAAGTCGAGTTAGCTACATGGGAGATAAAGCTAGTTCTTGAGAGGACGGTGAGGCCGAACTGCAAGGATTGGTCTTTACATCTCAATGAGGCTTTGTAAGCACATAGGACTGCATAGAAAGCCTCAATTGGCACCACACCGTTTAAGCATGTTTATAGAAAAAACTACCATCTACCAATAGAAATGCAACACAAATCTTTGTGGGCTTTGAAAGTCGTGGATATGGATGGAGATGCTGCCGGATTGAAAAGAAATTGTAGCTGCATGAACTTGAGGAGATGAAGCATGAGGCCTATGAATTGTCCAAAAGCTACAAGGAAAGAACAAAGTTTCTTCACGCCAAGTTGAACAAGAAGAAGGATTTTGAGCTCGGTCAGTGGGTATGGTTATACAACTCTAGGATGAAGTTCTTTCCTGGGAAGCTTCACTCTAGATGGGAAGGACCTTACCTAGTCAAGAATGTGTACCCATCTTGAGCTGGTGTTACATGTGAGAAGAATTGAGCAGGAGAGTTTATCATGAATGGACAATGATTGAAAGTAGTGATTGAAGTAGGTCCCGATAAAGTCATTCAAAGTTTTGATATTGTGATGTTATTTGAGGAACACCAACTTGATGAAGAGATGTGCTTGAATTCAAATGAGAAGGATATTTACTACAAAGATGCTTTGAGAGTCCCGAAAGGATGAAAGAGTTCAAGAATCAATAAGCCCAGCTGAAGGTGTAAACTTTAGCACTAGTGGGAGGCAACCAACCTAGATTTTGGAGTTTTTTCACCCAACCTTCACTTTTTGATACTTTTGTTTTCTTTTTCCATGAAATACACACACACACTTGTGCTTGATAGTTTTTGTTTGAGTTTTGATGAGATGAAGGTGACAGGTTGAAGAGAGAGAAAGATAGGTAAAGGCATGGTTTTTGAAGTTAAAATGTGGCCAAGAACCAAAATATTGCAAAAATATTAAATTTTTCAACATTGAATTAACAAAGTATAGAATGAAGATGCACCATGGCCATTGTGCTTCAAAATGGTCATGGTGATTTAATTGCAAATTCTCAAGGAAGTTACATTAACATGGCCAAATTTGTAAAGGAATGGCCACAGTCGTGGAGCTCAAAATGACTGTGGCCCATGCAGGACAACACGGTCGTGACCACCGCCACGGGCGTGGCTACATGAAGGCAAGACGCCCGTGGAGACCACCATGGCCGTGGTGATTTAAGTGCAAAAATTCAAGAAAGTTATAGGGATGGAGGTGAGTTTTTACATGAATGGCCACAACCGTGGTAACCACCATGGTCGAGGCAAGAGGAGGACACCATCACTGTGGTGAGGGTCGTTCTACAACTTCCTTCACTGCCCACCACAACTGTGGCACCTGCCACAGCTGTGTTTCCAAACCCCCACCATGACCGGGGCGGCCCACCATGGACGTGGAAGGACCTAACCACCTATTTTTCACTTAAACTCCCAAAAACACCACGACCCCCTCCATATTCTAACTCACTTATGTGATCTCTCCTCGGCCGTGGCGACCTGCTTTGCCCCCAGCAACCCAAATCTTATTTCTCTAGCCCAAATCCTCCAACCAATCAACCTTTAATCACTTCCTACACCTTCACTACCTCCCCCTCTTCCATTTCCACCCCAAAACCTCCATCAATCTAGCCATCATCTCCATTTTCATTCTCCACCCCACCTACAGCTGCCCCACACAAAAACCCACCCAAAATCCACAGATTTTTCCCCAAAACCTTCAACCAATCCATCCTCCACCATCACATCAACCATCCTAACCATTCCACCCATCTCTCAACCTCCATTACGCCTTCTCCTAAAAATCCAAAAATCACAGCCATACCACCACCACCATCCCCACACAATGAAGGGAATGACCAAGGTTGTAAAGAATGGGGCTCAAAAGAGCCTTGCAGTGATCACTGGGGGCAAAGTGCGCACCAAGGGATCCTCTTCCCAAGTCTCCATTTCACCCCACACTCCATCACTGTCAAACTCCATTTCCCATTCACTCCACCGTTCAACATTCGTGAGTGCATCATGCACCCGATCGTTGCATAGCCACCACATCACTGATGAGACATAAGGGAGGAGGAGGCATCCTAGGAGAACCTCGATGCCATGATTGATGAGGTTGAGCCAGAGATCACAACTCACCAAAAGTGGGGAAAGGGGTTGCAGCCCCATCTTCATCGAGATTACCTCCATGGACAATGCCAGCACACCACTCTACCTCCTCATTGGGGGAGAGACCACAATAGTAGCCACAGGCAAGGAGGCAATTGATGATTGAATAGGAGGATCACCCACAATGATATCTCGAGCAACGAGTACCACTCAATCCTAACACGAGCTTGTGGTCAAGATCCTAATGAGATGAGGAAGAAGAAGATGGCATACCTGGAGGCAGACAGACTGAAAAGATTCAACAAGGCTCCTGAGGGGACTTCTTATGGTAGGGGTTAAAGGAAGATGCAAATCACACCCATTTATCCTAAATGCATGTCAAGGAGAGTTATCTCCATAAGATATGGGTGTGAGAAGGTAATTGCAGACCTGGGCATTAAAGCAGAGGTGGAAAACAAGATGAAAAGTCTAGGTTTGTAGAAGGTGCTTTTCATGGCACAAACTAGATACGTAGAGTTGACTAAGTAGTTATTCACCACACTTGAGAAGGTCAAGGTAAAAGGTGATGAAGCCATCAAGTTTGGAATGTTCAATACAATACACACGTTGATTGCTTTCGAATTGAACTGCATCTTTGCAAAGGATCCTAAAGAAGCTGAAAAAATGAATGATGGCATAATTGAGAGGGAGGTTGACTTGTAATATGGTGACTTCTGGTACAAGTTGATAGGGATGCCATAATACATAGTTGGCATGTGAAAGACAATGTTGATTAGTAATCCCTTATCCAGATACATGCAGAAAGTCCTAGACAACATTATTGTGGGGAGAAATGATAACTAGAGAAGCATTTCACTAAGGGACCTCCTTGTTTTACATGGATTAAATAAGTAGTTGCACATCAACCTAGGGTCTCTCTTGATAGACCACATGAGGACAATTCCCTTCAAAAGAAAAACTCTATTTGCTATGGGAGGGATTGTGACCTCAATTGCTATAGCCCAAGGCTTTGATGTCACCAGACTTAAGGAGGATGAGGGGGATCAATTTGTTGATTTGAAATACTTTGTTCACTCTCAGATGATCACAATAAAAAATAAGAGGTTAATATATAATGTGAAATCCTTATCGATACAAACTTTTGAGCTGCCCTATCATGCCCACCCACTCCTCTCTGTGTTGGGCCCCCTGACTTAGAATGAGAACACATTAGGAAATGGGAGAAAGACAACCCCCACAAAAACTATAACCCTATTGTTGCTCAAGAATAAGTGACATAATCAAATGCACAATAACAACAAGAAGAGGGAGGAGAGAAAAGAAGATAGCCCCAAAGGGTGAGAAGAAGGGATGAGGCAACATCCCAGCTGCAGGAACCTTTAGTTAATGCATATGACATGTCATCCATCCATGCACAACTTGAAGGTATTCAGAAGATACAACATGACATGTAGCTCATCCAATAGTACATGTGATAGGACCAACAACATATGCATCAACATGTCAACCACTTGTACCAATTCCACCATGCTCAATCACAACAAAACCTAGAATTGGGTGAAGACTTTTGGGGTGGTATTTCAGGATATCTAGAGACCTACCCTCCCACTAAGGACACATGTTGGGGCCACTATTACCAGTTCCCTTCGGCTCATCCAGGTTCTCCACCTACTCATCAACACTAGTCAGAGCATCTAGACCAGCCATAGTAGGGAAACCTGGCCTTTTTGATCCACAACACCAGCCTTAATCTTCACCCTACCTGCCCTAAGATTTAATTTCATGCTGAGGACAACACCATTCAAAAGTTTGGGGTGGTAGGGCGGTATGCACCACCCTGACTCTATCTCTCATTTTGCTTATACCTGTTCCACCTAATTTTGAATTGTTTGATTTTACTCTTTATAGTGTAGATTTCTTCTTGCTAGCATTCATGCATACATGTAGTTTAATTTCATGCATTTTTTGTAATTTTTCAAAAATTTTGCTCGTTTTTCTCTTCCATGTCATGCATTGCATTTCCATGTAGATTTTCATCATTTTTGTGTGTTTTAATTAGGATTTGATTCTTTATTCTTTAATTTCTTAAATGTAGGTTTAGATGTGATTGATTGCAAATTGGCACCATTTTGGCCAATTTTGCTCAAATTTGGATGTTCTTGCCTAAAAGCATGTTTTAACTTAATCTCCAATTTTTGAACTAAAAATGTTGATCTTTGACAAATGCATGGCACATTTATAGAGTTTATTTTTATGTGGTTATGTTTGTTGACTTTTTACATGTGCATCACATCTCTCAAGTTTGTGGATGTTTTGGTTGATTTGTCAATTGAGCAAGCTATGAACGCTTAGAGCCTAGGGAATCACATGATATAAATGTGAATCTCATGTTGTTCAATCATGTGGTGTGATATCATTTGATGAAGTGTTGGATTAGTTTTCATGCAGGAGATTTTATGTTGAGGACTACACCAATGACCCCTCTTTGACCAGACTCTTGTTTCACCATCTTCATACCTCTCTGCCTCATGAAAGGATGCCTTAGTGCACATATTTAGCCTTTGCTGCCTCCAAAAGCTTGGGGTGGCCATATCTACATCTACCCACTTCTTTTTATCCATCATATGCCCTATTGACACCAAGGGAAAAAGAAAAGAAAAGAAGAAGATAAAAAAAGAAAAAAAAAACAAAAGATGCTCCTATTTAAGAGCATCTAAATAAAGAAAAGATGATTGTGTAAAAGCACTCCAATCTCTTACCGCAAGCATTTCTTCCTTTTTCATACCCGTTGAGCTAGAAAACATCAAACCTAGCTCACTTTACCCTTTCTACAGCCATGTGGGTCATTTGGTGTAGTTGGAGGCATAATATTGAATGCATGAAAGTGAAACAACACTCCTAGTAATTATTGATTAATGCCAACATGAAACATTTTATTCAGAATTACATGAAGGGCATATGTAAAGCTTGATTATTCAATTGTCTATATTTGAAGTTTGTATGCTCAGTGGTTTTTTCATGATTGGTTTGTGAAAGTGGAGAGGAGAGAGAGGTGGAATATATGCACTTAGTCACTTCTAAGACCATTTAGTCAATAATCTCCTATTGCAATGCATTCTATCATTCTTGTTTAATTGAAAGAAAAAGAAGAGAGAGATTAAGTTGGAGCATACTTGAGGATAAGTATGTTTTAAGTTTGGGGTGGTGATGCAACTCTATTTTAGAGCTTCATCCTGTGTCTTTTTTCATGATAATCATATATGAACATTGTAGATTACAAGTTATTTCCTCCAATATAATCTTTTATGACAAATGCACTTATTCCTCCTTTTGTGTGTATTTCAGGGCACGTATGCATGCATTGATGCATGGAAGAGAGATGAACGTCTTTGGGTTCTTACACCCCAACAGTGGACCTTTCTCTTCAATGAGCTTCCATTGGATGCATAAGAGTAATTCAAAGCAAAAGGAGGATAGATGAAGAATTTAAAGTGGAGATTAGCACTAAGAAGCCCCAAAATAGATGTAGCATATCACCACAGTCTGGGGGAATTAAGTTCCAAAAGTTACAGGGAAGTCACCAAAATTGCACATAAATGACCACGGGCATGGTCTACAAAATGGTCATGGTCACTGAAGACCCCATGATCATGGTCCTCAAAACGGTCGTGGCTAGAGATTCCCACCTCGCCCGTGGTTAACAACACGACCATGACAATTTATGCATGAATACCTCAAAAATCAATAGGGACTTGGCTCAATTTACACTGAATGGCCACGGTCATGGCCATCAGCATGACTGTGACCCTTGAAGGCCACCTCGCTCGTGTTACTCATCAAGACTGTGGTAAAATGGAAGACAAAACAACCTCAGAGTGACCTCGCTCGTGGATGCCTCCTCCAACACGACCATGGTATCCCACACGGTCATGGTATCCTCTACCCAACACGACAGTGGAACCCTGCCACGATCATGTCCACCATACACACTTACACTTCCTACTCCACTTTCCACCTCATCCATTCCACTAACCATGGTCGTGCCATGCAACCCCCACCACGTTCATGGTGACCCTCTAAACCTACCCATTTTCTCCACTAATTTTTTCATTTTGCCCCCACTTACCCTAGTGTCTCCCCACCACCTATATATACATAAGTGGCAGCCAAAACACGAAGGTTAGCTTCTCTTAGCCTCTTCCTAGATACTCTAGAGCTCCTTCATCCCCTTCCTTGCATTTTCTCCACTCACCTACCTCCCACTCCATATTCCACTCCATTTCCACCATACAAACCTAGTTTTCTAGGTTCCCTACCATAATCCCCCATATCTTTATGATTTTCACCCCCCTGGGAGGAGGATCCATGCCCTACAACAACTAGGAGGTAAAGAAGAAGAAGGTACTCTGAGCTCCATGGATTCCTACCTCCTTCTCATTTCTTTTATCTTTTCTTTGAGCATGTCTAGCTAAGCCTCTAGTGGTAGGTTGTTTGGGGTTAAAATGTGACTTTGATACCATGTTGGGGGAAGACAACTTGTATTGAACCTAATTTCATTCTAGGATGATTGCCTCTTGCTTCTATCTCATTTCCTATTATCTTACATGTGGTTTGCGATTTTAAACATAGATTGCTTGTTTTGTGATGCTTAATGACACTTAGCTTCTAGAAAGAAAAAAAATGAAATGTATGTGGCAATCTTAGGAATGGCTCCTAGGTCTAATTAGTGGATCCCTAGCTAGCACCCTTTGTTCCTACATACATCTCCCTTCTTCTACAAGTAAGTGTTAGATCTAAGTAGCTAGTGTAACAATGATTAGTTCAATTGCCTAGAGTTTCCTAAAGGCTAGATGACAAATAGCATGAGGTGAAACACCCTCATCTCTACTTCAATTCCTACCCTTGGATCTCAATTGCCCTAATACCACTTACCCTATAAACCTAGACTTCCCAAGTCCTATTAGAATTACACCTAGCCCTATTTCTCCAACTAGTAGCTAAGGGTATATTCCAATATCACTTGCCTTGTTGTTTGGTTTGGTAATCTAGATTGAAATATAAGAATTACATGCTATGTTGCCCTTACCCCAATTAATATCGGTTTTCATTACCAAATGACCCACCTACCCATCATATTTCTTAAAATACACACTTGCCTTCCTAGCTTGTTAATTCTATCTTAGTCAATTTCCTTTGTTAATTCTTTGCTAATTTCTTAGTTCTTGATAGTTAGTTCTTACTCAAGTAGTTAGGGCCCCTTTGAGCTTGCTTGTGTTAATTTATCTAGCTAGTGATAACTTAGCCTCTTGCTCATCTTGTTGCTTAGCTTTCTTCTTAGTTGACAAATTGCCTTACTAGTGTAGTGTAACTCCTTAATCTAGTTTAGTTACTTGTCTTACCTAGTTTCTTAGTCCTAACTTGATTAAGGTAATCTAGGGTGTTTGTTAATCTAATTTTTTTCTTGCTTGTTCTTACGTGCAATCATAACATAATCAATCAAAACCAACTTTAAACCCTAGACCCCACTTTAGGAACATAGATAACCTTAACCTAGATCTAGTGCGCCTTTTATCCCTGAGGATCAACTATAATCTTACCCCTAGCCTATACTACAATATGACCTCGTATGCTTGCGGGTACATGTGATTAGTTGAGCATGTACGTTGGACTAGGTCCATATACAAATTTTGAGAGATCTATGTGTTTTCTCTTAGGGTTGCATCTAGTCAACTTTAGTTGGCTAGTGTGTGGCCTTGAGAAGATCACACCTAACCCTTCCTACATCACAATTAACTAGCATTCAGCAGTGTGTATTACCCATCTGTATTGCAATGAACCAGTGTATATAGTCTAGAGTAACTAGTTTTGAAACTTATATAATAGAATCGTCTCCTTGGTCGAGTATCCAGATTCCACACTTAAGATGTATTCTTGAGTAATGTAGTGTTGTAGCATTATTGCAATTTTATTTATCCTGGCACGTGTTTGGAATGAGTGGACATTTGTGTCCTTGGATTCTCCTCTGCATATTGGTAGATATTTCTCTTTTAATGTGCTACTCGAGTATTTATCAACATATATAGTAATTTGTTTGGGTATGCATGCATTGTATCTTTGTTTGGACATCTATGCATTATGTTACCTTGTAGATCATTAACAAGTTACCACTACACCATTAACATTTAATATAAGATATATTACTTTTTTTGTTGCTAAAGTTTATACTACTTTTACTAAAATGTTGCAATTGAATGGTAAACAGTTACAAATGATATCAAATGGGTGTCATTGAAATTATGGAAGAATACTCACACTCAATATAAACAAATTCCACTCCATTGGTAAGAATCAGTCATTCATCACTGAATCCATCTTAATTAATGCACTTTACACCTATTATTAATTTCAATCTTATGTTTGGCATGACACTTTAACTAGATACACACATATCTACTTACGTGAAGGTGCATCCTCATTCCCTACGCTAATCCTATCCATAGTAATAAATTGATTTTACATATATGAAAAAGCAATCAAATTTCAATGAAAGATAGAAGCATTGGCTTAAGAACAAGCGTATCTTTGGGAAAATCACCTACATATAGTCTTTTTTATAACTCCCATTCAAGAAAAAATGCTCCAACATTCTTGAACACCGTCTAAATTTCCCACCCAGTTGGATAGAGATCACGCCCCCATATAGAAATTTGACAAAATCACATGTAAGTGGAAATAGAATAACTCACAAATGCACTACTCTCTCTCTCTGTCAACTGCTCATTCCCATTACTCAAAACCACCAATGGCACTGAATATGAAGCATCAGACAGTTAGTTCTTCAAATGTTTCTTCATCCTAAAAAAACTAGTAAACCAAGTTACATGACCATGAAAGTACGAGATGCATCTCATGGGTGTCTCATGCCCCTACTAGAGAAGGAGCTTGTCTGGTTTGTATGGCATCCCATTCCCATAGGGTAACTTTTTTGAGTTAGAAGAGACATTACTCACCTCCCTCCCCCATACATGTTACACCCCGATCTCACAATTACTAGTAATCATGAGATTATGGCATAAATTGAGGATTTAAGTAATACAAAGATCACCCTTAACTTTTTCTTCTTTTTTCAAATTCTTTGTTTTCTCACTTGAACCACATAAGCTAACTTTACAAGGGAATCTAAACATTTATTTCTTTAATATGATCTCAACATAAATGATACACATCCATACATTCATTCTCAGGTACATACAACATGATAATCAGATACATTCTCTCTTATTAAGGAAACAAAGATACAAAACATTACTTACATCACTCTCACATCTATACTAGGACCTAGAGTGACAGGGACCGACTGAACTTAACTAATCTCATACTTAACTCATGTGGTAGATCTACTTTGACGCTTTGACCTTCTTCAAGTCCACGTGGTTTCCCTAAATATTGTGAGTAGAGGGGTGAGCCTACTCGCTCAGTGAATGAGTACTTCAAAGAAATAGTCTAAAGCACTAATATAATTACATATATATTTTTGAGCAACTGATATCAATTATAATAGCAGTAAGCTTTAAAGATATTGATCATATAAATATGGCAGGATACTCTAGATATCAACAAGAGTAAATCAATATGTGAGCATGCTTGATTAATTTCAATGAGAACTAATAATTCACAAACATACAAAGAATAATTGCTGGGAAACTATACTCGAATCTTTCTTAGCCTTTCTTACTTATAAGAAACTCTTTAAACCTATATGAACATATTTTATCTTATGCCCTGATCATATGCAGTGTACTCTACATATGAAGACTCATAGCGAACTACAATCTCACCGTATAAAACTTAGCTTAAAACCCGGGAAGCTAAGCCTAGAACTGAATCCATATCTGCTTGACTCGAACTCTCACGTCTAACTAAGGCAGCTAAACAACTGGCCTTTAACTGGACCTCTCCTTCTAGACTGAGTACATAAGCGGAGGGTCTGAGACGTTCTGTGGTCCTCATCTTGGTACGCGCTGTGGGTACCTCTGGGTTACCACCGGGATATCCAGTTCATGTTGGGCAACCTATCTTCTCTTAGGCTACTTCCTCAAGGGCTTCGTCTCCCCCACATGCTCTATGGGTGCGATCTGATCCCCGTATACTGGTCGCTTCCAGGGTGGATCGTTTCCTCCCTACAGTGCAGACATCCGTAAGGAATCTACAGTGTTCAGGGAACCAATGTCTATTATTTTATTATTCTTGGAAAGATCTTTCTACATTGTACCTTTACCTTACTAATACTTGACTCTGGTATCTCTATGGTACCGTGTCTATTTATTTGAATTTTGTAACACAACATGTATATCATCCTTAACTTGGCAGAGCAATATATTCAAACAATGTAATATATTGAGAAATCAACATACTATACATGCAGGCAGACTGAAATACTTAAATAAACATAATGCATGTCCATTTGGCACTTATACACTAGAATCATGCAATTAAACATCTTAATATACTGATAAGAGCTAATTACTTGGCATACGAGTAATCGTCATTTGCACCCATAAATTATTTGCACTTTCTTGAAAAATGTGCACATCGACCCAAAATCTTGGGTTGTGCATCTCATACTGATAACATGGTAATCAAAATGCTTAATTCATTGAACACCCTATCCTTAGGGCTTCATATACCTCATTCACTTATCACATTTCTCTCATAAGGATTTAATATGTCATAAACATCCACTAAATACAGATTGCTTTAAACAAGTCATATACAATCAACATATGTATGAAATCCTTGAATTGAGCTAAATTAGGGTTTTCCATGCCATTCATTGATATATTATGAATCAAGAATAACATTGCATAAATAGAGTCTATGATGCCAAGAAAAACACTTCAAATGGATTTCACCATATTTATTCACAAATTTCCAACTTTCCACTCATATAGGGCTTTACCCTCTTTACGAAGATATCAACCAAACACTATTCACATCACATGAAATATAAAATAGTATTTGACATATATGTACTACAAATTCAGATAAACAATCATTCATAACCAAGGGGATCCAGATAAACAAATTTCTCTATTTAATTATACAACAATTTCAGTCATAGACAAATTCCCTATATTTTAGTTTACTCTTATAACCTTTGTGAATACTTAGGGAATTTTCATTAGGATGTATTGTATACATTTCTAATATGAATTTATAATCTAAAATTCAATCAAACAGAGGAAGAATCTATTTCATATCATTTTGCAACAACTTAGATCAAATAAAAAATTTAGGGTTTGTAGTCGCATACTAAGCAATTAAAGATTATGGATGATTTAGCCAATTTTCGTGCAATATACTATTTAAAGGAAGTTCCCACTCACCCTAAGGTTTGAAAACACCTTAAAATAGCAGCTCATCCCTGAAAATCTCGATCTCATATCAAATCCCTAGCAATTCATCCAATTCTTCTTCCTTTCAACTCGGAAACCCTAAAAATGAGGGATTATGAAGAAAGAGTGAGAAAAGGGGAAGTTTTGATACCATTTTGGATCAAATCAGAGGACAGATGGAATTTTGACATGTGAGAGAAGATTCACCATGAAACTATATCCAAAGAAGCTAAACTTACATGTTATCATCATTCCTCGGACCACAAAACCCTAGGTCAGCATCTCCATCAATTTCTCCTCTCAAACCCTAACTCTCCCTCTCTCTCAAGGATTTCATTTCTCTTGAATGAATCATGAATTATGAGAGCTGCTAGTGTGTTAGGTTGACCATGTAGAGCAATTGAGCTTCTTGGGTCAATTGCACATTGACCCCTCACTATACTTTCTCTTATTTCAACTGAATTTTCTGTCATAAAAATATTACTATAATTCATCTACTGATAAGGTCTAAATGCATCCAAAAATTATGAAAATTTTACATGTTGTTCATTATTGATTTTCAGATCTCCAGTTAAAATTCTAGATCATTTGGAGTTATCAATAAATAAATAAAATAAAACACTACACTACTGAAAAGCACTCTGTCAACGTTTTGGTCGAAGTATAGTTCGACCGAGAACCACATTCAAAGAACACTCAAAAATTCTGAAATGTTTCTCCGATATGCATGATTGAGTTATACATATCATATCCAAAATTAAATTAAATACAAATTTGTATAAAATATGAAAAATCATTTACCACACTGCTATCCTGATCAAATTCCATATTCATGTACTATCAAAACCCTAATTTTTGTCGATTAGGGTTTACATTTCTCAAACCCTAATTCTTCAAACTAAAATCATAGTTAGAGTTTCTTCTTAGGTTTGAAACATCACAATTGATCTACTATCATTAATTAAGTCTAAAAGATGTTCAATCTAATCAAGCATGTAATAATTCAGGTAAACCCTAGTTTACCAATTAAGCACAAATGTGGTCATTACAATTCTCACCCCCTTAAAAGTTTCGTCCCTAAAACATAAATACGCAAAAAAAGTATATTCAAAGTTTATTTTAAGCTTCTGAAATCTTACATGTCATTATATTCTTGTATTTCATACTTGAATACAGTTTTCAACATTAAGTCCTTTATTTCTTTTCTAATCACAACATGTCTAAAACAGTTCCCAATGATGACAAACAAATTCTCTATGACACAATCAATCATATGATAGAGAGAGAAACAACCATTTCAATATTTTCATACTCTTGAGGTGTTACCTCAACATTGATAATCTGATCCAACCATCTCAATTCATATGGCTCAATATGTACTATTGTTATGTATTACCTCTAAGTCACAAAAGAGAGTTCACCATGTTCTTTTAGATTTTACTATTGTGCTTCTCAAATAGAAAAATAGTCTTGAGTTGGAAGACATGATTCAACAACAATTGTACAATACTACTGACGACATCCCCATTGGATCATGGATGCATAAGGTGAAGCATTACCATCACATTCCATATTATTCTCAAGTATGAACCCACACATAATTCAAGGTGTAACCATCGGGTTATAGCATACTAGGGTTTCAACAACAGTAACAAAGTACTCCATGATTTTATTAGTCATTCAAGGACTATTCATACCCATTTACCATCTCTTAGTTATATTAAATCTAGGTATAACGATCTATACCTCATTAGGGTTACATATCAATACAATATGGTTATCATCCCTTCTATTCATATGAGTGAATAGGTAAGACTACCTTATTCAGGGTAACCCTCCATTTGTTCCATCATCATTCAACCCATATCACCATGCCACAATTGTACAATACTAAGATGGATTATTGGTATGAATGACTTAAACTATCAGACACCTTTAATTAACATATTGCTTGCACATGTACACTGAAATCATATGTAGAACCAATTTACATCCCTTAATATACCTTCAACAAATTATACTTCTAAAAAAAATTCACATATCATTAAAAGCCATTGTTTTCTCTTATCTCTCTCCTCATTCACTACTACTTACTTTTTTCTAATTACCCTTCTCATTTTAATCATGTAGATTAAACATTCCTAAAATTGAAACATACAAGGTACAAATAGATTATTCATCATTCTTTCTATCACTACAAGAATTTATCTCATATCACACTTCACTCATATTGTAGTTCTCCTTTTGTTCAAAACACACTTGTTACATTTCAAATTTATATCTTACTCTTTACTATGAATCATTTCCATATTGTTTATCTACCTTTCAGATTAGCTATCTTTAAACCCTAGATTACTATCAGTGCTAGTTTACTTCTCATAGTGTAAATCTCATGATCTTGTTTTATAGAGATGCTAGTATTCAAGGCCAAATCACTAGTGACAAACCTTGAACTACTACAACTCTAAACATTCTAGGGTTTGGTCCTTATCAGTAGCATGACGTTATTGTGGTTTGACTTTTCTCCCTAAATTTGAAATTAAAACTTTGGATCTCACAAGTTTTACTGAAGTCTTCCTTATCTTATCAACTGAATTTCCTTTCTCTTACTTGGCCATTCAGATAGATTACATTCTCAATTACCCTGCTAGGGTTTCATCATCATATTGTGTGTCATTATTACATTCACTAGATGTCTCTACCACAGTGGTTATGCATCATATATGATTCATTTTCTTATCACTTCATTCCCACATTGCTCTCATTAAGGAAGATATGAAAGAGAAGATGATTTTGAGACTTAGAATTCTTATCTTCAAGCATTCATTAATACATTTCTCATATGTAGGTTTAATTAATTATCAACAAGGATACTTGACTAATTAGCACTTTCTTGAATCTCACAACCTCTTTCTTTTATAATCTATATTACTCCATCATGTTTCAAACCCTTATTTGCTTTCCATAATCCCCTTACCATATACTACTATTCCACATGTCATCTTTAACTTCTAGTTTTCTCTTATGATTATGTTGCTTCTTTTATGTGTATGATCATTTATACCATGTTGCATATATTTCTTTTTATCCTTCTACTAATGTGAAGTTGATATTCTAAATCAATAGTCTCTCTACTAGTATTACCTCATGTTTAATACATTACATATCCTTCATTTTAAATCAAACGGCTCATGCATGGGTGAAACATAGTTTCTCTTTCAATCAAGTTTTTCCTTTTTGGAATATAGTCTACCTTTGTATGACTTATTCATTTATTTGAAAAAACACTATAGGGGGGGTGAATAGAGTTTTATGGTAATTTTAACAATTATTGAACTCAAACAACCACAATTGAAATTGGAAGAAGGAGACAAGTGTTTAGAGTGGTTCCAACTTTAGCAAATACTAAAGTTGTCAGTCCACTACCCGGTTGCTTACCCAACCGGGATTTTGAAAGTATATATTTTATTACCTTCACAAGGATTTATACAAAATACAATACTTTCCTTTACACCCCTTGAACAACCTTCACTCGAAGTAGATGCACCAACTTGAGGTAGCCTTCTTGAAGTAACTCCAAGCTCCCCCTTGAAGTAGCCTTCCTCTCTAGAAGTAACCTCCCATTGCACCAGCCTTCTTGAAGTAGCTCAAGGTCACCTTCTTCGCCAAGAAGATCTCCACCCTCTCCAATCCGCAGCCTCCAACCTAGGAGTAGTAAGGAGAGTACAAACAATAACAGGGAACAAGAAAGGAAAAGGAAATTACAACTTATCCTTTTGTAGAACAAGGCTTGATTTGCCTAGATCAAGCGTATAGATCTCCTAACCAAAGTGTATGGAATTGTAATTGCAGTGGATAGGAGATGCTAGCCTATAGGACACGAATTATGAGCTGAGGAAGGAATTAGCCAATTGTCACAATGCTCAACTTGCTCAAACAGATTGCTCAAAGTATGCTCAAGGATTTCTCAAGTGTAACAAGTATATTTGAGTGTCCTATGGCTTGTCCTATTTATAGGAATGGCCTAAGGATGCTTAAGGACGTTCTAGACAACTTCTAGGGGTTTCTAAGTGCTTAACTAGCTGTTAGGTACAAGTTTGTTGCTTTAGCAACGGCTAATTAATTTACTCTGCAGTTACTGTCAGAGTTCATCTCGGTTGAGGAATGGTCGACCGAGACACCTACTCAGTCGAACTCTTGTCGACCGACAGGCTCTCTGAATCAAGTGTTTTGCAACGTTTATCTCCAACTGCCAACTACCTTGTCAGTTGTGTCTAACGGCTACTTTGGATCTTTCTCAGTCGAGAAGATTGTCGACCGAGAGTGTCTCGATTGAGGAGTTGGTCAACCGAGATTGATCCTGTTTCAATGTTTCAATTTAGGCATTAATTATATGTATGAGTGTGCATATGTGATCCTATTTGAAGGAGATGACTTATCTAAATGTGGTGTTTAGCTAGGGAAGATCTAACGCTTGATTTACATGAAATCTAAGTACTTGTACATTATATATTTGTACAAGTTTTTACAAAGTGATTACATTTCATGAAAATATAAATATGTAAGCATATGGATCTCCCTAGTACTTTGTCATCCACCTTGTTCATGCACACTCAAGTAGCTCGTTAGATCAAAAAGAATGAAATGTTTGTCATAATCAAAATAAAGGGATTTATAAATGTCCATTTAGCCAACAATCTCCCCCTTTTTGAAGATGACAAACATTTCCAAAATATAAATGAAGGAAATATAAAACATATGAGTTTCATACCTTAAGATTACCTTTTGTAGCTTTTTTTTTGCTTATAAAATGTGTGCTTATTATTCCCCATGAATTATGGAACATGAAATCCAATTCTCTAGGGAATATATCAACTTTCAATGTAAAGCCAAGAGTTTGTTTATGAAACTCATTGATTGAGTTTTGCATAAATACTAAGTTTTATATTTATTTCTCCCCCTTTGTCATTTCAAAAAGATATCCATTTAAGAAAAACTCCCCCTTAATTAGATGTTCCATCAAATCCAATGAAAAAGATGTCCATTAAAAGCCAAAATGATGCGAGTAAAAGTTTTTGTTTAAGAAGCACAAATGTCAAAGAAAACATCTTCCAAAGGAGTGATAAGCAATTGCTTCCTAATTTTGTTAAATTGGTCTAGTGGAAGCGGTTTTGTAAAAATATCAGCCAATTGATCTTCCGTATCAACATGATGAAGGGAAACATGATTCTTGGAGATATGATCCCTCAAAAAGTGATGACGAATTTCAATATGTTTAGCTCGGCTGTGTAAAATAGGATTGTGTGCTAAGTTTATAGCGCTCGTGTTGTCACAAAAAATAGGCGTAGATGAAAGAGTAAAACCATAATCGTTTAACACTTGTTGCATATAAAGCACTTGAGCACAACAAGATCCGGCTGCCATATATTCAGCTTCAGTTGTAGATAGGGCAACCGTATTTTGTTTCTTTCTAAACCAAGATACTAAATCTCTTCCTAACAAGAAACAGCCTCCACTAGTACTCTTGCGATCAAGTCGACAACCAGCATAATCCGCATCAGTATAAGCTTTAAAATCCAAGGATTGTCCTTTTGGATACCATAAACCAAAACAGGTAGTGCCGGCTAAGTAACGAAGAATTCGTTTAACTGCTAGAAAATGAGAGTGCATAGGTTGTGATTGAAATCGAGCACAAAGACCAACGGAAAACATAATGTCTGGTCTAGAAGCAGTTAAGTAAAGCAAACTACCAATCATGGCTCTATATAAGGAATCATCAATAGGTTCCCCATTTTCATCTTTATCAATTTTGATAGAAGTAGCCATAGGAGTATTAGCATGTTTGCACTGATCCATCCCAAAACGTTTTAAAAGTTCTTAAGTATACTTTTCTTGGCTTATAAAGATTCCAGCAGGTGTTTGCTTAATTTGGAAACCAAGAAAGAAAGTTAGTTCACCCATGAGGCTCATTTCAAATTCTTTTTGCATAATGTCACTGAATTGTGTGCACAATGAATCATTAGAGGCTCCAAAAATAATGTCATCAACATATATTTGCACAACTAGGAAATCAGATGTATATGTTTTGAAAAATAAAGTAGAATCTGAACTTCCAATAGAAAAACCATTATCAAAAAGATATGTCTTGAGCCTTTCATACCAATTCCTAGGTGCTTGTTTTAAACCATAAAGTGCTTTCTTAAGTTTGTAAACATATTCACCTTTTTCCGGTATTTCAAATCCGGGTGGTTGGGCAACATATACTTCTTCTTGAATGATGCCATTTAGAAATGCACTTTTTACATCCATTTGGTAGAGTTTGATGTTTTTATGTGCAGCAATAGCTAGTAACATTCTAATAGCTTCAAGTCTAGCTACTGGTGCATATGTTTCATCAAAATCTATTCCTTCTTGTTGATTATATCCTTGTGCTACTAACCGAGCTTTATTCCTTATTACTTCTCCTGCCTCATTTAACTTATTCCTAAAAACCCATTTAGTTCCAATGACGGTTTTATCTTGTGGTTTAGGAACTAAATCCCATACATCATTTTTAGTGAATTGATTCAACTCTTCTTGCATGGCTATTATCCAATAATCACCTTTAAGAGCTTCAGATATCTTCTTAGGTTCAATGATAGAAACAAAGGCCATGTTTGCAACATCTTTGAAGGAGGACCGAGTTTTGACTTTATCATTAGGATTTCCAATAATTAGTTCTTGAGGATGATCCTTAATAAGCCTAGGTGTAGGTTGTGGTTCAGCTTGGTGATTGGTTGTAGTAACTTTCTCACTATCATTTGGTATGTTTAAATTTTCGAATTGATTAGTGAGATCTATGATTTCTAGATTTTCAGATTTTGGTTCTTCATGAAAAGAAACATGAATAGATTCCTCAACTTTTCTAGAGATAGTGTTATATACTCTAAATGCTTTGCTAGAAGTGGAATATCCCAAAAAGAATGCTTTGTGTGATTTAGAGTCAAACTTATCTCTATCATCTTTGGTATTTAAGATATAGCATGTGGAACCAAAGGTATGAAAATAGTCAACTCTAGGTTTCTTAGAATGTATTATTTCATATGGAATTTTCTTCAAATGATAGTGAAAAGTTACTCTATTTAATACATAGCATGCAGTGTTTACAGCTTCAGCCCAAAAGGTTTTGGGTGTGTTGTGTTCGAGCATCATAGTTCTAGCCATTTCTTGTAGTGATCGATTTTTCCTTTCAACTATACCATTTTGTTGTGGAGTGCGTGGAGCAGAAAAATTGTGAGTGTACCCTTGAGATGTACAGAATTCCTCAAATATATGATTTTCAAATTCTCCACCATGATCGCTTCTAATGGTACATATTTTTCTTTGTAATAGATTTTCAATCTTGGAACAAAATTGTATAAAAACATGAATAGTATCATCTTTGGTTGCAATAAAATGTACCCATGTATATCTACTGTAATCATCAACGATAACAAAACAATATCTTTTGCCCCCAATAGATTGTGTCCTCATGGGTCCAAATAAATCCATATGAATTAATTCTAAAGATCTACTTGTGCTAAGTACATGTTTAGGTTTAAAAGAGGTTTTTGTTTGCTTTCCCATTGTACATGGTTCACAATTTTCAACTTGATCAAAGGATAAAGCAGGCAATCCACGAACAAGATCATATTTCACTAACTTTTTAATAACATGTGAACTAGCATGTCCTAGCTTTTTATGCCATAGTTGTAAGTTATTTTCATTTGCAAGCAAGCATTTTCCCACTACAGATTTCATAGAGTTAGGTTTAAGAATATAAAGATTTCCAACTCTATTTCCTTCATAAACAACATTTGTAGTGTTTTCTATTAATAACTTGCAACAAGTTTTGTTAAATAAAACATCATAACCACTATCACATAATTGACTAACACTTATCAAATTATGGTGCAAACCATCTACAAGTAGAACATTCTTTATTTCGAGGTGTGTACCAACATTACCTATTCCAACGATTTTTCCTTTACCATTGTCTCCAAAGGTGATTGTGCCACTTTTCTTTTCTTCAAAGGTTTGAAATGCATCCTTGTTCCCGGTCATATGTTTGGAACATCCACTGTCAACCACCCATTCCTGCATGAAAATGTAGATTTTGGTACCCATGTGATGGTCTGATATGGTTAGAACCATTTAAGTATAGATTGTATAAAGATTCTGTTTCAGAAGTCCAGTCGGTCGACAATTGTTCGACCGACATCTTTCTCGGTCGACAGATTGTCGATCGAGAAGGTTACTGTATTACAAACAAAGAAACACAGAAATTTAACTCGGTTGACCAATTTTCGACCGAAATAGTTGTTGTTTAGTTGTTGTAGATTTTGATTTGTTACAGACATCCAGTCGGTCGACAAAAGTTTGACCGATTTATTGTTCGGTCGACAATACTTCGACCGACTAAGTGTCTGTTTCAGTACAACAGTTCAGAAAATTCACAATATGCATAAAACCTTTTGTTAAGTTGAGATAAGACAATATAAATTGCAAAATGGAGCATTTAATCATATCTCAACTAAATTGCATTTGACTCTACTAAGTTTGGGGTTTTGGGACCCAAACTAAGTCGGAATCCTTAGTCTTATAAGGGCATGAAAATGAATAGTGTCCAAGACGTAGACAAAAATGACAAGTAATAGAATCAACTTCATTTCTCTTTCTAGCCATTGTGTTCTTAGGTACAAACATAGTCTGAGTTCTTCTGGGTTGATTTTTCTTTGGAGCATATCCCAAACCTTTTCTTCCATTGAAACCAGTACCAACGCTTAGAATGTTATCAAGAATATCTTTTCTTCTTAACTCATAAAGTTCTCTTTGTAGCTTAGCAATGTCATTCATCTTCTTGTGTAAATCTTTTCTTGCTTGATCTAAATCAGATAATAATGAATCTCTTTCTTTTGCAACATTGTCATAGTCTAGATGGTTACACAGAATAGGTTGAATCTGAAAATCTTTTAATTTTGCTAACAATTCAGTCTTTTCTTTAGAAATAAGATCAACATTTGTTTCTAAAGTGAGTAGCTTTCTAGTGCAATCATCTAAAGATGTTTTTAAAGACAAATTCTCAAGATTAATGTTGTTCTTTTCAGAAGAAAGATTATCTAATTTAGCACACAGCTCATCGTTTGATTTGATAACCTTCTTTAATTTCTTCTTGACATCAACATACTTATCATGAGTTTCTTGTAGACTAGTAATTAACTCTTCTTTAGGAAGATCAAGTAGGCTTACCTCTTGAGAGTCTTCATCATCTTCCCTTGCCATTAGACATTCCACCTTTTCTTCTCCGCTTTCACTGTCACTTGACTCGTCCCATGCAGCTTTATAGGATTTTTCTCCCTTCTTCTTGTGTGAGATTTTCTTTCCTTTCTTTGCTTTAGGACATTCATTTTTGAGATGTCCTTTCTTTCCACATTCAAAGCACCTAGGAGGAGAAGAAGAAGAACTAGAAATTTTGTTAGATTTAAACCTTTTGTATTTCTTACCGTTGACAATCAAGGCTTCTTCTCCTTCTTCTTCACTTGACTCCTCACATTCTGGTGTGACGATCTTTGAAGCTTTTAGAGCCACATCCTTCTTCTTTCCTTGTTGATGTTCACGTGCTATTCTTTCTTCCTCTTCTAGGGTTGCTTCATGAGCTTCTAGGTTGCCAATAAGTTGCTCCATTTTCAGTCGAGTGAGGTCATTAGCTTCTTCAATGGTTGTCACCTTTGGCTTATATTTAGGAGGAAGTGATCGAAGGATTTTTGATACCTGATCTTCTTCAAGGACAGGTTTTCCTAGGGCATTTAAACCATTAACAATAGAAGAGAATTTTGCAAACATTTCACTAATAGATTCATTAGGATCCATGCGAAAGTGTTCAAACTTTTGTTTAAGCATGCTAATTTTGGAGTTTTTGACTTGGACTGTACCTTCATAAGTTATGGTCAGTCTATGCCAAATATCATAGGCTGTGTCACAGTTAGATATCCTATTAAATTCTCCTACTGAAATTGAACAATATAAAATGCTTACAGCTTTAGCATTCATTTGAGCCATCTTTACCGTATTTGCATCCCATTCCACAAATTGAGTTTGAGGGAGCTCATAAGGGGTTGACACCATCCTCCATAGGTCCCAATTGATGCCTTGGAAGTAGAACTGCATTCTTCTCTTCCAATATTGGTAGTTTGTTCCATCGAATGTTGGAGGTCTAGCAACAAGTGTCCCTTCAAGGTTAAGGTTGTTGAGCACTCCGTCACCCATTCTTCAAGACCTTGTTAGGGTTCCTTGAAGCCTGCTCTGATACCAATTGAAAAAACACTAGAGGGGGGGTGAATAGAGTTTTATGGTAATTTTAACAATTATTGAACTCAAACAACCACAATTGAAATTGGAAGAAGGAGACAAGTGTTTAGAGTGGTTCCAACTTTAGCAAATACTAAAGTTGTCAGTCCACTACCCGGTTGCTTACCCAACCGGGATTTTGAAAGTATATATTTTATTACCTTCACAAGGATTTATACAAAATACAATACTTTCCTTTACACCCCTTGAACAGCCTTCACTCGAAGTAGATGCACCAACTTGAGGTAGCCTTCTTGAAGTAACTCCAAGCTCCCCCTTGAAGTAGCCTTCCTCTCTAGAAGTAACCTCCCGTTGCACCAGCCTTCTTGAAGTAGCTCAAGGTCACCTTCTTCGCCAAGAAGATCTCCACCCTCTCCAATCCGCAGCCTCCAACCTAGGAGTAGCAAGGAGAGTACAAACAATAACAGGGAACAAGAAAGGAAAAGGAAATTACAACTTATCCTTTTGTAGCACAAGGCTTGATTTGCCTAGATCAAGCGTATAGATCTCCTAACCAAAGTGTATGGAATTGTAATTGCAGTGGATAGGAGATGTTAGCCTATAGGACACAAATTATGAGCTGAGGAAGGAATTAGCCAATTGTCACAATGCTCAACTTGCTCAAACAGATTGCTCAAAGTATGCTCAAGGATTTCTCAAGTGTAACAAGTATATTTGAGTGTCCTATGGCTTGTCCTATTTATAGGAATGGCCTAAGGATGCTTAAGGACGTTCTAGACAACTTCTAGGGGTTTCTAAGTGCTTAACTAGCCGTTAGGTACAAGTTTGTTGCTTTAGCAACGGCTAATTAATTTACTCTGCAGTTGCTGTCAGAGTTCATCTCGGTCGAGGAATGGTCGACCGAGACACCTACTCGGTCGAACTCTTGTCGACCGAAAGGCTCTCTGAAAAAAGTGTTTTGCAACGTTTATCTCCAACTGCCAACTACCTTGTCAGTTGTGTCTAACGGATACTTTGGATCTTTCTCGGTCGAGAAGATTGTCGACCGAGAGTGTCTCGATCGAGGAGTTGGTCGACTGAGATTGATCCTGTTTCAATGTTTCAATTTAGGCATTAATTATATGTATGAGTGTGCATATGTGATCCTATTTGAAGGAGATGACTTATCTAAATGTGGTGTTTAAGTAGGGAAGATCTAACGCTTGATTTACATGAAATCTAAGTACTTGTACATTATATATTTGTACACGTTTTTACAAAGTGATTACATTTCATGAAAATATAAATATGTAAGCATATGGATCTCCCTAGTACTTTGTCATCCACCTTGTTCCTGCACACTCAATTAGCTCGTTAGATCAATAAGAATGAAATGTTTTTCATAATCAAAACAAAGGGATTTATAAATGTCCATTTAGCCAACATTATTTAGCTACACTTTTGTTCTTCTTTTAGAAACTAGTTTGTTGTTCTATAGAGACTTAGAATCCAAAGGAAGTAAGGATGAATGTATTAAACTTATTAATAAAAGTATACATTCCATGCTCTCAATTATATCATAACCCTCATTCCTTAATCAAGCTCATTATTTCCAACATTTCTCTTTATTTCAACTAAGTTTCTTATCCTATTTTTATGATTTACATGCTCATCTAGTTCTCTTCACTTTAACTCTTCTGAAGACTCTTCACTTCTATGTACTTATCGTATACTTAACTCTTTGATTTTATTTACCCTTTGCTTTGGAGTACATAAAAACATTGTACTCGGTTATATAATCCATTCCTCATGATTGATTCTTACTATCTTAGCCCCTTACATACTTTTCTCATATATTTTCCATATTTCATATTTAGAGTTCATATAATACTAATAATTAAACTTAATCTGAACCTTATGTCGTGTTCCTTTATTCCCAATTAAGGGTTTCTCATATGAGGCCCCAAAGTTGGATCTCAGATATCAGTTCCAACTGAATCTTAGTTATCCCAATCTTTCTCTTATACTTCAAAATCTTAGAGTATATCCATTCATACTAGAATTTGAATCTAATCTATCCAGAATTTACTCTTGTTATGTTACTAATAGGAGTCATTAGATCCTAGTAATGCATCCTACCAGTCGGACTAGGCCGAACCTGCAGTCCTGAAGCTAAGAGCTACTCATGATTACTCAACTCCTATTCATCTCAAATGTGTGGAAGAAAACTTATCCACTTAGGAAAGCTCATTCAAAGATCATTTCAAGTCTACTTGATACAAAGAATGTAATCAATAAATGCTACAACTACATAGTGTACAACAAATCTTAAAGACCCATATATATTTCAAAATACTGAATATCTGAATTCAAACATATAAGAGATTTTCTATTCATATCCAATAAAACAACATTATGAAATGAAAGTTCTATCTCATTTTATATTTATGCTCTTAATTCATGTTAATAGACTTTTTTCTAACCCTAATATTTCTAGAGTTCCTCTCTAGACCATCCTTCCACTGTATACCTGGCCAAGGTATACATGAAAGAATAGATAGAGTAGCTTGATATTGGTTGATCCAAGTACTCAGATACCAGGCTAGGATATCCAAATACTCAAATCCCCAGAGCTAACATCATAACATCTCCTATCTACCACACTTATGACTCTAACTTACTAACTTAATGGTCCCTGACAACTCAGCCTAAGCTTTGATACCAAGTTGTTACACCCCGATCTCACAATTACCACTAATCATGAGATGAGGGCATAAATTGAGGATTTAATGTATACAAAGATCACCCTTAACTTTTTCTTCTTTTTCAAACTCTTTGTTTTCTTGCTTAAACCACATAAACTAACTTTACAAGGGAATCTAAACATTGATTTCTTTAATATGATCTCAACATAAACGATACACATCCATACAATCATTCTCAGGTACATACGACATGATAATCAAATACATTCTCTCTTATTAAGGAAACAAAGATACAAAACATTACTTACAACACTCTCACATCTATACTAGGACCAAGAGTAACAGTGACCGACTGAACTTAACTAATCTCATACTTAACTCATGTGGTAGATCTACTATGATGCTTTGACCTTCTACAAGTCCACGTGGTTTCCCTAAAAATTGTGAGTAGAGGGGTGAGCCTACTCACTCAGTGAATGAGTACTTCAAAGAAACAATCTAAAGCACTGATATAATTACAAATATACTTTTAAGCAACTAATATCAATTATAATAGTAGTAAGCTTTAAAGAGATTGATCATATAAATATGGTAGGATACTCTAGATATCAACAAGAGTAAATTAATATATGAGCATGCTTGATTAATTTCAACGAGAACTAATAATTCAAAAACATACAAAGAATAATTGTTGGGAAACTTTACTCGAATCTTTCTTAGCCTTTCTTACTTATAAGAAACTCTTTAAACCTATATGAACATATTTTTGCTTATGCCCTGATCATATGCAGTGTACTCTACATATGAAGACTCGTAGCAAATTATGATCTCACCATACAAGACTTAGCTTAAAACCCGGGAAGCTAAGCCTAGAACTGAATCTGGGTCTGCTTGACTTGAACTGTCACGTCTAACTAAGGCGGCTAAACAACTGGCCTTTAACTGGACCTCTCCTTCTAGACTGAGTACATAAGCGGAGGGTCTGAGACGTTCTGCGGTCCTCATCTTGGTACGCGCTGTGGGTACCTCTGGGTTACCACCGAGATATCCAGTTCATGTTGGGCAACCTATCTTCTCTTAGGATACTTCCTCAAGGGCTTCGTCTCCCCACATGATCTATGGGTGCGATCTGATCCCCGTATACTGGTCACTTCCGGGGTGGATCGTTTCCTCCCTACAGTGCAGACATCCGTAAGGAATCTACAGTGTTCAGGGCACCAATGTCTATTATTTTATTATTCTTGGAAAGATCTTTCTACATTGTACCTTTACCTTACTAATACTTGACTCTAGTATCTCTATGGTACCGTGTCTATTTATTTGAATATTATAACACAACATGTATATCATCCTTAACTTGGAAGAGCAATATATTCAAACACTGTAATATATTGAGAAATCAACATACTATACATGCAGGCAGACTGAAATACTTAAATAAACATAATGCATGTCCATTTGGCACTTACACACTAGAATCATGCAATTAAACATCTTAATATACTGATAAGAGCTAATTACTTGGCATACGAGTAATCGTCATTTGCACCCATAAATTATTTGCACTTTCTTGGAAAATGTGCACATCGACCCAAAATCCTAGGTTGTGCATCTCATACTGAGAACATGGTAATCAAAATGCTTAATTCATTAAACATCCTATCCTTAGGGTTTCATTTACCTCATTAACTTATCACATGGCTCTCATAAGGATTTAATATATCATAAACATCCACTAAATACAGATTGCTTTAAACAAGTCATATACAATCAACATATGTATGAAATCCTAGAATTGAGCTAAATTATAGTTTTCCATGCCATTCATTGAGATATTATGAATCAAGAATAAAATTGCATAAATAGAGTCTATGATGCCAAGAAAAACACTTCAAATGGATTTCACCATATTTATTCACAAATTTCCAACTTTCCACTCATATAGGGCTTCACCCTCTTTACGAAGATATCAAGAAAACACTATTCACATCACATGAAATCCAAAATAGTATTTGAGATATATGTACTATGCATTCAGATAAACAATCATTCATAACCAAGGGGATCCAGATAAACAAATTTCTCTATTTCATTATATAGCAATTTCAGTCACAAACAAATTCCCTATATTATAGTTTACTCTTATAACCTTTGTGAATACTTAGGGAATTCTCATTAGGATGTATTGTATACATTTCTAATATGAATTTATGATCTGAAATTCAATCAAACAGAGGAAGAATCCATTTCATATCATTTTGCAACAACTTAGATCAAACAGACAATTAAGGGTTTGTAGTCGCATACTAAGCAATTGAAGATTATGAATGATTTTGTCAATTTTCAGGCAATATACTATTTAAAGGAAGTTCCCACTCATCCTAAGGTTTGAAAACACCTTAAAAACTCAGCTCATCCCTGAAAATATCGATCTCATATCAAATCCCTAGCAATTCAACCAATTCTTCTTCCTTTCAACTCGGAAACCCTAAAAATGAGGGATTATGAAGAAATAGTGAGAAAAGGGGAAGTTTTGATACCATTTTGGATCAAATAAGAGGAGGGACGGAATTTTGACATGTTATAGAAGATTCACCATGAAACTATATCCAAAGAAGCTAAACTTACATGATTTCATCATTCCTCGAACTGCAAAACCCTAGGTCAGCATCTCCATCAATTTCTCCTCCCGAACCCTAACTATCCCTCTCTCTCTAGGATTTTGTTTCTCTGGAATGAATCACTAATTATGAGAGCTGATAGTGTGTTAGGTTGACCATATAGAGAAATTGAGCTACTTGGGTCAATTGCACATTGACCCCTCACTATACTTTCTCTTATTTCAGCTGAATTTTCTGTCATAAAAATATTACTGTGATTCGTGTATTGATAAGTCCAAAACACATAAAAAAATTATGAAAATTTTACATGTTGTTTATTATTGAGTTTCATATCCCCAGTTAAAATTTCATATCATTCAGAGTTACCAATAAATAAATAAAAATAAAATACTACACTACTAAAAGCACTCTGTCAGCATTTTGGTCGAAGTATAGTTTGACCAAGAACCACATTCAAAGAACACTCAAAAATAATGAATTTTTTCTCCAATATGAATGATTGAGTTATACATATCATATCCAAAATTCAATTAAATAAAAAAATTTTAGAAAATATGAAAAATCATTTACCACACTGCTATCATGATCAAATTTGATATTTATGTACTATCAAAACCCTAATTTTTGCCGATTAGGGTTTACATTTCTCAAACCCTAATTCTTCAAACTAAAATCATAGTTAGAGTTTCTTCTTAGGTTTGAAACATCACAATTGATCTACTATCATTAATCAAGTCTAAATGATGTTCAATCTAATCAAGCATGTAATCATTCAGGTAAACCCTAGTTTACCAATTAAGCACAAATGTGGTCATTACAATACAGGTGCTAGATCCCAAATAACCCAAAGGTTGAGTTTTCCATTTACAAATATCTTATGTGGAGCAGTATTGAAACCATATTGTAGATATGGCTTTCTCTTTGATGAAGACTATATCATGCCAAGGAGGATGTAGATGAGGGCATTGCATGTTAATATAGTGATTGACCATAGCATCATGATTTCTTATTTCCACCTTCTCAATAAGTAGGAGCTTTACCCCAACAACAAAACTATTAAAGGGCTTTTCCTTCCTTTTAACATCAATGTGACCGACCCATTTTCATATATATTTGTTGTAGTTTTTTAGGAAAGAATTCATTGTTATGCATATATGATTAAATAGAAAAGTCTATATGCAGATAGCTAGAACACTCAAAAGGATGTGCATTGTGAAGAAATGACACATTACGTTAGTGAATTGGGGTATTTGGATGACATGCTCATTGTTAAATATAATATAGAATAAGATGAATTCAACCTAGCAATACATTTCCATGTTTCAAACAATTCAATGAGAGTACAATAGAATGGCTAACATCACAAATAGAAGTTGAAGGCAATGGTGAAGGAACTAAACTTAAAACGACCGGCACCAAACCGACAGCCAAATCATCACTAATTATGCAGATTAAAAAAATCACTAAAATTTAAAACCATTTTGCAAAGAGATCCATTTCCTAGAAAACTCTTATTGAAAGAAGCAAAACTTTATATATATCAGGGTTCACATTGTACATACATTGTACCATCTCATCTCGAGGATAACATATAACAGTTTCTTTGTCAAAAAATATACTGAAGCAACATAAATCCTCGAGGCATACAAGCCAAAATCTCATATTGTTCATAAAACCATCACGCACTAAATCCGAGGACCTGAGAGTACAGAGACGACACATAGGACTTCTATCTACAAGCCACGATAGACAGTACACTCAACCTGAGCTGTTACTAATGTCCCTGTTGTTGTTGTCCTTCCTCTACAGAACGGTTTCTACCTCCTCATCCACGTCCACCTAAAAGTTATAGATCCCATGAGGTGAGACAATTGTTCCAGCGAGAGATATAACTCTCTACCAACAATGTTATTATCATAGTTAAATAGTATAAAACTTAGCAAAGGTTCTTTTCTATTAATAAGCAAGGTTAATCATTGTGGATAAGCATATTAGAACATTTCTCATCTTTTAAAGCATTGTAACTGTCTATGATAGAGAAGTAAATCTTCTATTCACTTTATAAGGAATATGAATAACATGTTTATAATGTACCCATCATACTATACTAATATCTCAAGCTTATCATGTGATACTATTATCATGGTATGACATCCATGAATCATTCTCATTTGTATCTGTTGGCCTCAACCAATCTGCTAGAAAGGTTTTGGATTGTACCAATCATGTAAATATACATCATTATATTATGTATAGGTATTGGTTTATACCAATCATGTGAAATTATATCCAGGTATTAGACTATGACAATCCTGTGAAATTATATCCAGGTATTGGACTATGCCAATCCTATGAAATTATATACAGGTATTTGTCTATGCCAATCATGTGAGTCTATATCCAGGTATTGGATTGTGTCAATCCTGTGAGATTATATCTAGGTATTGGATTATACCAATCCTGTGAGATTATATCCAGGTATTGGATAATGCCAATCTTGTGAGATTATATCCAGATATTGGATTATGCCAATCCTGTGAAGTTATATCCAGGTATTGGATTATGCCAATCCTATAAAGTTATATCCAGGTATTGGGTTATCCCAATCCTGTGAGATGATATCCAGGTATTGGATTATCCCAATCCTGTGAAGTTATATCCAGGTATTGGGCTATCCCAATCATGTGAAGTTATATCCAAGTATTGGGTTATCCCAATCATGTGAAGTTATATCCAGGTATTGGATGATACCAATCTTGTGAAACTATATCCAGGTATTGGATGATACCAATCATGTGATATCATGGCCATATAGCTAAGGATTCCATAATAGTGGAATACATTTATGTTTCCCTTTCACTTTCATTATGGGATATCAATCCCTTAAACTCATCACTGAATTCCACATCACCTTTACTAGGCATTATACCCATTCACATCCTTTATGTGATACAAGTTTGCCTCATATCTCATTTAAGCATATTCGAAACACTATATCCCTTATTTGGCTATAACCATAATGCATGTATGACCGAGATTTCATTATTATCTTTATAACCATTTATTATTATTACTATGTTACAGGGTTTCCTTTTTCCTAGTTTATTTTGAACATTACCATCTCTTACATCAATCTCTAGATCATGAGACTTTTATAAACATCTTGTCACCTCTCCCTAGGCAACATCCATCTCTAGGTCATAAGACTTGTATAAACATCATACTTGTTGTACAAGTATTTCACATGACTTACAAGACTCATATAATCTGTATTATATGAAACATCATAGCTCATACTTAGCTATGCTCATTATCTCATGATATCAACATGGTTTCAATATCACATACCTATCATCACCATTCAATACAAGAGAAATACAACCTTCCCATAATTAGGATTAGGGTTTCCCTTTATTAACCGATTAGGTTTTCTAGTATGTTCATAAAAAATTAGAACCATAATTCATACTCCACACATATTAGGAGTATCAATGTATACTCATTACATGAGTATTATACAACTATAAGTTTCTCTTTCATCCTCACTAGTATGTTGATTACATCATACTCCATTAGGTTGGCTCAATCCTTCTCTCAAGGTACATTGGCCCATACTTATCAAAATGCATGAAACTCTTTATGTATTAATGTATCATTGGACATAACTCACTACATGTGTCACTCAATAAAGTGTATTATATTGATTTGATTCCTCCATATCGGGTATAGAGGTGTATCTTCATCACCATATCATGCATAAGATATCTCCTTATATCCATATTGTGCATTCATATCGGGTTGCTCAACCTTTAGGGTTTGCATATCGAGTTTGACCCTTATACTCATATCCCTTCAAAACCTTCATTGTATCATCCTACCATTCATCATGTGATGAGTAATAGGCTAGACAACTGATTAGTCACAACTAGCTCAAGTGTTCAAACTGATAGGGATGTTGGGTTACAATGCATATCGGGTTCCACTTTCCCATGTTGGGTTTCAACATCATATTGGGTTAGGGTATCTTCTTGATACCATATCATGTATAAGGTGGGTGCTTGACCCCATATCATGCACAAGATGTATGTATGTGTCACTCATATCATTCATGAGGTATAAAATCATCACCATATCGTGCTAGTGGTGTATTAATATCACCATATCGGGTTACTCCTCATCTAGGGTTTTTCATATCAGGTTAGAGTATATACTTGACTCCATGTCGTGCATGAGGTGTATACTTGACCTCATATCGTGCACATGTTGTATGCTTGACACCATATCATGCAAAAGGTATATACTTCATCAACATATTGTGTATAAGATGTATGTATCCCCATTGTATCATTTTAGTGATATGTTCACTTCATCATATTGGTTGAGAGGTGCTTCAACCCAATATCGGGTTGAACCATGATGATGTCATCATCATCAACCTCTAGACTCTTAATATTATTGTTCTAGTTCATGGAAAATAGTCCTAGGTCACTAATAGAACTTATGGATTCATCAATTATGCATGAAAATTCGAATTGAAAGTAAACCATCAACTATGGCAAGATTGATGGTAAATAATAACATAATTGAGTTCAAGTTATATAACCCACCTGAAGAGCAACATCAAAGATCCAAGCTCCACATATTCACGTTCCCAAGGTTGAAGATGATCTTATTAAAGGTCCAAGACTTGATCTCCTCATCACTATTGCGATGGAGTGGACTTTTGGAATCCTTAAATGTCCAATGATATAAGTGAAGTCAGGCACGTTGAGTTGTTTGAGAGTCCTAGGTGTTTTGGTAAAGCTTGAGTGTCTTGTGAGGTTGATATCATAATTAAGATCCCTTAACTTTGTGGCCTTTTGAGGTATTTCATTGACTGGTCATATAGTTGAGTTATGGTACCAAATTTGAATAGGTTATGCCTTTAGGTATGATAAAGTCGTGGTTAAATTTATATGAAGTTTAGAGCATCATATACGAAGCTATTTAGGTTTGGAAATTTGTAATGGTGTGCATTAATGATGGTTGATTGATCAAGTTTAATACACATGCGATGTCAGACATCATGTGCGTGAGCCACAGATCGACAAAGTGGATGGACCACAAACCTTTAGATTGCCTAATCGAACAACTCTGGTTTAGCCTTCTTTGTAGCAGTAGATATGGCAGTAACCATCCACGACATGGTGGCGTGAAGGACGTGGTCTAAGAGGGGTGAAATAACTGGTCGTTTATCCTCCACTTAATGAAATGATTTTGTAGTTTTTATCCCTATCGTGGAGTGATGAGGAAGTTCCCACCTCCCAGTCCTCCCTGATTCCCAACGCAGCGGAATGGAGATTGTGCCTTTTTCCCCACCACAACGTCTGATGATGACGAGCTCACAGGGGATGAGCTCTAGAGTCAAACTAGGAGCCCAGAGTAGTTGAGTAGGTCCTCCTGGACTTGGCACAACCTGAGGAGGCATTAATAGATGTCGAGGAGGATGATGACCCTACCTAGTTCTTGTCGGAGGAGGAAGCTACCACAGCGCGCTGCCTCACTCAGCAGCAAGGAGTCTTGGCTGCTAGAGTATAGAGGAATGGATTCGCGTTGGGTGTGTCCTGCTGCAGATTCGAAACGAGAGGTCGAGAAGACGATCGGAGGTGGGTGGTTCCTCGCCGGAGTTGACCATAGCGGCGGTGCACCATGGCGGCGCAGACCCAGGCGCCAGTGAGGAGGCCAACGGAAGCAATCCACGACAGCAGCACCGAGTAGGAAGGAGTCACCATTGGAAGTCTAAGGTCAAGGGAGTCATGCAAAGATAGTTTTGGTTACTACTGTGGTGGTGGTGACGACTGACGAGCTTGAGCTCCTTGTAGAAGAAGCCATGGGAGGCAAGGTTCCATCCCCACCCAAGCAGTGAGTCCCGGAGGCTGACGCTATAGAAGGCGCATGGATGAATCCTTGTGTGTGCCAAGTCATGGAGACAAAGAGCATCTAGAGAGAGGTAGGTGGAGCTTCCCAGCCATGGCAGCGGCTGGTGCTGGTGACCTCACGTAAAAGGGGGATCGTGTGGCTATGGGAGTCTGGGAGGCTGCTATACAACTGATGGTGTGTTGAGAGGATGATGAGGTGCATCCGCGTACCATCACTATCTTGCCAGAGTCCTCGTCGTGGCCCAACCTTGCGGTTGCGGCAGTTGACGGTGTTGTTGTGGTAGTTCCGATCTGCGAACAGAGACGCACGTTCCCAGTGTTGTGTCGAGCAAAAGAAACCAAAGGAGAAACAAAGACTGGGGAGAAAGTAAAGCATGAACCATACAGTCAACCAGGAACCAACCGGCCCAAACAAGGAGCCGATTTCATAGTGGACATCTGAGTGGCCGAAAAAGGTAAAATCTTCACAAACTCTCATATCTTGTATAATGCATAGTAAATACATCTGGAGTCAAAAAAATAAAAATAAAGTACCCAAATGTTCAAAAAATTGTGTAGAATATAGTAAAATAATAATATCTGGCTTTTAAAGCACTAATGTTAGTGATATCATGTAAGATATGTAATGCTCATTTGATGGATAATAAATATCAAAGGATGGTTTAAAATTATGATAAAATGTCAGTAAATCCATATTCATACTTATAATCCATCTGATATTAGTAATTATGTTTTTAATGTACGAAATCATGTTATTTGATTAATATGGCTAATTAGGTATATAACTGTGGGCTCTGATCTCCAAACCACGATATAAACACGATTTAAACTTAGATGAAGCGATTCGATTAGCAGCGGAATACCAAAAATCAGTGGAAATTAAAACTTTTTGAGATAAAGCATTGAAACCATAAAACTTCCTTCATAAAAGGAGATAAACTGTTTACATCTCAGATAATTACTTCTTGAGTAATTATATACAACATGATACAAAATCTCAAGAACTCATAACCAAAATCTCAGACCAAAAGACTCCAAGACCTGAGAGTACAGAGGACACATAGGACTGACTCTAACTACACCACATGGCAGGCTAGATCTCCACCTGAGATTTTACTGCTGCCCCTGGTACTGCTGCTGCTGGGACTGGTCACCTGTAGACCTATTCCTCCGTCCTCGACGTCCACCTAAAAAGTTGAAGTCTACGGGGTGAGACAATTTTACATAATTGTCCCAGCGAGAGTTATAACTCTCCGCCAGAATCTTTATTATAACATCTCAAAGAATAACTTAAGCAGTAAAAGCTTCAAAGTATTCAACATCAGATATAATAGTAAGAATGAGTTCAATAGTTATGAAACATGAAGACATTTGCAATATACAGTGTAACATCAATCAATCAACTCCTAGTTATCTCTAACAGGTATACTACGCTGTGGATTATGTTTTTCAAACATTACTTTTATGCCCTGTGGAGATGAGGTTTACCACTCATACTCCAACCAATCACTGCTAAGTGCCTCGGTATCATACTAGGTCATCGAAAGAGCTGGATTCTTATGACCTTCACCTTCCTCAGTCAGTAAGAGGATTACTTGTAGGACATCTCGTGCCTCTACTATAATAGCTTATTAGGGTAATATGGTCCTTCGCTATTTTAGAGTTACAGTGGAGTTCTGTACTCTCTTCGTCATCAGGAGATTTCATGTTTATCTTCCACTGATACGGATATCTATGTTTTCTTCATCATCAGGAGGTTTCATGTTTACCATCCACTGATACGGTATGGGATTTTAGTGAAGGATTGATGGATTACACATCTACATCAAACACCTACACTAGGATGTAAGGTTCTACACATCCATATACCCCACATACTCAAAAGTATGTGATCCAGGAGTTCCCTTAGGAAAACCTGTTTCACCATCATTTGATCTCTGACAATGATGGATCTATGATCAGGGCTCTACATTACACTTGATTAGTTAGGTACATTCAGTATTCTTTTAACATCATACATTGTTCTTCAAACAATAACATTAGCATAACAGCTATGAAATGAGAATACTAAATGTAACAAGCCTAACTCTCATCAATCATCATTTCTCAATACATTCATCACAAGTCATCTCTAAAGCATGACCTTGATGGTATTTATGGCTCTCACAGCCCATTTTAATCCATAGGTTGCCATTGACAATGCATCAGGATATATCATTATTCATAAAGCTAAAGCATGCTTTCAATGAATATAGTTTCATAATCCATACTTGGATATGATCATCATCTCATGACAACCTGCATGGTTAATTCAACTGATAACAGTAAACAATTCATTCTAAAAGTTACACTTTCAAACTCTTAGAAGAGTCAAGTTCCCCAATATTCATCAATCAGGGTATACTATTCACAATACATGTCCTCACCCTAGAATTAGGGTTTACTATTCACCTCATGGCGAATTGAACTCATAACATCATCATGTATGAGAAACATCATCATTAAAGCTCCTAGATAAGATTAAGATTCATTAAACATCATAATTAGGGTTTCCATGATCTCACATAGGTGGATCATACCCTAATCATGCACATTCATGTGTATTGAAGGTACTTTACTTAAGTTTCAACTATAAAAGGGTACTTTCTCTCTCTTATGATACTTTCTCTCTCCTCTTACTAGTAGATGGTGATAACACCACTCTAGATCAGGTTGGGTTAAGTCCTCATTGACTAGCATAAGCCAAAACATCATTAACATGTGATTAGGGTTTTATTAGAAAAAGGTATTACTCAATTAAACCCCTCAAGGGTATTTTGGTAATTTACCTCATGATCACCATCATTGGTCTATTCATTAATCACTTAGTCCCTTAATGTTATAAGTTACCATTAGGGTTTAGATTAGATCACCATTGAACAATTACAACTTCAAGTGATTATGTATAAATAACCTTGAAAACCTCCAAACGGTTTCAACCTTCAACCACCAAACGGTTTGAAACCATTTGGGTGTGTTGACCATTTGCTAGGTTTGACTCCAAGACCGTATGACCTCAAGGTCGATTGCCCAAACCGTTTGGGTGCGTTGACCGTATGCTAGGTTTGACTTTCCAAACCGTTTGAGCTTATACGGTTTGAAACCATTTGATCAACTTGTCTTGAGATCGATTGGTCCAAACGACCTTGAGATCGTTTGAGCCCAAAGGGTCTTGAGACCGTTTGGCCTCAAACGGTCTTGAGACCGTTTGGTCCAAATGGGCTCAAACCGTTTGGACCTCCAACATGGTTCAAAAGTTACAAATGTTTATGATTAAGTATGTTGAAGCCCTCAATTGGCCAAAGCCATGTTAACCACTTATAAATTGAGTCAATTAGGATGAGCCTCAATCAATTGGACACCAAATTAACCATCAATTGAAAGCCAATTAGGGTTAAGTCCATCTCAATTAGGGTTTCAAATCGGATGGTCATCAATATTCAACAATGTGAATCAATTCAAAGTTGAACCTATCAATTGACCTCCAATTGGGCCCAAACTTGGCCCAAACGGTCTTGAGATCGTTTGGATGACCTCCAAACGGTCTTGAGACCGTTTGCCCAAGAAATCATCAAAATCTAAGTTGATTTGATAAGGGTTGAACCTTAATTAAGTCACAAATCAGCAATTTGATTATTTCAATAACCAACTGTAATTGGGCCCTCAATTGATCAAATTACCTTAACCCTAGACCTCCAAACGGTCTTGGGTTGACACCAAACGGTTTTGAGACCGTTTGGATGAGTTCCAAATGGTCTTGAGACCGTTTGACCATCCATCCTTTGGACTCTAGTGAAAATTCATCAAGGTTTGATCTATTGAGTTGATCATCACATCAATACTTAATTGCAATATGATTTGGTACCTTTGGACCTTCAATTGGTCAACTATACTTGGTCCCAGACCTCTAAACGGTCTTGGGTGATCCCCAAACGGTCTTGAGACCATTTGGATGATTCCCCAAACGGTCTTGAGACCGTTTGGGCTAATCAACCCAAAATCACTAATTAACTCATTGGAATTTCAGCACTGCTTTCAATAAGGATTTGCCCTATTAATCAACCTTCAACTCATAACTCGTTCAGAATTAATCCATCAAATTTGGTGAGTCATTAATAAACATCATTATGAACAGTAATACCAAACGGTCAACGTTTGTTCAACCATCTTAAACGGTCTTGAGACCGTTTTCCCAAAAAGGGCAAATTAAACAAATTGAAAATCAGAACTTAATTCAATTGGTTTTGCTAATTGATTTGCTTATATCTCACGATTCCTTTGGAGTTAATCCCTCAAATTTTGTGGGTGATTAACCTACATAATTATAAACAAGATTCCCATACGTTCTTTGCTTGTTCAATGCAAACAAACGGTCTTGAAGACCGTTTGCCTTCATACGACCCTGAAACCGTTTGCCCACCAAACGGTTGTGTAAACCATATGGGCAATTGGTTGGGACCGTTTAGTAAAGTGGAAAACCGTGGATAAGCATAGGAATTAACGCCCTTATCTTCTACCTTAAGAACAGTAGCAGTTCTTCACGATTTTGCTTGCAAGGATGCAAGGGAAGATAGGGAAGAAGAAGAACTAGCAACTATATGCATAGAAAAAGGTGTATAATCAAAGCATAAGGTTTAGAGTTATAAAACCCACTTAAAGGTTGTTCCTTGAGCTCCAAGCTTCCAAACTCCAAGCTTTAATGGCGTCTTTGAGCTCCACAGGTCGGCCAAGGTGAATTCTCCAAGGAAAAGTTGGAAAGGAATGGCTAGAAAGATAGAGCTAGGTGAGCTAGCCATGAATTCAACCTTGAAAACGAGTTTCCTCCATGAATTCAAGCAAAAGGGATGATCCAAACTTACCTAGGACCCTTGGTCGTCCTTCTCTGCTCTAGAGATTAGCCTTGGTAGGTTTTGAGCAAGGGGAAAAGAAATGAAAAGAAGAGGATCGTTCCCTTGCTAAGTGAGAAAAGTAGTATATATACTTAGGTGAAATTTCAACATAAGAACATATGCTTTCCTCATTTCTCATCTAAGTCCTTCCTTTCTTCCTTGCACGTCCCCACATCTTATTTCTAAGTACAAACTCCTTCTAAGGTCAAGAATTGAAGGCAAAGAGGATCAACCCATCACTAAAGTATACACATAAAAGGGCTATTATACATACACCTTGATTATTCAATCACAAAGGTGTTCTTTATTATGTGATTATTCAAATGAAGTGACCTTTTCATCATTTCTCTTCTAAATGATGCCAAGAGTCATAAACGATATTTTAGATGATGTATTTTACAAGTTGCACCCCTCAAATTGGGTAAATTGCACTTTACACCAATTTAGGGTTTTCAAGTACATGGGTTGCTTCCACAGCTGCACCTTGGTGCTCAAGCTTGGGAAATCCCTCAAACTTCATCATAAACATCCTCATGATGTCTCAACATCAGAGGAACATCTCAACATGTGCAATTTGCAAGTTAATCCCTTAACTGGGTACTTTGCACATAGATCCCTGTATTGCAAAACAATGCTACAACTATATATATATAAAGGAGCAAAATTTGAAATATATGTTTCTGAGGAACTTAATTACATGCCCAAAGTTAATCACAAGGATTTAATTACATATTTAGGCAAAACACCTAGGATTAGTTCATAACCCAGTTCAGGGATGTTACAAATTATCCACCCCTTACAAGGATTTCGTCCCCGAAATCGATAAAACATATTAAGAGAAAAGGGCAGGGTATTTCCTTCTCATCTCATCCTCTAGTTCCCAAGTGGCTTCTTCAACACCACGGTGGTTCCAGAGGACTTTCACAAGGCTTAAATCTTTCTTCTTTAACTTTTTAATTCTGTTATCAAGGATTGACACTGGTCCTTCCTCATAAGATATATCATCATTCAATTCTACCTCCATAGGTTGTAGAACTGACTCAGTATCTGGGTGACATTTCCTCAGCATAGAAATGTGAAACACAGGGTGTAACTTCTGTAACTCTGGTGGCAGCTCTAGTTTATATGCTACCTTTCCAATCCGTTCAATGATTGGATAAGGCCCCATAAATCTAGGAGCTAACTTCCCTTTCCTTCCAAAACGAAGTACTCCTTTCCAAGGCGAGACCTTGAGATACACTTTGTCTCCAACCTCGAACTCTAAGGGTCTACGACGCTTGTCAGCATAAGATTTCTACCTATCTTGTGCAGTCTTAATATGTTGTTGTATTACCTTAATCTTTTCTGTAGTTTGCTACACAAGATCAGGTCCTAACAACTGGTGCTCACCAGTCTCATACCAACACAAGGGTGATCTACAACGTCTACCATACAAGGCTTCATAAGGTGCCATATCAATACTATGCTGATAGCTATTGTTATAGGCAAACTCTATCAAGCTTAGGTGTAGATCCCAACTTCCGGTAAACTGGAGAACACATGTTCTCAACATGTCTTCCAAGGTCTGTATGGTCCTTTCCGACTGTCCATCAGTCTGTGGATGAAAGGCTGTACTAAACCTTAACTGGGTGCCTAAAGCATTATGAAGTCGTTCCCAAAAATGACTTGTAAACTGGGGACCTATGTCAGAAACTATAGTGACAGGAACTCCGTGCAAACACACTATCTCTTGAACATACAACTGTGATAACCTTTCAGCAGAATAGGTTGTTTTGACAGGTAAGAAATGTGATGTCTTAGTCAACCTATCTACAACTACCCAAATGGAATCATGTCATTTGCTTGTCCTGGGTAGGCCAACAACAAAGTCCATGGTCACATGGTCCCACTTCCACTGTGGTATAGGTAAAGGTTGCATTGTTCCTGCAGGCTTCTGGTGTTCAGCTTTAACTTGCTGACACACAGGGCACCTCAGAACAAATTCTGCAACATCCTTCTTCATTCCAGGCCACCAATACAGATATTTTAAATTACGATACATCTTGGTGCTCCCTGGATGCATAGCGTACATTGAAGAATGAGCTTCTTCCAGGACTAACTTCCTCAAGTTATCCACATCCGGCACTATCATCCTCCCATGATAACATGCTACATGATCATCTGAATCATGGAAACTATCTCACTTCTCATTTCCATACTCTGATCTATTCTGCTGAACTACAGCATCAACATGTTGTGCCTCCTTAATCTTCTCTCTTAGGGTAGGTTTAATATGCATCTCAGCAATCAACCCAGCTAACAATGACACCTTCAACTGTACATTGTCTTGCCTTAAAGAGATAAGCATATCTCTCTTAGAGCATACTAAAGAGTTTAGTTGTGCTCTATCCATGGTTGATGTTGATGATTTCCTACTCAAGGCATCTGCAACAACATTGGCCTTCCCTGGATGGTAATCAATTGTACAATCGTAGTCCTTGATTAACTCCATCCAGCGACGTTGCCTCATGTTAAGCTCATGCTGAGAGAAGATATACTTAAGGTTCTTATGGTCAGTGAAAATCTGGAATGTCTCTCCGTAGAGATAATGCCTCCAGATTTTCAATGCATGAACCACGGCAGCTAACTCTAGATCGTGTGTTGGATAATTCTCCTCGTGCTTCTTAAGCTGTCGGGAAGCAAAAGAAATCACTTGTTTATCCTGCATCAACACACATCCAAGTCCATTCTTAGAGGCATCACAGAAGACTACATATCCTTTTCCTTGCTCAGGTAGCACAAGCACAGGTGCACTTGTCAACCTCTCTTTCAACAACTGAAAGGATTGTTGACACTTATCACTCCAAGAAAAAGGAGCATCTTTCCGGGTTAACTTGGTCAAAGGTAAGGCTATAGAGCTAAAGTTTTTAATAAACCTTCGATAGTAACCAGCTAACCCCAAGAAGCTTTGAATCTCCGTCGGTGTCTTCGGTTGTTCCCATTGTAGAATAGATTCTACCTTTGCAGGGTCAACACGAATTCCCGAGGCAGATATCACATGTCCAAGAAAAGATACCTCCGACAGCCAGAACTCACACTTGCTAAACTTAGCATACAGTTTATGTTCTCTTAGCAAGGTCAAAGCTTGGCGAAGATGCTGCTCATGCTGCTGAGCATCCTTACTATAAATCAGAATGTCATCTATGAAGACAACAACACACTGATCAAGGAAGGGTCGAAAAACTCTATTCATGAGTTCCATAAATGCAGTTGGTGCATTGGTTAGTCCGAACGACATAACCGTGAACTCATAGTGACCATATCTTGTCCTAAAAGCAGACTTGGATATGTCACTATCCTTAATGCGGAGTTGATGATATCCAGATCTCAAATCTATCTTTGAGAAGACTGTTGCACCACGCAACTGGTCAAAACGATCATCAATCCTCGGCAAAGGGTACTTGTTCTTTATTGTTACTTTATTAAGTTGTCTGTAGTCAATGCACAATCGCATTGACCCATCTTTCTTTTTAACAAACAAGACCGGAGCACCCCAAGGTGAAGTGCTTGGTCGGATAAAACCCTTCTCAAGTAACTCTTGAAGCTGTTTCTTGAGTTCTGCCATCTCGGCAGGCGCCATCCTATACGGTGTCTGGGCTATGGGTTTCTTATCTGGGACCAAATTGATCTCAAAATCAATCTCCCGAGGTGGTGGTATACCAGGAAGTTCTTCAGGAAACACATCCTCGAATTCCCTGACTATGGGAACTTTAGCAGGATTGGAACTTTCCTTGGTAACATCTACCACATGGGCCAAGAATGCATAACATCCTTGCCTCAACAGCTTATCAGCAACCATAGCTGATACAAGACAGGTGGGCAGAATCTTTCTTTCACCTTGAAAGATCCATGTGTTGCCTTCATCAGTAAACACAGCCAACTTGGATTCACAATCCAAGACAACTCTATACTTTTCTAAGGTATCCATCCCGAGGATTATATCAAATCCTTGCATATCAAGTGGTATAAGGTCCACTTGAATGCGATGATCAGAAAAGAAGAGGATGCAGGGAGAACATACCTCTTGCAAAACGGTAGACCCACTCAATGGAGTCTCCAACAACAAACTATCTACCCTATGACTAACTGTCATATTGCAGTTACGAATCACTCTTCGAGTGATAAAAGAGTGTGTAGCACCCGGGTCAATCAGAACAGATACAACATAGGATGTAGACATATCAGAATATAAAAGTTCCATCTGACCTGCCACTACTCGTGGATTGACCACTGCTTCTGGTGGGTTCATCGCATAGAACCTCGCTGTCGCCTGGTGTTGAGGTGGTGCTGATGATCCAGCTTGAGACGCTTGTCCACGTCCTCGAGCTACTCCTTGAGATTGCCTTCTCTGAGATCCCTGTTGACTCTGCCTCTGAGGTTGTTTCACACTGACAGGCCTAGATCGGCAGTCCTTCATTAAATTCCCCACCTTCCCACAGTTGTAACAGCTCCTCTCCAGTTGTTGTGGTCTTGGTGGTCCAGTAACTGACATTGATGCAGAACTGTAAGTCTCTTGTTGAGGTAGGCTTCGTCCCCTGCCTCTACTTGGTGACCACTGAGTTTGGGAACTTGATCTGGGTGGTGGAGGGTTAGGTGCAGAGAATCTTGGTTTCTTGAAATCCCTAGATGAAGAACCCTGGAACTGTGGATATCTTTTCTGGGTTTGCCACTTCTCAACCACATATCTCTCTATCCTTCGGACTGACTCAACGAAGGTATAGAATCTCTCTCGGTTTTCTAAGGCAGAGACAGGGGTTGATATATCAGCATTCAAACCCTTCTCGAATCTCCTGATTCTTTCCTCTTCTGTGGCAGCCATGTGCGGACAGAACCGCAACAACTCCATGAACTTAGCTTCATACTCGCTAATGTTCATCATGCCCTTCCTCAATCTCTCAAACTGAGAGATCTTCTCATCTAGGAAGGTCTTTGGAAAATATCTATTGATAAATTCCCGACGAAACTCTTCCCACGAGAACTCTATCCCAGGTCTCTTCTGCTCTTCCATGTTCCACCAGTGACCAGCACTGCCTTTGAGAAGATAGACAGCATGTCTAACCTTCTCAGCCTCTGGGATATTAAGAATCCTGAAAGCCTTCTCCAACTCTGTTAACCACAGATCAGCATCTGTGGGGTCGGCAGTCCCAAAGTACTCGGTATCTCCGACACGACGAAGTCGCTCGAACGTCTTACCGATACCTTGCCCTTCAGGCTGGGCAGGTGCCCTAGGTGCAGGCATGGGCATCTTGTCAGTTATGTGTGTCATGGCAGTCATAAACTGCCCAAACATCGTCTGAACTGCTGGGTTACCCATATTAGCTGGGTCAAACTGGGGTGGTTCAGGTGCAGGCTGTTCTATTTCTGGAACCCTTGCACCGCCTCGAGGTGCACTAGCACTACTCTCTGCCACGTACTCATCATGTGGCTCAGCCATCCTTATGTATCTTCTTCTCCTGAGGAGCAGAAGATTCTATTAGATAAGGAAGAGATACTAAGGATAGACTGAACATCCTAAGTCCTATGCCTCTGTAGACTCAGCGAACCTAGAGCTCTGATACCACTTAATTGTGGGCTCTGATCTCCAAACCACGATATAAACACGATTCAAACTTAGCGGAAGTGATTCGATTAGCAGCGGAATACCAAAAATCAGTGGAAATTAAAACTTTTTGAGATAAAGCATTGAAACCATAAAACTTCCTTCATAAAAGGAGATAAACTGTTTACATCTTAGATAATTACTTCTTGAGTAATTATATACAACATGATACAAAATCTCAAGAACTCATAACCAAAATCTCAGACCAAAAGACTCCAAGACCTGAGAGTACAGAGGACACATAGGACTGACTCTAACTACACCACATGGCAGGCTAGATCTCCACCTGAGATTTTACTGCTGCCCCTGGTACTGCTGCTGTTGGGACTGGTCACCTGTAGACCTGTTCCTCCGTCCTCGACGTCCACCTAAAAAGTTGAAGTCTACGGGGTGAGACAATTTTACATAATTGTCCCAGCGAGAGTTATAACTCTCCGCCAGAAGCTTTATTATAACATCTCAAAGAATAACTTAAGCAGTAAAAGCTTCAAAGTATTCAACATCAGATATAATAGTAAGCATGAGTTCAATAGTTATGAAACATGAAGACATTTGCAATATACAGTGTAACATCAATCAATCAACTCATAGTTATCTCTAACAGGTATACTACGTTGTGGATTATGTTTTTCAAACATTACTTTTATGCCCTGTGGAGATGAGGTTTACCACTCATACTCCAACCAATCACTGCTAAGTGCCTCGGTATCATACTAGGTCATCGAAAGAGTCGGATTCTTATGACCTTCACCTTCCTCAGTCAGTAAGAGGATTACTTGTAGGACATCTCGTGCCTCTACTATAATAGCTTACCAGGGTAATCTGGTCCTTCGCTATTTTTGAGTTACAGTGGCGTTCTGTACTCTCTTCGTCATCAGGAGATTTCATGTTTATCTTCCACTGATACGGATATATGTGCTTTCTTCGTCATCAGGAGGTTTCATGTTTACCATCCACTGATACGGTATGGGATTGTAGTGAAGGATTGATGGATTACACATCTACATCAAACACCTACACTAGGATGTAAGGTTCTACACATCCATATACCCCACATACTCAAAAGTATGTGATCCAGGAGTTCCCTTAGGAAAACCTGTTTCACCATCATTTGATCTCTGACAATGATGGATCTATGATCAGGGCTCTACATTACACTTGATTAGTTAGGTACATTCAGTATTCTTTTAACATCATACATTGTTCTTCAAACAATAACATTAGCATAACAGCTATGAAATGAGAATACTAAATGTAACAAGCCTAACTCTCATCAATCATCATTTCTCAATACATTCATCACAAGTCATCTCTAAAGCATGACCTTGATGGTATTTATGGCTCTCACATCCCATTTTAATCCATAGGTTGCCATTGACAATGCATCAGGATATATCATTATTCATAAAGCTTAAGCATGCTTTCAATGAATATAGTTTCATAATCCATACTTGGATATGATCATCATCTCATGACAACCTGCATGGTTAATTCAACTGATAACAGTAAACAATTCATTCTAAAAGTTACACTTTTGAACTCTTAGAAGAGTCAAGTTCCCCAATATTCATCAATCAGGGTATACTATTCACAATACATGTCCTCACCCTAGAATTAGGGTTTACTATTCACCTCATGGTGAATTGAACTCATAACATCATCATGTATGAGAAACATCATCATTAAAGCTCCTAGATAAGATTAAGATTCATTAAAAATCATAATTAGGGTTTCCATGATCTCACATAGGTGGATCATACCCTAATCATGCACATTCATGTGTATTGAAGGTACTTTACTTAAGTTTCAACTATAAAAGGGTACTTTCTCTCTCTTATGATACTTTCTCTCTCCTCTTACTAGTAGATGGTGATAACACCACTCTAGATCAGGTTGGGTTAAGTCCTCATTGACTAGCATAATCCAAAACATCATTAACATGTGATTAGGGTTTTATTAGAAAAAGGTATTACTCAATTAAACCCCTCAAGGGTATTTTGGTAATTTACCTCATGATCACCATCATTGGTCAATTCATTAATCACTTAGTCCCTTAATGTTCTAAGTTACTATTAGGGTTTAGATTATATCACCATTGAACAATTACAACTTCAAGTGATTATGTATAAATAACCTTGAAAACCTCCAAACGGTTTCAACCTTCAACCACCAAACGGTTTGAAACTGTTTGCGTGCGTTGACCATTTGCTAGGTTTGACTCCAAGACCGTATGACCTCAAGGTCGATTGCCCAAAACGTTTGGGTGCGTTGACCGTATGCTAGGTTTGACTTTCCAAACCGTTTGAGCTTATACGGTTTGAAACCGTTTGATCAACTTGTCTTGAGATCGATTGGTCCAAACGACCTTGAGATCGTTTGAGCCCAAACGGTGTTGAGACCGTTTGGACCCAAACGGTCTTGAGACCATTTGGCCTCAAATGGTCTTGAGACCGTTTGGCCTCAAACGGTCTTGAGACTATTTGGATCCAAACGGTCTTGAGACCGTTTGGTCCAAATGGGCTCAAACCGTTTGGACCTCCAACATGGTTCAAAAGTTACAAATGTTTATGATTAAGTATGTTGAAGCCATCAATTGGCCAAAGCCATGTTAACCGCTTATAAATTGAGTCAATTAGGATGAGCCTCAATCAATTGGACACCAAATTAACCCTCAATTGAAAGCCAATTAGGGTTAAGTCCATCTCAATTAGGGTTTCAAATCGGATGGTCATCAATATTCAACAATGTGAATCAATTCAAAGTTGAACCTATCAATTGACCTCCAATTGGGCCCAAACTTGGCCCAAACGGTCTTGAGATCGTTTGGATGACCTCCAAACGGTCTTGTGACCGTTTTCCCAAGAAATCATCAAAATCTAAGTTGATTTGATAGGGGTTGAACCTTAATTAAGTCACAAATCAGCAATTTGATTATTTCAATAACCCACTGTAATTGGGCCCTCAATTGATCAAATTACCTTAACCCTAGACCTCCAAACGGTCTTGGGTTGACACCAAACGGTCTTGAAACCATTTGGATGAGTTCCAAACGGTCTTGAGACCGTTTGCCCATCCATTCTTTGGACTCTAGTGAAAATTCATCAAGGTTTGATCTATTGAGTTGATCATCACATCAATACTTAATTGCAATATGATTTGGTACCTTTGGACCTTCAATTGGTCAACTATACTTGGCCCCAGAACTCTAAACGGTCTTGGGTGATCCCCAAACGGTTTTGAGACCGTTTGTATGATTCCCCAAATGGTCTTGAGACCGTTTTGGCTAATCAACCCAAAATCACTAATTAACTCATTGGAATTTCAGCACTGATTTCAATTAGGATTTGCCCTATTAATCAACCTTCAACTCATAACTCGTTTGGAATTAAATCCATAAAATTTGGTGATTCATTAATCAACATCATTATTAACAGTAATCCCAAACGGTCAACATTTGGTCAACCATCTTAAACGGTCTTGAGACCGTTTTCCCAAAAAGGGCAAATTAAACAAATTGAAAATCAGAACTTAATTCAATTGGTTTTGCTAATTGATTTGCTTATATCTCACGATTCCTTTGGAGTTAATCCCTCAAATTTTGTGGGTGATTAACCTACATAATTATAAACAAGATTCCCATACGTTCTTTGCTTGGTCAACGCGACCAAACGGTCTTGAAGACCGTTTGCCTTCATACGACCCTGAAACCGTTTGCCCACCAAACGGTTCTGTAAACCGTATGGGCAATTGGTTGGGACCGTTTAGTAAAGTGGAAAACCGTGGATAAGCATAGGAATTAACGCCCTTATCTTCTACCTTAAGAACAGTATCAGTTCTTCATGATTTTGCTTACAAGGATGCAAGGGAAGATAGGGAAGAAGAAGAACTAGCAACTATATGCATAGAAAAAGGTGTATAATCAAAGCATAAGGTTTAGAGTTATAAAACCCGCCTAAAGGTTGTTCCTTGAGCTCCAAGCTTCCAAGCTCTAAGCTTTAATGGCGTCTTTGAGATCCACAGGTCGGCCAAGGTGAATTCTTCAAGGAAAAGTTGGAAAGGAATGGCTAGAAAGATAGAGCTAGGTGAGCTAGCCATGAATTCAACCTTGAAAACGAGTTTCCTCCATGAATTCAAGCAAAAGGGATGATCCAAACTTACCTAGGACCCTTGGTCGTCCTTCTCTGCTCCAGAGCTTAGCCTTGGTCGGTTTTGATCAAGGGGAAAAGAAATGAAAAGAAGAGGATCGTTCCCTTGCTAAGTGAGAAAAGTAGTATATATACTTAGGTGAAATTTCAACATAAGAACATATGCTTTCCTCATTTCTCATCTAAGTCCTTCCTTTCTTCCTTGCACGTCCCCACATCTTATTTCTAAGGACAAACATCTTATAAGGTCAAGAATTGAAGACAACGAGGATCAACCCATCACTAAAGTATACACATAAAAGGGCTATTATACATACACCTTGATTATTCAATCACAAAGGTGTTCTTTATTATGTGATTATTCAAATGAAGTGACCTTTTCATCATTTCTCTTATAAATGATGCCAAGAGTCATAAAAGATATTTTAGATGATGTATTTTACAAGTTGCACCCCTCAAATTGGGTAAATTGCACTTTACACCAATTTAGGGTTTTCAAGTACAGGGGTTGCTTCCACAGCTGCACCTTGGTGCTCAAGCTTGGGAAATCCCTCAAACTTCATCATAAACATCCTCATGATGTCTCAACATCAGAGGAACATCTCAACATGTGAAATTTGCAAGTTAATCCCTTAACTGGGTACTTTGCACATAGATCCCTGTATTACAAAACAATGCTACAACTATATATATAAAGGAGCAAAATTTGAAATATATGTTTCTGAGGAACTTAATTACATGCCCAAAGTTAATCACAAGGATTTAATTACATATTTAGGCAAAACACCTAGGGTTAGTTCATAACCCAGGTCAGGGATGTTACAATAACACTAAATATAATGCAATTAATGCATACATGCTCAATAATTGATGAAATTTACAGAGTAAGCTCATATCAGGATATGGAACCTAATGCTCAGATAATGAACCACAATCTAGAATATAAGATTAGTAAGATAAATCGAAGACAAGAATGTAAATAAAAATGAGAATATCCTAATGAATAAGTAAACCCTAAAATGGATATAAATAGGGTTAATGATGATGAGAACCTGATGATTGTATGTGATCTTGTCTTGATCAGGTTTAACATAGATATAGAGGACATCAGGAATATGCTTTAGAATGATCTATCTCTTTGGAAGGTACGCCATTACTTCTTACTTGGCTTATTATGCATAATGCTTGTGTTATATGAGTAGTAAAATACTTGGCATATGGTATTGGATGAAATGATTGTTCTTGTATGACATGTTGCCTGATTTTTCATACTTATGGCTATGAACACATGAAACATAATATATTTGTTCCATTATATGAAAGCACTATATCTCTTTGGTAAGCATAGTGCTAGTGAGTGATCTATCTCTTTGGTAAGCAAATCACATGTACAATGATCTATCTCTTTGGTAAGCAGATCATAAGGCCTGAACGCATCTATCCCATTGGTAGGTAGATGCACAAGCATATAATGGAAAATGAGCTTAAAATGTGTGTTCTCTTTTTTTAATGAAATATCTTTGTACAAGTATATGCTTTTATTATATTCTTCTGTTACTGCCAAGTATTAGTTTTATCTTATTGCCAAGATATGATGAGAGGTATATAAAAGACACATAGGCGTACTCCGTACAATATTCTTAAATATTGTGCTGACGTGTATCGCATGTAATCTTTTGTTTAGGTTGTGGTTATGCTTTTGAAGATCCAGGACAGTTGCGAGTTGTGTGGCAAGCTGATGTATAGGTGGATCTGTTGTCTTAAGATCATGTAGTTTAGTGGTAGTACATGTATATGTATAAGTTTGTTGTTCAATATGTAATATCAAATGTTGTAACAATTCATGTTGTAATTATATGTTGAATGGTGAACATGTGTGTATGGTTTTATTATTGTTCATGTACATGTGCTACTGATTGTTTCCTTCTGACTCCCTTGATTTTCTTCTTATTAGCATAGTGTGGGATGTTTAAATTGGGATTCTCACTGAGGTGAGGGTTTCAATTTGGACGACACACAATAGATTAAGTTTTAGAAAATCTGGGGACGTCACATGTGGTATCAGAGCATGAACAATAGAAAACCCTGACATTTGCTCATTATGCAACTCAAAACTAGGGAACCTTGAACTTAATAATCTTTTAGGGTTAGATTAGTCGTCTTTTAGAGATTAGATCTGACCTAGCCTCTAGGTTAGCACCTAGATGTCTATGAACTAGGTCTAGATTGGTGCTTGTTGAGTAGCAAGTCCTTAGATGTCGTTCTTTCTTTGTAGTACAACGGTATGGGACGTTGCACTATTTGGAAATGACGTGCATCAAGGGAAGAGAAACCCTAGACATATTGCACACGTTCTCTAGCGTAGCTACACTAGTCTACACCATGTTCTCACCCTTCTCACTAGTTTTCATGACACTGTACTCTCTACTATGTGTGGGACACTTGTTTTCAAGATTTGGTTTTGGATTCCAATCGGATCGAACCTTGATAGTTTTCTCTGACGCTTGTTTTATCGGAGAAAAACTATATAATATTTTATTATGTATATGTATTACAAAAATGTGTCCCCACAGATGTACGAGTAGGAGGTGGTCATGCAACCTAAGTGAAAGTGAATGACATCAGTTTAGAAGAGAGAGTAGTTCTAGATTAGATGTCTAGAGCCTTGTTGGAATGTATATGATAGATGGAATAGATGAAATAAGTTTTGATGATATGATGTAAGTCTTACATAGATGACACAAGATGGTTATGATGATCTATGTTTGTCTTCAAGGACTTAAGTTCAGTTTTGAGGTTTTGAGATAAGTTTTGATGATGCAAGTAAATAGGATTTTATGAGATAAGATATGTTAAGTTAAGACAAGGTTGTGAGTCAGCATGAGCCTCAAGCTCTTTTACAAAGGAGGACCTCTAGTGTTGGGACCAGTTATAGGGTTAACTCAGAAGAGAGTGAGACCCATTGGGAGATGGTCAGAGAACCTAAACTCCAAGATATGAGATGATTAGAAATATGTGATATGATATGTCCTAAACTAGAGTACTCCTTAGTGATTGAGTTGAGTTGCTTTATGCATGATTCCTATAGTTTGTTGAACCCTAGATGTCCTTGGGAAGACCAAATCCTAGAGATAGAGAGAGGCTCGATATATGTGTGCAAGTGGAAATGAAATTGAGTGCCTTCCATTTGGGAGAGGGAGAGAGCCCACGACCCTGGAGGAGGTAGCTATGTTAGTTTCTATGAAGCCTCATGCTCGGATTGGTGGTATCCCACATAGGAATCTAGTGGTGTATATAAGAGAGCTTTGGGTAAGATGTTTCATGGTTAGAGATCTATGAAGAGTATGCCATATCATGTTTTGGTTTGTGTTTATGTGGCTAGAGCTTGTAAGGCTATCTCTAGTGCCAATGAGGTATACCTGAGAACCCTAGACCAAGGAGGGAGGATAAAGTATGTGCATATAAGATACTCATAAAGTTGAGTGAGCTCAGAGAGACTGAGCATGTTACTACCCTCATGACATGCGTCAAGAGAACCTCAGTTGGACTGGATAAAGTTTTGATAAGCCACTTGTATAAGTTTGTTAGCACAACCATGATATAATATATATATAAGGATGTGATCTAATCTCGAGATGTGATATATAGACATGATAAGATGGAAACCTGGAGATAATTAATAAATGGCAATGTATAAATGGTTAGCCATATACACAAATAATGATGATAATGTGAAGTTGTTGGCTAATCTTGTGATGAAATCACAAGTAAATGTTGTAATTTGATATGAGCAATGGAATAAGATCATATGAATGAAACATGTTCCATGAAGTGTTAATCTTTAATGCTTAATAAAGATGAACTATATAGTTTGATAGTTAGCACAACATAATGTTCATGACACCTTGATGTATGAGTTAATCTTAGTTAACTCCTTTAGAACAAGGAATATGATGTGAGAACCCTAATGCATGGGTAAAGGTAAGGATGAAACCCTAACAATGAGATATGTTATGAACTGATCAGAGTTTCTAAACCTTTGTTTCAACCGTATATGAATGTGAGGTTTCACCCTAGATGCTTTTGAAACCCCTAGTAGTGGTTTGGATACGACTATGGGGCTTTGTTTTTGGATATGTCACGCAAAGAGTGGTGTCCTACATATGGATGAGGACCTTTGGGTTTTTCCTTGAAGTAAGAAGATGGCGTAATTTTGAGGATGAAATTTCTTTTAAGATGTATATGATGTGATGGACTGGATTTCTGACTTAATTTCGAGGAATAAATTTCTCTTAAGGTGTGTAGGATGTGATGGAGTGGACTTTTGGAATCCTTAAATGTCCAATGATATAAGTGAAGTCAGGCACATTGAGTTGTTTGAGAGTCCTAGGTGTTTTGGTAAAGCTTGAGTGTCTTGTGAGGTTGATATCATAATTAAGATCCCTTAACTTCGTGGCCTTTTGAGGTATTTCATTGACTAGTCATATAGTTGAGTTATGGTACCAAATTTGAATAGGTTGTGCCTTTAGGTATGATAAAGCCGTGGTTAAATTTATATGAAGTTTAGAGCATCATATACGAAGATATTTAGGTTTGGAAATTTGTAATGGTGTGCATTACTGATGGTTGATTGATCAAGTTTAATACACATGCGATGTCATACATCATGTGCGTGAGCCACAGATCGACTAAGTGGATGGACCGCAAACCTTTAGATTGCCTAATCGAACGACTCTGGTTTTGCCTTCTTTGTAGTAGTAGATAAGGAAGTAACCATCCACGATATGGTGGCGTGCAGGATGTGGTCTAAGAGGGGTGAAATAACTGGTCGTTTATCCTCCACTTAACGAAATGGTTTTGTAGTTTTGATCCCTATCATGGAGCGATGAGGAAGTTCCCACCTCCCAGTCCTCCCTAATTCCCAACGCAGCGGAATGGAGATTGCACCTTTTTTCCCCACCACAACGTCTGATGACGACGAGCTCACAGGGGATGAGCTCTAGACTTGAACTAGGAGCCCAGAGTAGTTGATTAGGTCCTCCTAGACTTGGCACAACCTGAGGAGGCATTAATAGATGTCGAGGAGGACGACGACCCTACCTAGTGCTTGCCAGAGGAGGAAGCTACCACAACGTGTTGCCTTGCTCAGCAGCAAGGAGTCTCGGGCGCTGGAGTATAGAGGAATGGCTTCGCGTTGGGCGTGTCCTGCTGCAGATTCGACACGAGAGGTCGAGCAGACGATCGGAGGTGGGCGGTTCCTCACCAGAGTCGACCACAGCGGCGGTGCACCATGGCGGCGCAGACCCAGGCGCCACTGAGGAGGCCAACGGAAGCAATCCACGACAACAGCACTGAGTAGGAAGGAGTCACCATTGGAAGCCTAAGGTCAAGGGAGTCATGCAAAGACACTTTTGGTTACTGTTGTGGTGGTGGTGACGGCTGACGAGCTTGAGCTCCTTGGAGAAGAAGCCTTGGGAGGCAAGGTTCCATCCCCACCCAAGCAGTGAGTCCCGAAGGCTGATGTTGTAGAAGGTGCATGGATGAATCCTTGTGCGTGCCAGGTCATGGAGACAAAGAGCATCTAGAGCAAGGTAGGTGGAGCTTCCCAGCCATGGCAGCGGCTGGTGTTGGTGACCTCACGCAGAAGGGGGATCGTGTGGCTATGGGAGTCTGGGAGGTTGATGTACAACTGATGGCGTGTTGAGAGGATGATGAGGTGCATCCGTGTGCCATCACTAGCTTGTCGGAGTCCTCGTCGTGGCCCAACCTTGCGGTTGCGGCAGTTGACGGCGCTGTTGTGACAGTTTCGATCTGCGAACAGAGATGCATGTTCCCAGTGTTGTGTCGAGCAAAAGAAACCAAAGGAGAAAGAAAGACTGGAGAGAAAGTAAAGCATGAACCGGACAGTCAACCAGGAACCAACCGGCCCAAACAAGGAGCCGATTTCATAGTGGACACATGTCAACATCTGAGTGGCCGAAAAAGGTAAAATTTTCACAAACTCTCAGATCTTGTATAATGCATAGTAAATACATCTGAAGTCATAAAAATACAAATACAATACCCAAATGTTTAGAAAATTGTGTAGAATACAGTAGAATAATAATATCTGGTTTTTAAAGCACTAATGTTAGTGATATCATGTAAGATATGTAATGCTCATTTGATGGATAATAAATATCAAACGATGGCTTAAAATTATGATAAAATGTCAGTACATCCATATTCATACTTATAATCCATCGAATGTTAGTAATTATGTTTTTAATGTACGAAATTATGTTATTTGATTAGTATGGCTGATTAGGGCTAATAACACTAAAGATAATGCAATTAATGCATACATTCTCAATAATTGATGAAATTTACAGAGTAAGCTCATATCAGGATATGGAACCAAATGCTCAGATAATGAACCACAATCTGGAATATAAGATTAGTAAGATAAATTGAAGACAAGAATGTAAATAAAAATGAGAATATCCTAATGAATAAGCAAACCCTAAAATGGATATAAATAGGGTTAATGATGATGAGAACCTGATGATTGTATGTGATCTTGTCTTGATCAGGTTTAACATAGATATAGAGGACATCAGGAATATGCTTTAGAATGATCTATCTCTTTGGAAGGTACGCCATTACCTCTTACTTGGGTTATTATGCAATATGCTTGTGTTATATGAGTAGTAAAATACTTGGCATACGGTATTGGATGAAATGATTGTTCTTGTATGATATGTTGCCTGATTTTCCATACTTATGGCTATGAACACATGAAACATAATATATTTGTTCCATTATATGAAAGCACTATATCTCTTTGGTAAGCATAGTGCTAGTGATTGATCTATCTCTTTGGTAAGAAGATCACATGTACAATGATCTATCTCTTTGGTACGCAGATCATAAGGCTTGAATGCATCTATCCCATTGGTAGGAAGATGCACAAGCATATAATGGAAAATGAGCTTAAAATGTGTGTTCTCTTTTGTTAATGAAATATCTTTGTACAAGTATATGCTTTTGTTATATTCTTCTATTACTGCCAAGTATTAGTTTTATCTTATTGCCAAGATATGATGAGAGGTATATAAAAGACACGTATTGAAGATCCAGGATAGTTGCGAGTTGTGTGGCGAGCTGATGTATAGGTGGACCTGTTGTCTTAAGATCATGTAGTTTAGTGGTAGTACATGTATATGTATAAGTTTGTTTTTCAATATGTAATATCAAATGTTGTAACAATTCATGTTGTAATTATATGTTGAATGGTGAACATGTGTGTATGGTTTTATTATTGTTCATGTACATGTTCTATTGATTGTTCCCTTCTGACTCCCTTGATTTTCTTCTTCTTAGCCTAGTGTGGGATGTTTAAATTGGGATTCTCACTGAGGTGAGGGTTTCAATTTGGACGTCACACATTAGATTAAGTTTTAGAAAATCTGGGGACGTCACAGGTGGTATCAAAGCATAAACAATAGCAAAGCCTGACATTTTCTCATTATGCAACTCAAAACTAGAGAACCTTGAACTTAATAATCTTTTAGGGTTAGATTAGTCATCTTTTAGAGATTAGATCTGACCTAGCCTCTAGGTTAGCACCTAGATGTTTGAGAACTAGGTATAGATTGGTGCTTGTTGAGTAGCAAGTCCTTAGATGTCGTTCTTTCTTTGTAGTACAACGGTATGGGATGTTGCACTATTTGGAAATGACGTGCATCAAGGGAAGAGAAACCCTAGACATATTGCGCATGTTGTCTAGCGTAGCTACACTAGTCTACACCTTGTTCTCACCCTTCTCACTAGTTTTCATGACACTATACTCTCTACTATGTGCGGGACACTCATTTTCAAGATTTGGTTTTGGATTCCAATCGGATCGAACCTTGATAGTTTTCTCCGACGCTTGTTTTATCAGTGAAAAACTATATAATATTTTATTATGTATATGTATTACAAAAATGTGTCCCCACAGATGTACGAGTAGGAGGTGGTCATGCAACCTAAGTGAAAGTGAATGACATCAGTCTAGAAGAGAGAGTAGTTCTAGATTAGATGTCTAGAGCCTTGTTGGAATGTATACGATAGATGGAATAGATGAAATAAGTTTTGATGATATGATGTAAGTCTTACATAGATGACACAAGATGGTTATGATGATCTATGTTTGTCTTCAAGGACTTAAGTTCAGTTTTGAGATAAGTTTTGATGATGCAAGTAAATAGGCTTTTATGAGATAAGATATGTTAAGTAAAGACAAGGTTGTGAGTCAGCATGAGCCTCAAGCTCTTTTACAAAGGAGGACCTCTAGTGTTGGGACCAGTTATAGGGTTAACTCAGAAGAGAGTGAGACCCATTGGGAGAAGGTTAGAGAACCTAAACTCCAAGATATGAGATGATGAGAAATATGTGATATGATATGTCCTAAACTAGAGTACTCCTTAGTGATTGAGTTGAGTTGCTTTATGCATGATTCCTATAGGTTTTGAACCCTAGATGTCCTTGGGAAGACCAAATCCTAGAGATAGAGAGAGGCTCGATATATGTGTGCAAGTGGAAATTAAATTGAGTGTCTGCCATCTGGGAGAGGGAGAGAGCCCACGACCCTGGAGGAGGTAGCTATGTTAGTTTCTGTGAAGCCTCATGCTCGGATTGGTGGTTTCCCACATAGGAATATAGTGGTGTATATAAGAGAGTTTTGGGTAAGATGTTTCATGGTTAGAGATCTATGAAGAGTATGCCATATCATGTTTTGGTTTGTGTTTATGTGGCTAGAGCTTGTAAGGATATCTCTAGTGTCAATGAGGTATACCTGAGAACCCTAGACCAAGGAGGGAGGATAAAGTATGTGCATATAAGATACTCAAAGTTGAGTGAGCTCAGAGAGACTGAGCATGTTACTACCCTCATGACATGGGTCAAGAGAACCTCAGTTGGACTGGATAAAGTTTTGATAAGCCACTTGTATAAGTTTGTTAGCACAACCATGATATAATATATATAAGGATGTGATGTAATCTCGAGATGTGATATATAGACATGATAAGATGGAAACCTGGAGATAATTAATAAATGGCAATGTATAAATGGTTAGCCATATACACAAATAATGATGACAATGTGAAGTTGTTGGCTAATCTTGTGATGAAATCACAAGTAAATCTTGTAATTTGATATGAGTAATGGAATAAGATCATATGAATGAAACATGTTCCATGAAGTGTTAATATTTAACACTTAATAAAGATGAACTATATAGTTTGATAGTTAGCACAACATAATGTTCATGACACCTTGATGTATGAGTTAATCTTAGTTAACTCCTTAGAACAAGGAATATGATGAGAAAACCCTAATGCATGGGTAAAGGTAAGGATGAAACCCTAACAACGAGATATGTTATGACATTATCAGAGTTTCTAAACCTTTGTTTCAACCGTATATGAATGTGAGGTTTCACCCTATATGCTTTAGAAACCCCTAGTAGTGGTTTGGATACGACTATGGGGCTTTGTTTGTGGATATGTCACGCAAAGAGTGGTGTCCTACATATGGATGAGGACCTTTGGGTTTTTCCTTGAAGTAAGAAGATGGCGTAATTTCGAGGATGAAATTTCTTTTAAGATGTATATGATGTGATGGACTGGATTTCTGACTTAATTTCGAGGAAGAAATTTCTCTTAAGGTGTGTAGGATGTGATGGAGTGGACTTTTGGAATCCTTAAATGTCCGATGATATAAGTGAAGTCTGGCACGTTGAGTTGTTTGAGAGTCCTAGGTGTTTTGGTAAAGCTTGAGTGTCTTGTGAGGTTGATATCATAATTAAGATCCCTTAACTTCGTGGCCTTTTGAGGTATTTCATTGACTGGTCATATAGTTGAGTTATGGTACCAAATTTGAATAGGTTGTGCCTTTAGGTATGATAAAGTCGTGATTAAATTTATATGAAGTTTAGATCATCATATACGAAGCTATTTAGGTTTTGAAATTTGTAATGGTGTGCATTACTGATGGTTGATTGATCAAGTTTAATACACATGCGATGTCAGACATCATGTGCGTGAGCCACATTTGACTAAGTGGATGGACCACAAACCTTTAGTTTGCCTAATCGAACGACTCTAGTTTTGCCTTCTTTGTAGCAGTAGATATGGCAGTAACCATCCACGACATGGTGGCGTGCAAGACGTGGTCTAAGAGGGGTGAAATAACTGGCCGTTTATCCTCTACTTAACAAAACTGTTTTGTAGTTTTGATCCCTATCGTGGAGCGATGAGGAAGTCCCCACCTCCCAGTCCTCCCTGATTCCCAACGCAGCGGAATGAAGATTGCACCTTTCTTCCCCACCACAACGTCTGATGACGATGAGCTCACAGGGGATGAGCTCTAGATTCGAACTAGGAGCCCAGAGTAGTTGAGTAGGTCCTCCTAGACTTGGCACAACCTGAGGAGGCATTAATAGATGTCGAGGAGGATGACGACCCTACCTAGTGCTTGCCGGAGGAGGAAGCTACCACAGCGCATTGCCTCGCTCAGCAGCAAGGAGTCTCGAGCACTGGAGTATAGAGGAATGGCTTCACGTTGGGCGTGTCCTACTATAGATTTGACACGAGAGGTCGAGTAGACGATCGGAGGTGGGCGGTTCCTCGCCGGAGTCGACCACGGAGGAGGTGCACCATGGTGGCACAAACCCAGGTGCCAGTGAGGAGGCCAACATAAGCAATCCAAGACAACAGCACCGAGTAGCAAGGAGTCACCATTGGAAGTCTAAGGTCAAGGGAGTCATGCAAAGATAGTTTTGGTTACTGTTGTGGTGGTGGTGACGGCTGACGAGCTTGAGCTCCTTGGAGAAGAAGCCTTGGGAGGCAAGGTTCCATCCCCACCCAAGCAGCGAGTCCCGGAGGCTGACGTTGTAGAAGGCGCATGGATGAATCCTTGTGTGTGCCAGGTCATGGAGACAAAGAGCATCTAGAGCAAGGTAGGTGGAGCTTCCCAGCCATGGCAGCGGCTGGTGCTGGTGACCTCACGCAGAAGGGGGATCGTGTGGCTATGGGAGTCTGGGAGGCTGTTGTACAACTGATGGCATGTTGAGAGGATGATGAGGTGCATTTGCATGCCATCACTAGCTTGCCAGAGTCCTCGTCATGGCCCAACCTTGCGATTGCGGCAGTTGACGGTGCTGCTGTGGCAGTTCCGATCTGCGAACAGAGATGCACGTTCCCAGTGCTGTTTCGAGCAGAAGAAACCAAAGGAGAAAGATAGACTGGGGAGAAAGTAAAGCATGAACCGGACAGTCAACCAGGAACCAACCGGCCCAAACAAGGAGTCGATTTCATAGTGGACACGTGTCAACATCTGAGTGGCCGAAAATGGTAAACTTTTCACAAACTCTCAGATCTTGTATAATGCATAGTAAATACATCTAAAGTCAGAAAAATACAAATACAGTACCCAAATGTTCAGAAAATTGTGTAGAATACAGTAGAAAAATAATATCTGGTTTTTAAAGCACTAATGTTAGTGATATCATGTAAGATATGTAATGCCCATTTGATGGATAATAAATATCAAATGATGGCTCAAAATTATGATAAAATTTCAGTAAATCCATATTCATACTTATAATCCATCTGATGTTAGTAATTATGTTTTTAATGTACGAAATCATGTTATTTGATTAATATGGCTAATTAGGGCTAATAACACTAAAGATAATGCAATTAATGCATACATGCTCAATAATTGATGAAATTTACAGAGTAAGCTCATATCAGGATATGGAACCTAATGCTCAGATAATGAACCACAATCTAGAATATAAGATTAGTACGATAAATCGAAGACAAGAATGTAAATAAAAATGAGAATGTCCTAATGAATAAGAAAACCCTAAAATGGATATAAATAGGGTTAATGATGATGAGAACCTGATGATCGTATGTGATCTTGTCTTGATTAGGTTTAACATAGATATAGAGGACATCAGGAATATGCTTTAGAATGATCTATCTCTTTGGAAGGTACGCCATTACCTCTTACTTGGCTTATTATGCAATATGCTTGTGTTATATGAGTAGTAAAATACTTGGCATATGGTATTGGATGAAATGATTGTTCTTGTATGATATGTTGCCTGATTTTCCATACTTATGGCTATGAACACATGAAACATAATATATTTGTTCCATTATATGAAAGCACTATATCTCTTTGGTAAGCATAGTGCTAGTGAGTGATCTATCTCTTTGGTAAACAGATCACATGTACAATGAACTATCTCTTTGGTAAGCAGATCATAAGGCCTGAACACATCTATCCCATTGGTAGGCAGATGCACAAGCATATAATGGAAAATGAGCTTAAAATGTGTGTTCTCTTTTGTTAATGAAATATCTTTGTATAAGTATATGCTTTTGTTATATTCTTCTGTTACTGCCAAGTATTAGTTTTATCTTATTGCCAAGATATGATGAGAGGTATATAAAAGACACGTAGGCGTACTCAGTACAATATTCTTGAATATTGTGTTGACGTGTACCGCATGTAATCTTTTGTTTAGGTTGTGGTTATGCTTTTGAAGATCCAGGATAGTTGCGAGTTGTGTGGCGAGCTGATGTATAGGTGGACTTGTTGTCTTAAGATCATGTAGTTTAGTGGTAGTACATGTATATGTATAAGTTTGTTGTTCAATATGTAATATCAAATGTTGTAACAATTCATGTTGTAATTATATGTTGAATGGTGAACATGTGTGTATGGTTTTATTATTGTTCATGTACATGTGCTACTGATTGTTTCCTTCTGACTCCCTTGATTTTCTTCTTCTTAACCTAGTCTGGGATGTTTAAATTGGGATTCTCACTGAGGTGAGGGTTTCAATTTGGACGTCACACATTAGATTAAGTTTTAGAAAATCCGGGGATGTCACAACTATGCACGATACCTCACCACTTGTGGCTGATATCCCTCACTTGTGGTTGATATCCTTCACTTGTCCGATATCACTTTGCTATAGGCAATATCACTTTGCTATGGCTGATTCCAAGGATCTATGCACAATACTCCTTCACCTCTACATGATACCAAGATTCTATGCATGATATCTAAGAGCAAGGGGAAGGTAAGGTTTGAAAAATTCCACTAATATGTGAAAGGAGTGGTATAAATACTTGAGGTTCATGAAAACGTTTCTATATGAGGTGTCTTCGTTTTAAGCTACTAGGTGCCACGTGTCCATGCATGGTTGATACGTGTACATGCATGCATTCACATTTATCTTGACATGCAAAATACTTGATGATAATCTAGAGATGATATTTCGGCCATCACTTATCTTGTTGGATAAGATATCTGAACTTAATCACCAATTTATTCACAACCTGATACAACTTTTCCAAGGAAGTTGTAAACTGATACACTTCACCTCATTTAGGTACTTTGCTCATCATGGCCTTTGACAAGAGTTCACAAATCGATATGAGACTCCCCCTATGGATCCTTGGCAGATAGGCACTCTCATATGGACTCTACAACTCGATACAATGAAAGTTGGGGTTTCACATTCAACCCCTTTCTTGGTCATTCTATCACTAAGAATACTATCACTCATACATTATTCAAACATGGTGTATCATTATTTCTATCTCCTCTAAATGATACTAGGATGTATTAGGGACACTCAATAGGTGTTAATTTGCATATCAACCCTGCATCTTGGGTAAATTACAATTTGTACCAAAATTGATACACAAGGCACTAACATTATTCAAACAAGTTCAAATTTGGAATTTAGGCTTTCCACAAGCCACCACCTTGAATTATTATCTCTATTATGATGTTAAAACACATGAGGTATGTTTAACATGTGACACATTGCAATATAACCCCTTATCATGGGTAAATTTCATTTTGGTCCAAAATAAGAGAACATTGCTCAAACATTATTCAAACAGGACCAAACTTGAAACACAAGTTTGTTACCTGATAACAAAACACTTTAGAGGATTATATTAAAGTTGTAAGAAACTTATTTAGGCTAAAAAAATAGGGTTATCCCTAAACCCATGTTAGGGATGTTATAAAAAGTTAGGATAGCCAAAGAAAAGGGAGGAAACCTTGGCTTGATTATCAAGGTCATTGATGATGACTCATCATTAGATGTGTCTCCTATAAGGAGTAAGAGGAAACTGACCTCCAATTTGAAGCGTAAGAATTTGATATCTAAGAAATATAAAAAGGACCTCAAGTAGGAAGGACTCTAAGAAAATAACCACTACTATGAAAGATCCTCTTCCCTTTTCCACATATGCTGATTATTTGGATGATGTTGGCACCACAAACTTTTCTGAGCCAATGGTGACCATGAATACAACCCAAAAGTTGAGGAGGGAGGATGACAACACTAAGGCCAAAGATGACTGAGATGATTCTAACAGAGACAAAGAGGAGGAGAATTCTAGGAGGGTCATGAGGAAGGAGGACGACATTGAAGCCAGGAGGTTCATGGAAGCTAAAGAGAATAGGATGGAGGATGTTAAAGCTAAGAGGAAGGGGAATAGAGCTGAAGCCAGAAGGGTCATGTAATCTCAGTCCAAGATGAAGGAGGATGAAGATGAAGCAATTAGGATGGAAGACGTTGAGACCAAGTGGAAGGAGGAGGAAGGTGAAGTCGGGAGATTCATGGAATCTAAATCCAAGAGGAAGGAAGACGAATATGAAGCAAAGAGAATGGAGGATGTTGAGGGCAAGAGGAAGGAGGACAAAGCGAAATCCAGGAGGGCCATGGCATATGAAGCCAAGAGGAAGGACGACAAAGATGTAGCAAAGTGTATGGAGGAAGTTGAGGCCTAGAGGAAGGAGGACAAAGCTAAAAGCATGAGGGTCATGGAATCTAAAACCAAGATGAAGGTGGATAAAGTTGAATCTAGGACGTTCATGGAATTTGAAGTATCAAGTTGAATCCAAGAGGGTCGTGGAATCTAAGGCAAAGAGGAAAGAGGATATGAAAATAATAATAAAGAGGATGGATGTGAAATTTTTGGAATAAGAGAAGTCAAGCAGGTTGATGGGGAATAAGTTGAAAGACATGACAACAATGCACAACACTAGGAACTTTGGGCAGGGGGTTACAAGGTCATTTGTTGTCGATAACCATTGTAAGAGGATTACCAAAGGAAGCCAATCCATACATAGACTACAACCGGAGGAAGTCAACACTAAAATGATGCAAGACAATATTAGAAAACATGGAACAACCATAAGAAAAATAAAGGATGAGTTATCGTCAATAGACATGAAAAAGTCCATGAATCCATACACCTATGTCAGGTCCCTATTCATTAACTTGCCCCTAAAAAAGACAATGATTGAGACTAATGAATATAAAATGAAGGGGAAATGATAAAAATTAGTAGATGGATCTAAGAATCTAACTCTTACCATAAAATGATTAGATAGGTGATGATAATGAATAATCTCAAACAAGGGATTAAGGAATGCATATAAGTATAGTTGAATTCAATATACAAAATGAGGTTCCAAAATGTGAATTGATTTACAAAAATGTGTTCTTAAATTGTAAATGTTTATTAGTATACTTGTACTTTGAGAATAGTTTGTTTATATGGACTTCAAATGAGAATTAAACATATTTTGATTAGTAATCCTAACTGAAGAATGTTAAACACCATAAGAGGAAAAAAGTGTATTATGCATGTTTATTTGTGACATTTAATTACATCTATTGGACTCTGATGGAATAAATATATGTTGTAGGATAAACTTCTCTCAATGTGATAGGTAACATAAGATGGTCTATATGCATGTATTCTTATCAATTCTAGTGTCTCTGTGTATATTCATTGAGTACTATGATATGGAATTAATTGATAAGGAATATGTTGAGATGAACTAACATGCATTGATTACATTTGAGGAATCCTATTTTGGGTAAATGATGGATGATGAGATGATGTCTGAGGCTGAAAACTAACTGATGATAAATCATATGAAATGATGTGGAAATGAGAAATAAAAATGAATGTTCTAAATCAAAAATTGTTTTAATTATTGATATATTACTTGTCTTACTTGTTATGCCTAATATATGTTATGTAATTCTAGTTGCACGAGAATATAAACACATGGTAAATCATGACCTAGAATTTCTTTAAGGTGAGAAAAAAGTGATTAATAACAAGTGACATGATAACACATCTAGTTACGTGCCCTAACCGCCATGAGTTTCCCCCAAGTGCCACACTGGGGAAATGAAACAGATTTCCTTGCGGTAGTCAGAGTATTACGAGAAGGATTTCTAGAGTGTGGATCTAGACCTTCAAGGTTAGACCACTAGGATTTAGGGATGAGTCATTTGTGTGATTCTAATAGAAAATCATCTAAGGTGAAACTTATGGAAAATTATATGATGGAGAACACCCCTTTTGTATTTTTTTCTTATTGACAGAATAGCAACCCCCTCTTCTATAAAAAGGATAAGGGGGAAGCATGCAAACTCAAGACAAACTTAATGGTCTAGGACACCATTGGCCACTTATAACAAAGATATTAAACAACTTAACTAGTATACTCTCCAAGACTCCCCCTCAAGTTGTAGCTTAGTAGAATCCCAAGTCACCTTGCAAACAAAAATAAACATACTACAACAAAAGATATGCCAAGCACATACAAGAATGTTTGTCCCCCTCATTATCAAATTAAATCATTCAAATACTCCTCCTCAAGTAGATAATATCTATAAAGAAGTGAAATCACCTCTCTACAAAAAATTTGAAATATCGAACCTCCATTCCCAACATACTCAAAAGGTATGTTGAAACGGGTGTAAAATTTTCAAATATTTTTATTTAATGGTATTCAAAACAATCAAAGTGTAGCAGCGGAATAAAAACATGACTATATTCAATTATAAAATAAGGGAACATCTTAAACTTGCATCATAAGGATCCATGTAGAGGGAAATCTAAACCACTTCAAGATTTGTCTCCAAGCTATCACTTTTCAATCTAAGTCCAAGTTAGCATGCCTTGTCATCCAAGTCCTCCACCTAGGGTTGGAAGCATACCCCAACAAGAAGAGAAACACAAAAGATATTAGCAAAGGCTGGTATGTGCATACTATAAAGGAAATTGAACAATTTATAAAGAATAAGGGACATCAAAATAAAAGGCTTCCAATAGAAAATACAAGGACCACCCAAATGGGTATCAAGAGAAAATAAATTGCAATCATATGATAACAAAAGAATACTTGCCATGAATAAAACAATCAACTTGTGCCACATAAGCACATATCATGAGATTAGGGCACATAACCCATAAACAATTATTATCATCCTACATGCATGTCAGATAAACATAGCCCTAGAACAATATTAATAACAATGGCAGCCAAGTCTCATAAACTTAAAATTTGATAGAGAATGGCACAGAACCAAACTCCTAATATATATAAATTGTGGGCCAAACCTCATAAATTTGAAACCCAGGTATGGGGCACATAACCTCCATCACGTGTCATCATAAAGAGTTCCATCATGAACAAAGCATATGAAAAGAGTCCAAAAGAATAACCATGATCACAAGATCAGTAAATAAGATAGTTCACAAGAACCATGATATCAAAAGAAAAGAACAATGTGTATAGGCTATTGTCCATAGGACCAAGAGAAAGAATAATATAAGTGAATTGCTCAACATGGAGTAATAGGGGATACAACATACCTCAACTTCAGAGTGTACTCTGTCTAAAGCCAAGTCTAGGTCCAAGCCTAGGCCTTCAAAGAACCTATGATGCATATATGTGGAATTAGGGTTAGGTTTCCATTAATTATTCAAAATAGGTAAAAATTGTTTTTTTATTATTAATGAATTAGGTTATAAAAACCTTGCCACATTTTAGTTCACATTATTATGAGTCCAAAACATATTTTCTTATATTTTTCTGACTTATATATATTTATTTATGAATTTCACAAGCTATTATATATTTAGGTGAATTAAAATCACCTATTTTTAAGATAGGATTTAGGTGACAAAACCAACACCAAATGAATTCTCTTATTTTTATGAATCCAACGAGTATTTATTTGTAATTTTTGGACAAATAAGGAATTAGTTATGATTTTTCAAAGCTCGACCAATCAGAAAAATGTGAAAATCCACATAGGCGTGAAATCGTAAGACAGAGGGAGAGAGGGGCTGGGCCCAGCTGACATGGCCCAATCGGGTATGGCCAAGTCACAAGTCAATGTTCAGCTGGACCTCACCCAAAGCAAAAGAAAAAGCCGGCGAGAAGACCGATATGCTCCCGAACGATAAAATAGAAGAGAGGAAACGAGGCGAGGGCGGTAGAGGCATTTCGCGAGGGGGAATCATCCCCTCCTGGACACCCACCATGGCTGCAACTTGCGCAGTAGCAAGCTAAACCTGATATTGGGCGTTTCTACCAGCAACGATGAAATAATAAACTGCAATCATAGAAACGAAGCTCGAGGCTTCACGAACTTACCTCAAAAGTCAATTGAAGAGCGAAGCTGCAGACTGCTCGTGCTCAGTGCCGCAAGGCCAAGCGAAGGAAAAGCTCAGCGATAGATGAAACGGAAACCAGAGGACAGTTGTTGCGGGGGAACAATAGAACGCAGACCGGCTATGACCCAGATGTGCAAACATAGCAGCGAAGCTTGATCCAGAGAAGCCGTGAGGTCGGGGCGGCAAGGGACCAACCAAAGAATAGGGAAAAACTTATATAGGGGACCTTAGGTCGAGAGTTTCCCATTGATGCGTGTGAAATTTAATCTAGAACATGATGGAGAAAGAATCTCGAGCAATGATTGAGAAACGGGGGAGAAAACTCTGAAAAACCAGGGCTTCTACTATACCCGCGACGGTCTCTCCTACTCGAGGTAGGAGATGACTTATCTACTGTTAGATCGGGGTCCAAGATGGTCCTCTCAACTACAACTGTCTGATGTCTGATGGTGCAGAAAAGAAAAATAAAATGAAAAATAGACGCGAGACAGAATCCTAAATGGAATTGGACTATAGTGTGGATGCATTAATGTCTCTTTTTCTCTTTCTTCTTTTGAGGGCACAAAAAAAACCCAAATTAAATCAAAATTGACACCAAACCTATTTTTGATATTCGAAATCTGAATATGCAATTAGATTTGCCTTTTGAGAACTTTTAACGTGTCAAATAAATCAAATACTATTTTCTCTTTCTTCCTTCATTAACGACATTAGGATTATCCAAATCTGATGAAACTTGACCCACAAGTCATATTTAATGTGTTGGATACGAATTTGCCATCAATTTTATATATTGGAGTTGTTTGTATATTTATTTAATATTTTGAAGGTTATACACACTTTCTCTCTCCTGATATCACCTTTTATGCAAACTTTCTCCAAATTCAATGAAAATTCACCCAAAGGCTATATTTATTATGTATATTACGAATCTAAGATTATTTTCCCCTTTTGGGGTCATTTAATATTTTATTTAATATTTTTGGGGAAAACACACATCTTCTTTTTCAATTTGAATTATTATTATGTGAATAATGTGAAACTTGACTCCCAAGGTAATTGGGACCCAAGGAACACGATTTTAAACTAAGATTTCATTTTTGGGATTTCTTTTTATGAGATAAGTCATATGGCCCATTAGTGTCCCATTATCTTAATTACTTATTCAATTAGGTTTATTAGGGTGATTTTACATGCATTAGCTCACATTGGTCTTTTTTTAAGTCTAACCTCAAACCATGTTTGGTTAAACTCACAAGATCAAACTTCTAGGGTAGGGTTCGAGATCTGATATGTTACAATACTCCACCCCTTAAAAAGGATTTCATCCTCGAAATCAATTGATCCAAACATCAACAACCAACTACACTAAACCCCTTAAAAAGGTTCAACCTAACAAGTCAAACCAAACAACTTTTTAGAACTACTCACATCTCTTAGTTGTGTTATAGGTCCTTGTATCTCTAACCTATCAACCCTACATGATCATCCAAAAGTCATATGGTAGGTCAACTATACCATTATATCAATCCTAGTCATAACTCCAAAGTCAGAACTAGGGTTAGATTATACTCCAACTAGAGTTTCTCTTCATTGTGACTTAGTTCAAGAAAACTTCGATAAAAATCCAGGATTTTTTTTGTACACATAGTAGTATAATGAAAATAATGTTTATTAATGAATTACTTTGCCAGGTAAAACCAACATGCTAGCAAAATTCAATACGTGAAACAAGTCACAATATTTCCATATGAATACTTCCTCATAACCTAATCTCATCCTCAAATCAAACCTTATTGCATACGAAGATCATCATAGATCAAATCTAGGGTCAACATCTCACTTAGAGGTAACTAGCAAAGTCAAAGGTCCTATAAGGAGAAAAAAATGAAATAGCCAGATACCAACTACCATGGGCTCCGATACCATGTTGTAAAGAAGTGAAATCACCTCTCTACTAAAAATTTGAAATATCAAACCTCCATTCCCAACATACTCAAAAGGTATGTTGAAACGGGTGTAATATTTTTAAATCTTTATTTAATGGTATTCAAAACAACCAAAGTGTAGCAGCAGAATAAGAACATGACTATATTCAATTATAAAACAAGGAAACATCTTAAAGGGTATACTTCGAAGAATGGCATAGATCGGTAGGAAATACCATTCCGGCACAATACGAGGCGGGGTAGACATCGAATTAGCAGGTTTCTTTCGCTCTAAGAAGGGAAGATTTCCTCATCTGAAAAATCTGCTGCTCATCGCGGGTTTTTTTTCAATATCTGGGATCAAGTCATGCTTCGGGTAAGACCAGATAGAGAGATTCCTACGGTATAAAGAAATTGCATGCCAAGCGAGTAGGTCCATACAGAAATATGACCAACGCCGAATGTATATAATTTCCATTTCTTTTTTGACCCAATCTCGATCATGTTCAAAGAGCAAGCTCCCCAACCCAACTCCTCTATGATAACAAAAGAATACTTGCCATGAATAAAATAATAAACTTGTGCCACATAAGCACATATCATGAGATTAGAGCACATAACCCATAATCCATCATTATCATCCTACATGCATGTAAGATAAACATAGACCTAGAATAATATAAATAAAAATAGAGGCCAAGCCTCATAAACACAAAATCTGGTAGAGAATGGCACATAACCAAACTCCCAATATATATAAATTGTGGGCCAAACCTCATAAATTTGAAACCCGGGTATGGGGCACATAACCTCCATCCCAAAATCTTAGAGGACACCTAACCCAAAACCAATGAAATTACACTACTCTAGTGCTATTGAATCACATAGCATGTTAAATATGGAGGCAAGTAAAAAGTATAGTCAGATTATACCAAAGTAGTCACCACATAATTGACCAACATATACATCCACCTCACAAGTGGGAAAAAGACATCACATGTCATCATGAAGAGTTCCATCATGAACAAAGCATATGAAAAGAGTTGCAAAGAATATCCATGATCACAAGATCAGTAACAAATAAGATAGTTCACAAGAACCATGATATTAAAAGAAAAGAACAATGTGTATAGGCTATTGTCCATAGGACCAAGAGAAAGAATAATATAGGTGAATTGATCAAATTAGAGTAATAGGGGATACAACATTGCTCAACTTCAGAGTCTACTCTATCCAAAGACAAGTCTAGGCCCAAGCCTAGGCCTTCAAAGAACCTATGATGTATATATGTGGAATTAGGGTTAGGTTTCCATTAATTATTCAAAACCCTAAAAATTGTATTTTTATTATTAATGAATTAGGTTATAAAAACCATGCCACATTTTATTTCATATTATTATGAGTCCAAAACATATTTTCCTATATTTTTCTGACTTGTATCTATTTAGTTATGAATTTTACAAGTTGTTATATATTTAGGTGAATTAAAATCACCTATTTTTAAGATTGTATTTAGGTGACAAAACTAACACCAAAAGATAGCTCTTATTGTTATGAATCCAATGAGTATTTATTTGTAATTTTTAGACAAATAGGGAATTAGTTATGATTTTTCAAAGCATGACCAATAAGAAAAATGTGAAAATCCACATAGGTGAGAAATCGTAAGAGAGAGGGAGAGAGGGGTTGGGCCCAGATGACATGGCCTAATCGGGTATGGCCAACTCACAAGTCAATGTTCAGTTGGAACTCACCCAAAGCAAAAGAAAAAGTTGGTGAGAAGACCGATATGCCCCCGAATGATAAAATAGAAGAGAGGAAACTAGGCGAGGTCGATATAGGTATTTTATGAGGGGGAATCATCCCCTCCTAGACACCCACCATGGCTGCAACTTGCGTAGTAGAAAGCTAAGCCCGGTATTGGGTGTTTCCACCAGTGATGATGAAATAATAAATCATAATCATAGAAACGAAGCTCGAGGCTTCACGAACTTACCTCAAAAGTCAATCGAAGAGCGAAGCTGCAGACCGCTCGTGCTCGGTGCCGCAAGGCCAAGTGAAGGAAGATATTGGCGACAGCCAAAATTGAAACCAGAGGTCAATTGTCGTGGAGGAACAACAGAACGTAGACCGGCTATGACCCAGTTTTGCAAACATAGAAGCAAAGCCTGATCCAGAGAAGCTGCAAGGTCGGGGTGGCGAGGAACCAACCAAAGAGTAGGGAAAAAATTATATAGGGGACATTAGATCAAGAGTTTCCCATCAATGCATGTGAAATTTAATCTAGAACATGATGGAGAAAGAATCTAGAGCAATGATTGAGAAACAGGGGAGAAAACTCTGAAAAAACCAGGGGCTTCTACTGTACCCACGACGGTCTCTCCTACTCGAGGTAGGAGATGACTTATCTACCATTAGATCAGGGTCCATGATGGTCCTCTCAACTACAACCATCTGAAGGCACAGAAAAGAAAAATAAAATGAAAAATTGACGTGTGACAGAATCATAAATCGAATTGGACTATACTGTGGATGCATTAATATCTCTTTTTCTCTTTCTTCTTTTGAGGGAACAAACAAAACCCAAATTAAGTCAAATTTGGCACCAAACCTATTTTTGATATGAGGAATACGAATATGCAATTAGATTTTCCTTTTGAGAACTTTTAATATGTCAAATAAATCAAATACTATTTTCTCTTTCCTCCTTCGTTAATGACATTAGGATTATCCAAATCTGATGAAACTTAACCCACAAGTCATATTCAATGTGTTGGATATGAATTTGCCATCAATTTTACATATTGGAGTTGTTTGTATATTTATTTAATATTTTGAAGGTTCTACATACTTTCTCTCTCATGATATCACCTTTTAAGCTAACTTTCTCCCAATTGGATGAAAATTCACCCAAAGGCTATATTTATTATGTAGATTACAAATCTAAGATTATTTTCCTCTTTTGGGTTCATTTAATATTTTATTTGATATTTTGGGGAAAACACACATCGTCTTTTCCAATTTGAATTATTATTATTATGTGAATAATGTGAAACTTGACTCCCAAGGTAATTGAGACCTAAGGAACACAACTTTAAACTTAGATTTCATTTTTGGGATTTATTTTTATGAGATAAGTCATATAGCCCATTAGTGTCCCATTATCTTAATTACTCTTTCAATTAGGTTTATTAGGGTGATTTTACATGCATTAGCTCGCATTGGTCTTTTTTTTAAGTCTAACCTCAAACCATGTTTGGTCAAACCAAAAAGATCAAAATTCTAGGGTAGAGTTCGAGATACGGTATATTACAATATCAAAGTGGGTAAGCAAGATTGTAGCAGGAGATTCTTGATCACGATAAATGGGCATCTGAAGAAAAATCAAACAACAACAAGTAGGCATCATGGTCATAATCTTAGTCACCATAATTATGAAATAGACAAGAGAGTGATGAAACACAAGACCAGAGAGTGTTGGAGCACAACACCATAAAGTGATGGAACACAAGAAGTAGTAATGAATGTGCATACAAAGCATGGACAAGAAATGAGTCAACATGCACAAAGCACAAACTAGCAGAGAGTATTGGCACAGAACAACAAAATTAGAAGACATAGCAAGATAGAAGTCAGTGCTCGAAGTAGAAAGTAGATGAAGGAATCCTAGATCCAATTTAGATGGAACTCCATCATGTATATGTAAAATCATCAATAAAAATTTCATCATCTTCTCTCATCATAAAGTCCATCCCAACAGTAGGCGTCATAGTCTAGACACTGATGTGTCATAATAGTAGAAGTATTTGATGTGTGAGGGCATGGACAAAGACTAAAGTGCAAACAAAGCATGGATGATAGATATTACAAAATCACAAAGGATAGACAATCAATAAACATATATATATAAGTGAAGTAGAAAACTCCATAGCAATAGTAGATATGATAATGAATAAGTTTTTGAGTCTCTTCATAAGATAAATAGGTCAATAATAGCAATAGAAAAATCAACATTTCAGAAAAAACAACATCACACACAAGAAACAAAAGTAGCATAAAGATCCATAGAGAGGTAGTACTAAATTCGTCTTCTTTCTCCTCCATCTCCTTTCTTCACTCTACTCATCATTCTCTATTGTTCTCCTTATGTGAACCAAAGAAAGACTCAAGAGAATAGTTGGGGTGGAGAGTCAAAAACAATGGTGGAGGTAGTGTTTATGATATAAAATCTATGAAGGAGGTAATTGACAACTCAACTCAACTTGAAACATGAACCAATTATGTAGATCACAATAACGTATAAGTAGATCCTTTTACAACCCAAAATAGGAAAAAATTATAGGAGGGGTAATACAAGCATTAAGTATGTAAGCAATATGTATGTAAGGCTGGAAGGGATGTGGGGTTAATGAACAAAAGAATTATAATTATAGGGAAAGGAAGACAACTGTTTCTAGTAAGGTTAATGATTAGGAGTCTCCATGCATCGAAGAATCTACCATGTAATAGAATAGTCATCTATGTTTTAGCATGCCAAGATGTAGTAGCAGTAGTAGGTGACACGTTGTATCAGTGAAGGAACACACCATGTCACACATCGGTAGGTACAACAGCAAAAGTCATCACTATCAATAAGCATGATACATGTCATGTCGTGGGGTGACACTCCGTGTTATTTGACAGATCATGGGGCAAAATCAGGACAGAACACAAGTGTCACACCGTGTCATTTAGATGACATGCTATGTTAAAATGCAAAATTTGTAATTATGATTGCAAATGAAATAGAACTCTGCTAACACGCCATGTCAGATTGTGACACATTGTGTTAGTAGTGAAAAAGAAGCAACAAATCTTGAAACAATAGCAAAGGGTGAATTTATTCATTCCAAATCTCCATGTTTGTAATACATGCATTATATATCCCCAATACCAACCAAAAATGAGATCTTTTTATAATATTTGGGATTAGATCTCAATAGTGATCGAATGGATGATGATGTCATTGTAGATAGATGATGGTTTTATAGATTCTATAGAGGTGTAGATGACAAGGGTGTAGATCGTAAGAAAATCAAAATGTAGATGACAACAACAAAAAAGATAGAAATTGTGGCTCCCTAAGTGAAATAATAACAACGGCGGCATGATGGCCCATGTAGATCTAATAGAAGTAACTACAAGATGAACTTTGATGGAGATGCTCCATGGAGATGGATCTTAGAAGAAGTAGGAGTGGGAAATACATGTAGACAACTAATCAACACCTAGGGGAGAGGCTAGTCATATGGAGTCATCTCTCTCCTTTATGTGCACTCTCTCTCAGAGTTGGAGACAACACATCAAAGCATGTTGTGATACTATGTGGAAAAAAACTATGATGCAGAATTCCCCTTGTGTAGATTTTTCTTAATGATGAAAGGCATGCCAAAATCATTATTTATATAATAAACTCTCCCATAACAGGAGAGTTCTTGATCATGTGGAATGGATCTAATACCCACCCCATCAAATGAAGCCACAAACTATGACAAGGAGACTCATTGTCACCATACATATTTGTCGTTTGCATTGAGTGACTGAGTTTAATTATACAAGAGTGTGTTAGTGGCAGCAATTGGAAGCCAATTACTATAGGAAGAAGTGGGATTACTATCTCACACTTATGCTTCTCTGATGATCTTCTCTTCTTTGGGCAGGCCACCTGCAAGAAAATGAGCACAATAAAGGATTTATTTAAACAATTTGAGAGAGCACAAGACAGGCCATATCCATCTCCAAGAAACATGTGTTCTATGCATCTAGTGTATCTACGGATGTCAGATGAAGAGTGAACAAGATATGCAAGTTTTAAGAAACATATGGTTTTGGGATGATATCTGGGAGTGCCCATCATCCACTGAAAAGTTACCAAGAAGATGTATGCTAAGGTACTTGACATAGTAGATTCTAAAATCAATGGTTGCACTGCCAAATCCCTCTCCCCTGACTGATACTACCTAGTGAAGTATAAATTGGAAGCTATCCCAACATATACTATTCATACTACTCTTCTACCACTAAAATTGTGTGATAGAGTTGATGGAGGTATCATGATATTTCTTTGGGAAAAGAATCATAAAGCAAATCCAATGTCTCTAGTTGTACGGAACAAAGTCACTAACAATGAGGAAAGTGGGGGTATCAAGATCAAAAGTATGAGGGAATGGAATTTAACCCTTTTGCCCAAAAATTCCTAGGATATATCTAGTAGTAGGGACTTTGTCTAGTGTAGATTTATTAAGAGCAAGAACATTGACCACACTACAAGAAAGACAAACAATGTATCATGACTAGCATGAGCTACCTTGTAGTGAAAAAAGTTAATAAATGTGCACTTCTACATACAACCAATGAAGATAAATGCATCCAATTATGTAGAGATGAATAGGTTAAACCTGGACTAAAACTTGAACAAGTAGCACTACACAACATTCTTATAACTCTGGAGGATTTCCAAGTGGCGAGCGTTGTCCTTGACAATGGATAGTGGGGCATAGACTTCTTCTATTACTGGCTAGCTCAGGAGGTTGTTGGAAGCATCCTAAGGATGGATCCCTTGTTAGATCTACCACACAAGCCACAAGGGTTTGTGAAGCAAAAAAAAGTGGTGAGTTCTCTTCAAATTAGTGTTCCAAGTACTTCATAGACAAAAATACATTGAAGTAGAAGGGGAATGGAGAATCATGTGGAAGGATAAAGTAATGTAAAGGTAATGTTCTTTGTGTGGATCCTATTGCATGGTGCACTCCTGATGAATAGCAGATGTGTCCAGAGACATCTGGCCACAAACAATACACATGAAAGATGTAAATCATATGAGGAAATAGGCACTCACACCCTTAGGGATTGTTAGTATGGAATGAAGGCATGGAATGTGTTATTTAATAACAGACCCCCAGACTTGTTTTTCATATTGAATACTAGAGAATGGCTAAAGAACCAACTCCAAGAAGAAAACTCATTGCTCAACTAGTTCATGATATTATGTTGATGTTTTTGGAATGCAAGGAAAATCTAAGTCTTTAACAGTCACACCATACCTACACCCCATCAAGCATAATGTATATTATAGGAGACACAAGCCATGGAACAAGCTTGGAAGACTGAGAACCTTCAAGGTACAATTACTAAAGAATGGAAATGGTGTAGACCTCTCCCCGATTACATTAAGATGAATATTGGCGTAGTCTGGGACAAAATCAAGGCTAAAGTTGTTGTGATCATCCTGAACTACAAAGGAAAATGGGTGCGAGGACATCTAAGGAGGACGATAGTCGGTTCAGCCATGCATGCTGATATGGTAGTAGTATATCTAGTACTAGAGATTGCTCAAATAAATAATTTCCAAAAGGTGGCATTAGAAACTCATTGCAATGTGTTTGTGGAAATTTTGAAGTCAGGCATGAGATGCAATCCTATGTTTGGCAAGATGATAGACAGGATACAAAGAAGGAAAAGTGAAAACAATGAATGGACTATATGATTCAAGACCAGGACTTGCAACTAGGATGCTAACACCTTAGCAAAGTTCCATAAAAACCACACTAAGGGAAGCTTTGATTGCACAAGACCCCCATATTGTATTAAAACCATTTTTGAAGAAGAAATGTGTAATGGTAGTAGTACTACCAGATTTAGTCCCAATGCTAGATTGAATCCTTGTAATTTTCCCCTCATTGTCTTGCAATACAAGGGAAAGATGAATAAATAGCCTCCTGGATTTCCTAAAAAAGAGAAGTTCTATCCCCCTCTCCTATAAATAGAATAAATGTGAAGCACACAGACCCAAGACAAACCCTAATGAGCCCGGACAATATTGGGACCATATAACAAAGAGATTCGACAACTTATCTAAATAAACTCTCTAACACTCCCCCTCAATATGGAGCATAGGAGAATCCCAAGTCAGCTTGCAAACTGAGAAACATACTAGAGAAAAATAACAAAAGATACAACAAGACCATACAAGAAGGTTTCTCCCCCTCTATGTTACAATAAGTCACGCAAATACTCCCCTTAAGCAGTTAATCACAAAGTGGATAACCAAGAAGGTAGCAGGATCTTTTTGACCACTACATAGTGTCATCTGAAGCAGAATTAAATAGAAATAAGTGTGCATCACAAAGTGGATAACCAAGAAGGTAGCAGGATCTTTTTGATCACTACGTAGTGTCATCTGAAGCAGAATTAAATAGAAATAAGTGTACATCATGCTCTTCATCTCAATCACTATCATGATGAAGTAGATCAGAGAGTGTTAGTATACAAGAGCAGATAATGTTGGAACACATGAAACAATAATCAATGTATATAGAAAGCATGGAAAAGAATGAGTCAACATGCACAAAGATAGGACTAGCCAGAGAATGTTTGCCCATGATAATAGAAGTAGAAGACATAGTCAGATTGAAGAGCATTGTTTGAAGTAGCAATAAGATGAAGGACTCCAAGATCCAATGTAGATGAAACTTCATGATGTATATGTAAAATCACCAATAGAAATCTTCATCATCTTCTCTCTTCATAATGGTCATCACTGTAGCAAACATCACAGTCTAGAGAGTTTTGATTCACAATAGTAGTTGTTGTTCACATGTGACGGCATGAAAAATGACTCAAGTGCAAACATAACATGGATGGAAGATAGTACAAAATGACAAAGCAACAAATAAAATGTGCTAATCATAGAACAAGTAAAAAAAATTGTCGCCAAACAAAAAATCAATCAACATATAACATAAGTTAAGTAAATAACTCCATATCAGCAGTCGAGATGATGATAAATAAATTTCTCATGTCCTTCACAAAATAAACAAATCAATAATAGCAGCAGAAAGATCAATATAGAAGAAAAAGCAACATCACATAGTGGCAATCAAAGTAGCATGAAGATCCATGGAGCATCGAAACTAAATTCATGTTCTACTCTCCTCCATCTCATGTCTTCCCTCTACTCATCATCGTTCATGCTCCCCTTCTGATGTAGAATATCATCAATAGTTAAGGTCTATGTCAATGAGGAATAGCAATGATGAAATGTAAATTGTGAAACATGTGAAATATGATGAGATGTGCTATTCTATTATGTTGTTATGTTTTTCCCTTCTCGTGTACCTCTGATGAGGACTTGAGCCTCTTTAGGCAACCCTATGGTGGATCAGGGTTTGTTGTTGATGTCTTATTGTGGCTGTCTAAATCCTAACATAGTGATGGTGAGTTGTTGACACGAGAATTGGGCATGGCGACTTCGACTTGGCAAGGTAAGAGTCTACTAGTGTTAGGGAAAATGAATAAAAGATGAGAAGTTGTGAAGAATATGAGTTGAATATTACATGCTTTTTATTGCTATCTGATACACCTGTTATTATTTAATATGTTTCTTTTAGTGGAAATTAATCAATCTTTTATAAAGATAATATGTTCCTATATTCTTATTTATCTATTTTATAACCTAATCTCAAAGGTTGACAAGTGGTTAATGTTGGGATTTAATACCCATTCCTAATATAATGATATTTATTTCTAATTTGAATAGTACTATTTGATAGGCGTGTCTTATGTGTACTTTATCTTTAGTACCACAAGATGTGGTCCTTGTCTGGATGGTGGGGTGTCATAGAGATAATGTTATTCATATGTCTTGATTCTATTTGCTAACATCTTGACTTATTACTTCTACAATTGGATTGTCATTCTGAAGTATATAACATCTATTGATCTATTCATAGGGGCATGCTGTTAAGGATGTTTTAAATTTGGATTGGCATACGTGAATACCATATCTAATTAATCATATTATTGTCTTAAACTAAATTTTATCAAATACTTTATTTTATGTTGATGCATATACCTAGCTTGATTGGGAGGCATCCATTCACTGGGGCTCTATATGAGTCTCATGTGGTTGTTTACAAATAGTTTTAGGTATAATGATGTCTAGCTGAGAGGTCATGATAAAGAATATGTAAATATATTAATCTAGACTAGAATGTCCCTATACTATCACTTTCTTGGGATGGGTTGTAGATCGACTTGTTTCTTTCATGTACTTGTATATGATGTAAACTGAATTGTATATGAGAAATAAGATTTTATTCTAGTTTTAATGTATTTAAATAATATTTGTGATGATTGAATATGTTGTTATCGGTCTAACATTGGTTGCAAGTTTTTATATACAAGGAAAAGGAAAAATCTATCTATATTTTTTGTATATTGTGTTAATCATGTTTGTTGAAAATTAAATGTTTTGCTTCATAATATGGGTTTTCTGGGTCACTCTCTAATGTTTTGCATTAATGATGAGCTAAACAGAGGTCCCAACATTCTTCATTTGTTAGCATGTTAGATTTTCTCTACCAAAACTGTAAGGACCCTGACCTGCGTTTAGGGCTTACCCTATTTGCTTTGCTTAACCTTGATGGTTTGATGCTTGCTAATCACCTTTAGTGGTGATTAGGGTTTGGTTGTGCTTTGTTGAGGCTTGAGGGTGCTACTTTCAATTAACCCAAGTCTAGGGTTTTGGGAGCAAGTTTGTCACCTTGAGAGGTGTTCTTCTCTCTCTTTGTTTCCTCTAGAGTTGAGAGGAAGGCTTGGGCTTGTTGTTTGAGTTCTTTGGACCTTTGTTGAGCTTGTTTGGGCCTTGGAGTCCCTTATTTGGGCTTGCTTGGGCCTTATGTCGGCCTAGAGTGGGCTTGTGTCGCCCATGGTGCTCATTTTGGACAAGTGTCTTATGGCTTGCAAGAGAGGTGGATTGAGTTGGTGGACATGTGTCCCTTGGGTGGACGACACCTAGAAAGGGTTCACCTTGGTTTCTCCTCCTTCCTCATCTATATAGGTTGTCCCTTCCTTAGATTGAGGTCCCTTTAGTTCCTCTTCTCCTTGTGCACGACACACCCTCTCTTCCCCTTGCTTGGTGGCCGACACACCCTTGAAGAAGGAGCTAAGGTGGCCGACACACCCTTGTGTGAGCAGCTTGGGGGCCGATACACCCTTGGAAGTTGAAGGAGTGGAGGTCGACACACCCCTCTTGGAGGAGCTTTGGTGGTCGACAACCCTTGGAGCTCAAGTGCATCTTCTTCCTTGGAGCTTAAGGCGGGTTGCATGACTCTAACCCTAACTACTTTACTCTCCCTTCAATATATTTTGCTTTAATCTTTCCCTTGCACGTTTGGAGTTGTTCTTTAGCTATCTTGCATGTTGGCCGATCCTTGATATCTAGGGTTTAGGGAGCAACACTCCTTTCTCCCCTTGGTCTAGATGAGTGAGCTTGGGGTCCTAGTGTCATGAGCAACACCCCTCTTTCCTACTCGATTCAGGTGAGCTATGACCTAGTGGCTCGGGCAATACCCTCATCTCACCTTGGGCAAGATGGTGAGCTCATCTAGATGACCTTGAGTAGTTGTATCTTGAGAGTTTGGTGTTCATGGAGGTGCTGCCCGACAACCCCCATAGTTTTGTTGCCTTGCACGGCTTGAGTGAGCACGTTTTCTCTTTTTGTATCTTGGGCGGTGAGCAACCTGACCCTGCTCGCCTGATGTTGTTCTGCTCGCTCAGTTGTTCTGCTCGCTCAGTGGTTTAGCTCGCTCTGTAGCCCTGCTCACCCGGTGGGCCTCTCTCCCGATACCTTGGCTCGCCCAGTAGCTTAGCTCGCCTGATAGCTCAGTGTGTTGCTCACCCGATTTCCCCCCCCCCCAGACGCGCCTTGCTCACCCGACACTAGCGGTGTCGACCAGTGCTTGTTGCTCACCCGGACATCCTTGCTTGCCCGATGCTGGTGCTCACCCGCTACCTGCCCACGTCGCCCGATAGGCTTTGCTCACGCGGCTTTACTCTGCTCACCCGACACCCTCTGAGCGTGTCGCCCGACAGGGTGCTCGCCTATGCTCTACCCTACTCGCCTGTTTGCCTTGCACGCATGAGTTCTGCTCGCACGCCCGATGACCTTGTGCATGTTGGAGCTGCACGCTCGACAGGGCTGCACGCTTGCCTTCGTTTCAAGGGTGGTGTTCTGCACGCCTGACCTTGCACACCCTGGTTTGGGTGAGAGTGAACTCTAATCCGAGTAGGATCTTTGGTGAGGGTTTTGTACCTTTTTGTGAGGAAGCTTGGGATCATGAAGATGACTTGGCTAGCGATTTCCCTTGGTAGTATTAATAACACCTTGCTCACCTAATAGTTACAATAATGGCTAGGTTAATGCTTGTGTTATTTGTCTCTCTTTAATATAATGTCAAGGCATGGTAAGATACATGAATAGTTGCATAGTAATGTGTCTTGAGCATACAATTATCAAGTAATATATAGTAATATCTGTAGCAATGATATCTCATGATGATAGGCATTATCCTTATATCAATAATATGCTTAACCTTAATTGGTTCTTGGTAACAAACCCTAGATATGAGATGTGAATGATAAGTCTCTTGGTTACTTTCATTGAATATTGATTGGTACTAACCATGCAGGTATTGTTAGCCAAATGAAAGGCTATGAGAAATGATTATATGGGAGTACTGTGATGATAGGTGTATTATGAATGATGTTCCTTAATGAGGTTGAAAGCCTTGAGAGGCTATGGCACTATATAATGAGGGATTGAGATCCCATGATATGTGGTGATCCTTGAGATGGATCTAGATGGTTGGCAAGAGGCCAAGTGATAACATGTGATGTGAGATCCTTGGGATGGATCAGTGTGATATAAATTACAGGAAATGCATAATGTTGAGTTTATGTTGTTTTCCTTTTTTTTATGACTTGCATGTTATACAACTTGGTTGAATCTTGCAATCCATCTAAAAGATACTAATTAATCATAGTGGAATCTATCATGTAGTTTGCCCTGGCCATAATGAAACGGGTTCTCCTGCGGGTTAACCCGGAGCGCATATTGTTGAATATGCGAGGTTGCTCCTAGCCTAAAGTGAGGAGGTAAGAGTACAACTGCGGTTGTAGACTCAAGGGCGAGGTGAACATAGCCCATATATATGATATGTTGAGCATGAATGCGTTCATGGCTCAGAGCACGATGTTTAGACACGTGGCTCATTTTTTACTAGCGCCGTGACCTGTACCAAGGTGGGCTAGGCAGAGGGTAGCCTGAAGAGCTTACCTTGTGGCTATGACCACTTCAAGCATGAGACGGCGGTCCTGCTTATGTTATACTTATGTACAGACATGAGGCAGAGAAGGTCTTGGATTCCGGCTCTTCCATTGACCTTGTATGGCACCGACTATGGGATTCGCAGCCGAAGGTTGGATTTGAACGGTACGGTTCATTTCCTCAGGGCATAATAATAAAACATAATCCAACAATTTAGTATGTATTTCTTAAGACAAACACAAAACATTGGTTGAGGCCTTGTTTGTGTAGATAACTTTAATTATCTGCAGTTGTTTGTGCATTACTCCTATGTGGCGAGTTTTATGTATATTTCATCTCATAAATCATGTCCCATTGAGAGATATGCAGGTTATATGCCTTTTTGGTACAGCTGGTAAATTGTATGGTACAGATGGCCTTGCTTTTCATAAACTATTTCTGTTATATTCCTTATCAATATATCTGTTGTTATAAGCTTTATCTTATCTGAGGTTTTGTAGTTTTGGCGCGGAGTTATGCCTCCCGCTGGGACAATGTTCAATTGTCTCACTCCGCTGGTTTTCACCCTTTTTAGGTGGTCGAGCTTGTTGTAGTGGTGGTCGCGGAGTTGCGGCCGAGCAGTAAGAAGATCAGTAGAAGGCAAGCTTTGGAGATGCTGATGTTTTGATGTTTTGGTGTAGAGTCTAGAGTCATCCCTGTACTCTTAGGTCCTTGGCGGTGTTTTGACGATGTTTTACGATGTACGACCAAGATCGTTTGTATATCCTGTTGATGGCCATATGTGGGCCTTCATATGTATGAACAGGTGGTGAACTCATGGTTATGACAGGACAACTGTTGCTCTAAGCTGTGGACATGTATCCAGGCTTGTGTGGATGCGTACATAACATGTTTTCTTGCAGGATATGGACTGGAATGTAATATGTTACTCAGTTTATCAGTTTTCCGCAATCGGTTTTAATTAACCCGTGTTTTTGATAAGCTGTGGTTATGGTGATTTCCGCACGTTTTTGCGTAACACCTTGTTATCTGTGTGATAATGGGATGTGTTGCCACAAGTTTGGTATCAGAGCATTAGGTTCGCTGAGTCTACAGGGATTTAGGACTAGGATGAGTCTGTTCTTATGTGTGTCCAGGTTTTCTTACAATATCTTCTGCCCTTAGCGGAAGAAAAGTCAAGATGTCTAGAAACCATGAAGAACACTCTGCTGAGTACAGTGATGCTACATCGGTTGATGGAGTAGATGGACAGGCACATGAAGATTGGGTGCCTGAGGTCCCCCAACCTGACCCAGCCATTCTTGAACATCCTGCCTACCAACAACTTATGGGGCAGATGATGGCTACAATGAATCTCATGATTGAGCGATTACCAGTGCCTCCTCCGCAAGAACAGGTTCCCCATGGAGAAGTATCGGGTATTGGGAAGACCTTTGAGCGGCTTGGCCGAGTCGGAGCTTCGGAGTATGCTGGAACGGCTGATCCAGCGGATACAGATCTGTGGCTGACAAGTCTTGAGAAGGCTTTCTGGATCCTCGACATCCCCGAAGCAGACAAAGTAAAGCACGCTGTCTACCTTCTGAAAGGTAGTGCTGGTCACTGGTGGACCATCGAGGAAGAGAAGCGGCCTGGTGAGGTGATCTGTTGGGGAGTGTTTCGATGCAAGTTCGTCACCAGATACTTTCCCAAGATGTATCTGGATGAGAAGATCCGCCAGTTCGAGAGTTTGTGACAAGGAACGATGAACATCACCGAGTATGAAGCTAAGTTTATGGATCTGTTGAGGTTTTGTCCTCACATGGTGACGACAGACGAGGAACAGATCAGACGTTTCGAGAAGGGTCTGAGTGCTGAGCTGACGACACCGGTTTCTGTGTTGGAGAACCGGGAACGGTTTCCTACATTTGTGGAATCTGTTCGGAGGATCGAACGATCTGTAAGGGTGAAGAGAGAGTCTATGGCTAAGAAGAGACCTTCTTAGTTCCTGGGTCAGAGGTTTGGTGGCTTCAAGAAGCCCAGGTTTTCGTCATCGGCAGTGATGAGAGGTTCTGGTAGACCGTCTCAGTGGTCTATGAGTAGAGGAAGAGGTTATGTTTCTTCGCCTTCTAAGGTACCAAGTTCGGATTCTGTGGCGGTGACAGGGCCATCCAGGCCTTGAGATGATGTTAGGACATGCTATGCCTGTGGTCAGACAGGGCATATCAGGTCAAGTTGTCCTACAAAGATGATGAAGTGACGCAGCAGCCGAGACAGAACCTTCATGGGTCTGAGAGACCACAACCCAGTGGTAGCAGAGGATGGGGACACGGTCAAGCGTCTCAGGCTGGATCATCTGCTCAGGGAAGTAGAGGTCGTGGATAGCAAGCAACGGCTCGATTCTATGCTATGAATCAGCCGGAGGCGGTAGTCAACCCGCGAGTAGTGACAGGTCAGATGGAGTTATTTCATTCTGATATGTCTTCTTCTTGCTTTATATCTGTTCTGGTTGACCCGGGTGCTACGTACTCTTTTATCGCCTATAGTATGATGGAGAACTGTCGTTTACCTGTTAGCTGTAAGAAGGATAGATTGTTGTTAGAAACCCCTCTTGATGGTTCCTCTTTGCTTCGAGAAGAGTGTCCATCTTGTGTCTTGTCTTTCTCGGGACACCGCATTCAAGTGGATCTCATACCACTTGGTATGCATGTGTTCGATGTTATCCTTGGGATGGATACCTTAGAGAGGTATAAGGTTGTCTTGGACTGTGGTTCCAAGCAGGCAGTGTTTGATGTTGCTGGAGAGAAGTGGATCTTCCAGGGAGATAGGAAGATTCTTCCGACATGTCTGGTATCAGCTATGGTGGCAGATAAGTTGTTACGACAAGGATGTGAGGCGTTCATAGCTCATGTAGTGGATACCGTAGTAGATGCCAAGGCGAAAGGTCCTAGCCTTGAGGAGGTGTCAGTTGTTCGTGAGTTTGCCGATGTGTTCCCTGAGGAGTTTCCTGGTGTTCCCCCACCCCGAGAGATTGATTTCGAGATCAATCTAGTACCAGGAACGCAGCTAGTTGCGCAGACACCGTATAGAATGGCTCCAGTAGAGATGGAAGAGTTGATGAAGCAGTTACAGGAGTTGCTAGATAAAGGTTTTATCCGACCCAGTACGTCGCCTTGGGGTGCGCCTGTGTTGTTCGTTGATGCGCGTCGTTTAGCACACCAATCACTAGGAAAAATTATCCTAGAGTTTATCCTTTTCTACTTTCCGATAAAGGCTAGTATAGAAGGGTCGATCCACAGAGACGGCGATGAAGATGGTTCAGTTTCAAATCTGATTACGAGAACAAGAATGTAAAATCTGTTTTAAGAGTTTGTTAAAACTAAAACAAAAAGATGAAGTTACTAAATTAAAGATTAACAATCAAAATAAGGAAATACCGAAGCTAAGGGATTTTACCACCCTAGTCGATGTGAAACGAGATCAAAGAAATGATAAGAAAGATAAAAGAAGGAATGTGAAACATTTGTAAATGATTCATAAAAGATCCCATGAACCCATTGGTCCTGGCATTCACAGATCCTAGTTCAATCATCCTAATGGGGACTTTTCCGAGGTCTCATCCAAATTCCCATGAAATCAATTTGGTTGTTCTAAATCTTGGGTTCCACGGTCGCATCCGCCAAGATTAACAAGCGATGAAAACGAGAGATCACTTCGTTAAAATCGTCGAGATCCAAATCAAAATCCATTTATCTAAAAAATCATATAAATCTTCAATCTAGTCATCACATGGCTAAGGGGTTATTCCCCTTGCCTCTATAGAAGTCTACTCACACATGCTTGTGGAAAACATGGAGGCGGAGGGGAGAAGCGAAATGGCCATAGTCTAGCCCAAAATTAGGAGTCAATCCTTTTGCTAGAGACAATAAAATGGTCAATCTCTTCAACCCTTGCTCCAATCCACAGAAGAGAAAGAAGAAGAAAGGAAGAATAACTAGATCTATTGCAAGAATATAAATTGCAAGAATTAAAGAACAGTAAGAAGAAATTCTATTGCTTGAATGATAGGAGAACAAATGCTCAGAATTCCGGTACAAAAGATGATACAAAAGATGATCCTTGGGAGGAGGAAGTGTCCTTCCTTTTATAGGAGAAGGAGGGGTAGGCTATCTAAAAAAGAGGGGGGGAAAGAGAGGGAGCCATCCTTTTGAATTTTCAGATCTAGTCAACAAACTCTTGATTGTCTTTCTTTAATGCAGATTCTCGCAGCAGAAATTTCGAGCGAATTTCCGTTGTCCAGAGAATTTAAAGTGAGCCCAAAAGTATGATTTTCCTGTAGGCCTTTGAATTCCCTTTCCAAATCATATTTGAACATTAAATTCCGCCTTAGGATGTGAGAGTTATGCTAATTTTTGTGCAAGGTATGCATTTAAGTCAGCATTGTGGGAAACTGAATTGCCTCCTACCTTCATCTCTTCTTTTCTCGATTTAATTACTTAGATAATTCCTAAAAATTAAGAAAAATATCATAAGAATTTAGAAAAAGTATATCAAGAAGATGAAAGTGCTATTTATTTTTGAATTAGCTAAAATTAACAAAAAAGTCCTAATTAATTATTCTAAATGAAGCAAAAATAAGAGATGAATATGCATTCATCAAAATACCCCAAACTTAAACTTTGCTCGTCCCGAGCAACATTAAAATCAAGAAATACTTTCAAGACATACTCTCAACCTATCATCCTCACTCTCCTAACAATCACTGGATTCCTTCCACCAAAATATGGCCAAGCGACCCTGACTTCCTGAATTCACAAAAAGTGACTTTTATATTTCCTACTTCACAAACTTGCATTTATTCAAGACCTGCAATAAAACAGATTTTCATTTCACCTTTGCATTTGGTACTCCAATTTTTTTTTTAAGTTTTACACAAGAACAGGGCTGATTTGGATGGTTGGGGTTTTTGTAGTTTTCCCCTGGGTAGGAAATTGGAGTGAAGGAGGTATGGAAGAAGGACAGTCTCTCCTCTATTCGACTTGAGACCTTTTTTATTTAGTGGACATGCAGTTACATTGACCACATTTTTTTCTTTGATTTTTGGTGATACACCCAATTGCGTGGGTAGCGAAAGGGGGGAAAGGGTGCCACCCCAAACTTAGCCTTTTGGGCATTATTGGCTTTTTTTTCTTTTTGACGAATGGAAAGATTTGGAAGTGGTAGAAGAAGAGTAGAAGATGTTGTTCTTGTGCAACTTTTTTTTTTCATCTTTTTTTTAGGAGTACCATTCATTGGTTCAACTATTACCGAATCATGTGAAAAATCAAGAAAATTTATACAAGTTGTACATGATAAGAAAGCATCACTCTTGAATCCTATCAGTCCTCTATGGCTTGCCATCTTTTCCAAGGAGTGATTATTATTTGAGGTCCTAAGTGACAGGAGGATTTCTAGTCATGAAAGTTTCAAAATTTTAGTTGCAAGATAGTTACATCATTAAGGGGAGTATTTTGACAAATGATCATATCAAGGCCGACTAGATAAAGGCCATTTTACAACAAAAGAAATAAAAATATGCCCGACTAGATAATGGCCATAAACAAAGCAACTATATGCAAAACCCAAAAAAAAAGTAGAAATAATGCAAGAATAAAAGATAAGGGGGTGGAATAGAATCATACCACCCACCTCCACCCCGGACTTAGATTTTTGCTCGTCCCGAGCAAAACCCAAACCCGAGATGGAGGGAAGAAATTTGTTGGGTTCACCAGGAGGTCCTGGTAGCTCAAAATATGTCCATCTGAAGGGAATGTCGATGAGGGCTGGGACCTTTATCTGAGGAGCCTCATAGTGTACCCTATGATAGTGTAATTGTAGAATCTCAGTGGGGTGCTCGTATTTTCTTTCACCTCGCATTCCCTGCAATAGGATCTAAAGATCTTCCATCAATAGAAGGGGAAGTGTTGAAGATGGATGTGGATTTGGGGAGGTTGGTGGGTACCCAGCTAGTGACTCTAGTAGAGCAGGATGAAATGAGTTGGGTGGAGGATTTGGTTCAGGTTTTCAACCATCACGATGACCTGTATATGGGAGAATTGATGTTGATGAAAAAGATTTCAAATTATTTACAAAATTGTTTTGCTTCTCCTCAAAAATAATGTCATCAACATTGGGTTTGGTAAGTTTCATTGTTGATATAACATATGGCTCTAATTCTTTTGTACAAGGGGCCCCCAAGGATTCAGGAGGGATGAGGACGACTTCCTTACAAACAATAGAATGGGGTGTGTGAGCTTCTTCCAACGGTGGTATCTCCCCTTCTAGATCAGCCATGTGTGGGATGGAAATTGGCTGTGACGGCTCGGGAAGAATCATAAAGGGGGTTAGATTCTCATCATCCAAAATAGACTCAAAAGAAGGGTATTGGTCTATGGTATCATTCAGATTTATGTTGAGGTTGGGAGGAGTTGTTGGTCTTTAGAATGACTCTCATGCTTTGACATTTCATATTCAAGTAATAGAGTCTCTAAAGGAAAGATAGGGATACCAACGTCCTCATCACACACAAAATATGTCTCCATGGTTTGTTCTATTTCTTCAGGATCTAACATATATGACACAAAATAAGGATCATCATCATCATTGTCAAGAAGAACCATCTTGGGTTGCTCAAGCTCTATAGGGGAGTTTGTGATTGATCCTCTAGAAAGGTAGCTAACATGGCTTGACTAGATTCAAGTTTTACTTGTGCTTCTGCTACCCTCTTTTCTAGGTCCTTAAGTCTCTCTTCCAGTTCAAGATCAATTTGCATTTCACCATAGGATTTATACACCCCAAAATTTTGGTCATCCTCGCCACACTCCCCATAGTGTCCTTGGCCATAGTACTCCTCATATTGTTTTGGGTGGCATTGCTCCTCATAATAATCTCCAGAAGATGGTGGATTGTAATTTCCATTGCGTCCATCTTGGTAGGAAGATTCGATATTATAAGGTGTCACCAATTCATGAGGAAACATATTTGAACAATCTATATTTTGGGTTTGGGCTTCTACTAAGGTGGCCAATAAGGTTTGGCTAGTTAGGAGTTTTGCTGCCATATTCTCTAGGGACTTAAGTTTCTCTTCTTGTTGAGGATTACATTGGGTTTCATAAACATGTTCATAACCCCCAAGGTTTTATTGGTTACACACCACAAAATTTTGTTGATCATATCCCCCATTAGAATATGGATAGCAAGGTTCCCCATAATGGTTCTCAGAAAAATGTGGATTCACATTGTATCCACCAGGATGAACGGGCTCGCAATTAAAAGGGGTGCTATTATAATCATGGGGTAGAGTCGGACAGGCAAGAGATGCATGGTGGTAAAAACCACAATAATAACATTGTGGGGGATATTGGGATGTACACTCCATTTGAAAAGAAAGGTTCCTGAAAGATATGTCAATCAACGAATGAGAGAAGAAAGATTGCGAGATAAAAAAATTAGTCAAAATTACAAACAAAACTAAAAATTATAAATCTAAGAAATTATGAAATAACAAAAATTACAAAAAAAAAGTAACTAGAAAGCAGTACTGCTGGAATGGAAACTCAGCAGAAAGAGGAGATACACTTCTGGAATTGTGCTCGGAAGGCAAAAAGAAATTATAAAAATCTAAAAGAAATTATAAAAAAGACTAACGTTATGAAAGTTAGAGAATATGAACAAGGATTATACAAGATATACAGACAACCAGATCTGAAAAACAACTGTGTCGTCCCCGGCAACGGCGCCAAATTGATACGCGTCGTTTAGCACACCAATCACTAGGAAAAATTATCCTAGAGTTTATCCTTTTCTACTTTCCGATAAAGGCTAGTATAGAAGGGTTGATCCACAGAGACGACGATGAAGATGGTTCAGTTTCAAATATGATTACGAGAACAAGAATGTAAAATCTGTTTTAAGAGTTTGTTAAAACTAAAACAAAAAGATGAAGTTACTAAATTAAAGATTAACAATCAAAATAAGGAAATACCGAAGCTAAGGGATTTTACCACCCTAGTCGATGTGAAACGAGATCAAAGAAATGATAAGAAAGATAAAAGAAGGAATGTGAAACATTTGTAAATGATTCACAAAAGATGAACTCCCCATGAACCCATTGGTCCTGGCGTTCACGGATCCTATTTCAATCATCCTAATGGGTACTTTTCAGAGGTCTCATCCAAATTCCCATGAAATCAATTTGGTTGTTCTAAATCTTGGGTTCCACGGTCGCATCCACCAAGATTAACAAGCGATGAAAACGAGAGATCACTTCGTTAAAATCGTCGAGATCCAAATCAAAATCCATTTATCTAAAAAATCATATAAATCTTCAATCTAGTCATCACATGGCTAAGGGGTTATTCCCCTTGCCTCGATAGAAGTCTACTCACACATGCTTGCGGAAAACATGGAGGCGGAGGGGAGAAGCGAAATGGCCATAGTCTAGCCCAAAATTAGGAGTCAATCCTTTTGCTAGAGACAATAAAATGGCCAATATCTTCAACCCTTGCTCAAATCCATGGAAGAGAAAGAAGAAGAAAGGAAGAACAACTAGATCTATTGCAATAATATAAATTGCAAGAATTAAAGAACAGTAAGAAAAAATTCTATTGCTTGAATGATAGGAGAACAAATGCTCAGAATTCCGGTACAAAAGATGATCCTTGGGAGGAGGAAGTGTCCTTCCTTTTATAGGAGAAGGAGGGGTAGGCTATCTAAAAAAGAGGGGGAAAAAAGAGAGGGAGCCATCCTTTTGAATTTTCAGATCTAGTCAACAAACTCTTGATTGTCTTTCTTTAATGCAGATTCTCGCAGCAGTAATTTCGAGCGAATTTCCGTTGTCCAGAGAATTTAAAGTGCGCCCAAAAATATGATTTTCCTGTAGGCCTTTGAATTCCCTTTCCAAATCATATTTGAACATTAAATTCCGCCTTAGGATGTGAGAGTTATGCTAATTTTGGTGCAAGGTATGCATTTAAGTCAGCATTGCGGGAAACTGAATTGCCTCCTACCTTCATCTCTTCTTTTCTCGATTTAATTACTTAGATAATTTCTGAAAATTAAGAAAAATATCATAAGAATTTAGGAAAAGTATATCAAGAAGATGAAAGTGCTATTTATTTTTGAATTAGCTAAAATAAACAAAAAAGTCCTAATTAATTATTCTAAATGAAGTAAAAATAAGAGATGAATATGCATTCATCATTCGTCAAGAAGAAGGACGGTTCGATGCGGTTGTGTATAGACTACCGGCAGTTAAACAAGGTCACGATCAAGAACAAGTACCCGTTGCCGAGGATAGATGATCTGTTCGATCAGTTGCGTGGTGCTACAGTGTTCTCGAAGATCGATCTACTGTCCGGATATCATTAGTTGAGGATAAAGGCGGATGACATACCAAAGTCAGCTTTCAGGACAAGGTATGGTCATTATGAGTTTGTGGTTATGCCGTTTGGGTTAACCAATGCACCTACAGCTTTCATGGATCTGACGAACAGAGTGTTCCATCCGTTCTAAGATCAGTTTGTTGTAGTCTTTACAGATGACATCTTGATCTATAGTCGGGATAGGCTTGAGCACGAGCAACATATTCGTCGAGCATTGACTCTTCTTCGTCAACATCAGTTGTATGCCAAGTTCAGTAAGTGTGAGTTCTGGCTAGATGAAGTGACATTCTTGGGCCATGTGATATCCGCTGAAGGAGTCAAGGTAGATCCGAAGAAGGTGGAATCTGTTGCAGATTGGGAACAGTCGAAGACGCCGACAGAAGTTCGTAGTTTCCTTGGTCTAGCAGGATACTACCGGAGGTTTATCAAGGACTTCAGTGTGATCACGTTACCGATGACGAAGTTGACCAGGAAGGATGTACCTTTTGTGTGGGATAATCGATGTCAGCAAGCTTTCCAGAGTCTGAAGGAGAAGCTGACTAGTGCTCCAGTGTTGATCTTGCCAGAGCCTGGGAAAGGCTATGTTGCTTTCTGTGATGCTTCCAAGAAAGGTTTAGGTTGCGTGTTGATGCAGGAAGATCATGTGGTTTCTTTTGCCTTGCGACAGCTCAATAAGCATGAGGAGAACTATCCGACTCATGACTTGGAGCTGGCAGCAGTAGTTCATGCGTTAAAGATTTGGAGACACTATCTGTATGGGGAAGTGTGTCAGATCTTTACGGATCATAAGAACCTGAAGTATATCTTTATGCAACACGAGTTGAACATGAGACAGCGGCGATGGATGGAGTTGATCAACGACTACGACTGCACTATCGAGTATCATCCTGGTAAGGCGAACGTGGTAGCTGATGCGCTTAGCAGAAAGTCTTCTTTTTCTTCGAAGAAGGCACAGTTGAGTTCCCTGGTTTGCCATAGGCGGGATTTGTTTGTTTCTCTGCAACAGATGAATGTGCAGCTGGAAGTTTCTTTGTTATCTGGTCTTTTCACACAGATGCAAGTCAAGCCTACGTTGAGGCAGCAGATCAAGGATGCACAGCAGACAGATGAGGCGGTACAGTTGATCAGATCAGAGTTCGGCAGCGACAAGCGTGATGGGTTTCATGAGTCCGAGGATGGACTAGCTTGCTATCGTGACAGGATGGTGGTTCCAGATGCTGACGATCTGAGGAAGTTGGTGCTTGAGGAAGCACATACGTCGATGTATTCCATGCATCCAGGTGTCACCAAGATGTATCATAGTCTGAAGGACTTGTATTGGTGGCCTGGTATGAAGAGAGATGTGGCTGAGTTTGTGGCTAGATGTGCGGTATGTCAGCAAGTGAAGGCTGAGCATTAGAAGCCGGTAGGTATGTTACAACCTTTGTCGATACCGCAGTGGAAATGGGATCATATAACCATGGATTTCGTAGTTGGTCTGCCCAATACAACCGGGAATCATGATTCCATTTGGGTGATGGTGGACAGATTGACAAAGTATGCCCATTTTCTACCTGTGAAGACGACGTACACAGCGGAGAAGCTCGCTAGAGTGTATGTGGATGAGATAGTTCGTTTGCATGGTGTGCCATCAACAATAGTTTCTGACAGAGGTCCTCAGTTTACCAGTCGTTTTTTGGGAATAGTTGCACAGAGCATTGGGAACGCAGTTGAGGTTCAGTACTGCCTTTCATCCAAAGACAGATGGATAGTCTAAAAGGTCTATTCAGATTGTGGAGGATCTCCTTCGAGCTTGTGTTTTGCAGTTCCTAGGCAGCTGGGATGTTCATCTGAGTTTGATAGAGTTTTCTTATAACAACAGCTATCAGCGAAGCATCAATGTGGCTCCTTATGAAGCTCTCTATGGAAGAAAGTGCAGATCTCCTTTGTGTTGGTATGAGTCTGGTGAGTATCAGCTTTTGGGTCCTGAGTTAGTGCAGCAGACGACAAATAAGATCAAAGTAATACAGCAACAATTGAAAGTGGCACAGGATAGTCAGAAGTCTTATGCGGACAATCGCCGACGACCGTTGGAGTTCCAGGTAGGAGACAAAGTATATCTTAAAGTCTCGCCGTGGAAAGGTGTGCTGAGGTTTGGACGGAAGGGTAAGTTGGCACCCAGGTATATGGGGCCTTACCCAATCATAGCACGTGTCGGCAAGGTAGCTTATGAGATAGAGTTACCTCCTGAATTGCACAGGTTACATCCAGTATTCCATGTCAGTATGTTAAAGAAAAGTCATCCAGATTAAGGTATAGTGATACAGCCAGTTGAGGTTGAGCTTGATGCAGATGTGACCTACGAGGAAGGTCCTATGGCGATTCTTGACAAAAGGATCAAGAAGCTGAAGAGGAAGGACCTGGTTCTTGTGAAGGTCCTTTGGTAGCGTCGTGGCGTTGAGGAAGCCATGTGGGATCTTGAGGAAGAGATGAGGAGGAAGTATCCCTCACTTTTCTCTTCGGATTTCGAGGACGAAATCCCTTAAAGGGGGTTAGATTGTAAGGACCCTGACCTGCGTTTAGGGCTTACCCTGTTTGCTTTGCTTAACCTTGATGGTTTGATGCTTGCTAATCACCTTTAGTGGTGATTAGGGTTTGGTTGTGCTTTGTTGAGGGTTGAGGGTGCTACTTGCAATTAACCCAAGTCTAGGGTTTTGGGAGCAAGTTTGTCACCTTGAGAGGTGTTCTTCTCTCTCTTTGTTTCCTCTAGAGTTGAGAGGAAGGCTTGGGCTTGTTGTTGGAGTTCTTTGGACCTTTGTTGAGCTTGTTTGGGCCTTGGAGTCCCTTGTTTGGGCTTGCTTGGGCCTTGTGTCCGCCAAGTAGAGCTTGTGTCGGCCTAGAGTGGGCTTGTGTCGCCCATGGTGCTCATTTTGGACAAGTGTCTTATGGCTTGCAAGAGAGGTGGCTTGAGTTGGTGGACATGTGTCCCTTGGGTGGACGACACCTAGCAAGGGTTCACCTTGGTTTCTCCTCCTTCCTCATCTATATAGGTTGTCCCTTCCTTAGCTTGAGGTCCCTTTAGTTCCTCTTCTCCTTGTGCACGACACACCCTCTCTTCCCCTTGCTTGGTGGCCGACACACCCTTGAAGAAGGAGCTAAGGTGGCCGACACACCCTTGTGTGAGCAGCTTGGGGGCCGATACACCCTTGGAAGTTGAAGGAGTGGAGGTCGACACACCCCTCTTGGAGGAGCTTTGGTGGTCGACAACCCTTGGAGCTCAAGTGCATCTTCTTCCTTGGAGCTTAAGGCGGGTTGCATGACTCTAACCCTAACTACTCTACTCTCCCTTCAATATATGTTTACTTTAATCTTGCCCTTGCACCTTTGGAGTTGTTCTTTAGCTATCTTGCATGTTGGCCGATCCTTGATATCTAGGGTTTAGGGAGCAACACTCCTTTGTCCCCTTGGTCTAGATGAGTGAGATTGGGGTCCTACTGTCATGAGCAACACCCCTCTTTCCTACTCTATTGAGGTGAGCTATGACCTAGTGGCTCGGGCAATACCCTCATCTCACCTTGGGCAAGATGGTGAGCTCATCTAGATGACCTTGAGTAGTTGTATCTTGAGAGTTTGGTGTTCATGGAGGTGCTTCCCGACAACCCCCATAGTTTTGTTGCCTTGCACGGCTTGAGGGAGCACGTTTTCTCTTTTTGTATCTTGGGCGGTGAGCAACCTTACCCTACTCGCCCGATGTTGTTCTGCCCACTCAGTTGTTCTGCTCGCTCAGTGGTTTAGCTCGCTCTGTAGCCCTGCTCGCCCGGTGGACCTGTTGCCTGATACCTTGGCTCGCCCGATAGCTCAGTGTGTTGCTCACCCGGTTCCCCCCAGACGCGCCTTGCTCACCCGACACTAGCGGTGTCGACCAGTGCTTGTTCCTCACCCAAACATCCTTGCTTGCCCAATTATGGTGCTCACCCGCTACCTGCCCACGTCGCCCGATAGGCTTTGCTCACGCGGCTTTACTCTACTCACCCGACACCCTCTGAGCGTGTCGCCCGACAGGGTGCTCGCCTATGCTCTACCCTGCTCGCCTGTTTGCCTTGCACGCATGAGTTCTGCTCGCACGCCCGATGACCTTGTGCATGTTGGAGTTGCACGCTCGATAGGGCTGCACGCTTGCCTTCGTTTCAAGGGTGGTGTTCTGCACGCCTGACCTTGCACGCCCTGGTTTGGGTGAGAGTGAACTCTAATCCGAGTAGGATCTTTGGTGAGGGTTTTGTACCTTTTTGTGAGGAAGCTTGGGATCATGAAGATGACTTGGCTAGCAATTTCCCTTGGTAGTATTAATAACACCTTGCTCACCTAATAGTTACAATAATGGCTAGGTTAATTCTTGTGTTATTTGTCTCTCTTTAATATAATGTCAAGGCATGGTAAGATACATGAATAGTTGCATAGTAATGTGTCTTGAGCATACAATTATCAGGTAATATATAGTAATATCTGTAGCAATGATATCTCATGATGATAGGCATTATCCTTATATCAATAATATGCTTAACCTTAATTGGTTCTTGGTAACAAACCCTAGATATGAGATGTGAATGATAAGTCTCTTGGTTACTTTCATTGAATATTGATTGGTACTAACCATGCATGTATTGTTAGCCAAATGAAAGGCGATGAGAAATGATTATGTGTGAGTACTGTGATGACATGTGTATTATGAATGATGTTCCTTAATGAGGTTGAAAGCCTTGAGAGGCTATGGAACTATATAATGAGGGATTGAGATCCCATGATATGTGGTGATCCTTGAGATGGATCTAGATGGTTGGCAAGAGGCCAAGTGATAACATGTGATGTGAGATCCTTGGGATGGATCAGTGTGATATAAATTATAGGAAATGCATAATGTTGAGTTTATGTTGTTTTCCTTTTTGTTATGACTTGCATGTTATACAACTTGGTTGAATCTTGCAATCCATCTAAAAGATACTAATTAATCATAGTGGAATCTATCATGTAGTTTGCCCTGGCCATAATGAAACGGGTTCTCCTGCGGGTTAACCCGGAGCGCATATTGTTGAATATGCGAGGTTTCTCCTAGCCTAAAGTGAGGAGGTAAGAGTACAACTGCGGTTGTAGACTCAAAGGCGAGGTGAACATAGCCCATATATATGATATGTTGAGCATGAATGCGTTCATGGCTCAGAGCACGATGTTTAGACACGTGGCTCAGTTTTTACTAGCGTCGTGACCTGTACCAAGGCGGGCTAGGCAGAGGGTAGCCTGAAGAGCTAACCATGTGGCTATGACCACTTCAAGCATGAGACTGCGGTCCTGCTTATGTTATACTTATGTACGGACATGAGGCGGAGAAGGTCTTGGATTCCGTCTCTTCCATTGACCTTGTATGGCACCGGCTATGGGCTTCGCAGCCGAAGGTTGGATTTGAACGGTACGGTTCATTTCCTCAGGGCATAATAATAAAACGTAATCCAGCAGTTTAGTATGTATTGCTTAAGACAAACACAAAACATTGGTTGAGGCCTTGTTTGTGTAGATAACTTTAATTATCTGTAGTTGTTTGTGCATTACTCCTATGTGGTGAGTTTTATGTATATTTCATCTCGTCAATCATGTCTCATTGAGAGGTATGCAGGTTATATGCCTTTTTGGTACAGCTGGTAAATTGTATGGTACAGATGGCCTTGCTTTTCATAAACTATTTCTGTTATATTCCTTATCAATATATCTACTGTTATAAGCTTTATCTTATCTGAGGTTTTGTAGTTTTGGCGCGGAGTTATGCCTCCCGCTGGGACAATGTTCAATTGTCTCACTCCGCTGGTTTTCACCCTTTTTAGGTGGTCGAGCTTGTCGTAGTGGTGGTCGCGGAGTTGTGGCCGAGCAGCAAGAAGATCAGTAGAAGGCAAGCTTTGGAGATGTTGTTGTTTTGATGTTTTGGTGTAGAGTCTAGAGTCATCCCTGTACTCTCAGGTCCTTAGTGGTGTTTTGACGATGTTTTACGATGTACGACCAAGATCGTTTGTATATCCTGCTGATGGCCAGATGTGGGCCTTCATATGTATGAACAGGTGGTGAACCCATGGTTATGACAAGACAGTTGTTGCTCTAAGCTGTGGACATGTATCCAGGCTTGTGTGGATGTGTACATAACATGTTTTCTTGCAGGATATGGACTGGAATGTAATATGTTACTCAGTTTATCAGTTTTCCGCAATCGGTTTTAATTAACCCATGTTTTTGATAAGATGTGGTTATGGTTATTTCCGCACGTTTTCACGTAACACCTCATTATCTGTTTGATAATGGGATGTATTGCCACAAAAACATATCATTAAAGCACCCTATAACAAATCGTTGTGTAGTCATATCTTTTGTATCAACAAACTAGGGCCCTCCTAGCATCCGACTACATGTTCAGTAACACCATATACCATACATGATTAGTCTGTCATTGGTAGACCAAGGACTATTAATTATGTATATAGTAGAAACAACTCATTGACACCTAAACAACACTTATCTATGCTCAGTATCCCATATTCTTTATTGTAGGACCCTGATGACACATACATTTTAAAAAATTCAACTGAAGAATATAACACTATGAAATACCACCTAATTCACCTCGTCGCTTACATTTTAAATGCATCTGAAAACCAATTACATACCAAGTACAAAATATTTTAATGCGTGTATTTATGAAATTATAACAAGCCATGTGACATCAAAGCATACACACCACAACAAAATATGTTGCGCTCATTAACATTAAATGATTAATATTTGTGTTTCACTAGATTCTTCATCTTTGGGAGCCCAAGTTTCAACTAATTTCATAACAATGGGCTTCTAAATGACACAACCAAATAATATTCATTAGAGTGGGCTTGGGACCCTAACCAGATATACATATAGTAGCTTGTGTTTAATGCAAATTTCCTTTTTCATTTATTCTTAATTTTTTTTCTTTTCAGATGTTCATAAATAATTCTTTGTACTACCTAAATGCCTCTAAAGTCATTATCTTAGACTTGCACAAAGACCCCAACTAACATTACACACATTACTATGATGCCATGAATTTTATTGGAATCAACAATGATGATACTTTACTAGAATCAACTCAGTCGTAGTGCTCTTAGATGATGATGGGGGCCATTCAGTGACAAGTCGATCAACATCAACAATATCATGTTCTAACAATGTCCTCATTACTCCAAAAAACTTTATAATACTAGAGGTTGGCCTAAAGGTCCTTTCTAAAGAAGAAGTTGTTCGAAAATATGGGGACATAGTACAGTAGAGGAAACAAACATTATCTGTCAGTATTCCCATATCAGCAAGATCACATCAACTACTATGAAATAGGAAGGATGGTTTAATAAGTTATACCTGGTCCAAGAGCAAGTCCAACGACAACAACTCACTTCAATGCAACTTTCTACTAGTTGCTCTTGGACGGTGGTTGTGCAGCTCCTTGTCTTCACCACAGACAGCCAACAAGACAGCTTCTACAATGACTCCTATGGTTTATCCATTGACTACATGATGACTTTACTCTCCTAGCACTAGCCAAAGGACTCCTACCTCTAGAGTAGTCCACATGGACCAACTAGAACTCCTATCATTCAACTAGAACAAATAGGAAGGAGTTGTCCCTCCTATTGACGTATTAGTCACCAACTTGGTCTCCCACAACAATGTTTCTCAGTTGTACATTGTCATCGATATCCCTCCCTTATCAGGTAGGACTTTCTTGGACTCTCTCGGTTACCATAACTAGAGAGGACAACAATTGTTAGAGCAAATGATTCTCAATTGATGTTGTTGTCCTTGTTGTTCTATAGGAAGCCTCTAGTACCCCTCTATTTATAGACGGGGTTTGGTTCAGAGTTCCCAGTCTATTTGGGATCTGGGTGTGAGTGGAAGGGACTAGAAGATCTTTAATTTTTGCAACCTAAGAACACTGAAATGGTTGTCTGGGTCAACTGTTTGGGATATGGGTGTGAGTGGAAGGGACCGAAAGATCTTGAATTTTTGCAACCTACAAACACTGAAACGGTCGTGTGGTGACCCAAACGGTCGCTTGGTCACATGATACAATCATCTAGCACTACCAAACGACCATATGGAAGTTTCCCAATCACATACGAATTTGGCAATTCATTTCAATTGATACTAACTATTAATTTCTTACGCCACAAGTATCACATAATCAAAATAAGTTTGGGAAACTTTCAAAACATTCATTCAGCCCCAACTGAACTGTCTCACATATGTGAGACCCCCATATTGCTCACCCAGATGGTTTTTTGGTGAGCCGAGTCAAGCCGATCGGTTCATCATAATGAACCTGTCAGTTCACACCTCAATTTGGGAAGAACTTAGCCAATTTAAACTCTGATCAGTATGATGACCAAAATGGCCATCTCAACACTTGAGATGCCCGTCTGGACAGTCCAAACAGCCATCTCAACACTTGAGATGGTCATTTGACAGTCCATCCAACCAATCTATTGCATTAATTGAATACCTAGACACTTTAGTAATCAATCCAATCATCATTCAAGATTAAACTCTTCTTCTTGATGAGTTCTATTGTGTGTGACCCTATAGGTCCCATATCATGTTGGAAGTGAATGTCTAAAACTAATTTATGACATCATAAGCAAAGAGTGGTGCCTAGTTGCATGTCAATACTACCCAAGTGAATGGAAAGTTAGAAAACAACTTCAACCTACAATCTGTGTCAGGTGTTGCAGTGATTGTATAATTCCTTTGTTAGTGGTATGTAGAATCAGCTCAAGGAATGGAATCATCATCCTCTCAACATTCAATCCATGTTCCTTGAACCAAGAGAAGACTATTTGAGATAATTTGACCTCAATATTATATATTGATTCACATGTGCATGTGCATGTATTTCTCAGTCTCACTTATCAAGTGATCATGATATCAATCTCCAGTAGGAGGGACAAATCCCATCTATCACTGAAAGTCAGTCTCCATGTGTCAACATCACCCAATCATCACCATTATAACAACCCATGTTTCAGGATAGCATTTTATGTTGTCAAAGCGAACTGAATGACATGTGATGAGTGTAGTGATTTTAGGTCTAAGAATCACAATCATCGCCTTCACTATGAGAGATGAATATGACCACCAATGATGGTTTCCATGTGTCACTCCCAAGGTGGGTTTGTCCGATACACTATTCCCTAACATGTACATGTGTGCTTGGTTTGATATTGTCATATTGTGACTAATGAGATTCTGTCATCAACCAACCCACAGTCTAGTCTTATGTGTTAATGGTGTCTATCTACCTTACATAGTAACAATCGACTAGGGGCATAATAAGAATGTACACACTCTTAACATTCGTATGATCTCATCCTCCAAGTCACTTGCTTGAAGACATACATCATTGAGTATTGTTATTCTTTAGACATTCATAATGTTTCCTCACTATCTCATAACTGAATGAAACAGAATGAATTGGAAGCTTTCCTTTATGAGTATCAATCAAATATTTTATGGTATATGCCATGTCAATCATCACATGATTGTCTCTATTGGCACCTTACCAACAAACTCCCACTTGCGCTTAGAGTCAATCACCCACAAATCTCATTCATAGTGATCCAAACATGTCCAACATGTTTCTACTGTACAAGTGCTTAATCTAGTGGGTAAGCAACATTTTTCTTTTAGTCGGTACATTGCATGTTTCCTTATGTCTTCACTATATGATTTCTCATATGAGATAGAAGTTTAGTAATATGGTATTTGATATTCCTTGCCTAACAAGTAGCTCCATTGTTGTCATAGTATCACTAAATTCTCATCAAAGGTTGGAACATCTATGAATTCATCATATGAACTTATAGATTCATATAGTAGCACTTTGTGTTCACAAGTATACTTGGATTCTATTGTATAATGGAATTAATGGATATTAGTTCGTAACCCTTCCAATTAACATCATTTCTCCTTTCAATTCACACATATTTTAATTTGCAATCATCTTTTGTCATTATGGAAGCTTGCATTGATGTAACCCTTTATATCCAACTCTTCCTTTATTGCTATCCTCATTGACTAGTAATCTATCCTTAGATACTTCTCAAGTACTAATGAATATCTCTAGTGACATTTCAATAACCCTTATTGAAACAATCATCTTGTCATTTCCACTACTACAAGATTATATGGGATAAGTACATTTACCACATTCATGATAGATCCATTGCTATAGACTTTGTCATCTTAATCATGTCATTTCCATTCTTCACAATAATTCGAACTTATGATTCACGAGAGACCAATATGGATTCTCTCTCATTTAATCCTCTATTGTTTCCCTCCTTCAACACATTTCTATTGTATGTGCTTAAACTTCCATTGTGAAACATTCAAGAACTATCTCATGGGTCTTGATCCTTACTTTATAAGATATTAACCTTCATTGAAGAAGGAGTTTTTCATGCCAGTTCTCAAGATTCACAATATTGAGATGCTATTCCTCATCATATGTGGAATATTCATATATGCTCCCACTAAATCTTTTGTAATCACATATATCATCTTTTATCTTGATTTAAGTCAAACTCTTTGACTGTCTTGTCAAGTTAAAACATCCCCTCTATGAGATGCTTGTTTCAATCCCAAATTGAACGTTGTAGTTTATAGATTTTATTTGCATGTATTGAAGTTATTAAACCTTTTCGGTTGTATCAGGTACACATCCTATGATGTATTCCTTTAAGGAATCCAATTTCTATCTTCATATGTTAAATCTCACAGTCTATTTCAACTAGAGCAACAAGCATGGCAATTGGTAAATGAATTTTTATTGCATCCAACAACTTGAACCGGTTTGAAATCCTATTCAACCAATATGTTCTTTGTTTTGTCCATGTAGATCTGTGCACAAGACCTTATTGCACCTTTTTGGAATTACCCCTTTAGGTGGCGCTATCAAGGCCCTACCTTGTTAGCTTACATGAATTCCATAATGGCATTGAGCCATTACTCAGATTATGGTAATTAATAGCTTCTAGTTGATTAGTTTGCTCACCCCATCATGACTAAACTATGTGAGTTGTTGGATTCACAATCCTCCAATCATAGGCATGTTCTACTAGAACTATTTTATTTTGTGATATGTGATGAACTTGAGATTCCACAACAACTTATGATTCTCTTATTTCTCATTGCACCTCTTTGTTGACCTCAAAAATTTTGAGTTCTACTTTTAGTCCCATTGATTCTTTTGGAACTCATTTATCCTATCAACAAAACACTTTTGTTATTGGATTGGGATTGATAGTAAAATTCAACAATAAAGGTTTGTGGATAAACCTTTTCATGAAACAACTTCCTTAATATAGGTTTCAATCCCTTAGACATATTGGGACATTCCCAATTCATATTATATATGTGTCTTATAAACCATTCAACTAGTATATTATTTAGTGATAGGTATATATTTATGAGGATAAGAAGATTATATCAATTGATAATTATATCATGACTCATCATGGTATAATTCCTTCATTCTGACACATTGTTATGTTCAGATGGATTTGATTTGTGATGCACTATCACAATCCTTTCTTTGAAGGTACTTAAGATATCGATGTAAAGTATTTTAACATTTGATCTCATCAATGTTTTTTAATACTTTCATCAAAGTCATACTTCATTTATAATCTCCTTGAACATTTCAAGAGATTTCCATTTTACTGAATACATACCATCATATTACCAGAAAATGAATGTAAGGACCCTGACCTTCATTTTGGGCTTACCCTGTTTGCTTTTTCTAAACCTTGTGTTTAGATGCTTGCTAATCACCTGAAGATGTGATTAGGGTTTGTTTGTGCTTTGTTGAGAGGTTGAGGTGCAACTTGCAAATTACCTAAGTTTTAGGGTTGGTGTGCAAGTTTGTCACCTTGAGAGATGTCTTTCTCTCTCCTTGCATCCTCCAGGGTTGAGAGGATGGGTTGGGCTCTTTGTTTGAGTAGCTATTGGCCTGGTTGGGATTTGTTTTGCCTTGTTGAAGCTTGATATCGGGTTGGACCTTGGTGTATCGGCCAAGGAGTGTTGTTGTGTTGGGTAGGGGGCTATATCGGCCATGGTGTGTGGGGTTTCCATCTTGGGCGACACATACCCTCCACCTTAGCCTCGTTTATGTCACCATATTTGGACAAGTGGTTGTTGCTTTGCTTAGTGGGTGGCAACTCATGGGCATGGGTTTTTGGGGTGCTAGCATGTGGGAGACTCCTTGGACAAGTGTGCTAGGGGCGGGTGCCACCTTGCCTTGCTTTCCCCCTTCAACCCATAGTATATAAACGAACCCCTCCTTTGCTTGCTAGGCTCTTTGGTTCCTTTAGTTGCTTCCCTTCCTTTGGTGGATGAACTAGGAGAAGAGTGGAGCAAGTGGTGGCCGATACTGCTGGTGTGTTGGGCAACGCACCTTGCTAGCTTGTCCCTTTCCTTCTCTTGTGGTAGGTATCCCTCCCTTTCCTTGGCATCATCTTCTTCTTCTTCCTTCTCTTTGGCCATGGTGGTTACAAGTTGTTCTTCTCTATGTTGCCTGAAGGTGGTGCCTTGGAGCTTGGAGCTTGGTGCTAGAAGCTTGGAGCTTTAGAACTTGAGGCGGGTTACATAACTCCTAACCCTAGCTATACTACTTCTTTTTCATGTTGCATGCTATATGTGCTATCTTGATCGGCCATGTCATCTTTTATCCATGTTTCTTGCTTTAATGGTTATAAGGTTGCTTTAGATGTACCCTAGACTTTGTGGAGATGGTTATCTTGGGTTGCCTTGGGCTGGCCGAACCATGGATGTGGAGTTCCTTGGGCAAAACCCCTCTCTCAAATAGTTGTTGAGAGGTGAGCTTAGGGTCTCCAAATCCAATGGTGAGTTGAGATTTGGTTGGTTGGCCGATATGATATGACAGACCTCCTTGTTGCCCGATAGATGATAGAAGTTGTGCAATACCCCTCTCTCACTTAATTGTCTTGAGAGGTGATATAACTCTCTTGAACTTTTAGGGCTTCTTGGTGGTAGTCTTGAGGTTGAAGATGACCAACCCGTCATGGTCTTTGAACCCTTGCATGGTACCCTTATGATGTGTTATGCACAATATCCCTCTTCTAGGGTTGTGCCATGGGCAATATGCTAGTGGTGTTTTTTTGACCCTTTGACCGATATGAACCTCTACCTAAGATGGTGTTGTTGGGGGATATGCCTTTGACCGATATGGACCTTTTCCTTAGAGGGTGTTGTTGGGCGTTATGCCTTTGGTCGATATGCTTGGTAGACATCCCTAGTTTGAATGATAGGCTACCTTGGGCGACATGGTGTTGTTTGATTAATGGCAGTAGTGTGCCTCGGGCGGTATGCAAGTTCCTTGGGCACCTTGTTGTGCTAGCCAAGGGGTTTCTTGCTGGGCGGCAGGGTTTTGACCTTGGGCGTTATGGCTATGGGTGACACGATCTTGTTGGTTGCCCAATATGGAAACCCTAACCGTAGCTTAGGTGATAGGGTGTCTTGGTCGATAGGGTGAAGGCGCTTCCCGATACACTCTTGTACCTGGACGCCTGATATCCTCTTGGTTCATGGCTTCATGACACACCTTTGGTTCTAGTCTGCCCATTACCCCTTGTGCATGGGTACACGTTATGCTTGTGGCCGATATGTGTGGCTTGGCACCCTAGGTTTTGTGGTGACCGATAGCATTTTGGGTGAGGGATATGACCCTACCCGATATCCCTTGGGTGAGGGATAGTGATACCCACTACAGCTTCGGTGAGGGTAGGCGATACCTTTAGTGAGGGGTGCGCCTAGCCCGAGAACCCTAGTTGATGAGATATGAAAGATAGGTTATGACCAGTGACATGTTTGTTACCTAAGTTTGATGTTAAGTGAGATGATAGATCTTGGTTGTGTAACCTTTAAGGATGTATCCTTAGGGATGGTTGTGTTCATGATGTTATGAGAGATAGGGCATGGTGGATGCTCATAGTTTTGCAATATTAATATAAGTTGTTTGACATACCATCTACAACTTTATGCTTCATGTGTTCATAATAATGGATGTTGTTCCAATCTTATGCACCCTAAATCTTAATGACATGATATTCATAATATGTTCTCTAAAGATTTGTATTGGGTGATCAAGTTATCTCTTCGAATATGTATTCTAACCATATAGGTGTATCAAATGAATTAATAGCCAGATAAGAGCTATGAGGCGTATTTATTTTGTATAACACTTAATAATGATGCTCCTTGTCGATGAGATAACATGTATCACCAATATGATGAGAAAGATCTGGTGACCTGATAAAGGATGAATGCCTGATTGAGGTATTAACCTCTGATGATGACATGAGGGATTTTAATCCCATGATGATGTATGATGATGAAGCCTTGAGAGGCAGTGGCATTATGTGATGAGGAATTGAGATCCCATGGCAATATGATAATGGCAGTTATAGTGTGACACAATGTTGTTTATGTTTTATAACATGGTTGCCTCAACAATTCACCTGAAATATACTAATTAATTACAGTGGAACATTTCATGTAGTTTTGCCCTAGCCATATATCTATCATCGTCAGTAGTTGGTAATGGTGAAACAGGTTTATCCTGCGGGATTACCTGAAGTGCATATTGTTGAATATGTGGGGTTTCTCCTAGCTAAAAATAGGAGGAGTAGAGTGTAACTGCAGTTGTGGACTCAAGATGTGTATAAGAGTGTGGTGAACAGGCCCATGGCTCAGTGTGATGGAGCATGAATGCATTCATGGCTCAGGAGCACGGTTTAACATGTGGCTCATGATATACTAGAACTGTGACCTGTACTAAGGCGGGCTAGAGGAAAGGGTATCCTATGGGAGCTAACCCTGTGGCTGAGGCCACTTAAGCAAGATGTTGTGGTCCCACTTTGGATATCGTGCACTGACCACGAGGAGGTGAGGTCATGGAGTCCAGCTCTTGCATTGACCTTGTATGGCATCGGGTTTGGGCTTCACAGCCGAAGGTTGGATTTGAGCGGTATGGCTCACTTCCTCAGGGCATAATAAATTGTAATCTAGTTGTATAGTGTATACTACTTAGTACAAAATACAGAACATTGGTTGAGGCCTTGCTTGTATAGTTGCTCTTGCAGTTGATTACACGTTCCTCATATCTTATGATAAGTTCTTATATAGCTTATCTTGTCAATCATGTTCCTTAAGAAATATCTGGTTATATGCCTCCCGAATATCTCGGTAAGTTGTTAATAAAGTTAGTTTTGTTCAGTATGTTGCATATATGAGCTTCTTATATAATTTATCTGCTTTACCTATTCTAGCTTTCCTAAAGTTTTATAGTTTTGACGGGGAGTTATGTTTCTCACTGGGACTGTGTGTATCACCCCACTGGTTTTAAACCTTTTTAGGTGATCGTTCTAGATGAGGTGGTGGTCATGAGGTTGCGGCCAAGCAGCAAGAAGAACAGTAGGAGGCAAGAGATGGATATGCTGCTATTTTGATAGTTTTGTAGTAGAGTCCTAGATTCATCCTTGTACTCTCAGGTCCTTGGAGGTGTTTTGATGACGTTTCACAATGTATGCTGATGTAGCTTGTTTATCCTTCTGTTGGTCTGGTATGGCCTGTTCTGTATATAAATAGGTGGTGAACTCTTTGAGCCTATGGGATAGTTGGATCCTATGAACTATGGACATGTGTCAAGGTTCATGTATGTTTATATAACATGTTTCCTTGAAGGATAAGGATCTGGATGTAATGGTTCCTTTCTTATCTGCTTTCCGCAATCAATTTTAATTAACCCGTGTTTTTGGTAATATGATGCTTATGACGGTTCTGCACGTTTTTGCATGGCATTTCGTTGTCTGTGTGATAGCGGGATGTCACAATTAGTTTTGGTATCAGAGCTCTAGGTTCGCTGAGTCTACAGGGATCTAGGACTAGGCTTGTGTCTATTCTTGTGAGTTTTCCAGATTTTCTTCCAACAACCTTCTGCCCCCAACAGAAGATAAAGCTTAAAGATGTTTGGAAATCATGAAGAACATGTTGCTGAGAGCAGTGATGCTGCATCTGTTGATGGAGCACGAGTGCAGGCACATGAAGATTGGATGCCTGAGGTCCCCCATATTGACCCGAACATTCTCAAAAATCCTATCTACTAGCACCTTATGGGACATGTAATGGCTACAATGAATCTCATGGTGGAGAGATTGCTAGTGCCTCCGCCAAGAGCACATGCTCCCCATGGTGAATCTTCGGGTATTGGGAAGACCTTTGAGTGGTTTTGCCAACTCTGAGTTTTAGATTATGCTGGAATGGTTGATCCAACAGATGCGGATCTGTGGCTGACAGGTCTTGAGAAGGCCTTACGGATCCTTGACATCGTTGAAGCAGACAAAGTAAAGCACGTTGTCTACCTTTTGAAAGGTAGTGCTGGCCACTGGTGGGCCATCGAGGAGGAGAAACAGCCTAGTGAGGTGATAGGTTGGGACGTCTTCTGTCGGGAGTTCATGAGCTGATACTTCTCAAAGACCTATCTGGATGAGAAGATCAACCAGTTTGAGCATCTGCGCCAAGGTTCGATGAGCATCACTGAGTATGAAGCCAAGTTTATGGACCTGCTGAGGTTTTGTCCTGACATGGCGATGACAGATGATGATAGAATCAGTCGGTTTGAGAAAGGTCTGAGTGCTGAGCTGACGACACCTGCTGCTGCTTTAGTAAACTAGGAGCGGTTTGCCACGTTTGTGGAGTCTGTCCAAAGGATGGAATGGTCATTCAAGGAGAAGAGAGAGACCATGTCCAAGAAAAAGCCTGCTCAATTCCAGAGGCAGAGGTTTGATGGCTTCAAGAAGCCGAGGTTTTATGCACCTTCTGCAATGCAAATCTCTAGCGCGTTGTCACAATGGTCTCTGAGTAAAGGAAGAGGGCACGTGTTTTTGCCATCTAGAGCCCACTGTACAGCTTTAGTGGCAGTTATAGGGCCATCTAGGCCATAGTTTAAAGATAGTTCATGCTATCACTGTGGATAGACCAGACATTTGAAGTCAAATTGCCCAAGGAGAGATGTTGAAGTGACGCAACAGCCAAGGCAGAATCAATAAGGATAAGATAGATAGCATTCCAGTGGCACCATAGGGTGAGGGCGCGATCAAGCATCACAAGATGGATCGTCTACTCAAGGAAGCAGTGGATGTGGACGACAGCAAGCAACGGCTCGATTCTATGCTATGAGTCAGCCTGAAGCGATAGTCAACCCACGAGTAGTGGCAGGTCAGATGGAGTTATTTCACTCTGCTTTGTCTTCCTCCTGCTTTATATCTATTCTGGTTGACCCGGGTGCTACACACTCTTTTATCGCTCGTAGTATGCTTGATAGTTGTCTTTTACTTGTTAGTGGTAAGAAAGATAGCTTGTTATTAGAAACCCCTCTTGATGGTTCCTTGATGTGTAACATCCCAGGATTTAAGGCCTCAAATAACATGATCTTAAAAGGAATTATTGGACTACCCATATCACCAAGGTGCACCTCCTTTTCCAGGAGCCCATCTCTAAAGAACTCCATAGTTAAGCGTGCTCAGCTTGGAGTAGTACTAGGATGGGTGACCAGTCGGGAAGTTGATCCTGGCTTGCACGTGAGTGAATAAGAGCGTGCAGTTAAGGCTAGTGGTGGTCTGTGGGGCCATTCGTCATTCTTGAAACTCTACTAGAGCCTTGGGTAGTGGGCCCAGGGGCATTACAAATGGTATCAGAGCCATATAACCCCTCCAGTAGGTGGGGCCCACATGGGCATGGCATGCCAGTCTTGAGCCGTGCGGTCCAGGCATGTAGGAAAGGGATGTCTATGGTTGACGTAGCCACCCTTGCACTGGTATTCCGTGATCGAGAGCTGGGTGTCCATGGGCCATTGTGGGTCTGCACTGAAATGGGGTCAGATTGTGAGGCCATATAGTTGAGCCTTGACGAGGACGTCAAGAGTCTAAGTGGAGGACATTGTAACATCCCAAGATTTGAGGCCTCGGATAACATGATCTTAAAAGGAATGATTGGACTACCCATATCACCAAGGTGCACCTCCTTTTCCGAGAGCCCATCTCTAAAGAATTCCATAGTTAAGCGTGCTTAGCTTGGATTAGTACTAGGATGGGTGACTAATCAGGAAGTTGATCCTGGCTTGCACGTGAGTGAATAAGAGCGTGCTGTTAAGGCTAGTGGTGGTCTGTGGGGCTAGTCGTCATTCCTAAAACTCTACTAGAGCCTTGGGTAGTGGGCCCAAGCATTACACGATGCTTCGAAAGGTGTGTCCATCTTGTATTCTATATTTTTCGGGACACGAGATACAAGTGGATCTTATGCCACTTGATATGCATGGATTCGATGTGATCCTTGGGATGGATACCCTAGAGAGGTATAAGGTTGTGCTGGATTATGGTTCCAAGCAAGTGGTATTTGCTGATGATGGTGAGAAGTGGATCTTCCAAGGAGATAGGAAGATTCTTCTGACGTGTTTGGTGTCATCTATGGTGGCAGAGAAGTTGTTGCGGCAAGGGTGTAAGGCGTTCTTGGCTCATGTTGTGGATTCCAAAGAAGAAGGTTTTAGCCTTGAGGATGTGCCTGTTGCCAGAGAGTTCGTGGATGTGTTTCTCCATGAGTTTACTGGTGTTCCCCCACCTCAAGAGATTGACTTTGAGATCAATCTACTGCTAGGGACACAATCAGTTGCTCAGACACCGTACATGATGGCTCCAGCTGAGATGACAGAGTTGAAGAAGAAGCTACATGAGTTGTTGGATAAAGGTTTCATCAGAATGAGCACATCACTGTGGGGTGCTCCAGTTATGTTCGTAAAGAAGAAGGATGGATCGATGCGTCTGTTCATAGATTATCGACAGTTGAACAAAGTTATGATCAAGAACAAGTACCCTTTGCTGAGGATAGATGATCTGTTTGATCAGTTACATGGTGCTACAGTGTTCTCAAAGATCGATCTACGGTCTAGATACCATCAGTTGAGGATTAAGGATGATGACATACCAAAGTTAGCTTTTAGGATGAGGTCTAGTCACTTTGAGTTTTTGGTTATGCCGTTCGGGCTAATCAATGCGCCTGCTGCTTTTATGGACCTGATGAACAAAGTGTTCCGCCCGTTTCTAGATCAGTTTGTTGTAGTCTTCATAGACGGCATCTTGATCTATAGTCGAGATAGTCAACAGCATGAACAACACCTTCGACAAGTGTTGACTCTCCTTTGCCAGCATCAGTTGTATGCCAAGTTCAGTAAGTGTGAGTTCTGGTTGAACGAAGTAACTTTCTTGGGTCATGTGATATCCGCAGAAGGAGTCAGAGTGGATCCCAAGAAGGTGGAGTCAGTTGCAGAGTGGGAGAAACCGAAAATGTCGACTGAAGTTTGTAGTTTTCTAGGTTTAGCAAGATACTACCAGAGGTTTATAAAGGATTTCAGTGTGATCGTGTTTCCATTGACAAAGTTGACCAGGAAGGATGTACCTTTTGTTAGGGATGATCATTGTCAACGAGCCTTTTAGAGCTTGAAAGAGAAGTTGACTAGTGCTCCAGTGTTGGTGTTGCCAGAGCCTGGGAAAGGATATGTTGTTTTCTACGATGCTTCCAAGAAAGGCTTAGGTTGTGTGCTGATGTAGGAAGATCATGTGGTTTCTTTTGCTTCACGACAACTTAAGAAACATGAGGAGAGCTACCCGACACATGATTTGGAGCTGGAAGTGGTGGTCCATGTGTTAAATATATGGTGATACTATCTTTATGGGGAAGTGTGTCAGATCTTTACAGATCATATTAACCTGAAGTATATCTTCTCGCAGAGTGAGATAAACATGCGACAACGTCGTTGGATGGAGCTGATCAATGATTATGATTGTACCATTGAGTATCATCCTAGTAAGGTGAACGTGGTAGCTGATACGCTTAGCAGAAAGTCTTCTTCTCTTCCTACAAAGAAGGCACAGTTGAGTTCTTTGATATGCCATAGGCGGGATATGTTTGTCTCGTTGCGGCAGATGAATGTACAGTTGGAAGTATCCTTGCTGGCAGGATTGTTGGCATAGGTGCAAGTGAAGCCTACGTTGAGACAGCATATCAAAGAAGCACAGTAGGCAGATGCTGCAGTTCAGTTGATCAGATCGGAGTTCGGAAACAAGAAGTGGGATGGCTTCCATGGATGGACTAGTTTGTTATCATAACAGGATGATGGTTCCCGATGTTGAAGATCTGAGGAAGTTAGTGCTCAAGGAAGTGCACACGTTAATGTATTTTATGCATCTAGGTGTCACCAAGATGTATCATAACCTAAAGGACCTGTATTGGTGGACCGGTTTGAAGAGAGACGTGGCCGAGTTTGTAGCTAAGTGTGCGGTATGCTAGCAGGTTAAGGCTGAGCATCAGAAGCCGGCATGTATGTTGCAACCCATGCCAATACCACAGTGGAAATGGGATCATGTAACCATGGATTTCGTAGTTGGTCTGCCAAGGATAGCTAGGAATCATGATTCCATTTGGGTGATAGTGGATAGGTTGAAAAAGTCTGCTCATTTCATTCCGATAAAGATAACATACACAGCAGAGAAGCTTGCTCCTATGTATGTGTATGAGATAGTACGTTTGCATGGTGTTCCTGCAATGATAGTCTCTAATAGAGGTCCTCAGTTCACAAGTCATTTTTGGAAACACTTGCACAGAGTGTTGGGAACACAGTTGAGGTTTAGTACTACTTTCCACCCACAAACATATGGACAGTCTGAAAGGACTATTCAGACTTTGGAGGATCTTCTCTGAGCTTTTGTTTTGCAATTCCTAGGTAGTTGGGACATGCATCTCAGTTTAATAGAGTTCACCTACAATAATAGTTACCAACGGAGTATCGACATGGCATCTTATGAGGCTTTGTATGGTAGGAAATGCATATCTCCTTTATGTTGGTATGAGTCTGGTGAGTATCAGTTTTTGGGTCCTGAGTTAGTGCAGCTAAGAACTGAAAAGATCAAAGTGATACAACAACAGTTGAAAGCGGAACATGACAGATAGAAGTCATATGCAAATAATCACTAACGACCTCTACAGTTCCAGGTGGGAGACAAGGTGTATCTCAAGGTCTCTCCATGGAAAGGCGTGTTGAGGTTTGGCTGGAAAGGCAAGTTGGATCCCATGTATATGGGTCCATATCCAGTGATAGCACGTGTTGGCAAAGTGGCTTACAAGTTAGATCTACCACTAGAGTTGCATATGTTACATCTGGTGTTCCATGTCAGTATGCTGAAGAAAAGTCATCCAGGCACAGAGACAGTGACACAGCCGGTTGAGGTTGAGCTGGATGAAGATGTGACCTATGAGGAAGGTCTGGTGTTGATCCTCGATAGAAGAGTGAAGAAGTTGAAGAGGAAGGACCTGGTTCTTGTGAAGGTTCTTTGGCATCATCATTGCATTGAGGAAGCCACGTGGGAGCTCAAGGAAGAGATGAGGAGGAAGTATCCCTCGCTTTTCTCTTCGGATTTCGGGGTCAAAATCCCTTTGTAGAGGTTTATGGCTTGTAAGGACCCTGACCTTCATTTTATGCTTACCCTGTTTGCTTTGCCTGAACCTTGTGTTTGGATGCTTACTAATCACCTAAAGTTGTGATTAGGGTTTGTTTGTGCTTTGTTGAGTGGTTGAGGTGCAACTTGGAAATTACCCACATTTTAGGGTTGGTGTGCAAGTTTGTCACCTTGAGAGATGTCTTTCTCTCTCCTTGCATCCTCCAGGGTTGAGAGGATGGGTTGGGCTCTTTGTTTGAGTAGCTATGGGCCTGGTTGGACTTTGTTTTGCCTTGTTGAGCCTTGTTGAAGCTTGATATTGGGCTGGACCTTGGTGTATCGGCCAAGGAGTGTTGTTGGGTTGTGTAGGGGTTGTATCGGCCATGGTGTGTGGGGTTGCCATCTTGGGAGACACACACCCTCCACCTTAGCCTCATTTCTATCACCATCTTTGGACAAGTGGTTGTTTCTTTGCTTAGTGGGTGGCAACTCATGGGTGTGGGTTTTTGGGGTTCTAGCATGTGTCACACTCCATGGACAAGTGTGCTAGGGGTAGGTGCCACCTTGTCGTGCTTCCCCTCTTCACCCCAGAGTATATAAACGAACCCCTCCTTTGCTTGCTAGGATCTTTGGTTCCTTTAGTTGCTTCCCTTCCTTTGGTGGCCAAACTAGGAGAAGAGTGGAGCAAGTGGTGGCCGATACTACTGGTGTTTTGGGTGACACACCTTACTAGCTTGTCCCTTTCCTTCTCTTGTGGTAGGTATCCCTCCCTTTCCTTGGCATCTTCTTCTTCTTCTTCCTTCTCTTTGGCCATGGTGGTTACAAGTTGTTCTTCTCTGTGTTGGTCGAAGGTGGTGCCGTGGAGCTTGGAGCATGGTGCTAGAAGCTTGGAGCTTTAGAGCTTGAGGCGGGTTACATAACTCCTAACCCTAGCTATACTACTTCTTTTTCATGTTACGTGTTATATTTTCTATCTTGATCGGCCATGCCATCTTTTAGCTATGTTTTTTGTTTTAATGGTTATAAGTTTGCTTTAGATGTACCCTAGACTTTGTGTAGATGGTTATCTTGGGTTGCCTTGGGTTGACCGAGCCATGGATGTGGAGTTCCTTGGGCAAACCCCTCTCTTACTTAGTTGTTGAGAGGTGAGCTTAGGGTCTCCAAATTCAATGGTGAGTTGAGCTTTAGTTGGTTGGCTGATATGATATGATGAACCTCCTTGTTGTCCGATAGATGATGGAAGTTGTGCAATACCCCTCTCTCACTTAATTGTCTTGAGAGGTGAGCTAACTCTCTTGAACTTTTAGGGATTCTTGGTGGAAGTCTTGAGGTTGAAGATGACCAACCCGTCATGGTCTTTGAACCCTTGCACGGTACACTTATGATGTGTTCTTCCCGATATCTCTCTTCTAGGGTTGAGCCTTGGTTGATATGCTAGTGGTGTTTTGTTGACCCTTTGACCGATATGAACCTCTATGCAAGATGGTGTTGTTGGGTGATATGCCTTTAACCGATATGGACCTTTGCCTTAGAGGGTGTTGTTGGGCATTACACCTTTGGTCGATATGCTTGGTAGACATCCCTAATTTGAACGATAGGCTACCTTGGGCGCCATGGAGTCATTTGATTGATGGAAGTAGTGTTCCTCGGGCGGTATGAGAGTTCCTTAGGAACCATGTTGTGGTAGATAAGGGGTTGCTTGCTGGGCGGCATGGTTTTTACCTTGGGCGTTATGGTTGTGGGTGACACAGTCTTATTGGTTGCTCGATATGGAAACCCTAACCCTAGCTTAGGAAATAGGTTGTCTTGGCCAATAGGGTGAAGGTGCTGCCCGATACACTCTTGTACCTAGACGCCCGATATTCTCTTGGTTCATGGCTGCACGACACACCTTTGGTTCTAGTCTGCCTGTTACCCCTTGTGCATGGGTGCACGTTATGCTTGTGGTCGATATGTGTGGCTTGACACCCTAGGTTTTGTGGTGACCGATAGCGTTTTAGGTGAGGGATATGACCCTACCCGATATCCCTTGGGTGAGGGATAGTGCTACCCGCCACACCTTCGGTGAGGGTAGACGATACCTTTGGTGAGGGATGCGCCTAGCCCAGGAACCCTAGTTGATGAGATATGAAAGATAGGTTGTGACCAGTGACATGTTTGTTACCTAAGATTGATGTTAAGTGAGATGATAGATCTTGGCTGTGTAACCTTTAAGGATGTATCCTTAGGGATGGTTGTATTCATGATGTTATGAGATATAGGGCATGGTGGATTCTTATCGTTTTGTAATATTAATATAAGTTGTTTGATGTACCATCTACAACTTTATGCTTCATGTGTTCATAATAATGGATGTTGTTCCAATCTTATGCACCCTAAATCTTAATGGCATGATATTCATAATATGTTCGCTAAAGATCTGTATTGGGTGATCAAGTTATCTCTTCAAATATGTATTCTAACCATGTAGGTGTATCAAATGAATTCATATCCAGATAAGAGCTATGAGGCGTATGTATTTTGTATAACACTTAATAATGTTGCTCCTTGTCGATGAGATAACATGTATCACCAATATGATGAGAAAGATTTGGTGACCTGATAAAGGCTGAGTGCCTGATTGAGGTGTTAACCTCGGATGATGACACGAGGGATTGTTATCCCATGATGATGCATGATGATGAAGCCTTAAGAGGTAGTGGCATTATGTGATGAGGGATTGAGATCCCATGGCAATATGATAATGGCAGTTATAGTGTGACACAATGTTTTTAATGTTTTATAACCTGTTTGCCTCAACAATTAACCTAAAATATACTAATTAATGACAGTAGAACATTTCATGTAGTTTTTCCCTGGCCATAGTTCCATCATCGTCAATAGCTGGTGATGGTGAAATAGGTTTATCCTGTGGGATTTCCTGGAGTGCATATTGTTGAATATGTGGGGTTTCTCCTAGCCGAAAATAGGAGGACTAGAGTGAAACTACGATTGTGGACTCAAGATGTGTATAAGAGCGTGGTGAACAGGCCCATGGCTTAGTGTGATGGAGCATGAATGCGTTCATGGCTCAGGAGCACGGTGAATAGGCCCGTGGCCATGATATACTAGTACCGTGACCTGTACCAAGGCGGGCTAGAGGAAAGGGTATCCTGCGGGAGCTGACCCTGTGGTTGAGGCCACTTAAGCAAGAGACTTTGGTCCTACTTTAGATATCATGCGCTGACCACGAGGAGGTGAGTTCATGGAGTATGACTCTTCCATTGACCTTGTATGACACTGGTTTTGGGCTTTGTAGCCGAAGGTTGGATTTGAGCAGTACGACTCACTTCCTCAGGGCATAATAAATTGTAATCCAGTGGTATAGTATATACTTCTTAGGGAAAAATACAGAACATTGGTTGAGGCCTTGCTTGTATAGTTGCTCTTGCAGTTAATTACACGTTACTCATATCTTATGATAAGTTCTTATATAGCTTATCTTGTCAATCATGTTCCTTAAGAAATATCTGGTTATATGCCTCCCAGATATCTTGGTAAATTGTTAATAAAGTTAGTTCTGTTCAGTATGCTGCATATATGACCTGCTTATATAATTTATCTGTTTTACCTGTTCTAGCTTTTCTGAAGTTTTATAGTTTCGGCGGGGAGTTATGTTTCTCACTGGGACTATGTGTATCACCCTGCTGGTTTTAAACCTTTTTAGGTGATCGTGCTAGATGAGGTGGTGGTCATGAGGTTGTAGCTGAGCATCAAGAAGAACAGTAGGAGGCAAGAGATGGATATGCTACTATTTTAATAGTTTTTTAGTAGAGTCCTAGATTCATCCCTGTACTCTCAGGTCCTTGGAGGTGTTTAGACGACGTTTCACGATGTATAGCTAATGTAGCTTGTTTATCCTGCTGTTGTCCTGGTATGGCCTGTTCTGTATATAAACAGGTGGTGAACTCTTTGAGCCAATGGGACAGCTGGATCCTATGAACTATGGGCACGTATCAAGGTTCATGTATGTTTATATAACATGTTTCCTTGTAGGATAAGGATTTGGATGTAATGGTTCCTTTCTTATCTGCTTTCTGCAATTGGTTTTAATTAACCCATGTTTTTGGTAATATGATGCTTATGACGGTTCTGCACATTTTTGAGTGGCATTTCATTATCTGTGTGATAGTGGGATGTCACACCACCTTCTTGGGATCCACCCTAATTCCTTCTGTAGAAACAACATGACCCAAGAAAGTCACTTCCTTCAGCCAGAACTCACGCTTATTGAACTTGGCATACAACTGATGTTGTCGAAGAAGAGTCAATGCTTGTCAAAGATGATGTTCGTTTTGTTGGCTATCTCGACTATAGATCAAGATATCATCTATGAAGACTACAACAAACTGATCTAAGAATGGACGAAACACTCTGTTCATCAGATCCATGAATGTTGTTGTAACATCACTGACTTGGGTTATGTGCTAACCCTAGATGTTTTTCTTAATGAGGTTAATTATATTCTTGCTCTTACTTCTTGAAAAGTAATTATGACTCAAGAGGAACTTATATTTCAATTTTAGTCCTTTTTGAATAATGTTGAAACAATGTTTTGTTAGTTTTGGACTATAGTGCAAATTACCCAAGTTGAGGGGTTAACTTGCAAATTTTACATGATAAAATGTTCCTCAAGTGTTGAAGCATCATAAGAATGAGAATGATGCAGAGGTATGGCTTGTGATAGCCTGAGCACCAAGAAAGAGCTTATTAAGCAATGTTTGTGCATTAAAACCTAGTTTTGGTGTAATGTGCAAATTACCCAAAACCTAGGGTTCAATATGCAAAATACCACCTCTTGAGAGTCCCTTATGTTTCTTGGAATCATTTAGATAAAATAAAATGAGAGGGTTGCCTCATTTGAATCACTTTGGAGGAGAGAGAATATCGATATTAAAATAATCAAGATTTAAGCATAATTGAAACCCTAATTCAATTTAATGCAAAAATAAATATATTAATTGAAGTGCCTTTCAACCAAAATTGAGATGGTTGAATTTTCATAACTGTGAACATTTTTGTGCCTTGCAAAGGCAACGAAAATATCCTAAGTGAGTGGAGAACCCACTCACATTTGTTAACTAAAAAGTAATAACCACTCAAATATGGGATATTAGTATTATATGAATTAAGGTGCTTAATTGGTTTTCCTTTAATTCATGGATAATGAAGAGGAATTTCAAGGTGGAAGAGATGGCTTCTTATGCAAGGGATGGAGGAGAACATGTGGTACCAATTTTTGGAAATTAAAGGATTATTATAAGACTTTCTCTCTCATTGAGATTTCCTTATGTATATCTCATTTTCCAACCACATAAGGACTCTTTTTCGGATCCTTTTTCTCTCCTTCCTTTGGCCGTGCACAAAGGAGCTTAGGAGCAATAGGAGGACGAACTCCAACCTGTAGGTAAGGTCCTTAATCATCTTCAACCTATATTCCATGGTGGAAATTGAAAATCAATGCTTGATTTCTTCTTTTCTCCATTCAATCTTCAACTCTAGCCATTTCTTTTCACTCAAAGACTTGAGAACGAGCCTTGGGAGGTTGTGAAAGCTTCATTCACCATTGGATACGTGGATCTTGAATCTTGGATTCAATTTTGAAGGTGGGTTATATTACTTGAACCCTTAAATGTTATTACTACATTCAATTCTTCATCATTTGTTGGTTGTTTTGTTCTTCTTGAAATTCCTTTGATCAATTGATGCAATTTCCATATGTACGGAAATAGCTTTTGAAGGATCGAAGCTTGATGATTATGACATCATCCTAAGCACACACCTTAACAAAGATCTAGTGCAAATGGTTTCATTGACTTGAGACCAAACGGTCTCAAGATCGTTTGAAACCAAACGGTTTCAAAACCGTTTGGGATCAAACAGTCTCAAGACCGTTTGAGGACAAACGACCTCAAAACCGTTTGAGGTCAAGTGCTGTTATAAATTGATGATGATCCAATGGTTTTCAATTGAATTAATTTCAAAATGGGTCAATACTTTAGGGCTTCTTGATTGCAAACCCTAAATCAATTTGTTGAAGAATCCCTAATTGAATTCAATCAATTTCAGTGGTTGGATGGGTCAAACGGTCTCAAGACCATTTGACACCAAACGGTCTCAAGACCGTTTGAGGTCAAATGACCTCAAGACCATTTGAGGTCAGTTTAGGTCATGATTGAATGATGATTCAATTGTTTCAATTGAAGTAATTCCAATGATTACAATAATTGATGGGTTGAATAATTAGAACCCTATTTGATTGAGTAAAAGTAACCCAAAATGATTCATTCAGTTTCAAGATGTTTTGGACCAAACGGTCTTGAAACCGTTTAAGTCCAAACAGTCTTGAAACCGTTTGGAATCAAACAGTTTCAAAATTGTTTGAATGGCGAAGTGGTTTTAATTTTCAAACGGTTTCAACTATTGGTTTGTCCAATCGATCTTAGTGATGAATTGTTCAAACAGTTTCTAATGTTGAGTGCCCAAACGGTTTCAAAACCATTTGGAGGGCAAATGGTCTTAACCCTAGATGCCCAAACAGTTTCAAAACCGTTTGGAGGGCTATTGACTTCAAACTGTTTGGAGATTCAAAGGTCAAAACTGAATGGAGGTTCAACATATACAAAATTGATTAAAGACTTAAAGTGATGAAAGATCTGTTGATTCCATGATTGATAATGATGATTATCAAAGATAAGTACAATGGTTGAATCCCTAATGTACTTAGATGATTGGTACCCTTAGAGGGGTTAACCTTTGATGCTTATGGAAGCAATGACTCAATACATTATGCTAACCCTAAATGTATGTATTTGAATAAAGGATTGACTCAATCTAATCAAGATTGGAGTAATGAACATCCTAGAGAGGATGAGAGAGAGAAATGCATACATGTATAATAATCATGTAGCAATCCGGCCTCAACACATTCAAAATAAATAGAATATGTAATTAGGGTATAATCCTTAATAAAGAGATCATGAAACCCTAATTGAGAAGGTTGATGAACCCCAACCCTAATTTAGGGCAATGCTTGGTGTAACCCTAATCTAGGGTGATGATGTGAGAAATCTCAATTAAGGGTGATGTTAAAGTGAAACCTTAATGTTATAATGTAATGTGAAACCCTGATCAAGGGTGATGACATGTGAAACCCTAATTGAGGGTGATGTCATATGAAACCCTAATTGAGGGTGATGTCATATGAAACCCTAATTGAGGGTGATGTCATATGAAACCCTAATTGAGGGTGATGTCATATGAAACCCTAATTGAGGGTAATGTCTTGTGAAACTCTAACCTAAGGTGATGCTATGTAATGAAATAAGAAGACCTTGATATGAAATCCTAACCCTGATATAGGGTAAAGGTATGTGAAGCCCTAATCTTGGGTTATAATGTATGAAACCCTAATGTTGGGTAATATGATGATAAACCGTGCACAATTACTCTGATGTGATAGTTCTTGTGTATGAATTTATGCATATATACATGGGCTTGTCGTATAAATTAAATCCATGAAAATCCAATGTTGATATTTCATCAATGATGTTTAAAGTATATTAATTTCATGTACATTGTTATATTGTAAGACATATGACTATCATGCTCACATATTAAGATGGGGTTATGATTTTATAGTACAATCAATGCCATTTAAAGACCTCAAGATAAATTAAGGTTTCATCATGCTATAGTGTACATGCTTCAAAAGGAGAAACCTTGCTATGCTTAAGAGGAAGAAATTCCATTACGTTTCAGAGCTAAAGTAAAGTTAAGACAATATTAACATTAATGATAAAAGTAATGAACTAAACAATTTCTATGTATATATCACAACAGGGAACCCTTATGGGTCATTATAATCTTTCTAATAGTTACAAGTTTTTCCAGCATTATGTAATTAAGTGGGAAATTAAATATTCTGCTCATATAGGAGGAGAAGAAGAACTTGAAGATGTCTAGATCACACGATGAACATGCTGTTGAGAGCAGCGTTGCTGCACCAGGAGGAGGTGCAAGGGACCAAGCTAGGGAGGAACCCGAACCTGGACATCCCCAGTGTAATCCAGCCATGATAGAGAACCCAGCCTTCCATGATCTGTTTGGGCAGTTCATGGCAACTATGATGCATATGGTGGATAGGATGCCACTACCTGCACCTAGGGCACCTATTCACCATGAAGGACAGGGCATCGACAAGACTTTTGAATGACTTTGCCGGGTTGGAGCCACAGAATATCCTGGAATAGCTGACCCAACAGATGCGGACATGTGGCTGACTGAGCTGGAGAAGGCCTTTAGAATCCTTAATATCCTAGAAGTTGAGAAGGTTAGACATGCAGTGTACCTTCATAAGGGGAGTGTTGTCCACTGGTGGACCATAGAAGAGGGCAAGAGGCCAGGTGTGGAGATCGGTGGGAAGTATTCCGACGAGAATTTGTCAATAGATATTTCTCTAAGACGTTCCTAGATGTGAAGATCTCTCAGTTTGAGAGGTTAAGGCAAGGACCAATGAACATTAGCGAGTATGAGGCTAAGTTCATGGAGCTTTTATGGTTCTGTCCGCATATGGCAGCTACCGATGAAGAAAGGATTCGACATTTTGAGAAGGGGTTGAACGCTGATTTGACCACTCCTATGTCTGCTTTAGAGAACAGGGAGAGGTTCGCCACCTTTGTAGAGTCTGTGAGACGGATAGAAAGGTCAGTGATTGAGAAGCGACATACCAAAAGTAAGAAGGTGTATACTCAGTTTCAAGGACAAGGGTCCAAAAGTTTTAAGAAACCGAGATTTTCTGCACCAATAGCACCATCAAGGTTCAATACCCAGACGCAATGGACATCGAACAGGGGTAGAGGCCGTAGTTTACCACCAGAAGGAGCCCACAGCTCAGAATCAGTGTCGGTGACAGGACCACCCAGGCCACAGTCAGGGAATAGAGGATGTTTTATATGTGGAAAGATGGGACATCTGATGAAGGATTGTCGAGATAGAGAAGCAAGTGTGACTCAACCTCAGAGACAGAGTCAGCAAGGCTCTTAGAGGTGAAAATTTCCGAGTGGTGCTAGAGGACATGGACAAGCATCCCAAGTTGGATCATCAGCACCTAACCACCGAGCACATGGTCAACAACAACCAACGGCTAGATTCTATGCGATGAATCAACCTGATGCAGTAGTGAAGCCTCAGGTGGTGACAGGTTAGATGGAACTATTTTATTCTGATATGTCTACATCTTGCGTCGTATCTATTTTAATTGATTTGGGTGCTACACATTCCTTTATCACTAGAAGAGTGATCCTGGAATGCAACATGACTGTTGGTCATAGGGCAAAGAATTTGTTGTTAGAAACACCTCTGCTTGGATCTGTAGTGCTACGGGAGGTGTGTTCTCCCTGCACTCTTTCTTTTTCTGAACATCACATTCATGTGGATCTTATACCACTTGAGATGCATGGGTTTGATATAATCCTAGGGATGGACACCCTAGAAAAGTACAAGGTTGTCTTGGATTGTGATTCCAAGCAGGCTGTGTTCACAGATGATGGTGACACATGGATCTTTCAGGGGGACATAAAGATTCTTCCAACTTGTCTTATGTCATCTATGGTAGCTGAGAAGCTGATGAGACAAGGATGCTTCGCATTCTTGGCCCATGTGGTATACACCACTATGGAGAGTTCTAATCCTTCTGAAGTTCCTATAGTTAGGGAATTTGAAGATGTATTTCCTGAGGAACTTCCAGGTGTACCTCCACCCCAAGAGATTGATTTTGAAATTAATCTATTCCCATGCACGCAACCAATAGCACAAACACCGTATAGAATGGCACCTGTTGAGATGGCAGAGCTCAAGAAACAGCTTCAGGAGTTACTTGAGAAAGGTTTTATCCGACTGAGTACTTCACCATGGGGTGCTCCGATTCTCTTTGTTAAGAAGAAGGACGGATCGATGCAATTATGCATTGATTACAAGCAGTTGAATAAAGTAACCGTAAAGAATAAGTATCCTTTTCCAAGGATCGATGATCTGTTTGATCAGTTGCGAGGTGCAACTATCTTCTCTAAGATAGATCTGAGGTCAGGATACCATCAGTTGAGAATCAAGGAGGGTGACATACCTAAGTCTGCCTTTTGGACAAGGTATAGTCACTATGAGTTCATAGTTATGTCGTTTGGACTAACTAATGCACCAGTTGCATTCATGGAACTCATGAATAGAATCTTTCAACCTTTTCTTGATCAGTTCATAGTAGTCTTCATAGATGACATCTTAATCTACAGTAGAGATGCTCAACAGCATGAGCAGCACCTCTGTCAAGCTTTAACTTTGCTAAGAGAGCATAAGTTGTATGCTAAATTTAGCAAATGTGAGTTTTGGTTACCAGAAGTTTCTTTTCTAGGACATGTAATATCTGCCTCAGGTATCTGTGTTGATCCTAAGAAGGTAGAATCTATCCTATAATGGGAACAGACAAAGACACCGATGGAGATACGCAGTTTTCTAGGACTGGTACGTTATTATAGGAGGTTCATTAAGAACTTCAGTTCTATAGCTTTACCCCTAACCAAGTTGACAAGGAAGGAGGTTCCTTTTGTCTGGAATGACAAGTGTCAACATTCTTTCCAGCTGTTGAAAGAAAGGTTAACAAATGCACCTATGTTGGTGTTACCTGAGCAAGGGAAGGGGTACATAGTTTTTTGTGATGCATCTAAGAATGGCCTAGGATGTGTGTTGATGCTGATATAATCAAGTGATTTCGTTTGCTTCTCGGCAGCTTAAGAAACATGAGGAGAATTATCCAACACATGATCTAGAGCTAGCTGTTGTGGTCCATGCTATGAAGATCTGGAGACATTATCTCTATGGAGAAACATTCCAGATTTTCATAGACCATAAGAATCTAAAATATATCTTCTCACAACATGAGTTGAACATGAGACAATGTCGCTGGATGGAGTTAATCAAGGACTACGATTGTACAATTGATTATCATCCAGGGAAGGCTAATGTAGTGGTTGATGCTTTAAGTAGAAAATCATCAGCACCAGCCTTAGATAAAGCTCAGTTGAACTCTTTAGTGTGCTTTAAAAGAAATATGCTTATCTCCTTGAGGCAAAACAATGTACAACTTAAAGTATCATTGTTAGCCGGGTTGTTAGCTAAGATGCACATAAAACCTACTCTGAGACAACAGATCAAAGAAGCACTACAAGTTGATACTGTGGTTCAGCAGATTAGGTTAGAGTATGGTAGCAAGAAACAGGATGGTTTTCATTTGTCAAGGGATCAGGTAGTCTGTTACCATGGTAGGATGGTGGTACCTGATGCCAATGACTTAAGGAAGTTAGTCTTGGAAGAAGCTCATTCTTTGATGTATGCAATGCATCCAGAGAGCACCAAAATGTATCACAACCTGAAGGATATGTATTGGTGGCCAGGATTGAAGAAGGATGTAGATGAGTTTGTTATGCGGTGTCTGGTGTGTCAGCAAGTTAAAGTTGAACATCAGAAGCCCACAGGAACAATGCAATCTTTGCCTATACCGTAGTGGAAATGGGATCATGTGACCATGGACTTTGTGGTTGGTTTTCCTAGAACAACCAAAGGTCATGATTCCATATGGGTGATAGTTGATAGGTTGACTAAGACAACACATTTCCGTCCTATCAAAACAACCTACACTGCTAAGAATCTTGCACAGATATATAAGGATGAGATAGTGCGCTTGCACGGGGTTCCAGCTTCTATTGTTTCTGATAGAGGACCTCAGTTTACGAGTCATTTTTGGGAATGAATACATAAAGCTTTGGGTACGCAGTTAAGGTTTAGTACTACCTTTCACCCACAGACAGATGGACAATTAGAGAGGACCATACAAACCTTAGAGGACTTTCTTAGGGCATGTGTCCTTCAGTTTGTAGGAAGTTGGGATCTACATCTGAGCTTAATAGAATTTTCTTACAATAATAGCTATCAGCACAGTATTGATATGGCACCATATGAAGCATTATATGGTAGACGTTGTAGAACTCCTTTATGTTGGTATGAAATAGGAGAATATCAACTTTTAGGTCTTGAGCTAGTGCAGCAGACAACTGAGAAGATTAAAGTAATACAACAACAGTTAAAGACTGCACAAGATAGACAGAAGTCATACGCCAATAAACGGTGAAGACCTTTAGAATTCCAAGTTGGAGACAGAGTATATCTCAAGGTCTCACCTTGGAAGGGTATTCTTAGATTTGGAAGGAAAGGAAAGTTAGCTCCTAGATTTATGGGGCCTTATCCAATCATATAACGAATTGGAAAGGTAGCCTATACACTGGAGTTGCCACCTAAGTTGCATAAGTTGCATCCAGTGTTCCATATGTCCATGCTGAGAAAGTGTCATCCTGACATAGAGTTAGTTCTACAAACCTATGGAGGTAGAATTAAATGATGATGTGTCATATGTTGAAGGACCTGTAATGATCCTTGATAAAAGAATTAAGAAGCTGAAAAAGAAAGACATATGTCTTGTAAAAAGTTCTATGGCATCATCGTGACATTGAAGAATCTACGTGGGAACTAGAGGAAGAGATGAGGAGGAAGTACCCTTCTCTTTTCTCTTAATGTTTTCATTGATGATTTCGGGGACGAAATCCCTGTTAGGGGTGGATAATTTGTAACATCCCTGACCTGGGTTATGTGTTAACCCTAGATGTTTTGCTTAATGAGGTTAATTATATTCTTGCTCTTACTTCTTGAAAAGTAATTATGACTCAAGATGAACTTATATTTCAATTTTAGTCATTTTTTAATAATGTTGAAACAATGTTTTGTTAGTTTTGGACTATAGTGCAAATTACCCAAGTTGAGGGGTTAATTTGCAAATTTTACATGATAAAATGTTCCTCAAGTGTTGAAGCATCATAAGAATGAGAATGATGCAGAGTTATGGCTTGTGATACCCTGAGCACCAAGAAAGAGCTTATTAAGCAATGTTTGTGCATTAAAACCTAGTTTTGGTGTAACGTGCAAATTACCCAAAACCTAGGGTTCAATATGCAAAATACCACCTTTTGAGGGTCCCTTGTGTTTCTTGGCATCATTAGAGAAAATAAAATGATAGGGGCGCCTCATTTGAATCACTTTGGAGGAGAGAGAATCTTGATATTAAAATAATCAAGATTTAAGCATAATTGAAACCCTAATTCAATTTAATGCAAAAATAAATATATTAATTGAAGTGCCCTTCAAACAAAATTGAGATGGTTGAATTTGCATAAGTGTGAATGTTTTTGTGCCTTGCAAAGGCAACTAAAATATCCTAAGTGAGTGGAGAACCCACTCACATTTGTTAACTAAAAAGTAATATCCACTCAAATATGGGATATTAGTATTATATGAATTAAGGTGCTTAATTACTTTTCCTTTAATTCATGGATAATGAAGAGGAATTTCAAGGTGGGGGAGATGTCTTCGTATGCAAGGGATGGAGGAGAACATGTGATACCAATTTTTGGAAATTAAAGGATTATTATAAGACTTTCTCTCTCATTGAGATTTCCTTATGTATATCTCATTTTCCAACTACATCAGGACTCTTTTTCAGATCTTTTTTCTCTCCTTGCTTTGGCCATGCACAAAGGAGCTTAGGAGAAATAGAAGGACAAACTCCAACCTGTAGGTAAGCTCCTTAATCATCTTCAACCTTGATTCCATGGTGGAAATCAAAAATCAATGCTTGATTTCTTCTTTTCTCAATTCAATCTTCAACTCTAGCCATTTCTTTTCACTCAAAGACTTGAGAACGAGCCTTGGGAGGTTTTGAAAGCTTCATTCACCATTTGAGACGTGGAGCTTGATGCTTGGATTCGATTTTGAAGGCGGGTTATATAATTTGAACCCTTAAATGTTATTACTACATTCAATTCTTCATCATTTGTTTATTGTTTTGTTCTTCTTGAAATTCATTTGATCAATTGATGCAATTTCCATATGTACGACAGTAGCTTTTGAAGGATCGAAGCTTGATGATTATGACATCATCCTAAGCAAACACCTTAACAAAGATCTAGTGCAAACGTTTTTATTAACTTGAGACTAAACGGTCTCAAGATCGTTTGAAACCAAACGGTTTCAAAACCGTTTGGGATCAAACGGTTTCAAGACCGTTTGAGGTCAAACGACCTCAAAACCGTTTTAGGTCAGGTGTTGTTATAAATTGATGATGATCCAATGGTTTTCAATTGAATTAATTTCAAAATGGGTCAATACTTTAGGGCTTCTTGATTGCAAACCCTAAATCAATTTGTTGATGAATCCCTAATTGAATTCAATCAATTTCAGTGGTTGGATGGGTCAAACGGTCTCAAGACCATTTGACACCAAATGGTCTCAAGACCGTTTGAGGTCAAACGACCTCAAGACCATTTGAGGTCAGTTGAGGTCATGATTGAATGATGATTCAATTGTTTCAATTGAAGTAATTCCAATGATTACAATAACTGATGGGTTGAATAATTAGAACCCTATTTGATTGATTAAAGTAACCCAAAATGATTCATTCGGTTTCAAGATGTTTTGGACCAAATGGTCTTGAGACTGTTTGAGTCCAAATGGTCTTGAAACCATTTGGAATCAAACAGTTTCAAAACCATTTGAATGACCAAGTGGTTTTAATTTTCAAATGGTTTCAACTATTGGTTTGTCCAATTGATCTTAGTGATGAATTGTTCAAACGATTTCTAATTTTGAGTGCCCAAACAGTTTCAAAACCGTTTGGAGGGAAAATGGTCTTAACCCTAGATGCCCAAACGGTTTCAAAACCGTTTGGAGGGCTATTGACTTCAAACCGTTTGGAGATTCAAAGGTCAAAACCGAATGGAGGTTCAACATATACAAAATTGATTAAAGACTTAAAGTGATGAAAGATCAGTTGATTCCATGATTGATAATGATGATTATCAAAGATAAGTACAATGGTTGAATCCCTAATGTACTTAGATGATTGGTACCCTTAGAGGGGTTAATCTTTGATGCTTATGGAAGCAATGACTCAATACACTATGCTAACCCTAAATGTATGTATTTGAATAAAGGATTGACTCAATCTAATCAAGATCTGAGTAATGAACATCCTAGAGAGGATGAGAGAGAGAAATTCATACATGTATAATAATCATGTAGCAATCCAGCCTCAATACATCCAAAATAAATAGAATATGTAATTAGGGTATGATCCTTGATAAAGAGATCATGAAACCCTAATTGAGAAGGCTGATGAACCCCAACCCTAATTTAGGGCAATGCTTGGTGTAACCCTAATCTAGGGTGATGATGTGAGAAATATCAATTAAGGGTGATGTTAAAGTGATACCTTAATGTTATAATGTAATGTGAAACCCTAATCAAGGGTGATGACATGTGAAACCCTAATTGAGGGTGATGTCATATGAAACCCTAATTGAGGGTGATGTCATATGAAACCCTAATTGAGGGTGATGTCATATGAAACCCTAAGTGAGGGTAATGTCATGTGAAACTCTAACCTAAGGTGATGCTATGTAATGAAATAAGAAGACCTTGATATGAAATCCTAACCCTGATATAGGGTAAAGGTATGTGAAGCCCTAATCTTGGGTTATAGTGTATGAAACCCTAATGTTGGGTAATATGATGATAAACCATAACCCTAATGTTGGGTAATGGTATGAGTATTCCTAATTGACATGAATTGGGAAATTCTAATTCTAATGAGGAAATAGTGATGATACTCTTACAATGCATAGTGCTGATATGTAATTGATATAACTATTATCATGTGCACTAATTATGCAGGTTTCATGAGATGTTGGACATAGCCAGGTATGAGTTATGATGTTTTACTATTGGAATTGTTTTATGGGCCTTGTGAGCCATAATTTCTTTGTTGCCTAATAAGTGGTGACAAAAGATTAATGGGCTTTAAGAGCCATGTGAAATGCCTGCTTTGCAAATATTATGTTCACCTTGGTCAGATGACCTGAAGGCATTAAGTTACCTGATAAATGGTAACAAGTGATTGATAAATTGAGGGTTTGAATACCCATACTTCATAATCATGATGATGAGATGTTAAGGGATGAGAATGCCCCTGATGTGATAAGGGATTGAGATCCCAATGTTTTATAAAGCTTTAAAAAGGACTTGATAGAAATAGTACTCATTCTTTGTAGCATTTGTTATAATGATTTATGTTTGAAAACCTGATTGATGCTAAAAGAATATAGTAAGGTACTTAATTAATCAAGTGAAATCTTATCATGTAGAGCCCTGACCATATATTCATCATCGTCAGTAGTTTGGTGATGGTGAAATAGGTTTTCCTACGAGAACTCCTAGAGGGCATACTATTGAGTATGTGGGAGTTATGGGCGTGAATATCCTTACGCCCTAATGGAGGAATTGATGTGAGGTAAACGTTAAATCTCTCAATCCTTCATTATATATGCTGGGATGGATGTATCATTAATCTCCCGATAATGTTAATGCTGGATCGATATGAGATAAATATAATATCTCTCGATTGCGAAGAGAGTACAGCATGCCACTGTAACTCTAATAGCGAAGTTGCCAGTATACCCTGGAAAGCTATTTAGCAGAGATACAAGATGTCCTGCACTTGGTCCTCACACTGACTGAGGAAGATGAGGTCATGGGAATCCGGCTCTTCTATTGACCTATGTATGGTACCGATTTCGATTTCGCAATGGTCGGTTGGAGTATGAGTGGTATACCTCATATCCTCAGGGCTTAAGAATGCTTGTAAAATGTAATCAGCCATGTAGTGTATTTGTTTAAGATTGAAATATGAGAATCACCGGTTGATGTTACTTTGCTTAGTATATCTTAGATTGATAAATGTTATACATGTTCTTCATATCCCTTACTGAATAAATGACATACTACCTTATCAAGTTACAAGCTGAAATACTTTGGAGGAGAATAATGCTCTAACATGTTTAGACAATTGATTTATCTGCTGTTGAATACTTATGATTCTTCTGCTCAGTTTTATTCCATTAATTGCAATAATAATATTTTTGGTGGAGAGTTATATCTCTCGCTGGGACAATTTCAATTGTCTCACCCCCCGTGGGATCCAACTTTTTAGGTAGACGCAGAAGAAGAAGCAGAAACCCTACAGTGGGTGAAGAACAGCAGTAGCAGCAAGGACAGTAGTGAATTCTCATGTGGAGACACTGGTTGTCATGTCCTGTAAATAGAGAGTCCTATGTGTCGTCTTTGTACTCCCAGGTCCTAGGAGTCAATAGTTAGTTTAATATTGATATGAGATTTTGGTTTGATGCCTTGAGATTGTTATACTTCTTATGTACAGTTTAACAGGGCAGTTGATGCTTGTAACTCTCGATATGGAATGGCACAAGAGATGTATTGATGAACCAGAATGTAATTGAATTACTTTGGTTCTTTATGAAAGAGTTTTTTAGTTTATGGATCTCTCTGTAAAAAGTTTTGAATTTTAGTGATTTTCAGTAATTCCGCTGCTAACGAATGCTTCCGCTTAAGTAAATTATGTTTTTGTGAGTTGGATGCCACAGCTGCTGGCGCATTGGTTAGCCCGAACGACATAACCACAAACTCGTAGTGCCCATACCTCATCCTGAATGTTGACTTTGGTATGTCATCCTCCTTGATTCTAAGTTGATGATATCCAGACTACAAATCAATCTTTGAGAACACTGTAGCACCGCGTAACTGGTCAAATAGATAGTCTATCCTCGGCAAAGGATACTTGTTCTTGATTGTAACCTTGTTCAACTGTCGGTAATCTATACACAGATGCATAGATCCATCCTTCTTCTTTACGAACAGGACTGGAGCACCCCAGGGCGATGTTCTTGGCCTGATGAAACCTTTATCAAGCAGCTCTTGCAACTATTTCTTCAACTCAGCCATCTCTACTGGAGCCATCTTGTACGGTGTCTGAGCAACATGTTGCATCCCTGGTACTAGATCGATCTCAAAATCAATCTCTCGAGGTGGAGGAACACCAAGAAACTCATCGGGAAACACATTGGTGAACTCTCTAATGACGTTCACATCCTGAAGGCTAGAACTTTTTGCCTTGGTGTAACATGAGCTAAGAATGCTCTACAACCTTGTCGTAACAACTTCTCTGCCACCATGGCTAACACCAAACACGTCGGAAGAATCTTCCTATCTCCTTAGAAGATCCACTTCTCATTACCGTCAGCAAACACCGCCTGCTTGGAACCACAGTCCAGCATAACCTTATACCTTTCCAAGGTATCCATCCCAATAATTACATCGAACTCATGGATATCAAGTGGTATGAGATCCACTTGTATATTGTGCCTAAAACAGATAGAACACAAGATGGACACACTTATTGAAGCAACATAGGACGAACAAGAGGGGTTTCTAACAACAAGCTATCTTTCTTACAATTAACGGGTAAAAGATAGCTATCAAGCATACTACGTGCAATAAAAGAGTGTGTAGCACTTGAGTCAACCAGAATAGATATAAAGCAAGAAGAAGACAAATCAGAATGAAACAACTCCATTTGACCTACCACCACTCGCGGGTTGACTATCGCCTCTGGCTGACTCATAGCATAGAATCGCGTCGTTGCTTGTTGTCATCCATGTCCTCTGCTTCCTTGAGAAGACGATCCCACTTGTGACGCTTGGCTGTGTCCTCGCCCTCTGGTGCCATAAGACTGTTGTCTATCTGGTCCTTGATGACTCTACTTCAGTTGTTGCGTCACTTCGACATCTCTTCTCGGGCAATTCGACTTCATATGCCCTATTTGTCCACAGAGAAAGCACGACTTGTCCCCAAACTGCGGCCTAGATGGCCCTGTCACTGCTACTAAAGTTGTACTATAGGCTCTAGATGGTGAAAACCACACCCTCTTCCTTTACTTGGGGACCACTGTGACAGCGCACTGCAACTTTGCATCATGGAAGGTGCAGAAAACCTTGGCTTGTTGGGGCTATCAAACCTCTGTTTTTGAAACTGAACAGGTCTTTTCTTAGACATAGCCTCTTTCTTTTCCTGGAATGACCACTATATTCTCCAAACAAACTCTACAAATGGCAAATTGTTCCTGGTTCTCCAAAGTAGCAGCAGGTGTCGACAGCTCGGCACTCAAACCTTTCTCAAACCGTCTGATCCTCTCATCATCCGTTGCCGCCATGTGAGGACAAAACCTCAGCAGCTCCATAAACTTGGCTTCACACTCGGTGATGCTCAGAGGACCTTGGCGCAAATGCTAAAATTGGCTAATTTTCTCATCCAGATACACCTTCGGGAAGTATCAAATGATGAACTCCCATCGGAAAACATCCCATCTGATCACCTTGCCAGGTCGTTTCTCTTCCTCGATGGCTCAGCAGTGGCCAGCACTACCTTTAAGAAGGTAGACAACATGCTTGACTTTGTATGCCTTGGGGATGTCAAGGATCTGGAAGGCCTTCTCAAGACCTACCATCCACAGATCTGTATCCACTGGATTAGCCATTCTAGCATAATCTGAAGCTCCAACTCAGCGAAGCCGCTCGAAGGTCTTCCCAATACTCAAAGATTCACCATGGGGAACTGGTGCTCTTAGTCGAGGCACAAGTAATCTCTCCATCATGTGATTCATCGTAGCCATTAGCTGCCCCATAAGGTGTTGATAGGAAGGGTTCTCAAGAATGGCTGGGTCAAACTGGGGGACCTCAGACACCCGATCTTCATGTGCCTACGCACTAGCTCCATCAAAAGATGCAGCATCACTACTCTTGGCAGCATGTTCTTCGTGGTTCCCAGACATATTTTAGCTTCATCTTCTACTAGGAGCAGAAGTCGTTATAAGAAAATATGGAAATATCACAAAAACAGACACAACCCTAGTCCTAGATCCCTGTAGACTCAACAAACCTAGAGCTCTGATACCAAACTTACTTGTGACATCCCGCCATCACAAAGACAGCGAAATGTCACGTGAAAACATGTGGAACCACCATAAACCACATATTATAAAAAACACAGGTTAATTAAAACCAATTGTGAAAAATGTCATAAGAACAGAACTATTGCAACCAGATCCACATCTTGCAAGGAAACATGTTATATATATATATATATATATATATATATACAAGTATGATATTTTTCCACCAGCACATAGGATCCATCTGTTCCATATTCATCAAGGATACATCACGTGTTTATATACATATCAGACCTAGCCAGGCCAACAATATGTTACAAAAATCCATACTAAGATCATACATCATGAAACCTCATCAAAACACCTCTAAGGACCTGAGAGTATAGGGAAGACTCTAGGACTCTACTACCAAACAACCATAGCAGCATATCCAACCTTGCTTTCTACTGATCTTCTTGCTGCTCAGCCGCAACACTATGATCACCACCACGTCTAGCTCGATCACCTAAAATGGTTGAAACTAGCGGGGTGAGACACACAGTCCCAGTGAGAAACATAACTCCCCGTCGAACTATAAAACCTCATAAAAGCTAGAATAGATAGAACATGTAGCAGATATAACCAGATCATATATGAAATATGAAGAACATGATTATACATATATAACAGCTTACCATGACACCTGAGAAGCATATATCTAGCTGCAAGGAGTACTTAGGGCATGTATATAAAACAATCATACATTATGCAAGGCCTCAATCAATTTTTTGTGTCTACCCTAAGAAGATATACTATACAGCTAGATTACCATTTATTATGCCTTGAGGAAATGAGTTGTACCGCTCAAATCCAACCTACGATTGTGAAACCCAAAGTCGGTGCCATACAAGGTCAATGGAAGAGTCAGACTCCACGACCTCACCCATCATGGTCAGTGTACGAGAACCAAAGTAGGACCGCAGTCTCTTTCTTAAGTGACCTCAATCACAGGGTTAGCTCTGCAGGCTACCCTTTCCTCTAGCCCACCTTGGTACAGGTCTCGGCGCTAGTATATCTTGAGCCATGGGCCTGTTCACTATGCTCCTGAGCCATGAACGCATTCATGCTCTATCACACTAAGCCATGGGCATGTTCACCATGCTCTTATATACATATGGAGTCTACAACCGTAGTTGCACTCTAATCCTCCTATTTTTGGCTAGGAGAAACCCCGCATACTTAACAATATGTGCTCCAAGTTAACCCGTAGGAGAACCTATTTCACCATCACCAGCTACTGACGATGATGGATCTATGGCCAGGGAAAACTACATGAAAGGTTCATCTGTAATTTATTAATGACTTTTTAGTGGATTGTTGGGATCAACCAAGTTGTATTAAGCAAACCATAAACAAGAGTAACAACATAGATTCCATCATTCTGTGTCACACTATTACCGTTATTCTCAATGCCATCAACATCATCATGATCCATCTCAAGGATCCAACATCACATGTTTCCACTTGGCCACTTGCCAATCATCATGATCCATCAAAAGGATCCAACATCACAGGAATTCCATCCCGCCATTAAGCACATGTTACCAATCACATAGGCAACACTCATCATGTTCCATCATAGTCAACATAACACATAGTGTTCCTCATTATCTCATTATCAAGTGAATGCCACCAAGGACATCATTATAGCTCATACCTAAGTACACATCCCAATGGATGAATCATGCATGGTAAGTATGCTCAAGAGTAGATAAACACTTCATTATGGAGATATATTGTGCAACATTAGATGACCATGCATATATGTAACTTCCACATATAACATTCCAAACAATGTTAGGGTTTCAAGAAAACATAGAGCATAACCCTCACAAAAGTACATCGGGTAAGGAACAACCCTCACCAAAAGGCACAAAGACCCTCACCATAGGTGCAGCGGCCCTCACCAAAGGATACCACAACCCTCACTAAAGGTATCGGTTACAACCAGACCTATCTAGCTGTGTCGGCCAGCACCTATGCCGGCCATCACCCATATCGGGCAAGGCACCTAGCAAGCTATAACGTGCATCACCTCCTCAAGCCGTAATGTTCAGCACCAAAGCATGCAACCTGTATCGCCCAAGCGACACAACAACATACTGGGCAAGCACCACAATGTGCAATGTTGTGTCGGGCGACGCTATTCCAGGCAATGTACAATGCCCCATGACGGGCAACACCGTGCTAGGAAACGCCCCACAACAACGCGTCACAGTAGGCAACACAGCACACCATATCGGGCAACGCCTCAAGGCCGTGATGGGCAATGCCACACAGTAGGCACCACAACATCCAAAGATCAGCCCTACTGTCCAAGGGAACGACACATCATCCACCTACTGTATCGCCCAAGGGATCACCAAGGCAGCCACCTATTGTATTTCCCAACCCTAGCTCAAGGGGAAGAGAGAGATATGGGGTAGCACTACCCATCATGGGTATTGTGCAAGACAAGTCCATGACGCCCAAGAGGTCAACACAAAAGGGAGATATCGCCTAAGAGATCAACTCCTCCAAAACACATATCGGCCAAGGGACCAACTAGGTGTCAACCAACCATATTGTCCAAACCTTAACCCTAGGTTATGAAAGGGATAAACCATATCGGGTTACTAGGGTTAAAAGGTCTCAACCTCATCACAACCATCCACACCATATCACCCAAGGATACCAAGAGTGTTGGCTCACCTCTCAACAACCAAGTGAGAGGGGTTTTGCACAACCTCAAGCATATTGGGCAACAAGGGTATAACAACACCCTATCGACCAACTCAACATATCGCCCAAGCATCTAGGTCACAGGCTCACCTCTCAAGACCAAGGAGAGAGAGGGGTCTTGCATAAGCTCACCTCTCAAGTCCAAGGAGAGAGAGGGGTATTGCCTCACAGGCACACTACACACACCTTTAAACTAAGAAACCCTAAGCTCACCTCTGAACTAAAGTGAGAGAGGGGTTTTTCTCAAGATCCCCTAATCCAGAGGGTAGGCCGACACAAAGGGAAACCAACACACCACATATCGTCCAACATGATCTAGGGCACATGTAGGGTAGCAACATAACCAACTAAAACAAGAAGCATTACTAAAAAGATATGTAAGGCCGATCAAGATAACAAAGCAAAGCAACATGTAAAGGAGATAGTATAGTTAGGGTTAGGAGTTATGTAACCCGCCTTAAGCACAACTCCAAGATCCAAGCTCCAAGCTTCGGCCACCAACTTGGAGAAGGATGTAAGATCAGCAGTAAGATGTATTGGCCACCACCAAGGAAGAAGAAAGCAGCAACAACAGCTATATCAGCCACCTCCTCCTTCTCCTCTACTCGGCCACCAAGGGGAAAAGAGAGCAAATGGCTAAGGGGCAAAGAGATCCCTAGAAAGAGAAAAGGGGGACATATATAGAATAGGGTAAAGGGGAGACCAAAGAAAGGTGGCACCCGACCTAGGTACACTTGTCCAAGGGCCATGCCACATGATAACACCCCAAACACCACTTGTCCAAGGTCTCGCCACTTGCCAGGAACAAGCACCATGTGTCAAAAAGAGGGTGGCACAAATGATGCTAGGTAGAGGGTGTGTGTGTGTGTCCCTACATGGCAACCCGTCACACCCACCTTCACCTCCTGGCCGATACACCATGGCCGACACAAGGCACCAAGCACTCCCTTGCCCGACACACTCAAGCAAGGAGGAAGGGCTTCAAGCCCAACAACAAGCCCAAGCTCAAACAAACTCAAACGAGGCCAAAAAAAATCAAGCAAGGCACCTCAACCCATCCTCTCAACAATAGAGGATGCAAAGAGAGAGAAAGAGATCTCTCAAGGTGACAAACTTGCACATAAACCCTAAAACTTGGGTAAATTGCAAGTTGCACCAAAAAGACCCACAACAAAGCACAACAACCCTAATCATGCCTCAGGTGATTAGGCAAGCCTCTAAACACAAGGTTTATGCATAGCAAATAGGGTAAGCCCAAAACGAAGGTCAGGGTCCTTACACGTTTGATGTGTTACTGGTGTCTATCTACCTTCCATAGTAACAACTGACTAGGGACATAATAAGAATGTACACACTCTTAACATTAGTATGATTTCATCCTCCAAGTCATGTACTTGAAGACATGTGTCATTCAGTATTGTTTTTCTTTAGACATTCATAATGGTTCCTCATTATCTCATAACTAAATGAAACATAATGAATTGGAAATTTGCCTTTATGAGTATTAATCAAATCTTTTATGGTATATGCCATGTGAATCATCACATGATTGGCTCTATGGGCATACCTAACCAATAGACACAAAGTAGTTCTACGAGTCAAATGTAGACATAGATGAATTTGGTATTAGAATATCACACTCTCACAATAAACAAAATTTCATAGAGATCACAAGGATGATGTACACTTGCATCAAGGGAGGTAGAAACCAACAAGATGAAAAGATATGCTATATCATCATAAGCAAATTGCACACATATAATGTCCCTGCCTCATTAATTTGAAACACAAACTTACAAGTAATATCAGATTTCACTTCTAAACATAAGACACAACCACCAAATGTTGCACAATGACATGCTTAAGTCAATAACATGCAAGAGGAGAATTTCTTTTGAGATTCAACTCTGGATTGACTTGAATGATGCAGTTGGCATTGGCACAACCAAAACTATGACATCCCTTGTAGCGAAAGCTAGAGGGCATGACTAACTCACATTCACCCAGAAGGACATGAATAACCATTTGGTTCATTTGAGGAAGCTTTGACTAGGAGAAGGTGATGCCCATGTAATACTCTCATATTTTGTTTGTATGTAGAAGGATAACACATACTTTTTCTACTTTCTAGACTTAGATGATGAAGGTTTTTTGAGAAATGTATTTTCGGTAGATAAAAGGTATCGAATGGAAAATAAATACTTTGGTGTTGTTGTTACATTTGATAAAAACACATTTGATAAATAGATATGAAATTCCATCCGCACCATTCATTGGTGTGAACCATCATGGGTAGTCTATGTTACTGGGTTGTGGATTACAATAGAAAACTATACATGCTCATTACAAATGTGGATCTAGTGTATGGGTAAACTTAACAAAAATCTGATATCTGAATTAACATGTGTATATATATATATTGTTATGAACATTCAAGTAAATGCAACATTCAAAACACTGATAGGAAGGCTACATTTTTTTTTACATTTAGATCCCCTAAATGCCCAACAGTAACCAAACTTACAACTATAATTTGCTTACCAAGAATCTACTACTAAAACATCTACTAACAAATACTGATGTACAAATATATATGGATTAACATGAATGTAGCAGTAATGAATGTTAAAGAAATCTTGCACAATAAGCAAGGCTTGAGAAAGATGGCTCAGATTAAGATCAAATTATGACCCCATCCTCCTTTCTTCTCTTCTATTTTTTCAAGAAATATCGAATTGAACAACAATGAATGATTTATTGTGAAGATGTGGTCATGAACAAAGTCATGATGTCAAATGATGTATTCCTTTTTCAAGGACCTTCGGCATTCTGGGTCCTCATTCTAGATGACATTCAAAGACAAATCTCAAGTCTTGACCATGAAGGGGTGGATAGATTGACTAATGAGAGAGGAACCTCCACTTATATATGGCTAGGTTGACGCATTCCTTTAATATTTTGTGTAAAGAGCAACATAGAGTGTGCATAATAGATATTGGATCTAGACTAGTTGAGAGCCAATTTCTTGTCACATTTGACTCTCTTCAAAACAATATGTTATGCATCTATCATTCTTTTCAGAAAACACTTGTTGTGCATCCTTATACGAAATTGCAGGATAGACAAGGTTCCAATGAAATACATATTACATAGGAGGAGGATGGACATCATAAGGGAATATGGTAAGGAACTCACAAAAGTGGCAGGGATATGTACCAAATCAGCAGAGTAAGAAGAAGATATTTAAAATATTTATCAAACCTTCATTAAAATGTCTAGAACCTCAGAGTAGCAATCTATTCTTGTCAGGCGTTATGAACATAGTAATATAGACATGCATAAAACTGCAATACATTCAACCTAAATACATTGTAAGTAATATTTTTATTTTAGTGTATATCAAAGAACAAGCATCACAACCTTATTTTGTTTCATGTATTTTGTACTTTGTATACCTTTCTTGCATTAATGGATAAAGTTGAAGCTGCACTAATTTTTATTATAGTTTAATCTTCCACGTCCATGTTGAATATTTAAATGTAGTGGAAACACCATAGGCTAATGTATCATAAGTAAATGGTCTTTCTTTATACACAAGCATAGGTTGAATTTCCTATACATTATGTAAGCTTCTACAAAACATAATGTTCACATTACAAGTTGGTGTCATACAAGACCAAAGGGTTGTGCAACACACTCTTGAATTGACCTATCCAGTTGCAAATTTATATGTACGGGTTGTGACCATATGTACATATCTACTTCCCCTTCAAATTCAGGAAACCCCATCCATCATCTCCCTCCTTTTTCGACTAACTACATTCTCTTCTTACCCTCTAATCTATCTTTCTCTCTTTCACCACACTAAATTTTACATACTAATCATATTCAACTACTAAATTATTGATTTTAGAGGAGATTATGTTAGACTTGATTACCCATAAGTCCATCTTAAAATTTTCTCTATGACATGTTGCTTTTAGAGGAGTCTAGCCTTCTAATATTTTGAATGACCCAAATTTGATCTTTAAGTGTAGGTGCAACATTTTTTAGGGTCGTCCTAACCGATAAACTCTAGAAATGATAAGAGGTTTCTGCTTTTGACATGCCAATGAAATTGAAGAGTTTTTGTGTTTTCATTATATTCTATTATATTTCAATTTCCCTATTTATACTATACTTCCAGTGGCAAATGAATTTCTATACTCAACATGTTAGGAGCCTCATTGAGGGTACATGCTATAAAGCATAAATGATCAAATATATTTGCCACCATTTTAAACTACTTTAGTTATGCATTGCATCAATATAGCCTATGTTGTTTTAACAATTTGGATTACATATTGAATTTTTTGGTTACGTAAACTACCATCCTATCATTGTTACTAAAATTAATACAACAATTTTCTTTAGTCGTAGCTAATTTGATAACATGATCAATGATATGCAACAAGATTCTATTCTCATTGAAACATCTTAATTACTGTATCTGTAACAAGTGCTCTATTTAATGTTGCATACGCTTCACGCCCACCAATCATTCTCAAGGTAACAACACATGAACTATTCAATAATAGATTAACTGCTACCACAATTTTTTTCATATTGATTATTCTTTATGAGTAATGGGTGGTTATCAAACCTGGAAGATAACAACACATTATCTATTCAGTAACATATATATGTTGTTTCAAATATTTCTTCAATTTTGTGCACTAAGAAGAGGTTGAGGAGGCTTATGTCCATCTTAAGAATAGCTAAATATTGCAATGTGTGATAGTTAATGGGTCATCCAATTCATAGTATTTTCAAGTTGGTCTCTTGTAGTCTAGACATCTCCATTCTGTGAGAAAAAAAATTATGGAGAAAAAAAAGTTATAATTGATGTGGTCCTTTTTGAGATTTGGCCTCATTTTTTAACATTGAACCATCTCATCTTCCACATGTTTCCTATAATTTACTTATTTTAGTCATTGTACTTTTAAAACTAAAAAACTCTAGATATTTCTATAATAAATAATCGTGTAACAACAAAAAAGGTTGGAAGATCACCATGTTTACACAAACAGGATTGGAAGGAAATGCATAGTACCAAAAACCAAACCACTGCAAAGTGCAACAAGAAGAAAAAAGAGCAATCAACTGCAATCAAACGTCAATTACTCCTGAATGAGCATGTATACAATGGAAACATCCTATGTGATTTATATCAAAATATGGCCTCCAAGTCCACCTGTGGACTAAATCACAACATGACTTCTCCTTCTGTGATGCTTGGTTGTGTTGCACTTCTAACTAAATATAGGTTGAAGTTGTATTTGATAGTATTTTTTACATTTTTTTGTGAGTGCACATATAATTTTGTTTTGTGACGATTATACTATCAATACACCTATACAAACATGTGTATCACACATCACACGTTATCTAAGTTTGTGAACTCTTAAGCCTTGCCAATGGAGGTATATTAGGGGTTTTATGTGCCAACACCATATGCCCATTTTTTGCCAACCATGGTCAACTCTGACTGAATTCTGGTATATAAGTATGTTGTAATGGTTTTTGTTGGTAAGATTCGTAACAACTTAAGAATTTGCATGATAACATTATAGTATGTTATGGATGCTCTAAATTGGAAAAAAGGGTGGCATTAATATATGGATAGTGGAAGAAGTCATGTTAAGATACAATAAAATTAACATTATATACCGCTACACCTATAATTTTTTTATTTTAAGTTTCCCTAATTAGTAAAACTATTAATCAAGAAAGAAAACTCTCATTTCATACATAAAGAACATCCATAGATGTTTGTATTGATTAAGTAGATGGAAACAAACAAAAAAGAACAATCAAACATGACAACATCACACTTATTTATGTATAATTCCAAGCACATAACACAACTCACATGATATCAACACTACTTTTTCTCGTGCAATTCACACACTATTCACAATGATTCACATGGCCACCATACACTATTCACAATGATTCAAAAAAAAACATAACAACTTGGGCACATCTGTTCACAAAATTTATGGTGTGAGTATTATAACACATTCATACACATATAGATAATGATTAGTTTGACTTTAGAGGTCATTTTTAAGTTTATTAAGGTCTTGTTTTCCTTATTTATTTTATCACACACATTTGTTTTGTTATCAATGTTTTTCAGGTAACAACCTAATGTACATTACATATCGCACTACATAATGAAAAATTACATAACAAATCCTCCCTAACGACCCATTTGATAGTCCTTCACTACAACATCAAAACATGTGCCTAACATCTCACAGAATATTGGTAACACACTTTTTAATGAAAAATAACATTGCAACTCCCCATTACCACCCACTATAATGTCCTTGACTACAACAACAAAATATTTCAAGCCTAACAACCCACTATGTTTCCAGTAACGCATTGTATCGTTGAAAAGATAACATACCAAACCCTCCCGAACAACCCATTTTATAGTCCTTAGCTACATCAACAAGCCATTTTATGCCTAACAAACCCTTGTATAGTCATTAACAAAAAAAATATCATCAAAAATAACATAACACCTCCTCCCTAACAACCAATACTACAGTCTTAAACAACAACAAGAAGCCATTTTTAAGTAACAGAGATTCTTCATGTTGAAAGAAAGTATTGCCTATTTTGTAACACATAATCATTAATCACATCCTTTATTACCATACCTCGTTAAGAAGGTAACAACACATTGCCAATTCATTGTCATACTCTATCTTACCTAATAGGATTATATTCCCATAGAAAAAAAACTTATATCCTAATATGTAACAAGAACCACTATATTCCATGCAAACTACATGAACCCTTTTGTTGAATATAAAAAAGCAAAACAAGGTCATGTTTATTAATACAGACAACTAAATGTTGCAATAATTGAGTGAATTTAACGACCTCAAAATTCACCATGTACATATGACCATATAAAGGCCAATTAAGTTAGTATGTTTGTAGGTTAATCTATGTTTGCCAATTAAATAACATGGTCAGCAAATACAATAAATCCCGCTTATATTACTCCTTCCTTTAAATACGCCTTCAGTTTAAGGATAAGAAAAGCATTCTCTCCACAAAGATGATGAACTTCCTTACCATATGATTCTTTGATCTTTTATTCTTCATATACACACTCCATCCACCTCTTAACTTAAACATAACAGTCATTGCTTTTTAGAGGTTGTTGCAATGCCTTGTTATAGAACACAATATTCCATCCATATTCAGAAACACCACTTATTTTAGTCACTAGGGTTTCATAGAGCCTTCTTGCATTATCAATAGACTGGAATATAACTACAAGCCTAAGAAATTCACAACAAATTTAGTGAAAGATACCAATAATATAAAACTTACCACTGTAACTAAATTGTCAACATAGGGATGGCTCATGTTGGTTGTGTTATACCTTCTTGTAGGATGTAGGCTATTTTAATGAAGGACATTATCATACTTACGTGAAACCACCAATAAATGGTAGTGCTGAGAGCTAAGCATTGGAATAAGTATCACATTTACTTTCTTAATGCCATCCCTCATTTCATAAGAAGATCTTCACATCAAGGGGTCTTTCATTGTATTGATCATGTGGGTCATAGAAGTGTGGAATATGAACACCCTCCTTCCCCATTTATTTCCATACTCTTTATGCATTACCTCACTCCAAACTTCAAGCAGTTGGCATTGTCAACAGATTAGTAAGCACCTCATTTAGTAAATAAAAGAGCATCAGAATTTTCACTCACGTCACTTGGTAAACAAGATATTCATAGAATCAATTAGTATTGAAATGTGTGTGTTATTTCACATAAGCATAAGAAGGTATAAAAATATTAGACATTCTCAAAGTCATAACTACAAGCTAACAACTATAGGCACACCATCAGCTTAAAAATATTTCATGCTCCTGATAGGATGTGCTTAAACATTGTATAAATGTAACAGTTTATCCTCAAGTTCCAGATCTTCGTCATTATAATTAAGAACAAAAGTCTCTACTTCAAACGACAACATTTCATACTCAACATAATGTTCTATGTTATATGGAATAAGAATAGGTGTTCAACATAGGATTGTAACAAATATGAATATAGAAGAAAAACATATGTGTGAGAACAAACACTTTTACAGAAATAATGATTACTATAACATGTTCTTTATTTCACATAAACATAACAACGTGTAACAACAGTATATCATGCTCAAAGTTGTAGTTTCAAGATAACAGCAACGGACAAACCATAAGCTTAAAAAGCTTCATGCCCCTACCTAGATGTACTTAAACATTGTATAATGTAATAGGTCATTCTCAATACCAGATGTTTATTATTATAGTTGAGGACAAATGCCACCGCTTAATAGCATTTTATACTTAGCATAACATTCGGTTATATGGAATAAGACTTTGGTGTTCAACATAGTATTGTAACATATATGAATTTAGAACAAAAAAACATGAATGAGGACTAAATCTTTAATAGTGAAAATGGGGCAGTCACATTTTATGTAATGAACCTGATCGCAACATTTTGTTTTAGTTAGTTGATTTACACCTATCCCACAAAACCAATACAATGAATAATACATATCATACAAACAACCCCCCAACACAATGTCAAAAAAAACATTGGTACGATAGACCCACATCATGTACGAGTTATTGCATTGATGCACTATATAAGCAACACAGATTCAAGAAACACTATAATAATATAACCTTGATGTAGTCACAATACTTGAGTGGTAATATTACCACAAACTTTTAGTGCATCCAAAAAAAAATTCCGCACAATACATGCACTTTTAATCTTGAAAATAATGTTCCTTAGGTCCCTATCTCTACCACACTAGTACATTTTTGGCCTCTAACATCGCTTCCGCTAGCGTCACTTATATTAGAAAGATCGACCTAATAAACTAAAATCGAAGCAAGAAGTCATTAGAAAAAATCCGGGTACTGCTTTATAGCTATTGGGTCGGTTATGTTAAAGTAATCGACGCTAGAAAAGACCCGCGAAAATAGAAAACCGACCCAACATGCTTCCCGCGGAGAAAAAATGGTTTTCTGCCTTCGCGCGCTGAGCTATGGGGTCGGTTTTTTAAATAAGCGACCCTAGAAATTGAAACGAAAAAATTCGGATTCGCTAGGCGACTTCTCCGGTCGGTTTTTTAGATAACCGTCCGCATAGCTGTACTGCTAGGCCGACTTCTCCGGTCGGTTTTACTGGATAACCGTCCGCATAGCTATGGACTTCTCGGGTCGGTTTTTACAATAACTGTCCCTATAGGTGCGGTTGTTCGGGCACCGGATATTTCTCGGGTCGCTTATTTTCTAATAACCGTCCCTATATGGGACCTGTTGGGTCAGTTTTCTAGTTAACCGACCGTAGAAGTCAGAACAAAAATCAAAACCCTTAGCACTCTCTCCCACAACGTCACAAACCGGCCGCAGCTCGCAGCTCTCTCCCACAACACTCTTTCGCCGCCCGACACTTCCGGAGCTCTCACGTCGCCGCCCAACACTCGGAGTGTCGTCGCACCTCTCTGCGCTGCCACTCTCATACTGCGCTTCCTCCAACCTTTGCCGTCGCCGCCAAGGTGTCGCCCTTCTCTCCAAAGACGCCCCCGCCACCGCCATGGGTCGCCGACGCTCCAAAGCTTGTCGCTGCCACTTCAAAGTTGCCGCTGTCGCCATCTCAACTGATTCTCCGAGGACGCCCCCACCGCAGCCAAATTTTGTCGCCGCCACCTACTCTTTCTCTGAACGCTTTCGCCACCACCAAGGCTTTCGACGCCACCACCTCTCCGGTAAGTTCATTTTCCGTTTCAGACTCTTCTTTTAACCTAATGTTGGAGTACCATGGTCTTGCTACGGCCATGCTTGGTGCCACGACCTGTGCTTTGCACGGCCATGCTTGGTGCCACAGCCGTTTTGGCCAAAAATTTTAGTTTTTAAAGGTTGCAGTTCACCATGACTGTCGTGAAGGACCACGACCATTTTGAGTATGAAATGCTTTTGATTTACTGTTATCTATTATGAAAGAGTATGCATGATGTTTAACTTACTCCCTTCTGTTTATATTTGTCAAGAGCACCTAATTGATTATTCAATTTAGTACATATAATGAATGTTTATCTATGGAAGTACTCTTGATTTGTCAAGAACACGTAATTCATTTTATTTGACTAGTAAACCAACCAATAATAAAAACATGTAATCTTTTATATCTACATTTTATTATCAATCACATATGTAATCATTGTATACAATCTAGAAATATGAGGGTAGACATTGTGTAGTTTCAGATTGACACTTTAGGGTTCTTAGATGAGACCATCGATGCATAAATATGACAATATTACATTTATTTATAAAATTAGAAACCCGTTCAAAATTTATTCATTAGGAGTAAATTTTAGATAGTCCCCGATATGGGACTGTTTTTGGATATTTAATCTCACTTAGGATGTAACTGTGTAATGTATATTTAGTTTTGAATAAAATTTTAGTAGTATTTCCTCATTTGTTCTCTGGGTACATATGTGAGTGGTTATTTGTCATTTACATTGATGTACTTGGAGAACTAAGGGGAAATGCTGCTGAAATTTTATTGAAAACTAAACGATACATTATACAATTATTAGTGAGGTTAAATATTCAAAAATGGGATAGGTGGTACACTTTAGTATAAAAGTAATGAATTTCCTATCAAAAAAACCTTACAACTTATAGTATCAATATTAAATGCTCAGTTTGATAATTAATTTTAATGTGATCTAGAAAATGGATCGAAGTTGGATGTCTATCAAGAACCGTTGCAGTCCAGAGTTTACCAAAGGTGTTGATGAATTTATAAGATTTGTTGAGGAACATAGGAAACTACCTACAGATAGGTTCTATTGTCCATGTAGAAATTGTGGTAACAATTTGAAAGTTGATATTGTTGAGGAAATTAAGAATCATGTCATATACAATGGGATCATACAAGGTTTTAATGAATGGTATTGGCATGGAGAGAAACTTAATTATGGATCAGAAAATGTCGATATTAATAGTGGTGACATAGAAGATATAGATAATGATGTTAACAATGATGAACCGATTCAGGATGACCCGATTCAGGATGATATGGTTGCTGAGATGCTACGTAGCTATCAGGACAATGTCATTGATCCACCTTCTTTATTTGCAAACATTGTCCATGATGCTGAAAAACCATTATATAAGGGTTGTACTAAGTTCATGAGGTTGAGTGCTGTGATGCGATTATATACTCTTAAAGCTCAAAACCGGTGGAGCGATAAGAGTTTCACTTCATTGTTGTCTTTGTTAAAGGAAATTCTTCCTGAAGGCAATGAGCTTCCAATTTCTACATATCAAGCAAAGAAAATAATGTGCCCAATGGGAATGGAGGCTAAGAAGATTCATGCATGTCTAAATGATTGTGTGTTATTTCAGAAGGACTATAGTGATTTGATAAATTGTCCAAAATGTGGTGCGTCAAGGTATAAGACTACAAATTCAGCTAAGGCTAATAATGGCTCTCCTGCCAAGGTGATGTGGTATCTACCAATAATACCACGATTTCAACGCTTATTTGCTAATACAGAAGATGCGCAAAATTTGTCTTAGCATGGGGTCAATGATAATGGTGTCCTACGACATGCATCTGATTCACCACAATGGAACAAAATTGATTTATTATACCTTCAATTTGGTAAAGAAACAAGGAACTTAAGGCTTGGACTCTGTACAGATGGAATGAATCCATATGGTACATTAAGCAGCCAACATAGCACGTGGCATGTTATGATTGTTATATACAATCTTCCTCCTTGGTTGTGTATGAAAAATAAGTATGTCATGTTGTCAATATTGATATCAGGGCCCAAGCAACCTGGAAATGATATTGATGTTTACCTTCAACCTCTAATTGATGACCTAACGAAATTATGGGAAGAAGGTGTTATGACATATGATGCTGCACATAAAGAGATCTTTACTTTGCGTGCTATGTTGTTTTGCACTATTAATGACTTCCCAGCTTATGGAAATTTGTCTGGATATAGCATAAAAGGATACAAAGCATGTCCTATTTGTGAGGAAAATACTGATTCAATTCGACTGAAACATGGAGGTAAAATCGTATATCTTGGTCATCGGAGGTTTCTCCCACCAGTGCATCCTTATCGAAGGCAACGCAAAACCTTTAATGGGTCAACTGAGGAACGAAGTGCTCCTAAACCTATACCAGGAAATGTTGTATATGATAGGGTGAAACATATTGTTAATGAATTTGGAAAGAGTTCAAGTAGTCGTACGCTCGCATGTGACAAATCTCTATACAAGAAGAGGTCAATATTCTGAGATCTTCCTTATTGGAGATTTTTGACAATTAGACATTGCATTGATGTCATGCATGTTGAAAAAAATGTTTGTGATAGCATCATTGGTACGTTATTGAACATACCAGGAAAGACTAAAGACGACATCAACTCTAGAAAAGATTTAGAATTAATGGGTATAAGAAAAGAATTATCAGTTGAGATCAGGGATCGCCGCACATATTTACCACCAGCTTGTTACACTTTGTCCAAGAAGGAGAAAAAGACTTTCGGTGAGTGCTTGTATAATATTAAGGTTCCACAAAGATACTCTTCTAATATTTGTAGATTGGTATCAAAGAAGGATCTGAAGTTGATAGGTCTCAAATCTCATGATTGTCACACCTTAATGCAACAAATTTTACATGTGGCTATTCGATCTATATTGTCGAAGCATGTAAGGTTTGCAATCACAAGACTCTGTTTCTTCTTCAATGAAATATGCAACAAAGTGATACATCCTGATACTCTCGATAAATTACAAAATGATGTAATTGTTACCATGCGTCAGCTTGAAATGTACTTTCCTCCTTCATTTTTTGATATCATGGTTCATCTTGTAGTACATATTACAAGGGAGGTGAAGATGTTGGGTCCAATTTTTTTACATTGGATGTATCCATTTGAACGCTACATGAGTGTTTTTAAAGGTGATGTTCGGAATCGTTATCGTCCTGAAGGGAGTATTATTGAGGGTTATGTGTGTAGGGAAGTGATGGACTTTTGCAACGATTTTTTGAATTCCAATGAAACTTCTAGCGATCTAAAAAATGATCTTGTTACTGAGTCTTATTGTGGCAAAGGAACTCTGGGAGCACGAGTGAAAGGAATTAGTCGTGATTTGTGGGAACAAGCACATTTGTATATTTTACACAACATCGATGAAGTTAGTAGCTACATCACAGAACACAATGATCTTATCAAGAAAAATCATCCGCGATCCAGTTCAATGTAGCTTGCAAGAGAGCATAATCGAACATTTATTAGGTGGTTTGAAGAGAAAGTCTTTAAGCAGCTATCTGAATCACCAAATAATGTTGTTGAGAACATAAAATGGCTCGCCTTTAAGCCAAAAATGGATGTCATGTCATATGAAGGTTATGACATAAATGGATTTTTATATTACACTAAACGTCAAGATGAAAGTAGTGTAGTACAAAATAGTGGGGTCACTGTTAAAGCTTGTTCGTTGTATTTTGCTAGTGCCAAAGATAAAAGACCACATGAAGCTGAGATGTCGTATTTCAGAATCATTGAGGACATATGGGAAATGGACTATACAAATTTCAGAGTTCCTATCTTTAGATGTAATTGGGTTGATAACAACAAAGGCGTTTTAGTAGATGAGTTGGGTTTCACATTGGTGAATTTTGAAAAAATTGGAGAGAAAGATGAACCATTCATCATGGCAGACCAAGCAAAACAAGTATTCTATATTGATGACCCAGCAAATAAAAATTGGTCTGTCGTTCTTCATGGAAAAAGACAGTTTACTGTGGATCCTATAAATGAAGAAGAATACTACGAAAAGTATGATGATTCCAGCCCATCTTCAGTTGGTTTGCCAAGTGTCAATGTTGAAGTTAACACCGATGACTTATATACACGTCAAGACCATGCTGAAGGAATTTTACTTGACTAACAACTCAACTAAAACTAGAGGCATGTATTATCATTCAAGCACACATTTTCTTTTATCATGTATACATTTTATTATATATCACCACTTGTTCTTTTATTATCACTTATGTTTTCTTTTATCATGTATATTTGCAGGTTGTTCTAAAATGGCAAGTGAAGATGAAAATTTTGATCATGAGCATGAGGATGCTAGTGGTGATGTTAAGAAGAGTAGAGGTCCCACAGTGATGCGTCGGCTGCAAGAGCTTAGGGCAAAAGGGGAGAAATTGCCAATCCAGTTTGAAAGGGGAGGAGTACCTATTGGGGAACACGCTAGTACTTTTAAGCATTATGTAGGGGCAACCACACACAGTAAGGTGCCAATAGATATAGAAAACTGGCATGATGTTCCTATTGGCTTGAAAGACCTCCTTTGGAAAGATATATCTGTGAGTTGAATTTTGATACTATATTATCTTGTTTTTTTGTTTATTGATTCCAGTTTTTTGTTTTGACATATACTTTTTGAAATAAGATTATTGCTTCATTTGTATATAGGGTGTTTTTCATTTAAATGAAAAAGACCATAGGAAAAGAGTGTTGCAGCGTTGTGGTGTACGATGGAGGGCATTTAAGACCTATCTCAAAAGGGATTATATAGATAATCCTAATCAAAAGAAGAAAGCAACAGACGTATATATTTTTATAGATCCTGAGGTTTGGGACAGATTTGTTGCACAAAGGAATTCAGAAGAGTTTTAGGTATACAATTAATGTTTTTATATATGTATATGTTTGTCAAGTTGTAAATTGCAATACCTCATTTTAAATGATCAGGCTATTCACGAGGCCCAAAAAGAAAGACGGGCCAAAAATGTGCATAACCATCACATGGGATCCCTTAGTTATGCCCAGCACCGAGAACAACTGGAGAAGCAAATCTCTTCTGGAGAAGGGTCTAGCACAACTCAAGTTGAGTGTCCAGCCCGTTATAAAATTTGGCTTGATGCTAGAAAAAATAAAGCAGGTGAAATTACCAACCCTGCAACTAAGGAGGTGGCACAAAAGATGGTAAGTTCATCACAATTAAGTAATTAAAGAGTAGGATTTAATAATATATAATTGTTTGTGATTTAATATTTTCATTAAATATGAATAGGATGATCTCTATGAGTAAAGAAAACAAGGAAAGTTCATACCAATTGGACGCATGGATGAACTATCAGTTGCTCTTGGTACGAAAGAGCATCCTGGCCGTGTTAGGGGATTAGGAGATGGCATAGGATTCAAGACTTATTATGGGCCTTTAGAATCTAGAAGAGGTCGTACAGTTACACATGACGAGGTTGAAGCATTAGTATCACAGAAAGTGCCACAGATATTGTCTTCATTTCAGCCTATTCAACCTTCTCAACCTCCTCAAACCGTGTGTCTCTCAGATGATGAGGTACAAGCTCGTACTCCAATTGTAGAAGATCATGGGAGCACTCCCAATGAACCACCACAACAATATGCAGTAAGTTTGTTCTATATATGTTAATATGATATATATAATATAGTAGGTATCTGGTTTACCGCTTTGTATATAACTTATATTATTTCAACTAGGTTGGTATGAACTGTAAACTTGCAGTGGAGGTTCCAGAGTACAATGTTGTGGCAGCGGGTAAGGTATACAACATCGGTGGTACATTGCATTGTCAATCCATTTTTTATGACATTTGTCGTGTGTCCATCCATCTTGTGTATGATGGAATGGGGGACAAACCACTACCCATACCTTCTTCTGAATATGGTACAGTTGATGAAGCAGAGGGTGCTATGATGGGATGGCCTAGACACTTGATTATCATTGATAAGATATATCTACATATTTTTTATATTTGACTAGCTACATATATGTACTCGTTTAATATAAGTATGTATTTAATTAACAGGTTTGTAAACCAAAAAGTAAAAATCCTAGTAGTCGTCCTCCTATGCCCAAGCCTTCTTTCATTCCAGAAGCCACATCCGATGAATTGAGAAATAAAAGTAAATGTTTGGCTCGATACTTAGCCAACCAAAGCCCAGGATCACATATGGTGGTCAATTTAACAGAAGATGCAGTTGGGAGGGACTTTGAGAATTTTATTTTTCTTGATGATATTATAGAGTTGTTCCGGTATGATTGGCTAAATACTTCGATATTAGAAGTATGGATAAGGTAAGAATTAATCAATATAGATTACTCGAATATATATTTTTAGCTTATTTGTAACATATCAAATTTTCACAAATGTTTTACAGCCATTTATATACTGAGATGACAAACTTTGATATAAAGAATGTTGGATTCTTAGTTCCTTCAGTCACTAGTCAAGTGCAGACACAAATGGATGATGTGAATGAGTACTTCAGTACTGCATTCAAATATTTTGGTAGTGTGGGAAAGGAAATTATTCTAATTCCTTTTAACGTCCAGTAAGTATTATAATTCAATAAATTCTAATATTGACTAAATTATAATTCTAATTTTTGTTTTCAATATAAATTTACTCAGATCTAGACATTGGGAACTAGTGGTGGTTGTTCCAAAATTGATGACTTTCTATTATCTTGACCCAATGGGAAAAACAACAAGGGGTCACAAACTGAGATTGCCAACTATGGAGTAAGCATAAATTTAGTTTCTATAACATCAATTGTTATGCTTCAACATGACATTTATACTTAGAATTTCTATTTTGACAATTATCGTAATCAAATTGATTGATAGGGGTATAAAGGCTTATTGTGAAGGTGGAGGAATAATACCCACAAAATTAAAGACACTGACTTTGAAAAATGTCAAGGTAACTACTTTGACTTCTTAGTCGTATATGTACAACTCTTACAGTAATGTATTAATGTCAAATTTTATATGTTAACTCTCTTATAGTCTTATTTCTTTATTTGTACAACTCTGTTTGTAGAAGTTTACTAATATTAAGTTATAATTCTTTATTTGTAGTGTCATGTACAAAATAATGATTGGGCTTGTGGCTACTACGTAATGAAGTATATGCAAACTATTTTGAAAGAAGCATCACTAGACATTCAGAGTATAGATAAGGTAATTAATAAAGAATAACATCATAAATCTACAAGTGAGATTTGCATCATTTTATAAAATATATATGAGCATGTGCTTTTTTTTGCAGATCTTTACAACTCATCCTTACTCACTTGATGGGTTAAATGAATTCCGAGAAGAATGGTCAGATGCTTTTCTTAATGAAGTTACTATATAATTGGATTGAATTCATAACTTCATTTGTGTATGTAGATTTGAAACTCTATCAAAATTTACTTTTTGTAGTATGACATTAAATTTAATATCACTTTTAAACTTGCAATCTATCATTGTTGTTAGTATGTGCTATGTGTATGAATGTTAGTATGTGCTATATGTCTCATTTGAATGAATCTATCTTAGACTTGCAAGAATGTTAGTAAGTGTTGTGTATGAAGATGTCTCAACTCAATATATGTGAATAATTGTTGTTATGAATGTGTGGTTTGGAGATTTACATCAAATCAAAAAGGATTGGACATAAAAGTTTGCAAATGGCTTTGGAATGCATTTTTGGCTTGCATCATTGCATTTGCAAGTCTATTTCTATTGCAGGTTTTGAATTGCGTAAAGTAATTCTGTTTTGCAGGTTGCTGTACTGAAGATTTCTGGTTCTGCATAATTTTTCTTTAAAAAAAATGTAACTTTTCGGGTCGGTTACTTAAGAAAACCGTCCCTACAGACTTCTTGGGTCGGTTATACACAAAAACCGACCCAGTAGGTTCATCCCAAAATTCTACAGCTACTTGAAGACTTCTAGGGTCGCTTATGGAGAAAAACCGACCCAATAGACACTTCTTGGGTCGGTTATACACAAAAACCTACCCAGTAGGTTCATCCCAAAATTCTACAGCTACTTGAAGACTTCTAGGGTCGCTTATGGAGAAAAACTGACCCAATAGACACTTCTTGGGTCGGTTATACACAAAAACCGACCCAGTAGGTTCATCTACAGCTATTTGAAGACTTCTAGGGTCTCTTATGGAGAAAAACCGACCCAATAGATACTTGTTGGGTCGGTTATACACAAAAACCGACCCAGTAGGTTCATCCCTAAATTCTATAGCTATTTGAAGACTTCTAGGGTCGGTTTTTTTACCTCTTTTGGGTCGGTTTTTTACCTCTCTTGGGTCGGTTTTTTTACCTCTCTTGGGTCGGTTTTTGTTCCCTCTAGGGTCGGTTTTTGTACCTCTCTAGGGTCGGTTCTTCTACCTCTATAGCGTCGCAAGTACTGTAGCGACGCCCACCTAGGCGTCGCTTAAAAAGTGACGTTGCAGGCTTCAAAAAACCGACCCAAGAGACCAATATTGTACTAGTGCCAGTATATTGTCGAAGAACAAATTATGCCTCAAAAACTATTACAAAATGATTACACAATTTTTGTGAAAAATCCATGGCTATACTTTCCTTCTTAAGTAAGAGAGTATCTACATGCCTTACCCACTTGACTGTTTGCTCATCCTAGTTTGACATAAACAAAATCACTTTCTTCTAGGTGGAGGCATTAACTTTGCCTTACATTCCCATTGTTTATCTTTGACTCTTCTAACAAAGGAATCAGGATGATACCTTTCCTTTTTGGTACTCTAGATCCATCTATGGTATTCTTATCAACTAAATCTTTCACACAGTTCTTGGAAGAAATAACAAGACATAAGACTTGGTTTTTCCTTTTTTGATAGATTAAGTATGAGTTCAATACATATTTATACTAATATGTACCTTTTGAAAAGTTGTTTCTCCATCCATAACCACCCATTCAAACTTATCCTTCTGCTTTGATTTCCCCTTACTTTTGTTAGATAATGCAATCAAGATCTAGGTTTTAAGTACATTGAGTACCTTGTCAATTTGAACATCAATACCTGACTCCTTCCAACAATCTTCTACTTACAAAATATATATTAGATTCACTTCATTTTCCCCTCAATTGTGGATGTCATCAATAATTTGTTGAACAAGTTATCTTAGTTGTACACACTTTTACCTCCACTACTATATTGTTCATTACAACCCGATGCCTTTCCACGATCTCCTTCTCTACAACATTAAGTTGTTGCATTATCTGTGACCGGCGTGAGAGTTTTTTCCACAACATCTTGTACCTACTAGGATAAACACATAAATAACAAAATCTATTAAATTTTGTATTTTCCAGATAAAAGTTTTTCTATTTGGACATATGCAAATCACATACATGTATATGACCACCATCATTTCCTATAGACTGGTTTATGGTTGATTGTGTTGTCAGTCTCTGTCCAGTTGTGGTTTTCTTAGGAATTTCTTAGTTAATTGTTAGCTACTAGCAAAAATGGTGTTGTCCTACAACAAAGGTCATGTGGTATGTAACGTTCACTATATATTATGTTGAACAAAACTAAATAACAAATCAACCAAACTATATTGTTCCCTCTCTAGGACAACTATTCGTGCATGTGACTTAACTTGACATTCTTACTATTTAGAGTATCTCTAAGGAGTTGTCAACAATATCTGATGGTGGGGTGTTATGATCTTACACATAAAAAATGAGAAACACAAGAAAGTCATTGCGCTATGAATTTAAGTGGACAACAATATGTTATTCATCTAAACAAGTATCGTCTTTGTTATAATCCATTTCTTTTTTTCTCCATACATTGTGTTTCCCTAGTCAGTTGTCAAGTTATTCAACAAGGTTTTCAAAACCATCCTAATAACATTTGAATGTATAATAATGATTCACCACACAAAAAATAAATAATAAGTTTCATTGCAAAATATAAGATTAATTACACAAGTATTTATGGTACTTTTTTACTAGGACTCCTAGTTAGCTTACGACTGCCTACAACTTCACTCACTTTACAACCAGTAAGATTTTTAAAACTATCTCTAAACGGTTGTTTTTGATGGTGGGTGTCATAACATACCTTGCATATAGAATAAGAGAGATATAAAAAAGATATATTATGCTATCCATTAAATTGGACAACAATAGATAATTTATCCAAACAACTATTGTCTTTATTACAATCCCCTTCTTCTTTCCTGACAATGTATCTTCCCAATCATCAACCAAGTAAATCGACAAGGGGTTTTCCAAAACAACCTAGTAACATTTGAACATAATACTAAAGATTTGTCTCACAAAACAAAATCAATAACAAGTTTCATTGCAAAATTGGAGATTAATCGCACAAGAATGTCACTACTACAAAGTGGGGTATATGTGATAGTCAAACAAGTAAACTTTAAGCTAAAAGGCTACATAGCTAAATATCACCTATAAAATGAATGTCACCTATTAATAGTGGCCTATGTGCTATGCAACCTATACAGAATGAAGGTCATCTATTCACAAGTTCCAGGTTCCAAAAAGTATTAAAAAAGTCACATTTACTGATGTCACCTTTTTCATGAAAGGTGATAGCTGCTGATACCATGTTGATAATAGGTAACAAGCATACCTACCATTTTACCCAATGACTATATATGAAAAAAGTATTGCCTTTTAAGCATCGGCGGCGAGTAATTTTTAACACAAATAAAAACTTGGTCAACATGAAGAGAGACAATATATGTCATCACCAGGGAATCGTGGATCTGATATGAACAATCTCAAATATATTAATAAGTAACGTATTATGCATGATCATCATACAAAATGTGTTCATAGACAACATTCATACATATTCACACAAAATACTACCAGCTATACAATTTTTTTAGTACGAACAACATTTCTGGTCAGAGGTGCAGGAAACATTGAACTAGTTTCTCGACTCATTGAAATCAGCCCCTCTTTATTTTAATCATGTAACAGCATGTTTTGGTGCAGACAAATAGTCTCCCTTGTCTTTTTGCTCGTCATTTTCTTTACCACCTTTAACTTTTTGAGTTGATGAAGTATACTAGTGGTTAATGCTCAAAACCAAGTCTCGAATAGGGAACTTAGGATCTCAAATTTCTTTACACCTTGGGGAGAATTGGACTTCACTGATATCTAAACATCAGCACTACCAGCAATAACACTAGCTCCAATATTATTGACTTGAAGAACATGATCTGCTTTTGCTATTCCAAAACCAACTACAACTGGTACGTGGCTTGAGAATGGAAAGCCTACTGATTACAAACAGAGAAAACACTAAACAAATTAAACATTAATTCCTTACTGATAGATAAGTTATTTATTTTCTATGGAAATCAACATAGGGAACTATCCATATAAGTACATGACAGAAAAGATTCAAGTGCACAATACAACATAATATATGTTGTACATATCAAAATAAGATATATTACGAAGACGATTCCCCCACCGGGAATTTTAATATATCCATGGGTATCACGCTCCCTTAGAATAAATACTAACATTATTGTTTCGATATATGAGAACAAATATTTTTTGTCATACACTAATGTGTGTTGATAAATATTCCAGTTCATCGGTTCATTTACTGCGTAGACACATTGAATCCCAACATTTTAACGTAAGATCAAACAAAACAAGGACCGGTACACATGACAATGGCATTCAGGTACCAGGAACACCAATGCACTTGACCACATTTTACATAACACAAACACAAGGAATAATTGAAAAAAAGGATTCTATGTGCATTCTCAAATTACTAAAATGTCAGGCCTCCCTATGCTTGCACTGGCCTAACAAACGATCTCCAGCAAATAAGTTCTTACTTGCCAAACTACAGGATGAAGGTGATGCAAATCATATCGTGTAAAAAGTTTAACATGGGCACACATGTTTCACAGGCAAAATAACATTAGAATACCTCCACTTAGCAATTGTGGTTGCAACATGAGCCTAGCTTCAGCTTTCCAACACTACATAGCAACAGAAACATAAGTGCATAATGATGAATACTGCGGAGTGGAGGCAGATGAACGATCAGAGTATGTGAATCATGTTGTTCTTGCAATAGGTTTCCTACCCTTCATTTGTTTCCTTTGAGTCCGTCATACAAGAAAGTGTGTATGGCTATGGATCCTTCCTATAAGGAGTAAAATGAGAGAAAGATATAATCCAATGGTAAATATTATAGGCAATATAATTTCAGTTCCATCTTAATATGATTTGTATCCAACAGACAAAGAAACACATGATTTGTTAGTCAATACTTAAAATTCAGCAAACTGAGCATTATCTATATGTCAAAGAACTGATGCTGAACTTCTAATGGCATTATAAAACTAATCCAGACACAAGATTTTTCCTTTCGGCTTTTATGTATTACAAATGCAAAGAGATGATAATTACCTATAGAAATATTGCCTCTCCTATGACATAAACTTAAGTATATATTAACAAGGAAAATACGACAACTTAATTTGGAAGCCAGCCTGGTAAATTCTGGAATAGAATTGGCACCAAACAAATTCTAAATTACAACAATTAACTCAATATGGTTTGGGTTTCATATCAAATCCATGGACAAAGTAATGATAATGAATAAGGGAATATCTGTCAGTTTACCTTTACGATCAGTGAGCACCAATAGTCCCCCAATATATGGAGGTCACCAAGGGGAAAGTGCAAAATACCCCGACAGTGACGAAGACTGGAAATAGAAAGAATGTTGGAGTGGTGTTGATATGTGAGAAGGAAGCTTTCTGGCATTACAACCTCCATCATTTTGGGTCTGGATCGCCTGATCTAAAGAACTCCATTGATCGAGAAGAGCCCTCCTATTTATGATGTACGGCTTGCCTAGATAGCTGCTCATAGAACTTGGGGTCAAAGGGAAAGCACAATAAGAAGATTAGTCCTTTTGTTCAAATGATTGTAAGTGTGAAAGAGGAGGAGATGGTTCTGGATCCAACGCATCGTGAGACGAAGGAGGAGGCATCATGGATGTGGTTCTAGATAGACATCCCTGACGTCACAGGGGTAGGAGATGAAGAGGACCCAAAACTCTGGCGCAAAAATCACTTGATAATGGGCTCGTCACAGATTGTGATGGATTGCTTCCTACAAGAGCCATTTCTGCACATTTTTGTTGTCGTTAACGGATATAGAAATCGAGCCATCATTACCCGCACATCATTGTAGCAGTTTGCAAGAGGTCGTTACTGTTTGATTATTGTCAGAAAGTAGTTGATTCCAAATGGGGCAAAGAGGCAAGTCAAGTGTATTGTGAATTTTGATCGGGACTAGTGGATGTTGGTGATCACTGTAATATGCTTTCGGCATCCCCGAGTGAAACATAGAGGAGGAAAACAAGTTGAAGAGGGCAAGTCGACTCACAGTCATCGGGCTTGACTTCCACAAGCTCACCTCTGTCAGATACGCCAACGAGTGGTCATTTTAGGAAGGATGGATTTTGCGCTGGTAGGGTAGTCGGAGATGGCCCAAATGGGAGTTGGCAACCAATTCGAGGTGAGGCGTTGGCGGCGTCGAGTCAGGAGGTAGGGTTGGGGGCATGGAGTGCGCAATCGTGTGCGTTAAGGAGGGGAGTGGGGGATTCAGGAGGTGAATCCAGAGAATAGCATTCATAAACTGTATTTATAACTTATTATAGTAAGGTTCCCATTACTTAGAATTAGCGACAAAGTTCATTGCAAATCACACGCTAGGCTATTTCTAATTTTTACTAAGGTTGTGTTTGATACGTTTTAAAAAATTTGATGGTGAAGGGAAAGGGGATAGTGATGGGGAAGAGGACAATGAAGGTAATGAGGAAATTATTAAAATGTGTTGTTTGGTAACATGTATATGGTAATAGTGATAAAAATGGAGAAAATTTAGAAAATGTTCTCTTTTACACATGTATATGGACGGGGAAGGAGAAATTCATTATAAAAAACATGGGGGCGAGGGAGTAGCTCAAGTGGTGCGGCTCGGCAATCCCCAATGAAGGGATCCGGGTTCGACTCTAGGCGAAAACCCTCGGGGTGCAATAAAGGTCCCACGTTACTGAGTGCGCCTTGGTGCCCTCATGTACGCGACTGGTTCCGGGGTTTACCCTTGGCTGGGTGAGGTCTAATAGTGGCCGATCTCGGGAGGGGTTCCTCATTATAAAAAAAAACACCACGCACAAGCAAAATTCATATTTATTAGAGAGTTTCCTTACACATGTGTCTAGATAAGTAGTGGATTCTGAAAAGAAAACTTTTTCACGGTGATTCACCATATTACATGGAACAAAAATAGATCAACTTTCATGATGGATTCACCATACAATATTTTACTTCCCTATCATTATAGAAAACAAATATAATTTTTAATTTCATTGTCATTCTCCTTTATGCCAAGATGGCCTGGGATGAGGTTCCTTCCATGCCAGACAAGGAATATCACCATAGAGGACCGAAATACAAGGGGATATGGGGATGATGAACCTTCAATGTTGGATGAGGAAGTTCCCTCTAACCTGAAGTCGCCAATTTGCGCTCGGGATGAACTTAGGCTCTCATCATGAGGGTTTCCTCTCATGAAAAGTGAGGGAGGTCATATACAATGCACCGATATACCAAAATGGCCTGAGGAAGAGTGATCTTCGATGCCATATAAGGAAGCAACTTATGGATCATTTGACACAAAATTTGGCATGGTGTCTTATTGATGAAATGTGAAGAGATATACATCCATGAAGGTACATATTATACTTTTGTGAAGTGTTGTCATTGTTATGATTGAATACGGTGAGTTGATCTATATAAGGGAAAATTTTGTCTGATATGAGGCTTGTTATGGCTTCTAGGTATTATTATACTTATTTCCTAATTAATAAAAGAAACCCAATGGGAGTCACTATAGTTTTTTGCCTTCTGCACCAAGAGTGAAGGACACATGTGTGAGGGCCTCATAGGACATGTAAGAGATGTCACATGGGAAATGAAAGAATGTAACGAACAATGACAAGTTAATGTAATTATTGCATATACTTATGCATATTAGAGATAAGATTTTCAACCAATTAAATGAATGGTGGTTGACAAAGTGTTGTCTCACAGCAAGTCAGTGACACAAAATGTGGGATCTGACCCAACTTGATGATGTATGGCTCATGACCAAACATGAAATAAATGATTTTGATAGTCATTATGAATAATAATTTATGCTATGACTAGAATTTTGATTTTCTAAATTTGAAAACATGGATGCATATCAGATTTAAAAATACCGACCCACTTATAATTTAAACATTAATGTCTAAACCCAGAAACCATCTAAATTTTGACAGAATGCTTGGGGACAAGGAGATCAAAGACTTCCATTTTGTTGAGGTTGAAGTCAAAGTCATTTTTGTGTATTATTCTCCTCATGGAATATTCACACGAAACCAAAAAAATTGAGGAGTCTCTTCTCACAAGAAATCATCCAAAATGCATTGAGCATGAGCTTAGATTCTCACTATGTAAGTTGCCTCTAAAGATAAGTGAGAAAAACTATATTGGCAAAGATCATCATGTCAATATGTCATGCGGAGGAGGGGTCTTCCTTTTGATTGAGGAAGTTCCATCTTGTATAAAGTCATTGAACATAGATAGGCCCCATATCACAACAAGTATGTGAAAATGTTTTTGGGAGTAGATAGGGATCATATCATGTTAGTGTCCTCTCACATCAAGTCCATAATAATTCTTTGATCAATGACATGTATATATGTATTGTCCTCTTAACTATTTATAAATGAGACATGTACGAGTTTCGAGATGATCGAAGCATAATCACTCAAGTTCTTATGGAAACCACTGCTAGTTCGCAACAATTGTTGTTGGGGTGGGTGTCTACGCAAACCTCTACCAATGAGCCTTTTTCCTTGCAAGACAAAGGACCATTAATAATAGAAAAAGAGACATTTATGAGTTTGGGGACAATCATCATGCAAACATTCCTTGATGAATGACTCTTGGAATGACTTAGAATGGCTCTCAACAATAATTTCCCTCGCACACTCCTTTGTGATTCTTCAAATAAATAAATAAATAAATAAATATATATATATATCCCCACAAAATGCATCTAACAGGATCCACAACCCATATCATGACAATGTCCACTCATAACAAGTCCCTTAAAATGTATTTTTTAGGAGTTAGGGAACATATCATGAAAGTGTCCTCTCAGAGCATGTCCCTGAAAATGCACTTGTGGGGATTCGGAGGCCATATAATGAGAATGCCCTCTCATAACAACTCCCATGAAATGCATTTGCAAGGATACATGGCCCATATCATGACAATGTCCTCTAACAACAAGTCTGTGAAAATGCTTCTAGAGGAGCTAGGGCCCATATCATGACTGTGACACACTGGTCACACAGAAGCGACATTACTCAAAACAAAGTGTGGGATTAACATTAAACATCTAGATTACTAGAATACATGGTAAATTAAAATTGGTCTTATATAACAACAAAAGAGGAACATATTACATCCAAGTCCACAAATGGTGTCACCTATATTACATGTCATATCATAAAGGTAATTACATCATAGTATAATGGCTATAATGCCATAACCTGTCACAAGAGATAAATTATTCATATATATACAAGCCATACAAGTACAACCATGGCATACTGCCAAAAACCTCGTAACGATGTACAACATCTACAAAAACACCCCCAAGGACCTAAGAGTACAAGGATGACACATAGGACTCTACTACAAAACACTAGTGGCATATCCAACCTTCAACAACTACTGCTCTCCTTGCCGATCTTCCTCAACCGCACAATCTATACCTCATCATGCACGACCACCTAAAAGATGTAGAAATCCACAAAGAGAGAAAGAGATAGGGTTCAAGAAAATGAAACCAAAAAGAAATGAACCACTTACCAAGATCAATGATCACCAAGAACCTCCACAAGGAAGATGATCAAACCCTAGATCACCACATGCAAGAGGGGAAACAACCACCTTCTCCAAGATCAGCACCATTTGCACCACCAGCTCAATGTTGAATACAAGTAAGAAAAGAGAAATGAGAGAGATAAAAGGGATACTTGTATGTGAAAGGAAGGGTATATATACCCAAGGATAGGAGAGAGGTGAAAGATATGAGGTGTCAAGATATAAGATCTTCTAAGGACACATGTCCCTCAAAAACACGACCACTCTAGATATTCATGCATCAAAGGGTGATGAAAAACATGGTAGTGTAGCGACCACTTAGGTCCACTACACCCTATGGTCGAAACAAAACCAAGGGGGGAGATAGTAGAAATCACTACACTATGTCACCCAAACCACAGGTCGACACACACATCAACATAGGCAATCCTAGGTCTCTACAAACCAACCAAAGCAGGGTTATTCGGTTAAAGCACTCCAAAGAGACTCAAAGAACATAGGTTGCTACAAGGGTCACACCAACATGGTTGACAGCCAACTCAAGCATCCATGCAAACCATGCAAACCCTAACTTCAACTCATGATGCCACCTCATCAACCAAGGTTCAACAAGGTGCCTGAAAGTACCATCCCCTCTCTCATGATGCCAACACACAAGAGGCACATCCAACATGTGACAAAGTGCAATATAAACCCTCAACATGGGTAAATTTCAACTTGATCCAAAAACAACATACATACAACATATCTAGCTCAAACATTAAACAAACTGGACCAAATTGTAAACATAAGCATGTCACATGTTATTAAGGTGTATCACATGATTAGGTTAAGGTTTAAGCATTTTATTAAAATAATCAAGCAAGATCAAGCACTAAGATATTTTAGGGGTCTTACAATGACAGTTTCCTCCCATATAAAGTCCAAGGAAATGATTTGATCATAGAGGTGTATATATGTATTGTCCTCTTAACTATTCATGATGGAGACATGTATGTGTTTGGGGATGATTGGAGGATAGCCAGTTGGATGCTTGTTACATCAACCGCCCGTTGTAGAAATTGTTGTTGGAGGTGGTAGTTTATGCAATCTACTACCTAGGAGCATTTTTCTTCATTAGACAAAGGCCATTATCCTTAGTATGATCACAAACTTGTTGGTATGTATGCCTATAGAGACAATCATATGATGATTGTAATGGGGAATTAAATACCTAATTTGATAATCATAAAGGTATTTTCTTCTCAGACATTCTGTTGTAGTTCAGGGAACATGGAATGACCATTAAGAGGATGATGATTCCATGCCTCGAGTTCATTCTGGATATCAAAGACAAAGGAACTATACGATTATGGTAACACTGATGATGGATTGTAGGTTAAATTTGTTCTCAAAGGATTGATTTTGATGTCATGATTTTTCATTAATTGAATATTGAATGGAAATTTGATTCTTAAGAGGAAATCTATTGACCCGACTGGTTGAAGTCTTGATCTGACTGGTTCACCTCTCAACCGACTAGTTGGAGAATGAACCTATCATCTCATGTTTTTAGTTTCTAGAAAAATTGTGAACTTTGTCTCTTCAACTCCCAGACCAACTGGAAACCCTGACCCTAGTCTCTCCAATATATGGAGAAGCACTGAGGGATTCACAGACATGATAATAAGCTCTGACAATTGTTGTCCTCTAGTTGTGGTAACCTATAGAGATCCTCAGCAAGTCCTACTCATAAAAGGGAGGGATAGAAAGGGAGAGACAGTTGTGGGAGAGTGAATTGATACTATTAGAATGACATTGGAAGGGACAACTCCTTCATGTTGGCTCTGGTAGCACAACATGGAGTTCCCCATGGTCTACTTGGACTACTCTAGAGGTGGGAGGTTGTTGCATGTCTCTAGGAGGATGTCGTCAACCACCATCTGCGGTGTTTTACTAGGAGGCTATTGTTGACGACTATTAGAGTGTTGTTGCCTGAAGAAGAAACACATTGTTGCTTGAAGAAGAAGCATGCTACTACAACAAGAGTTGTCCTTGGACTTGCTCTAGGATCAGGTTTAACTCTTGATGCCCTCTTTCCTAGATACATCATTCTTGACGTGATCTTGCTGATTAGGAAATCATGCTTTAAATTTTTAGAGATGATTAAATTGTCAAATAAATGTATCAATAATTCACACTAAAATTCGTTTAGGGAGAGCCATGGCCCATATCATGACAATGACCTCTCACAACAAGTCCCTTAAATGCATTTGTGAGGAGCTGGGGATAATATCATGATAGAGTCCTCTGAAAAAAAAGTCCCTCGAAATCCATTTGCAAGGAGTCATGGCCCATCATGACAATGTCCCCTCACAACAAGTCTATGAAAATGCTTCTAGGAGGATCTAGGGACCATATCATGACAATATCCTCTCATATAAAGTCCCATAAGAATGCTACGATAAAAAATGTATATATATGTATTTTCCCACAAAAATGCATTTGGGAGGAGCCATGTCCCATATCATGGCAATGTTCTCTCACAAAAAGTCCCTTGAAATACATTTGTTAGAATCTAGGGACCATATCATGACAATGTCCTCTTACAACAAGTCCCCAAAGATGCATTTGCAAGGAGCTAGAGCCTATATCATGACAATTTCTTATCACAGTAAGACCGTGAAAATACTTTTGGGAGGAGTTAGGGCCCATATCATGATAGGTCCTCTCACAGCAAGTCCATGGAGATGCTTTGATCGGAGACATGTATATATGTATCGTCCTCTTAACTACTCATATAGGAGACATGTATGAGTTTGGGGACGATCAGAGAACAGTAGGTCGGGTTCTTGCGATAAACACAACCTATTTGCAATGATTGTTGCTAGGGATTGGTGGTCAACACAAGCTGCTACCAAGGAGCAATTTTCCTAGCAAGACAAAAGGCACGTTGCCTTAGAATGATAAAAAATGGAACATGTATTAGTTTGGGGATGATCGTCACGCCAATATCTCTTTATGAATGACTCAAGAAATGATCTGGAATGACTTAGAATAACTCATGACATCAATTTCTCTGACATATCTCCTTTATGAACTGTCAAATAAATGTATTTATATATCCCCACAAAAATGCATTTGGGAGGAGCCATGACCCATATCATAAATGTGTTCTCTCACAGAAATTCTCTTAAAATGCTTTGTGATGAGCTAGGGACCATATCATGATAGTGTCCTCTCACAACAACTCCCCTGAAATGCATTTGTGAGGAGTTGGGGACAATATTATGATTGTGTCCTCTAACAACAAGTACCTCGAAATCCATTTGCAATGAGACATGATCCATCATAATAATGTCATGTCACAACAAGTCTGTGAAAATGCTTCTGGGAGGAGCTAAGGACCATATCATTACAATGTCCTCTCACATCAAGTCCTTAGAAATTCTTTAATTCGATATGTGTATATATGTATTTTCCTCTTGAGTATTTATAATAGAGCCATGTATGAGTTAGGGGATGATTGGAGCATGATTAATTGCTACCAAGGAGCAATTTGCCTCACAAAACAAGGCACATTAGCCTTAGGATGATCCCAAAGGGGACATGCATACATTTGGGGATGATTTTCATTCCAATATCCTTTTATGAATGACTCTTGCAATGACTTAGAATGACTCATATCAAATATTTCTCTCACATATTTTCTTTATGAATTATCAAATAAATATATTGATAGATCACCACAAAAATGTATTTGGGAATAGACTTGACCCATATCATGGAAGTGTCCATTCAAAATAAGTCCCTTAAAATGCATTTGTGAGGAGTTGTCTACCACGTCATGATAGTTTTCTCTCACAACAAGTCCCTCAAAATGCATCTGTGAAGGGTCATGTCCCATATCATGACTATGTCTTGTCACAGTAAGTCTGTGAAAATGCTTCTAGGAGGAGTTATTTATGAATTTGAGGATGATCAAAGAAGAGTCGGTCAGGTGCTTATGGAAAAAACAACCCTCTTGCAATAACTTGCTATTAGGGGTGGCGGTCTATGCAAGCTGATGTCAAGGAACACATTTCCTCGCAACACAAATGGCCATTAGCCTTAGAATGATCACAAATGAGAGATGTATGAGTTTTGGGACAATCGTGATGTTAATATCCCTTTATGAATGACACTTGGAATGAGTTGGAATGACTTAGAATGACTCACATCAGTAATTTCTCTCACATATATCCTTTATGAGTTGTGAAATAAATGCATTGATATATCTCCATGAAAATACATTTTGGTGGAGCCATGTCCCATACCATGACAATGTTCTCTCAGACAAAGTCCCTTAAAATGCATTTTTCAGAAGTTGAGGACCATATCATGTCAATGTTCTCTCACAAGAAGTCCCCCAAAATGCATTTTCCAGGATCTAGGGACTATATCATGACAATTTTTGCCACAATAAGTCTGTGAAAGTGCTTTTGGGAGGATCTAGGGTTCATATCATGATAGCATCCTCTCACAAAAAGTCCCTGGAAATTAATAGATCAAAGACATGTATGCATGTATGTATGTATGTATGTATGTATTGTCCTCTTAACTACTCATAGAGGAGACATGTATGAGTTTGGGGACGATTGCAACACAATAGATTAGGTTCTTGCAATAGCCACAACCCATTAGTAATAATTGCTGCTAGGGATTGGTGGTCAACGCCAGCTGATACCAAGGAGCATTTTACCTCACAAGACAAAAGGCCCATTTCCTTAGAATGATCACAAAGGAGACATGTATGAGTTTGAGGATGATCTTCATACCAACATCCCATTATGAATGATTCATGAAATGATTTGGAATGACTCAGAATAACTTACACCATTAATTTCTCTCATGTATCTCCTTTATGAACTGTTAATATAATGTATTGATATATCCCCACAAAAATGCATTTGGGAGGAGCCATGACCCATATCATGAAGGTGTTCTCTCATATAAAGTCTCTTGAAATACTTTGTGAGAAGTTGGGGCCCATATCATGACAATGTCCTCTCATAGAAAGTCCCCTAAAATGCATTTGTGAGGATTCATGGCTCATATCATGACAATGTCTTATCACAACAAGTCTATGAAAATGGATTTGGCAGTATCTAGGGCCCATATCATGACAATTCCCTCTCACAGTAAGGCCCCGAAAATACTTTAATCAGAGATGTGTATATATGTATCATAACTATTCATAGAGGAGACATGTATGAGTTTATGGACGATTAGAGCATATTCGGTCGAGTGCTTGTAGTAGCCACAGCTCGTGCAACAACTGCTGCTGGGGATGGGTGGTCTACGGAAGTTGTTACCAAGGAGAAATTTTCCACACAAGATAAAAGACCCATTAGCCTTAATATGGTCACAAAAGAGGCGTGTATGAGTCTGGGGAAGATCTATATGCCAATATCTCTTTATGAATGACTCTCAACATGACTTAGAATGACTCTGATCATCAATTTATCTCACATATATCCTTTATGAACTATCAAATAAATGTACTGCATATTTCCATGCAACTCCATTGAGAGAATTACTGAAGCTTATGATTAGTAGGGAGATGTTGGATAAGTGGCATGTCTATCACATAAATCTTAGGTGAAAAGCATGTATGTCACCTAAAAGTTTGGTGACATGCATGTATTCCACCTAAACATTATACCCCTTGTATCTCATAAATGACTCATATACACTTCACCTAAATGGTAACAACTCCATTCGAACATTGGTGATTCAAATGTATGTCACCTATATGGTGTAACTCTTTCAAGAATGATAAAGTTTCGGTCATCTACGCTATATAGAATTATACAAATTGCATGTGACTTACATGCATATCACCTAAAGTATGTAACCCTTCAAAATGTATGTAATCTATTTTACGCAGGTCTATACAGATTATAAGTGATGTACAAATATTCCACATAAAGTGTGTGAGCTTTTACATGACTGTCATCTATACCATGTCTTTTGATAGTGTTTGGTGTTTGTTTTTACTAGCAGACCTTGTCAGTGTATGACTGCCCCCAACATCACACCAAAGAACTAATAGGATTTTTCTATAATAAATATATGTCTTATAAGATGATCTCATTGTGCTTGATCTATAACCAATCAACACAAAGTTTAACATGGTCACATAACATTTTCACGTAAATCATGTTTTCCTAAGAATCAGATAGTACATTGTTGTCTCCATATCGCGGCAAACATTACAATAGAAACAGAAATAGTAATTCATCCAATAACAACAACACGTACACAACAAGACAGAATATGTTCTGCAATACAAATATTTCTAGGCTGGGGTGCACAAATATAAATGTCTAAATGTGCTCAAATTTTACGTATGAGCTATTCACAAGATGTTTAAGAAGATCAATGGATTATATTTTTGAAAAAAATATTGCATCATGAAAAAGTACTTGAGTGTATTCTGCTCTGAATACACTCGAGTGTATTCTGCTCTGAATACACTGGAGTGTATTCTAGCCTCTCTCTCTCTCTCTCTCTCTCTCTATATATATATATATATATATATATATATATATATATATTGTGTTCATTTATTGCCCGCGCGGGTAGCTACCTACTCTAAATTTAGTTACCTTTTTGGAGCTATTTACTTTACACATGTACACGATTATTCTATCTTGCAAACTGTTACTTTACATGCATAAATAGTTCTATTTGTAACAGATATAACAACTAAACACTTATATATTTATTCCAAAATTTTTACTGTGTTTTCTACCCGATTTTACTTTTTTAGCCGAATAGTTACTTTTTGGTCAAAATAATTACTTTTTTATCCAGTGAGTTACTTTTTTAACCAAATAGTTATTTTTCGAATGACATGGGTAGTGAATTTTAGGTACCCACACGGGAATTAAAGAAGCACTTTGTTTGTGTGTATATATAGGGAAACGATCCAGTGAGAAATATATCTTGGTGAGAGCATGAGAGGCATTTGAATAACACTCCACATAGATCAATTTTTCATAATCCAACTGTATAGATTACAAGTACAGATTAATATTAACCATCCTACAGAATTTCATCACCATCCGATTTGTAGATCATTCACAACAACATAATACTTTTTGACGCTCTATATTGAATTTCAAGCTCACCGTTGGATGTAAAACGTGGATAGTGTACATATGGACATGTAAATAATGTCTAGTTGCAATGATTTTTGATGAAAAGATACATAAAATGATGCTTTTTCCATCTATACGGTAGGATTTTTAAAACCAACTTTCAATGTGTAGTTATTTAAATGCCTCTCATGCTCTCACCATAGGATGTTTCTTACTGGATCGCAACCATATATATATATATATATATATATATATATATATATATATATATATATAGACTTATCTATAATACCTGCACAGGTAACCTAGGATTTGTAACCCATGCCTCCCAAAAAAGTCACTATTTGGTCAGAACAGTAACCCACTTCACATAAAAATAACTATCTTGACCAAAAAATAACTATTCAAATAAAAAGTAAAGTCGGGTACAATACACAGCAAAAATTCTAGAATTAATATGTAATTGTATATTTGTTACAACTTTTACAAATGTAACTATTTATGTATGAAAAGTAACCATAAGCAAAATAAAGTAACCTTGTACATGTGTAAAGTAAGAAACTCCAAAAAAAAAATCAAATTTGAAACAGGTAGCTACCCACCTGGACATTGAATAAACGTCATATATACATATATATGTCTATATATGTCTATAAATGCCATATATACATATATATGTCTATATATGTCTATACACATATATGTATGTATGTATGTATATATATGTATGGACATGTATTTAATTCCCGTTCGAGTAGCTACCCCCCGACTTCAGTTACTTTTTTTATGAGTTTCTTACTTTTGACATGTAGAGGGTTACTTTACCTTGCAAATTGTTACTTTCATGCATAGATAGTTACATTTTACAACAACTATAACAAATATACAATTATATATATATATAGTGTATTCTTCATAGATTTTTACTTTTTAGTAGTATATTTACATTTTATCACCATAGTTACTTTTTTGTTCAACGAGTTACTTTTCTGATCGTATAGTTACTTTTTGTACAGATGGGTAGGGAAATCCAGACTACCTGCACGGGTATTGAATGAAAGCCATATATATATATATATATATATATATATATATATATATATAGAGAGAGAGAGAGAGAGAGAGAGAGAGAGAGAGAGAAAGTTAACTACCACTATGATAAGTTTTTTGTCTATCTTTTCTAGTAAAATCATACGATTTTATGAAGTTATATAAAAGGAATTGTCTTGAATCATCTCCTCACTATAAATATATAAAAACAAATTCATCATTATTAATTTTTATTGCATGAAAACACACACACACAGATATATATATATATATATATATATATATATAGAGAGAGAGAGAGAGAGAGAGAGAGAGAGAGTCAGGATAGTGTACACTCGAGTGTACCAGAGACACCGTACACCTCAGTCATTTTCAAAGATGTAGTAATTTTTTGAAAATTCTAAACCGTTGATCTTCTTAAATATCTTAACAACATACTATATAATAAATTTCATCTCATTTGGGAACTTATAGTTCATGCATCTAAAGGAGACAAAAATCATGCATTTCTAATTAGTTTTGTGCGTTGATTTTGTTGTCCTTGGATGAGTGACTTACACTCATCCAAATGAGCTCAAATTTTGTATGTGACCTATTATTATTGTAACCATGAAGATCAATGGATTAAATTTTAGAAAAATATGGTCTAGATAGGAAAACATCATTGGGGTGTACAACGTGATCTGTACACTCGAGTGTATTCTAGCATGACTATATATATATATATATATATATATATATATATATATATAGAGAGAGAGAGAGAGAGAGAGTCAGGCTAGAATACACTCGAGTATACGAATCACACGAATACACTCAAGTGAGTTTGCATATCAAGACTAGTTTTTGCAAAATGTAAACCATTGATCTTCACCGTCATACTATAATTAGGCTACATACAAATTTTGAGCCCATTTGGATGAGTGTAAGTCACTCATCCAAGGGTAACAAAATCAACGCGTGAAACTAATTTGAAATGCATAATTTTTGCGATCTTCATAACATGAGCTATACATATCCAAATGTTCTCAAATTTTGCATATGAGTTGTTCGCGAGATGTTTAAGAAGATAAATGGATTAGATTTTAAAAAAAAATATTGCATCATGGAAAACTACTTGAGTGTATTCCACTCTGGATACACTCGAGTGTATTCTAGCCTGACTCTCTCTCTCTATCGACGCGCGAAACTAATTTAAAATGTATAATTTTTGTGGTCTTCAAAACATGAGCTTGAAAAACACTAGAGGGGGGTGAATAGAGTTTTTAAATAATTTTAAAAATTTATTGAACTCAAACAATCAACCACAAAATATTGGACAAGGGGACAAGGATTTAGAGTGGTTCCAACTTTAGCAAATACTAAAGTTGTCAGTCCACTACCCGGTTGCTTACCCAACCGGGATTTGGAAAGAATTTAATTTTATTACCTCGCAAGGACTTTACATAAAATTACAATTCTCTCCCTAAACCCTTCAAGCAGCCTTCACCTAGAAGTAATCGCACCAACCTTGAAGCAGCCTTCACCTAGAAGTAATTGCACCAACCTTGAAGCAGCCTTCCTCCTGAAGTAGCTTCCCGTTGCAATAGCCTTCTTGAAGTAGCTTCCCGTTGCGATAGCCTTCTTGAAGTAGCTTGAAGTCCACCTTCTCCTCCGAGAAGAACCTTCTCCAATCCGCAGCCTCCAACCCTAGGAGTAGCAAGGAGAATACAAAGAATAAAAGGAACAAGAAGGAAAATAGAAATTACAACTTATCCTTTTAAGTACAAGGCTTGATTTGCCTATATCAAGCGTATTGATCTCCTAACCAATGAGTGTAGAAGTGTAAGTGTTGTGGAAAGGAGATGCTAGCCTATAGGACACGAAAATGGAGCAATGGGAATGAATAGCCAATGTTGGAATTGCTCTATTGCTCAAAACAGATTGCCAATGAGTATTCAAGCTCAAGTATAGCACAAGTGTAGCTTAGGTGTATTTAGGTGTCCTAAGGCATGTCCTATTTATAGAAATGACCTACAAGTGCTTAAAGACGTTCTAGACACTTTCTAGGGGGTTCTTAGTGCTCAACTAGCCATTATGTGTCCACTAATTGCATTTGCAACGGCTAGTTAATTGACCCTGAAAAGTGCAGACAGAACTCTTCTCAGTCGAAGATTTGTCGACCGAGAGTCCTTCTCGGTCGAAGATTTGTCGACCGAGGGACTTCCTGGAGCAAGTGTTTACAACGTTCATTTCCAACTCCCAACCACCTTGTCTGATGGGTCTAACGGCTAGTAGGGTCTATTCTCGATCGAAGATTTTGTCAACCGAGAGTTTCTCGGTCGAAGTTTTGTCGACCGATATTTTCTCGATCGACGATTTTTCGACCGAGAATATTACTGACTCAATGTATTCATTTACTAAGGGTGTGTATCAATGTGCAATTGTGATACTATCTTGGAGAAAGACCTATCTAAGTGTTGTGAGTGGATAGGGAAGATCTAAATGCTTGATTTACATGATATCTAATTACTTGTACATTATATACTTGTACAAGCTTTTACATTTGATTACAATCATGAAAATAAAGCGATTTTATCAAATTATTCTTCCAAGTCTTTGTTATCCACCACCTTATATACTTGTTCCTGAAATACTCAAATAGCACGTTAAAACCACAAGAATGAAATATTTGTCATTATCAAAACAAAGGGATTAACATAATGTCCAATTTAGCCAACAATCTCCCCCCTTTTGAAGATGACAAACATTTCCTAAATATAAAATAAGGAAATATAAATCATATGAGTTTCATACCTGAAGTTTACCTTTTGTATCCAATCTTGTGTTTGCAAGTGGGTTGGCTGAGATATTATGAAACTCATTTTATTTTATGTTTTTGATTTTATATTATTTCTCCGCCTTTGTCATTTCAAAAAGATCTCCAAATTTAATATTTTATTTTTTCTTCTCCCCCTTAATTTTATACTATGCTCCCCCTTAGATAGATATTCTATTAGGAACATGGATTTAATATCATTTTTGTCTAATTTAGCCACAATTTGTTTCTCAATCATTTACAAAGGATGTTAAGCCTTGAAATGATATGAGATCCTGTTAGGTTCATGGCATATGTATTGATTTCTCATCTATTTTGCAAGGGATGTTAAGCCCTGAGAATGAAATGAGAGTCCTTTAATCTCAGAGTTCATGAAAAAATGTCTCTAACCAAATGCAAGGGATGTTAATCCCGATTTGTTTAGAGAGTTCCTTATATCATTTTTATGAAATTCATAGATGTCTTCATAACCAAGAGTAAAAATACTAAGGTCGTAACAAGCTTCAAAATCTTTTTAATCAGATAATCAAATTTGTTTGTATGAGCTCCCCCTTAATCTTACCATTAAAGCAATTCAAAGCTTCTAAGGTCACAGATGATTTTAAATTTTGATTTTGACCTTTATCAAAAGTATACTAAGATTAAGTACAATAAAATGATATCCGAATAAGCATTTTGTCAAAGCTTATTTTAGGTCGTCCTTGACTACGACCATAGCGCCCCTTGGCTAAATTTTATTTCAACCAAGTGGCAAAATCTGCATATTTCACATGTGAAGTATAAATTTTGCAGATAACTTAAAGAGATATCAATTAAATTACTTTGAATAAAACCTATTATGAATGATGTCCTTTTTACTATGAGTGCATAAATCAAGTCCTATTTCTGTTCATATTAATCATGTGATTCTTCAAGAAAAGACATATATCCTTGAAGGCATGAATGATATCTCAATTTCTTATAGATACCAATTGAGAAATTCTTTATTTTATGTTTTGCAAACCTTAAAGTTCTTTTTCTAAGCAACAAATCACCAATGAATCATTTTTCTTGCCTATGTATCATCAAGGATCCACGCATACAATAATCATTATCTATTTGTTCTATGTAACATAGCATCATCTTTATGAGCTGAATGATAAAATAGTGAAAGCTTATCCATGATGTAATGATAGAACAATAAAATGATAATTCCATGAAATACAGTGATTGTGATCATTTAAACTAAATGTCATAACACATGATTTCTATATAGATAGACCAGGAGATGCTTTTAAAAAATCATGTAAAACATTATAAAATAGTGATTTCTAAACATGATTTTCAGTTTTTCCTTATTTAGAGGATCAATCGAAATGATATCATTTATATTAAAAATTATCTTCAACTTGTTTTGCATGTAAAACAGTCATTAACAGCAAATAGATAGCCACTTGATCAATCAAATTATTCAGCAATTTTACTGCAGACTGAAATCAGTGACCTGTTCGGTCGAAGATTTCTCGACCGACTGACTGCTCGGTCGAAGATTTCTCGACCGACAAGGTTTCTGTATTATCTTCAGAACTATTTATTGATTCCAAGTAAAATATAGACTATATTTAATTCAATTATGCAATTTAAAGTCTTCGGTCATATCTCAACTTAGTCTAATCAATTCAATTTGGGGGTTTTGGAACCCATACCAACTCAACATCCTTTTTCTTGTATGGGCATGAAAAAGAGTAGTGTCCAAGACGTAAGCAATAATGGCAACATATAGAATCAACCTCAAGTCTTTTTCTATGGTTTTGTTCTAGGTTGTTCTTTGGTACAAATGTATTTGTTCCTTTAGGTACATATATAGATTGATGTGCTCGTGTCTTTCTCCAACTAGGTTGTTGATAAGATTTCCCCTTAGGCTTGTAACCTAGTCCTCTTCTCCCAATTTGATGATAGGGATTATCTAAGATTTGATCAAGAATGCCATTATTATTTAAACTACTACTTTTTGTTGTAACTTGGCAATCTCATCCATTCTCTTTTTGATATCTAGTTTTGCTTGATCTAGGTTAGATGACAACGAATTTCTTTCTTTGACAATAGAATCATAATCTAGATGGGTGCATAAGATGGGTTGTTTTTTAAGATCATTCACTTGAGTTTGCAAATTAATCTTTTCTAAAGAAAGTAGATTGCAATTTGCCTCTATAGATTTTATCTTAATATCATGATCTTCAATGATCTTTTTAAGATCTTCATTTTCAGATGTAATAGCAAGAAGCTTAGCATGTAATTCATCATTTGCTTTATTAGATTTCTTTAGTTTCTTCTTGCACTCAACATATTTATTATGTGTCTCTTCAAGACTAGCAACTAGTTCTTCTTTAGATAAATCAAAAATACTTACCTCTTCTTCTTCTTCACTAGTTGTAGCAATAAGACAATCCTTGTGTTCATCTTCCTTCTTTGATCTCCATGGGAAGCTAGTTGTTGTGTGACTTGTTCCTAAGCACCAATTGCAACATGTTGTAGATTTGTCCAAGCTGCACCTTTTGTTGCGATTGTAATCACCATTACCCTCCATTCTTCAAGACCTGGTTAGGGTTCCTTGAAGCCTGCTCTGATACCATATGAAAAACACTAGAGGGGGGGTGAATAGAGTTTTTAAATAATTTTAACAATTTATTGAACTCAAACAATCAACCACAAAATATTGGACAAGGGGACAAGGATTTAGAGTGGTTCCAACTTTAGCAAATACTAAAGTTGTCAGTCCACTACCCGGTTGCTTACCCAACCGGGATTTGGAAAGAATTTAATTTTATTACCTCGCAAGGACTTTACATAAAATTACAATTCTCTCCCTAAACCCTTCAAGCAGCCTTCACCTAGAAGTAATTGCACCAACCTTGAAGCAGCCTTCACCTAGAAGTAATTGCACCAACCTTGAAGCAGCCTTCCTCCTGAAGTAGCTTCCCGTTGCAATAGCCTTCTTGAAGTAGCTTCCCGTTGCGATAGCCTTCTTGAAGTAGCTTGAAGTCCACCTTCTCCTATGAGAAGAACCTTCTCCAATCCACAGCCTCCAACCCTAGGAGTAGCAAGGAGAATAATAAGAATAAAAGGAACAAGAAGGAAAACAGAATTTACAACTTATCCTTTTAAGCACAAGGCTTGATTTGCCTATATCAAGCGTATTGATCTCCTAACCAATGAGTGTAGAAGTGTAAGTGTTGTGGAAAGGAGATGCTAGCCTATAGGACACGAAAATGGAGCAATGGGAATGAATAGCCAATGTTGGAATTGCTCTATTGCTCAAAACAGATTGCCAATGAGTATTCAAGCTTAAGTATAGCACAAGTGTAGCTTAGGTGTATTTAGGTGTCCTAAGGCATGTCCTATTTATAGAAATGACCTACAAGTGCTTAAGGACGTTCTAGACACTTTCTAGGGGGTTCTTAGTGCTCAACTAGCCGTTATGCGTCCACTAATTGCATTTGCAACGGCTAGTTAATTGACCCTGAAAAGTGCAGACAGAACTCTTCTCGGTCGAAGATTTGTCGACCGAGAGTCCTTCTCGGTTGAAGATTTGTCGACCGAGGGACTTCCTGGAGCAAGTGTTTACAACGTTCATTTCCAACTCCCAACCACCTTGTCTGCTGGGTCTAACGGCTAGTAGGGTCTATTCTCGATCGAAGATTTTATCGACCGAGAGTTTCTCGGTCGAAGTTTTGTCGACCGATATTTTCTCGATCGACGATTTGTCGACCAAGAATATTACTGACTCAATGTATTCATTTACTAAGGGTGTGTATCAATGTGCAATTGTGATACTATCTTGGGGAAAGACCTATCTAAGTGTTGTGAGTGGATAGGGAAGATCTAAACGCTTGATTTACATGATATCTAATTACTTGTACATTATATACTTGTACAAGCTTTTACATTTGATTACAATCATGAAAATAAAGCGATTTTATCAAATTATTCTTCCAAGTCTTTGTTATCCACCACCTTATATACTTGTTCCTGAAATACTCAAATAGCACGTTAAAACTACAAGAATGAAATGTTTGTCATTATCAAAACAAAGGGATTAACATAATGTCCAATTTAGCCGACAGAGCTATACATATTCAAATGTGCTCAAAATTTGCGTATGAGTTGTTCATGAGATGTTTAATAAGATTAACGGATTAGATTTTCAAAAAAAATATTACATCATGAAAAACTAGTTGAGTGTATTTCGCTCCAGATACACTCGAGTGTATTCTAGCCTGACTCTCTCTCTCTCTCTCGCTCTCTCTCTCTCTCTCTCTCTATATATATATATATATATATATATATATATATATATCTTCGCTACCCGTGCGGGTAACTAAGATTCGCTACCCGTGCATCAATTTTGTAATGGGATGGCACATATATGTAATGAGACAACCAAATTTGTAATGAGACAACCAAAATTGTAATACAAAGACTCGTTTTGTATTACAACGCTGTTATAGTAATAAATATATATTTATTACGGTAACAGCGTTGTAATACAAAACGAGTCTTTGTATTACAATTTTAGTCGTCTCATTATAAATTTGGATTGCCTCATTACAAATGCATACCTTCCCATTACAAAACTGATGCACGGATAGTGAATCTTAGTTAACCACACGGGTAGTGAAGATATACCCTATATATATATATATATATATATATATATATATATATATATATATATATATATATATATATATATATATATATATATATATATATATAGACAGTCAAATAAAGGAAACCTAAATTTGAGATTCAATTTCAATTCATTGATGATTATAAGACATACATCTTAAAATTGAATTAGTGTTACACACATTTCATCTAAATAAAGATGTTATTTTATATTGAATTAGTTAATCATCAAGATCATGTTTGTTACCCATGATTATATTTATTATGATGCACTATAATTACAATATAACAAAATGAAGTTGGTCACTTTCACCAATTCAAACTTTTATGCAGCCCTAGTTACGTTCTTTTTGTACCACTCCTCATACACCATTTTTCTTTATTGATACTATGTTGAAACTACAATATGTAGTTTGATCCTCAACTGCCTGTAAGAGCTTGGAAACACTCAACAAGAATGTGATTGTATTTAACTTCTATCATGACCACATTTGTTGTTCTTGATTCGCCCTAACGCTATCCACACCATTATATTTAGTAGTAATAATGTAGATCTTAGGTTCCATAGTAAAAAGGGGATTTAGAAAATCATAGTAAAATTATTCATTAAATGTCCACCTACATATGTGTATTTTATTGTGGTTTGGAGCATCAAGTGTTTCTTTGATGATCTAAATGTATAATATGAGAAATACATGTTTCTAAGTTTATATGAATATTGGTTCACCAAAAGAAACATTTATTTAATTTTACATTTATGTTACTTTAATATAATGAAATAACAAAATTTATATAGAGGCGCATAGTGAACATTTACCTAAAAATAACACAAAACTAATGGACCTTTTAATCAAAATCCCATGAAAATGGAGGATCTAAGTCGTGTAAAAGAAGAATCATCATATTATTATTTAAAAGATCAATCACCACAAGTAAACAATATTCATGCTATGAAACATAAATCAATCATTGCATATTACCCACTTATGTTATGTATTTATTTTATCATTATATATGGCAACATATAAGTTCAAAAATTATCAAAAAGCACATGTATATATTTGAAAATTTAAAACTGACACATGTCGTAGCACAATCGTATACCATAAGAATTTTACAGTAAAAAGTGACTATACATGTATGTATTTTTCTTATGTGCAAACATGACTAATACTGCAAGCAATGGATTCACAAGCAAAACAAATTTTTGTACCCTACGAGGTGACCAAGATTATAATTGATTTTATCTTAGTAATATACATAATATGCAATGATCACTAGAATTGGAACACACATTGATAATGTCAAAAGAAAATAAACAATTATTTTATGTATATATGTGTGTGTATATATATGTGTGTGTGTGTGTGAGTGTGTGTGCGCACAATAACATAATGTAAAGTCTTAAAAGTGAAAAGAATACAAATTGATAGTTTCTAAAATGTATCCAAAAGAACATGTACTCTAGGAGTGCTAGTGCGACCTTTTGTTATCACTCTTGGTTGCGGCATGCATCTACTTTAAATTATCATCATCCTTAACACTTAGTACATGTTTGCATGTATTTAGAGATATGTTTACAAATTTATATATGATATATATATTTGACAATTAGTATATAGAATCAATAACATATATTAGACTAATTAAATCTTCAACTTGTGATATTAGGAAAAACCATCATGTACATATAATTTAATTTTTCACAACAAATGATTTCATTGTTAATTTGTTAACACAATATATGTTCCATGTATATGCTTTATCCTATCTTAACATGACATATAATTCAATAAATGGAAGTACCTTAAAAACTAGAGTACAATGGAATATCTACAACCTACCCTATAGGTGTACATATTTCAATTATAAGCATATACAAAAATTTGAGGTGTGTAATTGGGATATGAACAGTTGAGTTATTATTTTTTACTTGTATCAACTATAGATTATTTAGGTAATTATATAGTTAAGAAACAAAAAAATAATATATTACTTAGTGCATTAGAAAATATATATTCCATATTGGATAACTTAACGAATAAAGAGAATTATTTTGGGAGAGAAGAACCTATCAGTTATTAATATTATAACAACACACATAAATAGTTAACATCAATATGTTTCACCTCACGTAAGTGTATTATCAAAATAGGTTGTAGTCTTCTTTAACAAATCAATGGACATATTTACCGAACTTAAATTTGATAGAGACCAAATCAAACATACATATATTAAAAGCCTATAGTCAACTTTCAAAATTTCATCAATTCATCTTTAGTCAATTCTTGGTACATCTCAAACTTTCCGTCCAATTGATCATATGACACTCAACCAATTAATTCATACCTATTATAATAAAACTAATTAAATATCAATAAACCATAACAAAATCCATGATCTAAAAAATTATATCTATATTTTATTATATATACATAAACCACAAATACACAAACAAACAAGAAGCATGTTAACATATTCACCCACATCATGAAGCAGTTTTGTATGGTAGGAAAAGATCAAATATGGTTTCGTAGATTACACATAATCTCTTAACTTATTGATGTGAATATTCCTCTGATACGGGTTTCTATAATATAAAGACTTGTGTTATAAAATCCTCCATTGATTAGAGTAATTTCACCCATGAAATTGAAAAGAGAGAATCATAAAATAAGCTAATGTTGAGATACAATTTAAAAAGTTAGAAATAATGGAATCAAATACACATATATACAATTCTTTAAGAGAGTTGTGCCCTAGTTGCTCTAAGAATTAACTCTCTCCATACCTTTCCTAGACAACAAAACAAGTTGATTAAATGATAATAACAAATTAGATAAAAGTAGAGAGATTTATTTTTTTAATAGAGACTAATCATAAAGGAATCAAGTAAGGACAAACAATTACCATACAAGTTTTGGCCAATGCTATTTTACATAATCACATTATTTGAGCATCAAAGAAAGTAAATAACTACAAAATAATTGATAAATATATACACAACTTTAAGGAATCATACAAATTAATGTTCTATTTTATAATAATATAAGATTGTCTCTCATGTTTGAAACAATCAATATCTAGTATTGTATATTGGTTGTCTACTATATATTAATCCATATTTTAAATAATTTATTCCAATCTACGTTCATAATCATGATAACATTGTATTATATCATCAATATACCTAAATAGAATATTTGGTAGTCTGATTAATTGATAAGTTATTTGATGAGAAAACATCTGATGCATCCAGTACATCATGTTCCCTTAGTGATTAGGATTGGCTTGCATGTAAGTTAACCTAATGACAATGAACTCAATAAATGGGAACACATAAGAACATATATTCCAATATTGTATTATCCACCATATACCATCACTTTACAAGTTGCATACTGGAGTAGCTATTATGGTAGCTAATAACATAACATGATATTTTGCATCCAAAATGTGAAAAAATCATTTTTTTTTGTGACATTAGATAATCACATTAGCATACTCTAAAGTACATATAAAATGTTTGCCGTAAGAACCTACGATTCTAAAAACCTAATGATTCTCACTAAAATACAAATTCTAAAGAGTAATAAGGACAAGAAGGAAACGAATAATGATTAACGTAGGACTTAGTAAGGATGAAGAAAATATATAAATACATGCCAACTATCCCTATAATGTAATAGTCAAATGCTACACATTGTGATGGTGGTTTTGGCGGAATGATTTGAATGACTTCTACACCTTAAATTTTTAACAACAAAGAGCATTAATTAAATATAAAAATGAACCTGAGCGAAGTAATGTATTAGGTCAAGTTATCATCAACTTTAACGACATACGGTAAAAGCTTTGGGATGCAGTGATTCCCCTCATTTTCCAGTATTATCACAGGCTAACTTTGATTAATGGCCATGGTAAACATAACAACGTTGGAGTAGAGGAGTCTGAAGGAGGCGTTGCTCCAATAACAGCGTCTTTAAAAAAGAAGCCAAATTCATTGAGATATGAAATTGATTTAAAACACCAAGAATGCGCTAACAAACAACAACAAAAGCATCCTCCGATGCCATGCTAAATCACTGCGGAAGTTGGAATGAACGGGTTTAATTGATTTTAATCAGTTGGAAATAACAAATTAATGTAACCATGACCGTCAATTTGACAAACGGAAGAACAACCTACATTGTTATATAGATTTGCTTTTTATATTAATTTGGCAAGAAAAGAAGTATACTCTTGAACATATATGGCAGCTATATTGTCTAAACCTCGAGTTATTCGCATCATCCCCTGCTCGCTACCACCATTGGCGCTGACAACAACGTGAAGTGCTCAGTAGATCCACACCAACTTCTCTGAACATCACACAAAACAGTACATAATCGCCGCCACGTTTCCATTGAGTCATGACACGATAGCTCCGCACCAAAGCTGGCATACATTATTGTACTACTAGTAAACACACACCTACACATGCACGTAAAAATCCAAGGTATTAAATTTAATTATAGTAACTAATTTATTTAAATTTTAAAAAATGTGTATGGTAGTATGTCGATTTTTTAATGATATTATTGTGAAATTTTGTATAAATACATTTGAAGAGATCGAAATTTTGGAAAAGAACAAACATTTAATGGGGGGCATGTGTAACATAATGAGGTAATGTTTCCTATTATAGAGTTAATATCATAACTTTATAAGAAAGTAATTATATTAGTTATGACTATTTTTATTATGTTATATATGTAACAAATTGTAACATAACCATTGTAGAGAATTGTACAAAGTATATATTAATATTATGAATCATATCTCTAAACAATTAAAATCCTAGTTTGAATCACATGTAATGCATGTCAAATCATTATGACCTCACGTTTTATATCACAACAAACATTTGACGGTATGCAAATACATACTTTGTAATCTTTCATGCCTATAAAGAAAACCTCTATTTTCATTTTCTTTACTCAAACATAGTGTTTCCTATAATGTAACAATGTGAATAATGGAGGGATTTTCAATCATAATGAAGATATAGAAAGACATGGGATAATGGAGGGAGAGATGAAGAGAGAGAGAATCATGAACTATTTGTTAGCGAAGAGTATGTTGGTGTAAGGACCCTGACCTGCATTTAGGGTTTACCCTGTTTGTTTTGCTTAACCTTGATGGTTTGATGCTTGCTAATCACCTTTGAGTGGTGATTAAGGTTTGGTTGTGCTTTGTTGAGAGTTCGAGGGGCTACTTGCAAATTAACCCAAGTCTAGGGTTTTGGGAGCAAGTTTGTCACCTTGAGAGGTGTTCTTCTCTCTCTTTGCTTCCTCTAGGGTTGAGAGGAAGGCTTGGGCTTGTTGTTTGAGTTCTTTGGACCTTTGTTGAGCTTGTTTGGGCCTTGGAGTCCCTCGTTTGGGATTGCTTGGGCCTTGTGTCGGCCAAGTAGAGCTTGTGTCGGCCTAGAGTGGGCTTGTGTCGCCCATGGTGCTTGGTCCAACCTTGGTCATGTTTGGAGAACACATGGTGCTCATTTTGGACAAGTGTCTTATGGCTTGCATGAGTGGTGGCTTGAGTTGGTGGACATGTGTCCCTTGGGTGGACGACACCTAGCAAGAGTTTACCTTGGTTTCTCCTCCTTCCTCATCTATATAGGTGGTCCCTTCCTTAGCTTGAGGTCCCTTTAGTTCCTCTTCTCCTTGTGCACGACACACCCTCTCTTCCCCTTGCTTGGTGGCCGACACACCCTTGAAGAAGGAGCTAAGGTGGCCGACACACCCTTGTGTGAGCAGCTTGGAGGTCGACACACCCTTGGAGAAGAAGAGTGGAGGCCGATACACCCCCCTTTGGAGGAGCTTTGGTGGCCGAAAACCCTTGGAGCTCAAAGTACATCTTCTTCCTTGGAGCTTAAGGCGGGTTGCATGACTCTAAACCCTAACTACTCTCCTCTCTTTGCATATATGTTTGCTTTAATCTTGCCCCTGCACGTTTGGAGTTGTTCTTTAGCTATCTTGCATGTTGGCCGATCCTTGTGTTCTGGGGTTTAGGAGAGCAACACTCCTTTCTCCCCTTGGTCTAGATGAGTGAGCTTGAGCTCTAATGCCATGAGCAACACCCCTCTTTCCTACCTGATTGAGGTGAGCTCATGACTTAGTGGCTTGAGCAAGACTCTCCTCTCACCTTGGGCAAGATGGTGAGCTCGTTTAGATGGCTTGAACCTTAGTTGAGATGTGTGGGGAGGTGCTGCCCGACAGCCCTTGCCCTAGTTTTTCCCTTGCACGGTTTTGAGTGAGCAAAGCTTCTCTTTTGTGCCTTGAGCAGGTGAGCACTTTGGCTCTGCTCGCCCGATGGGCTGCACGCTCAATAAGCTCAGTGCTGTCTCGCCCGATACACTTTGCTCTACTCACTCCAGTAGCCTGCTCGCTCGGTTTTCCCTGACTTGCCCTGCATGTGTGTCGCCCAACACACTTGGTTCTGCTCGCCCGACTCTCCTGTGCACGCCCCTGTGTCGCCCGATACCTGGCTCGCCCGACACCAAGTTTGCTCACCTGGTACCCATGTCGCCCGATACATACCTACATGCTTGAGTAGCTCGCCCGGCTTTCCCTTGCACGCCCGTAGTACTCTGCTCGTTCGATATATGTACCTTGCACGCCCGATATCAACCTGCTCGCTCAGTTTCATCCTGCACGCCTGAATGGGTCACCCTGCATGTGTGTCACCCGACACACACACACCCCTGCTCACCTGGACAAGTCTTGCTCTGCACGCCTGCTAGGGATGCATGCCCGTTAGGGTTTAGATGAGGGTGGGCCTTGCCCGATAAGACTTTTTAGTGAGGGTTCATAGTGTCTCTTGTGAGGGCACGTCCTATCATGGAAGGGTGGCATGTCGACTATGCTTTTATGGTAGCTTATTTCTTGATGATGATATTTGTGTTCTCTTAAATGCTAAATATGATCTTGAGCATGCATTAGGGTTACTTGATAATGTGCTTACATGTGTAACATTAAGATGGGGCAGGGATATGGTTATTGTTGTCCCTTTGTGCTGGCAATGTACTTAACCCTAATTATCACCTTATGATGATAATAGTAGTCTCTTGATTATTCATATGGTTATTGAATGATACTAATCATGCAGGAAATGCTTAGCCCAATGAAAGGCTATGAGAAATGGTTAATGTGAAATACTGTGATGACAGGTGTATGATGTTCCATGATGATGATGAAAGCCTTGAGAGGCTAAGGTACTATATGTGATGAGGGATTGAGATCCCATGGTTGTGTGATGATCTTTGAGATGGATCTGGATGGTTGGCAAGAGGCCAAGTGATAACATGTGATGTGAGATCCTTGTGATGGATCAGTGTGACGTAAGTTGTAGGAAGTGCATAATGTTGAGTTATGATGTTTACCTTTCTATTATATCTTGCATGTTATACAACTTGGTTGAATCTTGCAATCCATCTAAAAGATACTAAGTAATCACAGTGTCATTTATAATGTAGCTTGCCCTGGCCATAGATTCATCACCAGTCAGGATAGGGTGATGATGAAACGGGTTCTCCTGCGGGTTAACCCGGAGCGCATATTTTTGAATATGCAAGGTTTCTCCTAGTCTAAAATAGAGAGGTGAAACGAGTGCAGCTGCGGTTGAAGACTCGGATGTGTGACGAGCATGGTGAACATGGCCCATGGCTCCAGATATGTGATATGTTGAGCATGAATGCGTTCATGGCTCCGAGCATGGTGTTTAGACACGTGGCTCAGTTTCTAGTGTCGTGACCTGTACCGAGGCGGACTAGGCAGAGGGTAGCCTGTAGAGCTGACCCTGTGGCTTATGACCATTTCAAGCACGAGACTGCGGTCCTGCTTTGTGTTCTCATGTACTGACCATGAGGCGGAGAAGGTCTTGGATTCCGGCTCTTCCATTGACCTTATATGGCACCGGCTATGGGCTTCGCAGCCGAAGGTTGGAAATGAACGGTACGGTTCATTTCCTCAGGGCATAATAATAAAATGTAATCCAGCCATTTAGTATGTATTGCTTAAGACAAACACGAAATATTGGTTGAGGCCTTGTTTGTGTAGATAACTTTAATCATCTTGCAGTTGCTTGTGCATTACTCCTATGTGGTGAGTTTTATATATATTTCATCTTGTCAATCATGTCCCATTGAGAGGTATGCAGGTTATATGCCCTTTTGGTACAGCTGGTAAATTGTATGGTACAGATGGCCTTGCTTTTCATAAACTATTTCTATCAATATATCTGCTCATATAAATGCTTATCTGAGGTTTTGTAGTTTTGGCACAGAGTTATGCCTCCCGCTGGGACAATGTTCAATTGTCTCACTCCGCTGGTTTGTACCCTTTTTTTTAGGTGGTCGAGCTTGTCGTGGTGGTGGTCGCGGAGTTGCGGCCGAGCAACGAGAAGATCTGTAGAAGGCAAGCCTTGGAGATGCTGCTATTTTGGATGTTTTGTAGTAGAGTCTAGAGTCATCCCTGTACTCTCAGGTCCTCGTCGGTGTTTTGACGATGTTTTATGATGTACGACTGAGATCGTTTGTATATCCTGTTGCTGGCCGGATGTGGGCCTTTATGTATATAACAGGTGATGAACTCAGGTTACGACATGACAGCTGTTGCTCTAAGCTGTGGACATGTATCCAGGCTTGTATGGAGATGTATATAACATGTTTTCTTGCAGGATGTGGACTGGAATGTAATATGTTTCTCAGTTTATCAGTTTTCCGCAATCGGTTTTAATTAACCTGTGTTTTTGATTAACTGTGGTTATGGTGATTTCCGCACATTTTTGCGTAACACCTCGTTATCTGTGTGATAATGGGATGTGTTTCCACAGTTGGGTACTACAGTCATGTCTAATTAATATCACGAAATATAGTTTAAGGTTAGAGTATCTAAAGAATTTGTTTAAATCTATTTAAATCTATAGTTAAATTGTTTAAAAGAGAATTTGTGCAGCATAGATTGGTAACCAAGTAGAAGATGATCTCATTGTTAGAAAGAGTATGTTTTATAATAAAGAACTATATATCACATTGCATTTTTTATGAATATTCTTAAAAAACATCATTATAATAGAAATGACTATTTTTCTTATGTTATATATGTAACAAATTGTAAGATAACCATGCTAGAGAAATTTACAAAATATATGTTAATATTATGAAACATATCTTTAGACACATAAAAACCTAGTTTGAGTACCATGTAATGCATGTCGATTAACTCAAGTTTTTATATCATAACACAAATTTAAGGGTACAGAAACATATACTTGGTAATTATACAAAATAGAATCTCCATTCTAATTTTCTTCACTCAAGCGTAATATTTCTTGTAATGTAACAATATGCATTTTGGAGGGATTTTCAATCATCATGGGATATAGAAAAACATGGGACAACAAAGGGAGAGATGAAGAGAGACAATCATGAACTATTTTTCTGCAAAGAGTATGTTGGGTAGTAGGGTCGCATTATACATTCTCATATTTTAAATGTTCAATGGTAATGACATTGAACTAAGAAAAAAATTCTTTTGAGACCAAGCCACCCTATATATTTTAACCTTTCTATAACAATATTATTATTAGCTTTATCAACTTGAAATAATTATTTATGTAATTAAATGTTTTAAATAGTCAAGGAAAGGTTTTGTCATTTTATTTTCATTTCCATCTTGACATTGAATTTGTGTAAGACTTTTGAATATTATAGACACATGAATGACTCATGTGTGCACAATATACTCAGATCAATTTCAATCTATAGTTAAATTGTTTAAAATTGATTTGTGCAGCATAGATTGGCAACCAATTAGAAGATGATCTCATTGTTAGAAAGACATATTTTGTAATAACAAACTAAATGTCATATTGTAATTTTTTAATGAATATTATTAACAAAACTCATTAAAATAGTAATGACTATTTTTCTTATGTTATATATGTAAAAAATTGTAAGATAACCATGCTAGAAAAATTTACAAAATATATGTTAATAGTAGGAAACATATCTTTAGACACTTAAAAACCTAGTTTGAGTACCATGTAATGCATGTCGATTAACTCAAGTTTTTATATCATAACACAAATTTAAGGGTATCGAAACATATACTTGGTAATTATACAAAATTAACCATCCATTCTAATTTTCTTTACTCAAACGTAATATTTCTTGTACTGTAACAATATGAATTTTGGAGGGATTTTCAATCATCATGGGGATCTAGAAAGACATGGGACAGCGGAGGAAGAGATGAAGAGAGACAATCATGAACTATTTGTCAGCAAAGAGTATGTTGGATAGTAGGGTCACGTCTAATTAATATTATAAAATATACCTTAGTATATAGAGAAATTTAATCTTAGTTTCCTTATCATTACTTAAAAATACTTCTACTATTTTTCTTTAAAAAAATAATGAAAGGATGATTAAGGAAATCAAATAATTATCATCAGAAATATCTAAAAAATGATTATGATTGAGATAATTGTAAACCACTGATAACACCCAAATTACCACATATTTTCTATGCATTTTATCTATAGTTTTGTGCCACTTTAGTCTTAATATGCACTCTTTTGTTCATGTTTTATGTTTTCTGTCTCTCCATTAGATAATGTAATGAAAATAGCCAATAATGTAGCTAATTAGCCCATTTTAGACTTGCAGGCACCGAAACTAGCCAATTTTGGGACTCTCAAGTATCGAACATGAAAAGACAAGAATTCCAGCAGCTGACCGATTGGGCCTGGCCGATACAGCCGCACCAACCGATATGGCCGCGCCGACCGATACGGCCCCGCCGCCCGATACGGCCGTTGCCCGATACGGCTGTTGCCCGATACGGCCGTCGCCCGATACGGCCGCCTGATGCCTCAAGATCGAAGCCACAGATGAAGGATACGTGGACCAATAAAAGCTACAACTCCCATCGACTCGCTGCCTATAAATAGCAGCTGCCAACCTACAGAGCAAAGGGGAGAGCCGGAGGGAGGACCTGGCAAGAGCTAGTGCCTAGACTAAGGAGCTAGTGTGTCGAGTTCCCCAAAAGTCTGCCGACCGATACGGCTGCGTCGACCGATACGGTTGCGTCGACCGATACGGCCGCCGCCCGATACGGTCTAGAGAGAGAGTGAGTCGAGGAGTCCAGAGGGACGAAGAGAAGACCCAAGGGCCGAGATCCGACCTGCACAGAGGCCGAGGAGCGAGAGCCACCTCTCCTCTACGGGCTATATCTCTTCCCTCTTCTCTTTCATTCTACTACATTCCTTTGTTTCTTGTACAAGCGATGTTTATCCATCTTTGCTCGATGCCAGCTACGCTTGTCTATGGCTAGTTAGCTCCTTCTTGGCTATGCAGCCCGATCTGGGCATGTTTATATACTTTTGCCTTAAGCAAGTAGATTCATATCAGATCTAGTATGTTGCATGTTCTATTTTCTCTTTCCAAGTTATGATTGCTAGTTTGGTTGATCTCTTACTCGCTTGAACTGTTGTTTTTGCATGTATCGAGAGATCCGTTGTAGGAATAGCTAAGAGACGCTAGTTTGGATCTGAACCCGAGAGGAGGACGATCCAAGGTATTCTGTTCCTAACACCCCAGAATATCCTAAGACCCGAGAGGGAACTTAGTGTATTCCGATGTGTTGATATGTCATTCCTCGAGAGAGGGTCATTGACATATTGTTGATGGTTCTAGTCACGCATCGTGAGAGCGAGTGGGACGACACCACAGGACAGATGCCACTGTGCATACTAGATGCTTGCTTGGGTGTTCGAGGGTTGTCTATGCCCGAGAACGAGTGCATAGACTGCCCCATTTGTGGTTACATAGCCAGGAACTCTCTTTCTCTGATTAGTAGACTCGCGAGCTCTATTTTGTTTTGTTTTGTTTTATATCATGACAGCCTGCTAGACTAGTTCTAGCAATTACTTTTATCGACTATCGTCTTGGCTTATCTGACTAAAGAACAAGATCTATGGCGTCCTAAACGTCACCACGTCCCTGTGTTCGACCCCGTATATCTACTTCGACCCCGTAATAAATTTGTGGGGGCCTAGAAGGTTTCGGGTTATAAATTTAAAGCTTGATTCCTTCCTTTGTCCCGCGTTCATTTCCGGACGTGAGAAAAAGGCCGGTCAACTTTTTGGCGACGTTGCTGGGGATGTGGTTTTCCATGTTTACACGCCTAGTAGATTTTTGTTCTGTCACTATAAGCATGTATATACATGCATAGTTTTCCTCTTGCTTTACACATACTTGTTCATATATACTAAATCACTTTTCTTTTTCTCATACCTTTTTCAGCCATGGACCTTGCTTCCGCAAGACAAGTCATCTTGTCCACCTGTCCTCCCAAGTTTTTCCGCAGTTCCGACTGCTGGCAAATAATTGAAGGTCGTGCTCTGCAACTAGTCGAGTTATACTCACCTCCACCGTCGTCATATGCTGAAATTCCAACAAAGGAGACTGTCAGTCAACCATCGACTCCCGTGCTATCATGGGATCAAGAACTGATCAAGGCAGTGGAGTTAGCTGGAGAAAGTGTCAAGGCACTCACCTCCCTAGTTCCTCATCTCCAAGAAAACGTCGATCCGCTCCAGCAACTATTAGACAAGCAGGAGCATCATCTCAAAGTAGCCACCGAGGCTCCAGACCGCAATAGTAGTATAATTCAAACCGTTGAACAAGGATCCATCCTAAAGCATCAGTTTGATACAGCGGGTTCCCCTTATATGTGCATGGCAGAATCGACGGGTCTCGAAAGCATTGCTGCTCAAGTACAACAACTTAATGATAAATATGTTGAACAAGGCAGGAGGCTCCAAGAGCTCATTGATCTGGTTACAATTCGGTTACAACTGCCATCACAAGACAATGAAGATGTTAGTCATCAAGACCATCCCATTGGGTATGAAGTGGAGTATGAATCACCATCCTATTTAGACCATCAACTGGATTCACCAAGATTTTTCTGTGAAGACCAACCCACTTGGGAAAGCCTTTCATTCTATCCAGATGACCCAGTTGATGAACCAATGGAAGAAATGAGTCATAGACATGAATGGGTTCATGATGACGATGATGAAGACTCAAAAAGCCAATCGACCTCACAACCAGAAGGTTGGTTTGATGAACCAGAGTCAGATATTGAACCAGACCAGAGTGACATTTCTCATATTGAGACTTGTCATTTTGCTTTGAGCAGTACGCCAACCATGGTTTGGAACAATTTGTTTGACGACGACGACGACGATGACAACTGCTTGACATGGAGCAGTGAGTACAGTAACGAAGACGAGTTGGAGAAGCATGAGCCATCATTTGCCACCATCCCTTTACAAGGCTTGGTGGACGTCAAGGGGACAGGATGGACGGTCCACTTCAACATGGCTGCTGAGCATGAAGACACCCCTGATTCCATGCTAGGTGATAAGCTTGGGGTGGTAGAACCACAAACAGATTCTTCAGGGGGTACTTCTTGCACAGAAGATGATTGAATGACTCAGACTGTACATGAAGATCTATCTGAACATCCAACCTCAAGTGTAGAGATGGAGAGAGAAGATATGAGTCATCAAGATGACATCCAACCTCTCTCATCCATCTCATCTTGCGTAGTCATCCCAGGACCTTCATTTTCAGATTCATATAATGAAAGGTACCTTGAGGATGATTTTCCAAAGAATTCATCACAGTGCAGCTCAAATCAATTCCAGCACAAAGATGACTTCACCGAGTCGCCAGATTTTACTTTTCTTCTTCAAACCTGGTAGGGCCAACACAACCGCCTATTCTACTCATATTATGTGGTGGAACCCGTCGGCAAGACACAGGTGACACTGGTCCCAAAGCTGAGAATTTGGGATCCCAGTGTCGGTATCGTAGGGCAACCACCCCCTTTTTCTCTTACCCACCCTCCCACCTTTTTATTACAATAAATTTTGCTTTTCATGTTCTTGTCGGTTAATTTCTTTCCTCTAACTGTTTTGATATCCTTACACCCATGCATCATCTTTAGAACTTCAATAAATGTCGTTAAACTCATGCATTCCTGCCTCACTATTTCAAGTTTGAGTCTTGCTCGAGGATGAGCAAAATTTTAAGCTTGGGGTGGTAGGCTTCGCCCTTCTTTTCTCTTCACCCTTCTTGCATGCATGTCTATTTCCTGCATTTAGTCTTAAATTTTCAAAATTTTCAGCTTTTTAGCTTTGCAATTATGGCTATATGGTGTGAATCTAATAGATAAATGCTTGATTGTATGCCTAGATGCACAATTTTTATCTTAAAAACTGCTTGACCTCTTGCTTGACTTGCTCTTTGACTCTTTCCTTGAGTTTGGTAATAAATCTAAGGTTATGTCCCTTTTTCATAGCTTAAAGCTAAATTCCCTTGATCTATGTTGTGAATGGAAAATCCATGGTAAAGGACCGTTGGAATGAGCTAAATCATGATTAAAGTCTCCTAGCTTTGAGCTATGATCAAGATGAAATGTTTATCCTTGATGAACTACGTGCCTTCTCACATTAGATTGAGTCAAAAAGATGTAAAATATAAAAATGTGCAAAAGAGGTTTGGCCTCCCATAAAATCCCAAAAATATCTATATTGTTCTCACCCAAGCCTTAGAATAGAATGCAAATGATAAAAGCCTGAGTGTGAACAATAAATGAGCGCTTGTTTTCTCTTTTAGGAGAGTTGAGGATGGTGCCCAGCCGGTGTATGACTGCGCTCATGAATGCAGATATGTCGTGCCTGGTAGTACCACTCTAAAAGCTCATTAGAGAGTCACTAGGAACCCCCTAGATGACCTATGAGATCATCTCAGTAGCAGGGTTGGTTCGGCCGCAGTACGAGGAGTTCATCTCACTGCTTTGGACCAACTGGTTCAGACTGTAGGGATTGTTGCTCGCTACATGGACCAACCTGACGCAGATCGGGATCCTCAGAAGTCATTAAAGTCTTTTTGCTTTATTTCTTAGAACATGGTTAAGTGAGAGGCATGGTATTCCTGAATGGTATGCATGGATTCATGGTGATGGCTCATTACTCATCACCTGCGTGATCACCTAAGTGAAAACTCTTTTATGATCAAATAATTATGATTCAAACCCTCATGAGTATTGGCAGGCTATAGTGAATTTGCTTAATCTTGCCTGGAAATTCTTTGATCTTACTTTGGCAGGATTGTGCTTGTTTGGTGGGGGTTTGTTCTGAAATGACATGGATCAAGAGTATTGATGCTTTAAACTATTTTTCTTAACCTTAGCATTTATTGCCAAGCTTAATTTAGATGTTATCTTTTGTTCTTTGAGCACAGTTTTGCTTGAGGACAAGCAAGTTTTAAGCTTGGGGTAGTTGATAACACCCAAATTAGCACATATTTTCTATGCATTTTATCTATAGTTTTATGCCACTTTAGTCTTAATATGCACTCTTTTGTTCATGTTTTATGTTTTCTGTCTCTCCATTAGATAATGTAGTGAAAATAGCCAATAATGTAGCTAATTAGCCTGTTTTAGACTTGCAGGCACCGAAACTAGCCAATTTTGGGACTCTCAAGTACCGAACTTGAAAAGACAAGAATTCCAGCAGCTGACCGATAGGGCCTGGCCGATACGGCCGCGCCGACCGATACGGCCGCCGCCCGATACGGCCGCCTGATGCCTCAAGATCGAAGCCACGAATGAAGGACACGTGGACCAATAAAAGCTACAACTCCCAACAACTCGCTGCCTATAAATAGCAGCTGCCAACCTACAGAGTAAAGGGGAGAGCCAGAGGGAGGACCCAACAAGAGCTAGTGCCTAGACCAAGGAGCTAGTGTGTCGAGTTTCCCAAAAGTCTGTCGACCGATACGGCTGCGTCGACCGATACAGTTGCGTCGACCGATACGGTCGCCGCCCGATACAGTCTAGAGAGAGAGTGAGCCGAGGAGTCCAGAGGGACGAAGAGAAGACCCAAGGGCTGAGATCCGACCTGCACAGAGGCCGAGGAGCGAGAGCCACCTCTCCTCTACGAGCTATATCTCTTCCCTCTTCTCTTTCATTCTACTGCATTCCTTTATTTCTTGTACAAATGATGTTTATCCATCTTTGTTCGGTGCCGGCTACACTTGTCTATGGCTAGTCAGCTTCTTCTTGGCTATGCAGCCCGATCTGGGCATGTTTATATACTTTTGCCTTAAGCAAGTAGATTCATATCAGATCTAGTATGTTGCATGTTCTATTTTCTCTTTCCAAGTTATGATTGCTAGTTTGGTTGATCTCTTACTAGCTTGAACTGCTGTTTCTGCCTGTATCGAGAGATCCATTGTAGGAATAGCTAAGAGACGTTAGTTTGGATCTGAACTCGAGAGGAGGACAATCCAAGGTATTCTGTTCCTAACACCTCAGAATATCCTAAGACCCGAGAGGGAACTTAGTGTATTCCGAGGTGTTGATATGTCATTCCTCGAGAGAGGGTCATTGACATATTGTTGATGGTTCTAGTCACGCATCGCGAGAGCGAGTGGGACGACACCACATGACAGATGCCATTGTGCATACTAGATGCTTGCTTGGGTGTTTGAGGGTTGTCTATGCCCGAGAACGAGTGCATAGACTGCCCCGTTTGTGGTTACATAGCCAGGAACTCTCTTTCTCTGATTAGTAGACTTGCGAGGTCTGTTTTGTTTTGTTTTGTTTTCTTTGTTTTGTTTTATATCGTGACAGCCCGCTAGACTAGTTCTAGCAATTACTTTTATCGACTATCGTCTTGGCTTATCTGACTAAAGAACGAGATATGTGGCGTCCTAAACGTCACCACGTCCCTGTGTTCGACCCCGTATATCTACTTCGACCCCGTAATAAAGTTGCGGGGGCCTAGAAGGTTTCGGGTTATAAATTTAAAGCTTGATTCCTTCCTTTGTCCTGCATTCATTTCCGGATGTGAGAAAAAGGCTGGTCAACCACAGAAATGTGAGAAAAGTTAACACCTATTCTTATTCTAAAAGTTTGAACATAAATATATATATTCTACCGATCCAATGTGTTCTTATGTGAGCATAAGAATAGGAAAAAGTTTCATGGAAGTGTGAAGATTACACCCACCCTATATAGAATATATAAAAGAGTAGCGGAAAAAGAAAATATAGGAATGTTGACAAATGAAAAGATGATGAAGAAGGAAAAAATTAAGAAACATGATGATATGCAATACCAGAAAAGTTGTGAAACAGAGAAAGATATAAAAATAAAGAATGTGTGATGTACCACACACCTCATGTAATGACTCACAATTCCATTATTTCGATTCTTTGATACCTACATCTCGATGTTGGATGGCTTGACAGTAACATAGGTAGCAGTTATAGTGGCACTTGCATGGTTGAATAACCTTCACTGGCCCCAACAGTCATATGATAGGACTGTCTTATTCTGTGCATGTTCATAAGAAGGAAAAAATTAAGAAACATGACAATGTGCAATACCAGAAAAGTTGTGAAACAGAAAAAGATATAAAAATAAAGAATGTGTGATGTACTACACACCTCATGTAATGACTCACACGTCCATTATTTTGATTCTTTGATACATGCATCTCGATGTTGGATGGCTTGACAGTAACATAGGTAGTAGTTACAGTGGCACTTGCATGGTTGAATAACCTTCATGGCCCCAACGGTCATATGATACGACTGTCTTATTCTGTGCATGTTCATAAGAAGGAAAAAAATAGGAAACATGACGATGTGCAATACTAGAAAAGTTGTGAAATAGAGAAAGATATACAGATAAAGAATGTGTGATGTACCACACACCTCATGTAATGACTCACACGTCCATTATTTTTTATTCTTTGATACCTGCATCTCGATGTTGGATGGCTTAACAGTAACATAGGTAGCAGTTATAGTGGCACTTGCATGGTTGAATAACCTTCACTGGCCCCAACGGTCATATGATAGGACTGTCTTATTCTGCGCATGTTCATACCTTCAATACTTCTCATATGCAAGGTTATGGTTGGGTAACTGTTGCTGCCAGTATATTTATGAACATATGTGTTTGGGAGGGAGAAGTCTAGGTGGTGCTTGATCAATAGTAGTCAACCTCGCAATGTATTATATATCCTGTTTATCTCTTTATAACCAAAATGAAACTGAAATTCAGAATTTGGGAGTGGGAAGATATTCAAAAAATAAACATGTGATAAGAAAGAGATAATTGTCAACCCTCAGGTATCCTCTAGATCTTCTCAGGACTGCTGTCATGCGAGAATTGGGGAAGAATTTGCGGAATCATAAAAAAAAATATGTAACATCATTAAGAATAGAGAAAAAATAGATATCACAGATCATTGAAGGCGTGAACTAAGCCTGACAATTGAAACCACATACCATACCATTTAACTTCAGGAAGTTCTAATTAGTGTGAGCCCTTACGTATCTTCTTAATCTTCCCTGATATCATGCGAGAAACGGGGAAGAAGTTATTGAATGGTTCAAAGAAAATATGTATAACGTTTCTAAGAAGATAGAAAGAATAGATATCATAAGTCATTGAAGACGTGAATTAAGCCTGACAATTAAAACTACATACCATAAACTCCAGAAAGTTCTAATTGAGTTGTGACATTCGCTTCCTGTAGAGAATTACAATGCTATTTCACATGCTGCTAATTAATTTTTTTACTTCGACTAAAATGCTGGATTGATGCGACCGTTCAGCTGATTCTGCCTTTTAGATGCCTTCGAACTTCTCAATTCTAATGTCCCTAAAAAAAAACTTCTCAATTCTAATGAGAAGATGGGATTCCAAGCACGAGAGATCCTTGGCTTTGAATTGAAAATGACAGAAAGAGAGAGAACAGAAACGTAAGAATGAAGATTGTTGATTGTGTTCAATTGGAATAAATGGACGTGGAAGAAGTGTGGAGGTGGATAATGTGGGGTTGATTAGTTAGGGGTAACAATCAGGAAAGAATATATCGGAGTGTTAGTTAGGGTACGTTTGACCACGTCTTTGATAAGGAAACAGAGGTATATAGACAGCGGAAGTAGTTAACCATGTTCCGATCACGAAACAGTAAGAAAGAGTGTGCGGTTTCTCGGAGGAAAAATAGATCGTGGATTTATTTAAACCACGGTGCACCAAATTTGAAATGGTGAGTTGTAATTGGCTAATTTAAATTCAAACGCCAGAGTTCAAAAAGAGTTGTTCTGTTTTTTCAAACTAAATCATTTTTTGGAAGTAAAAAAAGCTATAAAAAATGTGAGAGCAGCTTGAGTGAAGGAGAGTGCAAGCTTTTGCCACATTGGCAAAACCGTGCAACGTGATTGGTTATCGGAGTGTTAGTTAGGGTGCGTTTGACCACGTCTTTGATAAGGAAACAGAGGTATATAGATAGCTGAAGTAGTTAACCATGTTCTGATCACGAAACAGTAAGAAAGAGTGTGCGGTTTCTGAGAGGAAAAATAGATCGTGGATTTGTTTTAACCACGGTGCACCAAATTTAAAATGGTGAGTTGTAATTGGCTAATTTAAATTCAAACGCCAGAGTTCAAAAAGAGTAGTTCCATTTTTTCAAACTAAATCATTTTTTGAAAGTAAAAAAAGCTGAAAAAAAACATGAGAGCAGCTTGAGTGAAGGAGAGTGCAAGCTTTTGCCACGTTGGCAAAACCGTGCAACATGATTGGTTAATATGACTTTGGACGGGTGTATTTGAACTGTCTGCAAAACTCACTCTTTTTATAGTAGTATAGATATTGATTACTTGAATAGGAAGGTGAGGCCTGAACGACCACCATCCCTTCTCGTAAAAAGGGATAGAAGGGCATATTGGTTGTGTATTTGTATTTAGACCAAAGAGGTAGCGCTAAATAGGGGTGAGTATAATTTAATTAATAATCGATTAATCGAATGGGTTAATTCCGATTGGTTATTTTTTTAGACAATTTGATTATTTTGGTTAATTTACTTCGGTTAATTGGTTAAACAATTAATTTTTTAGTTAAAATATTTTGTGTTTAGTTAACCGAATTAACTGAATAGTCATAATTTATTCAAAAAGAAATATGTTGCTCATATATATACATATATAATTTACTTTTATTTCAAAAAACCGTTCCGTTGATAAACATATCAAACTTTAATGAACTATATATCACCATATTTATATATAATATTCCTATAATATAACAATTATTCAAAATTTTATGATTCTTTTCATAAAATATTTATTACAGGAGTGTTGTTTGGTTAATAAAAATTAATCGGAAGAATTAATCACTAACCGATTAACTATAACAGAGCTAACCGACTCTAATTTGGTTAGATTAACGGTTAAAATCTTAAACCACATATGAATCATTTAACCGAATCAAATTAACAATAACTGACGGATTTAACCGAATTCTCACCGCTAGCGTTAAGGACCCTAACTTTCATGATACAATAATAATACACAAAGAGAGAGACCGACTATACCGAACGATTTAATGTGTAAAGAAAGAGTCAGTGTTTTGTAGGTAATGAGAAGGATGAAAATGAGTCCTCACTCTTAGAAAGGTAGTAAGTATTATATATATATGTATGTATATATATGTATATATATATATATATTGGTCCTTAAGTATATATATATATATATATATATATATAGGGTGTTCGTTCAGTCACTACAAAAAATAAATGATTTAACTACAATTACATTGGTTACATATATTATATATATAGCTAAAACTACCTTTAGTTATAGAAATATAAAATTGTAAACAAAAAAAGTGTAGTTCATCCGATTGATTATTAATGACTATACTTACCAAATGTAAACCATGACTATAGCTAATCTAGTTGGTTTAGCCTAATTACACTCTCTCCGCTCATATCAATTTCAAACGAAAATTATTTCCTCACGCTTCTCATCTCCCGCGCATTGTATCTTTTTTCAATCGCGCTCCCCCAATTTCAGCCTCTGCACTCTCACCCAACCCAAATAATATCTTTCCCCTGATCTACACATTGTTGGGAAACTGCACCGTGCAACGATATCGTTGGTTTCATCTTTGTGCCTTCGCCCAGCAAGGGACGATTTTCTTCTGTGTCTCTCCGCTGGAAGGCTTCATCTATATGGTTCTTCCTCCCAGAGTCTCTGCCCAGCAGCTGAGGGCTGACTGATCTCAACAAATTTATCCCAGCGTCTCCACTCAGTAAGGGCATCAGAAGAAGTTTCTCTTCTTGGTAGCTCCACCCTGATCATTCTTGGCTATGGGTATTCCTCCCAATGCTTAAACAAATAGCTCCAGGTCTCGATGGGTAGCCCTTCGTCTTTGCAGCTCGTCTTAGAAGTCCAATAATCATTTCATAATGGTTTATTTCAGTTCTAAAAATTGAAAGGCAGCAGACATTTCTAGCGCTGGAACTCAGGAGATGCTTGGGCGTATTGGCTGTACCCATTGTTCCCATTACCCATTGTAATTTCTTATATAACACAAATTACATTTATGTGATGTATTGCTTGAATTTGAATAATCTAATGAACTCTCATGAATGCTTTGTTATCACGCTATCACTGGTTGATATGTTTGGTAAGAGGTATACGTATCATTTTAAGATCATACATATACAAAAACTAATTTATGCATAACATAATTAGAGCCAACGAGGGAGTCTTTACTAATACACTGCATGTTGTGAAATACTTGTAGGCTCCTAATTTCTTATCTGGTTTTATATCACTATTATTATAGGCATTGATTACTCTTTTTCATTTTTCATATTATTTATTGCAAATACACGACAGTAGTTATATTAACATGCTTGAACTGACGTTAATTGAATATTACTTTCCAGCTATATATGGAGACGAAGCTCCATTCCACATTAAAAAAAAATCTGTGATGCTTGTTATGATCTGCTTAATGAATATTGGAATAGACATAAGGCACAGGAAGAATGTGATGTTGATAATGTGGTTTCTAATCAGTTGGAAACTTTCCAATCACAAGAACTTGATAAAGATATGTTTGATTATGATGTTTTTTGAAAGAAACGGAAGAAAAATGAGTCCAACTTTCTCAAAACTGAACTGGATAAGTATTTGGAGGATGATGTGTGACCGACCTAAATCGCGCGTCCAAAAGTGGAGGCGGATTTGAGGTAGTCGAGCTTTTACATTTATAAACCTGAATCCTTCTAGGCCCCCATAACTTTGTTTACGGGGTCGAAGTAGATATACGGGGTCGAACACAGGGACAAGGGGGGTAGTGTTGAGAACCCAGAATCGACATGCTACACTCCGGTGGGTATAAAGAGATATAAATTCCCAAAAGGGAAACAACAAGATGTCACAAATAAAACAAAGAAAATTATCTCCAACTGGAGCTACAAGAGAGATTTAAGGTTTTAGTCATTTAGCAGTTTTTAGGGGTTTTCATGCAACAAAAACAGAAAGATAATGCTAGAGCTAGGGTAATATGTGAAGGATAAGACTACAACAAAATAAGCGGCAGCAGTAACACCCTGCACCCCTCCTCTCAGAGCGGGTACTTCTAACCAAGCGTCAACACCCCTCTCGAGGTTGTCGGACTTAAGTTAGAGTGGAATGTTACAGAAACAACTCCATTCCAGGCACTCTCGTACTCTAGAATCAGACCAAACACTAGAGCCACAACACGACTCTCGAAGTTGTTGCGACGGGAAAACGCGATTCGGTAGCTAAGCAAAATGCGATCCAAACATGCAAGCTAGAGTTCAGATATCAAACGTAGCAGTCATCCAACATATCACACCAAGCATAGAGCAGCAAGTAATTAAGCTTTTCTATTTCCATACACATTAGGGGTCTTAATACATTGCGTAAGAAAGGAATTAAATAACAGAATTAAAGATAGATGTTGCCTTCTTGATGTAGAAGGGCGACAGACTACAACGACTCTCCCGCCCGATACCGGATAGGGGCCTAGCCCGATTCAGCGGTGTCGGGCGACACACTCTCTCGAGCAGCACACCGCGATGGCTGTCTGTATCGTTCAAGGACCTGGCCGATACGCTCAAGTTGGGCGACGCACCCTCTCGGGCGACACGCATGACGGGCGAAGCGTATCGTGTCGGGCATGGAGCGACGCGTCCTACTGTCGGGCACTTGTGTCGCTCGTCATCGTTGGTCGATATCGGCCCGTAGTGTCGCCCGGGATGGTTCTAAGTGAACTATCCCCTCCCTCTCGGGACGAGGAAGAGCTCACCTAGTGTCGCCCGGCACGAGCACTGGGGCATGATACTCCTGCTCTCGCAGTTTCCTCTGAAGGTCACTCAATGCTCCCAACTGTCCGAATTCCGAAGTCTCCGAACTGTCTTTTCGGCTTCCTGTAGCTGCTATTTATAGGCAGCAGTTGGAGGAAGTTATGGTGCTCGAAGTGCCACGTGTCCTCCTTATTTGCGGGTCGGTGGACGGCCGATACTGGTATCGCTCGGCTCAGGAGTGTCGGCTATCGGTCACGTGATGGACGGCGTGCCTGTCGGTGGGTGGCTGTGTCGCCTGACAAGCTGGGTTGTCGGGGTGAGATGGGCTCTCTGTCGGGTAGAAGGCGTGTCGTCCATCTGCTCCTTCTTGCGCAACATCCTTTTGTCATGCGTCATTGTGTCGCTCCACCCTGTCGGGCGGAGGTTGTATCGAGCGTCAGGAAGGCCGAAACAGACTTGGACTTATTATGTGGGCCGGGACGGCCTTATTGCACCAAAATGAGGAAAAACTCTGTAAAAGATGGAAATATAGGATTAAGAGCATTGCTTGGCCAATTATTGCGAAAGTGCATACAAAAGAGAGGAAAATAGCTAAAAATGGTAGTTTTGATAATAGAAAAACAGTCTAAAATATCACAAAAATTGGTGGTATCAACTCCCCCAAACTTAGCATTTTGATTGTCCTCAATCAATATTTAAACTTTATTTTGTGATACTTCTTCTTGTTTGGTATAGCTTTCAGGCCAAGAGGCAAAGCAAGTATAGTAATGCCTTTAGAGATAATGTTGTCTCATTACGAACAAAAGACCTTGCGTTTCCTACCTTATTATTTCAGTAGAATTTTTTTCTACAGCTTCAATGAGACTTTAGTGTATGATTCTGAAGTTAGCTTACACACCAAACAACTTTATTTTCGGGGCAGAAAGTTGTGTAAAGGGTAGGCTAAGGCTTTTTGGGTTTTTCATCTTGTTTTCCATCAGTCCATCCAGGTAAGGGTCCGTTAGCAGGCAAGTGGTCCTTGCAGTCCAAGCCAGTTGGCTTTAGAGCAGTGATTTCAAATCCTACGTACCATTGCCCCGAATCTACCATGCCTAAAGATGGGTGCTTTTGGAAAACAAGCGGGTATATATATTTTTTTCTTTTCTTTTATTGGGCACAACTCTCATGCTTTTATTCACACTCATAAGGCTTCTCTCTCTTTTTGGGATTTTCATTGGATAAAGGGGAAACAAAGAGATTTTTGCTATTTGGGCAATTTTTTCCTTCTCCATACTCGTCTCTTAGCTGTTTGTGAGATTATTATATTTTTCGAAATTTTTGGCGTGGAAAAATGTAATCTTCTGTTCGTTTGAAGCAGCATTATCAGAAAGATATAACATAACTTGTATCTCATTAAGCACAAAGAAAACTAACTTTGTAAGAAGTTGCATTAGGTTTTTACTAATATAGACTTTGTACATATGCATGGGAACAAAATAAGCAAAATTTATCGAAATTTTGGTATGAAGATAAATATGTACACAAAAGAATAACGAATAAGGGGCAAAAGAATGAAGAAATTTCAAAAATTTGTACCTCCCTCACTGGTACATGGTACCCCCCCAAACTTACTCCACACTCTGTCCTAGAGTTGTGAAGTAGATAAGGTGAGGTAATGTTTTATTCCAGTGAGGTTACACCTGCGTTAGATAGAAGCTCCCACACATATTCTCCCCTTTTGCTGTGATAGACTGTGTGGTGGAGTTGGTCAGGCTTTTCTTTGTTTGCTATCCATTCCAGGACGTAGATGCCGCAGTCGTTGGATAAAGGAAGTTGCTGCGGACTGCGGTGGCAGAACTGGAGCTCGTGCCACTTGCTTGCTTGCGTATCCAGGAATGGTTGGATCATCTTTTCCACCTCGTCGTAGTATTTTCAGACCAAGCGCTCGACGGATGACAAAGGTTCAGAAGTACACGGCACATGATGGTTCTTGTTGCCGTCCGAGCTGTTGTAGAAAATTCCTGCTCGTTCCCGGGTGTAAACTGCTAGGAGCGTCCAGTGGTGGTAATGTAGAACTGGGAGGAAGATCTCGTGGGGAACTCCGCTTGCCAACTTCTGTAGAAATATTTTCTTCGCTCCTGTTTCATCGGCGAGGCATATGTCATTGAACATCATAGGATGGGCAATATATGCTTGTTCTAGCTTTGGTTGTATGTACTGGATGTAAGCGGTTGCAACAGTTATAGCTAAGCACCCTCCTTCCTTCACCATGTCCCTTAGATCATCAACCGGGACTACGACATCACCTTCCTGAAAGGCAACAACCGATGGGGTTGAATCAGCCAACTTCTTTTGGATAATGCTGACCTGCTCCTGTGTGAGAGTTGCACACGAGAAGCGGTCGAAATTCGTGATCAACCCTTCTGAAGTTTCAGGCAAAGCAGTATCCTCCGTCCCGTGCACTTTCTTCAGGACTACCAACTGCTTGCCTGCCCCATGTATGACGGTCGCCACTTCCTCTTCTTTTTCTGAGGAGCTGTTGAACGGAGAAGAGCTTTCTTCCAGGTCACTGTTCAACATCTGCTCCGGTACCCCTGCGTCCCGGAAATAGCGCTTGTCCTTAATTAGGAGCATGGCGTAAATGCTCCAGTGTTGATAGAAGGACGTGCCTTTGAGGACTCCCAAATTTCCAAATGTGTTGAGCGCCTCAATTGCACCCAGGATGGCTATATAGCTGTTTCCACTCCCCTCTTCTATCTGAGCGGGGAGGTCTCGGATAGTGAAGAAGTTCCAAGGTCCTTGGTGACGTTGGCTTCCACGCTTTATGGCTCGTTGCAGACGCAGCGGCAAGAGTCTAAGCTTCGCGTCCTCCGGGCAGTAGAAAACACCCCCGGAGCATGGCACTTCGGCATTGCTGCAGTACAACAACCGGACGTCGCGGTTTCTGAGGTCTACTATGTAGAGAAACCACACGTTCTGGTGCTTGTATGGGGCCAAAACCAGGTTCAACCTATGCTCTTCAATGTGCTGCAACATGTCGGCCACCACACGGGAGTCTTGATCTCCTTTCATTAACCTTCTTGCCAAGGTCGGGGTGGCCGTGTATACTGCTCTCCGATCTATCCTGCTGCTGATATTCTCTATTAGTGCTGTCAAACTCATTTCTAAGCTTAAGGCACAGGAGTGTAGTTAGTGGATTCAGATTCGTCTATAGTACCATTTTTGCCTTGTCCCCGACAACAGTGCCAAAAAGTTGACCGACCTAAATCGCGCGTCCAAAAGTGGAGACGGATTTGAGGTAGTCGAGCTTTTACATTTATAAACCCGAATCCTTCTAGGCCCCCGCAAATTTGTTTATGGGGTCGAAGTAGATATACGGGGTCGAACACAGGGACAAGGGGGGTAGTGTTGAGAACCCAGAATCGACACGCTACACTCCGGTGGGTATAAAGAGATATAAATTCCCAAAAGGGAAACAACACGATGTCACAAATAAAACAAAGAAAACTATCTCTAACTGGAGCTACAAGAGAGATTTAAGGTTTTAGTCATTTAGTAATTTTTAAGGGTTTTCATGCAACAGAAACAGAAAGATAATACTAGAGCTAGGGCAAGATGCGAAGGATAAGACTACAACAAAACAAGCGGTAGCAGTAACACCCTGCACCCCTCCTCTCAGAGCGGGTACTTCTAACCAAGCGTCAACACCCCTCTCGAGGTTGTCGGACTTAAGTTAGAGTGGAATGTTATGGAAACAACTCCATTCCAGGCACTCTCGTACTCCAGAATCAGACCAAACACTAGAGCCACAACACGACTCTCGAAGCTGTTGCGACGGGAAAACACAATTCGGTAGCTAAGCGAAATGCAATCCAAACATGCAAGCTAGAGTTTAGATATCAAACATAGCAGTCATCCAACATATCGCACCAAGCATAGAGCAGCAAGTAATTAAGCTTTTCTATTTCCATACACATTAGGGGTCTTAATACATTGTGTAAGAAAGGAATTAAATAACAAAATTAAAGATAGATGTCGCTTTTTTGATGTAGAAGGGCGACAGACTACAACGACTCTCCCGCCCGATACTGGACAGGGGCCTAGCCCGATTCAGCGATGTCGGGCGACACACTCTCTCAAGCAGCACACCGCGACGGCCGACTGTATCGTTCAAGGACCTGGCCGATACGCTCAAGTCGGGCGACACACCCTCTCGGGCGGCACGCATGACGGGCGAAGCGTATCGGGTTCGATATCGTGTCGGGCATGAAGCGACGCGTCCTACTGTCGGGCACTTGTGTTGCTCATCATCGTTGGCCGATATTGGCCCGCAGTGTCGCCCGGGATGGTTCTAAGTGAACTATCCCCTCCCTCTCGGGACGAGGAAGAGCTCACCTGGTGTCGCCCGGCACGAGCACTGGGGTGCGATACTCCTACTCTCACAGTTTCCTCCGAAGGTCACTCAAAGCTCCCAACTGTCCGAATTCCGAAGTCTCCAAACTGTCTTTTCGGCTTCCTGTAGCTTCTATTTATAGGCAGCAGTTGGAGGAAGTTATGGTGCTCGAAGCGCCACGTGTCCTCTTTATTTGTGGGTCGGTGGACAACCGATACTGGTATCGCTCGGCTCAGGAGTGTCGGCTATCGGTCACGTGATGGACGGCACGCCTGCCGGTGGGTGGCTGTGTCGCCCGACAAGCTGGGTTGTCGGGGCGAGCTGGGCTCCCTGTCGGGTAGAAGGTGTGTCGTCCATCTGCTCCTTTCTGCGTGACATCCTTTTATCGTGCGTCATTGTGTCGCTCCACCCTATCGGGCGAAGGTTGTATCGGGCGTCAGGAAGGCCGAAACAGACTTGGACTTATTCTGTGGGCCGGGACAGCCTTATTGCACTAAAATGAGGAAAAACTCTGCAAAAGATGGAAATATAGGATTAAGAGCATTGCTTGGCCAATTATTGCGAAAGTGCATACAAAAGAGAGGAAAATAGCTAAAAATGGCAGTTTTGATAACAGAAAAATAGTCTAAAATATCACAAAAATTGGTGTTATCAATGTGTTGCCAAGAACAACAGATTTTGATATATTATTGTGGAAGATAAATTGTAATACGTATCCAATTCTAGGAAAAATGTCTAGAGATTTGCTAGCAATCCATGTTTCCACTATGCCTTCCAAGTCAGCCTTTCACACAAATGGAAGAATTGTTGACTTTAGCTGCAATGAACTTGATCTGATGATAACAAAAGATTTATTTTTCACTCAAAATTGGTTAGGAGATATTGAGGGAAAAGGTATATGCTTATTCAGTGTTTTAACTTTTCTTGTATCATATATCATTTTTTTCATAATGACATAAGATTATTGTAGATAGAGCTACATCATGGTTAAGCAATTCTGATAGCATGTGTGGTGGTTAAGATAGTGAACCTAATGGTAAATGAACTATCACAGTCTTGTCTTTTTCCTGTTATATGCCGAAAGGTTTAGCTTTAGAGTTTAACCAAAAAGCAATTTTCTGGATTGTCTCACAGACCTAGTCACTGAACCAGGTTTTTGATTTCACATGCAATGCTGATGGAGGTAAGAACTATCATCATTGTGTTTGTTATTCTGAGCTTATTTCTATTTGCGTGAATCTTCTTGCTTTTGTCACCTGTATCACTTCCCGTACTTCTTTCTATTTTTGGAACACCATTTTGCAATTGCATCCTTCCTTGTCTCAAGAAAATGGCATCTTTTGACATAATACCTTATCTTGTTGTCCTGCACTAGGACTGGCTACAGAAATGTATATTCACAAAGCATTTTATATTGGACTCTCTTCTATTTCACAAATTCCCTACTCTTCACATTGGACTCTCTTCACATTGCAGTCCTGCACTTATCTTGTAACGCTCCAATAAGGCAAGAGCTTTTCAACATACTGAGGTGAATCATCATCATCAATCATTCTAGGAGTTTTTGTGTTTGTAAAGGGTAACTTTTACACCTTAAGCTAATATGATTTCATAATATGACAAGAATAAAATTTGATTGCAAAATTATGGGTCTTTGGTGAGGCAACAAACATGTTAGTGCCCAAGTCAGTAGTTCATTGTTTCAGATGCCTGTCATTTTTATAATCAGTGGTCAATACATTTCATGAAATTAAGGGTAGCTTCGTCATGTAGTATTAAAATGGATCTGTGTGCTCTATAGTTCACATTGTTTCATGAATGATTAGCTTAATAGATGATGGGTAATTGTGAAAAAAAATTAAGAGGACCCTTCCAAGTCCCCAATGTTGTTTCTGTTATGTTTATATTTGGTCAAAACTCAAGACATAGGAAATGGTTTTTACGTAATATATCAAAAGGTCTCATGTTAATACTGAAAAGGACCATGTCTTGGTCAGGAATAAGGAATATGAATTTTACTCTCTACCTTCTATGATTTAATATATAGGATCTCAACATTGACTATCGTATGCTGTTTGATTGTCCTTTTTACCAAGTGCACCATTTGCTCTGAATCTAAGCAGTCATGTGCAATGCTATTCTTCCATAGAAGATTCCATATCCAAATATTAATAATATATAAGCCAATGACTATCTTATTTCTATATTGCACCATGTCAAATTTGCAAAATAATACCATCATTTGAGGTGACAATATATGATCCTCAAGAGCTCGATATATGTAGTAAACAATATGATTGCACTACATAGAATCAACACCCGTGATACATTTGTTCTCATGTTGTTCTAACATGGGGCATACTGAATAATAAGGCAACTCAAATTCCATCTAATATATATTTTCTAAGTTAGGGGGATGCATTTCATAGGTATATCATATGAATAGCTACTAACATTGCATTTGAATGGTGCCTTGACTACACATTGGTAACCTGAGTTGTGTTTAGTGTTTAACATGTAACGCTCTAGCTGTATTCATGGTCTCCTTCAACCTGGTCTCATCTAGCTATTATATACAGGTTCCTTATATGTTTAAGCCCTTATAACGGTCTAGTTGTATTCATGGTCTGTGATATTCTCTAAATAGGGTGATTAATGCTCCTTCAACCTGGTCTCATCCAGCTATTATATGCAGATTCCTTGAAGCTGCAAGTCTATCTCAGAATGGGCACCCTTGATGGGTATGGATAGTATAGAACAAGGAACTCATCTAATGAGATAGTAGTTCATTTGTGGGAAAACTGGAATTTTGATACATGTGGTTGTCCTCAGCTTTAAAACTCTATTTTAGTGATGTAAGATTTATGTGAGCTCCATCAAGTCAACACAAGTGACCCTTTGGTAGTTAGGAATTTTATACATGTACTTTTTTTTATTCCACTACCATAAATGTGTTATGAGGTTTCAATATTACAATTTAAATAGTAAGCATGTTCAATGATTACTAGTTTGTATAGGGACAACTACATTCATCTTCTTCTCAGACATGTTGACCTCTTCTTGGGTAATGGGGAAAGATTTCTATTTTGGTGGGACCCTTGGTTGGAAGAAGGGGAGAGGCTTATTAATCTGATTGATCCACATTTAATACTCAGAATGGGTAAAGGAATGAATTGTAAAGCATGTTGCTGTATTTTCAAAGGTAAATGGCATGTGCCTAGTTTTAGAGGTAATGATAAGCTTCTGTATGTATTGGAAAAGCAGAGATCACCTACGAATGATGAAGATTGTGTTCTTTACAAAGGCAATTCTATTTTCAACATGAAGGATTGCTGGAATATCTCGAGGAACAAGTGGCCTAATGTCAGATGGGGAATATGGATTTGGGATGGGAAAATTCTAAGGAGATGTTCTCTTTTCCTATGGAAATGCTTTCTTGGTAAGATACCAACAATCGCCTACCTGAAGATTATCGGCTATCAAATGGTTTCTAGATGTTGTCTGTGTGAGGAGAATGAGGAAGACATAGAACATATTTTGTTTTGCTGCAGCTATGCCAAGTCTGTTTGGGGGCTTTTCAATAACGAGTTTCATGTGGCTCCCGGGAACTTAGATGATTTACTGGATCTGAGTAGTAGGAGTAAATATAGTGTTGTTTGGGCTATTTGCTCCTTATAGAAAGAAAGGAACATAAAGATCTTTGATGGGTGTAGCATGGAGGCTGAAGCGTTGTGGAGATTATGCAGTAGAGATTTTGTTTTGTTGTTTGATTAGATGTCCAGATAGAAGATAGATTGTAGCTCTATAGAAGATAGCTAATCTGTATAGCTTCTTTCTATTTTTTGTTTTTCTTTCCTTTTTAGTGGTTATACCTTGTAACTACTTTTGCTTTTCATTTGTAAAGAGTCACACCACCCAATTGAATTTATGAATTCTGAGTTATGAATTCTGAATTCTGAATTCTGACTTCTGAATTTTAACAATTATGGAAAATGAATTCTGAATTTTAATTGAAACAAAGGAACATGCACATGCACCTACTCAATGATAAATTCAATTCATTTCCCTTGCCAACATCAAGAATTTCATAAACAAATTTAGGAATTCTAGCAGCTTATATGGTTTTAAACTAATCTCATCAATTGTCTTTTGAGAGACATGAAGCATTGGAAAATTTGCAAAATCTTTAGCCAATCCATAATGATAAACCAGAAACAGAGAAACTTCATAAAAGAAATAAAACTTAGGGAATCATCTAAAGCAACCCTATGCATTTTAAAAATTTGCTGATCCACAAAATAAGAAATGAGATTCCTTGCATATGATTTAACAAATTAAACACATCTATAGTTCCCCTATTGTTGAACAATTCTTGACACTTCTTTGGAAGCTGACATCAGGTTGAACGTGTTTGGTTCTGATCTTTTCTAGTTCCCATGTTGTTGAAACTGTCTTCTGAAGCTACCATCTAATCGGAGTGTGAGGAGGATTGACCTCTTGCTGGAGATTCAAGATGAGTCTGAAATTAAGTTGGAGTTGCTGTCATGGAGCATAAGAGGGGATTTAATGTGCTTGGTGCTGCTGCTTCAGAATGCAGCTTTGATATCTTCACACTAAGGTATTGTATCTGGCTCTCCTTTTTATAAAAAAAAGCACCCTTCCTTTTGGCCAATCATTCTAACATCTGGAAGTACTGATGATGTACAGATTTTTTTTGTTGAGGATGTTCCTAACAGAACTTCTGATAGTATACATGGCCCTCCTAAGCACTGATCAAAGAACAGATGAAACATCAACTTCATGTGTTTCCCAAAAACTATTTTCATCTGCCATTTACACAACTGGGTACAAAAAGCTATCCACTCCAAGTACTTTGAAGATTAAAACTGTCTCTGGGTATTTTATATTTACAATCTTCAAGAGTGTTGTGACTTACCATAACTATAACAAGCATGCATGTTTAATTCAATTGAAACATGGATATCACTTTTTGCTGCTTGTTTTTGCAAGGTTGCTTCCAGCAAGTTGATAAGCTAAGGACTTGAGAAAGCATTTTTCTTGATGTTTTCTCGGCAAGAACAATAAAGGAAACTTGGGATTGTGAAGCTCAACTAGCATGCAAATGCAACATGATCAAAATGATGAATCTTTAAGTGTATTAATCAATTTCAGTTTATGCATTAATCAAATCTTTTAATTTATAGATTCATTTTTTACTGGCTTGCATCCAAGCTAGTATACGACTACTAAGAAAATACTCCTGAACTTAATTTGCCACCTTATCTAGGCTATCTTCCAGGACATACTTCATAGGCATGCGCTTACCAATGATCATGTGCTTGTTGTTGTCCCTCCATATAAAAATTTCTTATGTTCAGAAAATAGTTGGTAAATGAAGTACGCTATAAAATACTTGTCCAGTAATTGAGCTTCCTGATGTTTTCATCTAGTCTAGGAAAAATGTTTATCAAGTTTTTAATAAGTTGCTTTTACATGTATGATTTTTATGGGATCTTACATGAAGACTAAAATCACCTTGTTGGGATTCATGAAAGGTAACTGCAGAAGGTTCAAGGTTTCTACTTAGGGAAGTGGTTCAGTTTATAATGTTTTTCATTGAGTTGAATTTCTAATTAAAACTTTCAAAAGGAATATATAGTGTGCATATTCTATGTTGTATGTGAGATTCCCTTGTTATGCACATTAGGTTGAAAATGTAATAGATATTTTGTTTGCAGAACTTCATGATCACTGACAGTCGAAGAAAAAATTTCTACCAAACTTTTAAATTATCCAACAACATTCTCACGAGAGATTAACAGAACAAATTATTAGCAATGGACTGAGCAAATACTTTAACAAGCTCTTTGATTTTGCTGTGATCCAAATTCCATAAGATTTTGCTGTTTTGTAGAGTACTAAAAATGTGCAGACTAACAAGCTCTTTGACCAAGCAAAATATATTGTTAATTGGTTGAGAGATTATCATTTTGTAGTATGGTAAACTTCGACGTGATTTTTGTGCAACCAGAGTTACGCTTTCATTGTGGCTGGAGTTGATTTCAGCAAAAGGATTGTGAGTATGCTATCTTGTGTTCACGGTTTTCTTTCTTTGACTTTTTTGTTCCTGTTTTGCCTATTGAGAACCATGTTTTATACTGATCCTTGTAAAGCATATCAAGTTTTTATTAGCAACACCAGAATTCTAGTGTCTTAGCTTTTTGGTGTTGCACTTGGTTCTTTGATCTTGCCAGTTTTACTTATTGCCCTGGTTTATTTTGAGAGAGTATCCAAAATTATTTGATTACAATCCTATCACTGGTTCTAAGTTTCTATTTGGTGCTTCACTCCATAGCCCTTTTAATCTCTCGGAAGAAAAATTGTTTGTCACATTGTTAGTTATGAAGGATTCCACTCTATTTTTTGACTTGGTAGTGCTCCCTGGGATCTAGGCTGCACCTAGAGCATCTAGTTCTGGAATTCTATATATTAACACTTTTTACTTACGAGCCTGGTTCAAACTGAGATAGCATCTAAAATCACTTGATTACAATCTACAGGTACTGGTTCTGATTGAGTGACTAGCTTACCTTTATAACCCTTTTTTTCACACTGTTATGAAGATTGCCACTCTGTTTTCCAACTTAGCAGTGCTCCCTTAGGATCTATGTTGCAGTTCATGCATCTAGATAAGATTTTTGCTATGAAATCTAGCATTTATTCAACAATATGCACTGGGCGGAACATGTTAAAACAAGGTGAAGATGGAAAGGGAAATTGGAAGAGAGGAGTTTCGATGAGGCATATGAGAAACCTAAGAGGTGAAGGAAATAGAAGCAAATAAAAGTTAGCAAAAAGGAAGGGAAGCAGTGGCTGGAACATTGATGGGTTAATTAGGTAGTTAACAACATTAATTTAGATCATAGGAACAGATAGTAAGAGGGATCCTGTGGTAGATGCAGGCCACTTGACCGTTCACCAATCATATGCTCGAGTTTGTTAGTGATCTAGTGTCTAACATCCTACATCCCCCATGCTCCTTGGTTGACTTCTTAGTGGCAGCAAGAAGACCGACATACCTGCTTGTTGATCCAAGTTTTGCATACATAGACCAGGACGCAAGTATGACTGTTGGGTTTAAAACTGGTGTTCCATAGGTGAAATGCAAGGAGTATGATGCCTCAGATCCAGTACTATATGGTTATTGATGGGTACATTTTCAATTTTTGTAGGTCAATTTTTAGAACTATCCTTTTCATTGTGTGTACAAGCCCCGAGTCAGAAGTTAATACATTTCCTGGTCACTTTTCTTAAAAACCAGGTTGTAGGCTAGCTCATAATTATTATTGGTTCTGTAATTCAATTGATATATTAGGCTCCTTTCTATATGGTTGCACTTGCTAGAATGAGACTTATAATTTTAGCATGTAACCTAATCTAATATTAAATACCAATGGACTGCACGTGACCTTCTTTACTATATATAAGCCATTGTGTAGATCACATTTTATAAGAGTTTTTTTGCATACCGTTTATATCTAGATAACCAATGTTGGCTATAGGAGACACACAAATAGTTTATTATATGTCAAGATTGCTGTTGAACATGTCTATTTGTTACCATCTACTATTTGTCATGTTAGATAGATGAGCAATTGTTCTTTGACTCTTGGTTAGCATGATGGGTTTTCGACAGTCTATTAAAATGAAACTGCTGCAATAAGAAATGTAGAAAATGATGTGTATTGGATAGTCTATTGAAATGGAACTGCTGCACTGAGAAATGCAGAAAATGGTGTGCAATCTATAAAATGGAACTGCATGTTTCCTGCTCCCAAGTGATTTCTTATTAAAATATTCATTTTGCACATTTGCAAATACATTTCCTGCTCCCTATTTTCTGATGTTCCCATCCGTGATTACTTCCTAGGAAGAATACCATGCCTCCAAGAAGAGGACCGTGCCTTCAGGAAGCCTCTGTGATTACACATTTTTACATTAATTTGGTAATCATATCTCGAGGCCCTGAACATGAGAATTTTGATTTTGATGTTGCTACTTCAATGACCAACGATATATGCTCAAATTGCCAAATTCTTAAGTAGAATTTTTGAAAGATTAATATGGGCTAGATTAACAGAAAGGAACACTATCATTGGGTTGACATAGTTATAAATTGCATGCCTTTTATGTTACTGTTATCATGTCAACTCTGTTATGATCATTTTAACTAGTATTGCATATACTAGGATCTACATTGGTTTTCTTCTTAATACTTTATATGTTGTGATCTTTTACGTTGTGATATAAAAATTTGTAACTTGAAAAAGGTTATGATGTCTATGGACAGGAATAGAAAGCATCTCATTAGAAACCTACAACCAATTTGAACTCTGTAGGGCTCCTCTTGAAACAATGCACTAAACATATGCAACAACAAATTCTCTAATTTGTCAAAACTACTGAGGATGCATTGGTTGCAAGGTTTATTACTACGTCCAACAAACATGCTTATTACAAGTTTATGATCATTAACCCATTGGTTCAGGACCAAAGCTATGATGCCAAAATTTTATGGGATATAAGTGAAAAGAGCCTCATTGATTAACTTCCAGGCTGCAAGCAGAGTGATCAAATACATAATTAAGGTGTTATCTTTTGGCTCAAATACCCCTGCTATTGATCTATCTTCTATCTTTATTTGTTATCCTTATGAACAAGGTTACAAGGGGGAAACGTAGTAGATGGTGGCTCATTCAAAGTGATCAACTCAAAAGCCTCTATGAAGACTGTTATGACTTGAAGATGTTGATGTGGACAACTACTTCCTCTCACGAAGATGCTGTTATAGTCTTGAATCAAATATTTCAATTTTGCTGGTAGGTGTAAGCTTTTCCACGCCATTGATTATGTTTTCCAGGTCTCTTTGAGCTACCTCTGCAGTTACCAAGTTTTGCAACTTGTGTGCTCCTCTCCTTTGCGTTTCCTACTACGTTTGAGAAGTTCGACCACTTCGATTCTGTAAAACAATCCAGGAATTTAAATCTTGAGTGTGAACGGGTTGAAAGGTGACACTCTTAAGAGTTCATTCACTTTTTTTTGTAAATTTACTGGTCTCTCAAGTGTCAAGAGTTCTTCTGAATCATTTTCCTTAATGCCATTGATGAAATTGTGCAGTAAACCTGGTCGACCACCAAACAAAAAGATACAGGAACGCAAGTGTAACGACCCCGCCTCCCGGTAACCCCCAATTAAGGGAGACCCGAAGGTCAGAGCCGTTATCTAATTAACAGGATCAAAGGTTCGACAAATAATCAGTAATAATTAATAAACTTTACCAACTAAACTGAAAACTGGTATAAAATAAATCTTTTCTTACCTTGAAAAAACTGGGATTTCTAAACTTCTATCCATGAAGATGTTACTCTAACTAATCCTCCTGTGTATGTTACTTCTCATTTAATTCCACATATGCCACTTTACTATTTGTTCTTTTCATTTGTACCTAAAACGCCGACAAACAAAACGTCGGTCAGTATATCGAAATATACTGGTATGTGGGGACAACCAAAAGTTTGCACATATGGCTAACAACTTAATAATCACAATCAAATTATTTAACAAGCCAATTTACACTTTTCAGTATGACATTCTCCACCGCTTTTGCCCTAACCCTGGCATACCCACCTTAGGGTGCCCTTTTCCAATGACTTAAGGCCACCTTCTCAATCCCGAGCTTGGTGCCTGGGGGTCACCACTCATGGTGCCCACTAGTCATGCAATATCATAGGCCACCTTCTTGGTGCCTGGGGTCACCACTCAAGGTGTCCATTGGTCTACCCATCTGGGCCTGACCTTTGGTATCATCCATCAGGGTGGCATGTAGGTGCGAGAATACATACTTCTACTATTAATGTGATAATCATAGTGACTTTATGATTTGCAAGTATGAACATCCAAACTGTTTAGATTGCATTCAATGCGATTAACCATTCGGCAAACACGCGGGAAACTAATGCGGTTATTCATAAGCGTAACCACATACCTGATCCAGAGCAACTTGATTGTCCAAGCAATAAGGATAAAGAATCAATCAATAAGCAATCAACAAGTATCCTGAAATTAATGCATGACATCCAAGTGTTATAATTTATCCAGAACATTCTAAAGCTAGACTTGGATTCCACCTTAGGTTTTCTAAACCACATTAGGATTTTATTAGGGTTTTTGCCTCCATAATGCTTTTATCATATTAAATGCTCTCTTAGTTCATAAACCCTAATTTCAACACCATAAGCCCAATTAAAGTTGATTATTTCTCTTTTATACCAAAACTACCTTCTTTATCCTTTTAAGTTATTTCAAGGTCATTAGACTCAATTATCACCTTTAGTTCCTTTCGGATTAACAACTCATAATTTGTTATGGTCTAATTCCATATGAACTCTATTTAGTATTAATTCTACCTTGATTCAATCAGAAACCCTAATTTCTATATTAAGGTTATCTTTCCACAAATTAGTGACTTTAATGCTCAAAATAGAATATTCCAACCTCAATCATGAAATTAGTCAATTACAGCCATTAAGAGTCGAATTCACCAACATTAGGGTTTCAAGGCCCATTAAAGCTTATTTATGCTCATGAACTCTTAATTAAGCTACTAACGTGAAAAACTCATCCTTTTTATTCTTAATGCTCCTTTTTATCATTAACAGGATAATATCAATTTTACTTATCCATTAAACCCTATTAATCGCATTAAACACATCCGAATAGGATTTCTTAATCATCATTACATTAAAGTTAATAATTTCTATTACTTTTCAAATTGCGATCAGAATTAAGCTTCAAATATATTTTTATTGGATTCCTATAATTTTTCTGATCAATTTTATATATATTTTTGCTATTTTCCAAGTTACTAATAAAGAGATATGAATTTTTCAAAACTTGCTTACTTGGACCAATGGTCGTGCGCCACGTGTCTATTCTTTTCTTTTCTTTTCTATTGCGAATTACTCTTCCTTCGGCTCGCGGATCCATCGCTTGGATCCGACTCCCTTGCGACCGGCTGACCCGCGTATGGGTCATCTTCTCCGTGCGGACGGGGTTCCCAGTCCCCTGTTTCTCCGTGGAAACAGAGTCCCGCCGCCAGCCTTCTGCTGGTGCTTTCTCCACCTCGGACCGACGACCGAAGACTCCATCGGCTCTTTCACACCTTGCGGACCCAGAAGCGACCTCCAACAGTGCTGCGGCGGCTTCATGCCACCAAGAAACGTCAACATTGCAGCCCCTAGTTCTCCGCAGGAGTAGGGCCCCGATGAGCCGGAGAAACACGGAAACTGACATGGGTTAGATCGCAAGGTCGATCGACCAGATGTTGTGGACTTGATGAAGATGTATGTGCCCTCGCAAAAGGGGAAGTCATCCCCCTTTTATAGATCAGCCTTAAGCTAGATCCCTGGAGTCCGGCTCCAGTGAGGAAACTTCCAAATCCGCACAAAACATGGGGACCAAAGGGTCTATCAGTCCGATTTGATCTCCCAAGGTCGGTTATACACTCTTCAAGAGTCCTACTTGATCAGGGAAAGCGATCCAACCAACTGATTTCACATTATATCGTTCCTTTCTCCTAATCTGAAACAAAAAGCAGCTACCGTTGGATCTGGATCCAACGGATAGCAAGCCTCGTATTAGAACATCAATTGTTACATTTAATGTTATCCTTTACACTTTAGGAAACTTGTAAAATTCATATCTCCCAAATACTTTGTTCAATTGATCTCAAATTTCTAGGAAAAGTTAATAATGACTTAATCTACCTCTCTACCAAATTTGGGCTCATTATATAAAAGAAAACGTGCCTTTTCTTTAGGTGCAAGATATTAATCAATTATATCTATTTCTCACCTATTTTCTCTTTCCTTTGTCTCTAAATTATTATTCTAAGTTCCTTGAACCTCAAGGAACCTTAATGGCTCGAATTTCTATTTTCCTTTAGTAGAAACTATTTCCTTTTTAACAATACCACATAATCCATTAATAATGTATTCACATTATATTCCTATTTTCTTTTATAGGTATTTCTCTCTTTATTTTCCTCATTGGTATTCATTTTATTATTAGGAATTCTTAAGATACGAAATTCCACCAAGGATAACACAATTACACCTCTTTCCACTTATTTTCCGCATTTTATCATTGTTTTCAATTTCTTTCTCAATAAAGAAATACTTAATTAATATTTTCTTTCTTATTGCCTTTTCTTTACAACTTTGGACTCCTTGGAACCCAAGGAATCTATGTGGCACGAAATCCCTCTTTGGATTTTCCTTCTAAAGGTTTCCACACCTTTCTTATCTCAAATTCTCATTTATTCATCAATTAATTGAATATCCTTGTTATTGGGCCCAATAGCCAATAAAGCCCACAAATAAATCAACAAGGCTATTTTAAACGAAAATCATGTATCCATTCATTATTTGTTAATTTATATTTAATATGAGAAATTACATTTCTCAGCAAACGAACCCAAAATTGGGGTTGTAACATCCTTCCCCTCTTATAAGAATTTTGCCCTCAAAATTCCATCAAGCAAGCAAACAAACAGAATAATCCATTCTTATGTCCATCAGGGCTACCATGTGGCTTTACTCTATCCATGGTGTTTTCCAAGAACCTTCATTATCTCATATTCTTCCATCTGAGTTCTTTCTTACCTTGGTATATCGTACCCTCATAGGTGACTCAGGACATTTCAGCCTCTCAAAAGTTGAATAGGTTCAGGGCTTAACACATGGCTTGGGTACCTCACATAGTGCTTCTAGATCAGACTCATGTAACATATTACACATCACGTTATCATGTGGGGCAAGGCTAAACACAATCATACCCACCAATCCATCTCAAATGGACCCATATATCGGGGATTCTGCTCTCTCAGCTGTAGCTTAGAGGGGTCGGATTTTCACATTATATTCCTCCACAGTGAACTGCATGTCAGTCTGCTTTGCATCAGCTCGTGACTCATGTCACCACTAGGCTCTCTCTCAGCCATTGCACGATCAAAGCGACTTCATCTGCACACACCTGGGGTTCTTTTCTGACCTTCGCGAGGCCTCCTTCACCAATATCATCATAATGAAGTGGTGACCGACACAACCTCCTTATAGAACTTCTTGTATCCCGATAAAGGCTATGGTGGTTAACATCACATCTTAAGAACTAACTCTATGTATCACTCTAAATGAGCACACATGCTCTCATCAGACCCTCTAGTTCGGATCATATTGTCCATTAGTATGGGGTGATAAACTGTACAAACACTGAGCTCTTCATGTATCTACTTCCACCTCATGGGAGTGAACTCTGGGATCACATCAAAAACTTTTGAATTCACATCATGGTGTAGTCGAACCATCTCTTTTCATATGTAGTTCAACCAGATCTGTCCCTTGACAGAACTCTTCCTTTCTCATGTCATCTAGGTAAGGCGATCTACCATAACCCATATTGTATCTTGACCTTCTTGGTCTAGGAGAGACTCACAACATCCATAATGATGAACTCTCATTCCTTCTCGGGAACTCTTTATACTTTATATCCATGCACTGGGTTAATGGTGTTCGTCCTTCACCTCCTGGCTTGCATGGCCACATGCTTCATGCAACATTGTTTTAAGCATCCAGAATGCTACTGTAACGTCCCAGGATTTGACGCCTCGGATAGCATGATCTTATAAGGAATGATTGGACTACCCATATCACCAAGGTGCACCACCTTTTCCGGGAGCCCATTGCTAAGAACTCCATAGTTAAGCGTGCTCAGCTTGGAGTAGTACTGGGATGGGTGACCTGTCGGGAAGTTGATCCTGGCATGCGTGTTAGTGAGGACAAAGTGCGCAGTTAAGGCTAGTGGTGGTCTGTGGGGCCAGTCGTCATTCCTAAAACTCTACTAGAGCCTCGGGCAGTGGGCCTGGGCGTTACAAATGGTATCCGAGCCATAACCCCTCCAGTAGGTGGGGCCCACATGGGCATGTGGCATGCCAGTCTTGAGCCGTGCGGTCCAGGCAAGTTGGAAAGGGCTATCCGTAGAGACGAGATGGAGCCACCCTTGCGCTGGTAGCCGTGGACGGGAGCTGGGTGTCTATGGGCCATTTTGGGTCTGCACTGAAATGGGGTCAGATTATGAGGCCATATAGTTGAGCCTTGACGAGGACGTCAAGAGTCTAAGTGGGGGAGATTGTAACGTCCCAGGATTTGACGCCTCGGATAGCATGATCTTATAAGGAATGATTGGACTACCCATATCACCAAGGTGCACCACCTTTTCCGGGAGCCCATTGCTAAGAACTCCATAGTTAAGCGTGCTCAGCTTGGAGTAGTACTGGGATGGGTGACCTGTCGGGAAGTTGATCCTGGCATGCGTGTCAGTGAGGACAAAGTGCGCAGTTAAGGCTAGTGGTGGTCTGTGGGGCCAGTCGTCATTCCTAAAACTCTACTAGAGCCTCGGGCAGTGGGCATGGGCGTTACAGCTACCATCACTTACTATCTTTGTAGTATCAAGGTGTATCATGATCTTAAAACCATGATCTTCTATAAGTCATGATTCTTCAAAATCGATACCTCAGAAACCCTAAATTACTTTTATCAAGGTTTTATTACCTTCCTATCCAAAAGTGTACCTGAGGTTCTATTACCATCCTTTTACTACATCAAGGACTAAACTGGCTAACCAAACGACCATTAACTTGTTCAACATATCAAAACACATCTTCTTTCCAAACTTAGGGTTAGCCAAACAACCTCCACTTCTTCTAGCTTCCAGCTAACTAGGCAGCTATATCTCAACTAGAGAATTCATTACCACCTCTCATCCTTAAGTGTTAGGTAACATACACTTCTATGTATTATACTTATCATCTCGTCTCAACCTCTACGTTTGTCTTCATCCAGAAACTCTGAGCTCATCCTCATGGTGATCCAACTCAACTTTGCATAACTTGCAATTTCCACGTAGCTCATGATAAGACATCCTTACAAGATGATTTCCTTAATACTCCTAGTGTTAGTAAACCATCCATGTACCATTCACTTCACAAGGGTATGTTATCCTCTCTGTCCTCATACCTAGTAGCAATGTTTCAAATTGCATTATCTTTTATCCTTGGTGTATGGCATGCGTACTGTCCTATCTCTCACCCCCATAACAAGAGGAAATAAGCATTTGGCTACAGTCCAAATACAGAGTTCTTCCTATTCCAAGAGTAGAGATGGTACAACCCACCTTGCCAGTACACTTTCAAATCTAAGTTGAAACGTGCCACATATCATCCTGATATCAAAATTTCTTCCATGGAAAACTGGTCCCGAACTTACTTGGTCCAAGCACAATCCTTAGTCATCTCCTCTAGGTCTATAGGGTCCCGACACTTTTGGGGTCATCCCTCTTCCCTTATGCACCAGAGAGTGCCCTACTCATCTTCCCTTTGGGTCCCGTGAGTTCATGAAGGTGATCAATCTCCTAACCCATGGCCCTCGGACAATGATAGCTGTTACCTCCCGACCCTATGGTCATGTGCAACTAGGGAATTAGGTAACTCCGTCTTTCATCGGTCTTATCCCTACCTGACCCTAGGATAGACTTGGGATTATCTTATAGTACATGTCTGACTTAGAACCTTACCCAAGCCTTCATCATCTCTTTCTGCATTCATGACTGACTTTCATCCCTTCACAGGGGTCATGGCAACCTGCCTACCTTGGTCAGGCCCCATACCGGTTACCTCCATGGTAACTCATCCACATGCACTTAGAGATGGTTATCTATGGGCCTATAGGTTCATTTTCATACCATGTACTCTTCACTTAGCTTCTCAAGATCCTATGAGACCTCTTTAGGTCATCTCAAAACTGACAGAACTGGTACACACCCTACCAAAGGGTCCTCTCCCAGGGTGGGAGGAACTACAACCCGTGACAGCAATGTCACAACCATCCTTAGGGTTTACATCCGTATGAGCATGCTTAAACCAACAACTACTAAGGCACAAGCGTACCTACGAAACCATGCTAGGTCACACTCGTTCTCTTTCCTCATCATCAGATCAACTTATTCGTGAGGGGTTCATCAAACATACCCTTACCTGAAGGGGTTTTCCTTTACCTCTACACATTAAGAGTATCATGCTCGAAACTATAGAGGCTCAAATCTCAACATGAGCATTGGGCACACCGCTTCCCCTCTTAGGCCTAGGATCCCTAGATTATCCTTTGGGTATCCCACTGCATGCTCAAACTCTTAACCATGAATCAAGCATATCCCAGGTCTGTCATGTACTTCCATGATCCTTTCATAAGAGAAACACCACAAGGTCGAGTCCCCCTCAAGGACAACCATCTAGGTATAAAGCCTCACAACTGGTTACTTAACCCTCCTCAGTGTTTAAGGTACTCTTTACCTCATCCAGCCAGTAGTCACTTATGCCATGGGTACCAGAAGGTTCTTCAAGATATTATCAGCCTTCAGGGATCAAACATAAGGCAACCACTATCATCCACTTAGGTCGCATCATCCTCAATTCCCCATTGAGCCTCATGTTTAAGCTTCCAACCCTTTTTGCTTGGTTACTGCTTTCTCTTTCTCGAGCTAACTCGACTTCCAGCCATACTACTCGAGGTCCTCTCTCTCTAAAGGCTCATGCTCACAAGCATACCCCTATGTGGGTGAAGCTGGTGCTCAACTCATGTTCGGCTCTAGATTATCCATATGCTTACCTCGTAAGCCATCCATTGTGCCCTTCTGGCCAGGGTTTCAACCTACTACCGTACCACTGACGTACTCTGGGTGCAAGATATATCCTTCTTGCAACACCCCATAAGGTTTATATATGTTCTTCTCTAACCTCATCCATGAAGGAGCTATCCACCACTCAACCATGCACGACCCTCTCCAGGGTTGGGTCACCAAAGGAACTAGGTCATCTAACCTCTTATGGCATCCCAAAGGCATGTCCAGCCAAACACTCGGTCAACCATGACATCTAGCTCATCATGTCATCTTTCTCTCTAACCTTCATTTAGGGTTAGGGTTAACATCATCCTCAAAGGACGTGCTAGGTTTCTACTTTTAATGGAGGTCTCTACCTCCAGACTTAACTCTCTCTACTTATCCTCCTACCAAGGAGGTCTATCCTCAGGTTTCTCCTGAGGGTAATGACAACTCATGTCATATGACCTAAGCATGTATCTATTCCTTTACGCTTACTCTATTAAGCTTATGTTCATGACATCTTATTTACATGATTTTTATTAATTTGATGGAGGATTCCTTAGTCCTTATCAACCTTACCCATACCTCAAGAGGGTGAGGGTAAGAGAGAGAAAATCCTAATCCTTAAGGTCCTTGATAGAATTTGAGTCGAGAAGGGATGAACAAGATGAGAGAGTCCTAAAGGTATCTTATTGCGATTCATACCCTAAGACTTTGGCCAGGCAGTCACACGGATCCGGGAGTCCTCGTATTCTGACTAGCGGTGCAGAGGAAAATCTTGCCAGCCCCCGGTCGTGATCCTTTTCTAGACACCTCCGTCTTTCGGATAATCCTCTAATAACTCCCTAGGGTTCTACGGAATTTGTAAAATTTAATAATTATTAGAGATTAAATGAGGAACCTACGCTCTGATACCAATTGTAACGACCCCGCCTCCCGGTAACCCCCAATTAAGGGAGACCCGAAGGTCAGAGCCGTTATCTAATTAACATGATCAAAGGTTCGACAAATAATCAGTAATAATTACTAAACTTTACCAACTAAACTGAAAACTGGTATAAAATAAAACTTTTCTTACCTCGGAAAAACTGAGATTTCTAAACTTCTATCCATGAAGATGTTACTCTAACTAATCCTCCTGTGTATGTTACTTCTCATTTAATTCCACATATGCCACTTTACTGTTTGTTCTTTTCATTTGTACCTAAAACGCTGACAAACAAAACGTCGGTCAGTATATCGAAATATACTGGTATGTGGGGACAACCAAAAGTTTGCACATATGGCTAACAACTTAATAATCACAATCAAATTATTTAACAAGCCAATTTACACTTTTCAGTATGACATTCTCCACCGCTTTTGCCCTAACCCTGGCATACCCACCTTAGGGTGCCCTTTGCCAATGACTTAAGGCCACCTTCTCAATCCCGAGCTTGGTGCCTGGGGGTCACCACTCATGGTGCCCACTAGTCATGAAATATCATAGGCCACCTTCTTGGTGCCTGGGGTCACCACTCAAGGTGTCCATTGGTCTACACATCTGGGCCTGACCTTTGGTATCATCCATCAGGGTGGCATGTAGGTGCGAGAATACATACTTCTACTATTAATGTGATAATCATAGTGACTTTATGATTTGCAAGTATGAACATCCAAACTGTTTAGATTGCATTCAATGCGATTAACCATTCGGCAAACACGCGGGAAACTAATGCGGTTATTCATAAGCGTAACCACATACCTGATCCAAAGAAACTTGATTATCCAAGCAATAAGGATAAAGAATCAATCAATAAGCAATCAACAAGTATCCTGAAATTAATGCATGACATCCAAGTGTTATAATTTATCCAGAACATTCTAAAGCTAGACTTGGATTCCACCTTAGGTTTTCTAAACCACATTAGGATTTTATTAGGGTTTTTGCCTCCATAATGCTTTTATCATATTAAATGCTCTCTTAGTTCATAAACCCTAATTTCAACACCATAAGCCCAATTAAAGTTGATTATTTCTCTTTCATACCAAAACTACCTTCTTTATCCTTTTAAGTTATTTCAAGGTCATTAGACTCAATTATCACCTTTAGTTCCTTTCGGATTAGCAACTCATAATTTGTTATGGTCTAATTCCATATGAACTCTATTTAGTATTAATTCTACCTTGATTCAATCAGAAACCCTAATTTCTATATTAAGGTTATCTTTCCACAAATTAGTGACTTTAATGCTCAAAATAGAATATTCCAACCTCAATCATGAAATTAGTCAATTACAGCCATTAAGAGTCGAATTCACCAACATTAGGGTTTCAAGGCCCATTAAAGCTTATTTATGCTCATGAACTCTTAATTAAGCTACTAACGTGAAAAACTCATCCTTTTTATTCTTGATGCTCCTTTTTATCATTAATAAGATAATATCAATTTTACTTATCCATTAAACCATATTAATCGCATTAAACACATCATAATAGAGTTTCTTAATCATCATTACATTAAAGTTAATAATTTCTATTACTTTTCAAATTGCGATCAGAATTAAGCTTCAAATATATTTTTATTGGATTCCTCTAATTTTTTTGATCAATTTTATATATAGTTTTGCTATTTTCCAAGTTACTAATAAAGAGATATGAATTTTTCAAAACTTGCTTACTTGGACCAATGGTCGTGCGCCACGTGTCTATTCTTTTCTTTTCTTTTCTATTGCGAATTACTCTTCCTTCGGCTCGCGGATCCATCGCTTGGATCTGGCTCCCTTGCGACCGGCTGACCCGCGTATGGGTCATCTTCTCCGTGCGGACGGGGTTCCCAGTCCCCTGTTTCTCCGTGGAAACAGAGTCCCGCCGCCAGCCTTCTGCTGGTGCTTTCTCCACCTCGGACCGACGACCGAAGACTCCATCGGCTCTTTCACACCTTGCGGACCCAGAAGCGACCTCCAACAGTGCTGTGGCGGCTTCATGCCACCAAGAAACGTCAACATTGCAGCCCCTAGTTCTCCGCAGGAGTAGGGCCCCGATGAGCCGGAGAAACACGGCAACTGACATGGGTTAGATCGCAAGGTCGATCGACCAGATGTTGTGGACTTGATGAAGATGTCTGTGCCCTCGCAAAAGGGGAAGTCATCCCCCTTTTATAGATCAGCCTTAAGCTAGATCCCTGGAGTCCGGCTCCAGTGAGGAAACTTCCAAATCCGCACAAAACATGGGGACCAAAGGGTCTATCAGTCCGATTTGATCTCCCAAGGTCGGTTATACACTCTTCAAGAGTCCTACTTGATCAGGGAAAGCGATCCAACCAACTGATTTCACATTATATCGTTCCTTTCTCCTAATCTGAAACAAAAAGCAGCTACCGTTGGATCTGGATCCAACGGATAGCAAGCCTCGTATTAGAACATCAATTGTTACATTTAATGTTATCCTTTACACTTTAGGAAACTTGTAAAATTCATATCTCCCAAATACTTTGTTCAATTGATCTCAAATTTCTAGGAAAAGTTAATAATGACTTAATCTACCTCTCTACCAAATTTGGGCTCATTATATAAAAGAAAACGTGCCTTTTCTTTAGGTGCAAGATATTAATCAATTATATCTATTTCTCACCTATTTTCTCTTTCCTTTGTCTCTAAATTATTATTCTAAGTTCCTTGAACCTCAAGGAACCTTAATGGCTCGAATTTCTATTTTCCTTTAGTAGAAACTATTTCCTTTTTAACAATACCACATAATCCATTAATAATGTATTCACATTATATTCCTATTTTCTTTTATAGGTATTTCTCTCTTTATTTTCCTCATTGGTATTCATTTTATTATTAGGAATTCTTAAGATACAAAATTCCACCAAGGATAACACAATTACACCTCTTTCCACTTATTTTCCGCATTTTATCATTGTTTTCAATTTCTTTCTCAATAAAGAAATACTTAATTAATATTTTCTTTCTTATTGCCTTTTCTTTACAACTTTGGACTCCTTGGAACCCAAGGAATCTATGTGGCACGAAATCCCTCTTTGGATTTTCCTTCTAGAGGTTTCCACACCTTTCTTATCTCAAATTCTCATTTATTCATCAATTAATTGAATATCCTTGTTATTGGGCCCAATAGCCAATAAAGCCCACAAATAAATCAACAAGGCTATTTTAAACGAAAATCATACATCCATTCATTATTTGTTAATTTATCTTTAATATGAGAAATTACATTTCTCAGCAAACGAACCCAAAATTGGGGTTGTAACATCCTTCCCCTCTTATAAGAATTTTGCCCTCAAAATTCCATCAAGCAAGCAAACAAACAGAATAATCCATTCTTATGTCCATCAGGGCTACCATGTGGCTTTACTCTATCCATGGTGTTTTCCAAGAACCTTCATTATCTCATATTCTTCCATCTGAGTTCTTTCTTACCTTGGTATATCGTACCCTCATAGGTGACTCAGGACATTTCAGCCTCTCAAAAGCTGAATAGGTTCAGGGCTTAACACATGGCTTGGGTACCTCACATAGTGCTTCTAGATCAGACTCATGTAACATATTACACATCACGTTATCATGTGGGGCAAGGCTAAACACAATCATACCCACCAATCCATCTCAAATGGACCCATATATCGGGGATTCTGCTCTCTCAGCTGTAGCTTAGAGGGGTCGGATTTTCACATTATATTCCTCCACAGTGAACTGCATGTCAGTCTGCTTTGCATCAGCTCGTGACTCATGTCACCACTAGGCTCTCTCTCAGCCATTGCACGATCAAAGCGACTTCATCTGCACACACCTGGGGTTCTTTTCTGACCTTCGCGAGGCCTCCTTCACCAATATCATCATAATGAAGTGGTGACCGACACAACCTCCTTATAGAACTTCTTGTATCCCGATAAAGGCTATGGTGGTTAACATCACATCTTAAGAACTACCTCTATGTATCACTCTAAATGAGCACACATGCTCTCATCAGACCCTCTAGTTCGGATCATATTGTCCATTAGTATGGGGTGATAAACTGTACAAACACTGAGCTCTTCATGTATCTACTTCCACCTCATGGGAGTGAACTCTGGGATCACATCAAAAACTTTTGAATTCACATCATGGTGTAGTCGAACCATCTCTTTTCATATGTAGTTCAACCAGATCTGTCCCTTGACAGAACTCTTCCTTTCTCATGTCATCTAGGTAAGGCGATCTACCATAACCCATATTGTATCTTGACCTTCTTGGTCTAGGAGAGACTCACAACATCCATAATGATGAACTCTCATTCCTTCTCGGGAACTCTTTATACTTTATATCCATGCACTGGGTTAATGGTGTTCGTCCTTCACCTCCTGGCTTGCATGGCCACATGCTTCATGCAACATTGTTTTAAGCATCCAGAATGCTACTGTAACGTCCCAGGATTTGACGCCTCGGATAGCATGATCTTATAAGGAATGATTGGACTACCCATATCACCAAGGTGCACCACCTTTTCCGGGAGCCCATTGCTAAGAACTCCATAGTTAAGCGTGCTCAGCTTGGAGTAGTACTGGGATGGGTGACCTGTCGGGAAGTTGATCCTGGCATGCGTGTCAGTGAGGACAAAGTGCGCAGTTAAGGCTAGTGGTGGTCTGTGGGGCCAGTCGTCATTCCTAAAACTCTACTAGAGCCTCGGGCAGTGGGCCTGGGCATTACAAATGGTATCAGAGCCATAACCCCTCCAGTAGGTGGGGCCCACATGGGCATGTGGCATGCCAGTCTTGAGCCGTGCGGTCCAGGCAAGTTGGAAAGGGCTATCCGTAGAGACGAGATGGAGCCACCCTTGCGCTGGTAGCCGTGGACGGGAGCTGGGTGTCTATGGGCCATTTTGGGTCTGCACTGAAATGGGGTCAGATTATGAGGCCATATAGTTGAGCCTTGACGAGGACGTCAAGAGTCTAAGTGGGGGAGATTGTAACGTCCCAGGATTTGACGCCTCAGATAGCATGATCTTATAAGGAATGATTGGACTACCCATATCACCAAGGTGCACCACCTTTTCCGGGAGCCCATTGCTAAGAACTCCATAGTTAAGCGTGCTCAGCTTGGAGTAGTACTGGGATGGGTGACCTGTCGGGAAGTTGATCCTGGCATGCGTGTTAGTGAGGACAAAGTGCGCAGTTAAGGCTAGTGGTGGTCTGTGGGGCCAGTCGTCATTCCTAAAACTCTACTAGAGCCTCGGGCAGTGGGCCTGGGCGTTACAGCTACCATCACTTACTATCTTTGTAGTATCAAGGTGTATCATGATCTTAAAACCATGATCTTCTGTAAGTCATGATTCTTCAAAATCGATACCTCAGAAACCCTAAATTACTTTTATCAGGGTTTTATTACCTTCCTATCCAAAAGTGTACCTGAGGTTCTATTACCATCCTTTTACTACATCAAGGACTAAACTGGCTAACCAAACGACCATTAACTTGTTCAACATATCAAAACACATCTTCTTTCCAAACTTAGGGTTAGCCAAACAACCTCCACTTCTTCTAGCTTCCAGCTAACTAGGCAGCTATATCTCAACTAGAGAATTCATTACCACCTCTCATCCTTAAGTGTTAGGTAACATACACTTCTATGTATTATACTTATCATCTCGTCTCAACCTCTACGTTTGTCTTCATCCAGAAAATCTGAGCTCATCCTCATGGTGATCCAACTCAACTTTGCATAACTTGCAATTTCCACGTAGCTCATGATAAGACATCCTTACAAGATGATTTCCTTAATACTCCTAGTGTTAGTAAACCATCCATGTACCATTCACTTCACAAGGGTATGTTATCCTCTCTGTCCTCATACCTAGTAGCAATGTTTCAACTTGCATTATCTTTTATCCTTGGTGTATGGCATGCGTACTGTCCTATCTCTCACCCCCATAACAAGAGGAAATAAGCATTTGGCTGCAGTCCAAATACAGAGTTCTTCCTATTCCAAGAGTAGAGATGGTACAACCCACCTTGCCAGTACACTTTCAAATCTAAGTTGAAACGTGCCACATATCATCCTGATATCAAAATTTCTTCCATGGAAAACTGGTCCCGAACTTACTTGGTCCAAGCACAATCCTTAGTCATCTCCTCTAGGTCTATAGGGTCCCGACACTTTTGGGGTCATCCCTCTTCCCTTATGCACCAGAGAGTGCCCTACTCATCTTCCCTTTGGGTCCCGTGAGTTCATGAAGGTGATCAATCTCCTAACCCATGGCCCTCGGACAATGATAGCTGTTACCTCCCGACCCTATGGTCATGTGCAACTAGGGAATTAGGTAACTCCGTCTTTCATCGGTTTTATCCCTACCTGACCCTAGGATAGACTTGGGATTATCTTATAGTACATGTCTGACTTAGAACCTTACCCAAGCCTTCATCATCTCTTTCTGCATTCATGACTGACTTTCATCCCTTCACAGGGGTCATGGCAACCTGCCTACCTTGGTCAGGCCCCATACCGGTTACCTCCATGGTAACTCATCCACATGCACTTAGAGATGGTTATCTATGGGCCTATAGGTTCATTTTCATACCATGTACTCTTCACTTAGCTTCTCAAGATCCTATGAGACCTCTTTAGGTCATCTCAAAACTGACAGAACTGGTACACACCCTACCAAAGGGTCCTCTCCCAGGGTGGGAGGAACTACAACCCGTGACAGCAATGTCACAACCATCCTTAGGGTTTACATCCGTATGAGCATGCTTAAACCAACAACTACTAAGGCACAAGCGTACCTACGAAACCATGCTAGGTCACACTCGTTCTCTTTCCTCATCATCAGATCAACTTATTCGTGAGGGGTTCATCAAACATACCCTTACCTGAAGGGGTTTTCCTTTACCTCTACACATTAAGAGTATCATGCTCGAAACTATAGAGACTCAAATCTCAACATGAGCATTGGGTACACCGCTTCCCCTCTTAGGCCTAGGATCCCTAGATTATCCTTTGGGTATCCCACTGCATGCTCAAACTCTTAACCATGAATCAAGCATATCCCAGGTCTGTCATGTACTTCCATGATCCTTTCATAAGAGAAACACCACAAGGTCGAGTCCCCCTCAAGGACAACCATCTAGGTATAAAGCCTCACAACTGGTTACTTAACCCTCCTCAGTGTTTAAGGTACTCTTTACCTCATCCAGCCAGTAGTCACTTATGCCATGGGTACCAGAAGGTTCTTCAAGATATTATCAGCCTTCAGGGATCAAACATAAGGCAACCACTATCATCCACTTAGGTCGCATCATCCTCAATTCCCCATTGAGCCTCATGTTTAAGCTTCCAACCCTTTTTGCTTGGTTACTGCTTTCTCTTTCTCGAGCTAACTCGACTTCTAGCCATACTACTCGAGGTCCTCTCTCTCTAAAGGCTCATGCTCACAAGCATACCCCTATGTGGGTGAAGCTGGTGCTCAACTCATGTTCGGCTCTAGATTATCCATATGCTTACCTCGTAAGCCATCCATTGTGCCCTTCTGGCCAGGGTTTCAACCTACTACCGTACCACTGACGTACTCTGGGTGCAAGATATATCCTTCTTGCAACACCCCATAAGGTTTATATATGTTCTTCTCTAACCTCATCCATGAAGGAGCTATCCACCGCTCAACCATGCACGACCCTCTCCAGGGTTGGGTCACCAAAGGAACTAGGTCATCTAACCTCTTATGGCATCCCAAAGGCATGTCCAGCCAAACACTCGGTCAACCATGACATCTAGCTCATCATGTCATCTTTCTCTCTAACCTTCATTTAGGGTTAGGGTTAACATCATCCTCAAAGGACGTGCTAGGTTTCTACTTTTAATGGAGGTCTCTACCTCCAGACTTAACTCTCTCTACTTATCCTCCTACCAAGGAGGTCTATCCTCAGGTTTCTCCTGAGGGTAATGACAACTCGTGTCATACGACCTAAGCATGTATCTATTCCTTTACGCTTACTCTATTAAGCTTATGTTCATGACATCTTATTTACATGATTTTTATTAATTTGATGGAGGATTCCTTAGTCCTTATCAACCTTACCCATACCTCAAGAGGGTGAGGGTAAGAGAGAGAAAATCCTAATCCTTAAGGTCCTTGATAGAATTTGAGTCGAGAAGGGATGAACAAGATGAGAGAGTCCTAAAGGTATCTTATTTCGATTCATACCCTAAGACTTTGGCGAGGCAGTCACACGGATCCGGGAGTCCTCGTATTCCGACTAGCGGTGCGGAGGAAAATCTTGCCAGCCCCCGGTCGTGATCCTTTTCTAGACACCTCCGTCTTTCGGATAATCCTCTAATAACTCCCTAGGGTTCTACGGAATTTGTAAAATTTAATAATTATTAGAGATTAAATGAGGAACCTACGCTCTGATACCAATTGTAACGACCCCGCCTCCCGGTAACCCCCAATTAAGGGAGACCCGAAGGTCAGAGCCGTTATCTAATTAACATGATCAAAGGTTCGACAAATAATCAGTAATAATTACTAAACTTTACCAACTAAACTGAAAACTGGTATAAAATAAAACTTTTCTTACCTCGGAAAAACTGAGATTTCTAAACTTCTATCCATGAAGATGTTACTCTAACTAATCCTCCTGTGTATGTCACTTCTCATTTAATTCCACATATGCCACTTTACTGTTTGTTCTTTTCATTTGAACCTAAAACGCTGACAAACAAAACGTCGGTCAGTATATCGAAATATACTGGTATGTGGGGACAACCAAAAGTTTGCACATATGGCTAACAACTTAATAATCACAATCAAATTATTTAACAAGCCAATTTACACTTTTCAGTATGACATTCTCCACCGCTTTTGCCCTAACCCTGGCATACCCACCTTAGGGTGCCCTTTGCCAATGACTTAAGGCCACCTTCTCAATCCCGAGCTTGGTGCCTGGGGGTCACCACTCATGGTGCCCACTAGTCATGAAATATCATAGGCCACCTTCTTGGTGCCTGGGTTCACCACTCAAGGTGTCCATTGGTCTACCCATCTGGGCCTGACCTTTGGTATCATCCATCAGGGTGGCATGTAGGTGCGAGAATACATACTTCTACTATTAATGTGATAATCATAGTGACTTTATGATTTGCAAGTATGAACATCCAAACTGTTTAGATTGCATTCAATGCGATTAACCATTCGGCAAACACGCGGGAAACTAATGCGGTTATTCATAAGCGTAACCACATACCTGATCCAAAGAAACTTGATTATCCAAGCAATAAGGATAAAGAATCAATCAATAAGCAATCAACAAGTATCCTGAAATTAATGCATGACATCCAAGTGTTATAATTTATCCAGAACATTCTAAAGCTAGACTTGGATTCCACCTTAGGTTTTCTAAACCACATTAGGATTTTATTAGGGTTTTTGCCTCCATAATGCTTTTATCATATTAAATGCTCTCTTAGTTCATAAACCCTAATTTCAACACCATAAGCCCAATTAAAGTTGATTATTTCTCTTTCATACCAAAACTACCTTCTTTATCCTTTTAAGTTATTTCAAGGTCATTAGACTCAATTATCACCTTTAGTTCCTTTCGGATTAGCAACTCATAATTTGTTATGGTCTAATTCCATATGAACTCTATTTAGTATTAATTCTACCTTGATTCAATCAGAAACCCTAATTTCTATATTAAGGTTATCTTTCCACAAATTAGTGACTTTAATGCTCAAAATAGAATATTCCAACCTCAATCATGAAATTAGTCAATTACAGCCATTAAGAGTCGAATTCACCAACATTAGGGTTTCAAGGCCCATTAAAGCTTATTTATGCTCATGAACTCTTAATTAAGCTACTAACGTGAAAAACTCATCCTTTTTATTCTTGATGCTCCTTTTTATCATTAATAAGATAATATCAATTTTACTTATCCATTAAACCCTATTAATCACATTAAACACATCATAATAGAGTTTCTTAATCATCATTACATTAAAGTTAATAATTTCTATTACTTTTCAAATTGTGATCAGAATTAAGCTTCAAATATATTTTTATTGGATTCCTCTAATTTTTTTGATCAATTTTATATATAGTTTTGCTATTTTCCAAGTTACTAATAAAGAGATATGAATTTTTCAAAACTTGCTTACTTGGACCAATGGTCGTGCGCCACGTGTCTATTCTTTTATTTTCTTTTCTATTGCGAATTACTCTTCCTTCGGCTCGCAGATCCATCGCTTGGATCCGGCTCCCTTGCGACCGGCTGACCCGCGTATGGGTCATCTTCTCCGTGCGGACGGGGTTCCCAGTCCCCTGTTTCTCCGTGGAAACAGAGTCCCGCCGCCAGCCTTCTGCTGGTGCTTTCTCCACCTCGGACCGACGACCGAAGACTCCATCGGCTCTTTCACACCTTGCGGACCCAGAAGCGACCTCCAATAGTGCTGCGGCGGCTTCATGCCACCAAGAAACGTCAACATTGCAGCCCCTAGTTCTCCGCAGAAGTAGGGCCCCGATGAGCCGGAGAAACACGGCAACTGACATGGGTTAGATCGCAAGGTCGATCGACCAGATGTTGTGGACTTGATGAAGATGTCTGTGCCCTCGCAAAAGGGGAAGTCATCCCCCTTTTATAGATCAGCCTTAAGCTAGATCCCTGGAGTCCGGCTCCAGTGAGGAAACTTCCAAATCCGCACAAAACATGGGGACCAAAGGGTCTATCAGTCCGATTTGATCTCCCAAGGTCGGTTATACACTCTTCAAGAGTCCTACTTGATCAGGGAAAGCGATCCAACCAACTGATTTCACATTATATCGTTCCATTTCTCCTAATCTGAAACAAAAAGCAGCTACCGTTGGATCTGGATCCAACGGATAGCAAGCCTCGTATTAGAACATTAATTGTTACATTTAATGTTATCCTTTATACTTTAGGAAACTTGTAAAATTCATATCTCCCAAATCCTTTGTTCAATTGATCTCAAATTTCGAGGAAAAGTTAATAATGACTTAATCTACCTCTCTACCAAATTTGGGCTCATTATATAAAAGAAAACGTGCCTTTTCTTTAGGTGCAAGATATTAATCAATTATATCTATTTCTCACCTATTTTCTCTTTCCTTTGTCTCTAAATTATTATTCTAAGTTCCTTGAACCTCAAGGAACCTTAATGGCTCGAATTTCTATTTTCCTTTAGTAGAAACTATTTCCTTTTTAACAATACCACATAATCCATTAATAATGTATTCACATTATATTCCTATTTTCTTTTATAGGTATTTCTCTCTTTATTTTCCTCATTGGTATTCATTTTATTATTAGGAATTCTTAAGATACGAAATTCCACCAAGGATAACACAATTACACCTCTTTCCACTTATTTTCCACATTTTATCATTGTTTTCAATTTCTTTCTCAATAAAGAAATACTTAATTAATATTTTCTTTCTTATTGCCTTTTCTTTGCAACTTTGGACTCCTTGGAACCCAAGGAATCTATGTGGTACGAAATCCCTCTTTGGATTTGCCTTCTAGAGGTTTCCACACCTTTCTTATCTCAAATTCTCATTTATTCATCAATTAATTGAATATCCTTGTTATTGGGCCCAATAGCCAATAAAGCCCACAAATAAATCAACAAGGCTATTTTAAACGAAAATCATGCATCCATTCATTATTTTTTAATTTATCTTTAATATGAGAAATTACATTTCTCAGCAAACGAACCCAAAATTGGGGTTGTAACAGCAAGCCAATCTCACACCAGAGACTTGTGCCCAACAATGAGACCATGGATATTACAGGTATCTGTATGGCCGTTCTTGTTCAATGTCTTCCAGGTTTCAAATACTTTGTTGCTAACTTTATTCAGGTGCACATTTTTCAGTAGAAAAAAGTGATGACCGCGAGGAGCTACTGGCTGCTGCAAAATTGGCATTGGCTACACGTATGTACTTCTTAGGAAAAAAATGTTGGTAAAGATCATCTCATCAACAATGTAACTTATTGTTGCAAATTTTCATGATCTACTGGCCCCATCATTTTCTGGAAGCAATTGGACCCCACATTCCGTTTAGTATCTTCAGAGGGGGCAAACTTTTTGACACAACATGGGATAATTTGAATCTCTCAAATTCTCATTGAGGTATTTTGAGTCCTCTTAATGCTTCTGTCACTTGTTTTCAGCAATGTTAATCCTTAACTACATTTTTATGTGCTATAGAGATCATCATGTATAGGTAGGAGCTTTTCTTAAATGCACTGGGAGAAGAAAGCTTATGGAATAGGTAAGTTATGAGCAGGAGAAACTATGTTTTCTTGTTTCTTTCGTGAGTTATATCTCAAAACTTGTATGTTTCTTTGTAGGTATCCATGGTGGTTCGCACAAAGTGGATGCTACCATCAACTTGATGGCGCTTGAGATCCACAACATACAAAAGTACAGAATGTATCGATTATGAGAAGAAATGCCGATATGTTTTGATCCAGGGGATTCACCAACCAAAACTAACCATACATGAACCTCTACATGAGTTGCCAACAAGATATACTGCAACTCTTGTGCTCACTCCTATGTGTTGAGAGATCTGAGAGTTGATGAGGACATGACACATACCTCGATCATGTTTGGGATTGGAAGATTCACCACTAAAGCTGAGATTCATAGGGCTGTTGAACTCATCATGAATTAAGTGGAGGAACTAAGGGAGATGAGCCCTCTTTATATTGTGCTTTGTAGTCTGCAGTGTATAGATGTAGTCAGAAGAATATATTGTATACATGTGTCTTTTTTCCATGCATATTGTAAAATAGGGGCCAGGTTAATGTCCTCCCCATGTGTACTCACTGTTCAAATATAAATAAAAGTATCATTGCTGACATTGTAAGCACAACTCGATCTTGATTAACATTCACCTATTTTCTTATTTAGAACCCCTCTATATTGGCAAGTGACTGACTGGATACATAATGTCTCTGACTACATATGTATGTATAGTACATGGTGTCTTTCACTACACACTAGCTATAATTACATGTGTAGCAAGTGCTAATTTTTGCTATACATGAACTACAAATACAAATTGTAACCAATGTCATCTCTCCCTACATATCATAGGTACAAATTGAATTGTAGTCATACATTTGGCTACAATGGAAACTACATGTTTATGTGTAAGGACATTTTTTACCTATAATTACGGTTACATATGAATTTGTAGCCAGAGGCATAACTAACTACAAGTTTGAAAAATGTAGCCTAAACAATTAGCTACACGGGTATTAGCTATATATTATAAGTGTAAGGATAATTGTAGTCAAAGCTTTTGGCTACAAATTTTGGGGTTTTCGCTACAATTTTTTTTTGTAGTTAAAGACCATATTTTTCGTAGTGAGTACCCATGCGGGTAGCCTAAATTTTTCTACCCGTCAACCTAAAAAGTAATTATAAAGTAACTCGTTGAACAAAAAAAATAACTATGATAATAAAAAAATAACTATACGACTAAAAAAGTAAATCTGGATAGAATACACAATATATATATATATATATAATTATATATTTGTTATAGATGTATCAAATGTAATTATCTATACATAAAAAATAATAGTTTACAAGGTAAAGTAACATCTACATGTCAAAAGTAAGAAACTCAAAGGGGGGGGGGAGTATTAAATACATACCCATAGTTTACAAGGCAAAGCAATTCTCTAAGTGTCAAAAGTAAGAAACTCAAAAAGAAAACTAAAATAAGGGGCGGGTAGCTACCCACGCGGATATTAAAGATATATATATATATATATATATATATATATAGAAAGATATATATATATATATAAATATATATATATATATATATGGGTATATATATATGGGTGTGTGTGTATATATATATATATATATATATATATATATATATATATATATATATATAGAGTAAGGCTAGAATACACTCGAGTGTATCCGAAGCGGAATACACTCAAGTAGTTTTCCATGATACAATATTTTTTTTTAAATCTAATCCGTGGATCTTCTTAAACATCTCGTGAACGACTCATACACAAAATTTGAGCACATTTGGATATGTAAAGCTCATGTTATGAAGACCGCAAAAATTATGCATTTCAAATTAGTTTCGCACGTTGATTTTGTTGCCCTTGGATGAGTGACTTACACTCATCCAAATGGGTTCAAAATTTGTATGTAGCCTAGTTATAGTATGACGGTGAAGATCAACGGTTTACATTTTGCAAAAAAATAGTCTTGATATACAAACACACTTGAGTGTATTCGTGTGATCCGTACACTCGAGTGTATTCTAGCCTGACTCTCTCTCTCTCTCTCTTTATATATATATATATATGCATAAAGATAACTTTTCAGTGTAAACTAAAGCATGTGTTCTTAGTGCTTTGGGCAGAGAGAATAGCTGCTCTATAAGGGTTGATGATTGCTCCAGATATGGGATATACGAACATTATTGTGGAGACGGACGGTGCTTTGCTGGAAAATGATGTGAAGGAAGGGGAGTTTGGGACAAGGCTGTGAAGACCGAGTAGTTAGGAATATCATCCTCCTTTCACGGGAATTTAGCGTTTTCCAATTATGTTTTTGTCAGGAGACAAGGAAATGAAGTAGCCAATTCCTAGGCCTCCAACGCTTGACGTTTTGTTAACTCTCGGGTGTTGACTGAGAGATTTAATGAAGACATTATTGTAATAGCTTCTAAAGATATTTAATAAAGGAAAATGGCAGGCGCCATTTCTCAAAAAAGCCTGTAGGGTTAATAATATGTGGCTATCTGAAAAAATAAAACTATTTATCACTTAAATAATTTAGTTATTGGACACCATGCACATTAAGAATGATTAGATACAATGTTGACAAAAGTTCAAGACAGTTGATAAAACCTGCCAAGATACTTGTGCATCTAATTTGATCCTCTTAGTACGAAAAAGTTAGTTATATTTGTAATATGATATAATAGTATCTATTTATTTCAAAAAGTACATTGAAAAGGGTTACTTTTTCTTAAAAGGGTTACTTTAATCATGAAGAGTGATAGTGATGCTAACAATTTGTCCTTCTTGGAATATAAGGTGAACATCCTTATAAACTCTCTTTACAGTCTTCTTTACCATCAATTAAAGTTTGATCTTGTTCGTTGTTGCTTGGTTGATAGGTAGTCAAGCATAATGTTGGGAGCTAAATGCATGGAATAAGATATCACCATGAAGTAATAAGGTGAATTTTCTTCCATACTCAGAAAAAAAAAACTTCTAAAAAAGAAACCAAACAGAAACACGTGAAAGGTTAAATCAAACAAGCATATAGACCATATTATAAAATGAGTTTTTGAAGATGAGATTAAACTACTAAGCATCTTCCTATTTGATGCTTACCATGGATGAAGTTCCCAAAGTTATTTTCACAAAAGTCATGTATTTTTGTCCTCAAAAAGTACAAAGTCACCTACGAAAGAACATCTCACAATATGTTAAATACAAGATTAATAACAACTAACCACTATTTTTAGCTTAGATGTAGGTGTTCAACATGTTTAGCTAACTTTATAAAGTAAATGTAACTAATTATAAAAAAATAAGGATTCACGTATTGGTATATTCTACCTTGAATTACATGAGAATAATGGAAGAATAAGAAGAAAATTGAGTTAGTTGATTTTTAGTCTATAAATATTCTTTAACAAATTTGTAAACCACATAGGTGTGTGATAAAAAAATCCGGAGGATTGCAGCTTATCAATGGATCATGGTAATGGAACCCTGGAATTAACCATTACATGCATAACATTTATGTCTCTCTGTAAATATTTGTAACCTATTGAGGTTAATCCAAGATTTTTTCACAAAAATCTAGATTGATTGGCTAGTAGAAGACAACTGCATATATTGTTAGCAAAGGTTGAAATTTCCAATTGTAGAACAACACAGTAAAATATATATTAAGATAAAATTAGAATATTATTTATGCCTTGAAGTGTGGGGGAATACACTCAAAGGAACATAATATAATCAACTTAGCTGGACTTAATTGCTAAAATAATCTCCTTGCCGTTTGGCCAGTTTGAAATTTTATAACAGACATATGTAAGTTAACAATTTCACATGGATAATTCTTCTTAAAGCATGGGAAAAACACCTAGGAATGATGTACTACAAGGTTAATGTTTATAAATAACTTTTAATGTGTGCAAATTGAAGTAGTTTATACAAGATTATGTCAATAAAAATGTAAAAAATCATTCCATCAAAACAAAAATAGATGTATAGTTCACCATGGTAATAAGTCAAAACCTGAAAATTGACGCCACATGTATTTGTTTGAGATGATTTTATTTGACCAAACAAAATTTTGTGTTCTCTTTAATTAATCAGTGATATGAAGAAAATCATGTTGTAATAGTATATAATTGATAAACATAAATGCGGTCTGAATAAACCATAAACGCCTAGTTAAGATCCTCATGAATATTTTGATCCACAAAATCCAGCTACATTAAGATTATCGGGACCAAGTATAAATGCATTTAATCTAGTCTTATCAACAACCACTAGTATGGGAAAAGGTCATGTCGTCATGTTAGTTCACAATAAGTCATTTACCACCCACAAATGATAAACATCTCTAAATGTATCTTACAATTTGTTGAAGTAAAGAAAATTGAAACTTATTAGGTAAATAAGATCTATCGACATTTTGTCTCACGTATGTTTGCAAGTAGTGATAGAGAAAAAAGATATATACACTGATGAATATTTGATGCAAAATTACCTATTTATAGTATTGGGTCGGGGGCCCATTAGGTGGTTCCCATCCCAATTGGGCATTGACCCTTTAGGGCATGAGTGTTGTTGTGAGGATTCAGTATAAATACCCATTATGCCACAACCACACATGGAGCCACAGGGACTAGCAACCACCTGCTATTTTCCAAATATGTTGTGTAAAAGGCCGAAAGAACAAAGTGAAGAAAGAAGGGAGAATAAAAGAAAAGAGGGTCATGTTCTTTTCTGTGATCTCTACAACTAACTTCTCCACCGACATTATTCCTATCTATCTGGGTATTGTCTACAATGGGATATTTTTTCAAGAGGGCTTTTGGTGTGGTGACATACTAATATGGTATAGTCTGTATCTCTTTCTTTCACTTTATATTCCACAAGTTTTGGGTCAAAAATTGGGATAAACTCTGTTATTTGTTGATTAGTGAATTTCTCTATCGGGTTTTGACCGCATTGTTTTTCCCTCACACATTGTGGGGGTTTTCAACATAAATATTGGTATTTTCTGTGATTTCTTGTCTTCGTGTTTAGTTTTTGTGCTTACATACAGATATTGCCTATTACATTGTTGTGTTGCGCTATACAAATTGGATATTGTGTACCTAGTCCACACAGTGTGTACCTCATCTACACATGTATGTTATTTTGCTATATTTTTGGCTTGCAACAACCCATTTAAGTAGTATTAGAGCATTACTGATTTACATGGATTAGATGAAAGTGTAAAAAATATTGTGAAATTGACGACATCTAATTAGCTGATGTTGAAGATTAAGATGGGGGAACTTATCTATGACACTGATCTATATGAATCATTCAACATAGATTTAAGGAAGTCTATAGACACAAAATATGAGGATTAGAAAAAAGATAGGAAATGCATCAGACTCATCCATTGATGGGTCGATGAGTCAGTCTTCCACCACATCACCAACAAGACCAATACCCACTCTCTATAGAAGAAGGTTGTGTAACGAACTAGATCTTGAACCCTACCCTAGAAATTTGACCTTCTTGTCTTAGCCAAACAAAGTTGAGACCTAAAAGATGTTAAGTAAAATTCTCATGAGTTAATGCATGTTTTCACATTAGTCATAGGCCCAATAATAGACACATAAAATATGTTTCATGTGATAAATGGAGATTTCATAATAATTGATGCAAAATAACCACACATAACTCTTGGGAGAGTAATGTGAAGTTTTGGAACATAATTGAAGAAATAATGGTTCTAATAAGAATATATGGGATAGCTATTGTAGTAAAAGGCCACAAATGTCAAATATGACATATATCATAAAAGGAAATAAAGAAAGTGAAACAAACTTCAAATTCATAATCTACATACTAAAAATAGCCTATGTGTCAATTTTCATCTAATTTGAACCATCTTAAATATATAAGGTGAGTTTAGGAGAGAGAAAATGCGTAAAAGCCATATAAGTGGAATAATAAGATAAATAACTCCAAAAGATGGAAATAAAAGTAAATTCGTATTCAACACATCAAAGATAACTTGTGGGTGAAGCTTCATCAATTTTGGATAATCCTAATGTAATTAATGCATGAGGAAAGAGAAAATAAGATTTGTTAATTTAATGAATAAAAAGTCTTCAAAAAGAAAATCAAATGGCATAATCGGAAGATACATGCCTTAATTGGCCTCTATGCAAATTTTTACCTAATTTGGATAAGAATTGAACCCTTAATTGAAGAAAGAGAAAAAGGAAATTAAATGCAATGTCACTTTATTAAATTAATTGGATTTGTCACGCTATCACACACCTTAGTTCCTGATGCAATTATTCGCTTGATCAGGACCGTTCAATTTTCGATTCGGCGATTCTGAATTCGTCTCCTACCTTGAGTAGGAGAGCAACCGGCCAGGAAATGATAACTCGAAATTTCCTTTTCTTCTAGATTTATCATTTCTCATATGTTTTCCTCGAGTCTTTCGTCATTGGTTTCCTCTTGCAATTCCACACAAGTTGTCCCCTTGCTCATGCCCTAAAACCCTATATATAGAAAATGCCCACTTCCCTTCTCATCACTATTTCTCACAAATGCATACCCTTTGCCTCTCACCTTCAAGCGAGTACCCAGAATCCATCAACGACCCTTCTGCAACTCTCCTCTTCTTCCAATTGGGTTCTCTATTGCCCCAAACACCTGGGCCTACTCGCTCTCTACTCCGGCAAGCTTGGTCCTGTCCCGAGCCCTCCCCGTTGCTTCTTATTCAATTGACTAATTGGTAAGCATCCATGAACCCTCACTGAAGTTTCCCTATTCTCTTTATGCCTCAGTTTGCTTTAGATCATTGTATCTTATAACTATGTTTGAAGTTCCATAAATGCAAGTTTCATTTTGGCTATCCAGTAGCCTTCGAACCTGAGGATCTTGCACCTTTCTTCGTGTTGCTTTAACAATTGTCTCTATGATCTTCATTTGCTGGGAACTCGAGGTTTTGAGTTGTTCAAGATGGTGTATGTTCCAGGCATGGAGAAGGACCGTTTTGGGACCCTAGTAGTGAGAGTTGGTTGTTCTTGGGCTTGTTGGTGTTGTGATGATTTGGCATTGTCAATGGGGGCATTTTCTAGGTGTTTTTCAGGATGTGCATCTCTTTGCTGCCTCATCTGTTGCAATTCCACACCTATGGTGCGAGGGCAAGATCAGGGGAAGAAATCCCTGTGTGCTTTCCCTCTCTTATCCTCCCAATTTCCTTTTGCTTTTCATTTTCTATTGAGGGTATTTAGGTAATTTCACACAGTTTCTTTCTTCTTTTCATGCTGATGCAACTTGTCGAGCTGTCTATCAGGCTGGTTGAGTTGGCAAGCCCTAATTGGGCCAATTCAAATAGCGTGGCCCACTCTCTCCCTCTCTCTCTTCTTTCTCAAAACTTTATGTTGACGTGGATTTATATGATTGGCCCATTTTCAAAAATTCACAATAAATTAATTGTTGATCAGAAAAATACAAATAAATAGTCAATAAATTCATGTAAGATTTCTAATGGTGTTGATTTTGTTGCCTAAATCCAATTTTTAATAATAGGTAATTTAATGGATTAATCTAAATAAGTAATAACTTGCAAAATTCATAACTAAATATTAAGAAGTTAGAAAAATACAATACAATATGCTTTGAACTCACAAAAGATAATCTAAAACATGGCATGCTTTTGATAACCTAAATCACATGTAAGGAAAGAGGTGACATTTAGGGTTGTGAAATCAATGTAATTCTAACCCTAATTTCATATACATGATAATAGGTGCTTTGGAGACTTAGATTTGGATCTAGAAGTGACTTTGGATTGTAAGACTCCGAAGAGAGGTATGATTGCATCCCACAATATTTCTATATTGTGCAATTTCTATTTCCTCTCTTTTATGTATGTTTGCATCCCCTATTATTTCTTTTGAGAAATTAACCTATTTTCTTATTTCTCTTGGTTCTATGGACATTAGCCTACACACTATCTTGTTCTTTTGAAAATTATGGTTCATGTGAACTACTTTATTTGGTATTGATCTTGTGATCATATTAGGACATTCTATTGGCCTCTTTCTTATGCTTTGCCATGGTGGAACATTCTTTTGTGATATGTGCTTCTTTGCCCTCCTTTGTAGTGGATGTTTATATGGCACATTATGTGATGTCTTGGATCATCTGATCTCACTTTATACTTGATGGATGTTCTCATCCTCCTTATTTGTTTATACTTTCTTATTATTTTGTTATGCATCATGTGGTGACTGCTAGTAAATGTTACATGTTATTTTATGTGGATATGAACATTCCCACATATGAATGTAGATGTTGAAAATTCGTGCATACAAAAATTTATATTTGAGTAGATGTGTATTTCCTACTCAGGATGGATGTATACAGTTCTTGCCCAGTCCATATTTAGATCATATGTATACAGTTCCCACTCACCTCATATTTTTGGTAGATGTGTTATTTCCTACCTACATGTTTATATTGTCTAGTATTGTCACAAGTGAAACACATGGATGCTTTATTCTTATATTATTCTCTCATTTTGTGACTCTTTTCTCTTATGCCATTTTGGGTAGTAATTTACTTTTTTATGGGAAGCTTTTATTCTTATTTTCCTTTATTTCCTACATTGCTCAATTTCCTATTTTAGTAATGACATACCTACTTTTGCTGATGTTATCTTTTGTTCTCCTTTTTGAGGGGTATGCTTCGATCCCCATGTTTAGTGCAACGAGAAGGTGAAGTTGGAAAACAACCTTATAGCTGAGCTTTAGGAGACTTTGAAGAGGTGGATACATGACCCTCAGCTGGATCCTTATTTGATTAGATAGTTTTCCCTTTTAACTCACCCATGTGTGTTGAAGAGTTGTCTAAAATTATCAAGCTTTGTAATAGTTAGAACTTTTATATTCCGCTACTACTTTTGGTTTTTTGATACATACATGTTGAATGAATTGGTTATCACCCCTTTGGTGAAAATTTTTATGTGGTGTTTGGTTCAAGGGATGTTGCTTTTTATTTCTAGTAAGGAGTGGTTCCCCTCTAGGATCCCACTCCTTACAACATGGTATCAGAGCCAGTGGCTTCCAGTTATCTATCTATTTCAATATTGTCTCCCTTAGGATGTTCACCTTTTTCATAGGGTTCTTATACCTAGTACCCTTGCGTTGTGCAGGAAAAATCTCATGGCAGGAGATAACTCAATTGTTGAAAACATGTCCAACTATGAGACACCCTAGAACCCTAGGTTTGGGATGCTAAGGATGGACCCACCCTTTACCCCTCCAGTGACTCAAGGAACTCCTCCAACCGAAAGTAGACCATCGTTAGGATAGGAAACCCCAGCCTCTATTGCTACTAATGTGGGTATAATCATTACTCCTGAATAAGAGTTGACCATGCTGAGACAACTTCTCTCCACAACCATGGCAGGGAAGTTAACAATCCACCTATATCCAACAAACCTAAGGAGTACTCAATCATGGATTTCATGATGATGCAACCACCCTACTTCAAGGGTGAAGGAGAGCTAGAGATAGTGGATAAAGCAGATGATTGGGTGTTAGCTCTAGAGAGGACTTTTGATGGTATGGCATGTTCTCCACTCCAGAAGGTCTGATTTGCTGCTTATGTAGTTGATGGACCAGCTAGAATTTGGTGGAATGGAATTGTAAGGACTCATGACATCTCAACCATGACCTGGGAGATGTTTTTAGTGTTTTTTCATGGAAAGTACATCTACACTACTGCTCTAATGAAGAAGGAAGCTGAGTTCTATAGTTTAAAGCAAGGTTCTCTGTCTGTTTCTATATTTGTACAAAAGTTTCTACTATTGGAACGTTATGCAGTTGATTTGAGTGAAGAACGTAGGGCTGACCTATTCCTTCAAGGACTTAACTACAATGTGGGTCGTTTTCTTATTTGGAAAATTCCTTTAGACTTTAAATAGATGGTGGATAAGGCATTAGATGTGGAATCATATCCCAGTTTCCAATCACACAAGGAGAACAATTATAAAAGGAAACACCCTGAAGGTGATAATTGAATAAAGGACTCCGTTGCTTGAGGAAAAGATAGACTACTAATATGTCATTACTACAATTGGCCTGGACATCCGACCTAAATGTCCCAAGCTTCATAATGGGCAAGTACCTGCTCAACAACAAGCACCTTAAGTACCTAATCAGAATAATGGTAGAAGACCTGTGGAAAGAAGAGATGGAAGAGTTTTTGCTTTAGATGGTGAAGAAGTTCATGAGGAGGAACATGAACAAGGTGATCCATAGTTAGGCTTTATAAGTTAATGTTTCCTTTTTGCATTACTCTTGTATGGATGGATGTAAGGAAGTGTAGTGTAACACTTTGTACCTAAAGTATAGCTTTAACTTAATAAGATGAATCCTTTAAGAGGTGGAATAGTTATTTGCTTTTATATGTATGTTTTGATTTCAAGGATGAAATCCCTTTAAGGGGTTGTGTGATGTAACAAACTAGATCTTGAACCCTACGCTAGAACTTTGACCTTCTGATAACACCCTTTTTGGGGTTATTTATGGCCTATATTTTGTTGTAAAAACTGCCCTCTAAACTATTTTTCCTATCAATTTTGTTATGTTTTGGACAAAACTAATCTGCGCTACGCTCTGACCAATTTTGCACCCTTTTGCAGAGTTTTTCCTTATATTTCCACCAAAAAGGCTTGTCCCGTCCCATGAACGGTGTTTATCTGCATCATCCCTCCTACCAGTCGGCCAACACGCTCATTACCCCTCGCGCAGCAGCCCGATACAGCTGCCACACGACATGGGAGTGTCGCACAAGGAAGCTCTGCCGGGCGATATGCCGTTTACCCAATAGGGAGTTGTACCTGCCATGACTTCTCTCCCGATGAAGCATGTCGCGCGATACAAGCCACCCACTGGCAGGCACCCACCCGACACACCTACAACCTGGCACCTACTGTGTCGGGCGACACGCCTGTCGATCATCCCCCATGCCGCGCTAGTGGAACCGATGGAGGACATGTGGTGCCCGGAGAACCACAACTTCTTCCAACTACTACCTATAAATAGCAGCTACAGGACTCTGATGGGACAGGTCGAAGCTCTAGCAAAAGCTAACCTAGGGAAGCTTCGAGAGCTAGTGTGACGTGTTCTAAGGGCATACCGGGTGATACTAGGTGAGCACACCCCCTACCCGAGAGGGGTGGGAGTGGTTCACTTAGACCCCATCCTGGTAGCCGCAACAGCCCGATACAACCAAGAAGGCAATCCGATGTGCTAGGTTCCTAGATGGGCTCTTGCCGGAGATGGCTCGCCTCTACACCCGATACAAGGAACATGATAACCTAAGTCATCTCTAACCCGACACGATATCAGTCTCGATACAGAACACCCGTCATGGTGTGTCGCCCAAGAGGGTGGTATCCTGACCACGACCGTATCGGGTAGGGTGCCTTGACCGATATGCTTGCCCGTCACGACATACCGCCTGATAGGGCTGGCCGCCCGACACAAGCATGTCATCCAGAGATCCCGCCCAGTATCGGGTTAGAGGCACCTTAGGGGGTCTGTTGTTGTATGTCGTCCTCCTAAATCAAGGAGGTGATACTTATCTTTCCTTTTTTAGTCATTTACTTTCTTTATTTACGCAATGTAACTGAACCTTTTATACAATGCTCATGCTAATGGAATTAGTGGAGTTTTAATACCTTTTTCTATGTGTTTGGTCCCTTTTTGTTGGATGATTTCTTTTTAGCATCCGAACTCTAGCTTGTATGCTTGGATCATGTTTTGACTAGCTATTGAATCGTGTTTCCCATTGCAACTCCCTCGAGAGAGGTGTTGTAACTCTAGCATTTGGTCTGATCAGAGTACCCATGATCAGAGTTGCTTCAGTTATCTTTCCACTCCAACCCGAGTCCGCTACCCTTGAGAGAGGGAGTTGGATCTTAGCTGGAGGTACCCTCTTCGAGAGAAGGGGTACTGGATGTTTTCTGCTGCCGCTTGTTATGCCGAAGTTTTCTTCCTTCGTTCCTTACCTAGGCAATAGTGTTATCTCCTCGAGTTCTGTTACACAAAATTCCTAAAAATGGATGAAATGCCAAAACCCTAAATCTTCCTTGTAACTCCAGTTGGAGATATCTTTTTCTTTATAACGCTTTCTTGTGGCATTTTGTTTCCTTTTATTCTGTTGTTTACCGTTCTTGATCTACTGTTCCCTTGGGAACATTTTCTTATCCGCCTTTTCTTGGAGTGTAGAGTGTTGATTCTGTGTTCTTAGCATGACCACCCTCATCCCTGTGGTTCGACCCCGATCGCTACTTCGGACCCTGTTATCGTTGCGGGGGCCTAAGAGTTGGGTTATTTAAAAGTATGACTACTTCAAATCTGCTCCGTTTGGACGTGCGATTTAGGCCGGTCAACTTTTTGGCGCTATTGCCGGGAATGAGGCAAAATGGTACTGTTAACGAACCTGAATCCACTAACTACACTCCCGTGCCTCAAGCTTAGTAATAAGCTTGACAACACAGTTTCTTTTAAGTCTTCTAGCCTGAATGTGCACATAATAGTTTGTTTCATTAACACATGTTTTCTAACTTGATTATGTGTGCTATTCAGGTACTCAGGGAAGAAGCACTCTGCTCGGTTGAACACTGTTCATCATTCCACCTCGCGTGGAAACACCTCTTTCTGAGGACGAGCGAAATGCTAGAGTTGGACCACACCCACTTCCACACGGGGATGACGACCATTACAATAACAATCATCTACATGAAGAGCTAGAAGAACCTGAATCAGAACAACTTGGGGATGATCATCATCATGAAGGACGATGTCATTGTCGTAGGCACAGATGGAATCAACATAATCAAGAGTGGGATCGTAGAGACCGCGACAGTGAAGATTCCGAAGAAGAAGAAAAGACTCTCCAGGAGCTGGCAGCTACAAAAGCCAACAACTCAAGATGCCCAGTGGTTATCCCAAGGTTTGATGCTGTAAACTTTGAGTTGAAGCCAGCTGTGATCTCCATGATTCAAAATAAGAGCTTTAGAGGAAGCTCCAAGAATGACAACCCCTACCATCACCTCGATGCTTTCAAAAATATATGTGACACCATCAAGATGAGGGGGGTGCCACAGGAAGTGATCTACTGCAAGGGTTTCATTTTCTCCTTGGAGGACAAGGCACTGTCATGGTACCTTGGACTGCCACATCAATCTATGAATGGATGGAATGCTTTAGCATATGCTTTTTTAAACAAGTTCTACCCTACAGAGAAGACTGCCAGGAACAGGCAGAAGATCACACCTTTCACCCAGAAGCCAGGAGAAAACCTGCATGAAGCCTGGGAGAGATACCAAGAGTATCAGAGGGACTGCCATCACCACAAATACAAGAAGGGTTTCCTGATAACAACGTTCTATAATGGTCTGACTCCTGAAGAAAAAGTATCGCTAAATGCAGCTGTAGGAAGTGACTTTCTTGGGAAGAAGCCCAGTAGGTCTAAAAAGATCATTGAAAACATGGTTGAACTACAAGTCGGGACTGAGTACGACAGGACCAACAAGTTATACCCTATAGAGAAGACTGCCAGGAACAGGCAGAAGATCACACCTTTCACCCAGAAGCCAGGAGAAAACCTACATGAAGCCTGGGAGAGATACCAGGAGTATCAGAGGGACTGCCATCACCACAACTACAAGAAGGGTTTTCTGATAACAACGTTCTATAATGGTCTGACCCCTGAAGAAAAAGTATCGCTAAATGCAGCTGTAGGAAGTGACTTTCATGGGAAGAAGCCCAGTAGGTCTAAAAAGATCATTGAAAACATGGTTGAACTACAAGTCAGGACTGAGTACGACAGGACCGATAGAGGACATGTTAAGAAAGACACAAATGAAGTCCAATCAATCGAATCCAAGGCTCTTGAGGCGATCACATCTCAGATATAGAAAATAGCCACTGATGTCAGACAACTAAAAGAGTCAAAGGGAAAGGGCAAGAAATAGCTAGAGAAGGTGATGAAGTGTGTCACCTGTGGTGAAGGAGGACACAGAATAGATAACTGTGTATATACTCAACCTGAGGAGTCGAGCGATAGCGAAACTAAAGAGGAGGAAGGTGAGAACGTCTCTTATGTCAATTTCAAGAGGCCTGATCACCCATGTTTCAGCTATGGCAACAAGGATGCCGCAAAGAATTTGCATCAATTGAATAATCCACCCAAGCAACCACCTAGTTTTGAGAAAAGAAGCGGTCAAGGGTAGTACGTCAAGACCAGCTCTTTTCAGACAAATAAAGTGAATTGCCAAAGCCAAGGAAAATTCCAACCCTGTCAAGTAGCTAACACGAGTCAAGGGCAAGTGCAAGCTCAAGGGCAAAGCTAGGCGAAAAGCAACAGCCAGGCAGACTTAGTGGGTTAGCTTTTTGACTTCGTCAAGAGACAATATGCTATAAACAATCAGCTAGCACAAAGTGTGCTATCGAAATCTAGTGTACTTAATACTATCCAGGTCCAGATGGCAGATATGCAAATGCATCAACGCCAGATAGACCAACAGCTCGCTCATATGGCAGAATTGATGAAAAATCCTTCGGGTAAGATACCATCTAACACGGAATCTGCCAAGATGACAGTCTTAAGATCTGGAAAAATGGTGGAACACCCTAAATCGGCCAGACCTGAAGAACCATAGCCCAAAGTTGTTGCAGAAATTCAGCTGAAGGAGGCAGCCAACAAGCTTATGTCAGAGAATCAGAACCTATTGAGAGCTTGTTCGGAAAAAGGAGTCAATACTCTCTGAGAGTGCCTTTTCCACACGAGCTTATAAAAGCACATCTTAAGAAGAGATATGAAAGGTTTATGGAGTTGGTGAAAAAGCTCCATCTCGAAGTGCCATTTCTGGATGCCCTGGAAGAAATGTCGACTTATGCCAAGTTTTTCAAGGACTTGGTCACAAAGAAAAGAAGAGGAGGAAGGATTGAAACGGTACACCTGGCCAGTATGTCTACGGCCTTCGTTAAGGCCAATTTACCAACAAAGAAAAAGGATCCTGGAGCCTTCACTATACCCTTTGCAGTAGGGGATAACACTGAGAGGAAGGGTCTAGCTGACTTAGGGGCTAGCATAAGCCTTATGCCCTTAAGCCTCGCACAACGATTGGGGCTGACTGACATGGTCAAAACCAACATGAGAATTGAGTTGGAAGATCATTCCTTCAAAAGACCCGTGGGGGTAGTTGAAGATGTTCCAATTTGTGTAGGGAGGTTCCTCATCCCATGTGACATTATTGTCATTGACACTGTTGAAGACACAAAGTGCCCCATCATTTTCAGACGCCCTTTTCTGGCAATAGGGAAAGCGTTGATTGATGTCACTGAAGGTATCATAACTTTAAGAGTTGGAGATGACCACATGGATTTCAAGGTTAAGGATGCCATGAAGGGACCATCCATGTTAGAGTCTGCCTGCTTCATGGATAACTATTACCAATAATGCGTAGAAATAAGAGAATAGGCTGCAGTTGTAGACCCTCTTATGAGGGCGTTAAACAATTATGATTCAGAAGCTGAAGATCCTGAGGTTGTTTAGATCCACGATTACTTCAATCAAAACGAAGACGATCTGAGAGAAGGTGAGGAAGTTATAGAGATAGTCAAATTTGCTTCCCTAGAAATGGCACCAGAAAAAGAGAAGGCACCTAAGCCCAAACCTGAGCTGAAACAGTTACCGGAAGGTTTGAAGTATGAGTTTCGCTATCAAGAAGAAAGAAATCCCGTTATAGTTAATGCCAATATGACTGAAGAACAGTTGGAAAGACTTCTAAAGGAACTGAGGCTCCATAAGCAAGCTATAGGCTATTCAGTAGAGGATATCAAGGGACTTAACCCTGCTTTGTGCATGCACCACATAAATCTGGAAGAATCCGCCAAACCCTTGGTCCAACCCCAGAGAAAGCTGAACGAGGTTGTAAAAAATGAAGTTATCAAGGTGAGAAATGCAGGTATTATCTACCCTATCAGTTATAGCAACTGGGTAAGCCCAATTCATGTTGTACCAAAGAAAGGGGGCATGACAGTTGTGAAAGGTGAAAAGGGTGATGAAGTAGCCGTCCTTGCTGTCACTGGATGGAGAATGTGTATAGATTACAGGAAGCTAAATCAAGTGATGAAGAAAGATCATTACCTGCTTCCCTTCATCGACCAAGTGCTAGAATGACTAGCACATCACAATTATTTCTGCTTTTTAGATGGTTATTCCGGGTTCTATCAGGTCCCTATCCTACCGGATGACTAGGAAAAGACCATGTTCACTTGTCTTTATGGTACGTATGCTTTTCGAAGAATGTCGTTTGGATTGTGCAACGCTCCAGCAACTTTTCAACGTTGCATGATCTCGATGTTCTCTGATTTTCGGGAAGATATCGTAGAGGTCTTTATGGATGACTTTTCTGTTTATGGAAAAGACTTTGATGGTTGTTTGAAGAACCTATCATTGGTCCTGCAGCACTGTGAAGAGAAGAACCTGGTTCTCAACTGGGAGAAGTGCCATTTCATGGTACATGAGGGCATAGTGCTGGGCCATAAAGTCTCCAAGAAAGGCATTGATGTGGATGTAAGCAAAGTTGAGGCTATTTCCAAGCTACCCCCGCCAAAGTCTGTGATAGGGGTAAGAAGCTTTCTCGGTCATGCTGGGTACTATAGAAGGTTCATCCATGACTTCTCCAAAATATCAAAGCCTCTTTCAAGCTTGGTGGTCAAAGATGCAGAGTTCATTTTTTCTGATGATTGTTTGAAGGCTTTCCAGACGCTCAAGGAAGCCCTAGTAACACCCCCTATTCTCCAAGCTCCCGATTGGGAGCTACCGTTTGAGTTAATGTGCGATGCTAGCGACTTCGCTGTAGGGGCTGTCCTAGGGCAAACAAAGGATAAGAAGCATCATGTAATTTGCTACGCCAGTCGAACTCTAGATGAGGCGCAAGTGAATTACACCATGACAGAAAAAGAGATGCTAGAAATAGTCTTCTCCTTTGACAAGTTCAGGTCTTATTTAGTTGGGACCAAAGTGAAGGTTTACACCGACCACGGATCAATACGGTATCTGATGAAAAAGAAAGACACTAAGACTAGGCTACTAAGGTGGGCTTTTTGCTCCAAGAGTTTCATCATGAGATAATTGATAAGAAAGGCAAGGAAAATGTAGTTGCAGACCATCTCTCGAGGATAATCTGCAATGAAGAAGACCAACTACCTGTCAATGACAACTATGATGACGAAGCCCTGTTAATGGCTCGATCCGATGTGCCAAGTCTACCACGGTTTGTGGATATCTGTAACTACCTCGCTTGTGGGGAGTTACCTCCGGAAATAACGTACAATCAAAAGAAGAAACTTTTTTCAGATGTAAAGCATTATTGTTGGGATGATCCTCTACTCTTTAAAAGGTGCTCAGATAATCTATATAGAAGATGTATTCCAGAGGAAGAAGTTCCTAACATTCTAAAGGATTGCCATTCCTCGCCTTATGGAGGACACTTGGTTGGTGAGAAGACAACCTTTAATGTCCTCCAGTCAGGCTTTTATTGGCCGTCCTTGTTTAAGGATGCCCATGCTTTTATAAGATCTTGCAATGAGTGCCAGCAAACACGGAATATCTCACGTCGGAATTAGATGCCACTCTCTGATTGGATTGAAGTTGAGATTTTTGATGTGTGGGGCATTGACTACATGGGCCCTTTTCCATCCTCTTTTGGCTTCAGCTATATTCGTGTCACTGTCGACTATGTCTCCAAGTGGGTGGAAGCAATTCCTACCATGACTTATGATGCAAAGGCAGTAATCAAACTTTTTACCAAGATCATCTTTCTGAGGTTTGGAGTTCTGAGGACCGTCATTAGTGATGGCGGCTCTCATTTTGCAGAAAGACAGTTTGAATCGCTACTACACAAATACGACATCCGTCACAAGGTTTCAATGCCATATCATCCCCAAACATCTGGGCAGGTTGAGGTCTCCAATCGGCAGATAAAGCAGATTTTAGAAAAGATAGTAGTTAAGTCCCGCAAGGACAGGTAAGCTAAGATGGATGAAGCTTTATGGGCATATCGAACAGCTTTCAAGACGTCGTTGGGAACCACACCCTACCGCTTGATTTATAGGAAGGCTTGCCATCTTCCCTTTGAATTGGAGAACAAGGCATTTTGGGTGATAAAACACCTCAATATGGACCAGAAGCTAGCCGGGGAGAAAAGGTTTCTTCAGCTATAGGAACTTGAAGAATTAAGACTAAGTGCTTATGAAAATGCCAAGATTTACAAACAAAGGACAAAGGTGTGGCATGATGCCCACATGAAGAAAAAGGATGATAGTGAAGGTGATAAAGTTTTATTATTTAAATCATCTATCCGTCTTTTTCCAGGAAAGCTACAAACTAGGTGGTCTGGACCCTTCACCGTGGTGAAGATCTATCCATCAGGGATGATGGAGCTATACGACAAAGACAATCTAGAAAAGGTCTTCCCGGTGAACGGGCACAGAGTCAAAAGATACTATGAAGATGAAGTGTTCATACGAAGAGCGGAAATAGTGCTGAAAGAAGTAGAAGGATCCATATAGAAGGACTTGAAGCCTGTCGAGCTGACGACAGAAACTACATCACTCTTTGGGAGGCAGCCCAAAATTTTACCTTTTTCTTAGAATAGGATGTTATTTTTTCCTTTTTGAAGGACACTTCGAACATTATCATTGTAATAAGGCCCGAGTCAGTGCATGCGCCACATGCACCGACTCTTTTGTTTTATGGGCCACCAGTTTAGTTTTATGAAGCTCTTATAGGTAATACTATCTGAGGCAGGGAGCCTCCTTTCCTGCCAATGATGTTTTACCCATCAACACTCTCCTTACCTTTGTTTTGCATTTCTTCTTTTGATTTTAGTTTTACTTCTTTCTATATAGAATGTTCTTCCCAAAGTTTTCCTACCTCACTTCTTTAGCAGTAATCTCGCTTTTCCTATCTGGTATCAGGCAAGGTTTACGCGCCTACAGTTGTGCGATAGAGTATCGGGCAACGCTTCGTATCGGGCATGCATCCTTGTGCCGGGCAGCATGTTGTGCGACACACCCGCCGCGTGGCGTGAATCTTGCTTAGGAAGGAATATCGATGATTCAAGTGATATATTAGACTACGCATCGGGAATGATTTATCTCCCTTTCATGACATGTGTCTTGTTTTACCGAATTTACCCCCGCCCGAGATGACTATAAATAGTAAATGCAAGTTACTGTATCAGGCACTCGCATTTACTTTTTACCAACTCCCGCATCGTGCATTTACTCTTGTTTAGCTCTCGTGTCGGCCAACCCTTTCATCGGATCCCGTGTCACACACCAGTTCTCACCCGACACATGTATACCCGATACGCCTATCGCCTGACACAAGCTCTTCGATTTATATCGTTCAAAGAATATCGTGCCCGACTTCGTGACGGGCGATACACTCTGTACCTTAGACCGAATCGGGCGATACACATATCGTGTTAGGTTCTGTCTGACATCAATTTCCGACCATGTCGCGCGATATGCACAGTCGAGCGATACCAATTTTATCGGGCAAGAACTTTATCATTTAGTTTTGCAAAAAAAAGCTTTAACTCGTGTCGCCCGATACTCAATCGCATCAGGTGGCACTCCTATCAGGCAGTGTTTCTTTACGAGCCCGTGTCAGGCATGAAGTTTTGTTTGCATATCACGCGATAGTGTCGCATTTTTATAACTTAAGACCGTATCAGCCTTTGACTTTTGTCGCGTGACACAAGTATCACGTTGAGCCATATCGGGCTCTCGTATCGGGCGAGGTCTATTTGTTATGTCCACCCGATATCAGTCTATCTTATCCGTCAGACTCGGTATCAGGCAGCACGACTCCTTTACCATCGCCTGATATCACCTTGCTTACATCAGGACTCTGTTGAGTTTTTAAGTATCATCTACCTCGTATCGGGCAAGGTGACTCTTTTGGTCTGCCGCCTGATATAGGGTAGAATGACTCATTCAATAACACTTTTATTTACTAATTTTGTTTGGTATTTACATAAATGGCCCGCACAAAGTAGACAGTCGTCCAAGTAGACGAGCACGGCTGGAGGATCAACCCTGAGGCCACTACAGAAGCCACTGTAGTTGGGCAGAAGCACCCGAACCCCGACTCAGCAGGGCCATCTGGGGCCGAGAAGAGGCCAAGGACAGAAGTGGCAGCAGCCCCTTCAACAGAGGCAAAGCCTCTAGATCACTCGCCAGGCCGGTTCATGCCTAGAGACGACAAGCACAGGCAGCGGTATACAGAATTGGCGGCCAAGTTTTACAGGCCAAGCCGGTTCTGCCATCATTCATCCTTCCACCAGATAGGCATTTTTGACAGGCTGGAAAATGTCCTAGTAGCAGCAGGGCTGAGGAAGATCTACTTCAGCCACTCCACCTCCTACATAGAACTCACAAGGGAGTTCATGTCGTCCTTCCGCCGGGTACAGAATAGAATAGATGAAGTCGAAAGATTTGGCGGAGCAGACAGACTACAAGGACGGATGTATAACGTTGAGAACGACATATCAAAAAAGATGCTCAATGAAATATTCTCCTCCAGTGAAGCAGAAAAAGAACTGCTCAACAACAGTGTCAGGATCACTGAAGGGGACGGGTTCAACACAGTCAGTGTCTGGAAGAAACTGACCGGAGAATCAAACTACAAGTCAGGAAGTAAGGTGGTGGCCATCCACTCCTGCTTCTGGAGGATCATTCACAAGATAGTGGCTTGTATCCTCTTCAACAAGTATGAGACGAGCAACATTTACACCGAAGAACTCCATCTCATGTGGTACATGATGGAGGGCAAGGTGGTCAACTTGGGACGCTTCTTACTAAATAGGCTCTACCCCATAAAGGATGCCACCAAGGAGTATTGCATGGGTGGCGTCATCAATCTGATCGCGGCAGGGTTGGGGTACCCTAGGGAGTTGCGCAGCCTCTCAAGGATGAGAGGTGACGAGAAGATCGACCTCAAGTTCCTAATGAGGGCTAGCATCATCAAGAAGGAGGGGTGATGCTACTTCTATAAGTTTGCAAGAACAAACACCCTCCTTCCGCTCCCACGCTGCACCAGCTACGACGCAGAAAAGCTGGTCTTCACCACTATAGAGATTGAAGTTGTAGTGGTCGAAGCCGCTTATGTTGCCACCACAAGGATACAAGAGAGGGCGGCCGCGACAGGAAGACCGATCCCTCTCGACACCCGGCAGGACAAATCTTCCATAGTCCTTGCCGAGCCACCCACCGCCCCCACGCAACCGGCGGCAACCACTGATAAGGTTGTCGTCGCTACTCTGATACCAGCCACCGCCGCCAAAACAAAAATTGTCGTGGCCTTAGAAGAAGTGACGGTGACCATGGAGGTCGCCGAGACAACCGGGGCTGAGATAATGATGATAGCCCCCAGGGAAGCTGTCGCGGGAGAGACAGCCGCAATTCCCAAAACTTTTGTTGCACCTTCAACGGCAAAGGATATGGTACAGCCGGACGCCAACAATGGGGCATTCGCTGAGCTCCTCGAGACGGAGCTCAAGGCTGTGCAGCCCACCTCGATGTCGACGCCAACGTCACTAGTGATAGCCGCAGAGGAGGTCGCCGACAACCTGATGATAGAACAACAGCCACATACCTCGCGTCCATCTCCACCACAACAAACATGTAAGGTAGAGGAAGCCACGAAGGTGTCAACACCTCACCCTGAAGCGACACCCTCGCAGACGGTACATATGGGCTCAGACCCACCTAAAGTCGAGCAGTCCTCGGGCCGACCTGCACACATGAGGAGTGTCGAGAGATCGAGAGGGCGATCTGACGCAGCACCCCCATCTCTGGGGGAAATCCTTGGTCAAGAATTTGACCATTTACGGGAGGTAACGAGCAACCACTCAGTTACCTTTTCTTCCCTCACCTACAAATTTTCTATTTTACAGCAAAGGCTCAACGAACAGGAGTGGTGGCTGCTAGCTCTAGTTGGCCTTCCCGGCCAACTAGAGGCACTTAACGCAACATTACAGCAGGCCCTCCTACGCCTCGACACAGTTGAGGAGAGGCTTAACCAGAGGGATGGCCACCCCTACTCAAGATAGCCACGAAGATCTCCATCACCTCCTGGCTCAGGTTCCCACCCTCCTCATCAGTGTCATCCTCTGGGATGTCGTCCCCTTCCTCTTCCAGCGGGCCATCCACAACGCCCGAGGAAGGGACGACCAATAAGACAGCCGATGGGGCTCCAGCAGGACAAGCGAGCTCCCGCGGCATGGAAGAAGCTGCTCCCTCAGCTCCCCTGGATGAAGTTGAAGACAACGATAAATCGATCATCGTCGGGGAGGACTCTTCTGATGAATCAGAGGGAGAAAAGGGGGACATCTACTATGTCAATTACATACACCCCCCAGAAGAAGGAGCTCGACGACATATGAGTTTTCTGAGTTGTCGGAGATCCCTTCCTTCGAGATGGTAGATTTTGAAAGGAAAGCCATCAGATACTTGACGATTAGAGACCAGAAACTGCTAAACAAGGTCCTGAGGTCGCAATCTGATGAAGAAGACGTCGTATGGAGTGAAGGGTACTTCTCCACATGACGAGGGGAGCTGAGGAGCATATTCCGCTCACCGGTCATCGTCTCCAAGAAGTTGTTTAGGGTCCTGGAAGGTGCTATACTCGAGAATATCAACACTAGGACAGGCTGACAGCCAATCTACATTGCCACCTCGGCCTTGGAAAGAAGGATGATGATGGGGTTGTATGATTATGTGCAAGTGGCCAACATGCTGAAGCATATTGAAGACCAAAATGCAACTTGGTGTTGGCCCCTTACAAGCACAGAAAGAATTGGTTCATGTGCGTGGCGGACCTCCAACATCATGACGTCCAGCTTCTCAGCTACTGCAACGAGGAGGTTCCACGCTCATGACACATCTTCGTACACCCTGAATACAAGATCTTGAGGCTCCTTCTGCTGTGTCTTCTCTGAGTGATCAAGCATGGAATCCAACACCACTCTGGCATTTGGAATTTCTTCAGCATCGGAGACTTCCCCGTCCAAGAAGAAGCAGGAAGCGGAAATAGCACATTTATAGTCCGCCGTACAATATAGTTGCTCCATGTCTTTGGATTGATAAGGCAACTAAGCAACCAGAACTTCTATCAGCTCAGGAGCGTCAACACGTTGATGCTGATTAAAGACAAGCGCTATTTCTAAGACGAAGGCATCCCAGAAGAGCTGTTGGACAGTGATTACGAAGCTGAATCCTCCAAACCCAGCAGCCCTCCAGAGGAAGTAGCCGAGATCGCCACAGACGTTTACGGGGCAGGAAAGCGGATGGATGTTCTAGAAGAAATTCTTTCAAGAGACGTCCCTACTTCGCCTGATGCTTCGGAAGATATGATCAGCAACTTCGACCGTTTCTCATGCGCTACACTGACACAAGAGCAGGTAAATGAGATCCTGCAGAAGTTAGCTGACTCTACCCCCACATACGTCATTTATGAGGCAGATAGTGTTATAGTCCCAGTTGACGATCTAAGGGACATGGTGAAAGAAGGAGGATGTTTGGCGATATCAGTGGCAACCACCTACATCCAGATACTACAGAAGAAGTTTGAACATGCATACATTGTCCATCCAATGCTGTTCAACGACATCTGTCTTACCAATGAGTCAGGAGCAAAGCAATCTTTTCTGGCAGAGATACAAAGCCGAATGCCACGTGTCATCTTTCTGCCTATCCTGTACTACAACTATTGGATGCTCCTGACAATGTACACTCACCCTCGAGCAGAAATCTTCTACAACATCTCAGATAGCAACAAAGATCATCCAGTGCAGTGCACATCAACAACATTGACATCCCCGGAGCACTTAGTAAGGAAATACTATACAGAGGTGGCAGCGCTGCTCCAGCCATTCTTGGAGACGGCAGAAAGCAAATGGCACGAGCTTCAGTTCTGCCACAACAATCCACAACAAATTCCTCTATCCAATTACTGTGACATTTTCATGCTAGAATGGATCTCTAGCTCAGTGACGCTACAACAAACACCTGACAAGCTCCACCACATCAACTACCACAACAAACGTGGAGAATATGTGTGGGAGCTTATATCTGACGGAGGCGCGCTCACCAGCTAGCCCTCACTGACTTATCACTACCTCACCTTATCTTTTATCACAACTCTGGGATAGAGTGTGGGATAAGTTTGGTGGGTACTATATATCAGTGAGGGAGGTATAAAATTTCTCCCATTTTGCATTTTATCTTTCTTCTTTCTTTTTAACATACTCTATGTATATACATATACAAGTCTGATACAATATAGTGCATATAAAACCCCTTGCCTCTATATAATTGTACAAAGACACTCTATAGTAAAATTCTGATACAACTTCTCCCAACTTGTTTTCTCTGTGTCTAAGGTGGTGCAGGTTTTGTTATGTTTTTCTTCTTCTGAAAATTGCAGTCTCAAACGAAAAAGGCTATAACTTTTCTACTCCAATTTTGAAAAATAACCTCGCAACAACTAAGAGATGTGTATGCGAAGGAAAAAGCTGCCCAAACATCAACTTGCTTTTGTTTCCCTACCCATCAAAAATCCCAAAAGAGAGAAAATCCTTAAGAGTTTGAATAAAAGCATGAGAGTTGTGCCAAAAAAAATGCACACTTGTTTTTCCCAAAGTACCCATCTTTAGGCATGGTAGATCTGGGGCAGTGGTACATAGGATGTGAAATCACTGCTCTAAAGCCAACTGGCTTGGACTGCAGGGACCACTCGCCCGTTAACGGACCCATACCTAGATGGACTGATGGGAAACAAGAAAACCCAAAAGCCTTAAGCCTACCCAAAAACCCAACTTTCTATTCCCAAAAGCTGTTTGGTGTGAAAGCTAACTTCAGAATCATGCACCTAAGTCTCGACAAAGTTGAAGAGAGAATTTTTGCTTAAATAAGGTAGGAAAAATAAAGTCTGTTGTTCATAGTCAGACAAAAATTTTCATTAAGAAATCTCATTACTCGCTCAAACCCCTTGTCCGAAGACTATGTCAGGTCCTGAAGAAGTATCACAAAACAAAGCCTTAAAATATATACAAATTGATTGGGGACAATCAAAATGCTAAGTTTGGGGGAGTTGATAACACCCTTTTTGGGGTTATTTATGGCCTATATTTTGTTGTAAAAACTGCCCTCTAAACTGTTTTTTGTATCAATTTTGTTATGTTTTGGACAAAACTAATCTGCGCTATGCTCTGACCAATTTTACACCCTTTTGCAGAGTTTTTCATTATATTTCCACCAAAAAGGCCTGTCCCGACCCATGAACGGTGTTTACCTACATCATCCCTCCTACCAGTCGGCCGACACACTCATTACCCGTTGCGTAGTAGCCCGACACAGCTGCCATGTGACACGGGAGTGCCGCGCAAGGATGCTCCACTGGGCGATACGTCATTTACCTGACAGGGAGATGTACCCGCCACGACTTCTCTCCCGATGAAGCATGTCACGCGATACAAGCCACCCACCGGCAGGCGCCCACCCGGCACGCCTACAACCTGGCATCCACTGTTCCGGGCGATACACCTGTCGATCATCCTCGACGCCACGCTAGTGGAGCTGATGGAGGACACATGGTACCCGGAGAACCGCAACTTCTTCCAACCGCTGCCTATAAATAGCAGCTACATGACTCCGATGGGATAGGTCAAAGCTCTAGCACAAGATAACCTTGGGAAGCTTCGGGAGCCAGTGTGATGCATTCCAAGGGCATACCGGGCGATACTAGGTGAGCACACCCCCTACCCGAGAGGGGCGGGAGTGGTTCACTTAGACCCCGTCCCGGTAGCCGCAGCAGCCCGATACGACCAAGAAGGCCACCCGATGTGTCGGGTTCCTAGATGGGATCTTGCCCGAGATGGCTCGCCTCTACACCCGATACAAGGAACATGATAACCTAAGTCATCTCTAACCCGACACGATATCGGTCCCGATACGGAACACCCGTCATGGTGTGTCGCCCGAAAGGGTGGTATCCTGACCACGACCGTATCGGGTAGGGTGCCTTGACTGATATGCTTGCCCATCACGGCATACCGCCCGACATGAGCATGTCGGCCAGAGCTCCCGCCCGGTATCGGGTTAGAGGTACCTTAGGGGGTCTACTGTTGTATGTCTCCCTCCTAAATCAAGGAGGCAATACCTATCTTTCCTTTTTCGATCATTTACTTTCTTTATTTATGCAATGTAACTGAACCTTTTATACAATGCTCATGCTAATGGAATTAGTGGAGTTTTAATATCGTTTGCTCTGTGTTTGGTCCCTTTTTGTTGGATGATTTCTTTTTAGCATCCAAACTCTAGCTTGTATGCTTGGATCATGTTTTGACTAGCTATCAAATTGTGTTTCCCGTTGCAACTCCCTCGAGAGAGGTGTTGTAACTCTAGCGTTTGGTCCAATCAGGGAGTACAAGAGTACCCAGGATTGGAGTTGCTTCAATTATCTTTCCACTCCTACCTGAGTCCTCTACCCTTGAGAGAGGGAGTTGGAGCTTAGTTGGAGGTACCCTCTTCGAGAGAAGGGGTACTGGATGTTTTCTGCTACCGCTTGTTATGCTGAAGTTTTCTTCCTTCGTTCCTTACCTAGGCAATAGTGTTATCTCCTCGAGTTCTATTGCACAAAATTCCTAAAAATGGATGAAATGCCAAAACCCTAAATCTTCCTTGTAACTCCAGTTGGAGATAGCTTTTTCTTTATAACGCTTTCTTGTGGCATTTTGTTTCCTTTTATTCTGTTGTTTATCATTCTTGATCTACCATTCCCTTGGGAACATTTTCTTATCCGCCTTATCCTGGAGTGTAGAGTGTTGATTCTGTGTTCTTATCACGACCACCCTCATCCCTGTGGTTTGACCCCGATCGCTACTTCGAACCCCATTATCGTTGTGCGGGCCTAAGAGTCAGGTTATTTAAAAGTCTGACTACTTCAAATCCGCTCCTTTTGGACGTGTGATTTAGTCCGGTCACCTTCTTGTCTTAGCCAAACTAAGTTGAGACCTAAAAGATGTTAAGTAAAATACTCATGAGTTAATGCATGTTTTCACATTAGTCTTAGGCCCAATAATAGACACTAAAATATGTTTCATGTGTTAAATGGAGATTTCATAATAATTCATGCAAAATAACCACACATAATTCTTAGGAGAGTAATATGAAGTTTTGGAACATTATTGAAGGAATAATGGTTCTAATAAGGATACATGGGATAACTAATGTAGTAAAGGGCTATAAATGTCAAATATGACATATCTCATAAAAGGAAATCAAAAAAGTGAAAACAAACTTGAAATTTGTAATCTACATACTAAAAATAGCTGATATGTCAATTTTCATCTAATTTGAACAACCATGAATATATAAGGTGAGTTTAGGAGAGGTAAAATGTGTAAAATTCATATAAGTGGAATAATAAGATAAATAACTCCAAAAGATGGAAATAAATGTAATTTTGTATTCAAAACATCATAGATAACTTGTGGGTGTTGTTTCATCAATTTTGGATAATCCTAATGAAATTAATGTATGAGGAAAGAGAAAATAAGATTTTTTAGTTCAATGAATAAAAAGTCTTCAAAAGGAAAATATAATGGCATAATTGGAGTCTACATGCCTTAATTGGCCTCTATGAAAATTATATCCTAATTTTGATAAGGTTTGATCCATTAATTGAAGAAAGAGAAAAGGAAATTAAATGCAATGTCACTTTATTAAATTAATTGAATTTGTCACGCTGTCACGCACCTTAGTTCTTGATGCAATTATTTTCTTGATCTGGACTATTTGATTTTTGATTCGGCGGCTCTGAAGCCATCTCCTACCTTGAGTACGACAACGACCCACTGGGAACAATAACTCAAAGTTTCCTTTTCTTCTAGATTCCTTGTTTCTCATCCATTTTCCCGAATTCTTTTGATGTTGGTTTCCTCTTGCAATTCTACACAAGTTGACCCCTTTCTCATGCCCTAACACCATATATATATAAAACACCCAATTCCCTTCTCTTTGCCATTTTTCACAAACGCGTACCCTTTTCCTTTCACCTTCAAACGAGCCCAGAATCGATCAATGAACCTTCTCCAACTCTCCTCCTCTTCCGATTGGGTTCTCCATTGCCTTGAAATCCTGGGCCTACTCGCTCTCTACTCTGGAAACCTCAGTTCTGTTCGAAGTCCTCCCTGCCACTTCTGGTTCAATTGACTACTCGATACGCATCCATGAACCCTCACTGAAGTTTTCCTCTACTCTTTATGCCTCAGTCTGTTTTAGATTTTCGTATCCTATAACTATGTTTGAAGCTCTATAACCACACCTAATGATCTTACGTTTGTCTTTGCGTTGCTTTGACGATTGTTTCTATGATCTTGTTTGTTGAGAACTCGATGTTTCAAGTTGTTCAAGATGGTCTCTATTCTAGGCGTGACGGAGGACCCTTTTTGGACCCTAGTTGTAACATACTGTATGTTGGGTTTATTTTCTATTTAACCTATTTTCAAGATTTTATCTCCTTCATATCCTTTTTGTCCTTTTCCCTAAATTTTCCTATCTTTTCTATCCCCTTTGTCCTCAATGTTGAAAAAGTGGTACTTGACTATAGGTTTAAATGAGTATTAAAAACCATAACTATAGGTTTTAAAAGTGGTACTTGACTAAGAAATTAAACTTTTTCCTAAATCTATAATGCCTCATTGTGTTACTCCCCCTCTCTATCTCACACGTGACATCATGTCCCCCCTTATGAAATGGGTGACGACCCATTGATAACTAACGTCTTTCCCCTTAAATGATAGCCATATCCATCCTCTCTTCCTTCCTCTTCCTCTATTCCCCCATCACCTATATCTCCTCTTCATCTCTTCCTTATTTTACAGCATGTACCAAACCCTAAACGTCATGAAACTCCCTTCTCCTTGCGCCAGGCCCAGTAGCCAAAGGAAGTTGATGCCCATCTACTCCCCCATCTTCTGCCACCATCATCTGCACGAAGCCTCCCTCATCTTCTGCTTCCTAACACCCAACATCGTGCAACAGACCACAATAGGTCATTACCATCTGCAATCACCACAAAAGGCACAACCCTGTTCTACCTTTGGGTCTGCCGCCACCAATCAAGATAGTCGACACTATTGTCTAATCCCCCACTCTTCTATTTCTTTTTCTCTCCCGTACCCTACAAAATCAGCCCTAAAGCCGACAACCTCACCTCGCCAACAACACATCTGCAACGCCATTGAGTTCTCTTACGCAACGTCCCTCCTTCATCTATGTGATGGATAGACCTATGCCCTTGACACATTGTAGTGCTTTGTCCCTGTGTCACGTCATTGCTGCATGAGAAATGCCCCGCCACCTTCGCGATAGCCACAATGACTACCACCTCATTGATGTCTACAACTCCTACCTTCCTCCTCGCCAGCAATCAACCCATCTCTGAACGGAAATGCCACCAACACCACCAGGCTTGATCATGTCTAACACCCTAATCTCCTCCTACTGCCAACGTCCATCTCCATCCTGCAACACAACCTACAACACATCAGTGCCTCCTCCTACCTTTCCCCTCCCTCTTCTACCTTGCTTCTTCCTTGTTTGCTTCTCCTCCACCTGTTCCCAGTAGTGCCATGAAGCACCAAGCGATGCCAGTGATGCTAGGTTGTGCCGAGTGCCTCTAGTCCATTGCATCACCTCCATCTCACATCTACATCATCACCTAACATGATCCCAACACCCCTTTGACTCCTTCCTCTCCTATGAAACAACACAACACATATTCTCTACCTACATCACTAACTTCATCAACCACCAGTGTCTTCTTCTAGTATGAGATTCTACAACTAATGAACATGGCCTATACCAGTCTGATAGTTGAGTCCTCATAGCCAGATTTTAAGCAAGTCGATCGAATATGTTACTAGTGTCATGTCAAGGGAGGCACCACCTGAAGTTCTAGAGGAATTATCTTGGGATGAACCCTAGATATGCTCACAAATGGATCATCACAGATCCATTGGTTTTTTATTGTCTAAGGTTTGTATTTCTTTCCTTATGTCAATCTTTCATTATTAACTTATGATGACAATTGGAAGTAAACCATGGTAATACAGATATAGATCTAATTCCCTATGGTAACCAAGGGCCGAATATCTAAATCTTAATCTATGATCCCTATAGTAGATCTATAACTAAGGAGTTATTTTGCAAAATGTGTTCACATTATTATATCATATTGACTTACTTGTATACATCCTATTAGATTATACATTTATCCATGTAGTACTACATATCAAACAATGGATGTAAGATGAGAATTTTGCCTTATTGTAATCTTGAATATCATGTTCCAACAAAACCCTAGATACACAGATACATATTTATGCAATAGATGGTAATTATAAACACAAATATAATTATGGAATGTTCCTAACTATATAGTCTTCTTATTAATTAAATGGTAAAAAAGATAATAACATGTAAAAGAATGTACTTTTATAAACATTCATCTAGATGACATATTGTTGGGATATATCAAAAACTATTTTCAAGTATCTACAAATTTCATACTCTTACTCATGGCATGCTCAAGAACTAGATAATGAAATGTGCATGCCCACCAATACACATGGTAAACATGATGTTAGGAATAATATGGATTCACATTATAGAGAAGAGAATGACACCTTTAAACCTATTAGAAATATATATATATATATATATTATCCAATATATATAAGTTACATAGACTTATGTGACTAAAGATGGGTAATTTGAACTAAGATAGATATATAAAGCATCACATTTTCTCTAAACAAAGATTAAAATCATAAACCCTAACATGATATTAGATGATCTTGAATTAGGCAAGAATAATATCAAAATATAATAGGAATGAATATTTTTCACATTGACTTGGCTAACATACATAATGTGTTTCTAGGATGAAAAGTTGATTTTGTGGACCAAAGAACTATTTGAGTTAACCTTTATGTGTGAAAATTCGGTATGTGCATTCTAAATCCTAAGTTAAGCATATTTTATCCACGCTAATTTCCCAATGAGGCATGAGCCTATACACTAGTTTCTACATTTCTTGTCTATTTCACTTCAATAATTCTAGGGTCTTGGACCCAACTTGCAAAGTTTTCAATTTCTTAAATCTGCCATTAAATTATTCGAGCATGATGATGTAAATGAATAATCAACTTTGTAGCGTACATGAGTACAACCACCCATAGTGGACATGTGTAAATTCACCCAGGGGAATGTGATAATTATCCCTATTTTATATATATTTGGTTGCTTGAGAATGTGTTAATTCTCCCTCACCTAGAGGTTGAGGTTAGGTAGGTGCCTAAGCCCTATATTAGTTTAATGTAGTCATATTAAATCATGCATGCAACTTTATTACTATTTGACTTGGCAAAATTCTTAATTATTTACTTGCCTCATACTCTTGAAATCTCTTAGCTTAGTAAATCTTTACTTTGCCATATTTCAAACTATTAAATGTCCTTATTCATCTAATTTGACACATACTTTTCTCTCCTCTTTCCGGTTGATCCCAACCACCCAGGTTTAGGATCAGAGTGTGCAACAAGAGCATGGTGAACCAACCTAAGACTAGGAGAAAGTGTTCATCCTTCCATCATGGACTATTTGTTAAGTTATTTTGTTGGAGACATATTGATGTAGTTTAGTTTCCCACTACCTTAGATCCTTTATTTGTATAAAGCTTGTACACCCTTATTGGGAAAATTTTGATGTGCTCTTTATTAAATTGAATATAGTCAAATTTTAACTTTCGCTTCTATTCATTGGATTTTGTTTACCATATTTAGTAGAGAGGTGATTTTTCCTTATTTACATTGGTAGTGAGAGTTGGTTGTTCTTAGGCTTGTTGGTTTCGTGATGCTTTGGCATTGTCTGGGGGTTTTTTTGGGTTGTACATCTAGTTTCTCCCTCTCCTGGAGTAGCTCAGTGCCCATGGAGTGAGGGTAAGATCGGGGGAAGAAACCTATGTGTGCTTTCCCTCTCTAACCCTCCTGATTTCCATTTGCTTTTCGTTTTTCTATGGAGTGTATTTAGGTAATTTCACATAGTTTCTTTCTTCTTTTCGTGTTGTTGCAACTTGCCCAGCTGTCTGTGGGACTGGCCGAGTTGGCAAGACCTGATTGGGCCAACTCGGACCGTGCGACCCACTCTCTCCCTCTCTCTCTTCTTTCTCACAAATTTATGCTGACGTGGATTTATATTATTGGCCCATTTTCAAAAATTCACAATAGATTAATTACTGATCAGAAAAATATGAATAAATAGTCAAAAAAATTAGAAAAATGTATGTTTTCTAATGGTGTTGGTTTTGTCACCTAAATCCAATTTCTAAAAATATGCAATTGTAATGAATTAATCTAAATAAGTAATAACTTGCAAAATTCATAAATAAATATTTAAAAGTTAGACAAATATAATAAAATATGTTTTGAACTTAGAACAAGATAATCTAAAACATGGCATGATTTTTATAATCCAAGTCACATGTAATAAAAAAGGTGACTTTTAGGGTTGTGAAATCAATGTAATTCTAACCCTAATTTCACATACATGATAATAGGTGCTTTGGAGATCTAGATTTGGATCTAGAAGTGACCTTGGACTATTAGACTCTGAAGGGAGGTATGATTGCATCCCACATCATTTCTATATTGATCAATTTCTATTTCCTCTCTTTTATGTATGTTTGCATCCCCTATTATTTCTTTTGAGCAATTAACCTATTTTCTTATTTCTCTTGGTCCATGGACATTATCCTATGCACTATCTTATTCTTTTGAAAATTATGGTTCATGTGAACTACTTTATTTGGTATTGATCTTGTGATCATATTTGGACTTTCTCTTGGTCTCTTTCTTATGCTTTTCCATGGTGGAACATTCTTTTGTGATATGTGCTTCTTTGCCAACCTTTGTAGTCGATGTTTATATAGCACATTATGTGATAGCTAGGATCATCTGATCTCACTTTATACTTAATGGGTGTTCTCATCCTCCTTATTTGTTTATACTTACTTAATCTTTTGTTATGTATCATGTGGTGACTGTTAGTATAATGTTACATGTTATTTTATATGGATGTGAACATTCCTACATATGAATGCAGATGTTAAAAAATCATGTATACAAAAATATATTTGCATAGAGTGTATTTCCTACCCAGGGCAGATGTATACAGTTCTTGCCCACTCCCTATTTAGAGTGGATGTATACAGTTCCCGCTCACCTCATATTTTTGGTAGATGTGTTATTTCCTACCTATATGTTTATATTGTCAAGTGTTGTCACATGTGAAACACATGGATGCTTTATTCTTATATTATGCTCTTATTTTGTGACTCTTTTCTCGTATGCCCTTTTGGGTAGTACTTTCCTTTTTCATGGGAAGATTTTATTCTTATTGTCCTTTATTTCCTACTTTGCTCAATTTTCTTTTTTAGTATGTGCATACCAGCTTTTGCTGATGTTATATTTTCTTCTCCTTTTTTGGGGTATGCTTCCATCCCCAGGTTTAGTGCAAAGAGAGGATAATCAAGGTTAACTTGGACAACTACCTTGTAGGTGAGCATTGGGAGACTTTGAGGAGGTGGTTACATGACCCTCAGCTGGATCCTTATTTGATTAGATATTTTTCCCTTTTGACTCACCCATGTGTGGTGAAGAGTTGTATGAAGTTATCAAATTTTGTAATAGTTACAACTTTTATATTCCACTTCTACTTTTAGTTTTATGATACATACATGTGGAATTAATTGGTTGTCATCCCTTTGGTGAAAAAGTTTATGTGGTGTTTGTTTCAAGGGTTGTTGCCTTTTTATTCCTAGTAGGGAGTGGTTCCCCTTTGGGATCCCACTTCTAATAGCTTGAGTCATTGTATGAGAGAAAAACAATCGAAAACAACATATTTCTTATTAAGACACTTGGTGAACCTAAAGTTCAAGGAAGGTAAAAATATTTCTTTGCATTTAAATGATTTGTAAAGTATGTTAAATCAGCTAGCCGTAATAAATTTATCACTTCATGAAGAGTTTCAAGCACTTATACTTCTTGGTTCCTTACCTAATAGTTGGGAGGCCTTGGTTGTTTTTGTTAGAAACTCTATTCTAGATGAGAATTTGACATTAGACTTGGTGTCCAATAACATGCTAAATGAAGAGACCAAATGACATAGCTCAATAGAGACATCTGCTTAACATTTCCTTGTTGTTGAGTACACAGGAAGGAGTCAGAGGTATAGCTAGGATGGTGATAGAGGAAAGTCAAAGAACATGTCAAATTCCAAAGTAATATGATTTGTCAACACTACAACAACTCGGGTCACTTAAGAAATTCTATAGACATTGCAAAAGAGAAATTATAGAAGGAAAGAAAGTGATAGATGATGTAGCAACAGATCTGGACTCGTTACAGATGTTGCAGAGGTAATCACATGTGGAGCTTCCATGGGACATTGTGTACGTATAAGTGACAACACTGAGTGGGTGTTGGACACTGGTATTTCTTACCACATCACTCCTTGTAGGTATTTTCTTGCCCCAACAAGTTTGGGAACTTTGAAATGACAAAGATGGCTAAAAAACTTATGAAAATTGGTGATGTGCACAATGGAATGCCTTTTAATTGGCCCCAACTGAGCTGTGGTAGAAGATGCCTTTATTTTTTCCCAGACAGTCTACTCTTTAGGTTCCACATTAGCATCAGTCATCTTTGGTTGCTCTAGTTGAGTCACTTGTGGTTGTGGAGTTGGGATGATTCCTCCCATAGAATCATTATACTCTCTTACCCTACACAAGTATTACTCTTGGATGAAACATTATGGAGTGGACTCTCCATGCTTGGTGGTTCTAGTTTAAACCATACACTAGTACCTGAAAATGGTAAGATCACTATGAGAACTGGGTACTAGTAATTGAACAAAGATTTGCCTTTTTGATCTTTAAAAATGAAGAAAATAAAAATTATGGCCTTAAGTGTCCAGTCACAACATTCATAGTATTAGATTTACCATTTCCCAGACAACAGCTTCAAAACCTTGATTCATGTTTACTCACGTATTAAATGCAAGTGCATGTATCAAAGTAATATAGGTCTAAATATGTCTGCATATCAAACATGGGGAAACGTGAATCCAAAGACTACTATTAACTATGACTCAATCATCAGGACCTATGGAAAAGGTGATTGGTTGATTAATTGACTTATTGCAATAATTAAAACTAAGTTATTAAGGTTGTGATCACAGATGGAATAGACTTCATAGGAATATAGTTTCACCATATTTTATACTACAATTAAAATTAAATATCAATACTCATTTCATCTAACCCTAGACCAAGGGGGTTGTAGAAAGAATCACCTTCTCTCAAAGTAAAGTCCACTACCTAATCTTATACAAATCTCACTCTCGTAGAGATTTAATTATTAGTTAGGTGATTCAATGATATCTCTAGTCTATACCCTTTATAGTCGTAAGACTTTTCTTAGAGAGCGGTCTAGGATATGTAAATTTACAACCTATACAACCCTTAATCCCTCTCTCAAAGAACTTAACGGTCTAATAAATTAGATATGGTGATCAGACATAAATAAATCGTGAACCAATTGTTGAAATATGTCCAGAAATTAGAGAAACATAAATATTAACACATAATTGTCAATTACATTACATAATCGGGCTAATCATGGTTCCTAAGGTATTAGGGGATTAGCCCCACATGAATTTAGTTGCTATACAAATAGATAGAGAAGGTAAAGACAAGGAAAACATCAAAGAATCAATGAAAACCCTGGAAAAGAGGATATAGATGACTCCCTCTGACAAACGCGGCAATTTGCTATCTTTTAACTGCAAATCTACCCCAGTAAGTGCTCGAACTGCCAGGTTCATAGCTTTCTCCTCTCCTTTCTCTTCTCACGGCCCATCTATGTTGTGCAACAGAATAGAACGTGATTATTAGGTCTGACAGTAGTCGTCCCTAGTCATAGGATTGACTTAGGTCTTCACTAAGTCATGTTCATTGGATTAAAAACAATCTTTAATCTCATCTAATCGTGACAAGTTGGTACCACCGGTAGGTAGTCGGTGGTACCGAGACCTTCTCAATATCATGATTCCTAGTTAAGTGTAGGTACTACTGATTGTGTGTCGATAGCACTGAGTTTCTCTCTATCATCCCCTGGCAATTTTCCAAATAGAAATTAGTAGCATTGAGTTTCCGTCGGGGGCACCGAGACACTTCGGTTGAGTTACTATTAACCATGTTAGTAGCATAGATTCTTCTGTCGCAAATTTAACAACAAGGAATATAAGTCATGTAAATGTTGATAAGTCACTATGAAATGATAGAAATAACAAATATTGGATGCAAATTATGTCACAAGATAATAATGATAAACCATGCACAAACAACATAAAAAGCAAGCAAATGCATACAAAATACATATTAAAATAGCCTATGAAAAATGACTAATAATCAGTGCATCATGGCTTTATTGGATCTACTTGTTTGGGTTGCCCCCTACTCAGGAGACTTTGGTCTCAGACAACATGTGCACCAAGATCATCCTTTGCCATATCATGAGAGATCTCATCATCTTCAATTTACTATCATGAACATTTTGCTGGATTGAAGAGGGAACGGTGTATCAATAATAGAATCTTCTACAAACTACTCAATATTTGTATTCATAATATTAAAATCCAACAAATCCTCAAAGAAGATCACATCTCTACATATGATCATCTTTTTCTGTTCCAGCTCCCATAACTTGTAGCTAAACTGCTCATCACCATAACCAAGAAAAACACAAGGAGTAGATTTTTCATCATGCTTCTACCTCTACTCCTTAGGAACATGTGCAACTATCTTGCACCCAAATACTCTAAGGTGAGAATAAGAAGCTAGATACCATGTCCGCACACTCTAGAGTATCAAACTCTAAAGGAATGAATGGTGACATGTTAATCAAGTAGGCAAAAGTATTCACTACCTCTGACCAAAACTCCTTCGGTTGTTTGGCATTCGTCATCATGCATATGACTCTCTCCATCATGGTTCTTTTCATCCTTTTAGATAAATAATTGTGGTGTAGGGTTCTTGGAACAATCTTCTCATGCTGAGTACCATATCCTTCACAATAATATCTAAACTCTCTAAAAGTTTACTGACTTTCATTGTTAGAGTGAAGACATTTTAACTTTTTACATGTCTCCCTCTCAGCATAGAATGTAATTTTTTGAAGATATCAAAGACTTGACCATTCCTCTAAATACAATAGACACACACTTTTCTAGATGCACCGCCAAAAATTACTGGCCTCAATTGTGGCTTTTGTTCTCATTAACACATAAGTCAGGATTGACTTCCCGACTGATCAGCTATCCTATTACTACTCTAGACCGAGCAAGTTAAACAAATTATTGGTGATGTGTCGTCCAATCATTTTTTTTATGATCATTTGATTAGAGACATCTGATCCAGGGACGTTACAGTTTCTCATATAGACTCTTGACGTCCTTATCAAAGTTCAACTATACGGTTTTACAATATTTTTCCATTCCAATATAGATCCAGATTGGCCCATGGACAAGTGCCCAATCATAGTCAGTGTGAGGGTGGCTATATCACCATGCATAGTCTTTTCCAATTTGTATGGACCACACAACTAAAGAGTAGCATACCACATACCCATGTCAGACCCGGGGTTATAATTGTGATATCATTTGTAATGTATGGGCTCACTACCCAAGACTTTGGTAGTGTTTAAGAAATGATGAATGACACTATAGATCACCACTGACCTTAAGTGTATCTTTTGTCCTCACTCACGCACAAATTGAGATCAACTTCTCGACTGGTCAGCCCTCCTAGTATTACTCTAGGCTGAGCACACTTAACCACATAGTTCTTAATGATAGTCTCTCTGAAATTAAGGTGCACATTGGCAATATGGGTAGTCAAATCATTTATTTTAAGATTATTTTATCATAAGTCTCAGATCCTGAGACGTTTACAGTGTATATATATATATATATATATATATATATATATATATATATATATATATATATATATATATGCTATTTAGTAGGGAAGAAAATAAATTAAAGGCATATCAATGGACAATGTTTAGTATAGAAAGTGACATCGGGATCGTAGTTGGTAATCGATAACTAAATCGTGTCAATTCAACAATGTAATCAATAACAGAAGCGATGTTAACTCTAGTGATTGTGTGTATAGACCGTCTGTATATGAGGGGCCCAACCAAATCCAGACTGGTCCATCCAACCTATTCTCTACCAAAGTATAGTGTAATAAACATCAGCAGTTGACAGAGATAGATCTCGGAATAAAAATATCTCGCAATGACAAATAAGTCGGCGTCAGGTTTGGTTGGCAACAGCGGCTTTAGTTGGCATCTTTCACGTAATATCAGCAGCAACTCTGAAGCGCATCGTCATCATTGAATACTAATGATGCAATTCGAGAAAGTGGCATTCTACAAATGAATACAATTAAATCTAAATATGAAAAAATGACTAAATTGATGATCTCTTTGAGTGACACGAGTATATTCGATTCTTTTAACATCGTAACCAATATTATGAGGACACATCGTGATGGATGTAACTAAATCGTGTCAATTCAACAATGTAATCAATAACAGAAGCGATGTTAACTCTAGTGATTGTGTGTATAGACCGTCTGTATATGAGGGGCCCAACCAAATCCAGACTGGTCCATCCAACCTATTCTCTACCAAAGTATAGTGTAATAAACATCAGCAGTTGACAGAGATAGATCTCGGAATAAAAATATCTCGCAATGACAAATAAGTCGGCGTCAGGTTTGGTTGGCAACAGCGGCTTTAGTTGGCATCTTTCACGTAATATCAGCAGCAACTCTGAAGCGCATCGTCATCATTGAATACTAATGATGCAATTCGAGAAAGTGGCATTCTACAAATGAATACAATTAAATCTAAATATGAAAAAATGACTAAATTGATGATCTCTTTGAGTGACACGAGTATATTCGATTCTTTTAACATCGTAACCAATATTATGAGGACACATCGTGATGGATGTAACTATGTTCTACTGTGGATTCTTTAGAAGACCCTTCAAATATAGTTGAGATGTGCCGCTTACACCAATTATTTCTCGCTTTATCTTCCTTCCATAACATGACGCAATAGATGGTTATGACTACGCGACCCACATCTCTATTATTATGTTGTAATGCCATGTTCTAGCATACGGGTGTCTCATTCAATGTAACTCCAACTACATTTAAACAAATATTTCTGACAATACTTACTTTTGATATTAACTATGAGAGTATATGGTATTCAATTTAAAATCAATTGACAATTAGTGAAGGGACCGCACAACTTATAAGTTCGAGGATCACACCAGAACTCAGATGTGTGGGACTATTCCAACACCCCCCTCAAGTGCAGCCATGTTTGTGTACTAGCACTTTTTATATTAGGCAGGGTATGTTACTCATATTTATTTCATGAGATCTGCTCTAATACCATACAAGAATGAACTAGTTGGCAATGACTGAAGAGATCACACACCTTATAAGCCCAAGGACCACCCTAGAACTCAAACGTGTGGGACTATTCCAGATTTACTAGCGTTGAACAAAATAAAATGAATATTTATTTATTATTTTGTTAGAGAAAACCCCATTCCAATATATAAAAAGGGGGACACTTACATGATTGAGACACACATGTTCTAGACTCAAGAATATTTCCAAATAAAGTATGGTTGGGACTCAAACAAATTCATATAAACTAAAATACATTGGTCCATATATACAATTTTTCTAAATCAATAATTTTCTAGCACTCTCGCTAAAGTTGGAGCATGTATATCACGTAAGATCAATTTGAAACATATCATTTGAAGGCATTTTTTAGTAAGTGGCTTTGCAAATATTTTTGTCAATTGATCAAATGTAGAAATGTAAGGAGTTGAAATTTTTCCAATAAGAACTGTATTTCTAACAAATTAGTAATCGATCCCAATATGTTATAGTTGTTTCATGGAAGTCAAGATTACTGGAATTGGAAGTAGTAGCTTTAGTATAACATTACATGGGTACAAGACTAGAAATTGATGCTAAACTCTTGGAGTAAAGACACCACCCTCTAGGTTTCACATATAGTGTGTGTCAAAATTCTTTAATCCAATTCAACGCTAAAGTGTAATGCAACATTATACTTGTTTCTTCTTCAAGTGACAACATTTTCGCCTACAAATGTATAAAAACATGTTGTAGAGCATATTTCCTCATGGGCACTTTCTTATCAATATTAAAATACTCAAATATTAAGGTTCCCATGACTTTATTGAGTAGCCCTTTTCCAACAGAGGACTCTAGTATTGAATTTGGGCACAACATGACTTAAGGCATGTCATTTTGGGTCAATAAGGTCAAATTGTCCCCTAGTCGATGCTAATTCATGTTTAGTGAAAACCGTACAGAACCGGTGTTACACCCCCCGTTAGTCAGAATGGGAATCCCATATTTAGGCTAAAGTCAACCCCTATTGGAGTAGGATATGGGGTTGAACCATAATCCAACTTACATTGTGGCATACTTGTGATTAATTTACCTATTCATCCTCAAACATGCCCCCTGCATCCCGACCGCCTACGTTCCAACACCCCTGAAATTCTCATGTCTCCCTCCTATCCCTTGGTGTAGAACACCATGATCATTGTTCCCCCCACTTTGCCACATTTTTGTTGGTTGTTCTTATAGAATTTCTTGTGCACTATGGTTTCCATATCATTGAACGAATATGCTCTGGGTGTCTTCGTGTGTAGCATTTAGGGTTTGGCGACTCTAGGTTCTTTCCTCCTTATTTGTGTGCCCATTGTGAGAATCATGAGGTACATTTATTTCCCATGGTCCTCTTTTTCTCCATTGTATTGTCACATCCACATTACTATATTGAGGAATGACTATGTTATCCAAACCCTAGCATGTGATATTTTCACCCTTATCTTTTGTACTATTATGTATCTACTTGGATTTTCCATTTCTATTTGGGGGGAGTTCTTTAATGTGTATTGTTGGAATTTCAACGAAACTCCATATAGATCGCTTGATTTTCAGATACGCCCCCTCCTACTTCCACTCCTCATTACTCACTAGCTTGTGCGTGTGAAGGTGAAGAAGAGGACTGCATTATCATCCAACGATCCATACCAAGGTACACAAGTGTTGCTTATTTTATTTATTTGCTATTCTACAATAGTTTCATTTTGTATCTTACTAACTTGCATTTTCTTTTTGTCATGAACTATGATCATTGCTTGGTTAGTTCTTTGGATGTGCTTATTGATGGTATATGGTTGTGGGTCATAGATGCAAAGAAAAACTATGTACTCATATTGATTTAGCTAGTTGTGATTAATAATGATTTAAATATTGCCACCTACACATTTTGATTTACTTGATCCTATCATGCTAACATATTGGGAGTTGTGTGTAGTTTTAGGATGATATGTTTCCCTTTATGTTATCCTTGTGTGTCATGACTGCAAGATTACATCTTGGTCTGGGTGGGTAAGGATGATCTTAAGGGAAAGGTATGGTATTTCCCATTAGGAGAATGTTATATTTGACCCTAGACTCACCATACTTGATTTCCATCTGAAACTCGCTTGTTTTTTGGTTTACTATGAAATCATCCACTTTTCTTCTTCATTGGCCATTTTGTAATGAATTCCTACTTTATCAGGATCAATGATGATTTTAGTTTTTATTTTAATTATTATGAACAACATTTCCCAATAGTGATCATGCCATTTATTTTCTTAACAATTCACCTAATCTACTACTACAATTGTCTTTCTTTAATGAACATTGCAACATTACATTATACTCCCATGTATGTTTATCTTGGATTGGGTTATGTGAATCCCCATATTATGTTTTATGCTTTTTCCTTGAGGATTTTCCACCCTTAGGTAATTGATATGTTTTGTATTGAACATGTTTTTTTTCTCATTAGTTGACAATCATGTGCTATCCCCAATGTATTTTGTTTTTATTATCTCGTGCAATCACATTCATGTGTTGTACCCAAAAGGCCTAATTTTTGTGTTGGGAACAAGAAATTGGGACCACAAGTTTTAAGTTTTGATTGTTATTTTTCCTTTTTTGCTTTTTAGAACATTATTTGTGCTCTTCGGTGTATGTATGTGTGATTTTTTGTTTTCCTATGTGTGGATAATAATGTCACTATCTTCAATCGCTTCCAAGTCTTATAAATTTTTATTTCTTTCACAAGTCATGTGAATTCTGAGGGAAATAATTTGAGGTTAAAACTACCTACATCATATACATGTTTTATGCACTTTTTCTACTCATTATTTGTTTTTTTTATATTGGTCTTTGTTTATATGATTTAATGTTATTGAGTTACATGGGACATTTTTGTCTATTATTGTTGAGATATATCAATGGGGTTTACTATTTACACTTAAATGGTGTTGCATTTGATTTTCAACGGAATGTTGTATCCCCCAAAATCATAATTTTTAGATTTAATGCTTTCCAACATCCCATGATCTTCATTAATGTCCTTCAGTTTCCTTTTTACTTTACTATTCTTGAATATAGCATTCATGGGCATGTGATAAAATTACTTTTAGTGTTATTGGACTACAAATGCTATAACCTCAATTTTTGCTTGTATTTAAATAAATTGAAATGCAATTATGCAAGTGAAAGAGACTTGAATGGAAATTTGTATGCTTTGTTTTTAAATAATGGTCTTATTTTCAAATATCCCATGGATGCATGATTTCGTGGTTTATACTATTTAAATAAATCCAATGATGGATAAAAGGAAAAAAGGATAAAAGAAATCCCTTAATAAGTAAAAGGAAAAAAAGAAATAGAAGATAATTGTGAGCATGCAGAATTCTCCAGAAAGTGGCACAGGTGGGCACTATTGATTAGTTTTTGGTTCTACATGGCTTCTAATAAGAAAATAAGTCAAAATAAAGAAAATGGAAGAGAAAGAAAGAAAAGATGGATTTTAAATGCATAATATATGCCTTAAAAGTGGATGACTTACATATGAATAAAAGTCTCTTTTATTTTCGAGTTTTAGACCCAATCTTTGCATACAAGTAGTTTAATTCAATAAAGACTTTAACTTAAAATTTAGGATTAAAAGGATGCATGGTTTGAGAGATATGGGTTTTTGAAAAATCCCTAAAGTGATTGGAATATCATAATTTCCAATCAAATTAGAATTCTTTTAATTAGGCTTTTATCTTGGCACATGATTTATGGGCCATTGGATTTGGGATCCAATGGTAGAGAACTCACCCTCTACCTTCGGTCAAGTAAGGAAACATGAACTCGAAATAGGTGCATTTTGAGGGCAATTTCCTCACAACTCAATACACGAGCAAATCAAGAAAGCATCCCAATTAGATCAGGAGAACAAATTGAACAGACCTACCCTATATTGACCCTAGATTTGAGGTATCTAGAAGAATCCCCTAATCTACAACCCTCTATGGCCAACACACAACTATAAATAGGGGGTTGTAGATCATTTGTGAAGGCATGAATAGATTCCAAACCTTCGGCTGAGTTTCATGTTTAATTCTGCACCATCAATTTCCCTATTGATATCCATCTTCACCTTGGTCCGTCTCTATTTCCTTTCCACAACCTCTTCTTGGTCATCTCGATGATAACAACCCTTGATGAAGAAATTGAGGGAGTTGGCGAGTTTGAGGAGGTGTAGCGAAGGAGTTTGTAGCTTGAGAATGTGCATTGGTGGTCTTGTTGCCCGAGTAAACCTAGTTGTTGATCGCTTAGCTGAGCTCAAAGATGAACAAAGGTTGAGAAGAGGGATTTTCAATTGATGATTTTTCCCTCGACTCCTCTTCGAAACATGTTTGACCTTTTTGGTCATTTCTCTACTTTTGAATCAGGTCCAGCGGTTGTGGCAACGTGGGCTGGGAAGCTGAGTTGGCTAGAGCCCATTGGCACAACCCAATCACATTGGTAAGGTGGCTATCAAAGCCACGATGATTAGTTGGAAAATTCTCATTGGTCTAAAAATGATTTCTTTTGAAAAATCATAACTAATTATAGGATTATTGACACACCAAAATTGTGCATAAATACACAAGTGTATACGTCGAGTAATATAGGCCTTGTGAGGCCTGAGTCGAACTCCAGGAGACGTAGTCTCAGTGATTACTACTAACTACAGTACGATCAGCTAAGTCTGTTGAAAATGTTGAATTGAGTTTTAATCAAATAAAAGAAAATTAAGAGAAAATGAAAATGGTTGATTCGAAAATGGTTGAATTCCTTAGGGTTACCAATTTCACCACGGGGTCTCTTTGTATATTATCTCTACCGAATTTACATAAATTCCTACTTTTAACCTGGATAGAAAGCATGTAGCCCAAATTGCTCACTCCCGTGATACAATTCACTACCTAAATCTAAGCCAATTCCACGTCGCTGGTAATTTATTCTTAGTTTAGGTGCATTAATGAAAACTCTGGGTTCTTTCCACTACCCGTATGTCACCTATTCCAAGGGACGCATATGGTAGTGTACAAGTTATGGTTTTCTAACCGTTAATCCCCCATCCGGGATGATTATTGGTCTAATACCCTATTGATGGTGATCAATAAGTGATAAGTCATTCAAATCCACACTTATATATCCAGGAATAAAGAGAAACTTATATTAAATCATGTAAATAGTCAATACAATGATTCCCTGGGCTACTCCTGGGTCCTAAGGAAAAGAGGGTTTTAGCCCCGCATGGTTTTCAGTTGAAAATACATGGAAGGAGAGAAGAAAACATGGGAAACATGAAAGAGATTCATGTAACCCCTGGAAAGATGGTGCTCAGGATGATCCTCATCGAGAAACATGCGTTCTGCAGTCTTCCAGCAGCAGAAACATCCGTCAGAGGTGCTCGACTCATCCAGTTGTCATCCTTCGGTCCATGCTTCTCTCCTCCTCTTCTCTGGCTGTCATGCGGTGCAAAAATTGATCTCTTTTAGGTCTGGTTGTCCTCCCTTTTTGTCCTAGGTCACTTACGATACCACATAACGTGGACCATTGGATCTGGGTGGCCGGTGTAGATTGCTGAATTGTGATAGAGTCGGTGGCACCGACAGTATCGAGCTCTGGTCAGTTCCTGGCTGGGTCAGTACCATCGACTAGAATGTCGGTGGCACCGAGCTGCTATGAAATTTTTCCCTTCCTCTTTGATGCTATCTCGGTGGCACTGACCTGGGACATCGATGGCACCGACTCTTTTGGTCGAATGCAGCCTTGTCTCTGATTTCATCTCGGTGGCACCGACCTGGTAGGTCAGTGGCACCGACTCCTTAATATATGGACTTTCCTAAAATTTGACAAAGACCATGTATTAAGTTGAGAAATATATTAAATAATATAATTACGATGAAATAAGCATAGTTTGATGCACAAAGAGTATACAAGCCAATTATCAAGATTTATGCACATATAATCAACAAATCGACTAACAAATACACAAAACGAATGTAAACTAGGCCTATAATAAGCGACTCAAAATTCGTACATCAAACTCCCCTAAGATGAATCTTGCTCATCCTTGAGTGACAATACCTTTGGATCTGATTGAGATTAGTCAGCTAGAGGACAAAATGCATAAGGTACATCTAAAAAGTCTCCACTTTTTAGTCCTCCTTCCATCCTTTACTTACCACTGAACACTAACTGCCCTATAGGCGACCAAAAATCTCTATCCAAGTTGAATTTTAATTTAAGGTCACGTTAGTGTTTGATCAGTTTAGGCTCAAAAATCCTTATCAATCACTTTCTTAGACAAATTAGATGGTCATTTATGCTCTAGTGTCCTAAAGTTGACTTACTCAAACACTTCCTCAGTTATGTGACTCGATCACTTGTAAGATAAGTTCATACAGAAAATTTATTATTTTTTCTTTATAAAGCACCCAACCCAAAGATTGATATTCTCAATTGAAACAATGCATTTAATTCTCCACATATTACACTAGGTGGATTGTGGATCCTACATAGCAGAAAAACTAACAAGAAAATCTACTCAAAATAAAACAGACAAAAAGCTAAAATAAAAGAAAATAAAAACTAAGATAGAAACTGCTCCAGCAACCCCCCCTAAGCTTGAATATGACTATGTCCTCATAGTCAATATCCCAACTTAAGAGGTGGAATAGTGATACCTGACTCAAAATGGTGGTGGTGGTGGCTGCGTGGGGTCTTGAGGAGGAAACATCCCCTGAAAGGTAGGATCAGATGGGGGCATGTCCGGCGGCATCGGGTAACCTCCAAAATACCTCTGGCTCTAGTAACGAGCAAAGAAAGGTTGTTGATAATTCTCCATATGTTGCAGATGTTGATCCATATTCTCTTGGTTGGCCAAGAGAAGGCGTTCATTTTCATAGATCGCCTACTGGTTTCCATACAACTGACCTTGCACGTCCTGAATGCCAGCTAGGGATTGGGTTTGCTATTTTTGATGCGTATGGATGTCCAGCAGCTTAGTATACATACCCTCCATAGAGTAAGCATCCTCTCCTTCTTGAGAGGGCGGCGGGGCAGAAGCTGATGAGGCAGCATAATGGCGAGTACGCTTCTGTGGACCCACTCTATGTCTCACAGGAATGGTGGGCTCCACTTCCTCCCCATCGTCTCTTCCCACGTCTTCCTCCTTAGCCTGAGCTTCTTGTTGTCCAGCATTGTCATCATCACCCAGAGCCGGCCATTTATAGTGCCCGACTCCCCTAATGTTGAAGATGGGATTAGGAAGTTGAGGCTTGTAGAAAGTATCATCGACCAAGCATGTGGCGTAGATGACATCGTTGTCCACAGTGATGAGGCCAGACTGCTTGAAATGAAGGTGGTCAATGTGTATCCTAGAGCCAAGCGGCTCCAGAGTAGAGAGATCAAGGCCCAAGTGAAGAGCAATGGGGGTGATAAGTCCCCCAAAGAGAATGGGTGTAGCTCGCCTGACATTGCACCTCACTGCAATAATATGTTGGAGAAAGAATGATCCCCAATTAACTGGCTCTCCCTCCATAAGTTGATATAGAAAATACAAACCCAATACTTGTACCTTTGCTTGCGCTTGGGTTGAGTTTGCAAATAGTGTTTTGGTCAGCATCCGATGGAGCACCTGAACAAAGGGATGCTCGAAGTCCGCCAAAGAACTATGGTGGAAGTTCAGCCTTTTACCCTCTGGCGCTATCATAAAGTCCTTCCAGATGGCATCCAAATTGACGTTCTTGGACTGAAGGTAGGGCATGTGTGGCCACCTATTAATAGCATTGAAGGCGCAGAGAGTAAGGGAGTAGTTGGTGTTGTAAAGGGAAAAATCCACCTTTCCTTCTCTCCATTCATCGCTTGAAGGGTGTGCTTGATCAGGGGTGACCAATATCTCCAAGGATGCCATGAACTCGATGATGATTTCTTTGTACGCTGGCCACCCACCAAAGATTGGATTCACAGATCTTCAATCAAACTCCTGTCACTCGAGGACATACGCCATGTTGTCAGAGAAGCCTATATCCTCCAGTAGTTGAAGATTGTCATATCACGTAGGTGCGAACGGCCACTTTGCAAGTTCTTCATAGACCTTCCTCACCTCCGTTGAGGGGTGGCTAAGGCGTGGTCTTGGAATAAGAGTGCCAGGGGTTCCTCCTTGTCGGGCCATGATGATGGATTGAGCGGAGAAGAAGAATAAGAAAGGAAGAGCCCGATGAAGCCTCTGGATGCTCGGAGTAGCCCCTCGTGCTCGTGGGAGTCATTGTTCTTCAAGTTATGAGAAAGAAAACAAACTATACCCTCCCTTTTATAGGTCCGGCATCGTCCTGTTGCGATAGAGTCGTGGCACTGACTAGAAGTTGGTGGTGCCGACTAGAAGTCGATGGCACTGACTTCTTGGGCCAAATTCATGCCTTCAGTGCATCGACGGTTGTCGGTGCGTGATCTTCTTTTTCTGTATTGTTGGCATGTCGGTGACACCAACTTTTGGGCGGGATCAAAACTTCAAATAATGCATGTGGATGCATCTGGGCTATAGATTGGAGTTTCCCACGGATCGGTGTTTTCTTTGGTCAGTGGCACTGACATCGAGGTTGGTGGTACCGACATGATGATTGACCCTTTTTTTGTCAGTGCATCGACACACCCATCGAGCCTGGGACCTCATGCTGAGTCAGTGCCACCGACTTGGGTGTCGATGGTATCGACTCGGCTCATCAGTTAACCACATTCGAGTTTTGCACTTTCTTTAGAGATGTTAGTGGCACCGACGTAGATGTCGGTGGCACCGACGTAGATGTCGGTGGTACCGACTTTTATCAGCCACAATGCCCATCTCTCTGACCTTGTCTTGGTGCCACCGACATTCCAGTCGATGGAACTGACTCAGCCACAGACTGCACACTCAACAAATGAATCAGGGTATCATTTTTACACAACATTTTCAAAAATTAAGTACTAATAAAACAACTTAATGGAAATGAAAGAAACAAACATCCTAATGGTTGGGCTGCCTCCCAACAAGCACCTTTATTTAACGTCCTAGGCTAGACAACTCCCTTGTTGAGATTAATTAAGAGCAATGAGTTTAACCTCATGCTCCTTCCTCACAAAATCTTCTCTAAAATAATGTTTCAATCTTTGACCATTGACCAAGAAGGATCTCTCTCCCTCTTTTATTATGACTACTCCATGTGGGAACACCTCTTCTATGATGAACGGTCCACTCCACCTAGATTTCAATTTCCTGGGGTGCAATTTCAATCTTGAGTTAAAGAGCAACACACTCTCTCCCGGTTAAAAGACTCTCCTAGCTATATGGCGGTCATGAATTTGCTTAGTTCTTTCCTTGTACAATCTTGAGTTCTCATAAGCATTCATCTGAATTTCATCAAGCTCATTCAACTCTAACATCCTTGTCTTTCCTGCTTCATCAAGATCAAAATTGAGCCTTCTCAACGCCCAATGAGCCTTATGTTCTAATGCCATAGGAAGATGACACGCTCAGCCATAGACTAACCTAAAGGGTGTGGTTCCTATGGGTGTCTTGTAGGCTGTCCTATAAGCCCATAGCACATCACCTAACAAATCACTCCAATTCTTTCTACTAGACGACACTATCTTTTCAAGGATCTTTTTAATCTCATGATTGGAAACCTCTACTTGTCCTTGTGTTTGTGGGTGATATGGTGTACCCACACGGTGTGTCACTCCATACTTGGTTAAAAGTGCCCCAAATTTCCGATTAGTGAAATGAGTTCCTCCATCGCTTATGATCATCCTTGACACTTCAAATCTACATAAAATGTGATCCTTAACAAATTTGCATACAACATTTTCATCATTGGTTCGGGTTGGAATTACTTCCACCCATTTTGACACATAATATACAGACAACAAGATGTAAAGGTTGGATTTAGAGGACACAAAGGGTCCCATGAAATCAATACCCCACAAATTCCCTCTACTTCTTGAAACACATTCAAAGGCATCTCCTGCCGCTTTGATATGTTACCTGACCACTAACACGCATCACACCTATGCACAAAGTCGTATGCATCTTTGAAAAGGGTCGGCCAATACAATCCACTCTCCAACACCTTTGTGGCTATCCTAAAACTATCATGGTGTCCACCTATAGGTAGTGTGTGGTAATGCTTTAACACACTTTCATACTCACCTTCAGCTACACATCTCCTTAAAATTCCATCCCTGCACTGTTTCAACAAAATAGGATCATCCCAAAAGTAATAGTGCAAAGAATGAACAAATCTTTTTTTTTTCATGATAACCCCAATCTGCAGGTGATTCCTTACAAATTAAATAATTCACAATATTAGCAAGCCAATGATCTTTTTTCTTAAGGGTGAACAATTGCTCATCAGGGAATGTAAAGAAGTGAAAACACCTCCTTTCTAAAAAATTGCACAATAAAACCTCCAGCCCAAAAACACTCATAAGGTATGATGGAGTGGGTGTAAAAATTTCAAATCTTTATATAATGGTAACAAAATGGGTCAATACACATATCTTGCCCTGGGTACAAGGTTCTTTGCCATCCCAAAAAGAGCAGGAAATATCACATCTGCTATAAACAAAACCAATGCAATTTACACTACTCTAGTTCTATTGAATCACATAGCATGTTTAATGTAGAGGCAAGTAAAAGGTATAGTCAGAATTATTCAATGTTTCCATCACACAATGGACAACACATACTTCTACATGTAAGTGGGAAAAAGATAGCAAAACATCCACATCACAGTGGGCATATATCAATAAGTAAACTTCCACATCATAGTGGGCATATAATATCAAAAGTCTAACTTGCACCAAGGCAACAAGATAAGATTCCAAGAGAATATCCATGATCACAAGATCAATAAAAAATAAGATACTTCACCTGAAGCATGATTTTTAAAAGAAAAGACATTGTTTATAGGCTAATATCCATAGGACCAAGAGAAAGATAAATATAGGTGATTGCTTAAAAGAATAATTGGGGATGCAAACATACCTCAACTATAGAGTCAATGATCCAAAGTCACATCTAGGTCCAAGCCTAGGCATCCAAAGAACCTATTAAGCATATATGTGGAATTAGGGTTAGGTTTCCATTAATTATTCAAAACCCTAAAAATCGACTTTCTATTATTAGTGAATTAGGTTATCAAAACCACACCATATCTTAGGTTATATTTTCCTGAGTTCAAAACATATTTTATTGTAATTTTCTGACTTATAAATTATTAGTTATGAATTACACAAGTTATTATCTTATATAATTAGATCCATTAAAATCACCTCTTTAAAACATCAGATTCAGGAGAAAAAACCAATACCATTAGAAAGATTGCATTTTTCTGAATTCAATGAATATTTATTTGAAATTTTTGGCCCAACGGATAATTAGTTATGTAATTTAGAAATCCGACCAATCAAATAAAGCCACATAAGTAAATAATCGAGAAAAAGAAAAAGAGGGAGAGGAGTCGAGCCGGCCTAGCTGACATGGCCCAATCAGAAGTGGCCATGTCACTTGGTCAAAGGCCCACTTGACTCGACCAAAAGCAAAACAAAACATAATGAAACGACCAAAATACCCCCGATGGGAAAACAAAGAGGTAAAGAAACTAGAGAAGGTATACTCAGAAATCCACGAAGGATCGTCTTCTTCATTGATAGAACACGGAGATGAAGAACAACATTGGGCACAACAGCTTGGGTGTCGATGCTCAAAATCGATCCCACGGATGCACTTAACTAGAGAACAAAAGGCAACTACCACACAATACCTGAGGGTCGGGCGGACTCAGAGAGCTCCTAAAGCGGTTGTGCATCGATTGGGGCCAAAGTCGGGGCAGCCAACTAGTCCTCACCGGCAGCAGGGTCTGAAATGGAAGAGATGCAGAAAAGATGTGTGGGGTGCGAAGAGACCAAACCAACCCACTATATAGGCACACAGAGGTGTGACGATGATCAAGGAAGGGTTCACCAGGGGTCCGATGGTGAAGGCTCGATGGGAGAGGGCAAGGAAGAGGAGAATAGTGGAAGAACAGAGAGTATGGGTGGTGAGTTACAAATTTTCTGAAGATCTCATGAGCCCTAGCATATATATATTCATTGGGTTTGATAGAGGGTAACGGATGCAAGGGAAAAGAAAGCAGAGGAAACAAAGGAAGGTAGATGGAGAAAGGAGAGAAAGAATCGAAGAGGAAACTAAAGCATGTTCACTAGGGAAAGAAAGGAAGCAGAGGAAGGAGAGAGAGGAAATGTCATTGGATCTAGATCCAACAGCTCACACTAGGCCTGAAAACAACAAACAAATTAAATTACGAAAACCATAGTCCAAACAGAAATATGATTAAAGTGACATTGCATTTAATTTACTTTTTCTCTTTCTTCTTTTTCAGGTGCAAACAAATCCCAAATTGGATAAAATTTTGCACAGAGGCTAATTAAAGCATGTAGATTCCGAATATAAAATTAGATTTTCCTTTTGAAAATTTTTAATGTGTTAAATATTTCAAATCTCATTTTCTCTTTCCTCCTTCATTAATGACATTATGATTAACCAAATTTGATGAAACTTGACCAACAAGTCATAATTAATGTGTTGGATACGAATTTGCCTTCAATTTTACATATTGGATATATTTGCATATTTATTTTATATCTTGAAGGTTTTACACACTTTCACTCTCCTGATTTCACCTTTTAAGCAAATTTTCTCCAAATTGGATGAAAATTCACCCAAAGCTATATTTATTATGTAGATTGTGAATCTAAGATTATTTTCCTCTTTTGGGGTCATTTAATATTTTATTTGATATATAAGGGAAAACACACATCTTCTTTTCTAATTTGAATTAAATGAATTATTATTATGTGAATAATGTGTAACTTGACTCCCAAGATAATTGGGACCCAAGGAACACGTTTTTAACTTATATTTCACTTTTGGGACTTTTTATGAGATATGTCACTTGGCCCATTAATGGCCCATTAACTTATTTACTTATTCAATTAAGTTCTTTATCATCTTATTATCACCAAACGAATTATGTGAGATATTAGATTACATTATTCACCCATTAGATTATTAGGATCATCCTAACCTCAACCTTGTTTGGTCAAACCCAAAAAGGTCAAAGTTCTAGGGTAGGGATCGAGATCTGGTATGTTACAAGGAAGGTCTCTAGAATGGGTGTATTCATGTCCTTCTCATCTACCCTCTCCAAACGGGATAGGTGATCAACCACCACATTCTCTACATGTGCTTTATCCTTGACCTCAATATCAAAATCCTACAATAAAAGGATCCATCTAATCAATCTTGGTTTAGCATCCTTCTTCTGTAGTAAGTACTTAATAGCCGCATGGTCCGTCCACACCACCACTTTTACCCCCACAAGATATTGTCTAAATTTTTCAAAAGAAAAGACCACAGCAAGTAATTCTTTTTCAGTTGTGGTGTAATTAAGTTGTACATCGTTAAGTGTTTTAGATGCATAGTATATGACTGTAGGAACCTTGTCTAGGCATTGCCCCAACACCGCCCCCACAACATAGTCTGATGCATCACACATCAGCTCAAACGGTTGGCTCCAATCTAGAGCCTACACAACCGGTGCGGTTATGAGTTTTTCCTTCAAAATATCAAAAGCCTTTAAACACCTCTCATCAAAATTGAATTCGACATCCTTTTCCAAAAGCTCAGACAATGGTTTAGCGATTTTTGAAAAATCTTTAATAAATCGGCGATCAAACCTGGCGTGGCCTAGAAAGCTCCTAACTTCCTTCATTGATGTTGGTGGAGGGAGTTTTGAGATCACTTCTATTTTAACCAGATCTACCTCCAATCCCTTGCTAGACACCATTTGGCCTAACACAATGCCCTCGCTAACCATCATATGACATTTTTCCCAATTAAGCACTAAATGAGTATCTTCACATCTTTGTAAGACCTTGTCCAAATTTTTCAAGAAATCATCAAAAGACGTCCCATAAACTGAAAAATCATCCATAAAAACCTCAAGACATCTTTCTACCATATCTGAGAAAATCGCCAACATACACCTTTGAAAATTTGCAGGTACATTGCACAACCCAAAAGGCATGCAGCGGTATGCAAAGGTGCCATAAGGGTAGGTGAAGGTAGACTTCTCCTGGTCCTTAGGCTCGATAGAAATCTGATTGTAGCCCGAATATCTGTCGAGAAAACAAAAATGGGAGCGACAGGCGAGTCGTTCCAAAATCTGATCAATGAACAATAATAGAAAATGGTCCTTAAGTGTGGCAGTGTTCAATCTGTGATAATCAATGCAAACTCACCATCCTGTCACTAATCTAGTGGTGATTTGCTCATTGGATGAATTAGTAGTGACAACAATTCCCCCCTTTTGAGGAACTACCTACGTCGGACTGACCTACAAAGAATCTGAAATAACATAGATAATACCTTCCGACAATAGCTTTATTACCTCCTTCTTCACCACCTCTGACATGATTGGATTTAAGAGACGCTGAGGTTGAATGACCGGCTTTGCTCCTTCTAGTCGAATCTTATATTGGCATAAGGTGGGAGAAATTCCCTTGATGTCAGCCACGGACTGCCCAAAAGCACCTCGATGATTCTTTAACACAGTGATCAATTGTTCTTCTTTCGAGATACTCAATGATGCTGATATGATGACTGGTACCTTCTCTTCTGCTACTAGAAAAACATACTTCAGATGAGGCGGCAACGGCTTGAGCTCTAACTCGAGAAGGTTTAGAATTTAAGAATCCATGGGAGGTGGTAATGGCCCTAAGTCCTCAAAATTCCTCGTGTAATGACAAGGCAAAGCCTTCGGTAACCTTGCACACTCCTCCAGTGACCGATCCCGAATGCAATCATCCATTATGTTCATTAGACAAGCCTCTAGGGGAAGCTGCAGATGGGCCTGTAGTATGGACTCCTCTGCGCCATCATCCACAGTAGATAAACATTCTTCCTCTTCTCTATCATCTGAGTATCCTACCACCTTGGTTAGCAAGACCACCTTAGTGTTCTCCATGATGTCCACCGCAAGTGTACCCTTGTCCACCTTTGTCATAACATGTGCCATGTCCAAAAATGGTTTTCCCAAGAACAAAGAAATATTGTTATTCATGTGTTGCATCATATTGCACTACTCTTGAGCACTGGATGACCTAGAATTATCTGACATTTTTATCTCAAACCTGACATCTTTAACTCCCATGGTCAAGCAACCTCTTCCCATCTACAGAATCATGTCAGTTGTTGCTTGGAAGGGCCTTCCTAGAACAAGCTCATTACCATGTTCAGCTTGCATCTCCATCACTACAAAATCTGTAGGAAAAACAAACTTGTCCACCTTTACAAGCACATCCTCACAAATGCCATATGGTGAAACTACCGAGTTGTCCGCTAACTGAATTGTCATACTACTCTTCCTTGATGTTTTGAGGACAATATTCTTGAAAGTGGATAGGAGCATCAAGTTGATGCTTTCCCTCAAATCATAGAGTGTGTCACCAAACTTTGTCTTCCCGATGTAACATGTGATGTTGAAACAACTGGGGTCTTGCCTCTTTGGTGGAAGCATACCTAAGATGAAGGCACTGACTTGTTCTCTTAGTACAACCACCTCAGAATCTAGGATCTTCCTCTTCTTGTTGATGATATATTTTAGAAACTTCCCATATGAGGGTATTTGTTCAATGGCTTCAATCAATGGTATATTTACAGAAAGCTTCCTAAAGCTATCCAGAAACTTCTTGAATTTTTGATCCATCTTTGTTGCCTTCAAGCTATTAGGATATGGAACTGGTACCATCTGTGTCCTCTGATATGATGGCACATATGACGTCCTCTTTTCCACCTTGGATTCTTGAGTTTGCTCCTCCCCTGCATTTCTTGCCTCGAGTTCTGCTTGCTCTAGCTCTGCCAATGAGTCATCACTGTCAACGGGCTTGATCACCTCAGTCTTCTCAGGTTGTGGGGTCAAAGTCTTCTTCCCACTACTTAGTAGTATGGCCTGGACCTGCTGGTTCCCCGCTGGAGTGTCAGTATTTCCTGGAAACCCCTGTTGAGAAGGCTTTTTCAAAGCCGCCACATCTACTGCTAGTTGAGACAAAGTTGTCTCAAAGATCCTCATTTGGGCCCCTTGGTTCTGGAGATCACACTGGAAATTGTTTATCAGTTGCTCATTTTGCTTCACTATGCGGTTAAGAATTTCATTTGTGGTCTCCTCTGCTGCAGGTCGCTGCTACTGGTTATTCCTTTACTGATGTTGTTGATCGGGGTCCTGTAGGAAGTTTTTTGGATCCTTCCATGAGAATTTGGGATCCTTCCTCCATGTGTAGTTATTGTTCCTATAGCCTTGTTGCCGCACATACTTCACTTGGCCTTCTTCATCCGACAAAATGTTGTCCCTCTCAAGCAGATTCTTTGCTATCAAGTCCAGCCTTTTATTTAAGGATGTTATGACTTTGGATTCTCCTATGCTCTTGATCTACTCTGTATTGTCTCACTCATTACCCCATGCCTAGTTCTTTGCCATATTCTTTAAAATATCCTAACATGTTGAGGGTGAATTATTGACAAAGAACCCTGAGCCTGCACTGTCCAAAGTAGTCCGTTCACTTTTTCGCAGCCCAAAATAGACTATCTTCTCTTGATTTTCTAAATCTATCCCATGGTGCAGAACCTTCTTGAGCATGATCTGAAAGCACTCCCACACCTCAGAATAATATTCGGATGCATGTTGCTTGAAGTTGTGGATGGTCTTAATCAACTCATTTGTTTTCTCTGGAGGAAAATATCTTTCAAAGAATGCTTTGACCATTTCATCCCATGTCTTGATTGACTCTTTTGGCATATTGTGTAGCCATTCCTTTGCTTTGTCTGCCAGCGAAGATGGAAATAGCTTCAGATAGATGGTGGTTTGAGGAAACTTGTTGACTTTGACCATGTCACAGATTTCCACAAAATTGCTAATATGTGCCACTGGATCTTCATGAGCATTCCCATAGAACGCTTGTGACCTGACAAGTGCGATCAAACCTGGATCAATCTTGTACTGAGCTACATTCACATGTTGTTTTTTGATCGGCCCTATCTGTGCAGCTGAAGAGGATGCCTTTATCCTCTCCCAGATGGTCCTCTCTGCTCCTGGATTCCATCCCCCATCACTTATCGCATGGGTGACACTGGAGAAGTTATTTGGATTGGAGCCTCAACAGCGACTGGAACCTCAGGTGTAGCTTCTCCGTAGTTAGTGGTCCTCGTTGCCATCATACACTAGTACCTGAAAGATTGAAAATAGTTAGCCAAAGTTTCTCTAGAGAAAATGCGTTATATGGAATAAAAATATATATTTTTATAAATTTCACAAAAATTAAAGAGTGACCTATAGTAGCTGACTATAGCACTCGTAGTGCTGAGACGTCGCCGTCTCCCCGGCAATGGCGCCAAAAACTTGACACGCCAAAACTGTGCGTAAAAACGCAAGTGTACGCATCGAGTAATATAGGCCTTGTGAGGCCCGAGTTGAACTCAGGGAGACGTAGTCTCAGTGACTACTTCTAACTATAGTACGATCAGCTAAGTCAGTTGAAAATGTTGAATTGAGTTTTAATCAAATAAAAGAAAATTAAGAGAAAATGAAAATGGTTGATTCGAAATGGTTGAATTCCTTAGGGTTACCGGTTTCACCATGGGGTCTCATTGTATATTATCTCTACCGAATTCACATAAATTCCTACTTTTAACCTAGATAGAAAGTCTGTAGACCGAATTTCTTGCTCCCGCGATACAATTCACTACCTAAATCTAAGCCAATTCCACATATGTGGTAATTTACTCTTAGTTTAGGTGCATTAATGAAAACTCTGGGTATGCGTAGGGTAGTGTACAAGTTATGGTTTTCTAACCGTTAATCCCCCTTCCGGAGTGATTATTGGTCTAATATCCTATCGATGGTGATCAAGCAGTGATAAGTCATTCAAATCCACACTTATATATCTAGGAATAAAGAGAAACTTACACTAAATCATGTAAATAGTCAATACAACGATTCCCCGGGCTACTCCCGGGTCCTAAGGAAAAGAGGGGTTTAGCCCCGCATGGTTTTTAGTTAAAAATACATGGAAGGAGAGAAGAAAATGTGGGAAACATGAAAGAGATTCATGTAACCCCTAGAAAGATGGTGCTCCGGATGATCCTCCTCAAGAAACGCACATTCTGCAATTTTCCGGCAGCAAAAACGTCCGTCGGAGGTGCTCAACTCATCTAGTTGTCGTCCTTCGGCTCCATGCTTCTCTCCTCCTCTACTTTGGTTGTTGTGCGGTGCAAAAAACTAGTCTCTTTTAGGTATGGACGTCCTCCCTTTTTGTCCTAGGTCACTTACGGTACCACATAACGTGGACCGTTGGATCTGGGCAGCCAGTTTAGATTGTTGAATTCTGATAGAGTCGGTGGCACCGACGGTATCGGGCTCTGGTCGGTTCCTGGTTGGGTCGGTACCATCAACTAGAATGTCCGTGGCACCGAGCTGCTACGAAATTTTTCCCTTCCTCTCTGATGCTATCTTGGTGGCACCGACCTGGGAGGTCGGTGGCACCGACCTGGGAGGTCGGTGGCACCGACTCTTTTGGTCGTCCGTGGCCTTGTCTCTTATGTTATCTCGATGGCACCGACCTGGTAGGTCGGTGGCAACGACTCCTTAAATATATGGACTTTCCTAAAATTTGACAAAGACCATGTATTAAGCTGAGAAATATATAAAATAATATATTTACGATGAAATAAGCATAGTTTGATGCACAAAGAGTATACAAGCCAATTATCAAGATTTATGCACATATAATCAACAAATTGACTAAGAAATGCACAAAATGAATGTAAATTAGGCATGTAATAAGCGACTCAAAACTCGTACATCAATTATCCAATGGGAACAAGCAATATATGGCTTTTGCTCAAAAATATCCATAGAATCCAATAAAAATATAATCAGAGCATAGTTTTGGTTCTAGTTTGGAAAGATGCATAAAGTTGTTATCTTTAAAATGGCTAATGAACTAGAACCCTAATTTTTTAGAATTGATGATCTTAACATGTTCAATTGTTTTTGTTGATAAAAGACTAATCTTATATGAATAACAAGAGCAACTAGAAAGTTATTTGAACTTAGCAACCCCTAATTTGATAAATTAGGGATTCTTTAAAATAAAAGTTATAATTAATTATGAATTAGGGTCTGTGAACCCAATGGGCGTAAAAAGTGTAAAATAGGGTTTGGGAAGCCAAAACCCTAATAGAACTCTAATGTTGACCTAGAAACCCTAACTTGAGATCCAAGTCAGTCTTAATGATGATTTGGATAAAATAATGATACATGGGAATATTGCATTACCTTTCAGGGTAACTTTGCTTGGTTGATTAATTGCTTGCTCTTGTTTGGACATCTAGACTCATGATCAAGGTATGTGGTTACACTTATGATGATCAATTGCTCTAGTTTCCCACTGATTTTTGAGGTTTTATCGATTGCTTGAAATTAAATGCTTTAATGACTTTTAATTCTTGCAATCTATAAAGTGACTATGGATATCACTATAGTAAGCTTATAACTTGCTCGAACCCACACACCAACTTTGGAAAGTGTGAATGAAAAGGGAACTAAAGTGATGGAGATGACTAAGAGACCAAGCCCCTGGTTGGGAAGGTAAGACCAGGCCCTAGATTGGGAAATTCGTAAGTTGTCAAGCCCCGAATTGGGAAGACCTAATGACACCTAGCTCCAGATTGAGAGGCGGCCAATGAGGTACCTAGATCCATATTGAGAGGTAGCCTAAAGTCTGTCACATGGACAAAACCCTAAGAGAGGGTATACCAGAAGTTGAGTAGATTGATAAGTTATAAAGAAAATGTAAATTTTGTTTTATAACAAATAATTGTTGTGGTTATGTTGTTACAAGTATAAGTGAATTTTTTGTTACTAGACATACCAGTATAATTCGTTATACTGACCGATGTTTTGTTTGTCGGCATTTTAGGAGAAGCTGCCATTCTGCAATTATTATGAAATTAGATATCTAGAAAAAAGGCACAAGATGAAGAAATATAATGTAAACATGGAGGTTATAGTTTAATTTTGTTTTATGTTGCATCTTTAGATATTTCATCTATTTTGTACCAAATTCATTTTCTGTTAGTAAAATATATTAATTATTTTTGACTAATTACTAAATATGTGATCATATTTTAGTGATAATGGTCCTTACTCTCTTGGTCTGCCTAAATAGGAGATAATAGGGGGAGGGGTCATTACATTTAGTATCAGAAAATGGTTTACTTTTTACTCTCTCATAATCATTGAATTTTACACATTTTGTAGAACCCAAAGTGAATTATTAGAGTGTTTTACAAAGTAAATGGTGTCTAGAAAGGACCACGGTCGAGGGCTACCAATATTTTCCTTCACACTACTAGTCGACTTACAAGGACTCTTGGACCCCTACTTTCAGCCTGGCCAAAGTCCGAGCTCTTTACTCGAAACCACATACCTCTAGGATTTCTCATCTATTTTTTTCTTTTCCTCTACCCCCCCTTCACTCTCAAAACCCCAGGTGCCTATAAATGCTCTCTATGCCTTGTTATGAGTACTAGGGTTATGATATTTAAGGGCCAAGGCAACCTCCACCAAATAATAAAAAGCATGTAATCAAGATGTCATGGACATAATTTATTATGATGTAATGCTCTACAAATTTAGACTAAATTTGATTACATGCTTATGTTTATAAGCATGGCTCATACCAAGACCGTCGCCATCCCCGTTGACACCCCTCAGGAGAACATCGAGGTTAGGCTCTCTCGTAGGAAGAGAAGGTCTCTAGAGAAGAGAAGGAAGGCTATGGAGGAAGAGTCCACCAGGAAGAGGAAGAGACCTGAGGAAGCCTCTAAGGAAGGTTCAGACCCTAAGCATGTCCCCTTCGACAACCTGAACCTAGAGAAAGACCAGAAAGGTGAACCAATGTTAGAAGACAAGGTCAAGCCCAAGGAGAACCCGACCGATGGCCCATGACCTACAATCAGGCAGGTAGTAGTCCATATTCTCAATCCCCTCTGGATGGAATAGTAGAAGAAGATGACTAAGGCCATTAGTGCCTTGGCCCTCAAGGACATAGTCAGAGATGAGAATGATGAGCCAGTTACAGTTTCTTCATGCCTTACAGCCACCATTTTGGACTTTGTGAAGTTGAACATTGAGAAGTTTGGGGAGAAGACAAGACAGAGGTGGTCGGAAAATCCAATGCTTGGCTTCTAGAGGTAGAGAGCGGGTTCTGCATGCTGGAAGTGCATCGAACAAGAAGGTCTCTTTTTTTGCTCACCTCCTAGAAGGAGCATCCAAGATCTGGTGGGAAAACCACACCATGGACTGATTTGAAAACCATCTTCTCCACCATATTTATGCCCGTCTCATCCAAGAAAGAGAGAGAGGGAGTTCACCTACCTTATTTAGGGAAATCTCTCTATAAAAGATTATGCCCACAAGTTCTGCCTTTTAGAGCAGTTTGGATACATGTTGACTGAGGAAAGAAGGGTGGGTCACTTTATAGAGCATCTGCATCGTTCCATCAAGCCTCATGTGATGGTGAGCAAACCGAAAAACTTCAGTGACACTTTGTGGTGGGTCATGATGCAATATGGGTTGTTGTATATCTCCTTACCAAGTCAACACATTTCCTTGCCTTAAAGATCACTGCCAAAGTGACAGACCTAGATGAACTATATATTGGAGAGATAGTTTGACTACATGGTGTTCTGAGTTCAATTACTTTTGATTGTGATCCTAAGTTCACTTCCAAGTTGTGGAAGCAAGTGCATGAAGAACACAATACTAGATTGAAGTTTAGCACAACTTATCACCCCTAGACTGATGGATAGTCACAAAGGATGATCCAGACTTTTAAGGATCTATTGAGATCATGTGTGCTCGATTGGGGTGGATCACGGGAGTAGTACCTTTCCTTAGCTGAGTTTGCATACAATAACAACTATCAAGCCAATATTGGGATGCCTCTGTACAAATCTTTCAATGGGAGGTCGTGTTGAACATCTCTTCACTGGGATGATGTCGGTGAGAGGACCTTGTTGAGGTTAGACAAACTGTAGTTGCATACTAATAAAGTCACTTGGATTAAGCAAAGGTTGAAGAGAGCCCAGGATCGATAGAAGTCATATGCTGATGTGAAGCAGACTAATTTACACTTCATTGTGGGTGAACATGTGTTTCTGAAAATCTGACCCCTCCAAGCTATAGCTAAGAACAAAGGAAAGATGAGTCCTCGATATGTGAGTCTGTTTGAGATTTTGGAACAAATTGGTGAAGTTGTTTATCATTTATCCTTACACCCTCAGTATAGTATTATGCATGATGTGTTCCATGTGTCCAAATTGAAGCTCTATGTGAAGGACTTGAGCCATGTGCTGAGCATTAAACCTATTCAACTTTGAGGGAAGTTGACATACCCTAAGTCACCAATGAGGGTATTGGATACCAAGTTGAAGAGCTCAGGACTAAAATGATAGAGATATTAAAGGTTCTTTGGAAGCACAATGGAGAGGATGAAGCCACATGGGATCTGAAGATGGACATGGAAAAATATTACCCTGATTTGTTTACTTGAGTAGTCCAATTTTGAGGGCAAAATTCCTACAAGGGGGGAAGGATGTATAACCTCAAATTTTGCTTCTATTTCAATAAATTGAAATGCAATGATGCAAGTGAAAGAGACGTGAATGGAAATTTGTATGCTTTGTTTTTAAAGAATGGTCTTCTTTTCGAATTTCCCTTGGATGCATGATTTCATGGTTTATACTATTTTAATAAATCAAATGATGGATAAAAGAGAAAAAGGATTAAAGAAATCCCATCATAAGTAAACGCAAAATGAAGTAGAAGATAATTGTGAGAACATGTGAGAATTGTGTAGAATTATCTATAAAGTGAAAATGGGTAACCACTATTGATTACTTTTCAGTTTCACATGGCTTCCAATAAAAAAAGAAATCAAAATAAAGAAAATGGAAGACAAAGAAAGAGAAAAGATGAATTTTAAATACATAATATATGCCTTACAAGTGGATGACTTTCATATGAAGAAAAGTCTCTTATATTTTCGAGTTTTGGTCCCAATCTTTACATACAAGTAGTTTAAGTCATTATAAACTTTCCCTTAAAATTTGGGATTAAAAGGATGCATGGTTTGAGATATATTGATTTTTGCAAAATCCATAAAATGAAATGAATATCATTGAATGTCACAATTTTGGATAAATTAGAATTATTTTAATTAGCCTTTTATCTTGGCAATCGAGTTGTGGGCCATTGGATCTAGGATCCAATGGTGGAGCACTCATCCTCTACCTTCAGTAAAGTAAGGAAATAGGAACTTGAAATAGGTGGATTTTAAGGGTGATTTCCTCGCAACTGAGTACAAGAGCAGATTGGGAAAGCATCCCAATGAGTTTGGGAAATCAAATCAAACTGACCTACCCTAGATTTGCTCTAGGATTGAAGTATCTAAAAGAATCCCTTAATTGATAGCCTCAATGTCCAACCCACAACTATAAATAGGGGGATTTAGATAATCTGTGAAGGCACAAATAGATTCCAAACCTTCAGCCGAGTTTTGTGTTTACTTCCGCACCATCAATTTCCATGTTGATCTCCATATTCACCTTGGTCCATCTCGTTTCCTCTCCATGACTTCTTCTTGGTCATCCCAATAATAGAAACCCTCGACAAAGAAATTGAGGGTGTCGATGAGTTCAAGGAGGTGTAGTGAAGGAGTTTGTGGCCTAATAAATGTTGGTGGTATTGTTTCATGAGTCAACCTCACTTTTGACCACCTCATTGTGCTTGAAGTCATACAGAGGTTGAAGATGAGGGTCCATCAATTGATGCTTTTGCCCTCACCTCCTCTTCAAAATAGGTATGACCCTTTTGGTCTTTTCTATGCTTTTCAATTCGGTCTAGAAGTCTTCGCCACGCGAGCTGGGGCGCTGAGTTTGTTGGAGCCCATTGGCTCAGCCCAGTCATGTTGGTAGGGTGACTCTCAAAGCCCCTATGCTTAGTTGGCAAATACTCATTTGTCTAAAAGATTATTTCTTTAGAAAAATAATAACTAATTATAGAATTATCCAATGAGAACAAATAATATATGGTTTTTGCTCATAAAAATCCATAGAAACCAACAAAAATATAATCAAAACCTAGTTTTGCTACTAGTTCGAAAAGATGCATAAAGTTGTTATCTTTAAGATGGTTAATAAACTAGACCCTAAGTTTTTAGAATTTGTGATCTTAATGTGTTCAATTGTTTATGTAGATAAAAGACTAATCTTATGTGAATAAAAAGAGCAACTTGAAAGTTATTTCAACTTAGCAACCCCTAATTTGATAAATTAGGGATTTCTTAAAAATAAAATGTGTAATCAGTGATGAGCTAGGGTTTGTGAGCCCAATGTACATAAAAAGTGGAAACTACAGTTTGGGAGTCCAAAACCCTAATAAAACCCTGATGTTGACCGAGAAACTCTAACTTGAGAACCAAGTCAGTCTAAATGATGATTTGGATAAAATAATGATACATGGGAGTATTGCATTTACGTTTTGTGACGACACATCTCGGTAAAATGAGATAAATGAATTTAAACTAATGCGGAAGCGTTTCGTTAGCAGCGGAATTACTGAAAATCACACAATTTTAAAACTTTTTACACAAAGGTCCACAACCTGTAAAACCCTTTCATAAAAGAACAAGATAGGTTATTTACAAATTGATTTTCTATTACATCTCTGTAATATCACCTTTCACGAGTCACAACATCAATTGCCTTGTTAACTATACAAGGCAAGATACAAAAATCTCAGATCTATTTTAAACATCTAAAGACTCCTAGGACCTAAGAGTACAAAGTCGACACATAGGACATTATATCTAAGACTCGACACACAGTGTCTCCACCTGAGGATCACTGTTGTCCCTGATGTTGCTGCTGTTGTTGTTGTTGCACACCCACTGATGGATTCCTTCGTCCTCGACGTCTACCTAAAAGTCGAATCCCACGGGGGTGAGACAATTGAATAATTGTCCCAACAAGAGTTATAACTCTTCTCCAGAAGCATTGTTATTGCATATAATTGAATAACATTAAGCAGTAGAATTATAATTATTCAACAACAGGCAGTTTATTGAATAAACTAAGTAGAGCAACATTCTTTAAGCAATCATTTCAATTATAACTTGATTGAACAATGGAACATATAATCAATAAGGAATATGAAGAACATGTATACTAGTTATTCAACTAGAACACTATAAACAATGTATCATCAATCATTATTTCTCGTAGTTCAACCTAAGCAATTATGCTATACGACTGATTATATTTTTCAAACATATTTATGCCCTGAGGAGATGAGTTACACCTCTCATACTCCAACTGACCATTACTAAATCACAATCGGTACCATACATAGGTCATCAGAAGAGTCGGATTCCTATGACCTCGTCTTCCTCAGTCAGTGTGAGGATCATCATGCAGGACATCTTGTGTCTCTGCCATAATAGCTTTCCAGGGTATTCTGGCAACTTCACTATTAGAGTTACAGTGGCATGTTGTACTCTCTTCGCCATCGAGGGATTTCTTGTTTATCTCACATCGATGTGGAATTAACAACATCATCAGGAGATTAGTGATACATCCTCCCGGCATAAACACATAATGAAGGATTCAGAGATTAAATGTACATCTCACATCAATTCCTACATTAGGACGTAAGGATATTCGCGTCCATAACCCCCACATACTCAAAAGTATGCTCTCCAGGAGTTCCCTTAGGAAAAAACTATTTCACCTTTAACTTTTGACAATGATGGATCTATGGTCAGGGCTCTACATGATATCATTCTACTTGATTAATTAAGTACATTATAGCATTCTTTTAGTATCAGGCATGTTTTCAAACATAAACCATTAAATTAACTACTATAAAGAGTATTAATTGTATCAAGTTCATTTCACATCCAATTACCATTGGGATATCAATCCCTAACCATCTCATCATTATGATTCAGGAATATGGGTATTCAAACCCTTATGTCATCAAAACACTTGTTACCAAGTAACATATAGATGACTTGATGGCAATGCAGATATTTCTCATGGCTCATACAGCCTATCAATCTCATATGTTACCTCTTACTAGGCAACATAGCATGTCATTAATTTCAAAACTAATAAAGTGATTTCAATGAATATGGCATCATAACCCTTACCTGGTTATGTTCACTTCTTTATAAAAACCTGCATGATTAGCACAATTGATAACATGTACATTTTGCCTATATTAGCACAGTACAAATTATTTCCTAATTCAATCATAGAGTTTCATGCTTAAAGGCATAACCCAGAATTAGGGTTTATAGTTCATATCATCACATTTCCCTAGATTAGGGTTTACTATTCACATTATATCACATTACCCTAGATTAGGATTTACTATTCACATTACAATGAGTTAAGATCATACCATCATCATATTTGAGGATTATTTCCATTAATGCCCTCAATTAAGGATTAAAATTCAGTAACCATCATAATTAGGGTTTCCATGATCTCACTATGAAGGATCATACCCTAATTAGATATATTCATTCATATTGGAGCTTTATTACTTGATTCTCATTCATAAAAGGAGTCTTCTCTCTCCTCTTTCTATCAGATGATGTTTACATCATCCATAATTAGGTTAAGTCAAATTAACCTTGGCATCATGGGTTATGTCTTTACTAATATGGTCATTAAAGCTCACTTGATCAAAAGGTATTGATCACTTTATATCATCAAGGGTACTTTAGTAATGTTCACCATTTGATCATAACATGCATTAATCAACTAATTACTTGATCTCTTAATCACTTTAGGTATCTATAAGGTTTAGGTTAATCAACTACTAAACCATTTTGATCACTAAGGCATCAAACATTCTTAACCTTTTTAGACCTCAAACGGTCTTGCACACAAACTCCCCAAACGGTCTTGGATAGACCTTGAAACCATTTGGTAAAGTGTACACTCAAGACCGTTTGCCCAAGATGAGGTGAAGACTATTTGGTCATGAAGACTGTTTGGTCAAGTTTGACTTTGAAACCGCATGGGCATAACCGATCTTGAAACCGCATGAGATCAAACGGTTTGGGATCATTTGGTCCCAAATGGTCTTGAGACCGTTTGGACTCAAACAGTCTTGAGACCGTTTGGACCCAAACGTTCTTGAGACCGTTTGGTCCAAACCACCTCAAAACCGCATGGACCAAAAAGTGTCTCAACCACTTCAATTGAGTTAGGGTTTCCAATGTTGAACCCCTCAATCAACCATGCACTTGCTATCCACTTATCAATTGAGTTAATTAGGTCAACCCTCAAATGATTTGATACTCAATTGACCCTCAATTGATCACCAATTTTGGCTTGGATCAATTGAATTAGGGTTTGGAATTGATTACTCTTCAACATACATCAACATGAGTCTAATTGATTTGAAACCATTGAACCATCATTCAATTTGGTCATGACCTGACCCCAAACGGTCTCGGGATCATTTGGATGACCTACAAACGGTATTGAGACCGTTTTCTCAAGTCTACATCAAAAATTAACCCAACCTATTAAGGTTTGACTCATTGATTTGATCATTAGGTCACTAATCAATTGCACTTCAACTTAGAGCCTTTGGATATTCCACCACTTGACCATAGTCAACCCTAGACCTCCAAACGGTCTTGGGTGACCCCCAAACGGTTTTGGGATCATTTGGATATCCTCAAAACGGTCTTGAGACCGTTTTCCCATTATGTCATCAAAAACCAAGTCATTCTCTTAAGGGTTGAATCCTAGATTTGGTCACTAAATCAGCACTTAATTGCTCAACAACTTGATATCATTGGACCCTCAAATGGGCAACCCTACTTAAACCCAGACCTCAAAATGGTCTTGGGTGATCACCAAACGGTCTTGAGACCATTTGGGTGATCCCCAAATGGTTTTGAAACCGTTTGGGTCACTCAACCCAAACTTCAACTTAATAAAATTGTTGAAAACAACAATTAACCCGATTAGGGTTTAGATGGTTGATGTGCCTTCAATTGGTGATTTTTTTGGAATTACTTGATGCTTTTTGGTAGGTGATTGGTATACATTATTTACAACAGAACTCCAAATGTTCAACATCTGGTCAATGCATCCAAATAGTCTTAGACCGTTTGCTTCTATGCAGTCTTATGAAACCGTTTGCATTCAAACGGTTTTAAACCGTTTGCTCCCAAACAGTTTGGGAAACCGTTTGCAAAAGTTAGGAGACCGTTTGCTAAAGCAAGATTTTTAGATAAACATTGGAATTAACTTCATCATCTTCTACATCAAGAACAGGGGCAATTCTTCATGAAAATCTTAGCAAGAACACCTAAAAGTGTCTAAAGGAGAAGTATAAGCAACTATTCTAAGAGAAGAAGATGCAAAAGCAAAGCTTAAGGTTTAGAGTTATAAAATCCGCCTTAAGATCTGATATAGAGCTCCAAGATTCGCAGCTTTAATGGTGGATGAAGCTCCAAAGGTTGTCCAAGGTCCGTTCTTCAAGATTTGAATGGAGAAGATGGCTAGAAAGAAGAGTTGTATAAGGAAAACTAACAAACCAACCTTGTATTAGGGTTACCTCCAAGAATTCAAGCTAGGTGATGATCCATACTTACCAACTTAGATTGGTCGCCTTCCTCTATTCCAGAGCTCCCCCTTGGTCGGTACAAAGAAAGAAGATGAGGAGAAAGAACTAAAGGAACGATCCTTTGCTTTGAGGAAAAAGGGTGCTTATATATTTTTGGGTATTATCAAGGCAAAGAAAAAAAGATAGTTATTTCTTTTATTTCTTAAACCCATCCACTCATGCTCAATCCACCCTTGGCCATGTTTCTTCCTCCTTTTCACATGCAAAACCTCTCTCTTATCCAAGGTTAAAGGAAAAGAAACCATATATCTTAATAAGTTATATATATGAAAGGCCATTTTGCTTAAAACTTGGTTATTTAGATATTAAGGTTATCTTCCTTATTTGATCATTCAAATGAGGCACCCCTCTCATTTTATTTGCTCTACTTGATGCCAAGAAACATGAGAGATACTCTAGAGGGTATATTTTACATGTTGGACCCTAGGTTTGGGTAAATTGCACTTTACACCAAAACTAGGTTTTATAGCACAAGGATTGCTCTACAAGCTATATCTTGGTGCTCAAGCTTGTAGAATCCATACCACCACATCATATTCATTCTTATGATGTATCAACATCAGAGGAACATATTAACATGTGTAATTTTTCAAGTTAACCCCTCAACTTCTGTAATTTGCACTTTAGTCCAATATTAACAAAATAATATTACAACATTGTTTAAAAAGGACTGAAATGGAAATATAAGTTCCCTCAAAAGCTTTAATTACATTACATAAGATACCCACAAGCATATAATCACATATTTAAGCAAAAAACCTAGGGTTAGTTCATAACCCAGGTCAGGGATGTTGTATTGTTGTATTATCTTAATCTAAAGGTCTACGACGTTTATCAGCATAAGATTTTTGCCTATCCTATGCAGTCTTTAACTATTGTTGTATTATCTTAATCTTCTCAGTGGTATGCTGCACAAGATCAGGACCTAAAAGTTGATATTCACCGATTTCATACCAACATAGGGGTGATCTACAACGTCTACCATACAAAGCTTCATAAGGTGCCATGTCAATGCTATGTTGATAGCTATTGTTATAGGCAAACTCTATCAAGCTTAGGTGTAGATCCCAACTTCCTGTAAACTGAAGAACACATGCTCTAAGCAAGTCTTCCAAGGTCTGTATGGTTCTTTCATACTGTCCATCAGTCTGTGGATGAAAGGTTGTACTAAACCTTAAATGTGTGCCTAAATCTTTATGAAGTCGTTCCCAAAAATGACTTATAAACTGGGGACCTCTATCAGAAACAATGGTAATTGGGACTCCGTGCAGTCGTACTATCTCATCTACATACAACTGTGCTAGCTTCTCAGCAGAATAGGTTGTTTTGACAGGTAAGAAATGTGATGTCTTTGTCAACCTATCAACTATTACCCAGATGGAATCATGACCTTTGGCTATTCTAGGTAAATCAACCACAAAATACATGGTCACATGATCCCACTTCCACTGTGGTATGGGCAAAGGTTGCATTGTTCCTGCAGGCTTCTGGTGTTCAGCTTTAACTTGCTGACACACAGGACACCGCATAACAAACTCAGCAACGTCTTTATTCAAACCAGGCCACCAATACATATCTTTCAAATTTCGATACATCTTGGTGCTTCCCGGATGCATAGCATACCTTGAAGAATGAGCTTCTTCCAGGACTAGCTTCCTCAAGTTATCCACATCAGGCACTATCATCCTACCATGATAACAGGCTACTTGATCATCTGAGTCATGGAAACCCTCTCGTTTCTCATTACCATACTATGATCTAATCTGCTGAACTGAAACATCAACTTGATGTGCCTCCTTGATCTATTGTCCCAAATTAGGTTTTATGTGCATCTCAGCTAACAACCCGACTAATAATGATACTTTTAATTGTACATTGTCTTGCCTTAAGGAGATAAGCATATCTCTCCTTGAGCACACTAAGGAATTCAGTTGTGCTTTATCTACGGCTGGTGTTGTAGATTTCCTACTCAAAGCATCAGTAACTATATTGTCCTTCCCTGGATGGTAATCCAGGGAAGGCCAATATAGTTGCTGATGCTTTGAGTAGGAAATCAGCAACACCAGCCCTAGATAAAGCACAACTGAGTTCCTTAGTGTGCTCAAGGAGAGATATGCTTATCTCCTTAAGGCAAGACAATGTACAGTTAAAAGTATCATTATTAGTCGGGTTGTTAGCTGAGATGCACATAAAACCTAATTTGGGACAACAGATCAAGGAGGCACATCAAGTTGATGTTGCAGTTCAGCAGATTAGATCAGAGTATGGTAATGAGAAACGAGAGGGTTTCCATGACTCAGATGATCAAGTAGCCTGTTATCATGGTAGGATGATAGTGCCTGATGTGGATAACTTGAGGAAGCTAGTCCTGGAAGAAGCTCATTCTTCAAGGTATGCTATGCATCCGGGAAGCACCAAGATGTATCGAAATTTGAAAGATATGTATTGGTGGCCTGGTTTGAAGAAAGACGTTGCTGAGTTTGTTATGCGGTGTCATGTGTGTCAGCAAGTTAAAGCTGAACACCAGAAGCCTGCAGGAACAATGCAACCTTTGCCCATACCACAGTGGAAGTGGGATCATGTGACCATGGATTTTGTGGTTGGTTTACCTAGAACAGCCAAAGGTCATGATTCCATCTGGGTAATAGTTGATAGGTTGACAAAGACATCACATTTCTTACCTGTCAAAACAACCTATTCTGCTGAGAAGCTAGCACAGTTGTATGTAGATGAGATAGTACGACTGCACGGAGTCCCAGTTACCATTGTTTCTGATAGAGGTCCCCAGTTTACAAGTCGTTTTTGGGAACGACTTCATAAAGATTTAGGCACACATTTAAGGTTAAGTACAACCTTTCATCCACAGACTGATGGACAGTATGAAAGAACCATACAGACCTTGGAAGACTTGCTTAGAGCATATGTTCTTCAGTTTACAGGAAGTTGGGATCTACACCTAAGCTTGATAGAGTTTGCCTATAACAATAGCTATCAACATAGCATTGACATGGCACCTTATGAAGCTTTGTATGGTAGACGTTGTAGATCACCCCTATGTTGGTATGAAATCAGTGAATATCAACTTTTAGGTCCTGATCTTGTGCAGCATACCACTGAGAAGATTAAGATAATACAACAATAGTTAAAGACTGCATAGGATAGGCAGAAATCTTATGTGATAGGCAAGGATGTTATGCATTCTTGGCCCATGTGGTAGATACTACCATGGAGAGTCCTAACCCTGCTGAAGTTCCAGTAGTCAGGGAATTTGAAGATGTATTTCCTGAAGAACTTCCAGGTGTACCACCACCCCGAGAAATAGATTTTGAAATTAATCTAGTTCCAGACACGCAACCTATAGCACAAACACGATATAGGATGGCGCCTGCTGAGATGGAAAAACTCAAGAAACAACTACAAGAGTTGCTTGAGAAGGGTTTCATCCGACCGAGTACTTCACCTTGGGATGCTCCAGTCCTCTTTGTTAAAAAGAAAGATGGGTCAATGTTGTTATGCATTGATTACAGACAGTTAAATAAAGTAACAATAAAGAATAAGTATCCTCTGCCGAGGATTGATGATCTCTTTGACCAGTTGCGTGGTGCAACCGTCTTCTCAAAGATAGATTTGAGATTTGGATATCACCAACTACGTATTAAGGATGGTGACATACCCAAGTCTACCTTTAGGACATGGTATGGTCACTATGAGTTCACAGTTATATCGTTTGGACTAACTAATGCACCAACTGCATTTATGGAACTCATGAGTAGAATCTTTTGACCTTATCTCGATCAGTGTGTTGTTGCCTTTATAGATGACATCCTGGTCTATAGTAGAGATGCTCAGCAGCATGAACAACATCTTTGTGAGGCTCTTACTTTGCTAAAAAAGCATGAGTTATATGCTAAGTTTAGTAAGTGTGAGTTCTGGTTACCAGAAGTATCTTTCCTTGGACACGTAATATCTGCTTCAGGTATACGTGTTGACCCTATAAAGGTAGAATGTGTTCTGCAATGGGAGCAGCCGAAGACACCGACAGAGATTCGTAGTTTCTTAGGGTTGGTAAGATATTATCGAAGGTTCACTAAGAACTTCAGTTCTATAGCTTTACCCTTGACTAAGTTGACCAGGAAGGATGTTCCTTTTACCTGGAGTGACAAGTGTCAGTAATCTTTCCAAATGTCGAAGGAGAGACTGACAAGTGCACCTGTACTTGTGTTACCTGAACAAGGAAAAGGATATATAGTTTTCTTTGATGCCTCTAAGAATGGACTAGGATGTGTGTTGATGCAGGATAAACAAGTGATTTCTTTTACTTCTCGACAGCTTAAGAAACACGAGGAGAATTATCCGACACACGATCTAGAACTAGCTGCTGCAATCCATGCCTTAAAAATCTGGAGACATTATCTTTATGGAGAGACATTCCAGATTTTCACAGACCATAAGAACCTTAAGTATATCTTTTCTCAGCATGAGCTTAACATGAGACAACGCCGCTGGATGGAGTTAATCAAGGATTATGATTGTACAATTGTTGTTGATGCTTTGAGTAGGAAATCAGTAACACCAGCCCTAGATAAAGCACAACTGAATTCCTTAGTGTGCTCAAGGAGAGATATGCTTATCTCCTTAAGGAAAGACAATGTACAGTTAAAAGTATCATTATTAGTCGTGTTGTTAGCTGAGATGCACATAAAACCTAATTTGGGACAATAGATCAAGGAGGCACATCAAGTTGATGTTGCAGTTCAGCAGATTAGATCAGAGTATGGTAATGAGAAACGAGAGGGTTTCCATGACTCAGATGATCAAGTAGCCTGTTATCATGGTAGGATGATAGTGCCTGATGTGGATAACTTGAGGAAGCTAGTCCTGGAAGAATCTCATTCTTCAAGGTATGCTATGCATCCGGGAAGCACCAAGATGTATCGAAATTTGAAAGATATGTATTGGTGGCCTGGTTTGAAGAAAGACGTTGCTGAGTTTGTTATGCGGTGTCCTGTGTGTCAGCAAGTTAAAGCTGAACACCAGAAGCCTGCAGGAACAATGCAACCTTTGCCCATACCACAGTGGAAGTGGGATCATGTGACCATGGATTTTGTGGTTGGTTTACCTAGAACAACCAAAGGTCATGATTCCATCTGGGTAATAGTTGATAGGTAGACAAAGACATCACATTTCTTACCTGTCAAAACAACCTATTCTGCTGAGAAGCTAGCACGGTTGTATGTAGATGAGATAGTACAAATGCACGGAGTCCCAGTTACCATTGTTTCTGATAGAGGTCCCCAGTTTACAAGTCATTTTTGGGAATGACTTCATAAAGATTTAGGCACACAGTTAAGGTTTAGTACAACCTTTCATCCACAGACTGATGGACAGTATGAAAGAACCATACAGACCTTGGAAGACTTGCTTAGAGCATGTGTTCTTCAGTTTACAGGAAGTTGGGATCTACACCTAAGCTTGATAGAGTTTGCCTATAACAATAGCTATCAACATAGCATTGACATGGCACCTTATGAAGCTTTGTATGGTAGACGTTGTAGATCACCCCTATGTTGGTATGAAATCGGTGAATATCAACTTTTAGGTCCTGATCTTGTGCAACATACCACTGAGAAGATTAAGATAATACAACAATAGTTAAAGACTGCATAGGATAGAATGCATAACATCCTTGCCTATCACATCTTATGCTGACACATCTCGATAAAATGAGATAAACGAATTTAAACTAATGCGGAAGCGTTTTGTTAGCAGCAAAATTACTAAAAATCACAAAATTTTAAAACTTTTTACACAAAGGTACACAACCTGTAAAACCCTTTCATAAAAGAACAAGATATGTTATTTACAAGCTGATTTTCTATTACATCTCTGTAATATCACCTTTCGTGAGTCACAACATCAATTGCCCTGTTAACTATACAAGGCAAGATAAAAAAATCTCAGATCTATTTTAAACATCTAAAGACTCCTAGGACCTGAGAGTACAGAGTCGACACATAGGACATTCTATCTAAGACTCGACAGACAGTGTCTCCACCTAAGGATCACTACTGTCCCTGATGTTGTTGTTGCTGTTGTTGTTGTTGCTCACCCACTGATGGATTCCTTCGTCCTCGGTGTCTACCTAAAAGTCGAATCCCACGGGGGTGAGTCCATTGAATAATTGTCCCAGCGATAGTTATAACTCTTCTCCAGAAGCATTGTTATTGCATATAATTGAATAACATTGAGCAGTAGAATTATAATTATTCAACAGCAAGCAGTTTATTGAATAAACTAAGTAGAGCAGCATTCTTTAAGCAATCATTTCAATTATAACTTGATTGAGAAATGGAACATATAATCAATAAGGAATATGAAGAACATGTATACTAGTTATTCAACTAGAACACTATAAACAATGTATCATCAATCATTATTTCTCGTAGTTCAACCTAAGCAATTATGTTATACAGCTGATTATATTTTTCAAACATATTTATGCCCTGAGGAGATGAGTTACACCTCTCATACTCCAACCGACCATTACTAAATCGCAATCGATACCATACATAGGTCATCAAAAGAGTCGAATTCCTATGACCTCATCTTCCTCAGTCAGTGTGAGGATCATCATGCAGGACATCTTGTGTCTCTGCCATAATAGCTTTCCAGGGTATTCTGGCAACTTCACTATTAGAGTTACAATGGCATGTTGTACTCTCTTTGCCATCGAGGGATTTCTTGTTTATCTCACATCGATGCAACATTAACAACATCATCGGGAGATTAGTGATACATCATCCTGGCATAAACACATAATGAAGGATTGAGAGATTAAATGTACATCTCACATCAATTCCTACATTAGGACGTAAGGATATTCACGTCCATAACCCCCACATACTCAAAAGTATGCTCTCCAAGAGTTCCCTTAGGAAAAACTTGTTTCACCATCATTTAACTTCTGGCAATGATGGATCTATGGTCAGGGCTCTACATGATATCATTATACTTGATTAATTAAGTACATTATAACATTCTTTTAGTATCAGGCATGTTTTCAAACATAAACCATTAAATTAACTGTTATAAAGAGTATTAATTGTATCAAGTTCATTTCACATCCAATTACCATTGGGATATCAATCCCTAACCATCTCATCATTATGATTCAGGAATATGGGTATTCAAACCCTTAGGTCATCAAAACACTTGTTACCAAGTAACATATTGATGACTTGATGGAAATGCAGATATTTCTCATGGCTCATACAACCTATCAATCTCATATGTTACCTCTTACTAGGCAACATAGCATGTCATTACTTTCAAAACTAATAAAGTGCTTTCAATGAATATGGCATCATAACCCTTACCTGGTTAGGTTCACTTCTTTATAAAAACCTACATGATTAGCACAATTGATAACATGTACATTTTTCCTATATTAGCATAGTACAAATTATTTCCTAATTCAATCATAGAGTTTCATGGTTAAAAGCATAACCCAGAATTAGGGTTTATAGTTCATATCATCACATTTCCCTAGATTAGGGTTTACTATTCACATTATATCACATTACCCTAGATTAGGGTTTACTATTCACATTTCAATGAGTTAAGATCATACCATCATTATATTTGAGGATTATTTCCATTAATGCCCTCAATTAAGGATTAAAATTCATTGACCATCATAATTAGGGTTTCCCTGATCTCACTATGAAGGATCATACCCTAATTAGATATATTCATTCATATTGGAGGTTTATTACTTGATTCTCATTCATAAAAGGAGTCTTCTCTCTCCTCTTTCTATCAGATGATGTTTACATCATCCTTAATTAGGTTAAGTCAAATTAACCTTGGCATCATGGGTTATGTCTTTAATAATATGGTCATTAAAGCTCACTTGATCAAAATGTATTGATCACTTTATCTCATCAAGGGTACTTCAGTAATGTTCACCATTTGATCATAACATGCATTAATCAACTAATTACTTGATCTCTTAATCACTTTAGGTATCTATAAGGTTTAGGTTAATCAACTACTAAACCATTTTGATCACTAAGGCATCAAACATTCTTAACCTTTTTAGACCTCAAACGGTCTTGCACATAAACTCCCCAAACGGTCTTGGATAGACCTTGAAACCGTTTGGTAAAGTGTACACTCAAGACCGTTTGCCCAAGATGAGGTGAAGACCGTTTGGTCAAGTTTGACTTTGAAACTGCATGGGCATAATCGATCTTGAAACTGCATGAGATCAAACGGTTTGGGATCGTTTGTTCCCAAACGGTCTTGAGACCGTTTGGTCCAAACCACCTCAAAACTACATGGACCAAAAAGTGTCTCAACCACTTCAATTGAGTTAGGGTTTCCAATGTTGAACCCCTCAATAAACCATGCACTTTCTAGCCACTTATCAATTGAGTTAATTAGGTCAACCCTCAACTAATTTGACACTCAATTGACCCTCAATTGATCACCAATTTTGGCTTGGATCAATTGAATTAGGGTTTGGAATCGATTACTCTTCAACATACATCAACATGAGTGTAATTGATTTGAAACCATTGAACCATCATTCAATTTGGTCATGACCTGACCCCAAACAGTCTTGGGATCATTTGGATGACCTCCAAACGGTCTGGAGACTGTTTTCTCAAGTCTACATCAAAAACTAACCCAACCTATTAAGGTTTGACTCATTGATTTGATCATCAGGTCACTAATCAATTGCACTTCAACTTAGAGCCTTTCGATATTCCACCACTTGACCATAGTCAACCCTAGACCTCCAAATGGTCTTGGGTGACCCCCAAACGGTCTTGGGATCATTTGGATATCCTACAAACGGTCTTGAGACCGTTAGCCCATTATGTCATCTAAAATGAAGTCATTCTCTTAAGGGTTGAACCCCAGATTTGGTCAGTAAATCAGCACTTAATTGCTCAACAACTCGATATCATTGGACCCTCAAATGGTCAACCCTACTTAACCCTAGACCTCCAAATGGTCTTGGGTGATCACCAAACGGTCTTGAGACCGTTTGGGTGATTCCCAAACAGTTTTAAAACCGTTTGGGTCACTCAACCCAAACTTCAACTTAATAAAATTGTTGAAAACAACAATTAACCCGATTAGGATTTAGATGGTTGATGTGCCTTCAATTGGTGATTTTCTTGGAATTACTTGATTATTTTTGGTAGGTGATTGGTCTACATTATTTACAACAGAACTCCAAATGGTCAGTGCCTGGTCAACGCATCCAAATGGTCTTAGACCATTTGCTTCTATGCGGTCTTATGAAACTGTTTGCATTCAAACGGTTTGAAACTGTTTGCTCCCAAACGGTTTGGGAAACCGTTTGCAAAAGTTAGGAGACCGTTTTCTAAAGAAAGATTTTTAGATAAACATTGGAATTAACTTCATCATATTCTACCTCAAGAACAGGGGCAATTCTTCACGGAAATCTTAGCAAGAACACCTAAAAGTGTCTAAAGGAGAAGTATAAGCAACTATTCTAAGAGAAGAAGATGCAAAATCAAAGCTTAAGGTTTAGAGTTATAAAACCCACCTTAAGATCTGATCTAGAGCTCCAAGATTCGTATCTTTAATGGTGGATGAAGCTCAAAAGGTTGTCCAAGGTCCGTTATTCAAGATTTGAATGGAGAAGATGGCTAGAATGAAGAGTTGTATAAGGAAAACTAACAAACCAACCTTGTATTTGGGTGTTCTCCAAGAATTCAAGCTAGGTGATGATCCATACTTACCAACTTATCTTGGTCACCTTACTATATTCCAGAGCTCCCCCTTGGTCAGTCCAAAGCAAGAAGATGAGGAGAAAGAACTAAATGAACGATCCTTTTCTTTGAGGAAAAAGGGTGCTTATATATTTTTGGGTATTATCAAGGCAAAGAAAAAAAAGATAGTTATTTCTTTTATTTCTTAAACCCATCCACTCATGATCACTCCACCCTTGGCCACGTTTCTTCCTCCTTTTCACATGCAAAACCTCTCTCTTATCCAAGGTTAAAGGAAAAGAAACCATATATCTTAATAAGCTATATATATGAAAGGCCATTTTGCTTAAAACTTGGTTATTTAGATATTAAGGTTGTCTTCCTTATTTGATCATTCAAATGAGGCGCCCCTCTCATTTTCTTTGCTCTACTTGATGCCAAGAAACATGAGAGATACTCTAGAGGGTATATTTTACATGTTGGACCCTAGGTTTTGGGTAAATTGTACTTTACACCAAAACTAGCTTTTATAGCACAAGGATTGCTCTACAAGCTATATCTTGGTGCTCAAGCTTGTGGAATCCATACCACCACATCATATTCATTCTTATGATGTCTCAACATCAGAGGAACATCTTAACATGTGAAATTTTGCAAGTTAACCCCTCAACTTCGGTAATTTGCGCTTTAGTCCAATATTAACAAAATAAGATTACAACATTGTTTAAAAAGGACTGAAATGGAAATATAAGTTCCTCAAAAGCTTTAATTACATTACATAAGATAACCACAAGCATCTAATCACATATTTAAACAAAACACCTAGGGTTAGTTCATAACCCAGGTCAGGGATGTTACACTTTCAGGGTAACTTTGCTTGGTTGATTGATTGCTTGGTATTGCTTGGACATCTAGACTCCTAATCAAGGTATGTGGTTACACTTATGATCAATCACTCTAGTTTCCCTACAATTTTTGAGGTTTACAGATTGCTTGAAATTAAATGCTTGGATGACTTTTAATTCATGCAATATATAAAGTGACTATGGATATCACAATAGTTAGCTTATAACTTGCTCAGACTCGCATTCCAACTTTGGAGATTGTGAATGACGATGGAAGTAAAGTCATGGTGATGACTAAGAGACCAAGCCCCAGGTGGGGAAGGTAAGACACACCCCAGATTGGGAAGGTCATAAGTGGTCAAGCCCCATTGTCGGAAGACCTAATGGCACCTAGCTCCAGATTAAGAGGTGGCCAATGAGGTACCTAGCTCTAGATTGAGAGGTAGCCTAAAGTCTAGTGTAGGGATGAAACCCTAATAGAGGGTATACCATAGGTTGAGTAAAAATAGTTGAGAAGTTATAAAAAAAATGTAAATATCATTTTGTAACAAATAATTGTTGTGGTTATGTTGTTACAAGTATATGCAATCTTTTGTCTCCCTTTCATAATTGTATAATCTGTTATACTGATCGATGTTTTGTTTGTAGGTGTTTTAGGATAATTTGGCATTTAGAAATTATGATGAAATTGGATATCTAGAAAATGGCACAATATGAAGAAACATAATGTAAACATGGAGTTTATAGTTAAATTTTATTTTATGTTGCATATTTAGATATTCCATCAGTTTTATACCAAATTCCTTTTTGTTAGAAAAAATGTATTATTTATTTATGGTTAATTACTAAAGATGTTATTTTGTATTAGTGATAATAGCCCTTGCCCTCGGTCCGCCTAAATAGGGGATAATAGGGGAAGGGAGTCGTTACAACTTTCCATGCTAGTTTTAATTTGTTGATTCTTGTTGTGATCCTAGTCAATAGTTAATGAACTCTCTCTATCATCACCACATTAATTTATTATGTTGAAGTTGTTCAGTTTAACTTGATGTGATATCCCCACACAATTTCAATTTTAGAATTTACTACATTCCCACATCCCATGCTCTCTATCTGTGTCATGAGGTTTCTTTATTCCTTATATGCTCTTGATTAGTGTGTTGATAAGCATGATTAGTTTTTATTTTTGATGTTATTAAACTACATGCCACTCTGTTTTTTAGTTTATCAATTCATGTTGATATCTAATTAATGTTCGAAGCTCTCCTGGTATTATTACAACACCATTTTATTATCTCCCATTTGGTTCTTCTCAAATGAATTTGGTAGCCTTGAAAGGCCTAATTTTGAGATGTACTTCTTTCCCACATCCCATGATCTTCATTATTTCCCTAGGGTTTCACCTTTTACTTTCATATTCTTGATTACAACATTCATGTGCATGATGCAAATTGTTTTGAATATTATTGGACTACATACAATAATGGTTTTTATTTTTTTATTTATTTTGATATCCTAATTAACAATTAATGATATGAATATATCATTTCCACATCAGTTTATGGTGTTGGATTTGTTTCAGTTCAACTTAATACACTATCCTCAATAAATTTTAGTTTTGAGATTTATTACACTCCCACATCCCATGCTCTACATTAGTGTCTTTTTTTGGACGACGATGGCTCCTCCTCGGGGGTGGTTCCTAGTCCCCTTGACTACTAATACATCAAAGGGGGCATTTAAATCACACACTAGACTAACATGTTCCATGGTATAAATTCATTTCTAAGGAGGACAACCTGGGATTCGCACCTAGTGCCCTTCATTAGGGAACCCAAGCCTTTACCACCCAAGCTACAACCTCATGCTCTCTATTAGTGTCTTGAGGTTTCATTTTTTCTTATATATTTTTGATAAGTGTGTTTCTATGCATGATTCACAAATATTTTTAGTTTATTGGACTACTTATGTTATAATTTGAAATATCTCACATTTGTTTTATCAAAATGTAATTTGTGTTTTTAATAAGGTATCTTTGAAACCCTTAGAAATCTAATTATTTGTTTTGCAATTTAGAAAATGAATAAAAATTTACCAAATTTAAGGAAATTTGTGCTCTTATATAATCTAAATAATTCTGTAAGAATTTTTTCAATTAAAAATAAAAGAAAAACCTAGATTCTATAAGACTCTAATATATTAATTTATTGAGTAAATAATACATGAGTTACCCTAGTTTACTTAAATAATAACTTGAAGGCAACCAATGGCCTTAGTTGGGCTCCACCAATGCTAAATGTGGGATAATTACCGTATGAAGATAATTGACAAGTTTTGAGGATAATATGTTTATATGCTACCTTGGTGATTATACTAAGTAACTATTTGAAAGGCAAGAAAAGGATAAATATCTTTTGTACATTGATCTCAATTTCCTAGGATAAGATAATGATATGATAAGGATCCTCCTAATTCTTGATATCATGTAGATACTTCGAAAAGCCTATACAAATTTTTGAAGAATTTTCTAAAGTGAGATAATCCTGCACAAATCAAATTTAAACAAAATTTAGATGGCATGGCCAACCTAAAATCCTGATAATGCGAGACTGAGCCACATGATAGGTGATGCGGGCACTGCCTACATCCCTTGGATATAGACCTGATGACTGACATGCCTTATTATTCCTTGCAACTTGAGTCCCTCTCGACTCAAACTCCCTCTCTGGTCCTATCTCTCTCATTTCTCCACCCATTTTTATTGGATTGTTCTGTTAAAACCAGGAGAGAAACTTGAATCTAACAAAATAAGATTCATCCATTATCTTTGGTTATAGGTTTAATGCTCAAATTATCTTTTACTCCAAAGAGTTAGGGTTATACCTTGTTTCCTCAACTAATCACCCTAGTTTATAAATAGGATCCCAGTACTCTACCCACACCCTCAAGAGTCCAAGCCACCTCTCAATTGGAGATGAGAACCTTTGTAGGATCCCAGTTGTACACCGTCATCTTCCCCAATTCAATGACCCCACCTTGAGGCTACAATCCTGCTCTGACCAATTTCTTTGGTCAAGAGCTCAGTGAGAAGGTTTTATAAAGGCCCCAATACTCAGAATTAAGCGAGAATCCCTATAACATATCGAAATTTTCTACCAAATCTAATTTTGAGTTACTTTGCATAATATTCATGATTTGAATTATCTTTATTTCTAATCCTTATGCATATTTTTCTACTTGTTAAATTTCTTAAAATCAAGTATATATACAAGTATCCCTCACTTTGATCAAATCATCCCTTGTGGGTCCCATAAGTAAATAATGGAACCTTAATTTGGAATTTTGTCTTTGGAATCACATAAAGAACATTATTGATATTTAGATATTAATATTTGGATTAAATATGAGAGTAAATGTTTTAGACATTTTAGACTCATAAATAAGGCAAGTTAATATATTTAAGATTTATGGAAATGTCATTTAAACTTATGTTCAAAATTTCATAGAAGATGGAAGTGTAGATTGAGTGAAATAAATTTAAAAAACGAATACAATTAATGAAGTAAAAGTCTCCTTTCTTTTCTCCTAGTCAAATGGAACTATGACACATCCCTAACCTAGTGTGTACTTGTATTTATCTATCGTAGAATCCATTATAGTCATTGGCCATTAATGACCCACAGCCCTTCCCCCTTGGCCTCTCACTTCCTCATTTTTTCTCCCCAAGTTCCAGTCTACACTTCTAGAAATCGCCAGCCCATCAATCGAATGTGAGAAGACTCAAAATGCCTATAGCCATCGATGGCCAGTGATTCCAAATAAAGGGCGATGAAACTTGCTAAGGCATTACGCTGCCTTAGGGTTAATAAGGATACCACGGACATCGTCTCAACCATGAGGCACAAACCCTAACACTAGAGACCCTCTAAGTATCTCCCCTCATCTTCTGACAGACATGCACTTCCATAGTTGATACATATCTTCTTCTCCTTCTTCCTCCTCCTGACCTTTAGACTCTTCCCAATCTTCCCTTTCCTTCCATCGAGGTTTGTACCAAGTTGCCATGTAATCTTAGAACTGCTTGGAGGCCTCCATCATCACCCTTCCTCCAGTGTCTCCCCCCTTCAACCTATTATGCCATGCATCTAGCAGTAGATCTCACCAATGACTGAGATCTGGCCAGCAGCTACTGATTGTGGCACCACCATTTCTACCTCCAACCAGATCAGATCATTGAAGACATGACTATCACCTTGGTGCATTGAGATGTTTGTTGACCTGTTGAGCTTTTAGCTAGATTGTAATCAACTGTACATTAGCATACTGCATCCACCACTACACTGGTGACCTATGCTGATTGTAGTTGATTGCACATCATCGCTTCCCTCCTCGCAGCTAGCCTGGTGTGTGCCTAGAGAATTTTTAGTAAAATCGATGACCCTTAACACCACCTAGTTGCCTCCTTCACTCCAACGAAAAGTACATCAAGATGTACCATTACAAGGTAATATTGACAAGCCTACCTTCTCCTTGGTTCTAATGTTCTCCAGTTCATGAGTAAACCACCTCGTAATACAATATCTTAACTTTACTCTTATGTCACCCATTCGATATCGATGGAATATAATTCCAATATGGTGATATACATCAAATAACACAAAGTTCTACTAGTCTATTTTATGTTAATGTGATGTGATGCCTATGTAATATACATGATTCTAGGTACAAAATACATAGTACCTAAAGAAAAAGCCTAAGAACCGGAATAAAGCCTAAGAGAATACCCGAAATGATGTAATCCATTATCATAGGCCATATTCCTCTAATGTTTAAAACTTAATCACATGCATCTCTCTTTCAAAACCTATGACATAGAAAAATCCCTATTTCCACAACACATGAACCTAGACTATAGCCTTTGATATATTGGAATAGAAATGATTACTGTTAATTCTGATGTCTATCATAAGAGTATTAACCCTCCTAATGTTGCCAGGAAATAAATTGGCAAAATTAAGTCCAAATACTTCTAACTATTTTATTCACATAGAAACTATAGCCTAGTAAATATTCTATTTTATTTATTTATTTCATAATATATATCATTGAAAGTTACATATATGTATGGCATGTATTACTACATCATATAATCTTGATAAAAATAAGTTTTATGTAATGAATGAAATTATGAATACAAAGCTTGGTATAATTAAGTAACATCCTAAGGTAGTAATAATACATGGAGTATGTATCAAAGTAATAAGGATGGACTTGCACCTAATGAAACATGTAAATGATTTCCAAAGTCAAGGATTTCATAATAACACATGATATTCCCTTTTTTCTAGGATTTGAAACTTCAGAGCTTGTACAAACTTAGTCTGGAAATATTGGATTTTTCTTGGATTCTAATGTACAAGATTATCTATTTTTCTTATTGAGATATTTCTTATCCCTATTGAGTTCTATACATCTTGTTTGGTGGTGAATGCTAAACTATGTTATATGTCATTCCTACCTTAAAGGTCACCATCCCTCCAATCATAATTGTTGGATTTCACTACACATTATGATAGAACTTGATATGACTAGTGGAGTTTTGACTCCCCTAGGGTTTTGGCCCCTTAGATCTTTGTCTCGCTTGAGATAGGATATGTCTCTCCAACCTTTGCATAGGTTGTAATGGATTATTTGTCCCCTAATCAATTGGTTAAAATAGAAATTAGGCTTTATTATCATTCTATAATAGATGATTTAACACATGATACTTTATCACTCAAAGGAAATGATATGATAGTTCTCAATCCTATTTTTTGAAGTTTATCATTCCAAATATTTTGATAATTTGATATCTTGAACATGGATCATTTTGTATAATTGGTATCCTTATGGAATTTCTATTTTGAACAATGAATATTGAAACAATGTTACTTGTTATCCTTGTTGTGCCAGATTAAGTCCACCAAATAGTCCCTACCTAGATTTAATATAACCTTTGAGTCCTACTTTGTACCTATTTTATTAAATAGATTTATATAAGTACATAGTATTAGAAATCATTGACCCCTTTTCTCTTGGTCCATGTCGTAGATTATTTATCCCTCTGGGATATTGCATGGACAGTGGGACCTACTCACTTGGAGTCTTACAATGAGAACTTCTAAGAGAAGGCTAGGATCATGGCAAGGTGTCCTTTGTGTGGTGTATTATCTTTATCTTTCTTTATTAACATTATGATGTAGTCCCTCATATGGACAACATTCTTTTCTTTCCTTTATCTTATGTTATGTTGAGAAAACAAACATTGTGTTTTCATATTGTTGATTTTATTGAGAACTTTAGTTATCATATTAAGTTGCACATGTTTTTGAAACTATGTCCTCACATGAAATGGTGTCAGAGACATCAACGACCAGCATCCTCCTTGGATTATTCTAGAATTGCTTTTGGGATCCTATATTGATACCTAGTATCTCTCTATTATCTGATAGGAAAAATCTATAAGAACCGGTTACACTAAACGAGTAAAACACAAAACACAATCGACCACTCATTCATCACATATCCAAAATTGAGGATAAGTTAAATCTGTTATCAACATTTCCAACATGCTATGAAACAATACACAAGAGCCCAACATCTTACTTGTATTCATATTATATCAAAAATCTTTTACAATTTAGTCCATGGGCTTAGACACAACACACATGTATACACAAGAACATTATCCATTTATGGCACATGAGCAAGCATCTGGATGCTACTAAAAACAAAATTCAATTGAAACACTATTTACAAACTTTTGTGCCCAAACCTTGGTGTATAGGGATGACTCTAGGACACACTAGACAGCTAAAAACCTTCTCAAAGGTTCATCACTATGACTCATCCTTGCTTCCACGAGTTTGTTGTCATTGCTGCCGATTACCTAAAAATATGCGGCAAATCGCATGGGTGAGACCCATGTCCCAACAAGAGATATAATCTCCAACAATGCTTATTGAATACATCAATTAAATCAACTTAACAATCCAGGAAGATTAAGCATGTATAATAGATATCATAGTAGCAGTGATGGTTAACAAGATACCTAAAGAAGTAGATAACAACTATCATCATTAGCTTGACTATCATCATTTACCTTGCTAACAATATAAGCAATTCAATAGCATATGACTAAATAGCATAAGAAAATCTAGTAGCATAGCATCTCTGTTATCATGAACAAGTCTGGCAACATAAGCATAACTAACAACATTAGCATATTTAACAGGTTGAATAGATCAACATCATAAGTTTGTCTTATAGCATAAGAACAATTATCTGTATAAGCATGATTAGTAGTATACATATCTCTAATTACAGAGGCATGGCTAAAAATATAAGCATAGATAGTAGCTTGTAATAATTATCAACATAAGCATGGGTATTGTATGTACATATCTAAAACATGATCATATCTACAACATAGCATGTCTACTATATTTTAATGCACTAAACATCATCTCTTTGTAAAAGAGACTAAACAAGGGTTATCATCCAATGTGAACTGTTGCGTATAACCCGATACAGATATGCTACATGGCTATATTACATCTTTTATTTAGCCCTTGGAAGTTTGTGCCATACCACCCAAAGTCCAACAGACCCATGCGAAGGGCTAATCTATTCCGTACAAGATGTAGGAGAGACGACATCCTAATATCTCTTCCCCTCAGTCAGTACAAGTAAAAGGCAGTAACATATCAGTTAATGCTGCCACCAGTGACATATAGTCAATTTGTTAATAACTAGTTTGCCCTTGGTACAGGTCATGCACTAGAGAACAAGCTCACGCATGGTCATTCTATATGAGGCATTATGTAATTATATTGTTGCCTTTAACACATCACAATATCACAATATCTGAGGCATGACCGTAGCCATCCTCCACAACATGCAATTGTGGATGCAAGGAGGTACTCAATTTGCACCCCCGCATATTGAACAATATGCGCTCCAAGTTTCCCTTAGGAATTCTCATTTCACCATACAACAAGTCTGAACACTGAAGATGGTTATACGGCACATGGCACTACATGATTAGGGTTTCAATTGATTATTTATGCCAAATGGGTGAATTAATGCCACATTAAACAAGTGGACATATAAACCCTAATTCATCTCTAACAGGCACTAACATATAAAAACTTCAGAAGATATAAAATGTATGAACCTTATTGTTCCTCATCTCATAATTATATAGTACTATTCATTGTCATTCATTAGACTAAACTTGTCATCATACTATCACATGATATAAATCCTCATCACAATATCACAGGGTATCATCCCTTGTCAACATAAGAGGATAAAGGTCATTAAGACCACTAAACCATTCCCTACAAGGTCATAATTATCTTTCCATGCCTTATAACATGGCTCAAAAAACATCACTATACATGTGATACACATGTTCATCATTATATTGTATTAAAGAGCTAAAATATGTTCATAGTATAACATTGTAGGGTTATCTTAGAATTAAGAGAATTCATTTATTCTATCAACATATAAGGAAGCTATATGATTGGCCATCATCACACTGATTGTGTACAAGCTCAACATAAGAAATCATAAATCATGAAGCTATGACGACCACTAGTTAACACATTAGAGTTGCAATCCATCATTAGGAAGGATATGCCATCATTATATTAAACATTTAAGGAAGGATCACATGACTAAACATCATCATATGTTTGTATTAGAGTTAGATTTAGCAAGATAGATTATATTTAAGTTATAGTTCAACACTCTTTCACAAACCCTAACTCATGGAATGCCCATTGGATCATGGATGCATAAGATGAAGTATAACCATCACATTCCATACTATCCTCAAGTATGGACCCACACATAACTCAATGTGTAACCATCAAGTTATAGAATACTAGGTTTTCAATAACAAAAAGAGATTACTCCATTATTTTATTAACCATTCAAGGGGGCTATTCATAATCAATCACCATCACTTATGCACATAAGATTAGGTGTAACAAGGTATGCTTCATTAGGGTTGTATATTAACTCATCATGGGTTTATCAATTATACTCATTAGAGGGCAAAGGTAAGACTATACGTTTAAGGGCATTGGACCATCAAATTCTCATCGTTAGAACCCAAACATTACACTATAGGCTTCACCCTAAACAATTGGATGTTTAAGTGTCAAATCTTAATCCTTGGATCATGTGCTATATTCAAAACCCTAAGTTGAATCATAGGTTCAATCTTTGAATCCATTCACTAAGGAACCATCCGTTTAAGGTTACGAAGAATGAACATATGGAAACTAGGTTCACCATCAATTTTGGTATTATGTATCACCATTGGTATATACGTTTAACATCTCCATCAGTTTATTACCATCGGTTGATACTATGAGAAAAGCATTGAACCATCAATTGGTAAGCTTATAAAAGAGTCTAGAACTGACCTGAGGTGTGACCATCAGTTGACACCATTAGTTGTTACCATTAGTCATCACCATCGGTTGCCACAAAGACATCACCATTGGTTCCAATGAGGAAGTAACCATCGGTTCCTATATGAAGGTACAAATCAACATAAAACACTAAACATAACCATCTGTTGGACCATCACTTAGGCCAATAAAATCATAGGTTGTGATGCATCTTCAAAGGTCTAAAACATCACTAAGGTTGACCATTGGTTGGCACACTTAAGACAAATCAAAACAGCATGAAAAGCAACCATCGGGTCAAGGTTTAGAAGAGCTAAAACAACAATAAAATACTAGATATAATCCATTGTTTAAGGATCTACATGTTCCATATTTGGCATATAAACAAGGTCTAGATATTTACTTATCTTGGGTAAATCATACCCAAGATCTCAAGTTGGTTTATATCTATAAACTATTCAAGAACATCACCTAAAAGTTAAACCCTGACTAATGGTAGTTTCTTCAAGATTAGAACATCATTTACTAGGTTGAGGGTAACCAACGACCATAGGTGACCAAAAAAGCATAACCATCGGTTCAAGAGTTTAATAAGTTCATCAAGATAAAAACAAGGCAGGAACCATTGTCATGCATAGGTTCCAATCAACAGTCACCAAGGAAAAGAAGGAAAACTAGTTCATAAGTACTTATAAGGAACTACCATTTATCCCTACTTAATCACGATCAGATAAAGCCATCACTACGTATTTAAAACTATTGATGTAAGGCACCAAAGGAAAGATAAAATAGAAGTAGGGTATCTGCCATCAGTTGGCATACCCATGCCAAACCAAACAGCAGAATGGCTAAACCATCAGATTGCCATGGAAAAGGAGGAAAACTACTCCAAAACCCTAATTATGGCCATATATGTTATACCAAAAACCATCATTTGCTCACATAATCTAGATTTTCTTGTACCAAGAAGGTACATGCACAAGGTTTAAGATCCATTAGTGGAGAAAAATTACTTAAGGATCATAATATAACTTGAAACCCTAGGCAAGGTAGCTTCTTTTAGCTTAGAACTTCATTTTTAGAATATAAGCATGAACATGCATGGTGGTAGTAAATAAAAAATCTAGAGAAAGTTATATAACTTGCCTCTAGGAAGATGGTGCATCTTTGAACAGAAGAGAAACTCGATCAAGGAGAGTAGAAAACCTTAGTTTTATTTGAACTCGACCAACAAAGCTTCTTCATAAAGAAAGGGAGTAAACCCTAGATGAAGAGAGCAAGAAAGGTGAGTTTTCAAGCTTTAAGACAAGTTTTACCATGGAAAACCATGGTTCCGTCCAAGAAGAAGGAAGGAGGAAGAAGAGCAGACAATGAAATAAAAGATAGAAGGAAAAACTTACTATCTTATGTTGGAAATAGCAAAGGATGCTTTACAATACCTAAAAGAGGGTAGATCTGATCTATAGCCATACATGCAAGAAGTCCAGCCATCATCTTCTTCCTTGGGAACCTCCTTTGCTGCTATAGAATGGAGAACGAATATCTAGCAGCAGGGGAGAGATATGGGTCAAAAGGTGTCATTTGTGTGCAAAAGGAAGGGTATATAAAGCTCATAGATAATGGAGTAAAGAAGCTTGAGGTATCCATCTAGGTTGCCATGTGTCAATGGTTGTTTTGCATGTAACACAGAAGGTCCATCAGTCCCCCTTTTGTCTAACCATTGGAAATTGATTCTAGGAGGACCATCGGTCATCCAACACAGGCTAGCCATTTGTCTCCATCTCTAAAAGAACCATCGGCCCTCACATATAACCACAAAAGGGCAAAAAGGTGCATTCTACCTCAACCATTAGTTGCACCCCTTCTATGGTGAACCTACATCCTCCCTAAATCTAGGGGAACCATAAGTTGTCACACCCATCAGGGAAAACCTTCGGTCTCCTTGGTTGTACACTTAGCTACTCCATCATCCATGAAGGGGTAAAACCCTAATTCACCACAGAAGTGAATCACCACCGAGCCAAGGTTCAAGAAAGTTCCACATTGATCAAAAAGCTCAATAATGATAAGATAACATCTAAGGAACATAATTCATGTGATAAATTTCAAGAAAAATGTCAAATTTGGGTAAATTGCATAAAAGCCCAAAATGTGCACAAAATTACATAAGTTGCACAAACAGTGTCCAAACTTGATGAAACTTGAAACTTAAGATTTTGACATGATATAAAAACACTTAAATAGTTTAGTTAAGGTTTAAAGTACTTAATTAAGAATGTTTAACTAAAAATAAGGTTCAAGGTTTCACAAAAAAATATGTTGTTCGATTTTGATGATGAGTACAAGAGCTTGAAGAAGAAGAAGGAGGAGGAGGAATGATCCTCATACTACAGCAAGTACAATGCACCCTCCTCTAAGTGATCTTAATGGACTCCCACTCCCAAGGGTGATCATGGAACCCAATTAGCCCAACTTTAGTGCATCATGGGGTTAGCCATGATGGGCCTTATTGACAAAAATGTTGGCCCACGGAACCCACCATTGTCGATTTCATCAAGTTGAAACCATTTGAGTACTATGGGTGAAAATGAAAGTGATATGGTTGACTAGGATGAATTGAAATTTAGTCACCAAGATATACTAGAGGGATTTGACCTTCTTGGGAAACTCAAATCACCAAACTAAGTGTCATTCCTTTCCATCGGTTGATGTTTTGTGTAAATACTTTGCTTCTTCGTCAATTAAGAACTAGTTGGATTGCTCTGTCGTTCCATCAGTCTAGTATTGATGGATGGCCAGTTTTGCTAACTATTTATGCTTTCCTCATTAGAGAATCTATGGGTTAGCTGACCATCTAGGCACAAAACTTTCATCAGTTGAGGACTGAAAAAAATTGGCACCAACATCAACTACTAATAGAAATGGACAAAGAGCCTATTATGGTAGTTCTAAGATGAAGAATCAATAGTCTAATGATGCTTCATTGAATGTATTCTAATAGAATAAATAGTGTACTTAAACCAATGATGAAGATCAACTATATCTATCAATGGAACTCCCACCCTTGTTCTAACGTCCCAGGATTTGAGGCCTCGGATATAATGATCTTAAAAGGAATGATTGGACTACCCATATCACCAAGGTACACCTCCTTTTCTGAGAGACCATCACTAAAGAGCTCCATAGTTAAGTGTGCTCAACTTGGAGTATTACTAGTATGGGTGCCCAGTCGAGAAGTTGACCCCGGCTTGCGTGTGAGTGAGGAAAAAGTGCACAGTTAAGGCTAGTGGTGGTCTGTGGGGTCAGTCGTCATTCTTGAAACTCTGCTTGAGCCTAGGGCAATGGGCCCAGGCATTACAAATGGTATCAAATCCATAACCCCTCTAGTAAGTGGGGCCCACATGGGCCAATAACATGCTAGTCTTTGAGCTGTGCGATCCAGGAATGTTGGAAAGGGCTATCCATGGTGATGGAGCCACCCTTATGTTGGTAGTCGTGGTCGGGAGCTGGGTGTACATGGCCGTGTTTGGTCTTCATTGAAATAGGGAAATGTTATGAGGCCCAATAGTTGAGCCTTGACGAGGACGTCAAGAGTTTAAGTGGAGGAGATTGTAATGTCCCAGGATTTGAGGCCTCAGATATAATGATCTTAAAAGGAATGATTGGACTACCCATGTCACCAAGGTACACCTCCTTTTCTAGGAGCCCATCACTAAAGAACTCCATAGTTAAGCATGCTCAACTTGGAGTAGTACTAGGATGGGTGACCAGTCGGGAAGTTGACCCCAACTTGCACGTGAGTGAGGAAAAAGTGCACAGTTAAGGCTAGTGGAGGTCTATGGGGCCAGTCATTATTCCTGAAACTCTACTTGAGCCTAGGGCAGTGGGCCCGGGTGTTACACTTGTCTACTAATGGATAGGTGGGACTATCTATCAATGACAGTCATGCCCTTTGTACTTATGGAAATTTACATCTTCCTTTTAGTGGAATGATAGACTGATGAAGTTGTTGTTAGAGTGACCAATGGCAGGACAACTTTGACCACCCTTTTCCTCTCCTCTTCGGGCTATATATACCCCTACTTCTCCTCCTTCCTCACCTCATTAGCATACTTTATCTCAAAGAGATAGAGATGTGATGAGAATCCATTAGTTGACACCACGCTTTGGTGCCAACCGATGAAAAGCTTGCCTCCATTTTGACCTTCATCAGAGTAGTTGTTTTCTTCTCTTCTCTTCACATGTGCATATCAACACCCTTCCTTATGTCTCATGAATATAAAATAGAGTAAGTAATGTTGTTTCATTATTGATCTTAGAGTTGTCCATCTTCTTCATCGTTAAACTATGTTATTAAGGATGGTCCTTTAGGTTTGGAATACAGTAGGCTTATTCCATGATTTCTTTCTCTATCTTGTTGTAATTGCCTTTATATCATGGATCTGCTATTATAACAAGTCTTCAGAGAAGAAAACTTAGACCTTGGAGAGTTTTGGTTACCTTCAGAGTTTATCACGAATCTCAAAGTTTTTCTAGGAATCCTCTTCAAGTAAACTTGTTTCCACTATTGTGAGAGTGATATAACTATCGATATATTAAGTCCCTACCTTTTAAATGCAAATATTCATATTTGAAGAGATCTTACTTAAAATGCTAAAAGGTAAATATTGCATCACTCTAATATGGTAAATATCAAATACAAACCTGCAAACTTTACTTAATAACGTTAATCAGGCTTCACAATTAGTTTCTTGATGCTAGAAACTTAATGAGTCTAGCATGTCCTTGCATAAATCTAGCTCATGTTCAAAGAATCAACATAGATGTAGTACTACTATAATTAATAATTTCCTTTGAGGAATTTATCTCTACTCTAATGTACCCTTTCTCAAAAAGAGAGCGGAAGTAACAAGGTGGATGGGAGGAGGGGAGACAAGTGACCTCCACTACCTCCATGCCAACTCAGGCCCCACCCTCCACCATCACCAGAGTTCCACGTCCAGGAAATGACAACAACATGGGCCAATATTGACAAAAACCAATCCACACAAGATGATACCATCTTGTAAGAAATAGATATAAAGATCCTTGATGGATAAATCACCTTCCCCCAAGAAGAGGAAGACATAACAATGGTGATATGGAGAAACACCACAGTCGGCTATCTCATATGCCTTAACCCCCACATTCCCACCCTGGTATATCATCTTAGAAGGATATGGTCCCTTACTGGAACCTTAAATGCATAGATGAGAGCCAAAACCTGCTTTATTCTCTAGTTCTCCAATGCAGATGATCTTATGATGGTGGTAGAATCCAAACCCTAGTTCATGAAAGTAAACCCATCATATTAAAGAAGTGGGGACAACATGAACATTTGGAGAAAGAATGCCTCACTAGCCTCCCAGTATGTATCAAAGCACACAAAATTTCCCTAGAATTATCGAGTGCTATGACCTTCTTCATGATTGGGTTTTTACTTGGTAAAACCAAACATATTGACCATATAAAAAAGGCTAGGAACCACATGGACTATGCAAGAATCAACGTCATCATTGACACTGAATTTACAATCCCTAATGAAGTGAAATTCAAAAGAAGCACAGGGAAGGAACGTGCCTTTACAATTGAGTATGAATGGAAGTGTACAAAGTGTCTGCACTACAACACCTTCGGACATGAGGTGACCATGTGCAACATCCACGTTGTTAGTGAAAAATCCAGAGTCCCAGAACAACCTATTCCAACTAAACAACCAACAATAGAGCACATCCCAGGGAAGCAACCTACCATAGAAACCAACACATCCCCTAACAAGGAGGAGAAAACCCCCCGCAACGGCTAACCAGTCCAACAAAAATGATGGATTCACTATTGTTCCAGTTAGAATCGTCACGAGAAGTCAAGCAAGTAGAATCCAACAATGCCATAGCCAGACTAAAAGTAGCTCACCTCTCTCAAACTGGTTTACCCCTTTGGCAAATCAACCTAAACCAAACAAACACTAGGCTTCAGGGAACATCCCACTACTCCATCCAAATGAATGATCTGCTAAGGATCATGGCCTAGAACATCATAGGTCTGAATGATAAAAATAGGTAGGATAATTTCAAGCAAGAGATGAAGTCGGTCAAGGAAGACATCGCTATATTAGTTGAATCCAAAGCCAGACTTTAGAACATTCCATTTATCATCAATATAAACTTTCCAAAAGCACATTGGTGTGCTAACTCCTCGAGACAGATTACTACCAAAATCATCATACTTTGGGAATCCCAAAGTACTATGATCCAACCCACCTCTTTAACAGATCAGCTCCTACACTTTTCCATCATGTTTGGAAGGAAGCAATGTGAAGTTGTTGCAATGTATGGCACCAAAAATGATAATAGTAGAAGTAAAATATAGGAATCCATCATTGATATCAGTCAATATCACTCACCCATGGGCTCTCTTGGGTGATTTCAGTGATGTCCGGATGGAATCTGAAAGACTGGGACAATCCCCCCATCCAAAAAATCAATGCATGAATTTAATGAAGTTGTAAATGATGTTGCTCTCTTTGAGAGATATACCAAGGGTCCCTTCTACATGTGGGACAACTGCCAAGAAGGAAAAAAGCACACTAGATCTAAAATTGATAGATTTTTTGTAATCAAGGCTTACATGATGAATTCCCTGACTTTTGGGTGCAAGTGATTTCCACCATTGTCACCAGTCATGCTATCTTGATGCTTCATCTTGGTGTAGGGTTACCAAAAATAAGATCACCCTTTAGATTTATCAACCACTAGACAAATGTGGATGGGTTCAAAGAAGTTGTGCTAGATGCACGGATGACAACATAGGTGGAGGGGACACGTATGAATAGACTACACAAGAAGCTCCATGTTGTCAAGAAGAACCTCAAAATATGGAATCTAGATAGAGTGGGTGGCCTACATGACAATGCTAAAAATCATATAATTGAAGCCATAAAAGCCCAAGAACTGGCCGACCTCATCCCCCATAATGAAAACCTCTATGCAATATCCAGAGAGGTAGTAAACAAAAACCAAGGAAGCCATTCTTGTTGGGGAGTCCTTGTTGAAACATAATCAAGAGTGCTTTGGTTGATGGAGGGAGACAAAAACTCGAGATTCTTCTACGCATCCCTCAAAACAAGAAGAGCATGCAATACCAAAAAATCATCCAACATCAATGCATTACTATCAATGAGAAGGAGATTGTCCAAAAAAGCTTCACTGACCACTATAGAGCCATGTTCAACCAAAACCATGTGCATAGAAGACAATCAAATTTCCAAAATATTCCAAAGATTTCAGTCGATCACCTAAAGATACTCAATGATCCTATCACTAGAAAGGACATTCAAGACATCATCTAGGAAGCTGATGGGAAGTGGCACCTAGTCCTGATGGCTTTAATACAACATTCTATAAGGAATGATGGGATATCATAGGAAATGATGTTACCAAGGAAGTGATTGACTTCTTTAGAAATGGGAAAATCCTAAAAGAAGCAAACAAAACATTTATCACTCTCATCCTCAAAAACTTGGAACCAACTAAGGTCTCTGATTGGAACCCAATCTCTCTTTGCAATCGTTGTTCCAAGATCATAATAAATCTTATGACGAAAAACTTGGATACCATCCTCTCTTAGGTCATTGCCCCCAAGAAATTTGCCTTTATTAAAGGCATTGAAATATGGGAAGTTATTCTGCTTGCAATTAACATCATTAGTGGTTACAACAGAAACTATGGCCTCCAAATATGTGCATCAAGGCAGACCTATCTAAAGCAAATGATACAATTGATAGAGATCACATTTTGAACGTAATGTCCCAAATGAGATTTCCCTCTAAGTGGATAGAGTGGATTAAAGAATGTATGCAAACTAGTTCATTAAGAATTCTTGCTTAATGGGTAACCCACGCGCATTATTCAAGCCTCTAATGGAATTTGACAGGGTGACTCCATCATCCCATATCTCTTTGTTCTTGGTATGTAAGCGCTTCCTCGATATCCAAATAAGATGAAGACAAAGGAATCATCTCGCCTCCCACTGATGCCAACTACAAAGTGTCTCATATAATCTTCGTATATGATCTGCATATATTTTCTACAGAAGATGAACAAAATACAACAACAATTGCAAACATACTTCACACTTGTAGAGAGTTATCGGGTCTCAACCTTAACCCAATGAAAAGAAAAGTCTATATCAACAAAGGGACAAACCCAGACTCTATATCATCCCTTGGCATTCAGGTTGAATTTCTTCCTTCTAGATACCTGGGCTTCCTCTTTTCTTGGGAAAAATCTTTAGAATACACTGCATACATCTCATTGATAAAATCAAGGCCAAGCTTGAATCCTGGAAGATGAGATTACTAATACCAACTCTTTTGGTCAGCCACCTTCCCCCTCCTAGCATGAGTCATAGAGGAAATTGAGAAAATGTTTTGAGTTTTTCTCTAGATGACAATGAACTACACAAACATGTCCACACTATCTCATGGGAGAATATCTACATACCTAAGAAGGAAGGCGGTCCTAGGATCACGAGTCTAGCCAATTGGTCTAAGGCAGTACTAGTCAAGAACTTATGGGATATTGGTCATGGAAAGGAATATCTTTGGGTATGTTGGATACACAACAAGTACCTCCTTCATGAATCCATATGTATCTGCCCCATCCACACCCACTCCCCCTAGATGTGGAAATAAATTCTAAAATAGAGAATTTCAATCAAACAACAAGTTTCACATATCATTCAAAATGGGGAAACCATTTATATTTGGCTTGATCCCATCTTTGATTGGGCGAAATCACTTGAAGAGATTGTGGGAAGCAATGTTAGATTGTGGCATGGTATATACTATGGACTGCCAAGCCATCAGAACTAAGAGTTTATGGGCAATGGATGCTACCCTTGCAATCCCATATTTCTTAAGTCACAAAACTCATTCAAAATTTCCCCCAACCTACAATAGGTAAAGAATCGTTCCTTGTGAAAGGCAAACAAATCCAGAACCTAAAGGATACATGGAACCTCATCTGACTCACCTGTCAGGAACTTGAATGGGCACCATGAATATAGTCTAAACCTGCACCAAGAAGACTACAACTACAAACATGAAAGCGTCAAACAAGAAGCTATTAACTAAGGACAAAATAATAAAGAAAGGTGTAAGCCTAGCATCTATATGCTCACTATGCAACAACAACTTCCAATCTAATGATCACATTCTCTTCAAATGCCAAAGAACCACAACCTTGTGGACTGAAAGTAACAAGCATGGGTATATTCAAGAATCCCTAGTTGACTATAAAGACCTCAACAAGTGCTCAGACAATAGAGTTTGCCTACTCACCATAGTGTCCCTATACCACATTCAGAAGCTTAGCAACAACATCATTTTTAAAGATTGTAAGCTTGATATTATGTCTAGTTGGTGTTCAATCAAGCTAGATTTTATTGGCATAGAAAAATGCATTGGTAGGTTCTCTCTACCCCCTTATCATGTCCTATATTTCCCTTCGCTCTATTGACTAATTTTATTCATAAGATAGCTCTTAGTAATTAAATCATAGATCAGAAAATAGCGAAACCACATATCAAATTGATTGGGAGAACAAGGGAAATCTAAATAAAATAGTTTCAGAGTCTAATTATGCCTCCAATTCTAAAAGTAGTGCAAAGATAGGTTTAAGTAGTGATTAGTATATGAAAACCTAGATCATGTGTATTAACATGGGAAATATGTTAAAAACCTCTCTTTTATGTATCTGGTATTGTGGACTATAATGATAATTTAATATGGTTATGATCATAATGATGAAAAGTAGGTTTTCTAGAGTGGATGATCCTTAACATGTGTAATTAAGATCTTGTACACCGATTATATAACTTGCTATAACCTTCACGGGACTAATATGGTATAAGTGTTCATGATGTGTTACATGATAGATTTGATGATCATGGCTACATTTAATGTAAGTTGGGGTTCTTGACTCGTTCAAAATAATAAACATGGGAACTATAGTATAAAGCATGACTCTAATAATAACTCGAGGCTAAGGAAACCTAAAACCCTAGATTAGTACCCGAGTAGGGTTCTATGTGATTAATGTGATGGTGACACTTTAGGAATTACATACATGCAGATATAATGGGATTGTATGGATTCATTTTTGTTGATTGGATTTCTTGAACGTGATTGAAGTGTATTCTGCATAAAACTGCATGTTTCACCATTAAGGTGTGTGGCTACGTCTATGACTACCCGCATTAGTTCTTCAGTTTTTTTGAGAATTTCTCGATGATTGAACAACTAAATTGTTGGATGTTTTTTAATTTTGTTCAATTATGATGTCACTATGAGTATCACATGAAGAAAGACTATGTGGAGAAAATGTCTATTCTTATTTGTAAGTATTTGATGGAATATATGTTGTCCGTTTACTTGCACACTTTTACATGCACCTCATGTATACAGTATAACTTGTTATGTTGATCCATACTTTTTGTTTCATGGTGTTTTAGGTACATGATTAACTATGATGATATCAAGATATGATAGACATGATAATCACATGAATGTACTTGAAGACATTAAAGTTAGCTTGTAGGAAGGATTAGATAGATACTTCTTCTCACATTGTTCTCATATGTACCATTCTAATTATGGAAAGTTATGTAAGTTCTAGAGAAACATCTTATAAATAATATAATTGAGTTAATGAAATTATTTGCAATTATTTAATATTTTATTAAAATATAGATCCTAGGGAAAATTTAAGGTAATGGCTCTCATCTTTTTGGCCTTACTAAATTGGGGGTTGCTGAAAAGTGAGGTCATTATAGTAATATAGTGTAACTTATATACATATGTCACTTATACTATTTTCAAAGGGACAACAAAAATTTCACATTGTATTTACAAAACAGTCTTTTTATTACAGTTGTGCTCACCTCATTACAAGTATGTGCCTTCTTATTACAAAATAGATCCAAGTGTAATAAAAGTTAGTTACCATGTGGGCAGTGACCATATATATATTTATATATATATATATATATATATATATATATATATATATATATATATATATATATATATATATAGGGCGTTCATTCGTTGCCCGTGCGGGTAACCTGGATTTTCGCTACCCTGCAGCCAAAAAAGTAACTCTCCTAGCCAAAAAAGTAAGTCTGCTGTCAAAAAAGTAACTATGGTGGCCAAAAAAGTAACTCTGCTGGCCAAAAAAGTAACTCTGTACAAAATATACAACAGATATATATAAGGACGGGTTTTTTTATTTTGGAGGGGCAAATGATATTATTTTTGGCCAAAATTTTTTGGAGAGCTAGACAAAATAGTCCCCTACAATTGCGAATTTTTTTTTGAAAAAAAAGTGATGGGAAGGGTGGGCGGGTAGCTACCCGCGCGGGCAATAAAGATGGGCCCATATATATATATATATATATATATATATATATATATATATATATATATATATATATAGAGAGAGAGAGAGAGAGAGAGAGAGATAGTTAGGCTAGAATACACTCGAGTGTATCCAGAGCAAAATACACTCAAGTAGTTTTCCATGATGCATTTTTTTTTAAATATAATCCATTGATCTTCTTAAACATCTTGTGAACAACTCATACGCAAAATTTGAGCACATTTGGATATGTATAGCTCATGCTATGAAGACCGCAAAAATTATGTATTTCAAATTAGTTTTGCGTGTCGATTTTGTTGCCCTTGGATGAGTGACATATACTCATCCAAATGGGCTCAAAATTTGTATGTAGCCTAGTTATAGTATGACGGTGAAGATCAATGGTTTACATTTTGCAAAAAATAGTCTTGATATGCAAACACAGTTGAGTGTATTCGTGTGATCCGTACATATATATATATATATATATACATATATATATATATATATATATATATATATATATATATATATATATATATATATTAGAGAGTTGAGCTAGAATACACTCAAGTGTGTTGAACTCTATACACTTGAGTTTATGGCTATTAGATTTTGTAGCTATATTTTGGACGACTTTAATCAAAAGATGTAAAACTTAACTCTGTCTATTCTGCTCCCACTGTTTGTGTTGAACATAGGGTCTCTCTCCTATTAAATGATGCTCGTGTATGATCCCACTACTCTCCTCTCACACCTTGACACTAGTCATCTGTCCTTCATCACGGTGACCTTCACAGATGAAGCAGCAATAGTTAAATTGGTCCTCATTTTCTGCAATGGCCGTTGTCTGTAGTCAAACCTTAAGCTCAAATCATGGAATAATCTACAATTAAATAAGCTTGATGATCATGCTTCTAGATGGGTTTTCCATTATAAGTTACAATTATGTCTCTTGTACCTAGGGGTGGATCTAGGGGGCCTATCGAGACTTTAACCCCCCTTCCGAATCTAAAACTAGGCATTTATACATTTACCTCATATTTATATATTCATATAATATGTAAAAATAGTATATATATGATATTTGCAGTAATAAGACAAGCAAAAATCTTTGTTGGAATCATCCGCATTGCATTTCTTAGTCAAAGCAACCCAGGTTCAAACCTTATTATTCCTCATTTTGTAATCAGGGAAAAAAATAAATTGGGTTCTTTACAGTCAGCCCCCTGCTCTTAGTTTCTAGAACCTTGGATGACTATCATGGGGATGAATTATCAGAAAACTTCTTCAATAAAATGGTGAAGCTTGAATGTATTTATGAAGACATTGGTGAATCAAATTTTAAATATAAACATAGATGTGTATGTGGTGAGTTCCATGATGCAGTTGGAATTTGCTTCTGCTAGTCAGCAAAGGAGCTAGGGTGAAATGTTCATGGGATTAACCTTATGCCTTAAGGTTGTGTTTGGTACGTGCTGAAAAACTTGATGGTGATAGGGACGTTGATGGTGATGGGATAGGGACGGTGATGGTGATGAGAAAATTGTTAAAATGTGTTGTTTGGTACCACATGCATGGTGATAGTGATAGGGATGGGGAAAACTTAAAAGATGTTGGTTGTTACATGGTTATAGGGATTGGAGGGGGAAAGTCTTCATAAAAAAACACCCTACATAAGTTAGAATCATATTTATTAGAATGTTTTTTTGCATATGTGTCTAAGTAGTGGAGTCTTGAAAGAAATTTCTTTCACCATGATTCACCATGCTTTTATGGGACAAAAACAGACCAAAATTTGCCATAGATTCTCCATGGATTCACCATGATTCTCTATCATTATGGCAAACAAACAACATTTTTTATTTCACCTTCTTTCCCCTCCTCATGATTCATCATGTAACAAACGCAATCTAAGTATACTAAACACGTTAAGACATCTTAATGATTTTGTATTATAACTTGTAATTATGTAGTTAGCAATCATATAAAGAACATATGAACAGAAAGAATTAGCATGCACTCATGATTTCTCAACCAAAGAAAACTAGAAACAACGATAACATTTGAATGTTTTGGCTTATGTGTGGCAATGAGCATTTACTTTCTATTTAAAATCATGCACAAAAAAGAACAATTCAAAAAAAAGAATATTATGGTTGTGATGTAGCGATACAATGAGTTATCTCTTTCAGGTATATGGATAGAAGTATGATTTGGACATCAGACAAGGCCTACTAGATACAAGTTACACTATTACAGAATCTCAATCTTATTCATTTATATTTTCTTCAATACAAAATACATAAGTATGTGTCAAGTCCATCTTTTAGAATTGCTTCATAGTCTACTATTACATAAATTTCAGTTTATGTTTGGTTTAGAGTTAGGCTAACTTAAAAAAGACACTATTATACTAGGTGTATAAAATGAAAAAATTGTATAGAACCTGGCCTTCTGTTGTTACCTCGTTTAGATATGTGGTGGCCACTCTGCATTGGGGTTATGTTGTGGCTACTAAAGGAGGGTGTGGTTCACAAATTAAGTTTCCTTAGGTTCACTCAAAGTATGCGTCATCTCCATCTAGTGTCAATCTATGTTGTAAACAAATCATGCATGCTTTTATATGCATATTTTAATTAGGGATGGCAAATATCCCCAAAAACCCATAACCCAATAAACCCAACCCAGCCAGAACCAATTAATAATGGATAATGATGGGCACGGTTTGTACGCTAGGTCCTAAATAAGGAGGCCCAATTTGACATCTCGCGTGAACCCCCATTACTCCCTGTAATTCTCCATTCCCTCAAACCCTAGTCAATAGTCAGACTCGTTGGTCTCTCTGAACTCTCATCGCGCATTGCCCCTCCCGAGTCCCGACTTGGAAGCGGCGACTCTCCTCTTATGTCTCCACTTTATTTGCCACCGATGCCAATGATTTGAGACACCACGTAGTTGCGGTTAGTTTTCACCGTCGTGCTGTGCTGAGATTGCCGATTTTGTGTGGAGAAGCCAAGCATTAAGAGGCCATCCCCCATTAGAAACGCGCTGCTGGAAGAGCTCGACTCTATCATCACTGACCCCCGACCAACATTTCCCACAACTTCTTCGGCATCGTGGGATCCGTGAAGACATGGAAGACCTAACATGTCGACGGTAAAGTTTGGTGGCTCGACACTACTCAGCACTCGCGTCTACTTTGGTTGAACAAGGAACCAGAACTATTGATCGTCTTTAAATTCATGATTGCAAACTTGCCACTTAATGTTGGACCCCAGTACAGCTACTTCCAAGACTGCTCCCTGTGAAGGAAACACCTCTTCGCATTGATGCCTCCAGGTAGGAGGAGCTCTCCTGGTCGCGTATGATGTGCTACTTTGGGCTGCTACCTAGCAAACACGCATCTCTGGACAGTAAGGGATGTGCCTCTTTGAATGTATCAAGCTGCTCAGGTCGCTCAATGCCTCAGTAAGTAGTTGGAGATCTTCATCCATCTAGAGGTTCTCTCAGCGGCAGGGAATGTGCTTCGTTTCCTTCTTTATCTGGTTTAGCGGCTTAAAGTTCTCATGTGGCCTTCACGACGGCCGGATCGACATATGATGCATGGATTCTGAATTTTCAGGATTCCACTCATCTGCATTTATTATGTAATTTGGACCGTGTGTTTGTGTTCTTGAAATGTTTGATTAATTGCTCGTACGTGACTCCAGTGTAATGAGATGGAAGCAATTATTGTAGTTTTTATATATTATTAAGTTGATGCAGGATGAAATATAATAATATCACAAGTTTGATATTGGATACAAATCAAATGACACCCATGTTTACGTCATTGTTAAGTGAAAATGTAAATCTAAGTATGGGTATTATAGAATTTTGCAATTACAAAATTCTACAAGAACTTATTTGCAAAATGTCAACATTTTGCATTTTTTGGGTTAATGTATAGAATTTTAAGCACTAAAAAAATGTGATTATATATTACATATAAATGAATTGCGACACAAATTTCAGTTTATGTTAAGTGGATTGTGTTCAAATTTTAAGAATACAAAAAATCAGAATTACATATTCTCATATAGGTGGGTTTTGATGCAATTTTCAATTTATTAGGGTTTTATTCAAGTTTTTATATAATATTCTATATAAATGGATTTTGATACAATTTTTTAGTTTATTAAATGGGTTTTTTGGGTCCCTATTACTCAACTAGGTGGGTATGGATTTATGTATAAGCACCAATATTTGTAGTGGGTTGGGTTTGGGTTTTGCAATAACATAAATGGGTTAAATGGATGTGAGAATGGGGGGCATACCCGCCCAATTTCCATCCCTACATATTTATTCACTACATAGATGTCAACATCTGAGAAGTTGCAAGCATATGCAAACAATAATTCGACTCTAAAAATTTAAGATTCATAGTTTGTCAGTTCATATGCAAACCACCAAGGTTATCAATTAAATAAAGTTGTAACGACTATGGTTGATACTGGTAGGTGCAATCTTAATTACTAAAATGGTAAAGGGTGTAATCTTACTGGATCTGGGCAGAGTTTATTGGAGTTAGAATTTGGTTTAGAGTTTCTTATGAGGTATTTACATTTATGAGCTGTCAAAATAAAGAAAATAGGGCTAAAATAGCTTACAGAAACAACTTTGCACTTGAGATCAATCAGAAAATCTACACTTGAGATCCGTACATTGATGGTAGTTTTATTTGTAATATGTAGCAACGGGATATGCAATGCTCCCTGCTTCTTTCACTCAAGATGGTTCCCCTTCATTGTAATGTAGTACATATCTCTTTGCAATAAGCGCCAGCTAATTGTATGAATTTTATGGTCTAAACTAGTGACACCGACTAGTTTGCATGCTCTCGTAAATTATTCAAAGCTTACGTAATGAAGAACACTAGAACATGTATTAGTTTTACTTCTTATACCGTACATTAATAAGGATGCTAGATGGCCGAAATGGCCCATTATGTCCGACACGAACAACAATTATATTATGTTGCAGGGAAGTAAAGCAGACAGAAGAGGAAAGTACGGTCACAATCATGAGATGTGCATTGCAGCTGCGTGATCGAAGGAGGGTCCACACTGACGGATGTTCTTCCATCAAGTAGTTCTGGTAGGCGGAGATCCGGATGTACATCCAACGATCACAAACTGAGATGTATATAAGTTTTAATATACTACATTATATTGTAGCTCAACTATATATATATATATATATATATATATATATATATATATATATATATATATATATATATATATATATGGGTCCATCTTTATTGCCCGCGCGGGTAGCTACCCGCCCATCCTTCTCATCACTTTTTTTCAAAAAAAAAATTTCGAAATTGTAGAGGACTATTTTGTCTAGCTCTCCAAAAAATTTGAGCCAAAAATAATATCATTTGCCCCTCCAAAATCAAAAAACCCGTCCTTATATATATATCTGTTGTATATTTTGTACAGAGTTACTTTTTTGGCCAGCAGAGTTACTTTTTTGACACCATAGTTACTTTTTTTACAGCAGAGTTACTTTCTTAGCTAGGAGAGTTACTTTTTTGGCTACAGGGTAGCGAAAATCCATGCTACCCGCACGGGCAATGAATGAACACCCTATATATATATATATATATATATATATATATATATATATATATATATATATATATATATATATATATATATATATGTGTGTGTGTGTGTGTGTGTGTGTGTGTGTGTGTATATATATATATATATATATATATATATATATATGTGTGTGTGTGTGTGTGTGTGTGTGTGTGTATGTAGTAATTTGATGGAGATAATAACATTCAAATATGTAGAAAGATTGTATTATCAATTATTTTATCATGTTCTAGAACACTGTATCAATTGTTGGTTAACTTTTCTATGAGCCAGCATTATTGCCGATTTGAAGAGGAATTTAGTTTTAGACGTATAGATATGGATAAATATATTCAAGTTGTTCCCTAAGTAGTTTTTTCTAAGTAAAGTAGTCTATAATCATTGTATAATTTTCTACTCAAAACTTGAATATAAATTATACAATGGGCTCTAAAGTACATGATTCTGTGATGGAATCGTGTATTGGAATTTTCTTATTGTAAATTGAAAAACCTTTGTGTTGGTTCAAATGCAACAGTTTATTTACAATATGGTTTTGTTGAGCTGAAATTTGAAATTATTACATTTCGTGTTTTAATAACCAAATGTTTTAATAGTTATTTTTATAATTAAATGTTACTTTTTGTTTCAAATACTTAATTTTCATGATCAAATGTTATGTTTTATATTAAATAGATACTTTTCATAATGCATAGTTATTTCTGACGTCAACTAATTACTTTTCATATCAAATGTAATGGGCTATCACATAGAGTCCTCAAAAAGAAATACACGAGTCTATTCTACTGCCCCGCATGACTATGTCCTTGTGGGGTGGACTTTTGGATACACTATGATCAAGTTCAAGTTGGTAAAAGTTTATATCTTAGGTTGATATAAAATATTTACATCCTCTAAGGATCAGTTCCAAGTTGGAGCAAATAAAATCAGTATTTGTGAATTTACCGGTATTAGTGATGAGCGTTGTTTAATCTCTTGTCTTTGTAATCTTTTATACCTTGTATAATGTAATGATTTTGTATGTTTTTCTTACATCATTGTGTCATTTTTCTCTTTTGCTAATCATAGATATTAAAAAATCTAAATATCATGAATTCTTCTTATTTTGATAATCTTTTTGTTACTTTAATAACCCATTGTTACCTTTTTTTGTATCAAATAGTTATTTTTTATATCAAATAATTACTCTATTGACCGACATTGATGTGTCATGGGGTAGTGAGGCCTAAATAGTTTCATGGAAGAGTCATATATATATATATATATATAGAGAGAGAGAGAGAGAGAGAGAGAGAGTCAAGCTAGAATACACTCGAGTGTATTCAGAGCAGAATACATTCAAGTAGTTTTTCATGATGCAATATTTTTTTTTCAAAAATTTAATCCATTGATATTCTTAAACATCTTGTGAATAGCTCATATGAAAAATTTGAGCACATTTGGACATTTATAGGTCATGTTATAAATACCGCAAAAACAATGTATTTCAAATTAGTTTTGTGTGTCGATTTTGTTGCCCTTGGATGACTGACTTACAGTCATCCAAATGGGCTCAAAATTTGTATGTAGCCTAGTTATAGTATGACGATGAAGATCAATGGTTTACATTTTGCAAAAAATAGTCTTGATATGCAAACACACTTGAGTGTATTCGTGCGATATGTACACTAGAGTGTATTCCAGCTTGACTCTCTCTCTCTCTCTCTCTCTCTCTCTATATATATATATATATATATATATATATATATTGATAATATATATATGTATGAATTTGAAGGAAAGATAACATTCAAATATGTCGAAAGATTGTATTATCAATTATTTTATCATGTTCTAAAACATTGTATCAGATGTTTGTTAATTTTTTTATGAGCCAACATTGTTGCGAATTTGAAGGGGAATTTAGTTTTATAAGTATAAATATATTTAAAACATTCTCTAAGTAGTTTTTTTCTAAGTAAAGAAGTCCATAGTTATTGTATCCTTTCTACTTAAAGTTTGAATATAAATTATACAATGGGCTCTGGCGTACATCATTCTATGATGGAATCGTGCATTGGAATTTTCTTATTGTACAATTGAGCAATCTTCGTGTCAGTTCAAATGCAATAGTTTATTTACAATATGATTTTGTTGAGCTGTAATTTGAAATTAGTACATTTAGTGTTTAAATAACCAAATGTTTTAATAGTTCCTTTTATAATGATATGTTACTATTTATGTCAAATACTTACTTTTCGTGATTAAATATTATGTTTTATATTAAATAGTTACTTTGATGTTAACAACTTACTTTTCATATCACATGTAATGGGCTATCATATAGAGTCCTAAAAAATGCAATAGTCTATTCGACCGCTAGCATGGCTATGTCCTTGTGGGGTGGACTTTTGAGTACACTATGATCAAGTTCAAGTTGGTAAAATTTTATATCCTAGGTTGGTGTAAAATATTTACATTCTCTAAGGATCAGTTCCAAGTTGGAACAAATAAAATTAGTATTTGTGAATTTACTAATACTAATGACGAGCGTCGTTCAATCTCTTGTCTTTGTAATCTTTTACACCATAAATATGTTTTCTACAATGCAATGATTTTGTATGTTTTTAATACACTATTATGTCATTTTTTCTCGTTTTCTATTTATATATATATATATATATATAACTAAATATCATGAATTATCTTTCTTTTAGTAATCTTTTTGTTACTTTGATAACCCATTGTTACCTTTTTTGTATCAAATAGTTACTGTTTATGTCAAATAATTACTTTGTTGACCAATTTTGATGTGTCATGAGGGAGTGAGGCCTAAAATAGTTTCATGGAAGAGTCAAGAATTGATAGGTGTAGTTATCACCCATATCCTTTGTGATTGTCATGAGGTGAAATATGGCACCCATGTTGTCAACCCTCTTCCCCAAAGATGTTTGACTGAGTATGATTGTCCTCCACCCTAAGATAAAGATGTTAGTATTTCTAGCATGTTCCACCAGTAGCGCACCTGAATACTTACATGTTGTGCAATATAGCTATTTTTTTCTAACATTTTCATAAATAAAAATATTAATAGTTAAGCAAGTGCACTTGAGAGGTCCATATAGGAAGGAGTTGTGGAGATTGCCAGCTCGATAGTCATTAGGATGGGACACTTCTTGATCGCTTGAGTCTGAGTCAGTGATAGAGTTATCCTGACTCTCATGCTACTGGACATGCTTGAAATACAGAATGAGGAATAACTGGAAAAAAAAAATTTTGCACATAACTCATTATAACTCTACACAAATTTTTTTTATTACTTTTATTAATTGATTTGTTACTTTTTATGAACCAATGTTGTTTTATGTGTCAAAATAGTTATTTTCGGTACCATATAGTTACTTGTATGTCAGATAGTTACTTTTTTTAATTTATTCAGTTTAAATTTTGTAATTATATTCATATTCATTTAATATAAATTTTCCCTTTTGTTTACTTATCTATATGTCCATAGCCTAGACGGTTGTCCTGAATTTTATTATCAGTACTAGTAGAGACAATCATGATGAACCTCGTGACACTGGGGCATCTAGGAAGGGTGGCGACATAGGAAGTTGGAGAGTCATTGTAGAGACCCTAACCTACGTTTTGGGCTTACCCTGTTTGCTTTGCCTAACCCTGTGTTTAGAGGCTTGCCTAATCACCTGAGGTGTGATTAGGGATGTTGTGCTTTGTTGAGAGGTTGAGGTGCAACTTGCAAATTACCCAAGTTCTAGGGTTAGTGTGCAAGTTTGTCACCTTGAGAGATGTCTTTCTCTCTCCTTGCATCCTCTAGAGTTGAGAGGATGGGTTGGGCGCCTTGCTTGGTTTGCTTTGAGCCTCGTTTGAGCTTGTTGAAGCTTAGGCTTGTTGTTGGGCTTTCTGACCGGCCTAAATCGTGCGTCCAAAATTGGAGGCGGATTTGAGGTAGTTGAGCTTTTACATTTATAAACCTGAATCCTTCTAGGCCCCTGCAACTTTGCTCACGGGGTCGAAGTAGTCATACGGGGTCGAACACAGGGACAAGGGGGTAGTGTTGAGAACCATAAATTGACACGCTACACTCTGGTAGGTAAAAGAGATATAAATTCCCGAAAGGGAACGATAAGATGTCACGAAATAAACAAGAAAATTATCTCCAAATGGAGCTACAAGAGAGATTTAAGGTCTTAGTCATTTAGCAGTTTTTAGGGGTTTTCATGCAACAGAAGCAGAAAGATAAAGACTAGAGCTCAGGCAAGGTTCGGAGGATAAGACTGTAGTAAAACAAGCGGTAGCGGTAACACCCTGCACCCCTCCTCTCAGAGCGGGTACCTCTAACCTCTACATCAACACCCCTCTCGAGGTTGCTGGGCTTCAGCTAGAGTGGAATGTTACAGAAAATAGCTCCGTTCCAGGCACTCTCGTACTCCAGAATCGGACCAAACGCTAGAGCCGCAACACAACTCTCGAAGTTGTTGCGACGGGAAAACGGTTCGGTAGCTAATCGAAAAACGATCCAAATCATGCAAGCTAGGGTTCGGATATTAAATAGAGCAGTCATCCAACATTGTACACCAAGCATAGAGCAACAAGTAATTGAATCTTTCCATTTCCATAAACATTTAAAGGTCTTAATTCATTGCATAAACAAAGAATTAAATAATAGAATTAAAAGATAGGTGTCGCCTCCTTGATGTAGAACGGCGACAGGGTGATGTAGCTCTCCTGCCCGATATCGGTCAGAGGCCTAGCCCGATACAGAGGTGTCGGGCGACACACCCTCTCGGGCGGCACGTGCCGACTGGAGACTGCATCGGTCAAGGGCTCTGGACGATACGCTCATGTCGGACGACACACCATCTCGGGTGGCACGTTCGATAGACTAAGCGTATCGGGTTGATATCGTGTCGGGCTAAGAGCTAAGCATTATTGATGTCGGTCACTTGTGTCGGGCAGTGATGTCGGCCGATATATCGGCCCGCAGTGTCGCCCGGGATGGTCCTAAGTGAACTGTCCCCTCCCTCTCGAGATGAGGAGAAGCTCACCTAGTGTCTCCCGAGATGAACACTGGGGCACGATACGGGTGCTCTCGGAGTTTCCTCGCTCAAGCTCTCAACTGTCTAACTGTCAGTTGTCCGAATGTGAACTGTTCCGGCCGTGTGAGCCGTGCTATCCGTGCTAGCTGTCTTTTCGGATCCCTGTAGCTGCTATTTATAGTCAGATGGTTGGTGGGAAGACATGGTGCTCGAAGCGCCACGTAGCTCCCTTGTACGCCGGTCGATGGAGATGGACGGCTGATACAAGCATTTCTCGGTGCAAGGTGCTGGCTATTGGTCACGTGGCGGGCGGCACGCCTGCCGGTGGGTGGCTGTGTCGCCCGACGAGCTGGGTCGTCGAGGCGGCTTTGGCTCCCTGTCGGGTAGAAGGTGTGTCGGCCGGCACGTTCCTGTCGCGCGGCATCTCCTTGTCGAGCATCTTTGTGTCGCCCAGCCCGTGTCGGGCAGAGGTTGTATCGGGCGTCAGGGAGGCCGAGACGGGTCTGGACTTATTCATGGGCCAGAATCGGCCTTATTGCACAAAAGCGAGGAAAATTCTATAAAGGATAGGAAAATCGGAGTAAGAGCATTGCTTGGCCAATTATTGCAAAAATGCTAATAAAATAGAGGAAAATAGCAGAAAAAGGGCAGTTTTGATAACAAAATAAAGGGCAAAAACGTCACAAAAACTGATGTTATCACTTTCTTGGGCCATGTTAGAGCTTGGTGCCGCCTCCTTGCTTGGTGTATCGGGAAAGGGTGTATCGCCCAAGAGTGTGTTGGGCAGTGGTGTATCGGCCATGGCACCATGTTAGGCGATACACACCCTTCTTGACCTAGCTTTGTTTGTGTCACCCTTAGTGACACTTGGTGCTCTTTGATAGAAAGGTGGCATAGCTTGGACAAGTGGTGGTTTGGGCGAGCACATGTGGAGCAACCCTCTAGTGGACACCCACTTGACCCCCTTGTATATATACGACCCTTCTTGCTTGCTAGCAGCTCCTTTAGTTCCCTTAGTTGCTCCTTTTTCCCTTGGTGGCCAAGAAGGAGAGGAGAGGAGGAGGTGGTGGCTGATACAGCTGGTGGTGGATGATACACCTTGCTGCCTTGCTCCTTTTCTTCTCTAGTTGGTGAGTCTCTTTCTCTCTTCCCTTGGTACCACCTTCTTCCTTGCTTGTTCGGCCATGGAGGTCATAGGTTTCCCTTCTTTTCTTGAGGTGGTCGAAGGTGGTGCTTGGAGCTTTGGAGCTTGGAGCTTGGAGTTTGTACTTAAGGCGGGTTACATAACACCTAACCTTAACTATACTATTTCCTTACCATGTTGCTTTGTTATATGTTATCTTGATCGGCCATGTTATCTTGCTAGATATGTTTCTTGCTTTAATGGTCTTTATGTTGCCCTAGATAAACCATGGATCTTGTTGGTCGAACCTTGTATTAGGGTTCCTTGGGAAAAACCCCTCTCTCTTAGTTGTTAAGAGGTGAGCCTAGGGCCTCCTAATTCAATGGTGTGTTGTGGCGTGTTCTTGGGGCAAAACCCATTTCTCCCTTTGGTCTTGAGATGTGAGCTTAAGCTTTACTTGTGTGGGAAAAACCCCTCTCTCACTTGGTTGTTGAGAGGTGAGTCTACACTCTAGTTGCTTGAGCAACATCCCTCTCTCTCACCATGGGCTTGAGAGGTGAGCCTTTGGTTGGTGTTGACCTAGTTGAGGTTGAGGGTTGGCCGATATGGTGATGACCCACCTTGCTGCCTGATATGTGATACATGTTGTGAAAGACCCCTCTCACGTAGTTGTTGAGAGGTGAGCCAACACTCTTGATCTTTTAGGGTTGGGTGGTTGTCTTGAGGTTGAAGATGAACAACCCAATAGGCTGTGTAATCCGACATCCCTTGATTCCTGATATCTTTGACAACCCAAGATGTCTTGTTTCCCGATATCCCTCCTCTAGGGTTGCGCTTGGGCAATATAGTGTTTGCCCGATATGCCCTCTTGAGTACCCTGGACGACATGGATAAGCCATGCCTTGATGATGAGTGGTGAGCAACACCCCTCCTTCCTTGAGTCATGAGCTGAGCTCTAGAACTTGGTCGATATGATGATGAGTATGATAGTTGGACGATATGGGTCTCTCAAACCCTAGCTTGGACGTTAGAGTTTCCTTGGGCGATAGGGTAACTTGTTGCCTCTTTGTTTTCTTTGGGTGATATAGTAGGTGGTTGTTGTGTTGTTGTATTGGGCGATATGGGTGTTGCTTGCTGTGATGCGTTGTTGTGAGGCATTGCCCAGCACGATGTTGCCCGTCATGTGGCGTTGCACGCTGTCTAGAATGGTGTCGCCCGACACAGCGTTGCATGATGGGTTCTTGCCCGATATGATGGTGTGCTACTTGGGTGTTATAGGTTGGTTCCTAGAGTGTTGCTCACTTGTAGCTTGTTGCTTCCTTGTTCCTTTGGCCAATATGGTTTTGATGGGCTATCCTTGAGATGGGTGATATGGATGGTGTTTCCTGACAATCTGTTGCAACACGTTGCCCGTCATGGGACGTTGCATGCTTGGGCGTCACAGGTTGGGTGCTTCCCGTTATCAATCGGCAGGGTGTTGCCTGTGATGGGTGTTGGCCGACACAGCTGGATAGGTTTGGTTGTAACCATTGCACCTGTGGTGAGGGTCATTTTGCCTTTTGGTGAGGGTTTTCCCTTACCCAATATATCTATAGTGAGGATTGTACTTGTGTTTGGTGGGTAACCCTAATGCTTGATTGAAAAGTTATATATATGATAATGTCATGCATAGATATGTTCATCCAATAGCATAATTATATCTCTCTTGATATATGCAATAAGTTTAAGATGTTCCTTGTATGAGTATAGTTGTACCTCTATGCTTATGCTAACCATGCAGGTACCATTTGTATGATGAGGCCATGGTGATGGCATGACAATGATATGATGTGGAACATCAAGGGTTATGATGAACCCAGTGATATATGATAGGTGTTGCCCGTGGAATGGCAATGTGTGCATTGATGATGGGATTGAGTCCCTATGATGTTGATCCTTGAGATGGATCTTGATGATTGGCAAGAGGCCAAGTGGTAACATGTAATGTTGGATCCTTGTGATGGATCGGGATGATGAGACCTATGTTGTTTACTTGTGTTGTAGTTTACATGTTACATAACTTGGTTGAACCTTGCAATTCACCTAAAATATGTTAATTAATTACATATGAACCTTTCATGTAGTTTTCCCTGGTCATAGATCCATCATCATCAGGAGCTGGTGATGGTGAAACAGGTTCTCCTGCGGGTTAACCCGGAGCGCATATTGTTGAATATGTGGGGTTTCTCCTAGCCAAAAATAGGAGGATTAGAGTGCAACTGTGGTTGTAGAACCAAGATGTGTATAAGAGCATGGTGAATGGGCCCATGGCTCAGTGTGATAGAGCATGAATGTGATCATGGCTTAGGAGCACGGTGCATAGGCCTTTGGCTCAAGATATACTAGCATTGTGACATGTAATAGGGCGGGCTAGAGAAAAGGGTAGACTGCGTGAGCTAACCCTGTGACTGAGGTCACATAATCAAGAGATTGTAGTCCTGCTTTGGTTCTCATGCACAGACCACAAGGAGGTGAGGTCGTGGAGTCCGGCTCTTCCATTGACCGTGTATGGCATCGACTTTGGGTTTCGCAACTGAAGGTTGGATTTGAGCGGTATGGCTCACTTCCTCAGGTCATAATAAATCATAGTCCAGCCGTATAGTATATTTTCTTAGGGAAAACACAAAACATTAGTTAAGGCCTTATTTGTATAGTTTCCCTAGTTATATCTTGCAGCTAATTACATGTTCCTCAGATGTTATGATAAGATCCTATAAGACTTGTCTTGTCAATCATGTTCCATATATTATTTGTTTATATGACTCTTAAATATCCTGGTAAGATGTTATAGAGATAGTTCTGCTCAGTATGTTTCATATATGATTTGCTTATATCAGTTACTTGCTTTATCTGTTCTAGCTCTCCTGAGGTTTTGTAGTTTTTGTGGGGGTTATGTTTCTTGCTGGGACGGTGTGTCTCATCCCGTTGGTTTAAAACCTTTTTAGGTGATCGAGCTAGATGTGGTGGTGGTTGTGAGGTTGCGGTCGAGCAGCAAGAAGATCAGTAGAAGGCAAGAGGTGGATATGTTGTTGTTGTTGTTGGGTGTTTTGTAGTAGAGTCCTAGAGTCATCCCTGTACTCTCAGGTCCTTGGAGGTGTTTTGAAGAGGTTTCATAATGTATAGTTGATATAGCTTTCTTATCCTCTTGATGACCTGGCTAGGTCTGTTATGTATATAAATAGGTGGTGAACCCTTGTGCTTATGGGACCGCTAGATCCTATGAGTTGTGGACATGTATCAAGTTTATGTATATTTACGTAACATGTTTCCTTGTAGGATGTGGATCTGGTTGTAATAGTTCCTTTCTTATCTGCTTTCCACAATCGGTTTTAATTAACCCGTGTTTTTGGTAATACGATGTTTATGATGGTTTCGCATGTTTTCATGTGGTGTTTTGCTATCTTTGTGATGGTAGGATGTCACAGTCATGTGAGGCTATTGGGATAGAGGCGGCAAAGACAAAGTTGAATTATTTGGATAGCGTGAGGGTGGAAACAATGTCTGAAACACACACATGCATTCACATGTACATAATATGGCAATATGGTAGAGAAGGCTAGACAAGAATGTGTATTTTATTTAAAATATGATCTCTCAATATCACTTTAGATTGCATGAATATTTATTTAAAATCATTTTATCCATCATGACTTTCTCCCAGTGAATTAGAATTTTTTCTTTGAATAGAAGGTAGATTATGAAAAAATTAGCAGATCAAGCTACTTTTCTATCGAAGTAACTGTTGAGTACATACAGCCATTCAAAAGTACATATAATGCTCGAGAGATATAAACAAGTTCTCTTTTATGCCTCAATGATTCATTACTGAAATGAAGAGTCGGAATTTCTTCTGCAAATATTGGCAGTGTGTCTAAGAAGAAATCCCACCAATCACATATTACATGGAGCTAGTAGTAGACAATATTTTGTATCACTGCCTTGACGGTTGCATTTTTTAGTAGTCAAGGACCTACAAGATTGGTGTACTATCTTGTAATTGAATACATGTACAGGTGTGAAGAATTCAGATCAATATATGGAGTGAGGATTTATTGACATTTTGACGATAAATTTGGGCTAAATATCTACTTGATTCCTTCATCAGCGTTGTCTTACTTGGTGGCATGGAAACAGTAAGTTATGTGAATGCAGCTTGAGTTCAATGTAATTGTCACACACATTTTTTAGACAGTAGTGTATTGGTGTTCCTTCCGACCTACCGCTATCGAGTGTATCGATCATTGTGGCTACAAATTTTCTGCTTGTGAGAACCATGGTGAACTGAACTTGCATCTTGCTTGTGACACCCTTCTTCACACAAAATGAGATTACTCAAAACAAAACATGGAATTAACACTAATCACTATATTACCACAAAACATGGTAAATTTAAACCAACTACTATTTAATATCTCAAGAAGAAGTATTTAGTAAATCAGCCTCAACTTAGAGCTATCTCTAATTCATATATATATAAAAAGATATTATATCACATGTTTGCAAGCTATCCAGCCATCACTGTACAACATGTTTACCACTTATTACAAGCATATGCTATTGTTTATACATATAAGGCATGAAGCCAAAATTCTATGCATTGATAACCAAAACAAAAAAATCTCTCCAATGACCTGAGAGTACAAGGATGACACATAGGACTCTACTACATAACTATAGTAGCATCCAACCTCTGGCAGATTATTGTCCCTCTTGATGTTCTACACGTGAACCTTGACCTCTACCACCTTGTCCACAACCACCTAGAAAAAATAGTTTTGGATCCAATGGGGTGAGATCACACCTTGGTGGGAGATATAACTCTCCACTGATATCTATTATATTCATATTAACTATAATATACCAGTTAAAGTTAAGCAGTGTGTACTAAATAAGCAGTTCAGGTACATGCAAATGAATAGTAGAACATTGTATGCTTTTAGAAGGAATATGAAAAATATGTATAACTATTGTAAACTGAACAATACAAGAAGTAAGGTATGGGGTCATCCAATATGATTCATATTTGACCCTAAGAAAATATGCTACATGGTTGTATTAGCACTTTTATTATTATTGCCCTGAGGATTTGAGGTGCGCCACTTAAAACCAACTGACCACTGCTTAGTCAAAATTATTACCATATAAGATCCATGGAAGAGTCGGACTCCATGATTATCACCAACACTACTTGGTCAATACAAGTCTGCAATGCAGTGACATAACAGTCAAATTGCTCAAAGACAGCAACTTATAGTCATCTCTATAGTCATGTAGAGACAGCAACTCATACCCAAGCTATGGTTATATAAAACAACTAGCATGCCTTGGTACATGACACAACACTAGAGGACTGGCTCACGCATGGCAGTTCTATAACAAAGCATCTCATCACTATTTCAACAATTTAAGGGTACACAAAATAATTCAATTGCACCTCACATATTCAATAGTATGCATTCTAAGTTTCATGTAGGAGTTACATGTTTCACCATCCAGCTAGATATTGACGCTGAAGATGGATCTATGGTACATGGCACTAGATGATTAGAGTTTCATTTGATTAGATATTCCAATTGGGTATTTGTTTATGCATCTATCAAGTTATAATGTAATAACTCTATGCATATCTTACAAAATTAAGATTAAGGTACAACTTCAGAAGATATAAAACGTACAAGGTGAGAATGTGTCTCGTCATTTCAAGTTACTTGTATCACAACCATGACAAGGTCATCAATGTCACATTACTATGGGTCTCTGGTGGGTTTTACTCAAATTGTACTCGAGGTACTCAATAATTCACTAGGTTCAGATCACTTAAAACTCGTGCAATGAATTCCATAAGATATCTCAACAATTGATGTATGCTTATAATCACCACCCTGTATTGTATAAGGTTCACCATAGCATTCTCTTAGTTATGTGCATGCATCGTACCTGCAAGATGTGATACATAAATAGGACATAAAAAACTCTATTATAACACAAAAATCTCCAATTAAAACAATCACATACATCACATGAACCATTGACATGTGTTTGTTGTGCGTTATACGCAAGTGAACGTATCGAAGTAATATAGGCCCTTTTGAGGCCTGAGTTGAACATAGGGAAATGTTTCTCTGGTAGATTACTACTAACTACAGTCTAATCATCCAGGCCGGTTGTAAATGGTTGAATTGGTTTGAGTTACAAAACAAATGCAGAAACAAAACAAATTAAAGGTTTAAATTGATTAGAGATGGAATGAATTCCTTAGGACAGTGGTTTCACCACAGATAGCAATAATAATTAACCTCACGCACTAATATATATTATCTCAATCCCTTGATAAGGAGCCTGTATCTAGAATTACATTCTCCCACAGTATAGTTCACTACCTAATCTAATGCCAATCCCACTTTCACAGTTATTAGATGATTAGTTAGATGATTTATGATTATTCTCAAGGTTTCTCCTCCTGTTTACACTTTGCTTTTCCTAAAGGGCATAGTACACAGATAAATTCATACTTTCCATCCCTTAATCCCTCTTCCGAGATGACTAAGCATCTATTATTCCACTTATGGTGATCAAGCACAAATAGAACACAAAGCTTTCATAGATTTATATCCAGTAGAAAGAGATAAAATTGATATTAATGCATAGAAATAAATTATAGTATATAACCGAGCTACTCTCTGATCCTAAGGAATAAAGGTTTTTTAGTCTTGCATGGTTTTCATCGACGAATACATGGAAATGAAGAAGAAAAATGTGGGAAACATTAGGAAACTAAAGTAACCCCTAAATCTCTACCCGTCCAGAAGATCCCCTCTGTAATACATGTGTTTCGCTGTCTTTTGGCTACAGAATTGTCCTCCGAAGGTGCTTGAATCTTCCCAGTTGAAGTTTTTGGTCCTTGGTTATTCTCTTCTCTCTCTCTGATTGTCTTGTAATGGAAAACAGCCATCTCCCCTCGTCTGGTCGTTGTCCCCCTAAGTCATAGAAGACACTTAGGGTATGAAATAATATCCACCGTTGGATTAGAGTGAAATTTGTGGATGGCCTGATCAGGAAGACTCAGTAGTACCGACTAGGTGACTTGGTAGTATCGAGTCACTTAGGTTTAGTCGTGCAATTCCAATCGTGTTGGTACTATCTACTGGACTCAATAGCACTGAGTTTTCTAATTTTCAAACCACCTCCCTGACGTCAACTCGGTAGCACTGAGTTTTCTTAAATCATGTTGGGATTTACTGATGCTATTTCGGTACCACCAACTTTGGCTGTCGGTAGCACCGATTCTGGGCAAGTTTTGGGTCCATGAATGACGTCAATTCGGTACCACCGACTATTATAGGTCGGTAGCACTGAGTATGTGGAACTTTCTTGTACCTAAAAATGCAAAAAAACAACATAAGTACTTGGGATGTGTAAAATACTACATAAAATAGTTAAAAACATATAATTTGATGCATTAAATAGAAGTGAGCCATCTATTTCATTCCATGCATATTAAATCAAATAAATGACTAATTTACACATGAAATCAAGGGAAAATGTTCCTATAATAACAACTAAAAACATATGCATCAAACTCCCCTAAGCTTAAATGTTGTTCATCCTCGAGCAACACTCTCTTGGATCTGTTTGACAAAAGTCAGCAAAAGGGCATAACACATACATTCCTTTCTTAATCATATCCAGCTATCGAACCCTAAACCGGCCTTCACTAACCACTGAACTGATAACTGCTCTAAAGTGACCAAAAACTTCCATAAAAGATGTCCATCTTTTAGTCAATGACACTATCAAGAAAACAGTTAACATCATAATTACTTAGACATTCGCTTGGTGTATTGTGTGATTCCCTACACTAAATTGCTCTTTCCTAACTACCAACTACTTGGAATCAAACTCTATATAAGCATGAATGAGGAGATAAATCATTAGAGTGGCCTACAAATAAGAGGAATTAATGATTCAAGATGGGTGGCAAATGAAAATTCATAAGTACATCCAACCTATTTATGAATAGAGAATAATGAACCTATATGGATGAAAAGAATGCCATGCATGAATCCTAATGCCTACTTTTTTTTTATGAAATGATACATGTATGAACAAGTTGAGATTTTTTGAAAAATCAAAAGAATGCACATGTGGATTAAACCATCACAAAAACAAACATGCAGGAATACTTTCTCCTTATTTCTTTTGAACAATTTTCTTCTTCTTTTGTTTTTTCTTCAACAAGACTAATTTTTATGCTTCTTGTTTTCATGATTTTTTTTTAAGAGGTATATCCCTGCACTTTAGCTTCATAACTTGAAATTAAAATCCACATGTTTAGGAAAATATGCATGCAATGTTGAAATGTATGCTACTACATGAATTGTGTTATACAAGCTAAGATGGTATGCACTAAAATCATTAATGCATACAAATGCAATGTTTTTCTTTCTTTTTCAACTGCAAGCAAACTAACTATTAGGTTCCTATCGTGCCATGTAATGAAATCAAAGAAAATAACTTGGAGTACTCATGAATCTTGAGGTGGTGAGTCAAAAATGAATGGAAAACAAATGGAATCACACAACTAAGAGACAATGCCTTTCATTATATTATGATATGTCCCTCTTAATTGACTTGTGTTCAGGGTGATCTAAAGGTTTATTTCTTATATTTTCATTTAATATCTTGTTATGGTTTGGTCAGTTTAGGCTCAACATCTTCATCATTCACATTCCCGAGTTGATTCAGACTTTCATTTATGTCCTAAGTCCTAATGTTGACTAGTTCAAACACTTCCTCAAGTGGTGTTATAGAAAGATTTTGTAGTTTAAGCTTTTAAGGATATGACTTTTTTCATGCAACAACGCATAGAGTACAATCTATTTGAAAATAAAATCATGCATTTACTACTCCATAATTACACTAGATAGACGTGGATCCTAAACTTGCACAACTAGAAATAAAACAAATAACTAAAAATAAAAATAAAAATAAAGATAGAATGTTGTTCCAGTACCCCCCTAAGCTTGAATATGACTATGTCTACATAGTCAATACTCGCACCCAAGAGGTGGAACAGTGGTACCATTGCTCAAAATGGTGGTGGCTGAGGCATGTCGGGGTCATGAGGAGGAAACATCCCATAAAAAGATAGATCATGCAGTGGCATCAGATGTGGCTACGGGTACCCTCCAAAGTATTCCTGGTTCCAATAATGGTCAAAGAAGGGCTACTGGTACTGCTCCATCCACTGTAGGGGCATTGAACATTCTCTTGTTTGGCTAAGACAAGGTGTTCATTCTCATAAATCACCTACTGGTTTTGGTACAACCTTCCTTGAATGTCCTGCACACCATTCAGCATCGCCTGATGCTGCTGTTGTCCAATCTGTATCTCTTGCAACATGGTATACATACCTGCCATGTTGTACAGGTCTTGCTCCTCTTAGGAATGGGGTGGGGCAGAGGAAGTCGAGGCAGTGTAGGTGCGGGCTCGTTTGTGCGTAACCACTCTCCTAGTGATGGGGATGGTGGGCTCTACCTCCTCAACAACATCAAAGTTGTCTTTGCCTTGCTCCTCGTCATTGACCTGAGCTACTATCCTGAGCGGATCTTTTGCTCCCCCCTCATTCAGCGGGCACCGTAGATGGTTTGCCCCGTATAAGTTGAAGATAGGTTTAGGGAGGCTCTGCTCCTGAAACAGTCCTTGACGCATGCAATACACATAGAGCACATTGTGGTGGAATCTAAGAAGGTGTGCCTTGTGGAAGTGCAGGAGGTCTAGCTTCGTTGTATCCTCCAATGGAGCAAGGGTGGACAAATCAAGGCGCAAATGTAGTGCAATGGGGGTGATGAGACCCCCAAATAAAATTGGTGCCTTTCTTGTCACATTGTGCCGCACAGAGATCATGTGGAGTAGAAGGAAGGTTCCAAAGTTGACAGTCTCCCCTTCTAGTAGCCTATAGAGAAAGTAGAGATTCACCTTTTAAACCTTCCCTTAAGCTTGACCATAATGAGAAAAAAATAGTATTGGTGCAAAGGCGATGAAGGATTCGAGCAAAAGGGTGCTCAATATCAGTAACAAAACTGATATTCCAGTTTATATGAAATCCCACCGGCACCTCAGTCAACTGCTCCTAAACCAAGTCATATTCAAAGTCAGAAGGGGTTGAGCGTTTTGGGATGTGAGCCCAGTTGAAGATGTTGTTGAAGGCCCTCAGAGTGATGGCATGTTGTTGTTGAATATGCATAATAGACTTTGCCTTCCCGCCATTCACCTCCTAACTTTTGCTCAGAGGCGACGAGAACATCTAGCCATGCCAAGAACTTCAGGACGAGATATGGGTAGGTCTACCAGTCACTGAAGAAAAGATTATCCCCCTCCATGAATTGTTTCTGACATACCCATCGCATGTTGTCAGTAAAGCCCGCCCTTTTGATCAATGTGTGATCACCATATCGTGTTGGAATCATCTGCCTTGTCTGCATCTCTTCATAGAGCTTCCTGATCTCCGAAGATGGATGTTGGATGCGGGTTGGTCAAGGGACCAACTCACCTTGATCCGCTGATGTAGAGGCTCCTCTCCTATGGGCATGGAATTGATGCACGAATGAGGTTAAGAGATTAGAAGCTCGGGGAAGACCGTAAAAAGTCAGTAGTACCGAGACCTTACCAGATAGCGCTAAAAAGATCTTCATAGACTCAGTGGTACCGACCAGTTGAGTCAGTGGTATCGAGTGTGTGTTGCAGTTGCAGACAAAACCCTGACCTCATTTTTGGTACTACCGATTAATAAACTTAGTAGTACTGACTTTTATGCCCTGCACACTCAAAAAATGAGTCAAGGTACCATTTTTACATAAATCTAAGTAGAATAACAACTAAAAATGGAAATTGAACCTAAAGATAATGCAATAAAAATTGAGTTGCCTCCCAACAAGCATCATTGTTTAACGTCCTAGACCAGATGGTCCTTAGAGCAAGAATCTATGGAATGGTGCAAAGTTTCACCTCCTCTATTTGTGGATCTACCTCCCCTTCAAAATAGTGCTTTAATCTTTAGCTGTTAACAAGGAACGACGTGTTCCCATCTACAATGTTCACATCACCATGGGGAAAGACCTATTCAATCACAAACGGTCCACTCTACTTGGTCCTTAGCTTACCCAGATGCAGCCTAAGCCTAGAATTGAAAAGGAGGACTTTCTGACCTGGGAGAAACACCTTATTTAGAATGTGTCTATCATGAATTTTCTTATTCCTTTCCTTATATATCCTAGGGCTTTCATAAGCATCCATCCTAAGTTCATCTAATTCATTATGCTCCAAAAGCCTCTTTCTGCTCGCTTCATCTATGTTGAAATTCAGCTTCTTCATAACCTATTTAGCCTTATGATCAAGTTATATGGGTAGATGGCATGCATGGCCATAGATCATCCTAAAAGGTGTTGTTCCTATTGGAGATTTTTAGGTTGTTCTATAAGCCCAAAAAACATCACTTAGCACATAACTCCAGTTTGTCCTATTGGTTGAGACCGTCCTTTCCAAAATTTGCTTCACTTCTCTATTGAACACCTCAACCTGTCCTTGAGTCTGTGGGTGATATGGAGTACCCACTTGGTGCTTCACCCCATATTATCTCAATAAAGCTCCAAACTGCCTATTAGTGAAGTGTGATCCACTGTTACTAATAATTAGGTGGGGGACACTAAACATGCAGAAGATGTATTCTTTCACAAACTTGCACACTACATGTGCATCATTGGTGTGGGTTGGAATTGCTTCCACCCACTTAGACACATAATCAACCGCAAGCAATATATAAAGATTGGAATTAGACAACACAAATGGGCCCATAAAATCTACACCCCAAAGATCAAAAATCGTAACCTCCTAAAACACATTTAAGGGCATCTGATGTCACTTAGAGATATGACCTACATGTTGACATGTGCCACAATGACGAATAAAGTTTTGAGCATCTTTAAACAATGTAGGCCAATAAAACCCACTCTCTAAGACTTTGGTCATAGTCCTAGAGCTAGCATGGTGCCCACCCATGGGTAGAGAGTGACAGTGTGACAAGATGCTCTCTACCTCACATTCAGGTACACATCTTCTTAAAATCTCAACCCTACATTGTTTAAGAAGAATTGGGTCATCCCAAATATAAAACCTCAATGAGTGGAAAAATCGTTTTTTTCTCCTGGTATCCCCAATCTGTAGGCATTTCCTTACAAGCTAGGTAATTAACAATATCTGTAAACCAAGGATCTTTAGTTTTAATTGCAAATAATTTCTCATCTAGGAATTCCTCAATAATGGGGATGGCTACATATTTTTCGTCCACCCTTTCTAACCTAGACAAATGATTAGCTACGACATTCTCTATCCCTATCTTGGCTCTAATTTTAATGTCAAATTCCTAAAGCAAAAGAATCCACCTATTCAATATGGGTTTGGTGTCTTTCTTTTGTAAAAAGTATTTGACGGCAGCATGGTCAGTCCAAACTATCACTTTGGCCCCAACTAGGTATTGGCAGATTTTTTCAAAAGCAAACACTACCGCTAACAATTCTTTTTCAGTAGTAGTGTAATTCATCTGTACATCATTCAAAGTCTTTGACGCATAATATATGATATTTGGAGTCTTGTCTCTGTGTTGACCCAACACAGCTCCAACAGCATAATCTAATGCATCACACATTAGCTCAAAAGGAAGGCTCCAATTAGGAGCCTACAAGATACTTAGAAGCGGCGTTACAAAGACCGAAAGGCATCTGTCGGTATGTAAATGTTCCATAAGGGCAAGTGAAAGTGGATTTTTCTTAATCCTTAGGCTCTATGAATATTTGATTATATATGGAATACCCATCAAGAAAACAAAAGTGTGAACAGACAGATAATCATTCCAAGATTTGATCAATAAAAGGTAAAGGGAAAATGATCTTTAAGGGTGGCTGCATTTAACCGGCGATAATCTATGCACACTCGCCACCCCGTCACTGGCCTAGTGGAAATTAATTCATTAGCCGCATTAGTAGTGACTGTGATCCCCCCTTTCTTAGGAACTACCTGGGTAGGACTAACCCACATTAAATCAAAAATTGTGTAGATTATACCTTCCGACAGAAGCTTGATGACTTCCTTCTTCACCACCTCAGTCATAATAGGATTGAGACGCCTCTGAGGTTGGACAATTACCTTTGCTCCTTCTTCAAGCCGAATCTTATGTTGGCACAATGTTGAAGAGATCCCTTTAATGTCAACTGTGGACCACCCAAATGCAGCTCGGTGGTTTTTCAGCACAGTGAGTAGCTTTCCTTCCTCTTCACCACTCAAAGAAGATGATATGATCATTGTGAGTTTTTCCTCTACAGCTAAGAAGACAAACTTTAGGTGCGGCGGTCATGGCTTCAACTCCAAGCTCGGTGGGATTAATAGAGATAGGACAAATGGTGAGGGTGGTGGTCCAAGGTCTTCACAGCATCTTGCATAGTAGCAAGGTACTGCCTTCAGCATCAAGATGCACTCCTCTAGATGATTGTTGCAGATGATGTTCTCCATTCTGTTCATCATCCATGCTTCTAAAGGTAGCTTGTTTGATGACTGTATCATAGAATCAGATATGGCTTCTTCTATGGCAGTAGGGTCATACTCCTCTCCCTCATCTTCCAGATAGTGCATTGCTTGAGTCAGTGAGATCACCTTTGTATTTTCTACATTTTCTACCTCTAGAGTACCTCTTTCTACTTTAGTCATAACATGGGCCATATCTAGGAATGGCCTCCCTAGAAATAGAGAACACTTTCTATCTACGTGTTGAAGCATGTTGCATTGCACCTTATCTCCCATGGCTTAAGAGTGCTCCGACATCTTGATCTCAAACTTGTCATCTTGGGATCCCATAGTTAGACATCCTCTGCCCATATCAAGTATCATGTCTGCAGTGACTTGAAATGGTCTTCCAAGTAGAATCTCATTGCCATGGTCGTCCTGCATTTCCATCACTATAAAATCTGTAGGAAAGAGGAACATATCCACTTTCACCAGGACATCCTCGCATATACCATATGGCTTAACTACTGAGCTATCTGCCAACTGGATTGTCATGCTACTCTTCTTGGATTCCTTAATTCTGAGCTTCTTAAAGGTAGATAGGGGCATCAAATTTATACTCGCCCTTGAATCACATAAAGCCTCTCCAAATTTTGTCTTTCCTATGAAGCATGTGATATTGAAGCATCCTGGATCCTATCTTTTAGGAGGTAGTGTCCCCAAAATAAAAGCATTAACCTTCTCTTTCAGAACCATGACATCAGACTCTAGTATCCTTCTCTTCTTTGTAATAATATCCTTCAAAAACTTTCCATAAGATGGTATCTTCTCAATAGCGTCTATCAAGGGAATGTTCACAGATAACTTCCAAAAATTATCTAGAAAGTTTTTGAACTGTCAGTCCATCTTAGTCGCCTTCAAACTATTCACAAAGGTCACAGGAACCATAGGTGCCCTCTGGTGAGGTGGGATATAAGCCTGAGTTTTATTACCCCCAACCTCATCAACTTGCTCCTCTGCGGACTTCTCCTGTGCTAATATGTCTGTTTAATCTGCATTCATTGGTATAGTTTGATTTGTAGCTGCTTCTATACATGCACCATGTGATGCATCATTCAGTAGCTTCATGCCATTGTGAAGTAGAACATATTTCACATGTTGATTCTCGAAAGGTACATTGGTGTTTTTTGGAAATCCTTGGGGGGTTGGTTGCTTTAGTGCACTCACATATGTCGTTGTTTGAGAGATATGTGTCTCTATGCTATGAATGCGTGCCCCTTGATTCTGAAGATCCCTTTGAGTTTGTACAATCTACAGCTCATTATGACTCACCATCTTTCCCAGCATTTTTTCAATCTTGTCAATTTTCTATGGCTCTGGTTGATATTGTGCTTGGCCACCATACTTATGTGGCTTAGGATGTTGTTGTTGCGCCTGTGATGGATCCTATTGGAAGTTGTTAGGATCCTTCCAAGAGAATTTGGGATCCTTCATCCAAGAATAGTCATTATTCTTATATTTCCCCTGGCACACATACTTGCACTCTTCTTCTTCCTCAGCAGGAAATCTATTTGTAGCACATAGCTTCTTAGAAATCACATCTAACTTGTCATTTAAAGCATATATCACCTTGGATTCCCTGACACTCTTGATGGTTGTCGATAGCTCTCTTTCTTCTCCCCGTGATTGGTTTTTAGACATGTTCTTGAGGATTTCATGGCAGCAAGTGCGCTTGTTGTTGAGGAAGAAACCTACTCATGCACTGTCAAAAGTTGTTCCCTCCCCTTTGTGTAGGATGTAATAGAAGATCTTGGCTTGCACCAATAGATCAATGCCATGATGAGGCACCTTTCTTAGCATATTTTGAAACATCTCCTATACCTCTGAATATGACTCATCAGCTTGTTGTCTGAAGTTGTGAATCTTCTTCACTAGTTCATTCATCTTTTGAGGAGGGAAATAGTACTCGAAGAATGCATCTATCATCTGATCCCATGTCTCCATGATCTCATCATCAAGATTTTTGAACTATGACTTTGCACTATCAGCGAGTGAAGATGAAAATAGCTTAAGATATATTGTAGTAGTTGGGACCCTATCTATCTTCACCTTATCACAGTTCTCCATGAAATTTTTGATATGCATCATTGGATCTTCAGAAGGATGGCCATGGAACGCTTGAGATTTTACTAAGGTAATAGTTAAGGATCTATCTTGTAGCTGCCCACATTGATGGCTTGCCTTTTGATGGGCCCTTTCTAGGTCATAGATGACGAAGCCTTTATCCTTTTCCATATTGTCTATTCTTCTTCTCCCTCCATTTCTATTGTCTCTAGTTCTTCTGGTTTCATAGGTCTCTCAGGTGGAGGTGTCAAGGGTGTATTTAGGTTGAATCTATCAACTGACTGTGAAGCTTCTCTCTCTCTATGAAGGATTTCTGCTTGCCCAAACCCTAGTAAAGATGGCTCTCCAGATTCGTGGGCTTGAGTCTGCACCATACACCAATGCATGAAAGTGACCAACTAATTGTCAGCGTGCAGCAGTGGAAATAGATGTAATAATAATTTTATAATTCAGCTCTAAATGAAAATAAAAAATGGGTTGGCCTAGAGTGTCCGACCATAGCACTCGTAGTGTTGGATGTTTCTGTTTCCCCAACAAAAGCACCAAAAACTTGACACGTGTTTACCGTGTGTTATATGCAAGTGAACGTATCGAAGTAATATAGGCTCTTTTGAGGCCTGATTCGAACACAAGGAAACATTTCTCGAGTAAACTACTACTGACTACAGTCTAATCAGCTAGGTCAGTTGTAAATGGTTGAATTAGTTTGAGTTACAAAACTGATCCAGAAACAAAATGAATTAAAGGTTTAAATTAATCAGAGATGGAATGAATTCCTTAGGACAGTGGTTTCACCACAGATAACACTAATAATTAACCTCACACATTAATATCTATTATCTCAATTCCTGGATAAGGAGCATGTAGATAAAATTACCTTCTCCCGTAGAGTAATTCACTACCTAATATAATGTTAATCCAACTTCCGCAGTTATTAGTTGATTAGTTAGATGATTTATGATTATTCTTTGGGTTTCTCCTCCCGTCCCAAAGGGCATAGTGCACGAGTAAATCTATTCTTTCCAACCCTTAATCCCTCTCCCGACATGACTAATCATCTATTAATCCACTTATGGTGATCAAGCACAAATAGAACACAAAACTTTCATAAATTTATATCTAGTAGAAAGAGATAAAATTGATATTAATGCATAGAAAAAAATTATAATGTATATCCGGGCTACTCTTGGATCCTAAGGTATAAAGGTTTTTTAGCCTTACATGGTTTTCATCAACCAATAAATGGAAAGGAAGAAGAAAAATGTGGGAAACATTAGGAAACTAAAATAACCCCTAAATCTCTATCCGTCTGGAAGATCTTCTCTGTCGTATGTGCGTTCTGTTGTCTTATGACTGTAGAATCATCCTCCAGAGGTGCTCGGATCTTCCCAATTGAAGCTTTCGGTCCTCATTTCTTCTCTTCTCTTTGTCTGGTTGTCGTGTAATGGAAAATGGTTATCCCCCCTCATTTGGCCGCCATCCCCCTAAGTCATAGAAGGCACTTAGGGTACGAAATAACATCCACTGTTGGATTAGAGTGAAATCTATGGATGGCTTGATCGGGCAAACTCGATAGTATCGACTAGGTGAGTCGGTAGTACCGAGTCACTTAGGTTTAGTCGCACGATCCCGATTGTGTTGGCACTATCGATTGGACTCGATAGAACTGAGTTTTATGATTTTCAAACCACCTCCCTGACATCAACTCGATAGTACTGATTTGGAAACTCGGTAGCACTGAGTTTTCTCAAATCATGATCAGATTTACTGATGTTGTTTCAGTACCACCGACTTTGGTTGTTAGTAGCACCAATTCTGGGTGAGTTTTGGGAAGTCGGTACCTCTGACTGTTACCAGCTCGGTAGCACTGAGTCTGTGGAACTTCCTTGTACTTGAAAATGCACAAAAACAACATAAGTACTTGGGATGCATAAAATACTACATAAACAGTTAAAATCATATAATTTGATGCATTAAATAGAAGCAGGCCATATATGTCATTCCATGCATAATAAATCAAATAAATGACTAATCTACACATGAAATCAAGGGAAAATGTGCATGTAATAATGAATAAAAACACATACATCAACCATTGATTAGGGTTAGGGTTTACTCACATAGCCATTTAGAATTTACATCATGATTATAGTACCAAACCTTAGTTGACTCACCTCCCACTTTCTTAGAGCATATTAGGGTTAAGGAGCATGCTTAGGATTAACTACATAATCCTTCAAATAGTACTACCCATGAATCATTACTTGATTACTTATACACATGTGTTCATATATTTATCTTGACCATCCATCACATAGGTGTCTCGATCACTCATGAAACAAGTGTCTTGACCACTCTCGAGAAAAATGTCTTAACCTACCATCAACATGGTGTCTCAACCTACCATCAACATGGTGTCTCAACCTACAATCAACATGGTGTCTCGACCTACCATCGACATGGTGTCTCGACCTATCATCAACATGGTATCTCAACCTACCATCAACATGGTGTCTCGACCTACCATCAACATGGTGTTACGACCTACCATCAACATCGTATCTCGACCTATCATCAACATGGTGTTACGACCTACCATCAACATGATATCTCGACCTATCATCAACATGGTGTTGCGACCTACATGGTGTCTAGTCTGCTACCACAAGGTCATAACACCTAGGCAAGGACAGGGAACACCAAGCATCAACCCAAGAACAAAAACCTACACAAAAGTGATCTTCAAACCCTAGAATCAAGTTCATCATAATGATCAGATCTAAAGATTGGGAAAATTGGTTCCTTACCCATGCAACCATAATTGAGATCATAAACTAAACTTAGATGAACATCATTTAAATACAACATAATGGTTCCATGAACAAGAACAAATCATTTATTTTATAAGAATCTTTAAATCGAGTTCAAGAATATCAAGGTTTACAAGTACATATCATTCTCAAAATACAACATCATTCAAACATATCTACCATATCTTTCATTACTAAAAGAATAGATTTTTAAGATCTAGAACAGTAACACAGAAAACATATTATCAGGTTCAAGTTGCACATAATAGAGGAGGAAGGAGTTATATAACCCCCCTATTGTTGATGATCCAAGCCTCCAAGATCACAAGATTCAAAGGAGAAAACAAATCCCCAACTAGATCCAAGTCTTTGGCCACCGAAACTCCTTCAAGAAGGAAAGAACATCATGGTTAAAGAAGAGTCTAGGGAAAATAAAACCAAATCCTAACTTTAAACCTAGGTAGAAGATGAAGAAACCCTAGGTCAAAGCATGATCTTCAACCCAAAAGAAGAAGAAGAAAAACCCCATGAACAATCACCATGGACCATGTACAACCCTCATGGTCGATATGGAGGAAGAAGAATATGAAGAAGAAAGGGGAAAACTAGATCCAGAGTTTTAATCACTTACCAAGAGAAAAGTTTCTCCAAGAAATCACCACCAAGAAGATGATCTAGCACCAAATCAGCCACATGCAAGATGGATCGCCCACCCTAGCTTCAAGATCCACTCCTTCTTGATCCTACAAATCCAAGGGCAGTTCACGTTTGAAGGAAGAAGATGAAGGAGTCAAAAAAGTCTCTCACTCATGAGGAGAAATGGATATATATCCCAAGGAGAGAGAGTAAGCGGTTGGTGATGTGTCACCATTCTAGATCGTCTCAAGGACATGTGTCCTTCAACCCCATGGTTTTATCCTCTTCCGCATGCAAAAATAAAAAAATTTCATTTTTATCCAGAAAGTGTTGTGACCTCCATGGTCTCTACCATCATCTAGGTCGAGACACCTTATCCATGCTCACTTGTTTCAACCCAACCCTAGTTCTCATATATACGTATGTGCACGGTCGATACGCTAAAGGACAAGATCTTATTTTGACCTCTAGATTGTCTAGGTCAAAACCACAACCCTTAGGTATGGTTTTGTGGTCTCTACCCTCACCAAAGTGTGAGGTAATGGTTGCTACACCCAGACCCTAGCTTCATCACCACTTACACATGGAAACCCTAGATCACCATGAAGTGTTCCATTATCAAACATCAATCAAACAAAGTGCCCCATGTCACCATCTTCTCTCTCATGATATAAAGGTACAAGAAGCACTCAGTTCATGTGACATTTTTCATGTTAACCCTCAATTATGAATAATTTACAAATTAGTCCAAAACAAGTACTTATATAGCAAAGGTGGCTTAAACCTCAATCAAATTGAACCAAAATGAAACCAAAGACATGTCACGTGATATTAAAGCATTACACAAGATTAAATTAAGGTTTAAGTATTTCATTATGCAAATAAAACATATTTAAACACAAACTTAGGCCAGGATCTTACATCACTAGTGTACTCGAGCCACTTGATCGCTACATGCAAGAGCTTGGAGAGATTTTCTACATCAGGGCTGCCAAGTTGATCAAGACCCAATTTAGGGTTAGGTCCTCTAGTGAAATTATAGAGGTGTATGGGGATTACATGCATGTTGGATTGGTAGTCGTGGTGAAGCTATCATAGTTGCATTCTGGGGTGTCGACGCAGAAGGGGGCTTAGAGGAACCACTTAGACTAGGCCTCGATGTTGGCGTACAATGTTAGAATATAAGAGCTCACCACATGCGTAGAGATCAATAATGGAAATTATTGTGATAGATTTTAGGAATGTTTGACAGAGGGAGAAGGATGGGAGGGGGAGCAAAGTTGGTCCCAAAATGTTTGGTTGAATGCAAGTGATTCAGCATAATTGACGGTGACGACAGAGAGGTCACACAACAAGCGGTGATGAGTGAGGGAGCGAGAATGGGGAAGAAGAAGATCGGCTGATTCGGTTAGACACGAGAGACATAGTTGTTGGTATGGCATCTATTTACAATATGTGCCACCATATTTTCAAAGCACCAGTAGCAATGCTAAATTGCTTGTGCTGACAATGAATAAACAATATACAGATATAGAGAGAGTTAGACTAGGTTAGAATCAGTTCTATTTGAGCACAAATAGAACTCAATAGTTTACCATACTGCATTGACCATATATAAAATCCAACTATGGGATCTTATTATCCATCTCATGAATTAGATAAAATCTAATTTTCAAGGCATTTGGATTTTTTTAGGTCAACCATCCAATGTGCTAAAAAATCAGCACTTTAATTAGTTTTAGGCCTTCAACTTTTTCTATGCTAAGATGCAAGGGAAATACACATCCAAAGGAGCTCAAATTTTTTAGAGTGTCCATATCATCAGCGTAGATCAGCATTATAGATTTACTTTTTTAGTTATATTTTATTTTCATAATTATAGACATAAAAAATCAATTCTATTCAGAATATATATATATATAGAGAGAGAGAGAGAGGTCAAGAAGTGTCTATCGAATGATACATGTAAGCTATGTGTACTACCCATTAAAATGTGATATGTGAAATCCGATCAATAAATCCATCCATATATATTATGTGAAACACCGATCACAAAAAGATGATTTACTTAAGAGGAAGCGTTTGTTAGCAGTGGGTTACTGAAAATCACTAAAAATTAAAATCTTTTTCAAAGAGATCCACAAAGGACAACTCTTTTGAAAAGAACCAAAGTAATTTGATTTCATTCTGTTTCACTAGTACATATCGTGTATCATCTCATTTCAAGGATTACAACATCAACTGTTCTATTCAACTATATACGGACAGCATAAGAACATTGAGGCATCAAGCCAAAATCTCAGATTGGTTCATTAAAACCAACTACGGACTCCGAGGACTTGAGAGTACAGAGACAACACATAGGACTCTATTCACACATATACAAAACTTTATAGCCAATGTCTCCACCTGAGAATTCACTGCTATTCCTGGTGTTGCTGCTGTTCTTCTCTGACTATAGGGTTCCTATCTCCTTGTTCGTGTCAATCTAAAAAAATGTGGATCCCACGGGGTGAGATAATTGTAAATTGCCCCAGCGAGAGATATAACTCTCCGCCAAGAACATTATTATTGCAGTTATTGGAATAACACTGAGTAGAGGAAATTTATATTTAACAGTAGCTAGTGCAATCTCTAAACCAATTAGAGGAATATTCATATTCAAAGCATTTCAGCTATAACTTGATAAAGAAGTTTGTCATTTATACTATAAGAAGTTTAAAACACATGTATAACATTGATCCTTCTAGGATCTACTAAATTCAACCCTTAGTTTATCATAGAACACTTGTTACCACTTGTTAGGTAACTAATACCTTCAAGTCATCTGACCAAGGAAATTATGATTCTTGGTACACAAGCATTCCACGTAGTTCACAAAGCTCATATCACCTCTTGTTACCCCTTAAGAGGCTACAAGGCATATTATGGCTTAGGAAGCCCATAAATAATTTCAATAATTAAAACATTATATGGCACACAGGGCTCATTAATTTCAGGTTACCTCTCACTAAGCAACAAAGCATATGAAGGCTTATAAGGCCTATAAAACATTTTCAATATATAGAGCATCATAGCTCATACCTAGCTATGCTCATCATCTCAACATATCTGCAGGATTAGTACTCATGATAACAATTATATCCATTGTATATCAGTACCATGCAATACAAGGGTTTTCTTATTACATTCATAACTCATCACTCTGTATTTGAGCTTCACATAGGATCACTCTATGTTAGGATTTCACATAGCATCACCTTGTATTAGGGTTTCACATATCATCACCCTGTATTTAGGATTTCACATAGCATTACCCTACATTAGGGTTTCACATAGCATTACCCTGTATTGGGGTTTCACATAGCATCACCATGTGTTAGGGTTTCACATAGCATTACCTTGTGTTAGGGTTTCACATAGCATTACCTTGTGTTAGGGTTTCACATAGCATTACCCTGCATTAGGGATTTACACATCATTACCCTGAATTAGGGTTTCTTACAACATTTCCCCAAATTAGGGTTTACTATTCATCCCAATTAGGGTTTACAATAAAATACCCTAAATTAGGGTTTCTCATGTCATTATCCTATATTAGGATCACATCATTCCCCTAGATTAGGGTTGCACTCAATATTGCCCTAAATTAAGGTTTAAGTTCATCAGTCAACTCAATTAGGGTTTTATGATCTCTTTATCAAGGATCATACCCTAATTATATATCCCATTCATTTTGCAGGTGTTGGGCTTGATTGCTACATGATTATTATACATGTATGAATTTTTCTTTCTCATCCTCTCTAGGATGTTCTCTACTCCAATCTTAATCAAATTGAGTCTATTCTTTATTCAAATACATGTAATTAGGGTTATCATAATGTATTGGACTATTGTATTAATATGCATCAAAGGTTAACCCCACTAAGGATACCAATCACTCTAGTACCTTAAAGGTACAACCATTGTAATCATCATTGATTTTCATCATAAATAATCAAGTAGTTGATTGACCTTCAATCACCTTAGACATCCAAACGGTTTTGATTAATTAATTCCCAAATAGTCTTGGTCACTTAGACCCCAAGCGATCTTGACCAAATAGACTCCAAACGGTCTTACTATAATAACCTCCAAACGGTCTAAGACCGTTTAGACCTCCAAACGGTCTTGATTACATTGGCCATTCAATTGGTTTGAAACCGTTTAGCCAAATCAAGTTGAAACCGATTGGACATATAAAACTATTTAGACAAAACATTTTGAAACCGAATGAACTTGGGTCTCCAAATGGTTTGAGACCGTTTGGTCCCAAGTGGTCTTGAGACCGTTTGGTCCCAAATGGTCTTGAGACCATTTGGACTCAAATGGTCTTAAGACCGTTTGGTCCAAACCCTCTCAAAACTGAATGGACCAAAAGATATCCATCAACTAAATCAGTTTCAGGGTTTCACCTATTGAACCCTCCTATCAATTGAAACATTGAATTAACCTCAATTGAACCATTAAATCACCCTTCAATTGAACCATCAATTAGGGATTTAAAATTTAGAAACCATCAATTAGGGTTTTAACCTAAATGAATTAGGGTTTGAAATCGAGATACCTTCAATTGTTGACATTGTAGGACTAATTCTATTAAAATCATTGAATCACCACTTAGCCATGTCATAACCTGACCTCAAACGGTCTTGAGGTTGTTTGGTTAACCTCCAAACAGTCTTGAGACCGTTTGACTAGTCTCGTCATTGGAATTTGTGAAATTCAATTAGGGTTTGCATCATAGAATTGATCATCAATTGAGCTATTGATTGTATTTCAATTTGATATCACTGGATCTTCAACCATCTAATCATACATCATCATAGACTTCCAAATGGTCTTGAGACCGTTTGGGTGACCTCCAAATGGTCAACTGTAGTCAACTATTCCAAACGTTTTTAAAACCGTTTGGTTTCAAACGGTTTGATGAAACCGTTTGGCTAACTTTATTGAAACCGATTGGACTCAAATTTTGAAATCGTTTGCAATAGATATTTGTGGAGGTGTGTGCTTATGATGATGTCATCATCATCAAGATATAAACCCATGAAGCTTGCTGTGATTTTCATGGTGATTGCATCAATCAATCAAATAAACTTTCGAGAATGAAGAAAGGATCAACAATTGATAGAGGTATGAAATCAATAATAACATTTAAGAAAGTTATATAACCCGCCTTCAATTGAGCTTCAAATATTCAACCTCCATGTCTTTAATGGTGAAAGCAACACCTTCCACTATCCCAAGCTCGTCGTTAAGCTTTGAGTGAAAAGGAATGGCTAGAATTGAAGATGGAATGGAGATAAGAAGAAATCATACATTGATTTTCGATTTCCAACATGGAATCAAGGTGAAAATAGGTCATGGAGCTTACCAACAGGTTTGGGGTCGTCCTTCCAATCCTCCAAAGCTCCCTTAGTCATTTTTCAAGCAAAGAGTGGAAGTGGTTTCGAAAAAGCCTCTCAATTGAGTTGTAAAATGTGTTTTTATAAGAAATTCAAAGAGAGAGAAAATATTTTATAAAATCCTTTTAATTCCAAAATTGGTGGCACCTCTCCCTCATCAATTCCTTGCATGCAAAGCCATCTTCCCCTCCTTCGAATTCCTCTTCATTATCCATGAATTAAGGAAAAGCAAATTAAGCACCTTAAATCATATAATACTAATCCCATTTTAGTGGATATTACTTTTTATTTAACTAATGTGAGTGGGTTATCCATTTTTATAATTTCAACCATTACCATTTTGGTTGAAGGGCACTTCGATTAACATATTTATTTTTGCATTAATTTGAAGTAAAGTTCTAATTATGCTTAAATCTTGATTATTTTAATATCAAGATTCTCTTTCTTCCAAAATGATTCAAATGTGGCACCCCTCTCAAATTCTTTTCTCTAAATGATGCCAAGAATCATGAGGGACCCTCTTGAAGTGGTATTTTTCATATTGAACCCTAGATTTTGGGTAAATTGCACATTACACCAAAACTAGGTTTTAATGCACAAACATTGCTCAACAGGCTCGTTCTTGTTATTCATGCCCCTACAAGCCATACCTCTACATAATTCTCATTCCTATGATGCTTCAATACTAGAGGAACATTTCACCATGTAACATTTGCAATTTAACCCATCAACTTGGGTAATTTGCACTTTAGCCCAAAATAAGTAAAACATTATTTCAACATTATTCAAAAAGGACTAAAATTGAAATATAAGTTCCTCTTGAGCCTTAATTAATTTTTAAGAGATAAGAGAAAGCATATAATCAACTTTATCAAGCAAAACATCTAGGTTTAAGAATAACCCAGGTCAGGGATGTTACATATTATATCAACATTGTTTAGATTAGATGTCTTTAAAAGTTCACATCCATATCTCCCACGTATCATGTGATATAGCAACATATCATCCAACGGTTTATGTAATTTTTGTAACTTAACATTGATTAAAAAATATAAATCTTATTTAATTAGATGATCTAGGAATGCTAAATTGAGATGATACTCAATACGCATGTTTTCTAAAGGTTGTGCATCACATCTATAAGTTTACATTTTTACATAAATTTTTGAACATCATAGATGAAGATGGGTACATATAAGATACATGTACTCAAATACACAATTTTTTAACCATATTTATATATATGTATATGCATATATGTATATATATGTATATGTATAGAGAGAGAGAGAGTTGCTGAATCTTTACATAGAATCATGAATGAATATATATATATAGAGAGAGAGAGAGAGTTAGGCTAGAATACACTCGAGTGTATAAATCGCTCAAATGCGCTCAAGTGTGTTTTCATATCAAGACTATTTTTTGAAAGATGTAAACCATTGATCTTCACCGTCATACTATAACTAGGCTACATACAAATTTTGAGCCCATTTGGATGAGTGTAAGTCACTCAACCAAGGGCAACAAAATCGATCTGCGAAATTAATTTGAAATGCATAATTTTTGCAGTCTTTATAACATGATCTATAAGTGTCCAAATGTGTTCAAATTTTGCGTATGAGCTATTCACAACATTTTTAAGAAGATCAATGGATTAGATTTTTGAAAAAAATATTACATCATGAAAAACTACTTGAGTGTATTATGCTTCGAATACACTCGAGTGTATTCTACTTCGAATACGCTCGAGTGTATTCTAGACTGACTCATATATATATATATATATATATATAATATATATATAACTCAATCCATATATATACATATATATAACTCAATCCATATATATACATATATATATATATTCTTAATACATATAAGGATTCACTAACGTGATACCACTAATACATTTACAAATTTATGTTGGTAATACTCAATAATTTACACAGCATAATGGTATGCAAATGTGTTTGTTTTGTGTAGTTCATTCTTTAGTCCTAGAGTCATGTGTATTGTGTTAATTTAATAATATGTTACAATATCAATCACTATAATTTTGTTGCTAATATGACATCTATTTACAATATGTACCACCGTATTTTCATAGCACATATGACAATAGCAAAGTATTCGCTCAGACATTGAATAAACTATATATATATATATATATATATACATACATATATATATATATATATTCTTGACTCTTTTTGGAAAGAAAAAAATTGGCCATTCTATTCATCCCGTGGCCTGCGGTCGAACCCGGAACCTCTCACTCACAAACTGAGTTTCTAGCCATCTGAGTGTCCTCTCTTGGAAAGAATATATATTCTTGACTCCTTATAAAGATTCACTAACTATATATATATATATATATATATATATAAAATTCTTGATTCCATATAAGGATTCACTAACTCGATAACACTAGTAACATATACAAATTTGTGTTAGTAAGACTCAATAGTTTAACAAAATGTAATGATATGCGTACTAGTTCATTCGTTAGCCCTAGACTTCACGTGTATTCTGTTAGTTTAAGCATATATTATAATAACAATCATTATAGTTTTATGTATCTTCATATATTGACCTTATAATTTTTATATACTTTTCACAATTAACCAACAAAATTGAAGCTTAACTTGACTGAAACCCGCATTTCCAAACTGGACTTAGTTGTGGTCTTCGATTTTGAAAATTCTTGAGAAATCACCTAATCAGATCTTAACTTAATTAACTTGCATTCAATTTGGGTTAGTTGACCAAGGACAAACTGGCCTCTTTATCATTCCAATACGTAGTGGCGACTGGCGACAAAGCATCTAAAACTGACACAATAAGAATAAGTGTTCAACTATAACTTATAGACCTTCTAGAAAAGCAATTTATCTATATTCTCTATATAGGGTCTTGATCATCGTGATCCTGCTTCACTCTTATGATCATCACTCTTACAACAATCAGCCTAGCATGCTTCATTAGTGTAACATTAGACTGTGGACAGATCAGTTCGAGAAATAAAAGCATTACATACTTGAATCTACATTTCCCAACGCCATCCAAAGAATACCATGTAATTGTTTTTGCTTCATTTATTTTGGTGGATTCAAGAAAAGGCATGGTTTTTCTTCAATTGATCAGTAGAACTGCATTCACCTTACATAATTCTTAGACTACGACTCTGAGACCCCTAACCTTGCTTAAAGTGATGAACAAACTTAATTATCATAATTGAATTCTTATAACCCTAATATAACCTTGTGATATGCTTTAAAATCATAATACAAACTTAAGTTTCAAATTTGGTCCAATTTGGACATTGTTTGATCAAGTTATGCACATTTTGTACTTTTTTGCAATTTATCCCATTGAGAGGTTTTCTTTGCAATTTATCACTTGCATTATTTTCCTTGGATATTATTTCATCATTCTTGATCTTTTTTAGCCATGGGGATCCTATTTAAACCTTGGTTTGAAGGTGTTTTCCTCAAGGGTATTTTAGGGTTTATCCCTTCATGGATGAGCTACCTTTAGTAGCTACCAACTGATGAATTATTTGTTTTGCTTGGAAATTCAAGAAAAAATGGATAACCATGTCTGTATAGATGGTGGGGGAGATACTTGTGTGTGTGCTTTTATATTCCTAATAGTTTAAGGCCATGGACACTTGGAAAGATACTAGAACTCTATCTTTTTCTTTTTCTTTTTCTTTATCTTAAAGTTTCATATACTTATCCCTAAGCAACCAAACGAGCCATTTTCTCTCCACCACTTCCCTCCTTCTACAAACCTTGTTCTCCCTCTGTGCTACTGTGAATTTCCTATCTAAGGAAGAAGAAAGAGGGGATCTTCTTGGAAAAAGAATCTGGGGTTGTATTTGACTTCCTTTTAGGTTTTAAAAATCTTCCTTCTAGTGATCTTGATCTAAAAAAGTAAGAATACCCTTCTTTCATCTGTTTATTTCTTTGTTATCCTTCCTCCTACCTTTCTCCAGGTTGGAACCTTACTGTTTCATGGTAGAAATTGCTCTAAAGCATTAAAACCCTACCTTTCTTGCTCCTTATGCTTAGGGTTTGCCCATTTGATGAAGAAAGGTGCTAGATGGACGAGTTCACTGCTTATGCTTGGATTTCCTACCCTACTTGCTCATGTTTTTTTCTATATGGGAGTTTATCTTCTATTTAGAGGTAAGTTTTATAACTTGGCTCACGTTTATTGCTTACCATAAGCTTGCTAGCTCATGTTCTTGCTTTTAATGACGTTCCATGCACTAAAAAGCTATGCTTGACTTGGATTTCAATTTTTATAATATATTTTTTCTGATTTCAATTCTATATCTTGTGTATATTATTCCTAAGGTATAATATGACTTGGATCAGGTTGGTTTGACAACCTATGGTGCTAAGCACCTATCAACCAATGGTCAATTTTAGGGTTTAAAGTTGATTTCTTCTATAAACACATGACTCGATGGTGGTACCATTGCAACAACCGATGGTGTTGTCTTCATGACAACTGATGATGGTGACCAAGGGTGTCAACTTACGTTCACCCCTTAGGTCAGGTGGTGGCCTAATTAGAGGCCTAGTGCTTAACAACTAAGTACCCTACTGATGCTATCAATCAATGGTGATATTGGTTTGATATTTGATGTTGATTAATGAATATAGTGTTGATCTAACAACCTATTTAACTGAATGGTCGCTAATGATGATGTATCAGGTCTCCAAAACCTATGGTGAGTTAATCATATAGTTGTATCATCAATTAAGCCTTAGACCAATGATTTCTTGGGTCACTTGATGCAATGGTTGGACCTATACTATAATTGTTGGTTTTAACATATGAACTTGACCCAATGGTCAAGATCTAATGTGTATTCCTCCAATAAAGTGGAATGATGGCTAATGTAATATGTTGGTCCTAATAATGTGATTTACATGGTTTCCTGTATGTGATCAACTTAAGGAGCTTACTTGTTGACAATGGATGGCTTGTTTTAAATGAACAGTCGATTGTGGGTTTTACCCTACTCTCAACAGAACCCTTATTATTGTTAATCAAAGGATGTCTAGGGTTAAATGGTGAATTTTATAGATTACAACTCAATAACATCATAGATGATCATTCAAGGTGTTTACTTATGTAAATGACCAATGGCTTTACCTTTTCATCATTTCATGGTTTTTAGCTGATCAGTTTTCCGGAAGCTTCCGTTGGGGGGAGGGAGCACCCCCTCGGTGCCTTCCTCCCCCTGGGCCTCAATGGCCTATCGTGATCTTATTGTAGGCTGTAGTGATTCCCAGAGAAAGGGACCAAAGTGAGCGAGATCTGTCGTCTCCGCTAGGGTTCCCCCACTCGACATCGAGGAATGAAGAGGAGGAGATGTTGTGTGTGAGTCAAGGATGTTTTGAGAGGTGGAAAATCAACGTAGGTCGACTCCTTTTCGTTCAAGAGAGATGGACGGAGTAGAGCTGCTTCCATAGTCCTGGTCCTCGTACGGTGTCACTCCATCGATGCTTACGGAGTTCGGTCTCCTTGCCTGACTTCCTCCGCATCCGCTCCTCTCTGCTCTAAGATGCATTTGGGTTTATCCAGGGAGTCAGCGGCCCCCGAAGTGGTTGGATCTTCCCGATGATCTGGGCAATGGGTGGATCTCAAATGGGCGGCACGGGTTGAGTCATCTTCGTCTGTTCCATCCCACTCGCCTTCATCTACTCCTGCTTTAGGCAGGCTACTTGGTGACCGCGGTGATCAACACATTCGTAGGGCGGACTGGGTCTGCACCCTTCCTGTCCTACCGGTGGCGCTCCCCTACTGATTAGTGGCACCGGGTCAATCCACAGGGGGGGTCCCTATTTTACGGGTTCCCAATGACCTCAAAGTGTTCGATGAGGAGTCTTTGAGCAGGATGTTGTCTGCCTTGTGTGGAGTTGGGCCTAAGGGGAGGGAGGATTGCATCCTTTTCTCTTCTTTGATCCCTCTTGCTGAACATCTTCAAGATGTTTGTAGATTTGCTGTCAGTTGTTCCAAGCCTTTGAACATCTGAATCTAGAATGGGGTTGTTCAAGCAAGAACCACTGCAGGCCTACATGGTTGATCGGTGAGCTAGAAGTGAAAAGGAATTCCTGACTCTTGGTGCTACGCCACACTTTGTGGGTGCGGTTACTGTCAGTTGGTGTAGCGCTAAGTTAGAGGGACTGACTTTGAACTTGTGTTCTTGCTTCTCCCTGTTAGGTGTCTACATCGGTCCAGTCTTGTCACATAGTTTCCAATTTTGTGGTTAGTTGTGATAAAGTGGATTTTCTCCTATTTGTGCATAATTACTCTTGTTACTTTAAGTCCTCACTATTTATGTCTCCTCTGACTTCATAACTCTATAATGTCCACCAAAGTCAAAGATTCCACATTTTTTTGAGTCATTATGATACACACATATGCATGAAATGTTAGTGTTGTTATACCATTGAACCCTTTGATTAAAATCTTGATCATACATGATCTTTTTTATTTGTAATTTTGCGCACTTGTTCTAGACCCTGTTATGAAGCTATGGTCCAAATTTGAGACCATTTGGACCTTCCTACGATTTGTTATGATTTTCCTAAGATCTACTCTTTTTAGCCCTTGTTTTTCCCCTTTTTATACCTACTGGGCCTGGCCCACTTAGCCGCTTAGGCACCTTCCCGCTCTGACCCAGCTCTAATGCTTGAACCGGGATTCTATCCCCTTGAACCGGCCGCTGGTCAGATGCGGAATGGGCTCTGAGCCCCACCTCAACTTGCATGATCATGCGACCCAGCAGCTGTTGGATCTTGATCCAATGGTGTCAGGGTCATCTTCTAGCTCACACCCAAGATGGCAGGTCCACCCAACCTGGCGAGAACCAATCCAAGGAAACACCTGGATACCCCCCCCTCTGGCTTTGATTTAATGTCGAATCTCTCCCTCTCTCTCTTGAACCTTCCGCACCACTTTTTATGCGAAATCGTGGCTTGAGGGCCAAGGGAGCCCGCCGCCACCTTAAGGTGCACTGCCCCTTGGGAAGCCCTAAACCTAACCCTAATATCCCATAAAAACCCCATACCCACGTTCGGTTTGCTCCCACAAACCCTGGCGGTGCCTTTCCTTTCCCCCACTTGAGTCGCTCCTCATATCCCTCTCTTTCTCCGGTGAGCTCTGCCGCGGTGCCGCCACTGTGCGGGTCTACCTCGTGGCCAACTACTGTGAGGGGCCTAGGGATGTCAGAACCGTTGGATCCTGGCTTTGTCTTGACCAGGATCGATCGGAGGGCCATGAAGATTCGGCTCCACTCACAACCCTACGGACTAGTCAAGCCCCAGGCGGCCATAGAAAGCATGCCACGTCGACTCGGGGTCCCACTGTGATCGGGTGTGCGTGCAATCTTGGGAGGCGACGCCGACCCTTGATCCTGGAGCCGATGGTCGTGATCCTTGCAAATCAAGGGTATGTTTCTTGGTTTCGCTAAAGTTGACTTATAATCTTCTCAAATCGATAACTTTACATTCCTTTGGCCAAATCTCACATATAATATACGAAAATTCATATACTCAACGAGATCTACACAATGGACTAGGTTTTAGAGTCTAATTCTATCATTTGTTCCATGCTTTTCTAAAAGATGCATATGTTAATCATTTGGAATATAGTTGATGTATGATCATGATGCAAAATGGGATCTTGGCTACTCAATATATCCCTGATCCTTAAAGCAGTAACAATAATTTCTTTGTAGCCCTAATGAATGTCCTACTCTCCCTATTACTCATAAATTATTCCTTTTTGCACATATGTGCGTAGTTTGGACTTTATTGATGAACTTTGCCCTAGATTGCTAAACTTGTTGCTAGTGGACATCCCCTTACTTTGAATATGTCTATTATTTCTAATCTAAACCATCCCTTATGCTTGGCTCTTATTCATTGATTATCTTTGACCTTGATTACTCTATTATGAGTCTTTGACCCTTTAATATACTTAAGGAACCTGAACCTTGGAATTGTCATAGGTAATTCGTGGAACCTTAGAATGATATGAAACTAGAACCACACCATCATGATGACCTCTAGATCAGTACAATATCATATAATGAACCAATAAGCAACTTGGAACCCACCTTGGCCAAAACCCTAAAATGCATCTAATTAGGGTTAATGATGAGAATCTAATGCATATATGTAATCTTGTTCTTAATCAGGTTTGGCATGTGGCTAGATGGTAATGGATGTGTTAAGTTATGAATCTCTAAATTAGGTATGGGCCTTATCTAGTTATATGACTACCACTTTCTTGCTTGAAAATACATATATTGTATGCTTGTTTGTCTATTTGCTCAAATATTGCCATGTACTATTGCTATGTCTTACTCAATGTTTGCCTCTTCAGTTTTATAACTTGAACACATATATAGATAGAACTCCATTATAATATTGTTGATAAAGGGTTAACTCTTAGTTACGTCCATGAGGTCCCTCTCGTATAAAAGGGTTAGCTACGCTTGAGCACCCTTACGGACCCTTCCGACTAGAAGATGGTCAAAGGCCTTAAACATGCTTGCTTTTGTTGGTATAATGGAGTGAAATGACATAAAATATGGTTTCGTATTTGTTAAACAATTAACATATTTATTTTTGTTCGTTTAGTCTTGAAATCTTTTCAAAATTATGCAAAGCTTATATATATGTGTATCTTTCTGTCCCATACTCAACACCTCATGTGTTGACCCATTTCTCGTATGTTGTTTTTAGGTTCAGAGATGGCTAGAAGGTTGATGGGCTTGGTGAGCTATGATAGGTGTACTTATTGTAAGATCCAGATATAGTATACATGAGCAGACTTGTACAAAGTGACTCTTGAATATGTAATTCAAATCATGTAATATGATAATGTTGCTTAATATATCTTGTTGATTGTTGAGATTATGTTGGTGCATGTATCTTGTTATTTGTTCATGTGTGCTAAGCTTTACGCTTCCGCATTTTGCCTTTGGTATACATTTGGTTCATGGGACTGGGATTCCGGTTCCGTGACAGATGGTATCAGAGCATGAACGATAACTACACCAAACATTGCTCACATGAAACACAAACTAAACTCACCTTACATCTCAACCCTAGAAAACTTAATAAGACGTTTGTTATGGACTAGGTTGACTTAGCCTCTAGGTTAGAACCTAGATGTTCTAGAACTAGGTGTAGACTTGTGTAAATTACCTCCCTAGACATGATTCACGACATGTGCTTAGGATGTCAACACAAGTGTGCACCATGTTCTTGCTAGTTCTCTAGGTGTCATGATACTAGACTGCCTAATGAGTGTGGTAACTCGTTTTGGTTTTGGTTTTATTCGGATGGAGTATGGTGGTTTTCATTGCCTGTTTAAAACATTGGAGAAAACATATTTCAAGTATTATTATATGTACATATGAAAAATGTTACCACACGCAGAAAGGTAGTGAGTTTCCATGCAACCTAGGAGGAAGAGATGTAACATCAAGTCTAGATGAGAGAGTTTAGATGACAGCGATAGACTCTAGAGTTGTCTAGAGCCATGATATAGTTTAGACCAGTGAATAACCTAGATAACCTAAGATGATGATAATGATAATGATGTTAATGTCAATTTCGATGTTGATGATGATGTTGTTAATGATGTTGATGTTAGTAAGACCCAAATTTGTCCTTGAGGAATTCACATAGGTTGATGATATGGAATGAGTTGGACCATGAAACCCTATCTAAACCTAGCACCTTGTATGATACATATGGTTTGGTTGATGTGCTAAACATAGCTAATGGGTTGGCATGCTTGTTGGTACCTAGTTTTGTACGTGTTGAGATATGATATGTGATATATATAGTTTGAGACCAACATGAGCCTCAATCTATTTACAAAGGAGGAGCTCTAGCATGGGACATATGAATAGGGTGACCTTTTGATATGAGTCGACCTGCCTCGGGAGAAGGTTAGAGTACCTAAACTCCAAAATATTTGAAATGTCAAAAAATATGAATGATGAAATACTTGATGATGAGTCCCTAACTAGAATACCTCTAAGTATATGAGTTGAGTGACCTAGTGTGCGGTTTCCTTGAAAATGTTGAACCCTAGATGTCCTATGAAAAATATATAACCCTAGAGAGAGAGGCAATTGAAAGTTTGATGCTTGCTATATAGGTGAGGGAAATGTCCCAAGACCTAAGATGATGTATACGATGTGTGATATCCATGATGAGCCTCATACTCGGGTTAGTAATTGTATATAAAGGAGTCTAGTGGTTACCCTTGTTTCTCAGAAGATGGGTAGAAATTTGTGTTACATGTAGAATTTTGTGGTTAACATGTTTTGTTGGACACATATATGTCTTAGCTTGAGTGGCTTGAAGCTCTTTCTAGATACAAGTGAGAAAGTTTCAAAACCTTGACGTTGATGATAATGTTGTTCCTCGAATGATGCTCGATATGTGAAAGAATCTCACTTAAGTTAAAATTTTGATAAATGTGCAATGGCCACTCTTGTAAGATAGACGTAATCCAAAATCATAATATACATGAAATATGTAGCTTTGAAATCATAAACTTGATATGATGATGTTTAGAGATCTTAGCTTAAATAATCAGGGGTAACATGCCTAATATCATACCCAAATGAAAACAAATCAACTCGATATGTGTTTCTCTCAGGGTGATATTTCTAATAAATAAGATGAACAAATTGCTTATTTTAGATCCAAAAATGAGAAATAATGAACATGATTGGGTAAAGTTGGTAGACTTTTGGGGGAAAAGTAAAAACATGCATGCAATCTAGAGTAAATATGATATACACACTTGATGATAGTCTCATTTGAAGCCATGGCCATGAATAGAATCTTTTGAGAATTGATAACACAGATTTTGATGATACCCTTTGGTCTCATATAAAGATATGAACAAAAACCCTAATGTGTGGACACTAAAGGATGTCAAACCCTAATATGATGATGATGTCATGATAAAACACTAAGTTATAGGTATATAATTGATATGAGTACACCTTTGATAATGATGACTAGGTGTGCATACCATTGTAGGGAATGCCTTGATAACTATGGTAAGATGCCTTAACTTAATGGTTTCCTGACTCTTGTCTATGATCTTGGACAAAATTTTGAGGACGAAATTTCTTGTAAGGAGGGAAGGATGTGATAAAGTGAATTTTCTCCTATTTGTGCATAATTACTCTTGTTACTTTAAGTCCTCACTATTTATGTCTCCTTTGACTTCATAACTCTAAAATGTCCACCAAAGTCAAAGATTCCACACTTTTTTGAGTCATTATGATACACATATATGCATGAAATGTTAGTGTTGTTATACCCTTGAACCCTTTGATTAAAATCTTGATCATACATGATCTTTTTAGTTTGTAATTTTGCACACTTGTTCTAGACCTTGTTATGAAGCTATGGTCCAAATTTGAGACCATTTGGACCTTCCTACGATTTGTTATGATTTTCCTAAAATATACTCTTTTTAGCCCTTATTTTTCCCCTTTTTATACCTACTGGGCCTGGCCCACTTAGCCGCTTAGGCGCCTTCCCGCTTTGACCCAGCTCCAATGCTTGAACTGGGATTCTATCCCCTTGAACCGGCCACTGGTCAGATGCAGAATGGACTCTGAGCCCCGACTCAACTTGCCTGATCGTGTGACCCAGCATCTGTTGGATCTTGATCCAACGATGTTGGGGTCGTCTTCTAGCTCACACCCAAGATGGCAGGTTCGTCCAACCTGGTGAGAACCAAGCCAAGGAAACACCCGGATAACCCCCCCCTCTGGCTTTGATTTAATGTTGAAGCTCTCCCTCTCTCTCTCTCGAAGCTTCCGCACCACTTTTTATGCGAAACTATGGCTTCAGGGCCAAGGGAGCCCGCCGCCACCTTAATGTGCACCGCCCCTTTGGGAAGCCCTAAACCTAACCCTAATATCCCATAAAAACCCCATACCCACATTCGGTTTGCTCCCACAAACCCTGGCGGCACCTTTCCTTTCCCCCACTCGAGTCGCTCCTCATATCCCTCTCTTTCTCTGGTGAGCTCTGCCGAGGCATCGCCGCTGTGCGGGTCTACCTCGTGGCCAACTACTGCGAGGGGCCTAGGGATGTTAGAACCGTTGGATCCTGGCTTTGTCTTGACCAAGATCGATTGGAGGGCCATGAAGATCCGGCTCCACTCACAACCCTACGGACTAGTCAAGCCCAGGCGGCCATAGAAAGCGTGCCACGTCGACCCGGGGTCCCGCTGTGATCGGGTGTGCGTGCAATCTTGGGAGGCGACGCCGACCCTTGATCCTGGAGCCGACGGTCGTGATCCTTGCAAATCAAGGGTATGTTGCTTGGTTTCTCTAAAGTTGACTTATAATTTTCTAAAATCGATAACTTTACATTCCTTTGGCCAAATCTCGCATATAATATATGAAAATTCATCTACTCAACGAGATCTACACAATGGAATAGGTTTCAGAGTCTAATTCTATCATTTGTTCCATGCTTTTATAAAAGATGCATATGTTAATCATTTGGAATATTGTTGATGTATGATCATGATGCAAAATGGGATCTTGGCTACTCAATCTATCCCTGATCCTTAAAGAAGTAACAATAATTTCTTTGTAGCCCTAATGAATGTCCTACTCTCCCTATTGCTCATAAATTATTCCTTTTTGCACATATGTGCGTAGTTTAGACTTTATTGATGAACTTTGCCCTAGATTGCTAAACTTGTTCCTAGTGGACATCCCCTTACTTTGAATGTGTCTATTATTGCTAATCTAAACCATCCCTTATGCTTGGCTCTTATTCATTGATTATCTTTGACCTTGATTACTCTATTATGAGTCTTTGACCCTTTAATATACTTAAGGAACCTAAACCTTGGAATGGTCATAGGTAATCTGTGGAACCTTAGAATGATATGAAACTAGAACCACACCATCACGATGACCTCTAGATCAGTACAATATAATATAATGAACCAATAAGCAACTTGGAACCCACCTTATCCAAAACCCTAAAATGCATCTAATTAGGGTTAATGATGAGAATCTAATGCATATATGTAATCTTGTTCTTAATCAGGTTTGGCATGTGGCTAGATGGTAATGGATGTGTTAAGTTATGAATCTATGAATCAGGTATGGGCCTTATCTAGTTATATGACTACCGCTTTCTTGCTTGAAAAGACATATATTGTATGCTTGTTTGTCTATTTGCTCAAATATTGCCATGCACTATTGCTATGTCTTACTCGATGTTTGCCTCATCATTTTTATAACTTGAACACATATATAGATAGAACTCCATTATAATATTGTTGATAAAGGGTTAACTCTTGGTTACGTCCATGAGGTCCCTCTCGTATAAAAGGGTTAGCTAAGCTTGAGCACCCTTACGGACCCTTCCGACGAGAAGATGGTCAAAGGCCTTACACATGCTTGATATTGTTGGTATAATGGAGTGAAATGACATAAAATATGGTTTCACATTTGTTAAACAATTAACATATTTATTCTTGTTCGTTTAGTCTTGAAATCTTTTCAAAATTATGCAAAGCTTATATATATGTGTATCTTTCTACCCCATACTCAACACCTCGTGTGTTGACCCATTTATCATATGCTGTTTTTAGGTTCAGAGATGGCTAGAAGGTTGATGGGCTTGGTGAGCTATGCTAGGTGTACTTATCGTAAGATCCAGATATAGTATACATGAGCATACTTGTACAAAGTGACTCTTGAATATGTAATTCAAATCATGTAATATGATAATGTTCCTTAATATATCTTGTTGATTGTTGAGATTATGTTGGTGCTTGTATCTTATTATTTGTTCATGTGTGCTAAGCTTTACGCTTCCGCATTTCACCTTTGGTATTCATTTAGTTCATGGGACTGGGATTTCGGTTCAGTGACATTAGTCTCCTGAGGTTTCTATGTGGATGTGCAATCCATACAGACCTATGTTCCTTCAGATTTCGATCAGTATAGACTGAATCGGAGGAAAAAAGTCACCAAGGAAGATGACAGTCAGGCGCTAGCCTCTGTCCTCCCTTGTGACGTTATCTCTGGCCTGCTCTGTTTTGATGAGCTCATCCAAGCTCTAGTCTGTGTTGACTGGTGGTGTGCACCATTTCTCTTATTCTCCTAATTGCTACTCCGAAGGTGAACATAGTGCTATGCGAGAAGGAGTGTATTGGGGCTGATTCACCTGCTTGTTCATCACGATTTGTTGGTTGGGTCTTCTCATCATACTGGTTGGGTGACAGAGTTATATTGACACTGCATATATTGCAGTTGTGCGAGACTGTTTGTGCACCAGACCAGAAGTGTAGTCTGCTTGAGACTCGGGGGTTAGTTGGAGTTTTCACCATTCTCTTTCTAAGACTGCACATTTTGTGAGTGGTCTTAATGCTTAGTGTAGTATCTTAGTTCTGTAGGGTGATGGAGCTCCTTTTTCTTTCTTGTGTTTTATGTTGGCTACCTCCTCCTGGTATGTATCTTACTTTGGTTTGGTCTTTTGTTTTGTCGAGACTTCTTTGTACGTCTTCTAGTCTTTTCTGTAATTCTATTAAGGATTAGGGGGTACGACCTTGTATCTAAAGTTTGGTATCATCAATAGTAACAGGATTTTTGCATACCAAAAAAAAACATTTCATGGTTAGAAGTTGATACCTCAATATTCCCATTGTTTTGGGTGAAGCGTGTAGTGTAATTTTATGATTCAAATGATGAGAATTTGATGGTTCAATGCCTTAAACTTGTAGTCTTGCCCTTGCCCGCGTATGATTATGATTTATAATCACCATAATGAATTAATGGGTAACCCTAATGATGTATAGCTTGTTATACCTAGATTTAATATAACTAAATGATGGTAATTGGATATGAATAGTCCTTGAATGACTAATACAATCATGGAGTATTCTCTTATTGTTGTTGAAACCCTAGTATGTTATAACCTGATGGTTACACCTTGATTTATGTGTAGATTCATACTTGAGAATAGTATGCAATGTGATGGTGATGCTTCACCCTATGCATTCATTATCCAATGGGGATGCTGTGAGTTAGGGTTTGGGTATGAGTGTTGATTAGTAACATTAATATACTTTATCTTGTTGAACCTAACTCTAGTGCAAATAGATAAGATGAGTATCCATGTTTAACCTTCTTATATGATGGCATGATGGTGAAATAACCTTCTTAATATGATCATAACCTTAATGTGTTAATTGGTGGTTATCATAGCCACATGGTTGATACTTTCTTATACTAAACATGTGCATTATGAATATGATGAGGGTTAATAATATCTAAATTCCTTGCATGTTGATGTTATAAAGGAATGTTCTTGATGTTAACATAACCCTGCTACGATTGTTTATGAATATCTCCCAGCTTATTAATGCAATATTATGCTGATACGGTCTATTATATGTAAATGATGTTTTTGAGCCTTGCTATAAGGCATGGAAAGATAATGATGATCTTGCAGGGAATAGTATGATGGTCTTAATGACCTTTAGGCATGGTTGAGCCCTGAATGAGGTGTAATCCTCTTGTGTTGATAAGGGTTGATACCCTGTGATATTGTGAAAAGGATTTATATCTTGTGATAGTATGATGACTAGTGTAGTTTCATGAATGGCAAGTGAATAGTACCATGTGATGATGAGATGAGAAATTGTATTTCACATGTTTTATAACTTTTGAAGTTGTGATACTTATATGCTTTCTAGATGTGAATTAGGGTTTGTATGTCCATTTATTTGATGTAGCCTTAATTCACCCAATTGACATAACTAATCAAGTGAAACTCTAATCATGTAGTGCCATGTGCCACAGATCCATTTGAGTGTCAGAACTTGCCAGATAGTGAAATGAGTATTCCTAAGGGAAACTCAGAGCACATACTAATGAGTATGCGGGGTGCTTGTCATCCTGAATTCGAGTGTTTAGGGAGGATGAATGTAGTCATACCTAGCCCATAGTTTGAGAACGGATGTGTCGTGTCTCAGTGATTATATATGTGATGATATTGGAGGAAAACTGCGGTTATGCCTTGGATGGTAAGATATGTGTACCCAACTCCTTTTATTAGTTTCGTGACATGTGCCAAGTACGGACTAGGCGGTAGCAGCTTGACCGTATGTGTCGCTATGGCAGACCTGTACTGGCTGGGGCGGAGAAGATCTTAGGAGTCTGGCTCTTTCTAGATCTTGTATGGCATTAATTGCGACCAAGCGGTGGTCAGTTGGAACTTGAGTGGTATCCTCAAATTCCATGGGGCTTAATAAAAGATGTAATATAGTCATCTAGCATATTTGTTTACTATTATACATGACGTTTCACATTGGATGATAATCCGTATTTGTTATCTTTACATAAAGATGATGCTTAGTGCAATTAAGAGATAGTAGATATACTTAGGTTGTGGATATACTTAAGATTGTAGATGTGTGTATACAGTAGCCATGCTTATCTTGATAACTATATTATTATTGCTGATTATAATCATAATGCTAGCTATCTCATGTTGTTAGTTATGTTTAGCATGCTAACCATTCCTTTGTAACTAGAGATGCATATACTGTTAATCATGTTTATCCAGATAGTTGTGCTTATTTTGTTAGCTCTTCTTATGATGTTGATATGTTCAACCTATTAGACATGCTAATGTTGTTAGCTATTCTTATGTGGCTAGACTTATTCATAATGATAGAGATTCTATGTTACTAGACTTGCTCATGATGCTAGATATGTATATATTACTGAATTGCTTATATTGTCAACAAGATAGGATGATAGTCTGGCTAATGATGATAGTTTTTATCTGCTCCTTTATGTATTTTGTTAATCATCAGTGTTGTTGAGATTATTTGTTATATCTGATTAAACTGCTTAAACTGTCTAATTACTTAAAATTATTGTAATCAATAAACGTTGTTGGAGGTTATATCTCTTGTTGGGACATGGGTCTCACCCTTGTGGTTCGCCACATCTTTTTAGGTAATCGGAAGTGACGAAAACAAACCTATGGCAGAAAACACTACTACAGAAATGCCTTTTAGCGTCGGTTGTTTAACCCCCCTTGGTGTCGGTTTCCGAGCGACGCCTATGTGGGCGCCGCTAAAGGTCGAACACTTCGGCGTCGGTTTTTTAACCAACGCCTATTTAACGTACAGGTGTCGGTTGTTTATAGAAAACCGACGCCAAAAGGGTTTGCGCCATAGAAAACGGCGTCATCTAGGACACATTCTGCGTCGGTTATCTACTAAAAGACCGACGCCTATATGGAATATAGCGTCGGTGTTTAATTGGTAACCGACACAGAAAGTGTCCTAGATGACGCTGTTTTCTGTGGCGCGACACATTTGGCATCGGTGATCAACTAAACAACTGACGCTATATGTATTATAGGCGTCGGTTTTACACTAACAGCCGACGCCATTTCCAGTACGGCCGTGGCCACATTAGGTGTCGGTTTTGTTCAAAAAACCGACGTTGTAGGTCTTTGCTGACGGTTTTATGTAAATAACCGACACCTATATCTATTTTTTTTCATATCAGTTTGCAGGCCTGCTGTGGCTGGTCAGCAGGATGAGAACCTGCAGTTCAGTTTTTTGAACTGCAGGTTTACGACATCCATTGATATCAGCCTACAAACAGACCACAAACCTACAAAATTAACAAAAAAAATTCACACAAGTAGATACATTCAGACATCAATTCAATTCTCACATTCACACATATAGAAACATTCAAATACATGTATTAACATTCAGAAATATTCATTTATAAAGTATCATTCAGTATCGCTATCAATATCCCAATTATATCTTACAATTGCCACTGCTTGTATGGCTTTTGCCCATTCTTCTCTTATTTCATTTAATGCTTCCATCGTATATGGAGCATGTATATTTTTTAAGCGTTTACCTATAGTGTGGTCAGTTTTAAACACATGCAAAGAGAATGATGTATATATATAAGTAATAATATAAAAATAAGATTGATATATTTCATACTAACTAATGAGACTATATATAATACCTCATGTATGGTATCGATGTCCAATGCGGCATGTTTGATAATCATCTGCATAAATTGCATCACATAGTATGTGCATGCCCAGCCATTGTCTTGTGTAGAGCACTATAAATTGAAACATACAAAATAATACAACTAAGTACAATTCACATCAATAATATATACATTGGAGTCGGGAACTTACTTGTACGTTCTGCCAATTTATTGGCTGGTTCTTTTTCCTTGGGAACATTCCTCCAACCTTTTTGAATGCATCTAAACCCCTACATGTTAATATAACACAGTAAATTGCATAAGTAAATAGTAATGTAATAACAGATGTTAACAGATACAAAAATGAAATATTTCTCACCAGAATAATGGCATTCTCATTACGTGTCCAATTTTAGTGTTTAATGTACTTCCCGCGGGATCTAGATAATAAACAGTGAACGTCCCGGGGACAATAACTAGTAACTCCCAATGTCTACCGCTAGAGGTAAAAAGTTAACAATTAATAACTCAAAATGCACAATAAAAATGGAATTTTCTTAAGTCCAAATTATAAATAAAGTAAACTTACTTGACATTGAATGGAGCTATTATTATCGTCTTCTTTTGCTGACCAAAAATTGTAAAAGCATCTATACAGTATTGTTGAACACTATCAGGGTCTTTAGCTACCATACTAATCAATGATGGAATCAAAAATCCCACATGATCAAATGCAAATTGTTTGCATTGATCTTCGACGAAGTAGCTGCAAAACATGTATTACGTATGCATTAATATATAAGAAACCAGATCACCGGATCTTACACAAGGTATATGGATGTATAAACAAGATCTCACCTTATCCATGTCTCTGTCATTGATGTATCCAGCCAAGCATACATAAACAGCTCAATAATATCTTGTATAAATAAAGAGCTATCGTATGATTGACATGCATAATCTGCATCTAAAGAAGCAATTATAGGGCAATGTATATTATGTGTCCGTAGCCAACATGCCATTCCCCTACAAGCAGGACCTAACGGGTATGTTAGGTCAGTTGGAACCCAACTTGGTAATGCGGGAAGTGGAGGTGGAGGCCTAGGTGCTCCTGGTGTCTTCTTTTTAACCTGTATATATAATTTCAGATCAGTTGACCTCATATATACACATTAACAGTCTAAATCAATGTAAATTTATCTTACAATTTCAGTAGTGTAGATGACATCTGCTTTGGGCCACAATATGACCCCGCCTTCTGCCTCACCAAGTGTATCAATATCTGGGTGGGCATATGGCAACGCAACTTCCCTCCAATCTGGTAATACACATATCGGGCTCACATGAATGTAGCCCTGCGGCATTGGAGTCCCATGAAACGTTGCCCCAGGAAGGGACTGGTAAGCCTGCGCCTCTGTAACAACATAGTCTTGCATTCTTAAGCGGCATGGCTTCAATGCCTACAAATTTACGTAAAGAATGTTATACATATATACATATCATCTTGAAAACATATCATCTTGAAAAGACTAGCTACAATGTCATAAATAATACTTACAGCAGACGTGTTAGGCGATGGGTCTCCAGGATTACTCGCAGTCTGTGCATCAGGAGAAGAGTGGGTCACAATAGGCTGATTGGAAGCCTGAGATGCCTACCACCGTAGCAATTCTTCCTTGACCTTCTCAGCAACTACATCGTTGACCTTCTTAGCAACTATATCCTCAACTCTCTTATTCTCCTATACATGGATAAAAGAAACATTAGCTTCTTATTATTGAATTTCCTTTTGCAGTAACATTCTAAAAAAAGAATAGGTTACCTCTTCTTGAGAAAGTCCCGCTCTGGGTTTGCGCTGGGATGGCCCAAAGAATGCTTTGATGCCCACACCAGCTCCTGCACCCCTAACACGTCCAGGATGCTCTGGGTTACCCATAGAAATTGTCAATTCATCCCTTGTGCCCTGAGGGATGAATGTACCTTGTTTCCTCTGCTCGTGCAGCTCCCGCTAATCACCATCAACAGAAATTGGTAAGTTAACACCACAAATAATCAATATTCAAACGATTGCTCTAAGAGTTGTATTTTACCATTTTCGCAGTCGCCTCAGCAGTTACGGGCTTCTTTATTTCACCCTTCTTGTTTTTCCTCCCAGCTATCCAGATATCATGGCAAGGCATGGGTGTGGCAGACTCCTGAGTAGGAGCAGACTCCTGAGTAGGCCCAAACTCCGCCTGTAGTCTTTGGCGAACGCTTGCATAGCCTTTTGGACCCATAGTGTGGTCATGCACATTCAGTGCACGCCTTGCTTTTTGTGCGTCACTGAGGGCCTAGTTAGTATGCACGTTAATGATTTGGTTAGTAGCACTAAATGTTAATCTTGAATAGGTGAATACAATGTATATTAATTAAATTGGGAGTGACGCCTAATACCTTGAATTCTTTAGATTTTCTTGAAGTAACAAAATCATCCCAATCTTCTTTGTCCAAGAAGTTCCATTGTTCAAGGGCTGACTTCTTCTTCTTATCACCCTCTTTTATGTATTCTCTGTTCAGATTTGTCCTATAATTCCTAAGCATCTTTCCAGCGCGTTGCATCACACTTTTACGATGCAACTTCTCATCCAATGCAAACAGATTCTGTAAAATAGAAATGTTATTAACTAGTATCCAAAATAGAATTGCAAATAATAGAATTTGTAATCTACAAAATAGAATTGCAAATAATAATAACTCACGCATAAATCCTTCCATATCAAGTCTTTTTTCCCCTGAGGAACTTTATGCCAATTATCATACTTAACACCACAATGGCTCCGAGTGGTACACCCAAATTAGTTTACAAAATTATTGCGGTTCACTCCAATTGCATTTCCTCCATTATCAAACTCCACAACCAATTTGGATCCACTGCCACTTAGCGCTATTAACTTCTTCAACAGAGTGATGCCCCTTTTCTTGTTAAGTGTTTGGTGTTGTGCATCAAGTTGCTCCAGTGCTTCAGTGGGTACATGTGCATCATCAACCTAAAATTTGACAAATATATACACACTGAATTAGCCCAATATAGAAATATAGGATATATGACATAACTAGAAGATAATGAATTTTATAGAAATACAGGATATGTTTTTAGAACTTACATTGGTATCCTCGCCATGCTCGTCATGGACAGCATGCTCATCATGGACTTCATGCTCATCATGGACATCATGCTCATCATGGTCAGCCATCTGAAAATGTCATTAAAAAGGCAAACATTTAGCATTTGTATTAACTAGAAAAAGGCAAACATTTAGCATTTGTATTAACTAGAAAAAGGCAAACATTTAGCATTTGTATAAACATACATGTCTCTAAAATTGTGATCTTTTATCAATTAACAATCCTTCATTGTGATCTCTACGCACATATAAGTCATCATTAGCTTCAATATTTTGTGTAGTTGGCAACCCAATTGAGAATGGACTGGAGTCATCATACTTATCATAGTACTCTTCTTCATCTATAAGATCTTCAATGAACTGTCTTTTACCATGAAGAACAACCGACCATTTATCATTTGCTGGATCATCGATATAGAATATTTGTTTCGCCTGTGATGCCAATATGAATGGTTCACCCTTCTCGCCAATCTTTTCAAAGTTCACCAAAGTGAAACCCAATTCATCCACTATAACTCCTTTGGTGTTATCAACCCAATTACATTTAAAGAGCGGAATTTTGAAATCTATGTAGTCAAACTCCCAAATGTCTTCAATGACACCGTAATATGACATTTTAGCTTCACGTGGACTCTTATCCTTTGCACTTGCAAAGTACATAGTCGACGCTTGAAGAGTGACCCCACTATTTTGGACGACACTCTTATCATCTTGGTGCTTTGTGTAATATGTGAATCCATTAATGTCAAACCCTTCATGAGACATAACATTCGGTTTTGGTTTAAAGGTGAGGCATTTGATAGTTTCTGTAATATCATTTGGTGTTTGAGATAGTTGATGTAAGACTTTATCTTCAAATCACTTAGTAAAAGTCTTATTATGCTCTCTAGCAAGCCACATTGAACTTGCTCGAGGATGTTGTCTCTTTATGAAATTGGTATGTTCCTCGATATAAACACTCACTTCATCCATATTGTGTAAAATATACAAGTGAGCTTGTTCCAACTGCTCACGGCTGATTACTTTCACCCGTGATCCCAAAATTCCTTTGCCCTCCTCAATATTCTTGTCATTATCAAGAGTGTCATTACCACTGAGAAAGTCATTGCAAAAATCCATAACCTCTCTCGCCACATAACCTTCAATAATACTCCCTTCAGGTCGATAACGGTTTTGAACATCACCTTTAAAAACGCTCATGTATCGTTCAAAGGGATACATCCAATGCAAGAAATCTGGTCCCAACATTTTCACTTCCCTAGTCAAGTAGACAACAAGATGTACCATGATATCAAAGAACGAAAGAGGGAAATACATCTCAAGCTGACATAGGGTAACAACCACTTCTCTTTGCAAATTATCGAGAGTATCATGGTCAATAACTTTGCTGCATAGACTGTTGAAAAAGAAACAAAGTCTGGTAATTGCAAACCTTACATGCTTCGACAATATAGATCGAATTGCCACGGGCAATATTTGTTGCATTAGAGTGTGACAATCATGAGATTTAAGACCTATCAACTTCAGATCTTTCATTGATACCAATCTACGTATGTTAGATGAGTAACCATGTGGCACCTTAACATTTACCAAGCATTCACAAAAAGTTTTCTTCTCCTTTCTAGACAACATGTAACAAGCGGGAGGTAAGTATGTTCTTTTATTACCCATTTCACGTAATTCTGTTAATTCTAACCTTATTCCCATTTCACGTAGGTCCAGTCTGGATTTTATCCCATCTTTAGTCTTACCTGGTATATTTAACAGAGTACCAATGATGCTATCACAGACATTTTTCTCAACGTGCATTACATCGATACAATGCCTGACTATCAAAGAACTCCAATAAGGAAGATCCCAAAATATTGACTTATTCTTGAATAAAGAATTGTCACTCCGTGTGGCCATACTACATTGTGATTTCTTACCAAATTCATTGACAATGTCTTTTACTCTTTCATAAACAACATCCCCTGGTATAGGTTTAGGTGCACTCCGTTCATCATTCCATCCATTGAATGCTTTGCGCTTCCTACGATACGGATGGAATTTTGAAAGAAACCTTCAATGACCAAGATATACAGTCTTGCCGCCATGTTTTAGTCTTATTAAATTAGTGTTTTCTTCACATATATGACACGCTTTAGCTCCTTTGACACTATATCCAGACAAATTCCCATATGCTGGAAAGTCATTAATAGTGCGAAACAACATAGTGTGCAAATGAAATGTCTCTCTTGCTGAAGCATCATAGGTCATCACACCTTCAGCCCAAAGTTTCTTTAAGTCATCAATCAAAGGTTCAAGATAAACATCGATATCATTTTCGGGTTGTTTAGGGCCCGATATCAACAACGAAAACATAATGTACTTATTTTTTATACACATCCAGGGAGGAAGATTGTATATAACAAGCATGACTAGCCAAGTGCTATGTTGGCTGCTCAATGTCCCGTACGGATTCATCCCATCTGTACAAAGCCCAAGTCTTAGATTCCTATCTTCTTCACCAAATTTGGGGTACAATAGATCAATCTTCTTCCAATGTGGGGAATCAGACGCATGTCGTAGGATCCCATCATTATTTTTCTTAACATCTACATGCCACCTCAAATTCTTTGCATCTTTCGGATTTGCAAACAAGCGTTGAAACCGTGATATTATAGGTAGATACCACAACACCTTGGTAGGAGAACCAGTTTTGGACTCCCCCGAAGTCGTCAATTTATACCGTGACGCACCACATTTTGGACAATCTTTCAAATCTACATAGTCCTTTTGAAATAATACACAATCATTCGGGCATGCGTGTATCTTCTTGGCCTCCATTCCCATTGGGCACAACATTTTCTTTACCTGGTATGTTGAGATTGGAAGCTCGTTTCCTTCAGGAAGCATTTCTTTCAACAAAGTCAACAATGAAGTGAAGTGTGATGGAGTGGACTTTTGGAGTCCTTTATCATTCAATTACATAAGTGAAATCATAAGGTTGAATAATATTGAGAGTTCCAAGGTTTTGACAAAGTTGGAATGTTGATTGAGATTTATATAATGATTAAGATCTCTCTCCTTTTGTGCCATTCTTGAGGAATTTAATTGGATAGTCTAACAATTGAGTTTTGGCACCAAATTCATGTACAAGGTACCTTTTGTAGTGAGGAAGATATGGTTAAAATTTGGTGTCAATTGGGTTCTCCTAGAGAGAAATAATTAGGTTTGAAATTAGGGAAATAATGTGTTTTTTTGATGATTTGAGGACCTAAGTTGCTAATGTATATCTATGTCACGCCCCCTTTGTTTTGGGCCGGGCTGAGTGGCCTCTTGTGTACCCTAGATTTTTGATCTAGTGGCCATGCCTAATAGCCTGAAGATGCCACAGATTGGCATGTGTTGAGCTTTAATCTGGGCAGTAAATAATAGATCTAAGGGTCGTTTTCTTGTCACCAACCTCCCAACCGTTTCGGGCTGAGACGTTGGATGGTCGTGGTCCAGCCTCGACGCCACGACCTCCGAGGATGTGCACCACAAAGAGAACCATGTGGTCAGTATCCCTCGCCTCACCGAGGTGGTCAGTATGACCCCTCATTTGTGTCTTTTAGATGACTGAAGAAGGAGAACGAGCTCTCCCATTTGCTGCCCTCTCCACCGCACAGAGCAGGTGGTGGCTGGGATGAGGATGCAGAGATAGAGAGGAGAGCGGAGGAAGGTGAAGAAGGGTAAAGCAAGGGCGATCTAAGGGGAGTTCAACCCAGACGTCCCTGTGGGCTGCCGAGGTGGCTTTGATATTAGACAGATTGGATCTCGTCAGAGATGGAGCAAGAGCTTGGGGACATGTGAGGAGTGTTTTTCTTCGAGAGAGGAGATCCCAAAGGAGTTCCTCGAGGTGCCGCGCAGGCTTCGGGAGCTTCGGATCGACGCGAGGAGGAGTAGAGGCATTTTGCCCCTTGTCTCCGCCGCAGCCAAGGATGGCGGCGGCGCTCCCACCTAAATGGAGGATCAGTGGCAGAACACCCGAGGTGAGTGGCCGGCGGCGTTGAAGGAAAACGACTGAAGCTCGGGCTGGGGTGAATCTTTCACGAGGAGGAGGTAGCACCTGTTTCTTGCTCACCGGAGTGCCCTTGCGCGGCGGCGCCTTGCGGAAACAGAGTCTGTGTGGTCTTGCGCCCGTGTTATGCGAGGACAAGAGAGGAGACCCCGACCAGGGTTATCGGGTCCAGGTTCTCGCGGATCCAACCCCCAGACCCGGTCCGGGTCCCTGCCAGCAAAGGGGAGCGCCCTGCCACGTGGCAACTCGTGATAGGCCCACGAAGGTAAATAATTCTGTAAATACTCAGTTCTTAGATAATTTGCAGAAAATAGCTCACTTATCAGAAAAATACATATAATATACCGTGTTTCTCATGAAAATGCGTAGAACAGCCTGGAACTATAATATCAGGTTTTTGATGCTCAAATCTAAGTGATATCATGAAAGATGTGTAATGCTTGTTTAGTGGATAATAAATAGCAAATGATGACATAAAATCATGGAAAAATATCAGTAAGTCCATAATTACATATAGAATGCATATGATCTCAGATATGTTCATGTTGATGCACAAAAGCATATAATTTGATTAATATGGCTAATTAGGGCTAATAACCCTAAATAAAATGTATTAAATACATGCATGCTCAAGAATTGATGAAATTCACAGAGTAAGCTCATATCAGTATCTGGAACTTCAGAATTAAATATGAGATCAATATGATACACACAATCTAGGTTATATGTTGATGTTGACTCTTAATGTGATATAAGCCCTAATATGCTTAATGAATATGACCTAGGGATAATATGTGCACAAATATGCTATGGAAGATAATGATCAGATTATGTATCCTAATCTGGTATATAATATCAGTAACCTAATTACAAGATGATAAGACAAGTAATAAAGTACATATACTAATGAGATAAGCAAACCCTAATATGAACACGACTAGGGTTAAGATGAGATGCAAGATGATGAGAACCTGATGATAGTATGTGGTCTTGTTTTGATCAGGTTTGACCAAGCTTATAGTTGACATCAGTGATATGTGATTAGGTTTCTCTTGATCAAGGTACGCCATTACCTCTTACTTGGCTTATTATACAATATGCTTGTGTTATATGGTAGTAAAGACTTGACATATGGTATTGATTGAAATGATTGTTCTTGTATGATATGTGGCTCGATTTTCCGTACTTATGTCTATGAACACATGAAACATAAAATATCTGTTCCATTATATGAAAGCACTAACTCTTTGGTGGTGTGCTTGGAAGTGACCTAACTCTTTGGTAGTGGTCACATTGTACATATGACCTAACTCTTTGGTAGTGGTCTGACCTAACTCTTTGGTAGTGGTCACCTTGTACAAATGATCTAACTCTTTGGTAGTGATCATAAAGGCCTTGGTATATAATGGAAAATAAGCTTAAAATAAGTGTTCTCTTCTGTGAATGAATATCTTTGTGCAAGTATATGATTTTCTTATATTTTGTTTATTGTTGCCAAGTATATTAGTTTTATCTTATTGCCAAGATATGATGAGAGGTATATAAAAAGACATGTAGGCGTACTCAGTACAATATTCATGAAATATTGTGCTGACGTGTACCGCATGTAATCTTTTATTTAGGTTGTGGTTATGCTCTTGAAGATCCAGAATAGTTGAGAGTTGTGTGGCGAGCTGATGTACAGGTGCACCTGTTGTCTTAAGATCCTGTTGTTTAGATGTAGTACATGTATATGTATAAGTTGTTGTTCAATATGTAATATCAAATGTTGTAACAATTCATGTTGTAATTATATGTTGAATGGTGAACATGTGTGTATGGTTTTATAATTGTTCATGTATATGTGCTACTGATTGTTTCCTTATGACTTCCTCTGATTTTCTTCTTCTTAGCCTCGTGTGGGATGTTTAAATTGGTATTCTCACTGAGGTGAGGGTTTAAATTTGGACGTCACACATCATATTAATTCTTAGAAAATCCGGGGACGTCACAGGTGGTATCATAGCATGAACAATAGCAAAGCCTGACATTTGCTCATTATGCAACGCAAAACTAAAGAACCTTGAACTTAATAATCTTTTAGGGTTAGATTAGTCATCTTTTAGAGACTAGATCTGACCTAGCCTCTAGGTTAGCACCTAGATGTCCGAGAACTAGGTCTAGACTGGTGCTTGTTAAGTAGCAAGTTCTTAGATGTCGTCTTTCCTTGTAGTGCAGCGGTATGGGATGTTGCACTATTTGGAAATGATGTGCATCAAGGGAAGAGAAACAGTAGACATATGGCGCTCGTTGTCTAGAGTAGCTACACTAGTCTACACCATGTTCTCACCCCTTTCACTAGTTTTCATGACACTGTACTCTCTACTATGTGTGGGATACTCGTTTTCAGGATTTGGTTTTTGATTCCAATCAGATCGAACCTTGATAGTTTTCTCTGACGCATGTTTTATCGGAGAAAAACTATATAATATTTTAATATGTATATGTATTATAAAAATGTGTCCCCACACATGTACGAGTAGGAGGTGGTCATGAAAGCTAAGTAAAAGTGAATGACATCAGTCTAGAAGAGAGAGTAGTTCTAGATTAGATGTCTAGAGCCTTGTTGGAATATATGATAGATGGAATAGATGAAATAAGCTATGATGTAAGTCTTACATAGATGATATAAGATGGTTACGATGATCTATGTTTGTCTTCGAGGACTTAAGTTTAGTTTTGGGGTTTTGAGATAAGTTTTGATGACGCAAGTAAATAGGCTTTTATGAGATAAGTTATGTTAAGTTAAGATAAGATGTGAGTCAGCATGAGCCTCAAGCTCTTTTACAAAGGAGGACCTCTAGTGTTGGGACCAGTTTTGGTGTTAACTCCAGAAAGAGTGAGACCCATTGGGAGAAGGTTAGAGAACCTAAACTCCAAGATATGAAAATTTTGAGATATGTGATATGATACGTCCTAAACTAGAATACTCCTGAGTGTTTGAGTTGAGCCGCTTTATGCATGATTCCTGTAGTTTTCTTGAACCCTAGATGTCCTTGGGAGGACCAAACCCTAGAGTCAGAGAGAGGTTGGTTATGTGTGTATATGTGAACATGAATATGAGTGCCTTCCATCTGGGTGAGGGAGAGAGCCCAAGACCCTGGAGGAGGTAGCTATGTTAGTTTCTGTGAAGCCTCATGCTCGGGTTGGTGGTTTCCCACATAGGAATCTAGTGGTACATATAAGAGATTTTTGAGATATAGTGTTTCATGGGTATAGAACCTGTGACGAGTATATCATAGCATGTTCTAGATGTGCTTATGTGGCTAGAGCTTGTAAGGCTATCACTAGTGCCAATGAGGTAATCCGAAGACCCTAGACTAAGAGAGGAAAGATAAAGTATATACGTAGGAGATACTCATAGAGTTGAGTTAGCTCAGAGAGAATGAGCAATGCACTATCTTCATGATAAGGGTTGGGAGAACCTCATTTGGACTAGATAAAGTTTTGATACATGTTTCATGAGCCACTTGTATAAGTTTGTTTAGCACAACCACGATATAATATATATAAGGATGTAATCTGATCTTGAGATATGGTACATGGATGTGATATGATGAAATATCTAGAAATGGTTTAATATATATCAAGGCATAAATGGTTAACTATGTACATGCATAATGATGATAATGTGAAAGTGTTATCTAATCTCGTGATGAAATCACTTGTAAATGTTGCAATTTATTATGAGTAATAAAATAAAATCATATGAATGAAATATGTTACCAGAAGTGTTAAGCTTAATGCTTAATAAAGATGAACTATATAGTTTGACAATTAGCACAACATAATGTTTATGACACCTTGATATGATCTACATGGATAAAGTGGGTTAACTTTAGTTAACTCCCTCCTAAAAGACATATGTTAATGTTGACCATGTTCTAATAATTAGCTCAATAAAATATTGATGACACCTTGATAATGGGTTAACTTGAGTTAATCTTATTTAACTCCTTTAGAGCATGGTAACATGTTGTGGGAACTCTAGTGCATGAGTTAAGATAAGGAAGAAAATCTAACATATGAGATATGTCATGACATAACCTAAGTTTCTAAACCTTGAGTTTAACCTTGAATGGAGTGTTTGTGCACCCAAGATGGTTGTAAACCCCTCCCCTAATAGTGCTTCAGATACATGGTTCTAGGTAACCTTTACGGATATGTTACACATAGAATAGTGCCTACATGTGGATGAAGGCAAGATAAAGTTTTCCCTAAAAGTATGTGTATGGTTTACTTTTGAGGACGAAAGTTCTTTTAAGATGTATATGATGTGACAAAGTGGTTTTTGCTTTAATTTCGAGGACGAAATATCTTTTAAGGTGTGTAGGATGTGATGGAGTGGACTTTTGGAGTCCTTGATCATTCAATTACATAAGTGAAATCATAAGGTTGAATAATATTGAGAGTTCTAAGGTTTTGACAAAGTTGGAATGTTGATTGAGATTTATATAATGATTAAGATCTCTCTCCTTTTGTGCCATTCTTGAGGAATTTAATTGGATAGTCTAACAATTGAGTTTTGGCACCAAATTCATGTACAAGGTACCTTTTATAGTGAGGAAGATATGGTTAAAATTTGGTGGCAATTGGGTTCTCCTAGAGAGAGATAATTAGGTTTGAAATTATGAAAATAATGTGTTTTTTTGATGATTTGAGGACCTAAGTTGCTAATGTATATCTATGTCACGCCCCCTTTGTTTTGGGCTGGGCTGAGTGGCCTCTTGTGTACCCTAGATTTTTGATCTAGTGGCCATGCCTAATAGCCTGAAGATGCCACGGATTGGCATGTGTTGAGCTTTAATCTGGGCAGTAAATAATAGATCTAAGGGTCGTTTTCTTGTCACCAACCTCCCAACCGTTTCGGGCTGAGACGTGGGATGGTCGTGGTATAGCCTCGACGCCACGACCTCCGAGGATGTGCACCACAAAGAGAACCCTGTGGTCAGTATCCCTCGCCTCACCGAGATGGTCAGTATGACCCCTCATTTGTGTCTTTTAGATGACTGAAGAAGGAGAACGAGCTCTCCCATTTGCTTCCCTCTCCACCGCACAGAGCAGGTGGTGGCTGGGATGAGGATGCAGAGATAGAGAGGAGAGCGGAGGAAGGTGAAGAAGGGTAAAGCAAGGGCGAGCTAAGGGGAGTTTAACCCAGACGTCCATGTGGGCTGCCGAGGTGGCTTTGATATTAGACAGATTGGATCTCGTCAGAGATGGAGCAAGAGCTCGGGGACATGTGTGGAGTGTTTTTCTTCGAGAGAGGAGATCCCAAAGGAGTTCCTCGAGGTGCCGCGCAGGCTTTGGGAGCTTCGTATCGACGCGAGGAGGAGTAGAGGCATTTTGCCCCTTGTCTCCGCCGCAGCCAAGGATGGCGGTGGCGCTCCCACCTAAATGGAGGATCAGTGGCAGAACACCCGAGGTGAGTGGCCGGCGGCGTTGAAGGAAAACGAATAAAGCTCAGGATGGGGTGAATCTTCCATGAGGAGGAGGTAACACCTGTTTCTTGCTCACCGGAGTGCCCCTGCGCGGCGGCGCCTTGCGGAAACAGAGTCTGCGTGGTCTTGCGCCCGTGTTACGCGAGGACTAGAGAGGAGACCCCGACCAGGGTTATCGGGTCCAGGTTCTCACGGATCCAACCCCCAGACCCGGTCCGGGTCCCTGCCAGCAAAAGGGGAGCGTCCTACCACATGGAAACTCATGATAGGCCCATGAAGGTAAATAATTATGTAAATACTCAGTTCTTAGATAATTCGCAGAAAATAGCTCACTTATCAGAAAAATACATATAATATACTGTGTTTCTCAGAAAAATGCGTAGAACAACCTAGAACTATAATATCAGGCTTTTGATTCTCAAATCTAAGTGATATCATGAAAGATGTGTAATGCTTGTTTAGTGGATAATAAATAGCAAATGATGACATAAAATCATGGAAAAATATCAGTAAGTCCATAATTACATATAGAATGCATATGATCTCAGATATGTTCATGTTGATGCACAAAAGCATATAATTTGATTAATATGGCTAATTAGGGCTAATAACCCTAAATAAAATGTATTAAATACATACATGCTCAAGAATTGATGAAATTCACAGAGTAAGCTCATATCAGTATCTGGAACTTCAGAATTAAATATGAGATCAATATGATACACACAATCTAGGTTATATGTTGATGTTGACTCTTAATGTGATATAAGCCCTAATATGCTTAATGAATATGACCTAGGGATAATATGTGCACAAATATGCTATGGAAGATAATGATCAGATTATGTATCCTAATATGGTATATAATATCAGTAACCTAATTACAAGATGATAAGACAAGTAATAAAGTACATATACTAATGAGATAAGCAAACCCTAATATGAACACGACTAGGGTTAAGATGAGATGCAAGATGATGAGAACCTGATGATAGTATGTGGTCTTGTTTTGATCAGGTTTGACCAAGCTTATAGTTGACATCAGTGATATGTGATTAGGTTTCTCTTGATCAAGGTACGCCATTACCTCTTACTTGGCTTATTATACAATATGTTTGTGTTATATGGTAGTAAAGACTTGGCATATGGTATTGATTGAAATGATTGTTCTTGTATGATATGTTGCTCGATTTTCCGTACTTATGTCGGTGAACACATGAAACATAAAATATATGTTCCATTATATGAAAGCACTAACTCTTTGGTAGTGTGCTTGGAAGTGACCTAACTCTTTGGTAGTGGTCACATTGTACATATGACCTAACTCTTTGGTAGTGGTCTGGCCTAACTCTTTGGTAGTGGTCACCTTGTACAAATGATCTAACTCTTTGGTAGTGATCATAAAGGCCTTGGTATATAATGGAAAATAAGCTTAAAATATGTGTTCTCTTCTGTGAATGAATATCTTTGTGCAAGTATATGCTTTTCTTATATTTTTTTTATTGCTGCCAAGTATATTAGTTTTATCTTATTGCCAAGATATGATGAGAGGTATATAAAAAGACATGTAGGCGTACTCAGTACAATATTCATGAAATATTGTGCTGACGTGTACCGCATGTAATCTTTTATTTAGGTTGTGGTTATGCTCTTGAAGATCCAGGATAGTTGAGAGTTGTGTGGCGAGCTGATGTACAGGTGGACCTGTTGTCTTAAGATCCTGTTGTTTAGATGTATTACATGTATATGTATAAGTTGTTGTTCAATATGTAATATCAAATGTTGTAACAATTCATGTTGTAATTATATGTTGAATGGTAAACATGTGTGTATGGTTTTATTATTGTTCATGTATATGTGCTACTGATTGTTTCCTTATGACTTCCTCTGATTTTCTTCTTCTTAGCCTCGTGTGGGATGTTTAAATTGGGATTCTCGCTGAGGTGAGGGTTTCAATTTGCACGTCACACATCAGATTAAGTCTTAGAAAATATGGGGAAGTCACATGAAGCTTTTGTCGCTCCATCTATTGTTAGCTTTCAACTTATACAATCTCAACACAGCGCTAAGCTTCATAAACTTAGCACAGCCTGTGTATAATGGTATCTCAGCATCATGCACAATGTTTCTAAAGATAGGAGGTGGATCGGTGTGTTCTACCCTACAACTATCCAGCATCGCATAAACGATGTCTGCTGGAACTGGTTCATTCACATTTACGTCATCGGAGGCAATTTCTTCTTCCACCCAAGCACTGCTATCGACATCTACTGGTTTCGATTTTGAAATCTCTCCATGCCAGTGCCATTCTGTATAGCCTTCTACAATCCTGTTGCACATGACATGACTTTTGATTTCCTCACCAATGTTGACTTTCATGTTGTTACTGCAATGCCTACATGGACAGTAGAACCTATCTGTAGGTTTTTTCCTATGTTCCTCGGAAAATCTAATAAACTGATCAAGACCAGATATAAACTCTGGGGTGCAACGATTACGAATGGACATCCATGATCTATCCATTCTATGATTAAAGAGAAAACAAGTAAATATTAGGAAACAAGTATATATTAGGAAAAGATTAGGGTTCAAGAACAGTCCCAAATCGGGGACTATCCAAGATTTACTCCTAATGAGTCAATCTTGGACGGGTTTCTAGGACAACAAACACATTTGATGTCATTCTTATATATAATAAATGTGTACCACCTATCCCATCCTTGAACACCTAATCTCACTAGTAAGTGTATAATGTGTATTGGGTTTTCAAGAAAATTTTGGCAGCATTTCTCCGTTGTTCTCTAAGTACATATGTACTTAGAGAACAAATGGGGAAATGCTACCGAAATTTTCTCGAAAACCCAATACACATTATACACTTACATCCTAAGTGAAATTAGGTGTTCAAGAACAATCCCCAACCGGGGACTATCCAAGATTTACTCCTAATGAGTCAATCTTGGATGGGTTTCTAGGCCAACAAACACATTTGATGTCATTCTTATATATAATAAATGTGTACCACCTATCCCATCCTTGAACACCTAATCTCACTAGTAAGTGTATAATGTATATTGGGTTTTCAAGAAAATTTCGGCAGCATTTCCCCGTTGTTCTCTAAGTACATATGTACTTAGAGAACAAACGGGGAAATGCTATCGAAATTTTCTCGAAAACCCAATACACATTACACACTTACATCCTAAGTGAGATTAGGTGTTCAAGAGCAGTCCCAAACCGGGGACTATCCAAGATTTACTCCTAATGAGTAAATCTTAGACGGGTTTCTAGGCCAACAAATACATGTATGTTGTCATTCTTTACAAATAATTTTAAATTTCAATAAAATGCATAGTTACATATATGCATGTTCATACAATCATTATAATATAATTAGATTTGGGACAAAAACATATTAGAATTTATACATAATTCCAAATCTAATCAAATACATGTAATGCATTTTTATCACAAGAATATAATCGATGAAAAAAAGTAGAGAAGGACCAACCTTGTCAAAGGGAAGAAGGCAGAGGCTCCGGTGGCTCTGGCTGGAGGAGTAGCTAGCAGCGACGTCGGTGGAGGAGCAGCTAGCAGCGAGGCTGGAGAAGATGGTTGCGGCGGCGCGAAGGCGGTGGAGGAGCACCTAATCTCAGGCGTGGCGGCGCTGGAGCACCTAATCTCAGGCGTTGGAGCAGCAGTGGCGGCGGAGAAGGGGGTGCGGAGAAGGGGAAGAAGGCAGCAGCAGTGGCGGCAGAGAAGGGGTGCGACGGCGCTGTCATGGAGGAAGAAGGAGCTTTCGTGGAGGAGAAATTGGCGGCGTGGTCGGGCGACAACAGAGAAGAAAAGGGAAATCGGCTCGCGATGAAACAGAAGAAAGGGGAAGAGTCGGGCGATCGCGGGATATTAAGACGCCTAAACATCTTTAGCGTCGGTTGTTTGAAACAACCGACGTCCAATTGGACAATATTTACATGAAATTGTTTGGCGGGAACCACTTTCAGCGTCGGTTATCAAAGGATAACCGACGCTGAAAGTGACACTTTTCGTGCAAATTTTCATCACACATAGGCGTCGGTTTCTATCTACATAACCGACGCTGAAAGTGACACTTTTTTTTTGCGTGAAAATTGGATTTCGTGGGCGACTTTAGGCGTCGGTTTGTTATTAACAACCGACGTTGTATTCAAAGCGGTACCCGTGTCTGGCTGGTCTTCGAATATAGACGTCGGTTTGCCTAAATAACCGACGTCTAATATTGTAGGCGTCGGTTTTCCTAAAGAACCGACGCCCAGAAAAGCGACACTGAATGTTGTTTCTGTAGTAGTGAAAGAGGAGCTATAGCAATGAATTCTTGAGAAAGTTTATTAGATGTCTTGTGTGTCCTAGAGTCGTCCATGTACTCTCAGGTGCGGGCAGGAAAAATTTGTATATGGTGTTTCAAACGAATCGGAATTTTGTTAGCATGTTAATGTTTGTGCGGCATATACCAATATTGTTCTCATGTGTATATATGTTGTAGCTAAGGTGATAGAACAATTTATATCAAATTCTTAAAATAGTATGGATATAAGAAAGATGTTGGGCTCTTATATAAATATTTCTGAACTGATGTTGATGTTGAAATCGGATTTAATTTACTAATATTCTTGGGTATGTGGTTAATTGGTGATCGATTGTGTTTTATGTTTTGAGTAATATTATTTAGTGTAACATGTTCTCACAAAGACGCTGAATTTCAATAAAATCCCAGGCTTGACTTTTCAAGATCTGCAACCCAGACATAATACAGAAATGAAGAGGTGGCTAAATAACAAGTCACTTGGATGAGTCATTGACTTGAAATTCATTTTCATTTCCGATGACGAGCACACCTCTACCTGATGAGACTACCAAAAATGATGGCATTATATGTACGCGCACGGGATGCGATAATTCAAATTTCTCATTTGATTCGTGCTCCTCTCAAAACACAATTATTTCTCTTGTCGTGAGACCAACGCATATAACCTAGCTATTTTTTTGTGCTTAAGGAACAGTTATTTGTGCAACGTTGTTCTTTTGGCCAACAGTGATGTCCCACAAAACTTTGAGTTAAAACTTGGCAACTAAAGCCCTGAAGATTAGAATTTCAATTTGGCAGTGCCATTCTTGATTTCCAATCTCATGCAAGGTTTAGGGTGATACTCAACTCTAGTTTCCATTCTAGAACGGTACAAACAAATTGTGGCATCAACGTCATCCATAACAATGGTTCATCTACTTATGTCAATCTATTGATTTTTGTTCAGAAGATTTGATTTAATAATTTTTTCTTCTGTCAGAAGAAATATCAAAACTATAAATCACAAATTATTAGTATGGATTTTGACTTTGATTATGCTCGAGATCATCTTCGTGTCACGTATTCCTTCCTTTGACCTTAATTGTTTTTCTAGAAAAAACAGGGTCCCCCCAAAAGTCTAAAATGCTTTAACAAGTGTTATTTTTAGTAAAATAATTGAGGACATAGAGATTAAGTTTGACATGACCGTTAGACAGAATGCAGCTTTTGGGTGTCTTTAAGCTGATCATGTTCAAGATTTTCTCCTTGTTATTCCTATTGATGGACTTGGTATGCACATATCACCCATAGAGTAATGTAGTATCCTTAGATATCGTCTCATGATTTCTTTACTTCCAGTCGATGAAAATATGCCCAGTTTGTCATAGGACGTGTTTGGACACTTTTGGGGAGTATGTGGTTCATTGCAAGGAGCTTTCAGATTTGATATATAGGCACGATCTTGTTAGAGACGTTCTATTTGATGTGCTCAGACGTGTAGGTGTGGCTGCTAAGAACGAGGCACATGTGAACTTTTTAACTTATCCACAGGAGGAGAGATTCACATTTAGACCTGTTGATATTTTGATTTTTAGATGGGTCAGAGGAAAACATGTGTATGTGGATTTGACAGGAGCTTCTTAGTTAGTGGGATTAAAGAGTGGGGCATTTACAGCGGGACATGCCTGCTTCAGCCAAAGTAGTCAAGCATGAGAAAGTGTGTATTGAGAATCACACGCCTTCATCCCTTTTGGATTTGATACTTTTAGATTCTTAGCACCGGAAGGTGTGAAATTTCTGAAGAGGGTCTAAAAAGATATGAATAGTATTGTTATAGCTGCCAAGTGTATGGATGTAGTGTTTCAAAGAAATAGACTAGTGGCACAACTTGTTACCCACTTGTCTTCTATTCGATGTAAAATTTTAATTATTTACTTTTCAATATAACATCCTTAAGATTAAATTTAAACATATACAACAAAGGTAATAATCATCCATCAACAAAACTAAATGTCAAACAATAACAAATTTAAAAAAAAACTATAAATTTTGTTAAGAATAAACCTTAACAAAATGATAAAGATTGATGTCTTGTCCGCAATTGAATTTTTTAATTCACTATTATTCTCTCCACTTTTAACTATGTTTTTAACTTTTTTCAATTGATAATATAAGGCACAACGTTGTTCTGCGTCAACACAATTAAAGTTGCCACACATTGGAAGTACAGTGGCAGAACCAGGAGTTGGTGGTTGGGGCCAAAAAAAATTAAATACTCAATATAGAAATTGGAATTCATGACCTTAAGTACAACAACAAACATTTAAACCACTACATGAAGTCAATTTTTGTGTTTTCTTGTGTCAAAGAAAATTTACATAGCAACTACATTCTGCATGTGTTGCAAAAAATGAGTAATGCAAACATAAGCATTTGAACTTGAGACCCTTTGAATATGGTTCCAGTCACAAAACCATTCTACCAAATCCATATTTGTGACTATTTTTTGGTATACATAATATATATTATCATTATAACATTACAAATATATGCATATGTACATATATATATATATATACTATAATTTTAATTTTTTTAGGGGGTTGTACCCCCCCCCTCTTGAAAGATAAGACCAACCCAAATTAAGAGTAGAACAGAAGAATATGAATACGACTATGCTATTTGAAAAAGATAATGAGAATATAATTCCAAACTAATAGGAAGGAGTAAAAAATAAGAAAATAAAATCTTAAATTCCTAAATTTTACTAATTTGAATTTTCTTATATTGTTAATATTGTATCAATTATCATCATAGGATAAGAGACACTTCCCAACGATCTCCATCTTAGACTTACCCTCTATAGTATAATTGCTCACATAAAATTTACTCTTATTCTTCTTCTGTCTGCTATGGTATAATTGCTCACATAGAATTTACGCTTATTCTTCTTCTATACTTCCGCACTCATAAGCTGTTTCTGTCTTCGGAAACGCAAACGCTTTAATATACACACTCATATAGTGTGTGCCCAGATTAGGTTACCTATACCCTTCATGTAAAAGCATCTAATGTTATACAATTTGAAAAACACCACCACTACTGACTATTGAACTATATTCTTCACACGTTTGGCCCCTATACCGTAGGATTGTGCTTCTTCTGAGCCATACTCATTTAGTGACACTACGTCACAAGTGATCCTACCACGTCCAATTGACAATTTCACTTCTATACGTGTTAAAATTTATTGCCAAATTTACAACCACACCACTCCTCACAAGAGTTGAATACATATAACCAATTGAGTTTATAACACCACACTCAAACCAAATACATATAACCAATTGAATTTATGACATCCCACTCATAACAGTGCTTCATCTCGCATCATGTGTCAATAGAACTCTTAAAAAAGCCTCCATTCAGTCAATAATACTCCATTGAACCAGGTAAATCCACGTCCACTTGCCTTTTACATAGTTGATATTAGATCTACACCCTCCGAATTGCATAATAATGTTGCCATCAAAATATACCTCCATCCTAAATCCAAGAAAACCCCGACTTGACAAAAAAAATCATCTTTCAAACAACACTCTACAAGACATTACAAAAATTATGGCTTTCTTCTAATCCTATATTTACAATAAAATCCATAATCCGCTCTAATTCTACTTTTTGACTGATAATGTCAGTACAAAATGTTGTCCCCTGTTAACATACCCTAACTTATCATATATTGAAACCATACATTGATACACTTGCGACACTAATTATTAATAAAGCACGAAAAGATAAAACCGATCAAATTAACCCACAATTACCATACATTAAAATCCACACATTGGCACTCATTGTCACACTATTTATTTATAAAGCAGTGAAAGATAAGACCAACCAATTAAGAGTAGGACAAGAAGACGGGGCTATTCTATTTGTAAAGAGGAATTAACGATGATGTTTCAAACTAAACAGGGAGGAGGAAGATTAAGAAACAATATCTTGAACTTCCCAAGTCCAGCACGACACATCACTAAACAAAAACTTACAAACTTGCAGTCCGACCCTTACCAATACCACGGGAATAATTTAAAAAAATGTTAAGATTTTCGTCAAAATAAATTTCATAAATCAGTAATTCAATTGGCCATTGCGCGTCCTTAAATATAGAATTTGTAATTTTATTTGAAAATATAATTGAAAATTTCAGATCAATGAGGTTAATTGGAGTCTAAAAGTTCAAACCCAGACCCGACCTAAATTAATTTTGAATTTTTTGGGTTCCGGTTAATTTGGAGTCGGGACAAAAAAAAAACTTAAGACCCAGAATTTCGGGTTCGGATTCTGTCTTGTTTCACCAGCCCTACATTTGAGGAACTACAATTCCACCTTTACAAAGAAGGTACGAAGAAGGAAAAAAAAAAAGGTACGAAGATGTATAAAAATAAAGCCAGCGTACAAACACAACCGAGCCTTGGAGTAACATAATTAGCAACAGCGACGTACTCGGACAATGCCAGTACAGCGTAACACCAGTAGTCCACCTCATTTCAAATAATATATCCATACTACTAGCTCCGGTAACATCCTATGTGATCGATCATCGATCCTAACATACACTAGCAACATACATGGATCTAGAGGACCAGAGTAGACCCGACTTCCCAATCACAGACAACAAGCCCGCAAGCATCACGGAGATTTGCCGTCACTGACTGACCTCAAAGGGGAACTCCTGCTCCTGCTTCGGCTCCGGCTGTGACGATAACTCTCACGAGAATATGCTCTTCCACATTTCCTTTTCTTCGAGGGAGGAGAGCAGCTTCTGGAATAGCTCCTCCTAGGAGACACGCTGCGCGAGTAGCTCCTCCGTGATCTCCTATACCGAGGAGAGACGCTGCCAGAGTAGCTCCTCCTTGAGGTCCTCCGGCGTCCTGGCGACACACTCCTGGAAACAGAGCGGTAATTCCTCCGGCGACGGTAGTATGGTGACTCGGAACGGTCACGACGGGAGTAGGACCTACAGTCGTCAGGAGACGGCGACCTCCTGTAACGCCTGCCATACGGAGACCGGCTGTATCTGTCATATGGTGAGCGGGATCGAGAACGGTAGCGCCTCCGACGATAGTGCGGAGGAGAGTAAGACCTTCCTCTGTCGGATGAGTAATCAGGAGAATCATAACGCCGGTTATAGGGGGAGTATGTAGGAGACCTTCGGTTCTCTGGCCACACATTGAAATGATTGGATATCAGCAATAAAATTAGAAGAAATATGCACTAATTCCACATGGGCATTTTAGGGAACTGTCGACATTAAGTAACAACAAAATCCAAAAAGACCATGAAAACTTACCATAAGCTGTCCTTGCACCTAGATATCTACCCGGAGTTGGGGTTCTACCGCGCCGCCTCCTTGCCTGGACAAGGATATATAATAGCATATCAGTCGCAAGGATAGCTTACAATTTCAAGCAAAAAATGTAAAGAGAAAAATGAGCTCCTATCCCAGAAAGAACAAACGAATAACTTCTCAAATATCAACAAAAAGACAATAATAAATGGAATAAAAATGCAGGGCATACAACCCTCTGACTAGTCTGAGATTTGCTTGAAGTTTGATTTGATTGTTAAGTTGTAAGGCTTTTGGAGTTTGATGAAGAGCTGCTACTCACAGCCACCCTGCTATCAAAAAAATACTCAAGGGAAGAAATATCTCAAATTCACAGAAGTAGAGAAGCACTCTTTATACATGAGGATTGGTAAATCTTAATTACGACAACAGGAATTGACATGGAACCTTTCTGACTTGTAAGAAACGAATTCCATTACCTTCTCAACAGTTATCACTCGTCCTTCAAGAATCGAGCGATCCAAATATTTGAGACAACGCTCGGCATCCACCAAATTCGCCATCGTAACAAACCCAAAGCCTCGGGAATCTCCAGTCCAGGGATCGGTCACAAGATGCACATCAACAACCTGGTAAACATCACAAATCAGTTTCGCTTCAAGAATTATATAGAATATATACTCTTCAAAATCAGGATATCCAGGAAGTATTAACTAAGGTCTATCCAATCTCAAAGGTATTGAAACGGGAAAAAACCTATATACTATAGGTCCACTCTATTGTCAGTAAACGAGGTAGCAATTAGATAATTCGACTTTCAAGTGTAAAATCCACAAATAGTTGAAAATCCAGTCCAGGATTGCCTTGCATAGATCGAGGACATTATCATAACTACTACGAGATCGGCTATTTCAAAAATAAGAGACACACTTCACGATTTCTAACAGAACATGACGAGCCACATCAAATCCGAAAAGAACCACATGCGAGTAAGGAACGGAGAAGTGGGAAAGATACTTACATCCCCCTCAGCAGCGAAATGCTTCTCGAGGACCCTCCTGGTGACCCGGGACGAGAGGCCCGTCACGTACAGATTGTTCCCGGGGTTATCCACGTCATCGCTCATCTCACGGCTCCTACAAGCGCAAAGAGGCATAAAATTTAGAATGGTCACATGAATTCTACAGTCCACCAAATAGGAAAGGACAACGGCGACTCACCTCGAGCGCCCTCGCCATCCCTCCGGCGACAACGACTTGCGGTGACGGTAGTAGGGCGACGGCGAGCGGGAGTAGTCGTACCGGGACCTAGATCTCCTCGTGTAGGAAGACATCTGCAGCGCCGGGAAGAAACGAGGGTCAAAAATCAGACAACGGCAATAATCTAGAGACAAAAATAGGCGTTGGAATGCAAAGCACTGATCCAACTGACGCCTGGAATACCTAGCGATGAACTCACCTTGCGGCTCCTCGACAGCACAGAGATCACCGCAGCGAGCGATCTAGGCTGTCGCTAGACTCAACCAGATTCACCCAATTTTGTTCCCTTGGCCTCCCCAAATTTGCCTTCCAACTGAAACCAGGATGTCGGGAGGGGAACCGGAGCGCTATTTATGATTGAGAACGGGAGGGAAAGTTCTGGAGAGGCGGACGTCAAAAGGATCTAAATTCCAGTTGAGAATTCCTGTCGTTTTCCGGTGTTTGTGTTTCCTTCCTTCGAATCCAACGGCAGAGGCCAGATATCTTTCCTTTCCACGGTTCATCGGTTGACGCGTGGCTATGTTATGTGTGAAACGGGGCGAAAGCATGTGAGGTGGGATGGGATCATGGGGCCAAAAGTAGGGATGAGCATCGGGTTGGGCCGGCCCGATCCGACCCGCGACCCAGCCCGCATAATCCGATCCAGACCCGAACCCGGTTTACAATATGAGTGGGCCGGGTCTAAAATTTGAACTCATATTTTATTTGGGCCGGGTACGGGCAGAGGTAAACCCAGGCCCGAAAACCCGAATGCCAGAATATATTTTATGTACATTATATACATATACATCTATCTTTGTCTTGAAAGAAAAACATACAAATTTCTTGATGCAATATGTAGTATGTACCTAACCAATGGCAACATGGATACTATGCAATCAATCAACATGATTAATGAATTCATACTAGTAAGATAACCATCATTGACATGAATCGACATACTTGATTTCTTTATTTTGATCTTATTGTGTCCACATATAGGAGACGGATGATCTTTTGCTCAGTGCATAGCAGATTATGCTCATCTTTTTACTCATATGCCCACATGTAGGAGACAAATGATCTTTTGCCCTGCCAAAACTCATTTCATTGTATACACATAATATAGGATGAGGAGGCAAAAAGGCACAACATTGTGGACTCCATTGATTTTTTACTTCTCATACATTCACATGTACCAGAAAATGATTTGTTACTCTTTCAATATAGTGTATATACATTCTTTAGAAGATTTATCACAAAATACAAATCACAGTAATTCAGTTTTCATGTTAGCAAGTTAGATCTAGAAAAATTTGGTATGCTCATTCGATGTTATATGGGCAAACCCGAATCCGGCCCGAAACCCAGCATTTTTATATGGGTCGGGTATGGGCTGACATTTTTCAATTTTATCCGGGCCTGAACCCAGCCCGTGGCCCGCTTTAAAATGTGGGTTTGGGTTTGGGACAAGCAAAACCCGGTATAACCCGGCCCGATGCTCATCCCTAGCCAAAAGGGGGCCATGAAGTTGTTCGCACCGAACCAGTCCAATTACCCCGGCTTGCCAATGTTCTGGGAGCAGGATTAGCTTTTTTTTTGAAGTTAGACAGACAAATTTCATTATGGAGGAGCCATACGGCATCTACATAAGAAAAAAACAAACTAAAAGACCACAAACTCATATTGGAATCTGATAAGGACAATGATGTATAGATCTCTCTTCTCCTTCGCTGGCTAAGACAGCTTTCTATGAGGAATACCTTCAACCTGAGTATGTATATGTGGTAGAGTACCTGCACTAAATCGGTGTTCCAAAAGGATATTTTTTTCGCACTTGCTGCCATACAAACTCCATAACAAAATTGACCGAGAAAGAAAAATCTACCACGAGAAGAGAAAGCAGCGCTGATTAACAGCGAGATAGACAAAACAGGAGAATAATCTAAACAGAAAGCAGTAAAAGAGAAAAGGATAGGAAACTCGTCGCAGCCGGACTCAACGATAGGGAGGAAGAAGACTGCTGCCTCCAAAGACACCACACCCACACACCTCCCGAAGAAGAGACCATGCTGATGACGGGCGAGAAGAGGCCGAGGGGAAGCAGGGCACCGCTTTGCGGCGGCCAAACCCCTCCCCCCAGCCAGCCGCCTATGGAGGAAGAACCCTAGCAGCGCTAGGACGCTAGGGTGAGAGAGGCCGAGGGGGAGCAGGATTAGCTTGGTATGGATCAAGTCTAATTTTGAGTGAGAACTCAATCTGGCTTTGTTTGGATAGTAATTTTGTAGTCTGATTTTTAGTTTAATAGTGGTACTATGCAAACATGATTGTAATCAGATTCAAAGAAGTATGTAAAAGTGTCAGATGATGTTGCAGATTAATGATTTCTTAGTGCATTCAAATGACACAAAGTGTACCGTATCCAAAAAAAATGACACAAGGTGTTCTTTGCACAATCATACTAGTTATAGTAAACACACACGTGGCATGTACTTGCATAATTAAATTGTTCGACTTTGAACAAATTATATAATTTCTGACTATATATTAGAACAAAAATTTATTTGGATAAAGCACAAATAACTCATAGCTTGTTGATATATTTGCATTGTAGTACTTTAAAAAAGAATTCAAAACAATTCTAACTATAACATACTTGTACTTTGATAAAAGTTGCACGAAAATCAGTCAATACATAAGGTAGTCTTGTGAATTATAATGTAACTATCAATGATGATAACAAAAGAAAGACATCATTAGTCTCGTAATAATTATATGTGAGTCACTGGGTATTACTTTTGCTATAAGAAAATAGAACAAATACATGGCGAGATGATTATTTGGATAATACAATAAGTTGTGATTAGATATATTTAAAATGATGATTATGAAATTGTGATAAAAAAAACATTTTTCAACCATTAGAATTTGAAGGAAAATAATTTAACTTATTCATGGGTACCAATTAAATATGGCTTATTCAGAATTAAAAATAGCTCTTGATTAAATGATTTTTTGGATACATCACCAAAAATGAGGTGAAGGTGACGCAAGTAGGTTCGAACAATGATTGTTCATTTCTATTTTCCATATTTAACCATGAAAGGTCTTGATGACATATGGAATAAGTCTTTGGTTGGCTACCCATATCATGCTTTCTATACTACCTTTTCTAAAATTGATCTTTTAAGGGTGATATTTTGAATGTAATTTTTTCAATTTTACATGGCCATTTACCTATATGATGTAGGTTTTTTTATCATTCCATTGTCACTGCTCTCCATTTTGTTTATCATTCTTGAACGCTAGAAACTGATTAACTATGGCTAAGTGTCCTTAGAAATTTTAAGTTCACAAATCCACAAGGAAAGAAACAAATCAAGGTTCCCACTATTGTATCAATTCAATATAAATGTATTTTCCTATTTACTAACGAAATTTATTACACCAGAAGAAAAAAAATATTATACAAGTCATATTCTCAAAGTAAGTCATGTGAATATATCAATATATCCCATCTATCATCTTTTTTACAAGAAACCCATCTCGAGTTGGTTCACTTTTGGTCGACCTGTAACAATCTAGTATGTCAGGATATCCAATAGCATGACCTTCAAAGAAGCCACAAAATCCACATAGAGGGTAGTTGCATGATGGGATAAAAATGATTTTCAAAGAATGAAGCATGGGACATTTCACCCATTATATCATATTTCTATCATTAAGCCACTCCTCACCTACGTATCCGATCTATTCATCAATTTTAACAAACATGATAGATTTATGCACGCAAGGAAGTAACAATTTCAACCACAAATATAGAGTTTATTAACTGTGAGAACTAACATCTCAATATTTTGTGAATTATAGCTAACAAGTCAGCTTGTATAGATATAATAGACTTGTTGGTCCCTTAACAGATCAAACTGTCACAACTCATTCATAATGGGGTGATTAAGTTCATTTCATTATAGGTCTGTCACATTAAATGATAATTTCATTGGAATAGTTAGTGTGCTCTGAAGAAATTCCTTTTCATAGTTTATCCGGGCATGCAAAAGTGATTTGCCTCACATGTGAAAGAATAACATAAAGTATCATGTTCATATGTGAAGACTTTACAACATACAATGGTTGATCTATTTGACATTAACACGCATAAAATATTTAAAGGAAAAACTAGAAGGAAAACACTACTTATTCACCTACTTTCCATCCAAAGCTACCAGTTACATTTCATCAATGAAACTTGAGAGAGACTGTTGGTCATGCAGACATATTATTTTTGAACTAATTTTAGAAGTGGAGTCATCATCAATGTGGTACACCTCTAAAAGGCACCACTACATATGCATGTTTCTTCAAAGTGTCATCATGCACAACCACTAGGAGAAGAACACCATCCAACATCTACAACATGTTTGAAAGAAAAGTACAACATGCAATAAGCAACCAACTGAAGATAAGATTAACATGACTTTTCAACCAACTTCACCATCCCAAACAGAAATGGTAAGATCAACCAGAGTAGGAGGGCAAAAGAAGAAATGAGTTAGAAACTCTAAATTGTCATGTAGGAACTTGATACTTAGATAATTAACACTCTTGTGATGGCCAATGCCACAAGAGTCAGATTACTAAAAAAGATAAAAATAATAAAGTTTAAACACATCATAATAAGCACAAGCCACATTGCAATCTCAGAATATTTTTTTTTTGCAAAACATCACAAACAACTTTCCCTTCAACAATGGATCCACAAGAAGTTACATAAGGCATTACATTATTGTCATAGTTTACAAATCTTTAATCAACTAAAAGGCTAAATTACATGACCACAACATCACAAAAAAATAAGCTTTACACATATGGAATTACTATAGAGCATGCATATAAAATATTATAACATTCATAGTCTTGGCTCTAAAGTCCATGCAGACATCTCAGAATCTAAGGCGAACAAAGGTTATCGCAAAAATATTTTTGTTTGGACCTGAGGTTCACAAAGAAAGTTATGACTCTATCACAGTATGCTTTATCTCTGAAGGAGGTCACACAAGTGTCACCCACCTTTGAGATCCCTTCAACAAACATCACCCATGTATTGATATTAAGGTCTTCTCCCTCCTTGTTGATCTTTTCTGCCACTGCCATGATACTTGGATTACTCGTCTAAAAAGTGTGTAAAATAATAGGGGTGATACCCCAAGTCATATCAATATGATATAACATCTGAAACAATTATTAATTGTTGGAGAGAGTGTAATAAAGAGAAGAGTAAATATGTAAACTATGTGTTTACCAAAAGGCATACTCTTACGAATCTGATCTAGTATCCAAATCACATGCAAGAGTATTAGATAACACATATATACTAGAGATAAATAAAGAGTCATTCATACAAGGTGCAACCATGTTTAACCTAAAGTAAACCTAAATAGATATATATTGCATGGTTGTTGTGTATTTTAGATGCCATGGGCTGATTGGAGTGTACCACCCAACCAACTAACTAGATATTGTTAAGGCATCCTAGTGATCTATATAAGATCTAGGAATATATGGATTCTCTAGATCTCTGCTCACAACCTTGGGTGGAAGATACATACCAAAAAGGTAGTGAGAACTCATACTAGCCCAATGTGGATATATGCTTTAGAGTGGATCTACCAAAACAGGCCCGCCCTGGGTATAGAGGTCAAGACACCCACAAGAACAATATAGCCACCCTTCATAATTCTACACATCGTTAATAAACTTTATTTGATATATCAGCCTTCACAGAGTCTAAACCATTTAAAGTAGGTAGGATATTCACTCATAATCGTCCCCATATATTCACCGATAAATGTCTTTAAGCATCTTCTCAACAACTTTAGGTTGCTACAAGATTAAACTTATTTATCCACCCCTCAAAAACCCAAGGGAATATATCTACAGACTCAGGACTCTAAAACTTATATTTCACTTGATAGTTAGATTCATTATCCTATGATTACATCAACCAGATAGTAAATAAATCTTTCAACAAATAAATAGATAATATGGTGGTGTTAACTCCAGAAGGTATAAAATGTCTAAACAATGGGTCTAACTTCTCATATCAAGGAAAATATGATTTATCTGATAGTCATTGAAGAATTTTCCTTCGAAGGAACCACCTTTCCACATTTCAACTGCATAGTATTAAGTAAACAGCTTAAAGCATGCATTATGGATGTACAACAATCATAAACAATCCATAAGATAACATCTTTTAAACATGCATTTCATAAGTCACTACTAGGTAAGAAACTCTAAGCTTCTATATCTGTCATAAGTTACTTTTTTACTAAAGAATAATGAATAATCAACCTTTATGCAACAGAAGGGTACACACAGTACGTAACTCTAACATGCAGGCACATAACCCTTTGATTATGACCTATAATGCACCAAGCTACTATCTTTTAACAGTTCAAGGTACATAACAACAAGATCCACAACATGTCACAAAGAAGGTAACAAACGAGTCAAAGGATATATAATTATCTGACAGAGAAGAAATAGGTATGTACACAACTAGCTATAATGAAGCTCCCAGGTTCACAATAAAATCTAGTGTTGAAGGAAAACTTTCTAAGATATGAGTTCCTCTCCTTCAACCCCGCTCTAATGTCAGCAATCCACGGCCAAAGAGAACTAAATAGGTGAGAGAAAGGTGGAGACAAGGTGTAAGATTCTACAATCAAAACCCTAGAGAAAAACCTCCTAGAAAATGCCCAAGAAGGACAAGAAGCTAAAGGATCACCAAAAACACACAATTAAGGTTTGTCTTACCTTGATCAGAGCTCAGAAGCCACCCGTTGGATTGCCTCACACCAGTAAGGGAAAATAAAGAGGGTGGATCAAGCCAAAGTCACAAACCAATGAAGCCAAAAGTCCCCTTAGTTATCGTCAACTGATGGTGTCTCACTCTATAGTAACACTTCATTGCTCACAAGCACAAGTGAGACAAGATGGAGGGATAACATGAGTTTAAATAGCCCCATAAGAAAGAGGAAAGTGGTCATATTGTCACATCATCATTCAAAAATTGCACCTTCACCAATTAGTTATGTCATCAAAAGGTACACCACATACTTCCATCGATACATGCTACCTAGAAGCTTACTAGTAGGCGCAAGCTGAAAGCCCGTTGGTTCTTCCCATCTGTGAAATTGGTCACTTCAATCTCTTTAGGTAAACTGTTAAAAGATACACCACAAAGTACTTGTTACACCCACATCCCTTTATTTCCACTAATCATGAGATTAGGGTATAAGTTTGAGTATTATACTTAATACAAAGTTCACTCCCAAGTTTTTTTCTCCTTTATTTCAAACTCTTTGTTTTCTCGCATTCAATTACATAAACAAACTTTACAAGAGAATTTAAACTTTGATTACTCTAATATGATCTCAACTTTAATGATACACATCCATACATTCATTCTGTTTCTCACACTTCCATGTACATATGACATGATAATCAGATACATTCTCTCTTATCAAGGAAACAAAGATACAAAACATCATTTACAACTCTCTCAAATCTATACAAGGACCTAGAGTGATAGGGACCGACTGAACTTAACTGATATCATACTTAACTCATGTGGTAGATCTACTCTGATGCATTGACCTTCTTCAAGTCCACGTGATTTCCCTAAAAATTGTGAGTAGAGGGGTGAGCCTACTCGCTCAGTGCATGAGTACTTCAAAGAAATAGTTTAAAGCACTTGTATAATTATAGATATATTGTCGAGAAACGGATATCAATTATAACAACAATATTCTTTAAAGAGTCTAATCATTCACAATCATAAATATGGCAGGATACTCTAGATATCTACAAGATTGAATCAATATATGAAATGTTTGATTGATCATAAAGAGAACTAATAATTCAGAAACATATAAAGAATAATTTAATAATTGTGCACACTTGTTTAACCTCTCATTCATCTTATTATGCCCTGAACCCACATGAGGTGTACCACAACATGTGAAAGAATCGCAGCAAGCTACGATCTCACTGTACAAGGCTTAGAAGCATGCACGGGTTCCTAAGCCTATCTCTTGAGTAAGACCCTGTTTGCAGTGGGCCTCAGCACGTCTGCCTCTCAGTAGCTAATGGGAACGGCTGAATATTTCAGACTCCACCTCTCAACCTAGGTACTCAGGCAGTGAGTCAAACCCCTCAGGCTTATTGTGCATCAATGGACCTACAGACCACTAATCACTCAACATGTAACACAGGTACCACCGGCATCCCCGGTTGGTGTTGGGTACCACACAACTGTAAGGAGTCTGCCCTATAGGTCAAAGCCCCCACACCCTATTGGTTTGCTCCGGCTTACCTCAATCTAGACTACCTCTGTAAGGACCCTGACCTTCGTTTAGGGTTTACCCTATTTGCTTTGCTTAACCTTGATGCTTTGTTGCTTGCTAATCACCTTTTGTGGTGATTAGGGCTTGGTTGAGCTTGTTGGGCCTTGTGGTGCCTTTCTTTTGCTTGGTTGTTCCTTGTGTCGGCCATGAGGAGCTTGTGTCGCCCAGGGCTGTGTCGCCCATGAGGTGGGTCACCCATGAGGTGTGTCGCCCATGACCTTTGACCAAGTTTTGACCTCGTTTGTGTCACCACTAGTGGACACTTGGTGCTTGATGCTTGCATGTGGCAATGGCCTTGGACATGTGTTTAAGACATGCTAGAATGGTGGCTTGTGCACATGGACAATTGTCCCTAGGTAGGCGACACTTTGCTTGGCTCTACCTTGTTTTCTCCTCCCTTCCTTTCTATATAGGCGTTTCCTTTCCCTTGTTAAGAGTTCCTTTGGTACTTTAGTTTCTTCTCCACCTTGGTGCACGATACCCTTCTCCTTTGCAAGTTGGTGGTCGATACCCCTTGGAGGAGCAAGCTTGTTGGTCGATATCCTTGGAGTCTCCTTCTTCCTTGCCTGGTGGTGCTTGGAGCTAGGAGCTTAGAGCTGCTTAAGGCGGGTTACATAACTCCTAACCCTAACTTCACTATCTCCTTCTATGCTCTTGTTTATATGTTGTTAGATTCGTATCTTGCTTAAGTATCCATGTTGGCCGAACCTAGGGTTTAGGGTTTCTTGGGGAGCAATACTCCTTTCTCTCTTTGGTCTATAGGAGTGAGTTTGAGATTCTAGTAGCATGGGCAACACCCCTCTCTCGTTTTAGTTGAGAGGTGAGCTTGTGTTCTAGTTTCTTGAGCAACACTCTCCTCTCACCATGGACTAGAAGGGTGATCTTGGTGATGGTGGTGACTCTTTCTGGGGTTTTCACTTGTGTTGCCGTTTGAGGATAGTTGATGTGCAAGACCCCTCTTTCTTAGTCGATTGAGGTGAGCCATCTTATTGACCCATTAGGGTTTTGGGTGCCCTTGTGCTTGAGGATGACGATGATCTTGTGAGTTGTACCTTGGTCGTTATGAGCTTGGGGAGGTGCTGCCCGACAGCCCTCGTGACCTAGACCTCTTGGACGATACGTGATGCTGGGGGTGGACAATACCCTTGTCTTTGTGACGGGCATCACGCCACCACTCTGCCTTATGACGGCCAATAGGCCTTGGTTTAGTTGGTTGCACGATAGGTCTCTTGTTGGTGGTTTGAGCTACACCTTGGACGTCACTCCTTCTAGAATACCCTGTCCATCATATACCTGGGGTGGATGTTGCTTAGCAGCCTGTGACGGGCGTCACATTGGTTCTGTATCAGCCGACAACCCTACCTTGTGACGGGCGTCACAGCTGGGTACGACACTACGTTGCCTGATACCCCCATGCACGGCACAGGTGCACGACACCCCGATACCCGTTATGTTTCCTTGCTTAGCTGCATGCCATGTTGTTGTTGCCTTGGGTGGTAACACTGTGTTGCACAATACCTTGGTGCATAGCACCCTGACGCAGCGTTGCTGGTTGCTGGCCGTTATGTGATGAACAATAGGTAAGGGCATGCTGCCCGATACAACCTCTAGTGAGGGTTCTTCTTATCATGGAAAGCCGTCATGATGGATTATATTCTTGATAAACGATGGTGACTCTTTGCATGCTTAATAGTATTCATTATGGTAACACTTGTCCTTTTAATCTAACATTGCTATACATATGAATGTGATCATCTTGATTATATGTATAAAGCTGAGATAATGGTAAACATGTAGAGTGCCTTGCTTAATGATGTAACCTATGTTCATGATCATAAGTTGAAGCATGATTAAGAAAGTATATAATCATTAATGTCACCTTATGCTGATAGCATGGTCATTCTATTGAAGCCTATGATTGTTATTACTAACCATGCAGATGATGCTTAGCCAATTAAGAAGGGCTATGAAGTATATGTATATGTTGAGTAACCCTGCTATGATTGTTACTCTTGATGTTGAAATAATCTGTATCATGTACATGACTAAAGTACTGGGGATTGTTATCCCATGATGATGATGTAATCCTTGAGAGGCAGTGGCACTATGTGATGAGGGATGGAGATTCCATGGCATGTGATGATCCTTGAGATGGATCTGGATGATTGGCAAGAGGCCAAGTGATAACATGTAATGTTGGATCCTTATGATGGATCATGATGATGTTGAATATAATAAAAGCACGATAATGAGTTATATGTTATTGTCGTTTATTCCTGTTTTAGCTTGCATGTTATACAACTTGGTTGAATCTTGCAATCCACATAAAATACACTAATTAATTACAGTGGAATATATCATGTAGTTTTCCCTGGCCATAGATCCATCATCGTCAGTAGCTGGTGATGGTAAAACGGGTTCTCCTGCGGGTTAACCCGGAGCGCATATTATTGAATATGCGAGGTTTCTCCTAGCCTAAAATAGAGAGGGAATCAAGTGTAGCTACGGTTGCAGACTCAGATATATATATATATATGGAGCATGGTGAACAGGCCCATGGCTCAAGAGTTAATAGAGCATGAATGCGTTCATGGCTCAGAGCACGGTGAACAGGCCTGTGGCTCAATTTTACTAGCGCCGAGACCTGTACCGAGGCCGGCTAGAGGAAGGGTAGCCTATGGAGCTGACCCTGTGGCTGAGGCCACTTAAGCACGAGACTGCAGTCTTGCTTTGGTTCTCGTGCACTAACCACGAGGTGGGAGGTCGTGGAGTCCGGCTCTTCCATTGACCTTGTATGGCAGTGGCTTTGGGTTTCGCAACCGAAGGTTGGATTTGAGCGGTACGACTCACTTCCTCAGGGCATAATAATACGTAATCCAGCCGTATAGTATTTACTACTTAAGGCAAAACACGGAACATTGGTTGAGGCCTTGCTTGTGCAGTTGATCTTGTTATATCTTGTAGTTACTTATATGTTCCTCATGTTATAATACCTTATAAATCTTATCTTGTTAATCATGTTCCACAAAGATATATGCCTTCCGTACATCTGGTAAGCTTGACGGTATGAATAGCTTTACTTTACATAAATTGCTTTTATTATACCTCTTATTAGTTATCTGCTGTTGTTGCTTTATCTTTCTGAGGTTCTGTGGTTTCGGCGGGGAGTTATGTTCCTTGCTGGGACTGTGTGTCTCACCCTATTGGTTTACACCCTTTTTAGGTGGTCGAGCTAGGCGTGGTGGTGGTTGCGGAGTTGCAGTCGAGCAGCAAGAAGAGAAGTAGAAGGCAAGAGATGGATATGATGCTGCTTTGGATGTTTTGTAGTAGAGTCTTAGAGCCATCCTTGTACTCTCAGGTCCTTGGGAGAATTTTGACGTTGTTTCACAACGAATAATCGTCGATGTTTTGTATATCCTGCTGCTGGCCGAATGTGGGCCTTTATGTATATATAACAGGTGATGAACTCATGTGATGGCTTAATAGCTGACTTTCTAAGCTGGGGACACGTATCAAGGCTTGTATATGTTTGTATAACATGGTTCCTTGTAGGATGAGGACCTATATGTAATAGTTTCATAGTTTATCCATTTTCCACAATCGGTTTTAATTAACCCGTGTTTTTGATAATCTGTGGTTATGGTTTTTTCCGCACGTTTTCACGTAACACCTCGCTATCTGTGTGATAGTGGGATGTGTTGCCACAAGTTTTTGGTATCAGAGCCCTAGGTTTGCTGAGTCTATAGGGATTTAGGACTAGGTTGTGTCTGTTCTTGAGAGTTGTCCAAATTTTCTTACGATCATCTTCTGCCCTCAGCGGAAGGAAAGTCAAGATGTCTGGAAACCATGAAGAACACGTTGCTGAGAACAGCGATGCTGCATCAGTTGATGGAGCTGAAGGGCAGGCACATGAAGATCGGGTGCCTGAGGTCCCCCAACCTGACCCAGCCATTCTTGAACACCCTGCCTATCAACAGCTTATGGGGCAGATGATGGCTACGATGAATCTCATGGTTGAGCGATTGCCAGTGCCTCCTCTGAGAGCACAGGATCCCCATGGAGAAGCATCGGGTATTGGGAAAACCTTCGAGCAGCTTCTCCGAGTCATAGCTTCGGATTATGCTAGAACGGCTGATCCAGCGGATCTTTGGCTGACAAGTCTTGAGAAGGCTTTCCGGATCCTCGACATCCTCGAAGCAGACAAAGTAAAACACGATGTCTACCTTCTGAAGGGTAGTGTTGGTCACTGGTGAACCATCGAGGAGGAGAAGCGACTGATAACACCAATTTTTGTGATGTTTTAGACTATTTTTCTGTTATCAAAACTTCCCTTTTAAACTATTTTCCTCTCTTTTATAAGTACTTTCGCAATAATTGGCCAAACGACGCTCTTAATTCAATATTTCCATCTTTTGCAGAGTTTTCCTCCTATTTTGACCCATTTGTCATCAATAAGGCCGTCCCGTCCCACAAATGAGTTCGACCTACATCGGCCTTCCAGATGGCTGATATGATCACTGCCCGACAGGGCAAGCGCAACATACAGACGCGCGACATGAGGATGTCGCGCAAGAAGGAACTGACGGACGATACGTCTCCTACCTAACAGGGAGCCCAAGCTCTCCCGACAGCTAAAGCATGTCACCCGACACGGGCCACCCACTGGCAGGCGTCGCTCATCACGTGACCGATAGCCGACACCCTTGTGCCGGGCGATACCGATATCGGTCGTCACCAATTCCACGATGATAAAGGGGGACACGTGGCGCCCTGTGCACCATAACTTCCCCCAACCGCTGCCTATAAATAGTATCTACAGGAAGCCGAAAAGACAATTCGGTCAGGTCGGAACAGTTCGGGACCTTGTGCAATCTTCGAGAGGAAAGCTGCGAGAGCAAGGGTATCGCGCCTCAGTGCCGTGTCGGGTGATCCTAGGTGAGCTTTTCCCCATCCCGAGAGGGAGGTGAATGGTTCAATTAGTATCGTCCCGGGCGACACTGTAGGCCGATATCGGCTGACACAGATCTCCGACTTATGTGACCGACACTAGATACAACAACTAGCCCGGTATGATACCGAACCTGATACGCTTCGTCCGTCACGACGTGTCGCCCGAGAGGGTGCCGCCCGACATGAGCGTATCGAGCCAGGGTTCTTGCACGATGCAATCCGTCTGTCACGGTGTGTCGCCTGAGAGGGTGTGCCACCCGACACGATTGTATCGGGCTAGGCTCCTGACCAGTATCAGGCTGGATGGTCCACTATAGTCTGTCATCCTTCTATATCAAGAAGGCGATATCTATCTTTATTTCTGTCATTTAATTCTTTTACTTCTGCATTTTAATGAACCCTTTATACGGTAATAGAAATAGAAGAGTTTAATTATCTGCTGCCTTATGCTTGGTACCCTTGTTGGATGATTGCTATGTCTAATATCTGAACTCTAGCTTGTATGTTGGATCGCGTTTCGATTAGCTACCGAATCGTGTTTTCCCATAACAACAGCCTTGAGAGAGGTATTGTGGCTCTAGTGTTTGGTCCAATCCTGGAGTACGAGAGTGCCCAGAATCAGAGCTGTCGTAGTGACCTTTCCACTCTAACCTAAGTCCAGCAACCTCGAGAGTGGTGTTGATGCTTGGTTAGAGGTATCCGCTCTGAGAGGAGGGGTACATGATGTTCCTGCTGCCGCTTGTTTTACCGAAGTTTTCTCCTTCGTACCTGGCTTTAGCTTTAGTGTTATCTCTCTATTCCTATTGCATGAAAATCTTAAAAACTGCTAAATGCTTAAAATCTAAGTTTTTCTCGTAACTCCAGTTGGAGATAGGATTTTCTTTGTTTTATTGTTCCTTCTCGTCTGTTCCCTTTTGGGAATTTTATCATCCCTTATATTTGCCGGAGTGTAGCGTGTCAATTCTGCATTCTCAACACTACCACCCTTGTCCCTGTGTTTGACCCCGTATATCTACTTCGACCCCGTAAATAAAGTTGCGGGGGCCTAGAAAGATTCGGGTTATAAATGTAAAAGCTCGACTACCTCAAATCCGCCTCCAATTTTAGGACGCACGATTTAGGCCGGTCAACTTTTTGGTGTCGTTGCCGGGGACAAGGCAGACGGCACTGTTGACGAATCCGAATCCACTAACTACACTCCCGTGCCTCAAGCTTAGAAAAGAGCTTGACAACACTCTTTTTCTTTTTTTTTTTCTTTTTCCTTATTATTATTCCTTGCCTAAACTAAATAATTCTATTTTCTGACTTGACTTTTTCGTGCTATCCCAGGTACTCTGAAGAACGGTGATCTATTCCAAGGAGCATCAACTCCAACCGTCATGCCGCCTCACGTGGAGCCACCCCTTTCTGGAGGCGAACGCCAAGGGGGGAGGCCTGATTTGCCTCCGCCTGAAGGCAACGACCGGTACGACGACCATGATCAACAAGAAGATCAAGAATCGGGGGAGCACGAGGAGGACCATCATCGACACAGACATCGCCACCGGAGGCACAGAAGAAATCATGACAATCAGGAACGACACCAAAACGTCAGTGACAACGACGACTCAGAGGAAGAGGAGAAGACACTGAGGGAGTTGGCATCCACGAAGGCCAACAACTCCCGATGTCCAGTTGTTATTCCGCGTTTCAACGCGACCAATTTCGAGCTCAAGCCGTCCGTGATCTCAATGATCCAGAATAAAAGCTTTAGGGGAGGTTCTAAGAACGACAACCCGTACCACCATCTGGATGCCTTCAAAAATATATGCGACACCATAAAGATGAGGGGGGTTCCCCAAGAAGTCATATACTGCAAGGGCTTCATTTTCTCCCTAGAAGACAAAGCTCTATCATGGTATCTTGCGTTGCCCCACCAATCTCTAAATGGATGGGGAGCACTGGCTGACGCGTTCCTGAACAAATTCTACCCCACAGAAAGGACTGTGAGAAACTGGAAGAAGATAACCTCTTTCATGCAGAAGCCTAATGAGAGTCTCCACGACGCCTGGGAGAGGTACCAAGAATATCAGAGGGATTGCCCCCACCATAATTATAAGAAGGGATTCCTAGTCACCACCTTTTATAATGGTCTAACCCCCAATGAAAGGGTGTCACTTAATGCGGCAGCAGGCAGTGACTTCCTTGGAAAGAAGCCAAGCAAATCTGAAATGATCATTAAGAACATGGCCGAGCTGCATGCCGGGGCTGATTTTGATAGATTCAACAGAGGACAGGTTAAAAATATCGGTGAAGGGTCCTCTCTTGAGTCCAAGGCGCTGGAGTCAATTACCTCGTAGATACAAAGAATAGCTACAGATGTTAAGCAACTGAGGGAATCTGGCGGGAAAGGAAAGAAGCTAGTCGAAAAGGTGATGAAATGTGTTATCTGCGGTGAAGGAGGACATGGGGTAGATCGTTGCATATACACCCGACCGGATGCGGCCAATGACATGGACTCTGAAGACGAAGAGACTGAAAATGTCTCTTTCGTAAGTTTCAAGAGGCCAAACCACCCCGACTTCAATTACGGCAATAAGGATGCGGCTGAGAACTCTCACCAGTTGCATGCTTCGTCCAAGCCATCGCAAGCCTTCGAGAAAAGAGGGGGGCCGAGTCAGTATGCTAAGAACACCCAGTTTCAGCCAGCCAAGGGGAATTTCTAGGTACAAGGTGAATATCCATGGTCGAACAAAGAATAGGACAAGGGCTCGAGCCAATCAGACGTGATTGGCCAGCTATTTGACTTCGCGAAGAAGCAGGACACCATCAACAATCAACTAGCGCAAAGTGCGCTGTCGAATTCCGGCGTGTTGAACTCTTTGCATGTACAATTGGTGGACATGCAGACGCACCAATGCCAAATTGACCAGCAACTAACTCAGTTAGTCAAGATCGTGAAGAACCCATCACGGAAGATACCATCGAATACTGAGACTGCCAAGAAGGCAGGTCTGTGACCGCAGAGGCAAAGATGAAGATACAAGAAGAAGAAGCTGAATGAGTCCAGCTGAAGACGAAAAATACAGCGCTTCTCGGGAGGCAACTCGAGCTGTCTTTTAAATTCCTAGAATAGGATTCCTTTACTTTTCTGCAAGAAAACATTACAAGTATTATGGATTGTAATAAGGCTCGAGTCAGTGCATGCGCTACATGCGTTGACTCTTCTGTTTTATGGGCCACCACCTTAGTTTTATTGACCGGGATGGGTAATACCATCTGAGGCCGGGATCTTAGTCTTCGGCCAATGATGTTTTACTCATCGACCGCTTTTAAACGCCCTATTTTCAAGTCGTGTCGGGCAGCAACCCAACCGATGCAATGAACACGCCCATGTCGGGCAGTGGAATTTCGGGGATCACAAAGGTCATGACGGATAGCATGTCTGGGCAGCGTCCAGTTGTGTCGGGTAGATGGAGTAATTACTCTTGTACTGATGAATGGACTGTCTGTCTCGGGAATGAATTACCCCATCGGTCGACGCGTGCCCAGAATTACCAGTTTTTACCTCGGTTGGGACCGCTATAAATAGCCTGGCGAGTTTACCAAGTCGGGCTACTGCCTTACTATTTTCACCTACCCGTGTCGTGCATTGAATTTCCAAGTTGCTCTCGTGACGTGCAAGGTTTCCCCTACTCCCGTATCGCGCGGAGGTTGAGAACACTGCAAGGTATCGCCCGACAGACCATATCGCCTGATACGATTTTTCCTTTTAACGAATAATTTATCAGGCTCTCAGTCCGTGAGATGGGAAGCTTTGTATCGCCCGATACGTATATCATGCAACATACCCTTTTATATACATTTGCATGGTACGCCATATCGAGCGATAGCCGTGCCGCCCATCTTCGCACTGACTTTCCCATTTTGGTTGTTGGACGACACGCCGCGGGCCCTATCGGGTGCCTTACCTTCCGCGATCGTATTGCCCAACACACCCTTGTCGGGCGACAGGCTTGGCACGTATTTATCGCCATATCGCCTTGTTCTTATCGCATATTAGATCTTCTAACGTGTCGGGCGATGCCCATATCTCGTGTCGGGCTCGAGCTGAAAACCTCGTATCGCCCGATATGGGGTGTGGATCATTTCTATATCAGGACATACCTTATCGAGCTTTCAGTTTAACTTCTTCAAAACATCGACATAATTGACCAAGGATTTTGTTTGTTAATTAACAGAATGGCATGCATCAAGCAAACCATTGTCCGTGTCGACGAGCAAGGTAGGAGGGTCTTCCCCGAGGCAGCAGTTGGAGCACCCACTGCCGGGCAGAAACGCCCAAATCCAGAGGTAGCTGGACCGTCAACGGCAGAGAAAAGAATGAGGACAGGGGAGATGGCGGCCCCAACCTCAGCAACAACGATGGAAAAACCCCTGGAATACACGCCAGGAAGGTTCCTGCCGAGAGACGATGAGCACGAGCGCTGGTACACTGAGTTGGCAATTAAGATCTACAGACCGAGCAGGTTCTGCCACCAGGCCTCGTTCGCTGAATTGGGCATTTTTGAGAGGCTGGAGGGTGTCCTTGTTGCGGCTAGGCTAAGGAAGATCTACTTCATCCGATCCTCCTCCTATACCGAACTCATGAGAGAGTTCATGTCATCTCTCCACCGGGTAAAGAACTCGGCAGTAGAAAAAGAGCAATACGGCGGAGCAGATAGACTCCAAGCCCGACTGTACAACTCGGAGCACGTCATCTTTGAGAAATTGTTGAACAAGATTTTCTCTTCCAGTGAGGAGGAGGAGAACCTGATGAATAATGGTGAAAGAATCACCGAAGGAGACGGGTTCAATCCTGTGGAGCTCTGGGGTAGGCTGACCTGCGAGATATCTTATAAGCCAGGATGCAAAGTGGCGGCAGTGCACTCATGCTTCTGGAGAATAGTGCACAAGTTGGTGGTGTGCTTGCTGTTCAGCAAGAATGAGTCCAACAATATATACATAGAAGAACTCCATGTCATGTGGCACATGATGGAGGGATGAGTGATCAACCTCGGGCGGTTGTTGCTGAACAGACTGCACCCGATAAAGGATGCCACCAAAGAATATTGTATGGGTGGCATCGTCAATTTGATCGCGGCAGGGCTCGGGTACCTGAAAGAGCCGTGCAGCCTTTCGAGGACGCAAGGCGATGAGCTGATCGACACCAAATACCTGATGAGGACCAGCATCATAAAGAAGGAGGGGAGGAACTACTTCTACAAGTTTTCAAGAACAAACATACTCCTCCCGCTCCCTCGCTGCAACGCCTACGACACAGACAAGCTGGTCTTCACCACCGTAGAAATTGAAGCTGTGGCGGCAAACGCAGCCCACGCCACCGCCACAAGAGTCCAGGAAAGGATAATCCTAGAGCTCCTGACGACAGTTGCTAATAGAGATGTCGTCACTCCTACCATACCAGCCACCACCACGACAATGACAACTGTGGTGGCTGAAAAAGAACCGGTGATCATTGAGGTCACTGAGACAGCAACTACGGGAGCTGCCGCGGAAGAGACAGCCGCAGCCCCCGACATCCCTGTAAGGCCTGGAGAGGCAGAAGAAGCACCTCAGTCGGACACCGGTAATGGGGTGTTCGACAAGATCCTGGGAATGGAGCTCGAAGGTGCGCTGCTGACACCGACACCACCGTCGGTGTCCCCTGTCACAACTGTTGAAAAGATCGTCGATAGCTTAGAGGTGGAGCAGAATCCGCCCACTCCACGGCCATCTTCAACAGGACACGAAGGCGAGGCGGAGACAACCGCAAGAGGGCTGACACCTCGCCCAGAGACATCTGCCTCGCGAATGATTGAGATAGACTCTACCTCGTCCGGTAGACCATCACGTGGGCAAGGTGTCATGAGGACAGAAGGGAGGACCGCATGAACCCCTCCGTCGCTCAGGAAGATGCTAGGGCACGAGCTCGACTACTTGCGGGAGGTAACGGATAACAACTCAGCTACCTGTATTTCCCTAACCCACAAGTTTGCATCTTTCCAAGACAGGCTAAACAACCAAGAGTGAGAGCTGCTGACTCTAGCCGGCCTTCTCGGTGGGATAGAGACTCTGACTGCGACACTTCAGCTAGTTCTCCAATGCCTCGACAAGATTGAGGAGAGGCTGGATAGAGGGGACGACCATCCGTGCCGAAGGCAGCCGAGAAGGTTGTCGTCGCCCCCTAGCTAAGGCTCTCCATCTTCGTCGACGTCCGCTTCGACATCGACGTCCCCCTCTGCCTCCAGCGAGCGATCTACAACGCCCGAGGAGGGGACGCAGCCAAAGTCGACCGACGGAGCTCCAGTAGGACATGCGAGCTCCTTAGGTCTGGAGGAAGAAAATCCCTCAGTCTCCCTGGATGATATTGAAGATGATAACGAAGATATCAGCATCAGGGCAGACTCTTATGACGAATCAGAGGGAGAAAAGAGGGACATGTATGCATCTAATGAAAGACACCTTCCCCGAGGAAGACGCTCGATGGCGGACAGGTTCCGTGAGCCATCAGAGATACCTTCCTTTGAGATGGCCGACTTCGACAGAAGGGTCATCGGCTACCTGACGATTAGAGACCAGAGACTACTAGACAAGGTCCTAAGATCGCAGGCAAATGAAGAAGACGTCGTCTGGAGTGACGGCTACTTCTCCGTACGACGGGGAGCACTCCGCAGCATGTTCTGCTCGCCTGCCGTCGTCAGAAAAAGACTGTTTAGGGTCCTTGAAAATGCGATAATAGAAAATATCGATAGCAGGACAGGTCAGAAGACAATATACACAACCACCCCGACCTTGGCAAGAAGGCTGATGTGGGGAGAGCAAGACTGCACTACGGTGACCAACATGCTGCAACACATAGACGAGCATAACCCTAACCTCGTGTTGGCACCGTACAAGCACCGCAACATATGGTTCCTCTGCGTAGCAGACCTAAAGAACCACGACGTCCGGCTGCTGAACTGCAGCCACAATGAGGTGCCGCACTCTGGGAATGCTTTCAGCCGCCCGGAGGACCAAAAGCTAAGACTTCTACCGCTGCGTCTTCTACGAGCTATCAAGCAAGGTGCCAAACGTCACGGCGGCGTTTGGAACTTCTATTCTATTCGTGACTTCCCCGTCCAAGCTGAAGAGGGAAGCGGAAATAGCGCCTTAGTCATCTTAAGTGCCCTTGAGGTGCTCAATACATTTGGAAACTTGAGGGCCCTTAGGGGCACATGTTTCTATCGCCGCAGGGGCACATACACCATGTTGCTAATTAAAGACGGATGCTATTTCAAAGACGCAGGGGGTACCTGATAGGCTACTGGACAACGACCAAGAAGACGAATCTTCACAATCCAGCAACTCTCCAGAGAGAGAGGCGGAAATAGAAATTGACACCCACGGGGCAGGCAAATAGTTGGAGACCCTGCGGAAAGTGCACGCGATGGAAGACACTGCTTCTCCTAAAGCCACAGAAGGGCTGATCAAAAATTTCGACCGCTTCTCTTGTGCTACGCTCACACAGGAGCAGGTAGATGAAATCCTTCTGAAGTTAGCAGATGCTACCCCAGCAGATGTCATTTACAAGGCAAGCGATGTCGTAGTCCCAGTTGATGATTTAAGGGACGTGGTTAAAGAAGGAGGATGCTTGGCAATATCTATATTAACCGCTTGCATCCAAATATTACAGCCAAAGTTCGAACACGCATACATATCTCATCCTATGTTGTTCAATGACGTTTGCCTAGCCGATGAAACAGGAGCAAAGAAGCTTTTTCTGGCAGAGTTGGAGAGCGGGGTCCCTAGCCAAATTTTTATGCCCATTCTGCATTATAACCATTGGACGCTCCTGACAATGTACACTCAGCAACGAGCAAGAAACTTTTACAACAACTCGGACAACAACAAAAACCATCCAGTGCCGTGTACATTAGAACCGTTGTAATCCGTCGAACGCTTAACTCGAAAATACTACAACGAGGTGGCAAAGATGATACAACCATTCCTGGACACACAAGCAAGAAAATGGCATGAACTCCAGTTCTGCCACCACAACCCACAACAGATTCCTCTATCTAATGACTGCAGCATCTTTGTCCTGGAATGGATAGCAAATAAAGCAACGCTTGACCAGCTCCACCACATCGATTATCATAGAAAAAGAGGAGAATATGTGTGGGAGCTTCTATCTGACGCAGGCGCGCTAATCAGCTAACCCTCACTGGATCAACATTACCCTACCTTATCTACTTCACAACTCTAGGACAGAGTGTGGAGTAAGTTTGGGGGGGTACCATGTACCAGTGAGGGAGGTACAAATTTTTTGAAAATTCTCTAATTTTTCTGACTCAAATTCTTTATTCTTTTGTTCTTTCCTTTTCTTTTGTTCTTTCCTATATCTTGTGTACATATACATATGTTTGCTCATACAACAATGTTGTACCAAAAATTTTGAAAATTTTGCTCATTTCATTCCCATACATATGTACAAAGTCGCTATATTAGTAAAAACCTGATGCAACTTCTTGCCAAGTTTGTTTTCTTTATGCTTAACGAGATGCAAGTTTTGTTATATCTTTCTGATAGTGCTGCTTCAAACAAACAAAAGACTACGTTTTTCCGTGCCAAAAATTTAGAAAAAATATATATAACAATCTCGCAACAACTAAGAGATAAGTATGGAGAAGGAAAAAGCTGCCCAAACAGCAAAAATACCTTTTGTTTCCCCTTACCCAACAAAAATCCCAAAAAGAGAAAGCAGCCTTAAGAGGGTGAATAAAAGCATGAGAGTTGTGCCCAATAAAAGAAAATACACGCGCTTGTTTTCCAAAAGTACCCATCTTTAGGCATGGTAGATCCGGGGCAGTGGTACGTAGGATGTGAAATCACTGCTCTAAAGCCAACTGGCTTGGACTGCAGGGACCACTTGCCCGTCAACAGACCCTTACCTGTATGGACTGATGGGAATGGAGCTCGAAGGTGCGCTGCTGACACCGACACCGCCGCCGGTGCAGAATCCTCCCACTCCACGGCCATCTTCAACAGGACACGAAGGCGAGGCGGAGACAGCCGCAAGAGGGCTGACACCTCGCCCATAGACATCTGCCTCGCGAATGATTGAGATAGACTCTACCTCGTCCGATAGACCATCACGCGGGCAAGGTGTTGTGAGGACGAAAGGGTGGACCGCAGGAACCCCTCCGTCGCTCGGGAAGATGCTAGGGCACGAGCTCGACTACTTGCGGGAGGTAACGGATAACAACTCAGCTACATGTATTTCCCTAACCCGCAAGTTTGCATCTTTCCAAGACAGGCTGAACAACCAAGAGCGAGAGCTGCTGACTCTAGCCGGCCTTCCCGGCGGGCTAGAGACTCTGACTGCAACACTTCATCTAGTTATCCAATGCCTCGACAAGATCGAGGAGAGGCTGGATAGAGGGGATGACCATCCGCGTCGAAGGCAGCCGAGAAGGTCGTTGTCACCCCCTAGTTGAGGCTCTCCATCTTCGTCGACGTCCGCTTCGACATCGGCGTCCCCCTCTGCCTCCAGCGAGCGATCTACAATGCCCGAGGAGGGGACGCAGCCAAAGTCGACCGATGGAGCTCCAGTAGGACAGGTGAGCTCCTTAGGTCTGGAGGAAGAAAATCTCTCAGTCTCCCTGGATGATATTGAAGATGATAACGAAGATATCAGCATCAGGGCAGACTCTTCTAACGAATCAGAGGGAGAAAAGGGGGACGTGTATGCAGCTAATGAAAGACACCTTCCCCGAGGAAGATGATCGATGGCGGACAGGTTCTGTGAGCCATCAAAGATACCTTCCTTTGAGATGGCCGACTTCGATAGAAGGGCCATCGGCTACCTGACGATCAGAGACCAGAGACTGCTAGACAAGGTCCTAAGATCGCATGCAAATGAAGAAGACGTCGTCTGGAGTGACAGAGGTTTGGTGGCTTCAAGAAGCCAAGGTTTTCAACACCTTTCATGATGAGAGGTTCCAGTGTACCATCACAGTGGTCTCCGAGTAAGGAAAGAGGATATGTTTCTTCGCCATCTAAGGCACATAGTACAGCTTCAGTGGTAGTGACAGGGCCATCTAGGCCACGGTTTGAAGATAAGGCATGCTATCTTTGCAGTCAGACTGGGCATCTCAAGTTACATTGCCCGAATAGAGATGTTGAAGTGACGCAACAGTCAAGACAGAATCAACAAGGATCAGATAGACAGCAACCCAGTAGTAGCAGAAGGCAAGGACACGGTCAAGCATCACAAGCTAGATCGTCTTCTCAAGGGAGCAGGGGACGTGGATAGCAAGCAACGGCTCGATTCTACGCTATGAATCAGCCGGAGGTGATAGTCAACCTGCGAGTGGTGACAAGTCAGATGGAGTTATTTCATTCTGATATGTCTTCTTCTTGCTTTATATCTGTTCTGGTTGACCCGGGTGCTACAAACTCTTTTATCGCCTATAGTATGCTTGAAAACTATCATTTACATGTTAGTTGTAAGAAGGATAGCTTGTTGTTAGAAACCCCTCTTGATGGTTCCTCGATGCTTCGAGAAGAGTGTCCATCTTGTGTCTTGTCTTTTTCGGGACACAACATCCAAGTGGATCTTATACCACTTGATATGCATGGTTTCGATGTTATCCTTGGGATGGATACCTTAGAGAAGTATAAGGTTGTTTTGGACTGTGGTTCCAAGCAGGCTGTGTTTGATGATGCGGGAGGGAAGTGGATCTTCCAAGGAGATAGGAAGATTCTTCCAACATGTTTGGTATCAGCCATGGTGGCAGAGAAGTTGCTACGACAAGTATGTGAGGCGTTTCTAGCTCATGTTGTGGATACCGTCGTGGCTACCAAGGCAAAAGGTCCTAGTCTTGAGAAGGTTCCAGTTGTCCGAGAGTTTTCCGACGTATTTCCTAAGGAGTTTCCTGGTATTCCTCCACCCCGAGAGATTGATTTTGAGATCAATTTGGTTCTAGGAATACAACCAGTTGCACAGACACCGTATAGGATGGCTTCAATGGAGATGGCAGAGCTTAAGAAACAGTTGCAAGAGTTGTTGGAGAAAGGTTTCATCCGAACAAGTACGTTGCCTTGGGGTGCTCCAGTGTTGTTTTTCAAGAAGAAGGATGGATCGATGCGGTTATGTATAGATTACCGACAGTTGAACAAAGTCATGATCAAGAACAAGTACCCATTGCCGAGGATAGATGATCTGTTCGATCAGTTGTGTGGTGCGACAGTGTTTTCAAAGATCGATCTACGGTTTGGATATTATCAGTTGAGGATTAAGGTGGATGACATACCCAAGTCAACTTTTAGGATGAGGTATGGTCACTTCGAGTTTGTTGTTATGTCGTTTGGGCTAACCAATGCACCTGCTACTTTCATGGACCTTATGAACAGAGTGTTCCATCCATTCTTAGACCAGTTTGTTGTAGTCTTTATAGATGACATCTTGATCTACAGTCGGGACAGGCAAGAGCATGAGCGACATCTTTGTCTAGCGTTGACTCTTCTTTGTCAACATCAGTTGTATGCCAAGTTCAGTAAATGTGAGTTCTGGTTGGAAGAAGTGACTTTCTTGGGTCATGTGATATCTGCAGAAGGAGTCAAAGTAGACCCGAGAAAGGTGGACTCCATTGTAGAATGGGAGCAGTCGAAGACACCGACGGAAGTTTGTAGTTTCCTGGGTTTAGCGGGTTACTACCGGAGGTTTATCAAGGATTTCAATGCGATGGCGTTGCCAATGACGAAGTTGACAAGAAAGGATGTACCTTTTGTCTGGGATGGCCATTGTCAGCAAGCTTTCCAGAGTTTGAAGGAGAAGCTGACCAGTGCTCCAGTGTTGGTGCTGCCAGAGCCTGGAAAGGGCTACGTTGTATTCTGCGATGCTTCCAAGAAAGGTCTAGGTTGTGTGCTGATGCAGGAAGATCATGTGGTTTCTTTTTCTTCACGACAGCTTAAGAAATACGAGGAGAGCTATCCGACTCATGATTTGGAGTTGGCAGTAGTGGTTCATGCGTTAAATATTTGGAGACAATATCATTACGGGGAAGTGTGTCAGATCTTTACAGATCATAAGAATCTGAAGTACATCTTTTCACAGCATGAGTTGAACGTGCGACAGTGTCGATGGATGGAGTTAATCAACGATTATGATTGTACCATTGAGTATCATCCTGGTAAGGCGAATGTGGTAGCTGACATGCTTAGCTAAAAGTCTTCTTCTCTTTCTTCACAGAAGGCACAGTTGAGTTCCCTGATATGCCATAGACGGGATATGTTCGTTTCCTTGCGGAAGATGAATGTGCAGATGGAAGTTTCCTTGTTAGCTGGACTTTTAGCATAGATGCAAGTCAAGCCTACACTGAGACAGCAGATCAAAGATGCACAGCAGATGGATGATGCAGTACAGTTGATCAGATCTGCGTTCGGTAGTGAAAAGCGTGATGGGTTCTATGAGTCTGAGGATGGACTAGTTTGCTATCATGATAGGATGGTGGTCCCCGATGCTGATGGTCTGAGGAATTTAGTACTCGAGGAAGCACACACGTCGATGTATGCTATGCATCCAGGTGTCACCAAGATGTATCATAATATGAAGGACTTGTATTGGTGGCCCGACTTGAAGAAAGATGTAGCTGAGTTCGTGGCTAGATGTGTGGTATGTCAGCAAGTGAAGGCTGAACATCAGAAGCCGGAAGGTACGTTGCAACCCTTACCGATACCGCAGTGGAAATGGGATCATATAACCATGGATTTTGTAGTTGGTCTACCCAGGACAACTAGGAATCATGATTCCATTTGGGTGATAGTGGACAGATTGACAAAGTCTTCTCATTTCTTACCAGTAAAGACAACGTATACAGCCGAAAAGCTCGCTTAAGTATATGTGGATGAGATAGTACGGTTGCATGGTGTGCCAACGATGATAGTTTTGGACAGAGGCCCTCAATTCACAAGTCATTTCTGGGAGCAGTTGCACAAGGCATTGGGAACGCAGTTGAGGTTCAGTACTGCCTTTCACCCGCAGACAGATGGACAATCGGAGAGGACTATTAAGACTTTGGAGGATCTCCTTCAAGCTTGTGTTTTGCAGCTCCTAGGCAGTTGGGATGTACATCTCAGTTTGATAGAGTTTGCCTACAACAACAGTTATCAGCGGAGCATTGATATGGATCCTTATGAGGCCTTGTATGGCAGGAAGTGCAGATCTCCTTTATGTTGGTATGAGTCTGGTGAATATTAGCTTTTGGGTCCTGAGTTAGTACAACAGACAATAGAGAAGATCAAAGTGATACAACAACAGTTGAAAGCGGCACATGACAGGCAAAAGTCTTACGCAGACAATCACTGACGATCTTTGGAGTTCCAGGTAGGAGACAAAGTGTATCTTAAAGTCTTGTCGTGGAAAGGTGTGCTGAGGTTTGGCCGAAAGGGTAAGCTAGCACCCAGGTATATGGGGCCTTACCCAGTTATATCACGTTTTGGCAAAGTAGCTTACAAGTTAGAGTTGCCTCCAGAGTTGCACATGTTACATCCAGTGTTCCATGTCAGTATGCTGAAGAAAAGTCATCCAGATTCAGGAACAATGATACAACTAGTTGAAGTTGAGCTTGATGAAGATGTGACCTATGAGGAAGGTCTTGTGGCAATCCTTGACAGAAGGGTTAAGAAGCTGAAGAGGAAGGACATGGTTCTTGTGAAGGTTCTTTGGCAACATCGTGGCATTGAGGAAGCCACGTGGGAGCTTGAGGAAGAGATGAGGAGGAAGTATCTCTCGCTTTTCTCTTCGGATTTCGGGGACGAAATCCCTTGAAGGGGGTTATCTTGTAAGGACCCTGACCTTCGTTTAGGGTTTACCCTGTTTGCTTTGCTTAACCTTGATTCTTTGTTGCTTACTAATCACATTTGGTGATGATTAGGGCTTGGTTGAGCTTGTTGGGCCTTCTGGTGCCTTTCTTTTGCTTGGTTGGACCTTGTGTCGGCCAGGAGGAGCTTGTGTCGCCCACGGCTGTGTCGCCCATGAGGTGTGTCGCCCATGACCTTTGACCAAGTTTTGACCTCGTTTGTGTCACCACTAGTGGACACTTGGTTCTTGATGCTTGCATGTGGAAATGGCCTTGGACATGTGTTTAAGACATGCTAGAATGGTGGCTTGTGCACATGGACAATTGTCCCTAGGTAGGCGACACTTTTCTTGGCTTTACCTTGTTTTCTCCTCCCTTCCTTTCTATATAGGCGTTTCCTTTCCCTTGTTAAGAGTTCCTTTGGTTCTTTAGTTTCTTCTCCACCTTGGTGCACGATACCCTTCTCCTTTGCAAGTTGGTGGCCGATACCCCTTGGAGGAGCAAGCTTGTTGGCCGATATCCTTGGAGTCTCCTTCTTCCTTTCCTGGTGGTTCTTGGAGCTAGGAGCTTAGAGCTGCTTAAGGCGGGTTACATAACTCCTAACCCTAACTTCACTATCTCCTTCTATGCTCTTGTTTATATGTTGTTAGATTAGTATCTTGCTTAAGTATCCATGTTGGCCGAACCTAGGGTTTAGGGTTTCTTGGGGAGCAATACTCCTTTCTCTCTTTGGTCTAGAGGAGTGAGTTTGAGCTTCTAGTAGCATGGGCAACACCCCTCTCTCGTTTTAGTTGAGAGGTGAGATTGTGTTCTAGTTGCTTGAGAAACACTCTCCTCTCACCATGGACTAGAAGGGTGAGCTTGGTGATGGTGGTGACTCTTTCTGGGGTTTTCCCTTGTGTTGCCATTTGGGGATAGTTGATGTACAAGACCCCTCTTTCTTAGTAGATTGAGGTGAGCCGTCTTCTTGACCCATTAGGGTTTTGGGTGCCCTTGTGCTTGAGGATGACGATGATCTTGTGAGTTGTACCTTGGTCATTATGAGCTTGGGGAGGTGATGCCCGACAACCCTTGTGACCTAGACCTCTTGGACGATACGTGATGCTGGGGGTGGACAATACCCTTGTCTTTGTGATGGGCATCACGCCACCACTCTGCCTTGTGACGGCCGATAGGCCCTGGTTTAATTGGTTGCATGATAGGTATCTTGTTGGTGGTTTGAGCTACAACTTGGACGCCACTCCTTCTAGAATACCCTATCTGTCATATACCTAGGGTGGACGTTGCTGAGCAGCCTGTGACGGTGTCACATTGGTTCTGTATCGGCCGACAACCCTACCTTGTGACAGGCGTCACAGCTGGGCACGACATTGCGTCGCCTGATACCCCCGTGCACGGCACAGGTGCATGACACCGCGACACCCGTTATGATTCCTTGCTTAGCTGCACACCATGTTGTTGTTGCCTTGGGTGGTAACACTGTGTTGCACAATACCTTGGTGCACGACACCCTGACGCAGCGTTGCTGGTTGCTGGCCGTTATGTGATGAACAATAGGTAAGGGCATGCTGCCCGATACAACCTCTAGTGAGGGTTCTGCTTATCATGGGAAACCTTCATGATGGATTATATTCTTGATAAACGATGGTGACTCTTTGCATGCTTAATAGTATTCATTATGGTAACGCTTGTCCTTTTAATCTAACATTGCTATACATATGAATGTGATCATCTTGATTATCTGTATAAAGCTGAGATAATGGTAAACATGTAGAGTGCCTTGCTTAATGATGTAACCTATGTTCATGATCATAAGTTGAAGCATGATTAAGAAAGTATATAATCATTAATGTCACCTTATGCTGATAGCATGGTCATTCTATTGAAGCCTATGATTGTTATTACTAACCATGCAGGTGATGCTTTGCCAATTAAGAAGGGCTATGAGGTATATGTATATGTTGAGTAACCCTGCTATGATTGTTACTCTTGATGTTGAAATAATCTGTATGATGTACATGACTAAAGTACTGGGGATTGTTATCCCATGATGATGATGTAAGCCTTGAGAGGCAGTGGCACTATGTGATGAGGGATGGAGATTCCATGGCATGTGATGATCCTTGAGATGGATCCGGATGATTGGAAAGATGCCAAGTGATAACATGTATTGTTGGATCCTTGTGATGGATCAGGATGATGTTGATTACAATAAAAGCACGATAATGAGTTCTATGTTATTGTCATTTATTCCTGTTATAGTTTGCATGTTATACAACTTGGTTGAATCTTGCAGTCCACATAAAATACACTAATTAATTACAGTGGAATATATCATGTAGTTTGCCCTGGCCATAGATCCATCATCGTCAGTAGCTGGTGATGGTGAAACGGGTTCTCCTACGGGTTAACCCGGAGTGCATATTATTGAATATGCGAGGTTTGTCCTAGCCTAAAATAGAGAGGGAATCGAGTGCAGCTACGGTTGCAGACTTGGATATATATATATATATATATATATATATATATATATATATATATATATATATATATATATATATATATATATATATATATATATATATGGAGCATGGTGAACAGGCCCATGGCTCAAGAGTTAATAGAGCATGAATGTGTTCATGGATCAGAGCACGGTGAATAGGCCCGTGGCTCAGTTTTACTAGCGCCAAGACCTGTACCGAGGCGGGCTAGAGGAAGGGTAGCCTGTGGAGCTGACCCTGTGGCTGAGGCCACTTAAGCACGAGACTGCGGTCCTGCTTTGGTTCTCGTGCACTGACCATGAGGTGGGAGGTCGTGGAGTCTGGCTCTTCCATTGACCTTGTATGGCACCGGCTTTGGGTTTTGCAACCGAAGGTTGGATTTGAGCGGTACGGCTCACTTCCTCAGGGCATAATAATCCGTAATCCAGCCGTATAGTATTTACTGCTTAAGGCAAAACACGGAACATTGGTTGAGGCCTTGCTTGTGCAGTTGATCTTGTTATATCTTGCAGTTACTTATATGTTCGTCATGTTATAATACCTTATAAATCTTATCTTGTTAATCATGTTCCACAGAGATATATGCCTTCCGTACATCTGGTAAGATTGACGATATGAATAGCTTTACTTTGCATAAACTGCTTTTGTTATACCTCTTATTAGTTATCTATTGTTGTTGCTTTATCCTTCTGAGGTTCTGTGGTTTCGGCGGGGAGTTATGTTTCTCGCTGGGACTGTGTGTCTCACCCCACTGGTTTACACCCTTTTTAGGTGGTCGAGCTAGGCGTGGTGGTGGTCGCGGAGTTGCGGTCGAGCAGCAAGAAGAGAAGTAGAAGGCAAGAGATGGATATGATGTTGCTTTGGATGTTTTGTAGTAGAGTCTTAGATTCATCCATGTACTCTCAGGTCCTTGGGAGCATTTTGACGTTGTTTCACAACGAATAATCGTCGATGTTTTGTATATCCTACTGCTGGCCGAATGTGGGCCTTTATGTATATATAACAGGTGATGAACTCATGTGATGGCTTAACAGCTGACTTTCTAAGCTGGGGACATGTATCAAGGCTTGTATATGTTTGTATAACATGTTTCCTTGCAGGATGAGGACCTATATGTAATAGTTTCACAGTTTATCCATTTTCCGCAATCGGTTTTAATTAACCCATGTTTTTAATAATCTGTGGTTATGGTGTTTTCCGCACGTTTTCGCGTAACACCTCGCTATCTGTGTGATAGTGGGATGTGTTGCCACAACCTCCAGTCGGGAAAATGTTTCCTCGCCACAGCGTAGGCCTCATTCTGTGAGGATTCTACAGTATTCAGGGCATCTAAATGTCTAATTCACTCTTCAAATTTGCAATTCAATCATCACATCAACATATCTTAGTTCAACTTTGTAAATCATTCATTTCATAAACCATCTGATAACATTTACCACAACTGAACTGTTAAGCATCACCACATCTCAAATTGTTAAGCATAACACCCTATTATTAGGGTTTCATTTACCTCATTCACTTATCACATGACATGCATAAGGACTTAATGTGTCATAAACATTCACTGAAGAAAGTCTGCTTTCAACAAGACATATACAATAAAAAAATATATGAAATCCTACAATTGAGATAAATTAGGGTTTCCTCACCATTCAGTGAGATATTATGCATCAAGAATAACAACAAATAAATAAATTCTATGATGTCAAGAAAAACACTTCAAATGGATTTCCCAATATCTATTCACAAATTTCCAACTTTCCACTCATCTAGGGTTTCACCCTCTTTACTGAGATATCAAGCAAACACTATTCACATCACACAAAATCCAAGATAGTATGTGACATTTATGTACCACCCATTCAGATAAAAAAATTCCTTAAAAATCAATGAGATTTATATAGACAAATTTCTCTATTTAATTATATAGCAATTTCAATCATAGCCAAAAACCTTAAATTTCAGTACATTCATGTAACCTCTATGATTACTTTAAGAATTCTCATTTAGGTGGATTGTAACCATTTCTAATGTGATTTCATCATCTGAAATTCATCACAACAGAGAAGTAATCCATTTCATATCATCTAGCAAAAGCTAGATCAAAAAGACCATTTAGGGTTTGTACTCGCATACTAAGCAATTGAAAATTTATTGATGATTTAACTCATTTTCATATAATCTACTATTTAAAGGAAGTACCCACTCACTCTAAGGTGTGAAAACACCTTAAAAACGTATCCCATCTCTGAAAATCTCGAATCCATATCAAAACTCTAGCAAATCACTGGTTTCTTCTTCCTTTCAACCCTAAAGATGGTCTGTTGTAGGTAGAAGATGAAAATCAGAGGTTAAGACAAATCTCAAATTCATTGGATTAGGGATTCCGAGAAAGGGGAAATGAGGAGGAGGAAGAATCGACGGTTAAAACTACTTACCAAGTCGAATCTTTGACAACCCTTTCCAACCCAACACTACTTTGGTCCAAGCACACTTAATTGTAGAGTTCTTTGGTGATGGGATCCCTAAAAAGAAGGCGCACCTTGGTAATATTGGTAGTCCAATTATTAATTTTAAGATCATTTTATTAGAGGCCTCAAATCTTAGGATGTTCCAATATCTCCCACTTAGACTCTTGTAACGTCCCAAGTCTTGAGGCCTCAAATAAAATGATCTTAAAAGTAATGATTGGAATACCCATATTACCAAGGTGCACCTCCTTTTTAGGTTTCCCATCACTAAGAAATCCATAGTTCAACATGCTCAGCTTGGCGTAGTACGAGGATGGGTGACCAACTGGGAAGTTGATCCTGGCTTGTGCATGAGTGAGGACAACATGAGTAGTTAAGTCTAGCGGTGGTCTGTGGGGCCATTTGTCATTCCTGAAACTCTACTAGAGCCTAGGGAAGTAGGTTGAGGCATGACATATGTTATTAGAGCCAAAACCCCTCCAGTAGGTGGGGCCCATATGGGAATGTGGCATGCCAATCTTGAGTGGTGTGTCCAGGCATGCTGGAAAGGGATATCCGTGGTGATGTAGCCACCCTTGCGATGGTAGTTGTGATTGGGACCTGGGTACACATAGGTCATTATGGGTATGCACTAAAATGAAGAATGATTATGAGGCCTTATAGTTGAGCCTTGATGAGGATGTCATGAGTTTAAGTGTGGGAGATTGTAACGTCCCAAGTGTTGAGGCCTCTGATAAAATAATCTTAATAGGAATGATTAAACTACCCACATCACCAAGTGTAAGGACCCTGACCTGAGTTTTGGGGTAACCCTATTTTTTTAGCTTTATCTTGTGCTTAGAACCTTTCTCTAATCATTTGAGATGAGATTAGGGCTTGTGGAGAGGTTAAGTCTCTAGTTTGAGCTTGTCTGGTTGGTGTTTGTACTTTTTGTGCTATTTTTGGTGCAAATTACAATTTACCCAATATAGGGGGTTGATGTGCAATTTTTCACCTCTAGAGTGTTCCTTCTCTCTCAAGATATGCTAGTTTTGGTGCAAATTACAATTTACCCAATATAGGGGGTTGATGTGCAATTTTTCACCTCTAGAGTGTTCCTTCTCTCTCATGACTTCTTGAAGGAGACACTACAAGAAAAATAACCTTTAACTACAAAAAAATTTGTAGTGAAAGCCCCAAATTTTGTAGCTAAAAGCTTTAGCTACATTTATCCCTACATATAACATATGAAGTTAATACTCATGTAGCTAAATATTTTTTATACAATTTTCAAATATGTAGTTAGATAATTATTTTGCTAAAATTTCATATGTAACTCCAAACGTAGCTAAAAAATGTCGTTACACATACACATGTAGTTTGAATTGTAGCTAAATATATGACTATAATTGTATATGTAGCTATGATATGTAGGGGGAATAACATTTACTACAATTGTATATGTAGTTTTTGTGTAGTAGAAAAAGGCAAATGTTACAATTGTAAATGTAGTTGGTGTGTAGTGAAAGACATCATGTACTATACATACATATGTAGTCGGATTTTGTATTCATTTAGTAACATGCTAATACAAAACCATTTTTTAGTAAGAAAAATAACCAATTGATCCATATCAAATTGTGCTTGTAATGTCATCATACTTTCATTTATACTGGAACGATGAGTAAACATGGGGAGGACATTAACCTTGCCCTTGTTATACAATATGCATGGAAAAAAAGACGCATGTATACAATAGACTCTATATGCCTCATGATCATGTATGTTATGTTAATGTATCTTGTGACTGTCTCCATTTACTACAACCTCTATATGCCTCATTATCATGTGTATCACGTGCTATCATGGTTTTTCTTCTGCAAGAATTCTAACATTTGTATCTTCAACCAATATGATACCACCTCTTCTTTAGCTTAGTGCTATTTCTATTGGTATTGACCAAACTACGATGGAACATTGTGATGTAGGATAGTTGGTGCATCAGACAGGGTTAGTGGAGCAAGCAAAATGATATACTGACATCTTTGCACCTGCAAATATTCCAACAAAATTAAGTATTTTTACATGTTTGCTCTGCAAACTATTTGCAAATAAAAAATTGGTAAGTCATGTTTAAAGTTTAAAGAAAGAGTAACTAGTTTTGAAGTCAAGATATTAGGGCCAAGACACTTACTTGGAACATGTCCCATTTAGGCACCATGACCATCCCCAAAAGAATGTTGGTGAAAGAAACCAATGCAACATGAAATGTATGCGTCGTCAGCTCATGCAACATGAGGTCCTCAAAAGACTTGGAAGCAACACTCTTCATTGAGTTGTAATCACCAAAATAATTAAGAATACAACTTCTAGAAATCACTAATCAGCAAGCTAGCAACAATGTTCAATTTTCACCATGGAGTCAGAGTTCTAGATCATACGACAATATCAAATTGGTAACACCAGTATCGATTTTTGAACCAACTGGGAAGATGAATTCTCATTCAGACAATGCAAGTCTTAAAGAAAGACCACCATTTCCAACTCTTCCCCTATTCACCTCAAACTCTTACAAGGAAATTGACCTACATAAATGGAAAGATAAAGCTTTTGATAAATAAAAAATCAATAAATAGCTACTTGCAACATTAGGCCCAAGAGCTAGAGTATGGAGTTTCTCCTCCGCCCATTAAAGGCTTTTGCAGAAAAATATTCAACTATATCACATCATAGTTGTCACTTGAATGAAAAAATTAAAGTAGAAGACAATAAAAATATATCTTCTTTCAACCTAACCTTGAAGAGGATATGGTGCCCCTTTTTCATAGAAGAAACTACAACAAGAGTTTCATTTCCGTACTTAAGCATAAAGCATCTTCAAATCAGTTATCCTTGGATATTGTACCTGGGGATAAGCTCAATATCATTGCACATCAGTTTCCTTTATAACCAAAGTTCCTCTTTTGTCAACATAAATAGTTTGGAAGGATGCAGTAGCAGGGTAACAGGGTTGAAGGCCCAAATTCAGTCAAAGATATGATTTGTGTGATTTTTTCATGTGCAAAATAAACATTAAACATATATTACCTACCGGCATGAGCTTAGATCATGACCTTCTATATGATAATGAGAGTCAAAATTTAACCAGGAAATAGAATACAAGGAAAGAAGATCTTGCAGTTAACTGGGAAATAAAACACAAGTACATCATATCTTAGCTCAGTCAGCTACCCTGCAACATAAGATTATTTGTGAAAAGCAAAAAAATCAAATGCAGAACTTGTCATCAATGGTTATACTTCCACAGGATTTCCCTCTGAATTGAAGAGTCTCCTACTTCTAATATTACATGGTAACCATATGGAGGCCTCGTGTTAGTGGGGTAGGTGATCAGAGCTAGTTTAACACATTGGAGCTCAAACAAAATCATGTCATCATAGTTATTATTTACATAATGTTTCAGTCTATATGTTAGCTGCTATTCAAATTGAACTACATCGTTTAGCAAGCAATTACATAAATTCAGGAGCCTCAGTTCAACAAGTTACCCACCCATTCATTAGGACCAGAATGAGGCTTCGGTATTCCCTTTTAGGTAAATTATACCTCATTTTAGAAAATGTAGTAGTTAGAAGGGGGGTTAAAGTCCTATCAAGCCCGTGAACAATAGCTTTTTTGTTAAACATTACTACATGATAGAGTAATAAATTCCAACCAACTTTGGTAATAATAAGATCATTCACCTAAAACTAAAGCAACATGCTACCTATCATGTACTGTATTCGCCTAGTATCATTACACTAACCAAGAAAATATACAACATTTCTCACGTAGAAACAATCAAATATATTTTTAGTCAGATAACTATGTTCTAGATTGATCATTTACCTAAAGTACATTATAAATCAAAGCCTAAATGAGAAACACATAGGGAATATCTTACATTGTCTTCAACATTATGATGATATTTTTTTTATGAGTGCCAAAATATCGTGTTATAAAAGAATCCAAATGGGATTTTTCTGGATGGGTGAATCTAATGAGATGTTCTTCTTTTGCATTGAACAGTTAGTCCCTAACTTACAAAATTGTGGGATACGAATCCTGACATTGAATATTTTTCTTAATTGCTTTTGCATGGTGCAAACATAAGCCAAAGAAACAAAATGAAGTACAGGGAAATACCTCATATGTGTGTAAAATTTGTGTTGGCAGCCATACAAGTGGCACCAATACTTGTTTATATTCCCCACATTAGCAGTTGTCGTACAAGTGGCACAAACACATGATTACTAGTATCAGTATTTTGTTGAGAAATAAGCATATCCCTTATATATTTTCCCTCAAATTTATAGGAAATATAACAAGTAGGTAAAATGCATAAAAGCATGAATTGTGTCTTATCAGCAAATACCTTTCTACAAGTACCTTAACGGATCAATCATGTGATGAGATGGTTTGACAAGTCACGAGATGATGCTCAAGTTGGTGTATTGCTTCCAACATGCTTCTTCACTGTGAACACGATTCTTATGTGGACAATTAGGTGGTATTTTCCAATCATGGTGGTTGAAAAGATTAACTCTTAATGTCTGAGCATGTGGTATGCTTTTTATCAATAATTTATTACCTTACAAAGATGGTTGGAATTAAGGGGTATGTCAAAAAACCTTTTTGTTCTACCACTTAGGTGTGAATAATAAGTATTCATGGAAGGTGTGGAATACGGATGTGGGGTGGCTGGAATAGTGGTAGTGGAAGATATGGAATACATATATGAGGGGGTGGTTGGAACAATGCAAAAGGATATGTTTATTTGCCATTATTGTTGTCATGATAGAAGTTATGAGAAATCAAATTGGACACAATTTGGGTTTAGGCCAAGTTGTAACAGGAATGGTAGAGTTAGCCCCTTATACACAAACTTGTTTGTCAAATTTAACAAAGACATTCCAATGGAGCAGGATAAAATTCAAGCAGATTAATTGATCCTGATCTTTGTAGGAGCCATGACAAGATCCCAATAGGTATAGATATATGTGCACTATGTAAGCATGTGGGATAGCTTGGCAAGTTATCAAAGTGACAATCTGGGTTGCTACTTCACCGGAAGAGGCTGGAGTAGTGTCCTTACCTCGGTCTCCCATTCGGCTTCAAAGAGTCAAATATTTTACTGATCTGGGCATCTCCTACCATGGCAAGCAGAACTAGAAGGACTGTGGAAATACTGATCTGATGTTGGAGAGATCCATCGTAGAGATTCGGTATTGCAGTGGAAGTGAATAGGAGGAAGATAAAGATTAAATGTTACCATATAAAAATGGTGTCTTTAAAATATGTACCTACCATTTTTCTTAGGATTCCATGGTGGGGGAAGCAAGGTTCCTGGACCCTCTCTACTCCGCCATGCCTAGATGCCATCATAGAACCTCCCATTTGCTTTTGCATTACCGTGCTTGGTACCCAAAGTACGTACTCTCTAAAAGGAGTTTCAGTTGACGAATCGCCAAGGATTTTTTATCATAGGCATGGACGAATCAGTTGAAAGGAAATGAAAGGGAAAAGTTGAGTAGGATAAGGGAAAGGGAAGGTCAGTTGTGGGTGTTTCATCTTACATGTTGCCTACGGCAGGGAGTACATAGATAGAGGTAGGTAGCGGAGTACTTTTCGCGATGAATGGGGAGGGTTTCTATGTGCGATTTGGGGCTAGGTATAGCTAAAGAAGTCAATTAGGGGTTAAGACGGGCTAAAAGAAAGAAAGCACAATTTTATTTTGTAGGCACTCATTATTTAAAATGTAGTCGCCTTTTTTATTGTTAGTGCATTTTGCTTTTAGCTATATTCATTCTATTACAATTTGAAAAATTGTAAACAAAATTAAGTTTGACTACATATTGAGTAAATGTAGCTATACTAAATGTAGTTAATTTATGTTTTTTCCGTAGTGAGAGTGTGGTGCTATGGGGCGCCTTGTTTGGCTCTTGGTTGAGTAGTATCACCCTTAGTGGAGATTAGGGTTTTCTAGGGTTTGTGTGCCTTAGCATTGTGACCTTCTTGTTTTTCCTTAACCTAGGTCGCGACCTAGAGTATGTTGTGGTGTGTCACAGTCGTGACACTTCCCCCTTGGTGTGGTGGTATCAACCAAGGTTGTATTGGGTCAAGGTAGAGGTTGGAGAGGTCTATTTTGACTTAGGCCTCATGGGGTGGTCTTTGTGTCGTGATGTTTGATGTGTCCCGACCTTAGAACCATGGGTGTGTCGCAGTCACGACATAAGGTTCAGTTGCTTGGATGGTTGAGATCCTGCCTAGGGAGTATCACCATCTCTTGCATGTGGTTGGATGTGGTTGCATGTTGGTCCTTTTAGTGGACAAGTATTCTTTGGAGCTCTATCTTATTGACACCTCATCCTTCATCTTAAAGTTCAAACAAAGCATAGTTGTGAGATTTCTCGAGATGAAAGTATTAGTAGAACCAGAGTCATATAAAGCTTTAACATTATGTCCCATTATACCAAGAAGCCCTACATTGTGTTTATGGCACACAAACTATTATGCATTTCATGGCAAAGGATAGAAAATGGAGTTTTAAGGATGGTTACCTTATATGAGTCGATTGGCATTGGTCTGGGTTTCTTTATTATCAATGGAAAAGACTCAAGACTATATATGCTCTCCAGTCACTGGGGTTTCTCCCTGGGGGATGCATCCACTGGCTGGGCCACCACTGGGCCTGGACCATGAGGGTCAGGGAAAGGGCAGTTAGACCTGATATGTCCTTCTTACTGAGAGTGATAACACACCTTCTTTTCATGGTAGAAACTACCAGGGTGCTTCTTCCTCCAGGTATGACATTCAAGGTGTTGATCTCATGACAAAGTTTTCCATTTCCTCCATATCTACCCTTGCCATTGTTTCAACCATGTGGCCTTCTATTATCATTTCCTGGGTAGAAGTTCCTTCAATGAACCCTATATATCCCTAGGCCGGGTCCCGAGAAGGCATGATAGTCCTTTCCATGTTTAAGGAAAATTTGAGGGCCTCAGTGAAATTTGGGGGTTTGCTATCCATAACGTGAGGGGGGTACAAGTGCTCAACAAAGTGCTTCACTCATCATTCCTAAGTCAACATGTAGGTGAAGTGCTTCAAGAGATGTAACATGAATTGTTTCTCCTTTTCCTTCTTGGTAGAGATGGGAATGAATCTTGTGGAGAAGATGGTGCAAAAATCTACCCATGCCATTGGCTCCTTAGCCAGATCTCAGTCAGCAATGTAGTTTTCCCACCATAACTTTGCTTCTCTTTCTAGAAGGTGAGCAGCAAAAAGGATCTTTGTAAGACCCTTGACCTTGCTTTTTGGTTGATCATAATTGATTAGCATAATTTGATGCTAAAAACCTTAATATAACCTTATAGTGTACTTTGATAGGGCTGAGCATCGGTCCAGAACTGGACCGGACCGGACCGAACCGGACCAGACCGCGGACCGAATTTTAACAAATATATGGACCGCAGACCAGACCGTTTCGAGGTAGGACCGGACTGGGACCAGACCATTTTGTGCTAGGACCGGACTGGACCGTTTGGACCGCAATCAGCCTTTTTTACATGTTTTACAACTTATTTAATTGTACAAAGTTGATAATCTTAGTCACTTCTAACAATTATATAACTTTAGTATCAAACATTTATACTAGTAGCGATCATATATGTACTTTATTTGTAATTATTATAGAATACACCTTCAAATATACATGAATTTTATATAAAAGTCCATCTGCGGTCCGGACCGGTTTTGGACCGGACCGAAGACCGAACTCATCAAAATTCCCAGACCGCGGACCGGACTGAATTGAGCAGTCCAGTCCGGTTTTGCGGTCTGGACCATTATTTGCTCACCCCTATACTTTGATATCATGTGACAGGCTTTTGTTGCAAGTCTAGTCCAGTTTGGATGTTTTTTGAGCTAGTTATGTTTTATGTGCTTATTTTGTACCTAATTGAAATTAACCCACTTCTAGGGTTTTTCTTGAAATTTTTCACATGTTGGTTGTGACTCACATGTTTTTACATCATGTTGGAGAGAGTGGTGCTCTAGGGCACCTTGTCACACCTTGGTTTGAGTGGTGACACCTCATGTTGAGAATTAGGGTTTGCTTGGATGCCCTAGGTGGATGGTTGACCTTGAGGTGTGTTTGACCGATGAGCTTTAGTTTTGGCAGTCGCCAAGGATTTTTTTATCCATGTTCTAAGTGGTTGGTGATGCTTTCAGTGTACCCTTTGGTCTTGGGGGTCAATGAGGTGATGACCCCTCTTCAGTCGCCAAGAAACTCTAGTGTTAGTTTTAAGCAGTCGATTGAAGCTTTGATCTTGTGGGTCACTGAGAATTTTCAGTGACTGTCTGCTCTTTTGATTCTTTAGCAGACCATGGATTTACCTAGACAAGTGAGGTTGCTAGTTTTTCTTGGTTTTAATGCCCTAGTTGCATGTGTGGGTGTGTAGTGCTTGCATGGATGAGATCTGGTCGACACATGGCATGTGTTAGCATGACACCTAACCTTCTTTTTCTCTCTTCAACCCTATGCTATATAACCCCCTCTCATTGCATGAAACTAAAATCTTTGCACCCTCTTTATCTCTTCTTTCCCTTGGATCTCATCCCCTTGTTCGTGGTGATGGAGAATGATCTCAAGCTTGGAAGAGGTTGTCGATCCCTCTTGCATGTTGAGCTAGGGTTGGGAGCTACCCTTTTTGTGGTCATTTGGAGCATTCTCGCTCTTATTCTTTGTCATGGTGAGTAAGATCTCCATCTTTTCTCCACGTTTTCTTACTGATCTTCCCTTCTTCTTTCTCTTCTTGGTTGAACCCATGGTGTTCTATGGTAGTGCTTGAGTTGAGCTTGAAGAACTTCTCTTCCTTGCCTTTGCATCTAGGATTTTTGCTCTCCTTCTTGCTTCCTTGATCTAGGGTTTGTTTCTTTCTTGGAGGTGGAGCTAGCTTGGCCTAAAGTGGTGATCAAGCTAGGGCTTCAACCCTATTTCCTTGGATCTTCCTTATTGTTTGCAGTTTCTACATCAACTATAAGGAGAGTTATATAACTTTGTCCACTGTTATTGCTTACTTCTACCTTGCATACACTTAATCTTGCTTTAAAACATGGTTACAATTAGATTATAGTATCTTGTATCTAGGGTTCAGTTTATATGGCGATTCTAGAGTAGAAATGTCTTTTGGATGAACCCTAACTCTTGGTGCATGAATATCTCTTTGGTGATGGAAGTTATCATGCTTGCATGGTTGTGGAAACATTGATTTTCTCTCTCATCATCATAGTTTTGTTTTCTCTCATGATGTTGGTAAATTATGGTTTTGGAGTTGATCTTCTTCTTGTGGTTTAAACTTGATGACTTTTGGTTTCATGGTGATGATCAACCTATTATATCTTTAAGGTTGATGAGTTTATGGTCGTCAAGTTTTTCTCTCTTTTCTCATGAGGTCCCTAAGATGTTGATGTTGAGTGGTGGCCAAGTTTTGAGTTGTGGTTGCTAAGGTTGGTCTTTCTATGAGATTGATGAGGTTTGTTCTTCTTAGTTGGTCTCTATGTATGTGGATGACTTCTCTTCGGTCGCCAAAGTTTCTCTTCAGTCGATGAGGTCACTTAGCTATGCTAGTCGTTGGTGGCTAACCATGGAGGTCGTTGAAGATGGTTGACTTCAGTGGTTGATGATGGGTTGAACCCTAATCTTCTTTTGTTGCCAACCTTGGTCAATGTTTAGTGGTCAATGAAGGTGGTGGACCTTGGTCTCCCTGGTTTCCAACCTTGCTTAATGTTCAGCAGTCAATGAAGGCAGTGGACCTTCGTCTCAGTAGTCGCCAACCTTTCTCAACCCTCACCGATCGACAATGTTTCTGGTCTATATGGTCACTATGTTTTGTTGATTTTACATGATGGTGTTTGACTTAATTGCTTCCATGATTGTTGGAGATGATAAGAAAGCTAGGGTTTACTTCTAATTTCTGATTTGAAACCCTAATCTGGTTATTTTATTGAACTTAAATCTGATTCAAGTACATGATGATATTGTTGAGCTTTCTTGAGTAATTAGCAATGATGGAGTACTTTCTCTCTCCTAATGTTTTGTAACCCTAATTTGTTGTTGTATGAATATCATAGCACTTAAATGCAATGTTGAAAGTGTCTCATGTATTGTGATGGTATGATGAGCCTTAATGAGTCATGGAGAGATGGTGTTCTTACAGGAAACAATGTAATTGGTCTTATGACCTTGGACATGGCTTTGTTCCCTATGTAAAGAGATATCCTCTATATGATGTGGCAAGGGATTGGAATCCCGAGATGATATAGTGATGAGTATGGTCTCATGTGTAGCAATGAAACGGTACCACATGATGATGTGATCAAACTTTTACTTTGTACATTTTTTTATCTTAAAAGGTTGTAATCTACCCATGTTTTTGTAGAATCATTTTAGGGTTTGTACATATCTTGAATGATGCAGACTTAAATCACTTGAAGGAACTTAACTAATTAAGTGAAACCCTAATCATGTAGTTTTCTTGTGCTATAGATCCATTATAGTGTCAGGACTTACTAGATGGTGAAATGAGTTCTCCATTAGTGGAAGCTCGGAGTCGTATATTGTTGAGTATGTACATGTTCACAAGGAAGGTTGCGGAAATACCTTGGCAGGAGAATGGTTGAGGTTGTATCTTAGATGATGATGATTTGGTATATATGATGTGATTGAGGATAGCTTCGGTCGTACCTCAGATATTGGGTTTGTATACCCTAGTTGTACTAGTACCATGACCTTTTAAGAGTAGATTAGGTTGTTTACTAGTGTTGTGACCTATATACCAAGGATTAACTAGGTTGTTTTGTAGTTGGACTTATATGTCACTATGGAAAACTCGTACTGACCAAGGGTGGAGGAGATCTTAGGATTTCGGCTCTCCTACAGATCTTGTATGCCATTGATTTTGACTTAGCATTGGTCAGTTGGAATTGAGTGGTGTACCTCAATTCCTCAGGGCTTGATAAAAGACATAATATAGTCATGTAGTGTATCTGTTAAGGGTTAAACATGCTTCACTTTGGATGCTACCCTTACCTTGTTCTTTTATTGTTTAGTTGTTTTATAATGCGGTAAGAAAAATCAACTATATAGAAAGTGGTAATATTACATGTTCCCTTATATATTGTGCTAATCATGTTTTACCTATTTTGATCATTTAGCTTAATCTTCTCATCCTTTTTAATAATGATTCTTGTTGTAATCAATAACCATTGGTTGATAGTTATATATCATGCTGGGACATGGTCTCACCTCATGGGTTACCACATCTTCTTAGATGGTCATTAGCAAAGTGGTCAGGATCTTGGTGTTGAGGAGGAGCATCTTAAAAAGAAGAGATTGCATAAGGTTGGATAGGATTTTGTAGAGTCCTAGTGCCATGCACATCCTTTTAGGTCCATGAGGGATGTTTTATAGATTTTATGTATATTGATACATGTTTTTGTCAGTATGCTTGTGTTTGTATATATGGCTTGTATACATGGAAAGCATCTTTTGTATACAAGTTGTGGCATTTGGTCACTGGATTTATAAATAGATGATATGGTAGGTGATGTGATATAGGTTGTTGGACCTTGATGTAACATGTTCTTGAATATGATGGTTATGTTTAATTGGTCTTCATTTATCCATTTTTTGGGCTATGTGGTCTATTAGATGTTAAACACATGCTTTGGTTTTGAGTTATCTAAGTGAGCATGACGGGTTGTCACAATCTTCTTACTAAGTTGCACCTCCAGAATGTGGAAGCCATTCTCAACATCCAAGAGTCGGGAATCAACCTTGTCAACAACTTATGCCTTGTCCTCACCCCAGAACTTTGCTATGTTAAGCTTTATGAATTCAAGGGAGGTGGCTCCACAACGAGGGTGGACAAATAGGGGTTCACCATTCTTGTCTCTGGTGGCATCCTTGAGGGCTAGGGCATTGATAGCCTCAGTGAGTTTTTTCTATTGCTCCAATTAGAGAATCTAAGGGGTCTAGATCACCACTTGTCCAATAGGGCTTGGCCCACTAGATCTAGGGTTACCTTAACCCCTGGGATCATCTTCCATCATGTGTTCACCTCTAGGGTCAGGACCAACTTTAGGGTTTGGGATCACAAAGGGGACAACCTCATGTCCGGGACCTCTCTTGGTAAAGGCCTCTTCTGACCTCCTCTGCTACTTGTAGGACTCACCCTCCATGGACCTCCTCTTCTTCTCTGAGTACATACTCTTCCTACGGGAGGGCCTCCCCTCTAGGTAGTCATGGGGTGTGTCATCAGTGATAATGGTGGTCTTGGTGCAGGCCAAGTTGTTTCACATAAATTAACTAATCTTAGTTTTATGTTTAGGGAAATTAAAGCAACATAAAAGTATGTCCATGGCATCTTGGTTACATGCATTAATTATAATTTGGTGGAGGATGTCTTAACCCTAATTCTCAAAAGAGTAGAGGAAGCAGTTATCGGGTCCCTAAGGTTTTGGTGAGTGAAGCAGGCGGTAGGGAAGGGAAGAATAACAAGATGAGAAGGAAACCTAGAGGTATTTTACTTTAGGAAAAATATTCCAACTTTGGTAGGGTAGGATGCAATGTGTCCTGGGAGTCCTCGTAAGCCAACTAGTTGTGAGGAGGAAAGTTTTGCCAGCCCCGGGGTCATGGTCCTTCTAGACACCATTGCCTTTAGAAAATACCCTAATAATTCCCTTGGTCTCTACAAAATTTTGAAAGTTTAGTAATTATTGAAGGTTAAACAGTAAACCTGGGCTCTGATACCAAATGTAATGAACCCCTCCCCTTGTTATTCTCAATTGAGGTGGACTGAGAGGGCAAGGGCCATTATCATATATACATGTAACTTTAAGCATTTTTTTTTCTTTTGTGCCTTCTTCTTTGGATGTCCATCTTTTAGATTAATTGTAGTTTAACCTAAAACATCATGAAATAAAAATTTGGTTAGCATATTGAGATATAGTGAGTATGAAGGGGAAATAAAATATATGCATGTAGATGTAACAACATAATCTGTCATAGCAACAATTATCATTACAAAATTGAACATGCATTTTCTTGTTTTAACCTCTCAACCATTATCCTTTCATTATCTATGGTGTACCCCTCTCTTTAGGGGGTCCTCTTTATGGGGAACCCTCTCTTTATGGTTTGGTCCCTGTAGTGGACTTTCATAATCTTCCCTCACCCATGCTTGGTTTCATACATAGGCCTTCCTTTTCAGGCTTGTCCTGTGGTGATCTTCCTTTTTGGGATTGATCACCAGTCATTCACATAATGATTTATTTCATCCCACTCTTTACCTCATCATCATTGTCATCTAATACTCAATACCAACTATGTTGGGGTTGGCTACATGGATCCTTCATTTCCATTCAGCTATATCATGGGTCATATTCTGGTCAAGATGTAGGGACTCAATTCTCTCTGTATAAGCTATTCCCATGTTAATTTAGGCAATCCTCTTCTTCTATTAATTGTGCTCAACTCAATAGCGTTGATTCTTATAGGTGCATTAGTCGGCCTACGTTGCACATGTCCATACAATTTGATTCAGTCCTTGCGCAACTTGTCCTCAATGCTCACCACCCCCACTTTATTCCTAATGTTGTCATTTCTCAAGCAATCTTTTCTTGTCTTTCCATGCATCCATCTCAGCATATGCATTACAACCACACTCATCTTGTTGAAATATTATTTATTCACCCCCAACATTCACTTCCATAGAGCATGGCAGGTCATATAGATGTTCTATAAAATTAGCTTTTGAATCTTATAGGGATCTTTTGATCACATAATACTCTAGTTGCACTCCTCCAATTCAACCATCAACTAGTGATCCTGAGATAGATGTAATTTTGGATATCCCCATCTATTCGAATAATAGAACCCAAGTAATGAAAATTATCACATGTTGGTATATCTACTATGTCCAACTTGGATCCACCATTCACACTGTGAGGTTGGCTGAAATTGCAAGCATATACTAAGTTTTTTTCCTACTAATCATCAACCCATTTGATTCCAATGCCTTTTTCCAAATTTCAAATTTATCACTCAATCCATCTTTAGATTCATCAATGAGTACAATATCATCAACAAATAGCATGCAACGAGAATTGTCATCCTAAACATTCTTTGTCAACTCACCCATAACAAGAATGAACATAAATGGGTTGAGTGTGAATCCTTGGCATACCCCAAGTGTGATAGGAAAAGTTGGTGCCTCTCCTTTAGGAGTCTTCACATTTTTAGTATAGATACCATACATGTCTTTAATCAAGTCAATATATTGGATTGGCACACCCTTTATCTTCAAAACCATCCACAACACTTTCATGGGTACTCGATCATAAGCTTTTTCCAAATCAATAAGAACCATATGAAGATCTCTTTTTCTTTCTCTACACTTATCCATAAACCTCCTTATTAGAAAAATGGCATATGTTGTCGATCTTCCAGGTATGAAACCAAATTGGTTGTTCAATATCTGCATTATAGATCTTAGACTCTACTCAATAATCCTCTCCTAAAGCTTCATTGTGTAACTCATCACCCCATGCTCTTAAACTCACCAGAGATAATTATTCAGGGTTTGAACATGTTACATTTATATAAGATGATACTCATAGTGACTTTATAGATTGCAAGAAGTAAATAAACAATCAAGTAGTTTTATTGCAATCCATTTAATATAATTTATAAAACATGAAAGTTGATAAGGCAAGTATTCATAGACGCAGCCACATACCTTTCTTAGAGATGACTTAACGTACAAGGAATTAGGACTATATGCAACCAAACAAGCAATCATCACGTAACTAATGCATAACACTCAAGTATTACTTTTGTGTTTACAAAATATTATGTATGTCTGTCTTGAGCTCTAAGTTAGGGTTATGGGGACAAATTAGGGTTTCATTAGGGTTAGGCTTCCCAAATCCTAATTGCCACATTTTTTTAATTTAGAAAACCCTAATTTTAGCAACATATGAACTTTTAATCCAATTTAGATCCAAGATTCTCTTTTTATCCAAAAGTGTTAGACTTTACTTATTAAGATCATTTAACCAAGTTATGATCATCAAAACTAAGAAATTAGGGTTTACATGCATATATTACATTAAAGGTTACATCTTTGTGCACTTTTGGAATTTGATACAAAACTAGGTCATGGAACCGATTTTGATGGATTCATTAGTTTTTCATGATAAAAATCATATATATGCTATTTTTGGATCATCCTACTATTTTCTAGAATTTTTAGAAATAAAAAAAAAATTGGACCAATCAGCTCGCACCACCTAGGTAGCTGACTGGAAAAGAAAGAAAATGATCCAATTTGCCAATTTGCTCATGCCATGTCAGCTCCTATGCTCATGTATCTAGGCAATGAAAAGAAAGAAAAGACCTGAAGTGCCCTTACCTTGCTAAAGAGGATGTGGGGGAAAAGCGGACCTTTCCTACCCGGTCATCTTCTACCTTCATCCTCACAAGCAACCCCTTATACGAGTCAACATAGTAGTTGACTCTGGGATTCTATCTTCCAGTATAGAAAGCAAGGGTGTAGTCTCCTTCATCCTGCTATGCCAAACTCAGCTATGGTCTCCAATTACTCTAAGAGTGTCAGGGAAGAGAGAGCAATGAAGGAGGATCTTCAACAAGGTATAGAGAGAGGCAAGAGGTGAAGGATGGGGCTAGTAGAAAAAATGAGATGAGGGATAGTAGAGTTGGGTCTCAATGAGTCTTGCAAAGAGATTGGTGGTCTCGTTGGGGGATTGCTACCCCATATATAGCCCTTGCTATGGAGAGTTGGCCGATGAGCGATCTGACATTTGGGGAAATCTTTAATTTCTTCATAGAGATGGAAAAACTAGGGGTAGGTAGATTTGACTTCGTCTCCACAATTCAATGGGACTATTTCATGCATTCACATTGATCAGGGTTAGAGGAAATTGAGAAATAAAAAAGGAACCGCTTGTTTGTGGTTTCATATTCTGATCTGAGGTGGATGACTACTTGTGCATCATGCGATCTACATCCAATGGTCGATAAGCCATGTGAATATTAAAGGGTCAAACCAAGTGTCCAAATCTGATAAAACATGACATTAATATATTTATCCTTAACCCCTTTCACTTTCAGAAAACCCAATTAATCCATAACTTCCTCATCCTTTATCCAATCAACTCCAAATTTTAAAGGAAGGTTTTAAATACTAGTGTGGGAAAGATTTAGGGCCAAGATTCGAAATTATCAACACTTTTCTATGTCTCTAAGTATTCCCTTTATTTGGATTATTTAAGGTATAATATAATTCCTTTTTCTCACCTGACTTGGCAAGCAATACTATTTTTAATGTATTTTCTCATTGAGTGTAATATAAGGCTGAAAAATCTACTAGATGCCTTCAACTTATCTTTTCTAGAAATTTCCACACAATTCCCTATTAAATACCAATTGTCCATTAATTTTAGTAATTCCTTTATTATTGGATTTCCCACTATTTCTTTAGTCAGTATCTATTAATGGATTAAAAATTAGGAAAATACATGAAATCTATTCCATAAGGAGAATTTGCATTTTTAAACCAAAACTTGCAAACAAGACATAAATTTTTGTTATGTATCCTTATCGATCCAATATTAGTATTCAAATATATTGTATAAATACATGTGAAAATTCATGTTATAACATAAGCCTTCCGGACTGGGAGGGTCAATCTAATGTTTTTGTCACAAAATTATTTCCAATTGAGAAGACCATTAATTTTAGAAACAAGATCAACAGATTTAACCAAAAACCTACAGAAAACCTAAGTGGTCTCTGGGACAGATACCAAGCCTACCAGAGGTAATGCTCCCATCACCATCTTGAAGAATAGTATTTGATAACAAAATTATCTGGTGGTTGGTGCGTCCCCGCTAGTGGTGCAACACACTAGTCAATTTGACTCGACTAGATGCGCCCCACGAGGTCGGAACGCACGATGAGATGGGGGTTTGCTTTCGAAATTTATAAGACCTAAACTAACACACCTACGTCTACTAAAACAACTACACCCGCAAGCGCACGGGGTCGTGTCATAGTATAGGAAGGTGGCAAGTATAGGGTCGATCCACATGGAAAAGAAGGGGCACTAGAGCTAGGTTAGTTTAGCTAGGTTCCTATTGCGGAGACTAGGGTTAAGGGTTTAAAGGTTGATTTGATTGTTAACTAAGGATGAACAAGCAAGCAATTAAAGGCGAGAACAAAATCTACGTTAACCCTAGACTAGATTAAGACTAAGCAGGAAAGAAAGGACTAAGCTACGTATGAAAAGACAAATTATGCTAAGGCAAGCAAGAGAAAAGCAAAAGAGAAATTAAAGAACTAAACTAGCATAAACAAGGCAACAGCAAGGCAAGAAGCTAACTAAGCAAGAAAAGAACTAACTAAGCAAAGCAAGCACAGAACTAGGGTTTTAAGCAGTAAAGAGATGTGTGGGCTGTTTAGGGGTATGAACTTATCACTTAAGTTGTGGGGTGACATATGAACATTATGATTCCATTTAGATTATCCAAACCAAACAACAAGTTAGAGTCTAATGAATTAACCTAAGCTACTAATAGGCCATGGATATGCTAGGTTGTGTATAGGGGAACTAGTCCCTAACACCCCCTACTACCCTTACGAGGCTCAATTGGGTTAGGGATTAGGTTCAATTCAATTAGAGTCTAATCAAGTCTAGGTTTCTAGATTAGGCATTCCTAGGGCAATTAGGGGCCGAGGGTAGTAATGGAGAGGTGAGATTAGGGTTTTGGACACCAATTCCCCCACATTCTAGCCTTGAGAAGGCTCCATGCTAATTGCACTAGAATTATCCAATCTAGCTACTTAGATCTCTCACTTAGGTTTAGGGAGATTGATTAGGATGTAGGAAGGTGGGAGGCAACCTAGGGATCCAAGAATTGGACCTAGGGCAAATCCCACAATTCACACATATAAGCAATTTGCCTAAATTCCTAGGTGATTTCACACACAAACCAACAAGCAATCCATGGAGAATGAGATGCAAATAGAATATAATCATTAACAAATGGAATTACAACGTTTACATGTCATTTTCCCCCAACATGGTATCAAAGTAACATAATTTCCCCCAAACAGCCCACCCAAGGGGCCTAGCTACTCATAACAAAGCAAAATACAAAAAGAGAGAAGAAAGAGGTAGAAGAAGCCATGGAGCTCGGTGTAGATGAAGGACCCCTCCTCTCCAGCAGCTGCAAGGTCATCCTCCTCCTTCTTCTTGGATGGAATGTAGTGGGATGATGGTGGGAAGTGGATGGAAGGCTTAGTTATGGGGGGTTATGTGGTGGAAATGGTGAAATGGAGTGGATTTGAGGTGGAGGTGAAGGGGAATGGAGTGGAGGTGACAAGGGGCGAAAATGAGGCTCTAAGCAGCCAACCCACCAACCCTCAGCCGCCACTAGGGCTTATATAGGGATCTAGGGGGTCTAGGGTTAAGTTAGGGGCAAAAGGGGGAAAGCAGTGAAAACTAGGTGGATTTTGTGAGTAGCACGACCGTGGTGGGTCACCACGGTCGTGGTGGGTAGGGTAGACCACGGCCGTGGTGGATGGGCATGGTCGTGGGTTTATTAGAATGTAGAGATCACAGGGATAGGTTCATGGATGGCCACGACCGTGGGGAGGTCACCACGGTCGTGGTGGGGACCTATGGCCACAGTCGTGTTGATCCCCACGGTCGTTTTGGCCATTTTCATCAATTTCTAGGAGTTTTACTGATTTTTTGTACTTGGGGCATGTCCACCACGGCCGTGGGGGCTTACCACGGTCGTGGTGGTGTCTCTCCCATGCATTTGAGCCTTGAACTTGATCATCCATGGAGGGTATTGCTTCAAAACTTTCTTTGACCACTTGGGGTAGGTTGGAAGTGGTTTTGGCCTCATTTTGAGCTCCTCCAAGCCTGAGGAAACCCTAGACTGGACCATCCTCTTTCCATGCCATCAAGTAGTGGACAAAGTACCTATAAAACATGCAAAAAGTCTCCATAAGTGCATTTGATATAAATAAGCATATTGGGGGAAATAACATATAATCTAACAAGTATAGATGTGGCTGAAATGCAAAATGACACAAGATAAAGCCCTAAGATAGGGCGGAATCACCACCCCAAACTTGAAACATACTTGTCCTCAAGTATGCTCCAACTCAATCTCTCTACAAACTTTTCACATTCAAGACATGACAAATGCAATGTAAAAGGTGATTATTGCTGAATGGGCTCAAAGATGACTAAGTACATGCATTCCACCTCTCTCCTCTCCTACTTTCACAAACCAATCATGAAAAGAGCACAAAGCATATGAACTTCAAATATAGTGCTTAGAATACACAAGATATCCATATTTCTTTCATGTAGTTCCGGGTAGACCATTTCATAATGGTGTTAATCCAAGATGACTAGGAGTGTTGTTTCATCTTCATACTTTTAATCTTATGCTTCAAATCATGCCAAATGACCCACTTGGTTGCGGAAAAGGGCAAAATGAGCTGGGGTTGATGTTTCCTATCTCGATGGGTATGAAAGTGGAAGAAAGGGTTGTGGTAAGATTTTTGGAGTGTTTTACACACTCATCTTTTCTTTATTTGAATGCTCTTAAACAGGAGCATCCTTTTATTTTGTTTTTTCTTTTCTTTTTCTTTTCTTTTCTTTCATGCCCTTGGTGTAGATAGGGCATATGGTGGATAGACTGAAGCGGGGAGGTAGAGATGTGGCCACCCCAAACTTTTGGAGGTGGCCACGACTGATATGTGCACTTTGGCATCCTTTAATGAGGCGGAGGGGTAAGAAGATGGTGAGAGAAAAGTCGAGTCAAAGAGGGGCCATAGGTATGATTCTCCACATAAGATATCCTGCATGAAAATTAATCCAATACTTCATCCTAGATATCACACCACATGAATGAACAAGATGAAATTGATATATCAATCAAGTGATTCTACAAACACTAAGCGTTCAAAGCTTGCTCAACTTCACAATTCAGCCAAATCAATCACAAACACAAGAGAGGTGATGCACATGTAAAAAGTCAAGAATTGATACCACTTATCAATAAACAATGATAAGTCACTTGCATTTGTCAAAGGTCAACATTTTAATTCAAAACAATAGAGATTGGGTCAAAACACAATTTTTAGACAAGAAATTCCAAATTTGGGCAAAATTGGCCAAAATGGTGCCAAGTTGCCTCCAATCACATCTAAACCTATATTATTGAACTTAAAGCAATAAACAAGCAAATACTAGCTAAAACATGCAAAAATTACCAAAAATCTACATGATATGCAATGCATGGCAAAAGAGCAAAAATTTTGAAAATTACGCAAAAATGACAAGAAAGCAAACTACATGGCATTAAGAGATGCAGTGAAAAGAACAGTAACAATAAAACTGAACTGAATGGCAAAGGTGGCACAAAATGACTAAAATAGAGAGATAGGGTGGTGCATACCACCCTATCACCCCAAACTTTTGAATCATGTTGTCCTCAACATGAAACTAGAGCTTAGGGATAGTAGGGTGAAGATCATGGATGGTGCGGAGCGTCAGAATGTAGGTCACCCTGCTATGGCTGGTGCTCGACCCTCGCCACAGTCGTGGTCAATCACCACGGTCGTGGTCTATCGCCACGGTCGTAGTCAATCACCACAGTCGTGGCCAATCCTCTTCAACACGGCCGTGGCGGGTGGCCACGGCCGTGGCCAATCTTCTAAAAACATTGTAACTTCGGCCAACTTGATGCAATAATTCCCACGGCCGTGGTGTGAGACCACGGTCATGGCCTTGTCTTCTCACCACGGTCGTGGCCAATCTTGCAAAACCCTGAAGCTTTGGCCAAATTGATGCATTAATTCGCACGGTCGTGGCAGGAGGCCACAGTCGTAGTTGGCCAAGTACACCACGGTCGTGGTCGAGCTCCACGGCCGTGTTGGGGTTGTTTCTTCAGTTTTCAAACTTCAAAACTTGAACTTCATTTTTATTTGTTATTCGGACGCATATTTGCTTTAAAGACAATGGCCTTCTTCTATACCCTCTCTCTCTATTGTCTAGCACCTGCCTCATCATCAAAACTCAAAAGAAAACTATCAAGCACAAGTGTGTGTGTGTGTTTGTGTAAAATAAAGCAAAAGTATCAAAAATGTGAGGTTGGGTTAAAAATTCCCAAACCTAGGTGGGTTGCCTCCCACCAGTGCTGAGTTTCTTGCCTTCAGCTAGGCTTCTTGGTGATTCTTCATTCATTCATCCGTTTGGCATTCTCATATGTCCATTCTTGCAAAACATGCATCCTTCCTTTGCACTCCATCTATTTTCCTCCTCCCTTTGATCACAATAATCATCATTAACTTCTTCACCTTGATTTCCTTCTCTCAAATGCCCATTTGGACTTGTGAAGTGATCATGTCCAATATCCCTATCTCGGACTCTCCGGGTTGGGGTCTTGTACATGTTGATGTTGATCTTCATGTCCATAAATGAGACTGTCATGGTGCCACTGCGTACATGAATGTCGGCATCAGCTGTAGATAAGAACGGCCTCCCCAAGATGATGGGAATCTTCCTATCCTCTGGCTCCATATCGAGTACAATGAAATCCGCCGGGAACACTGCGCCTTTTTCTTTGTCTATCATCACCAAGACATCATCCACTCTACCCCTGGGCACTTTTATGGATCTATCTGCCAACTGGAGAGTGCAATGTGCCAGCTTCAACTTGCCTAAGCCCAACTCAACATAGACATGATATGGCATCAGATTCACACTAGATCCCAAATCAAGTAAGGACATGTCTATGCGATGTCCCCCTATGTAACTAGGTATGAGTGGGGCTCCTGGGTCTTTTCTCTTTATGGGGAGGGCATGTTGTATGATGGAGCTCACTTGTTCAGTCAATCTCACTTTCTTTGGAATCCTCCCCGTTGACCTTCTTTTCACAGTGCATAAGTTCTTGAGGAACTTGGCATATGATGGGATTTGCTTGATAGCATCCAAAAGTGGAATGTTCACCTTCACTTGGCGAAACACCTCAAAAATATCAACATTGTGCTTTTGCCTCCTTTTCAATTCCGGTGGCTCATCTAGTGCTTCTACAAATGGAGGATCACTAGTTTTTGCCGCACTTTCATGAACATGAGGCGGAACACTAGGGATGGTAGGACCTGCAAAAGGGATATGTGGCAGATCACATGGAATCACAAACTCAACATGCGGTATCACAACATCATCTTCGGCAATATCAATCACAGTATCACCACTTGGCTGCCTTTGCTTTGCTTTATCGACCTTTCTTTGACTTGCGGGCTGCTCAAGAGTTCTCCCACTCCTTAGAACTGTCACAACACTACCTTGCTCATGATGGGGAGGGGGAGCATGTTGTGGCTGTGGAGGAGGTGGGGGTGACACTTGGGGTTGAAACTGAGGTGGAGAAGAGGATTTAGGGGGAGAAGAGAATTGGGGTTGGAAGGTGAAGTTTTGGGAAATTTGAGGTGGTGAAGGTGGTGGAGGAGTGTAAGGCTGGGGATAGCCTTGGAAGGAGTGAATGGGATGCACTTGCATGGGGGATGGACTGTAGAAAACTTGTGAAGAGGGCATGGGTCCACTTGCTTCATGGTGGCTCACGATGGGTCTTGAAGACAATATTTCTTCTTGAAGAGAAATTATGGAAGATAGCTGCTCTATTCTCTCTTCTAACCTTGCAACATCTCTTTGAACATCATCAAAAACTCTCAATCTAGAAAGAACCTCTTCCTCAAACCTTGAGCTGTATGTGGGACTTTGTGGTTCCTGGTAGCTATAGGAGTGGGGTGTCTTCTTTTCTTCCCCATAGAACTCAATAGAATTGACCGGGTGGCAAGGAGCATTTGTCACCTGGTTCTTCATGAAGCTCACCATGTCACCAAGAATCTTCATCACTTGCGGGCTTGAGTCATCATGAGTAGGGGGTGTCACACCAAAGTCATACCCTCTTTCATTCATCATGCTAGAAGCTCGAATTCTTGATCCTTCAGCCAACTGCTCAAACAAAGGCCATATCTCCTCAGGTGGCCTAGCCATGAAAACTCCTCCACAAGAAGAGTCCACTGTGTCTTGGTCCTTTAGAGACAAACCAGAGTAGAATGATTGAATTAGCTACCATAAAGGGATCTCATGGTGAGGACACTCTCTCAACAGCTTCTTGAATCTCTCCCATGCATTATGAAACTGCTCATCTCCCATTTGACTAAAACTTGTCATGGCACGCCGCATTTGTGTCAACCTTACAATAGAGTAGAACTGTCTCAAAAAAGCATTCTTCATTGTTTCCCAACTCATGATGTCCTTTCTTGAGTCATACCAGTCTTTAGCTCTATCTTTGAGGGAGAAGGAGAACAAGGTCAATCGAATTGTATCATCACTAGTCGTCGACGTCCTGAAGGTGGAGCATACTTAAAGAAAGGAGTCCAAGTGCTTGTAGGGGTTCTCACTCTCTGAGCCGTAGAAGATGGGCAGGAGCCCAAGAAGACCTGGAGGAATAGAGAATTGCTCCCCTGGCATTTGATCAACCTTGCTAGCAATTGGCAATTTGTAGTTGCTAGGCATGAAGTAGTCTTGAAGTGGCTTGTGAGGTGCATTTTGGTCTTCCATCTTGTTTCCTCCCGAATGGCTTGTCACATGCACAAAGCACAACCAAACAAAAGAAAGCAAGTTAGTAAACCAATATACACAAGAAATGCAAAGAAAAATGAATAAAGAATAGCAATGATGAGGGCAGTAGGAAAAGTCAAAGCAAAACTAACTAGCTAGGTCGAGCGCCTCTAATCCCCGGCAACGGTGCCAGAAAGCTTGGTGCGTCCCCGCTAGTGGTGCAACACACTAGCCGATTTGACTCGACTAGATGCGCCCCACGAGGTCGGAATGCACGGTGAGATGGGGGTTTGCTTTCGAAATTTCTAAGACCTAAACTAACACACCTACGTCTACTAAAACAACTACACCCGCAAGCGCACGGGGTCGTGTCGTAGTATAGGGAGGTGGCAAGTATAGGGTAGATCCACAGGGAAAAGAAGGGGCACTAGAGCTAGGTTAGTTTAGCTAGGTTCCTACTGCGGAGACTAGGGTTAAGGGTTTAAAGGTTGATTTGATTGTTAACTAAGGATGAACAAGCAAGCAATTAAAGGCGAGAACAAAATCTACGTTAACCCTAGACTAGATTAAGACTAAGCAGGAAAGAAAGGACTAAGCTACGTATGAAAAGACAAATTATGCTAAGGCAAGCAAGAGAAAAGCAAAAGAGAAATTAAAGAACTAAACTAGCATAAACAAGGCAACAGCAAGGCAAGAAGCTAACTAAGCAAGAAAAGAACTAACTAAGCAAAGCAAGCACAGAACTAGGGTTTTAAGCAGTAAAGAGATGTGTGGGCTGTTTAGGGGTATGAACTTATCACTTAAGTTGGGGGGTGACATATGAACATTATGATTCCATTTAGATTATCCAAACCAAACAACAAGTTAGAGTCTAATGAATTAACCTAAGCTACTAACTGGCCATGGATATGCTAGGTTGTGTATAGGGGAACTAGTCCCTAACACCCCCTACTACCCTTACGAGGCTCAATTGGGTTAGGGATTAGGTTCAATTCAATTAGAGTCTAATCAAGTCTAGGTTTCTATATTAGGCATTCCTAGGGCAATTAGGGGCCGAGGGTAGTAATGGGGAGGTGAGATTAGGGTTTTGGACCCCCAATTCCCCCACATTCTAGCCTTGAGAAGGCTCCATGCTAATTGCACTAGAATTATCCAATCTAGCTACTTAGATCTCTCACTTAGGTTTAGGGAGATTGATTAGGATGTAGGAAGGTGGGAGGCAACCTAGGGATCCAAGAATTGGACCTAGGGGTAAATCCCACAATTCACACATATAAGCAATTTGCCTAAATTCCTAGGTGATTTCTCACACAAACCAACAAGCAATCCATGGAGAATGAGATGCAAATAGAATATAATCATTAACAAATGGAATTACAACGTTTACATGTCATTTCCCCCCAACATGGTATCAAAGTAACATAATTTCCCCCAAACAGCCCACCCAAGGGGCCTAGCTACTCATAACAAAGCAAAATACAAAAAGAGAGAAGAAAGAGGTAGAAGAAGCCATGGAGCTCGGTGTAGATGAAGGACCCCTCCTCTCCAGCAGCTGCAAGGTTGTCCTCCTAATTCTTCTTGGATGGAATGGAGTGGGATGATGGTGGGAAGTGGATGGAAGGCTTAGATATGGGGGGTTATGTGGTGGAAATGGTGAAATGGAGTGGATTTGAGGTGGAGGTGAAGGGGAATGGAGTGGAGGTGACAAGGGGCGAAAATGAGGTTCTAAGAAGCCAACCCCCCGAACCCTCAGCCGCCACTAGGGCTTATATAGGGATCTAGGGGGTCTAGGGTTAAGTTAGGGGCAAAAAGGGGAAAGCAGTGAAAACTAGGTGGATTTTGTGAGTAGCACGGCCGTGGTGGGTAGGGTAGACTACGGCCGTGGTGGATGGGCACGGTCGTGGGTTTATTAGAATGTGGAGATCACAGGGATAGGTTCATGGATGTCCACAGCCGTGGGGAGGTCACCACGGTCGTGGTGGGGACCTATGGCCACGGTCGTGTTGATCCCCACGGTCATTTTGGCCATTTTCATCAATTTCTGGGAGTTTTACTGATTTTTTGTACTTGGGGCATGTCCACCACGGCCGTGGGGGCTCACCACAGTCGTGGTGGTGTCTCTCCCATGCATTTGAGCCTTGAACTTGATCATCCATGGAGGGTATTGCTTCAAAACGTTCTTTGACCACTTGGGATAGGTTGGAAGTGGTTTTGGCCTCATTTTGAGCTCCTCCAAGCCTGAGGAAACCCTAGACTGGACCATCCTCTTTCCATGCCATCAAGTAGTGGACAAAGTACCTATAAAACATGCAAAAAGTCTCCATAAGTGCATTTGATATAAATAAGCATATTGGGGGAAATAACATGTAATCTAACAGTATAGATGTGGTTGAAATGCAAAATGACACAAGATAAAGCCCTAAGATAGGGCTGAATCAGTGATCTTATTCAAAGTGAAAGGACATACATAAATGTAGCAGAGGGAAGAAACTTCATGGGGCAAAATATAGAGTGCTCCACAAAAATCATGTAAAACATGGTTGCATTGCAAGACGGGTGGGACTATGAAATAGGACCTTCTAGAAATGTATATGTTGTGGGAACCTCTTCTAATCCAAAAGTTATAGAAGCCCTTATAGTTAAGCTTGACAAAATAGACATAGAGGTTTGTGCTTTCAAGGAGAATAATTCTATAGGTAAGAACCATGCAGAGATTGTAATGAATTATGTTACTTGTGGAATGAGTGGGCATAGCTCTAAACAATACATGTATACCTGTAATGAAGAAGATAGTCAAGAGGGGGCATTTGAAAAAGTCTCCTTTATCAACTATAAAAGACTGGATCATCCTGGATTTTCTTGTAGAAATAGAACAACAACATAGAATTCTCATATACTTAATCACTCTAACAATACGCCTTCTAAAACAACTAGGTTTGGGAGAGGCAGTAGACCATCCAGGTATACTCATGCTAGCAACTACCATTATAATAAGAATAGTCTGAAAACCAAAACTAGAACCAACATAAACCTATTATGATGGATGAAATGTTTTCCTTCACAAATAGGCAAGCCAAGATTAATAGCAAATTGAACCAAAGTACCATTAACAACAACAACAATATATTAAGCATGATGCAAGTGTCAGGAACCCTAGAGGTAGAATTAATAGTGGAGATGACAAAATTACTCCACATATCATACAAGCAGATCTCATCAACAATGATATGTTTGGAAGGAGGGTGCACAAGGTATACCTTTGTCGCAGAGCAGGTCCAGCAATGTCATCCTCATATGGTAGTGTACGCCATTTCTCACATGCACCAAATAGTCTTCATCGACATCCTCCGAACATAGTCCTTTGTGGCAGTGTCTCTAAGTAGTCCACACATTTGGCCTAGAACTCCTTGTCCTATTGCTTGAGTCGATAGGGAAGGAGGAGCCTATGCTTGATGACATGCTAGTGTCACGGTTGCTTATGGGCCCCCCACGTCACACCAATAAAAACCATAAGGGATTAATGCTTAGGTTTAATCAAAAGTTGTACACTAATTCCCTAGTCCACACGAATGGAAGACTTATCGCAGTATACTTAAGGACCCAAAGGACAACCTTTTTAAGCAATTATATATATTCATAAGTATTAGGAGTAATATTTATTCCTAAGAAAGTTGGTTGGTTGATTAAACTAAATTTTTGCTAGTAAGCACCAATGATTGAAGAAGTAATTAAATGATAATAAAAAGACTGGGGCATATGGTTTCACTTTCCAAAGCCTACATAATTATTCTAGGAATATTAGTTATAAATAATAGTTTAGTAAATAGAGACTTTGATATTTCACTGTCACATGATAAAAATCATTGCATGGATCAAACTCCCTTGGAACTGACCAACCTCAGTACCCAAGATCCTAATTCATCTGATCATACTTCCTAACTATGACTGATGAGTCTCAACACATTAGCAGATCATAACCCAATCACCTCACCATCCTTGTTGACATCTCAAGGGGATAACAAGATCGTTTTAAAGTTCTAGTCACGATTACAGCAACACACACATCTGAAATCATAACATACATGCAAAGCAAGTGATCCATTCACAAGGCAAGGAAATAAGAAGAATGATACTTTATTTAGCAATACCAACTTTGAGTTTAGATATAAGATAGAATAAAATACTGACTTTTTGGGCTAGTCCCTATGCCCCAGTATAAAATTCTACTCGCTTGTGGTGAGAGACAATAGTGGAAAGATAGAAACAATGATGGAAGGGACCATGACACCTGGTGCAGGAAGACCAATCTCTCCATTGTGGTTTCCACCTCCTTGCTCTTGGCTAGGGTTTGTGTTGTGTAGATGTGGATTCTAATGCATGATTAGAGACCCTTAGAATGGATGACAAGGGTTCCCTTTTATAGATGCCCTCCTCATTGCTGAAACCCTTATGTTTGATACTTGTAGTCAAAGGCAGCTAGTTGCATGACCCGTACTCAGTCCAGCAGGTGACTCTCATGGATTTCTCAATATGGACCTCGTATCTGGTTCCCTGGGAGGATCAGTGTGGGTTGAACTGGGGTAGGCTGAATGCAAAGAGAGTGTGTTACGACCCCACCTCCTGATAACCCCCAATTAAGGGAGATCGAGAGATCGAAGCCGCACCCATAATCTCCGGATCAAAGGTTCGGCAATTAACCAAGAACAATTATTAAATTTTAACAATCTAAACTGAAAAGCTATAAGAAAATAAACTTTTGCATACCTTTTTGAAAACTTGGATCTCTAAACTTCTATCCACTTATGGATTCTAGTCTAACTAATCCTCCTTGTATTTTACTTCATGTATTTCACAATATTACGATTTACTGTTTGCCCTTTTGGCTTGTACCTAAAATGCCGACAAACAAAATGTCGGTCAGCCGAAGCTGGTATGTGGGAGAAACAACAATCATGCAAATATACTAACAACGTAATAATTCAATTAGTCATTTAACAACCAAGATTACATTTTAAATATAACCCCGCGATCCAAGAGTACCCTATCCTCTATGTTGTCCCCATTAAACCCCTCCTGATCCACCTATAAGTGAACCAATTTCTAGGATTGAGTCACATGGCACTACTCGTAAGTAGCCCACTCCTTAACTCATGGAAGGCTAATGAATCTCATGGCACTACACGTAGGTAGCCCAGTTTCTAACTCTCGGTAACCTAGACCTTGCTCTAGAATTACCCCATTTTCCTTAGCCTTTTCTAAGCAATAGAGGTGGACCCGGATCTAGATAGTTATATACGCACATTTATAGTGATAATCATAGTCACTTTATAGTTGCATGAATTAAATAAACATCCAACAGTTATTTTCAAGCAACCGATTACAACTTCGGGAATCGCCGAGAAACTAGAGCGATTATTCATAAGCGTAATCACATACTTGTATTGCAGATCCAGATACAGAATTAATCAGAACATAGAAATCCCAATCAAGCAACCAATCATGCACAAAATCCTGAAATAAATATACCAATTTCCTTTTATTAATATTTATTCCATATCATCATCATTCTTAGGATTGCTATTCCAATTTTTAGGGTTTCCTTGGGAATTAGGGTTTTGCCTCCATTCTTAGTTATTAAGAACCCTAATTCATCAAATCTACTTAAAACCTTAAAATTCTATCCTTTTAATATTCTTAACAGTCTTAGGATCATCATTTAGTATTTTATTTCCCCTAATCCGAAATATCATGGTTTTCCTCTTTTTTTACCCCGATTAGGGTTCCCATATGAATTATCCTTCATTTATGGATTACAACCCTAAATCTACCAATTTTGTATACCAAACGGTTGAAAACTCTATATTATTAATCAACAGGTTAATATCTTTCAAATTAACCTATGAGTCTTCAAAGATGTACCCTTTATATTCAATTTAGGGTTTCTAAGGTTTCCTACAAAAACCTAATCATCTTAATTACCTTTATTAAGGATTCTCTAATCCAAACTATGTTCAAGAATCATTATATTACAATTATATTCTTGCAATATCGTGTTATGGCCACTAAAACTCATATTTACTCAAATCAAGGTTTTTAGTTCATTAAACCATGTTCATGATCATAAAACCCTAAAACTAACATACTAATCATCTTTTATGATTTTATCATTCCTTTTATTCATAACAGGTTAAGATTGATCAAAAATATATAAAAGATTCATCATGTTCATTTTTACATCATTCTAGGGATTTTTCTATTAATTAATGCATCAAAAGATGTAAAACCCTATACTTTTTGAGTTTCAAGCAGAATTACGCTTCATACATAATTTCTTTATGTTCCTCTCATTCTGAGGATAAATTTTCATATATTATGCGTGCTAAACCGAGCTACGAATCATTAGTTATGAAATTTCCAAAGAAATTACCTGACGGACCAATGGCTGTGCGCCACGTCACCCATCTCATGCCAAGCGACTGCTTTAGGAAACATAACCGAATTACAGTTATGCCCTTGGTTAATTGTTGAGTGCTGCAGCCCGCGGAGGGGCATTCTCGTCCAATGAACCCTTGCCTTCTTCTTCCCTGTGACGCACCGCCTGCCCGCCTACTGCAGCCCTAGCTGCGACCTGCGCGGCTCTTCCAACCTTCCTCGGACCCCGTCAGATGCCGCCCCACTTTGCCCTAGCCCTGCCACCTCCAGTCGCACCTGGGGCGCCGCCCAGAGCGTGGCCCATGCGGCTATGTTAGGAGAGGATGCCCTACAACCTGCTGCTGATGTAGCAGCCATGCGGCTGCAGCTGCGCCGTCTCTAGGGCGTCATCCCGATGGAAACACAGATCTCTGTCACCGTGGAGCACCACACCATCATCGCAACCCACTCACCTCCATGACTGTCGGTGGTTCTGGGTGGCGACTGCTTCCCTGTCATGGACCAGTTGAGCAACGTGGTGTACATAGCCTCCCCGCTCTCTCTATAGGTGTGGCGGAGCACTACATCTCTTCGGGAAACCTCTTTATACTCTAAGGCAGAGGTTGTGAAAGGTTATGGTAGAGGGTGTCAACTTGGAGATGAGGCCCCCGGGTCCTTATATATATACTTGCTCTAGTAGTAACCCTAAGTGTCCCGATGAAGGGAGGACGAGGGTAATTGGGGAGAGCCAAGATCCTTCCTTATACGCTCACGGATGGGAGAGAGAAAGACTTCATCGTCTAGAAGAGGAAACCTTCCTCATATATTCCCGAAAGAAAACCAATGTGAGTCACCAACTATCTAAGATGGAAAGGTATTTCCATACGTGATTGCCAAAGAATAAAAAGGCAAAGACTTAAATTATATCCCTCCTTCCTTTTCTTAGGATAAAAGGTGTCAACCCAAAGGTCACAAGAAGGTACAACCATATCGTAATTCCTTAATATAATTCTTACGCCAATTATCATCATTCTATGGCAGGTCATCAAAATCTTTCTCAAGTCATATTCATTTAATTGAGATGTCCTTTATATATCAATCTTATTCCATTAATCATCTCATAAAAACAATTATATTATGGAATGTCCTTTAATTCTATCTTCTAGAATTATCTTTCAAACATTCGAAGGTTAAGTTGAGATAATGTTATTTAGAGTTTCAAACATTCTATTTCCAAGAATAACTAGATAATTATCCTTTTAATTATCTAACATATCATATCAAAAGTCATTATTGTGTATTTATGCATGAATTCCTTTTTATCTGTTTATCTTCTTTTTTTCATTATTTGAACTTTTCCTCTTTTCTTTTCTTTTCTTTTATATCCATTAATGGATTAATCTAATAATAGGAATCACGAAATTCCTATCCAAAGGGGTATTTACAAAGAAATCCATCCTTTGAAGCAAAACACATAAACTTTTCAATTAAGTCCAAATTCATAAAATCAATACATTTCAATTATGAAAACATAAGTAAAATTGAGGTTGTAACAGAGTGTGTCATAACTGCAGAGTCGGAGAGACTTCAGGTGGAGAGCAGCTTGAGTCGGGCGACTGGCCCTGACTGGGTGATTGGAAGGTGGGTGTTGGATAGCTTTTGGGGCCTTCCTTCCCTTGAGGTATGGCATCTTGAGGTCTTGATTGTCCTTCTAGTCAATGAATTGTATATTTGGATGTTTCTCCATGAAAAGTATATAAAATGTGTTAAAGTCTAGAAAAGGGAAGATAATTACATTTAAGTGAATCTAAGGCTAAAACTAAGGAATAAAAACATAACAACCTTGTAAAATTGTATGCAAATATGGGTATATATATACTCATCAAAATACCTCAAACTTAAACCTTTGCTCATCCCGAGTAAAGAAAAATAGAAAAGGAGACAAACAATTGATACTAAGATCTAGGCTTCCTCTCCCAACTGAACATACTTTGTGGTGCCCTTCACCAAATATGATCAAACGACCCTTTTCCCTTGAGGCCATGTAGTCACACTTGGAAATCCCTCAATTGGGGCTTGTTTCTCCATTTGTTAGACTTTAGAAGCAGCAAAGAACTGATTTCATCTCAATAATGCTCTTGGTTTGTTTTTGGAAGGTAGAAGGGAGCATAAGTCAGGGTTGATTGGTTATTTTTGGGGAGAGTTTTGATAAATCCCCTGGGTATAAAATTTTGAAGAAGGGCAGAGAAGAAGGCATGGAAAAAATATTTCCCTTATCTCTCCTATATTTGAATTGAGACCTTATTGGGATACACTTATTTTATTGATCTCTCATTTATTTGACTTGAGAGAAGTTGTAGTTACATTGATTGTGTGTCTTCTTTAGGCTCATTGGCCTCTTTTTTTATTTATGCCATGCGTGTAGAATAAAAATGAAGAGGAAATGTTTCACCCTAAACTTAGGGTTTGGCATATAATGGATAAAAAAAATTTCTTGGATGGTGAAGAGATATGAAATGATGGAAGAAGGGTGGAAACAAAAGTCTAACTTGTGCTTCTTCATTTATTGTTGCATTGAAATCAGATTATCATATAATATCAGTTCTTTCAGTTAATGCAAGGTAGAGAAGTTTTTACAAATTTTATTGCAAGTCATATCGGGGGCACACGTGGCTTGTACTTTCTGACTCTTTCTGCTTATCATCATTTCCAAGGAGAAAGAATACTCAATTGGGTACTTGGGGATCAGATTTGTTCAAGACATGCATGTTCCATGAAAAAAATTGCACGGGTTAGCTCAAGAAAAAGGAGATATTTCCACTTATATATTTCTCATACTGAGTGACTGACTAGATAAAAGCCACAACTCACACAAAATAGGACAATGATAAAGATGAAAGTAAACAAAAGAAGGAAAAAGAAATATCACTGTTAAAAGAATACATTTGGCTGGATTTGAATCTTACCACCCACCCCCACCCCAAACTTAAACCTTTTCTCATCTCGAGTAAAGATAAGTCAGGATGGAGGGGAAGAATCAATAGCTCATGAATAGGTTGTTATGTAGTCACATCTCCAATATGTTGCTTGTGGATCTGAGAACTAATCTTCAGCACCTGCTTCATGGAAGCATGTCAATTGGGATGAGTAACATCCATGATGGGTGTGTCATTGTTCATGAGAGTGCTACATAAGATATATGTGATTTAATTGGTGAGCATGTCACTACAATTCACTCTCCATGTGGTGTTGTGACGCTACCACTTCCTCTAGCAAAAGTTGCAATGTAGAGGGATTGCATTCCTTATCAAAATCATCACGGTTGTGCTTAGCACCTCTATATTCAGTTCATGGGCCCTTCTCATGAATACTCTTGGTTGGCGTTTCCTGATGATCATTGTTAGGAGAGGTAGGTTCTTGATTGGCCTGGTAGAAGCTCTAGATCTGTGTTGATAGAGCTTCAATCTTGTAGGCTATGTTAGATAAAGCAAATTTTGTGTGGGTGGGTGGAGTCAGCTGAGCTGATGAATTGTGGAATATGACATCATAAGAGTCTTGTTAGGGGCCTTGTCTTAGAACTTTCCCTTTAATGAGATAGGAGTCAATCAGATGTTGGTTCCCCTTTGGTTGGAGGGCCTTATGGTGTATGTCTAGGAATCCTAGGGAGGGAGCTATTGTTGATATCAAACCGCCACGGTTGAATTTCTCACTGACATTGTGGGATATTTCTAGCTCAGGGTGCTCAATAAAAGTGCTTCCCCAATTGAAGGGGTGGTGATGAAGAATGAACTAGAGGGCATAAAGATCAATTATTGTGATGACACCCTGAGTGGAGTCCCTACATAAGATAGTTTAAGAAAAATTTGATGGAGATATTAGACCACTGGGTTATGTATCATGGATGCCTTCATTTTACAATCTTAGAATAGGATTTGCCAGTGATTTCTTCGCAGAAAGTGTCTGCCTTGTAGTCTAGTTGATGATGATGATGATGATGATATTGATCATCACATTGGGAAATGCATTCTTCCTTGGCTTCTTGCAAGAAGATAGCAATCAGCTAATGGGAGATATGAGTGTGGTTTTCACCAAAGAGTTGAAACATGCATCCAAGCTTCCTATTTTCATTGCTATGTTTCTTAAATGAGGCCAAGAACTCCAACGTTAATGCAAGGAATATTGGTCGGGTGTGGTACACAAAGGGGTGAATCCTATTTTGAAAAAGGATGTCGTTGAGTGTTCCTTGGATTCCCAATATCATTAAGGCAGCACTACATGCCCACAAGGGAGGGTTACTTTGACATTATGGATAAGTTCATAGTGGCGGTGGCATTCTTTAATCGGGAACACATAGTATTTTCCGAGAAGCGGAGTGGTTCTATCTTCAATGGTCATTCGGGACGTCGAGGTTGAACATGTTGATGCCCTTGTTATGAAGGGACTCGTCTGGGTTTTCTGCAGCATCGCTTCAAGTATTTTAATTTCATCATCCAAAGACCCAGAGCAGAGATGAGTCGAGACGGCCAGGGGTGCTTGTCGTGTTATAGATTGTAGGTTGTAATGTTGTGATTGTGGACAGTATCGGGAAGCAATCATTTTACTCCATTGTCTCAATCCTAATTGCATGCCCATTGTGATTTGCTTGATCTTATCACTCGACATTCCATTGGGTTTCCTAGTTCAAAGATGTCCAGGTGATGAGAGGATTTATTCAATCACCAAGAAGCAGTAGTTGATCATTGTATGTCAAGAAGCATTGTGAACTGATGGATCCTATTGATGTGGTTAAAAAGACATAGTCTTTGCTCAAATGGCAGTTTTTGAAGGAGAAAAGGAGGTACTCATGATTTTCATTTGTTATGTTCCCATTGGAGAACGGGGGATTATAAGAGCATAATTAAAACTTTCATGTTTACATCTAACATGTTCCTTTCACACTCAGGGGACAGAGTGAAGGATAAGTTTGAGGGTTGCAAACAAGATATATAGGTACACTCTCATTGCTCATCTTTTTAATATCTCCCTTATGCATAACCAACATATACTATGTCTCCAACATTTTTCAAAATTTTGTGTATGTTTTAGATATTAACTGGCAGATAATGTTTTAATCATTAGTTAATGTGGCTTTTGATGAAATGGAAGATAACATTATGACCATTAGGAAATTTTCAATCCAAATTGTTGGAGTTATCTTTGCTACTAAAGCAAATTTTATTTTACCTGATCTATGTTTTCTATTAAACCATATTTACTTTATTATATCAAATAAAAAATCTAGGTAGTAAATAAATATACTTACACTAGTAAATTTTAAATTTGGCATCGGTTGTGTAAAATCCAACGACACATGTTTCGTGCCAAGCCCCACAAAAGTTTTGTCCCCTCATTTGTCATCAATTTTTTTTAAAGAACTGATGACTAAATATCCTTCATGAGGTAAAATTCATTCCCTTATTTATCGTCAGTTTTGGAGGAATAACTGACGTGGATGTGTGTTCGCGCATTGTCCCTGCAAAAATTATTTCCCCCCAATTTGCCTAATCGGCATCGGTGTTAAGTTGGAAACTGACAACTACGATTAGGCGTCAGATTATATGAAAAACCGACGTCGATAGTTAACTTAGTAGCAGACGTGCGAGCCAGACTCTTCCCTTTCGTTGTTTAGTTCTCAATCTTCTCCCACCTAGCTAGATCTGGCAATTTTTCTACTGCCTCCCCTTCTCTGCTCACTGCCTCCGTGTGCCTCCATGACGAGTTTGAATATGCTCGCCGTCTCCACGCACCGCCATGACAAGCTTGAAGCTGCTCACGCCAGAGTTGCAGTTGTTGTCTAGTCATCAACCGCCAGCACCTAATACTGTCACCGCCACCACCTGCTCCAAGCGAAGCGAGGAGCCTTCCTCTA